>JAOEGL010000001.1:123328878-124738878 GCA_034509955.1 Urosaurus nigricauda | reverse complement strand
TGGATGGCCCCCGGGGTCTCTTTCAGCTGTGTGATTCAATGAGTCGATGACAGCCCTGTACATATATTTGAAGGGATATCATACTGAGGATGGCTATTGTGTCAGCTCTTAGCCTTCTCTTCCCCAGCCTAAACATACCCAGCTCCCTTAGCTCATAGGGCACGGTTTCTACATCTTTCACCATTTTGGCTAATAAAAGGATGTCTTGGAAGTCTTCTCATTCATTTGGTCACCATCTATCAGAGTTGACTTGAGGACAATTAACCACTACAAGAAAGGAGTGATTCTTTTTTAGTATGCCTATTTCACAGGTGTGAAGCTGAAACAGAAAATGACTTTGCCAAAGGCTGGGGTTAGGGTCCATATCCATGCCTAACTCTCTCTGCGAGGGTTTATAAGATAATGGAGACATGGAATGGTTTCCAATTATGAGGCAAGGCTGCATTTTATCCCCCTATCTATTTAACTTGTATGCTGAACATATCTTCTGTAAAGCAGGATTAGACTTAGAGGAAGGAGACATAAAGGTTGGAGAAAGGAACATCAAGAGTTTAAGTCAAGATATACAGATGAGATCATACTACTAGCAAAAAATAGCAAAGACTTGGAATCATTACTGAAAAAGTCAAGGAAGAAAGTGAACATTAAGAAAACAAAAATAATGACAACAGATGGTTTACACAATTTTAAAGGGGACAATGAAGATATTGACATAGTTCAAGATTTCCCATACCTTGGCTCAGTCATTAATCCGAATGGAGACTGCAGTCAAGAAATCGGAAGGCTAGGATTTGTGAAGGAACTAGATACGATCCTCAAGTATCAAGATATAGTACGCCAGCATTATATGCAGGCATGCCTTACGCGCCTTCAAGCATACGCTGGAATCTGTGCCAAAAAAACCCTGAAAGAAGCAATGGGGTGCGCACCCCGCACCACGGGCATGAGCCCCATTACTTCTAATGGGGCTCAAGCATACGGGTTTTTTCCCTTATGCGGGGGGGGGGGGTCCAGAACAAATCCCCTGCGTAAGGGAAGGGCACATTGTATATCATTGAATGCTAAAGTTAAGGTCATCCATGCCATTGTATTTCCAATGTCTATGTATGGTTGTGAAAGATGGGCAGTGAAGAAAGGTGATAGGACTTAGGAACAAAATCAACTCATTTGAAATGTGGAGCTGGAAAAGTGTTCTACAGAAACCATGGACTGCTAAAAATGCAAATGAAATGGGTCCTAGAGCAAATCAAGCCTGAATTCTCCCTATAAGAAATGACAAGGCAAGGATTTGGAAGGGCAGGTGTGAAGGAACTAGATAAGATCCTGAAGTATCAAGATACAGTGTGCCCGCGTTATACTATAAAGTATGACAATAATGAGATTGTCATACTTTAGCCATATCATAAGAAGACATTAAAAGACACTAGAAAATACAATAATGCTTAGTAAGGTAGAAGGCAGTAAAAAAAGGGGAAGATTGCAATCCAGATGGATAGGCTCAATCAAGGAAGCCACAGTCCTAAACCTGTAAAACCTGAGCAGGGCAACTGAGGGTCGGATGACTTGGAGGTCTCTCATTCATAGGATGTTATCAGACGGGAGGAATTTCTCTCAATTTTGAATGGAGCCAATTCACAGTTACGTGAATTCACTAGTTTAGTGAATTTACGTGAATTCTGATTGCATTCAGAATGCATTCAGAATGACTTCCCATTGCCCGAAATTGCATGAGATACTCTAAGATGCAATAACGTAAAACCCATACCCACCTATGGTAAATGGGGGCTGTATGGTGTGTGTGAAGGCAATCATGTACGGGCTGGGTTAAGAAAATGCACACATGTCAAAAAGGATGAAAAGGCAAATCAAAGAGAATTGCGGCTAAGGGGCAAAGCAGACCGCCCCTTGGAGTGCCAAATCGGGGCCACGGCAACTGGATGCTGCGGCCCTGATCTGGCATTTTTCTGGGGTAAAAAGAAGTGGCAAAATGCTACTCTACTCAGAGAAAAGGATGGCTCCTTTTTTTTGATAAGATATAAGTACAATAATTACCTTGACCTGTGGATAAGCCAACCCAGGCTTTTCTGGGTCAATTTTTTGACTAAATTGTAGACTAAATGTAGATTTATACATGAGTATATACAGTAATAATTAATTGATGTTGTTTCCAGGTTATTGCACCTTGCTAAAGCTCTTTCCACATATGGATCATTTTGATAGGACATTTGTAGATGGAAGGCTCCTAATGCTGCCAATGAAAAGATAGTGTGAAACTATTATATAATTTCTTTAGTGTGTGTGTGTGTGTGTTTTGATGTCAAGGTAAGGTGGACAAAATCTGAGGTGTCTGGGAAATATTTCTCCAGTGCCTGATTTCCTTCCCAGCCACGGGCCTGTTGTTGTCTCTGCAGGATTCCAATGCTGTCTTCTGTCACTGAGGATCTTTCCATACTCTTAAGCACCAATACAATATAGTTTGTCCTCTGCACAAATTATTGGGTGCTGTGTAAGGCAATGCTACTTAGAGTCTGGTCGGTTGTCAGTCCATGGCAAGTTTCCAAAAAGAAGCAGTTGTTGCCACTGTGCACAAATATATGACTGGCCCGTAGCACATGGTGTGGGGAGTTGCTATTCCCCCATTTCAGATAGCCTGAGAAGCACCAGTGTAAGGTAACTAATATCCTCCTTTGTTGCATATTTGTATGGCTTCTCTCCCAGATGAATTCTTTGATGTGACCATGGGGTGAAATCCACATCAATCTCCTTCCCCACACTCAGCACTGGTGAGATGTCTTTCTTATGTGAATTCTCTTATGCATTGATTGACTTTCCTGCAGGTCAGATGCCATCAACAGAGCCTTTCTATCTGGCCAGATGGTTTCCTTTCCACCAAGCATAAACTGGCATGTGGTGGGGGATTTAAAGATTGTTGCAGCTGGTGAGGAGAGATTTAACCATAACTCCCATACTGTGGTTACAGTTGAGAGAAGCCTTCGATTGCATACTGCAGTGTGGTTTGCATGTTTGTACATGTATGAAAGAGAAAATGAATGTGAGTAATGTGGGGGCTGGCAAGGGTATGACAAAATGGATGGAATGCACATGTGTGTGGTTGCAGCAGAATCCATGTGGGATGCCCTTATCCACTTAAGCTTTGACCCCAATCAGTTTTTGTGGGGGCACATGTCGCCCCCACATGGGAATACAATCCTTTGGCTGGTTCTAAAGCTTCTCTGCTTCTAAAATAAGATTTTAAGTTTTGTGCAGAATGAATAAAATAATCCATTCTTTGTTACTGTATCACAGTCTTCTATCATTGGAATTTCAGAGCCAACATAGTGTAGGGGTTTGAGCGTTGGATTATGACTCTGGAGATGTGGGATTGAAGCCCTCCTCACCCACAGAAACACTTTGGCTGACCCTCACACCCTCTCAGCCTCAGAGGAAGGCAAAAGCAAACCTCCTCTGAACAAATCTTGCCAAGAAAACCTAGTGATAGGGTTAGCTCTAGGGTGGTCATAAGTCAGAAATGATTTGAAGGCAGACAATAGCATTCCTTAAAAGAAAAGGATGTAATCATTTCATTTCATTTTGTTTCAGTTTTCTTTTATAAAAGTGGTGAAAAACTTTATTGCACCAGTGCATCAGTATAAAACTTAGTCACAAACAATAACTTTTGCAATTGCTTTCAGTTATTGCACATATTTTATTTCTTTTGCCCTGAGTGTTCCTTTGTCACAATAATTGTCACTTTTTACTCTCACCCATGAAAATGGTGTTTGCCCTCACTTGTATAGTTTTCTCTTCCTCCACATTTTCTCCACTTGTGTTCATCATTTTTCATTTTGCATCCTCCATATCATATTTCCTTCTCGATTGCCTCTTTGAATGTTGTTTTGTTTATTGACTATCCCTGCACATTATCTCCAATTCATCCTTGCTGCTCTTCCTTAGTGTAGGGCTATCCTGTCATCTCAATGATGTACTCTTTTATATCAAACATTTAGTAGATTTCCAGAGATAGTTGCTGGAATTGTATATCACCTTTTTACTTATGTATATTTGGCTCAGTAGCAAAGGGACTGAGAAACCCTGTTAGCAAATATATGAAGATGCATATAGGGACACCATCAAATGTGCCCAATGTGCATTGGGACATCAGGCACTATGCCAGCTGTGCTATGTAGTAATGTAACATCAGCCCTCTACTGGATATGGACATTACAAAACTGGCCAGTTTTAATTCCTGCAGACATAAGTCCTCTTACAAGTAGTAAGTCCCATAATAGAGGATTCCTGCTGTTTACTTTTATTTTCCCATTGACGCATTTAATTTTAACCCCATTCTCTCTCATATATATATATATATCACGTGAGGAAAGCATACAATCTTTACTTCCTCTTTATCTTCCTTTCACATCCTTGCATCCTGCAATGTTTTTAATTTTACAAAAGTCTCTAGAAAGTTTGCAGTGAAGAAGTAGACTCCTGGTTCATAAAGATTGACCCCTCTCCACACACTAATGAATTTCTACAGAGGTTGAGAGTGCAAAAGTAAGAAAGAAGGGAGGATGTCTCTGGAAGCTTTCCTCCACTTGAATTCCAAGTACCAAAACCTGTTGCTTTACCATTATGGAGATTATCCCACACAGCTTTTGAACCATGATTTCCCTGGTTCAAAGTAAGTGGCATTGGCGATGCTGATTGCATGATGCTGCCTCCGACCCATAGCTGCCTTGCCTCCGACTTGTCCCTTTTCATTCACAGGGGAATCTCAAGAACGAAATGGCAATAGAAAAGAGCGAAGAAGACAGAGATAAAAAGTAACTAAGATAAAAGTACTTACTTCAGCTTCATCAATCTTTATTCATTAGTTGCAATGTTACCATAACAACTGTGATAAGGTAGATCAGACTGAGGCTCCTGCCACACTGTAGAATTAACACAGTTTGACTGTCATGGCTCCATCCTCTGGAATTGTGGAAACTGTAGTTTGTTGAGGCAGCAGAGCTCTCTGACAGAGGTGGCTAAATATCTCACAAAACTATAAATTCCATAGCACTGAGCCGTGGCAGTTTAAATGCTAATAAACTGCATTAATTCTGCAGTGTAGATGTAGCCTGTGTGACGGAGAAACTGGCCCAAGTGAGTTTCATGGTTCAGTGAGGATATGTATCTAGATTTCCCAAGTTCAGCTCAAACACTCAGAGTCCCTACAATACCAGGCTAGGGATGTTCATAAACTTTGGACTATCAGGATGAGGGAATTAATGACGAAGGCAAAAACTATCATGGCCCCTTCCTCTAATAGCTACTGTTCCTAACAGGATGGACAATTAGTTTGAACACATATGGCTGTACATTCATCACCCTTTCCATTAATTTCCTACTGTTCTATTTTAAACAAGATTGGCTAGCAGGTAACTCTTGGGGGGGGGGTGTCGCAATGGGAGTTAACATGCTGGATCAAGCCTCCTACTGGAACATATTGAGTCCCCATTCTAACCACTCCACTCCACCCCATCTTTCCCTACTCTCCCCACTCTATGCCTCCTTTTTAATGTTTTTGCCAGTATGGCATAATGGTTTGATAATTGGACTACAACTCTGGAGACCAGGGTTTGATTCCCAGCTCCGTCATGAAATTGCGGAATTGAGCAAAACACAGATACACTATCAAGAAGGAGGAGGAAAGGAGGATGAGAGGACAGTGACACCACATGACTGCCAATAGTGCAAGAGCCCCAGAAATGGCTTTTCACACCCATTTCACACATTTATATCCTGCCTTGCTTATGAATTATGAAGGAAGGGGGACAAGGTAAGTGTACTTCCTTAAATAGTTGAATTATGGAATTCACTACCACTTTTTTTTGTACAGTATCTTTATTCTACAATATTCATCAAAAACAAGCATACATCATTACATTGATTCAAACATCTACATAAACATAATGTTATCCTAAATCTTATGCTATCTTAATTATACTTTAAAATAATTCTTACCCACTATATGTTTCTATTCCACTTTTGCTCTGTGTCTCTCAGTCTATGTACCTTTCTTTACTCGCCTTCCCTTCCCTCCCTTCCATTCTTTATTTCTCCTTTCCCTCTCCTCTCCTTTCTCTTCTATTTCTCTTTTAACCTTTCTTAGGAGTTTATCAGACAACAGAAATTGGAAGTATAAGCTAATGGCATTCCGAATGCAATCATGGGTTTTACGTTGTTTCGTATTAAAGCATCTCACGCAATTTCGGGCAATGGGAAATCATTTTCGGACAATGGGAAGTCATTTTGAATGCATTCCAAACGCAATTGGTATTCACGTAAATTTGCTAAACTAGCAAATTCACATGAATTCGAATTGGCTCCAATTGGCTCCATTTGAAATAAAGAGAAATTCCTCCTTACTGTTCTACATACCATCTCCCTTAATCCTTCACTTTCATTCTTCATTCCCTCTCTGTCTTCCATCCTTACTGCCTCTCACCTTCTCACTTGCTCCATACATTCTTACACGTCCTTTCCCCTTCCTATCTTCCATTCTCATCTATATCTTTTCTTCTCCCACACACACCTCTATGTACTGTATACCTACTCCTAACTTGAGTGAACCTGATCTTTTCCAGTTAAGGGTGTATTTCATATATCTGTTCCCCCCTTTTCTGATATCTATTCGTATTACCTGCCCTTTTTTCTTACAGGATTTCTTATTTGTTTATTATATTACTATTAATGTGTATAATATTTATTTATTTATTTATTTAATATTTATTTCTCTAATCTTGAAAAGTTATTGTTGCTGTTTTCCTTTATTTATTTTGCCATAACAGAATTCCATATATCCAATCTTTCATGAATTGACTTTTTGTTTTGTTATCTAATGAAAATCTTAATTTGTCCATCTTAGCCATTTCCAATGATTTCAATAACCAATTGTCTTCTGAGGGGACCTCTGTCCTTTTTCCATTTTTTTTGGGGGGGGGGACATATACTATCATTGCAGTTGATATCATATATAACAAAATCTTACCAATTTTTTTCTCTGGTTTCAAGTCTAGGGGGTGTAACATTTTTAATATATCTTTTGGTCTAATTGATAATTGATCCTTAAAAGATTTGTTAGCGTTATGTATAGTATTAATGGTTTGGTGTTTGTTTGTTTGCTTTTTTGCTTTTTTACATTGCCACCATGCATGGTAGAAGGCACATCTTTCTCTAATGCATTTCCAATATGCCTCTTTCAGATTTGTTTGCTGGGGCTAAACACCACCTGTAAAATGTCTTGTAGAAGTTTTCTTCTAAGTTTTGACTTTTTGTGAATGATGGGGTTCTTGCCCCATGTCTTTCCCAGTGTTCTAAATGAATTGTATGCCCTATATTTTGCAGCCAAACAGTCATATTATCTTTGATCTTTTGTTGTTGTTGTTCTAATTCCAGTTTTAATAATAGTTTGTGAAATGTTGTAATAAGTGTTCTAATAATAATAATAATAATAATAAACAACTTTATTTGTATACCGCCCTTCCTACGAATAGGGCGGTGTACATCATCTTTACAATTAAAAACATTACAGTAAACAAGAATAAAACAGATAAAACATTATCATCCCAATGCAAGATACAATGGTAGTGTTCCAATGGCTTATCACGAGGGTAAATAACAATGACAGATGGAATCAAGGATAAGCCTGGTTAAATAAGTACGTTTTCAATTCCTTTTTGAATTGGGGGAGAGAGGCAGTCAGGCGGAGCTCGGTGGGCAATGTGTTCCAGAGGCTCGGAGCGGATATAGAGAATGCTCTCTTGGCCGTTGTTAATAGCCTGGCCTCTGGAACCCTTAACAAATGTTGCCCACTAGATCTGAGAGTGCGGGGCGGATTGTGTGGGGAGAGGCGGTCCTTTAGGTACTCTGGGCCCAAGCCATTTAGGGCTTAATAGGTAACGACCAGCACTTTGTACTGAGCCCGGAAGCGAATAGGCGGCCAATGAAGATCTTTCAATATTGGTGTTATATGGGTGGCCCTGGGAGCACCAGTGACCACCCATGCTGCCATGTTCTGCACTAGTTGAAGCTTCCGAGTGTGATACAAAGGCTGCCCCATGTAGAGCGCATTACAGAAATCCAACCGAGAGGTTACCAGAGCGTGTACTACAGTTTCAAGGTCCCTCTGGTCCAGGTAGGGGCGCAGCTGGCGTATCAGCCGAAGCTGAAAACAGGTGCTCCTGACCGTCGCATCCACCTGAGAAGTAAGATGGAGCGACGAATCAAGGAGCACCCCCAAGCTGCGCACGGTGTCCTTTACGGGAAGCGTGATCCCGTTCAGGACAGGTGGAACCACCTCCGTCCCTGGGCCGGGGGAACCTATCACGAGTACTTCCGTTTTCTCTGGATTCAGGCTGAGTCTGTTTTCCCTCATCCAGTCCATTACCGATTCCAAACAGGCCACGAAAGGAGCGACGCCATCCCTGGTCACTGCATCAGTCGGAGACATAGAGAAAACTATCTGGGTGTCATCAACGTACTGATAACCCCGCGCCCCATGCCTCCGGATGATCTCTCCCAGCGGTTTCATGTAAATGTTAAAGAGCATGGGGGACAGAATGGCTCCTTGAGGGACCCCAGAGGTGAGGGCTCTCTTATCGGAGCACACGTCCCCCAGCTGCACCATCTGGAACCTCCCAGAGAGGTAGGACCGGAACCACTGGAGCACAGTGCCCGCGATTCCCACCTCTGCCAGGCGTTCCAGAAGGATACCATGGTCAATGGTATTGAAAGCCGCTGAGATGTCCAAGAGCACCAACAGGGACACGCTACCCCTGTTGATGCCCAGACGGAGATCATCAACCAGGGCGACCATGGCAGTCTCAACCCGATAGCCTGCCCGAAAACCGGTTTGAAATGGATCTAGAAAATCCGTTTCCTCCAAGATCGATTGAAGTTGGAATGCAACCGCCCTCTCGATCACCTTCCCCAAAAATGGCAGTAGCGAGACTGGCCGATAATTATTATAAACCAGGGGGTCGAGGGAGGGCTTTTTCAGTAATGGTCTCACTATGGCCAATTTAAGATGGTCAGGGAATTGTCCCTCCCTCAGTGATGTGTTGATAATTTGGCGTAACAAAGAGGTTACTGCCAACCCCCCTGGGCCACTAGCCATGAGGGGCAGGGATCGAGAGAGCAGGTTGTCTTCCTAACGCTTCTAAGGATCTTGTCCACATCCTCGGTACTGACAGACTCAAACTGATCCAGTACAATCAAGTCCACGGAAGCTCTGGACGCCTCTATTCTGGATTCTGCTTTAACACTGGTGTCCAGACCATCGTTTATCCGAGAGATTTTATCCGCGAAGAAGTTGTTAAACTGGTCACAGCAGGCCTTAGTAGGTTCAAGGATCTGGTTCGGGGCAGGAGGGAGCTGAGTTAGCTCTCTCACTACCCTTAACAACTCTGCTGGCCGCGACTCCGCGGACGCGATACGAGCAGCATAGAACGAGTTCTTAGCTGCTTGTATCGCCTCTCCATAGTCCTTCAAATGATGGCCTAGGAGAGCCTTGTCGGATAAACGATGGTGTTTCCGCCAGGCGTGCTCTAGCCGTCGCAGAACCCGCTTCCTTGCCCGGAGATCTTCCGTGTACCAGGGCTTCTTTTTGGAAGCAGGCCTGAGAGGGCGCTTGGGAGCGATACTGTGTATAGCCCTGGAGAGATCCGTGTCCCAAGTGTTAACTAGGGCATCAACAGTGTCGCCGTCACTTCCAACCATATATCCCTCTAGGGCTTGTTGGAACCTATCAGGTTCCATCAGCCTTCGAGGGTGGACCATTCTAATAGGTCCGCCACCCCCGGGGGGGATCTGGGTTGATGCCTTGATGCTTGCCTCTACCAAGAAGTGATCCGTCCATGACAGGGCAGAAATATTAGTAATTTCCGCCCGCTGAGTTTCCATGTCCGTACGGAAAACCAAATCAAGAGTATTCCCCGCAAAATGCGTAGGACCCGTGACTAGCTGAGACAGGCCCATGGCTGTCATGGTATCCATGAATTCCCGAGCCACACCAGATGGAACTGCGTTGGCCGCGAAGGGGATGTTGAAGTCTCCCAGGACTAGGAGGTCCAGACTTGATTATTACATCTATTGTAATTCTGTCTTTTCAAGCTCAATATTTTCTAATTTCATATCTTTCTTAAATCTCTCAGAGTTGTTGATACAGGAACCAATGGCATTCAGTATTTTCCTTCTTTTAACTCTTCTCTTGTTTTAAACATCTTCCTGTTTTCTCAGTATAACAGTAAAAACACATTTTTTTCTGTTTCTCAGAAAAACACCTTCCTGTTTGCTCAGTATATCTTCACATTTTAGCCATGTTCCAATATGTAAACTCTCCTTTCTATGGAATTCTTTGTGGTTTGACACCCATAATGGAATTTTAGGACATAACTTGCCTTTATATTTTAACCAAACTGTTAGTAGTTATCATCTCACAAAATGGTTCTTAAATTCCTTATTCGTGAATGTTTTTTCCATACCATAGGTATGCATGCCAACCAAAAAGTAAATCAAAGCCTTCCAGTTGCAATGTTCTTTTGTTTTGTAATGTTAACCATTAAAATGTAGACAGTTTGCCTTAAATTGGTAAAGCCAGACCACCCTTATCTCCATTCCACTCACTTTCCTTCCTTGTCCGCTATCTAAGTAAAGTTTTTTATCAACATAACACTGGAAATATGGTGAAGGAGGGCTGCAAAACAACAAACAAAACAGACTTTCTGTGTGTTGGGTTGCAGGAGTCTGCAATTAAAAAAATGCAATAAAGTTCGAGTTGAGAAAAATGGGACTGTGCTGCAGCCAATCCTACTGTAGCCATGTGTGCCTGCCTATGATAAACACAGTAAAGCCCAGTTGCCACCAAAATACTTAACTGAGCATTTGCAAAAGAACAAAAGGGGGAAGTAGATTAGCCCACCTTCCCAAGTACTCCCAGCATATTAAAAAAGCATAGATCTGGACACCAAAATGGAAATTAAGCTTTCTAGATTGGCAAAAAGAAGTGTGTTCATCGCTCCATGAAAGTCTAGCCTTTAGAAGAGAAAAAGGGAAAGTGTGCCATGAAAACGCTTTTTTTGTGTTTTAGGGGAGAAGAAGCGCCTTTAAAAAGGTGCCGGTTTTCCCAGCTTCTTTTTTAAAAACTGCGGAACAGCGCAGCTCCATCTAAAGGCTGTGGTGCAGCTGCTAAGCATTAAGGAAAAGGCAACTTCATGTCACACTTTCCTGCCAATCTAGAAAGCCCCAATAAGAAAAGTGGTGGCTGGTGAAAGAAAAAAATATTCTTGGATTCATTTTTGGAAGAAGTTTTCAAGTAGTCTCTTAGAATGTTTTTTTTTCCTTGGTTGATTCATTTCTCATGTCCTTTTTGCAACTTTCAAATAAAAGGTTGGCTGAAATATGTGGAATGGTCTTCTTTCTTCTGGTGCAGATAGTCTCTATTATTTCCATGTTATTTTTGCCTCTGGTGCCAAATTTTCTAATGAAGTTCAGGAACACATTTACCCCATTAATTGAGGTATACCTGTACGGTTCTGAATACTGGCTGCTGGGTCATGAGCTGGCAGGTGTTTTTGTCTTACCTGTGGCTTTTCCTCACTGGCCACTGGGCAAACAAAATGAGATGGGCCCTGGTGGCGCAGTGGTTAAATGCCTGTACTGCAGCCACTCACTCAAAACCATAAGGTGGCGAGTTCAAGACCAGCAAAGGGCTAAAGCTCGACTCAGGCTTGCATCCTTCCGAGGTCACTAAAATGAGTACCCAGATTGTTGGGGGGCAAATAGCTTACAGTTGTAAACCGCTTAGACACTCCTTAAGGGTATGAAGCGGTATATAAATGGGGCTGTTTGTTTTTTGTTTTGTTTATGGTATTAAGCACCACAGCTCTTCTTATATAACAGAAGTTCTTACATAATAGGACTTAATAGAAGTGGAGACAGTATAAATGGTTGTTTTAACTACTGATATGTATGCGAATCCGTGACTTCTTTTGTTTAGTATACACAGCAGCGAACAAGAAGAACAAGTAATGAGCAGAGAACTTTGTTGTATTTTTTAATACAATGTTTATATGACCTCAGATGATCCAGCTTTTTGTTTTAAGAAAGAGAAAATCTATATATTTTTGGAAAATATTCTAAAAATATTTTAGCTTATCAGATTGGTCTAAGAAGTTATCAGGCAGGAAACTGATAGAAGAAGCTGTCCTCTGTTGTTTCCCTTCCAAACCAGGTAGCTGGTAGTATCCTTAATCTGAAAACAGGATCTCTGGGAGACAAACGGACACCAAAGGATTTTGGAACTCAAGTTAGTGTTCATCTGGCCCATTTTTGCCTCTCTCTGCATGGGAGGATTCAGGTTGTCTTTCATCCCTGAGGCTAGGAATTTACTGGTCGGTACAACGTAAAAGTATCTGTGTAGCCAAAGAACAGGAGACTTTCCTGTTCACACAGTACATTCACTCTTAAGTTTGAGCAGACTGCCTTTATGATGTGTACAGATATGCAAGTTTATTTGAAACTGACAGAATCCAGCTCTTGTTATAGCAGCAGAAAAATACTAGTGTAGCTTTCCTCTTCTTATTTGCTTCCCAATGTTACCTATGTCTGACCTCCTCTTTGTTTTTTACACAACTGGGTTGTGGGTCATTACTAAAGTTGAAGACATTTGTCCAAAGATTTTGGTATGTGTGCCTTGAGAAGGATTATATCCTGCTTTGAGAAGACTTTGGCCTCAAAATTTTCCATTTCCTCACAAATTCTTGTGATCATTGTGTATTAGTGTGGGTTCAGACTCTTTTGTTGTAAATGAGCCGCAAAGTAAGTGTGGACAAATGTACTGGCTGGACTGGAGAAAGTCCAGCTCTGCACAGAAGCAGAATGCTGTTTGCAAATCCCTAAACCTTATTCCCATGGTCAAAGTGCCCAGGAGGTTACATAATGGTCGTTTCTGGCAATCTTCAGTCAACATTTTAAAATTCAGAGAGCTGCCTTACTGGTCTATGTAAGCCAGTATCCTGTTTCTGACAAGGCCAGCATCACTGATCATTCAGCAGAAGTGACATGTGCAAAATCACAAGAAAAACTTTTGATACCTTTTGAAATCTCTTTCTGTTACAGTTTCTATATAGACAGTAAAGGTCTCCAATAGTGCCTATAAATAACTCCTCCTATGGGGGGCGGGGGTCCTGTTAAGTGCCCCTCTGCTATTTTTAATTTGAGCTGCATCCGCGCTGCAGAAAGTTGACACCACTTTCACTGCCACAGTTCAGTGCTATAGAATTCTGGGAACCATAGTCTTGAGAGACATTTAGTCTTTTCTGTCAGAGAACTCTGTTGCCAAAACAAACTACAGTTCCCATAATTTTAAAGCATTGAGCCATGACAGTTAAAGTGATGTCAACTGGATTATTTCTGTAGTGCGGATGAAGCCTTTGTGTTTGTGGTGGGGGAGTGCATCTGGATATGCATTGAAGCAAAGCCCTGGCCTTCAGCCACTCACTGTCTTTGTTTCCAAGAGTGTCTCTGCATTTCATGTAAGCCCATAGCCACTCTTCGGAAGTAAAGGTAATGGAAGGCTAGAAGCCAGCACTTTGCTTTAAAAATGTTCCCAGACATACATGGTGGGGTACATGGTGGGGTTGGCGGGAACTGAATTACTGCTGCCTTGTCAAACTTATAGAAGTAGAAAACCAGGGGATTTGGGTGACACAGTGGGAAGCTAGTGGCCATCGACAGGGATTTTGAGGAGGGCTGGGCTGACAGTAACAGAGGGAGAGTGTGTGGGATTGGTGGATTTTATGTAATACTGGTGTGGATCATGTGGAATGCATGACACAGTCTCATTATAAGATTATATGTACAGCACTGTGTAAATTTGCAGTGCTATATAAAGGATGATAATAATAATAATAATAATAATAAGCCACTTTGATTGTCCTTGTGACAGAGAAGTGGGGTAAAAATAAAGCTTTTATTTATTTTATGTTATTATTTGTACCAAGGAGATACGAATCTCCGTAGCAATTCAATACCGAATCAAAGTTCCCACTACGTTTACCGCAGTCAAATCTCTCCATAGCACTTTAACCCTATTGCTGTTCACACTCCTGTTGTATCAATTTAAAATGGAGCCTCCATTTCGAACACATTTGATCATTCTCATTTAAAAAAAAAAAAAAAAGTCGTTCAAGTGATGCACATCTTCATCATTCCAGTTTTGCTTTCAATGTTGGTGACCTAACTGTGCTTTCGTTGTCGTAGGTAGTCCGAATACGAACACAAATAGTGTATACATATATAAATGAGCCTTCCAATGCTAAGCTGAGGGAAATGGAGGCAGTGATGAAAATACTGACCAGATTTATGGAGCTGGTATCTTCACTGGAAAGACCAGGTGGGAGGTGTATGTTCCACCCCTCTGGAGGTAACCCCTCCCTTCCTCTTTTGGAAGAATTGGTGCAGAATGCCCTGAATCAAATCGACAGTGTGTTCTAATTTACGGCAATCTGCATTTTTTCAAAAGACGTGGTGAAAAGCTCCAGTATCAAATATAATGGCCTAAGTGGGTTTTCAGGCAGCTCCCCTGAGTGCACTTGGTGCAAATATGAACACTATGGAAATAACCTGGTTTCCACACCACATTATTTCGTAGTGTTAATGGGCCCTTTGAAAGGCACATGTTTTGAGTTATAGAAAAAGATGGCATGAGCAGCTTTGGAAGAAAATACTACTTCCTTATAGGAGGACTCCAGCCTTAAATGTTATCTCAGTACCGATGGTAGTAACACCAGTCACCACTCAACCTATTCTATTTTATGTTGTGGGACTCTCCAAGAGCTTTTTGCTATTTTGAGTTCAAGAGAGAAGCAGGGACTTCAGTTGTCAGGCACTGTGTGCCTTCAAGTCATTTCTGACTTGTGGCAACCGTATGATAAGCCTATCATAATTTCTTTTTTTACCATTACCATTCTCTGAGCTGGGAGAGTATGACTTGCCTAAGTTCATCCAATGGATTTCCATGACTGACCCAGGATTCCAGGATTCAGACCCTGTGCTTCAGAATCATAATCCAACACTCAAACCACTATACCAGGCGAGCTCCACAAGGACTGGGAAGGTCATGTGATTTTCAAACCAAGGGCATTATCAAGAGTACAAGGACATGCTTTTAAATGTCTGTAAATTAGTTTTATAGCTCTCAAGTGCTTCATTTTATAGACATCCTAATTTATTAGGTATGAAGTTCTCATAGGAAACCTTGAGCCAGTTACCATGAACTTATGGCAGGATATTTATGAGAATAAAATGGAATAAACCTCCATATAAGCCACATTGAATTTCTTAGAGGAAGGCTGAGTTTAAAATTTTAATGAATAATATGGGAGTGAGGAACATTTGTCCCTCCAAATATTTTACACTGCAAGTTCCCCTAGTTCATTATTATTGGCCATGCTGCCTGGGCTTCTGGGAGTTAAAGTCAAAAAGGAGAGAGGAGTTCCCAACTCTAAATTGGCAAGCAATCATATTTAGCTCTAAATATGAAAAGCTTTAGCTGATTTTTTAAAAAATAAAACCTCTATTTAAAACATAGATGGTCTGCATTATTTTTCCTTTCTGGTCAGTTGATAAACCTAAATCACCCTCAGAGTCCCATTAGGTCCAGACCCAGGTTCCATTCACAATACACAGAGCACAATATTCCACTTTAACTGGCAAAGTAACAGGTTTTTTTAAAAGGAATTTTAGGGTGTGTTGTACTGTTTTTATTGTTTTAACTGCCCTGTTCTTTTAAACTGCTTTTTATCAATTTAAATTGCATGTTTTAATTTTTTTAAAAAGTTGTTGGCATTTTAATTCCATGTTAACATGGTCCTTTGTATGTTTAACTGTATTGTAAGCCACCATGGACTCTTTCAAACGGGGAGGAATTTCTCCCAACTCCGAATGGAGCCAATGCGGATTTATGTAAATTCGCTTGTTTAGCGAATTTACATGAACCCCTGCTCCGTTCGGAATTACTTCCCATTACCCGAAATTAACCCCCTCCTGCCCGAATTTGCATGCGAAGCTTTAATTCGCAATAAGATAAAACCCATGATTGCATTCGAATTGGCTTCCCTCCTGCCCGAATTTGCATGTGAAGAGTTAATTTGCAATAACATAAAACCCATGATTGCATTCGAATTGACCTTAAATTATACTTCCAATTTAGCCTTGTATGAAAGAGTCCCATGATTCCCAGTTCTGGGGAAGAGACGGGATATAAATAAATTTGTTGCTGTTGTATGGTCACAACTGTTTGCAGTGGCTGGAATACAAGGAATTGGTAATATCATTCTTTGAGACAGCAGTGTTAGCAAAGATAGTTGATAAATGGGTGGAAATTTCTCTCTCCAGCCCTAAAATAAATAGTAAGGATAAAAGGCTAACCCTCTTGAGCTGCAGTGAATGCTTTAACACCTGACACTATATGCCCATCTGCCTCCCAAATGCACACAGCTGTCTAGCATTATGCCCAACAGATGCCCTTGTTTCCATCCCTATTCCAACAGATACTAGTAATTCTTGTCAGATCACAGAGGAGCAGGGCAGAGGAATTCTGGAGGAGTGCTGTAGCCAAAGCCATGCAAAGAACAAAAATGCCCAAATATATTGCAAAACTGGCCTTCCTTCCTCAGCTCCATGTGCAGCAGCACATTATGCATCAACAATGAATTATCTGATTGTTACAAATTGCACATTTGCTTCTTGGGAAAATTTTCAGTATCCACATATGTTAATCTGGACTGGTAGGGCAGAGAGGAAGGGCACAGAGTGCTGCTTGCAGGTTTATGGCATCAGAGGAATTACAAACTAAGCCTCCTTAACTCTATTCTTGGTGTAGGGGGTGTAGTGGAGGTTGGACCAAGTAGTCAGCAATGGTCTGAAAGGAATTCAGATCTCAGTTTCATTATCTGGCTCAGGAGACTAGACTCTTTCTTAGTCTCCATGGGCAGCAACCTTGAACAAGTCCTTGCTCAGTTTCTGAACAGAAAATATGTTTGCATACCACATTTTACAGCACTGTATGCCAGCTGAATCATTATGACCCAGTGAATAAATGATTGGGATGAAAATCTAAGTCACACCACAATGTTCTACCCTGTAAAACTGTAAAATGATGAACTACCTTTTAGGATTGTTGTTGCAAAAATAAGGCAAGGATTAGTTGGCAAGTTAATGGGCTAAGATCCTTCATGTCAAAAGGGACAGCCAGGCATATTCTGTTGTTGTTCACTGGGTCTAATCAAATAGATCATTTGTCAAAACAGAGCCATAAAAGATTTAAAAAGCATCTGACAACTGTCCCCCCCCCCCCCCCACACACACACACATTTCAGCTGGCCCTAACATGCAGAGGAAAGCAGATCCATTTTACCATTTCTTACAGGTATAAAGGGTGAGGCTGAGTAAAGATATGACTGTGATAACTCCAGGTTTCCATCTTTCCTTCCCTGCAAGTTTCCTGTGGTTTTAATAGATGCATAGTAGGCAGAAAAGGCCAAAGCTGGTGAACTGGTGAAAGCATACCCTAAAAACTCAGATGATATACAGTCGGTCATTCCCTTATGCGGGGTTCCGGACACACACACACACACTTGCAGCATAAGGGAAATACTGGGTATGCTTGAGCCCTATTGAAAACAATGGTGCTTGTGCACACAATGCTGTGCAGCATGCTTCCATCGTGTGGCTTCAGTGTAAGTTGTTGTGCTGGCATATGGTGTGCCTGCATATGGCGCAGGTGTACTATATGACACATGATGTTCTGGTCAGCAGTTTAGCTGCTGCATTTTGCACTAACTAGACTTTCTGAATTGTCTTCAAGGTCAACTCCACATGAAGTGCATTACAGTAGTCTAACTGGGAGGTTACCTATGCATAAACAGGACAGATTATTCCTATTCAGGAAAGGCCAAAGTTAGTGAACCAGTCAAAACAATCCCCAAAGAATCTGAGACATGTAGTCCATTTTAGGCTTTGAGTGTTAGAGATAGATCTTGGAGCACTCCCAAGTTATGCACCTGCTCCTTCAGGGAGTGCAACCCCATCCAGGGCAGGCTGGCTACCAGTTCCTAGACCTGGGCATCATTTGTCCACAGAGTCTCCATTCAGCTTTGGTCTATTGGCCTTCATCCCACTCATTACAGCATCAAGCACATGCAAAGCCTCAGTTGACTCTGGAAACAAGGAGAAGTAGAGCTGAGTGTCATCAGCACCCAACCCCAAATCTCCTAATTATTCTCACCCAGTGGATTCATATACATGTTGAAGAACATGAGAGATAGGATGGAACCCTGTGGCACCCCAAAGAGCCAAGAATTCTTCAGGGCTACACTCTAACTACTCTGTTGATAAGAACAAAACCATTGTTACATAGTGGCATCTATTTCCAGCATGCAGAAACAGTACAGTATGAAACCATGATCAATGATATCAAAAGCCATTAAGAAATTCAGAAGAATCAATAGATGGCATTCCTCCCCCATCTTTCTCCTGGAGTAGCTTTGTTTGGGTAGGTTTGTGGAGTAGGTTGGTTAGGGCAACTAAGGTTGTTTCTGTACCACACCATTAAATGAAACGAAAATGGGTCTGGACAATAATTTTATCAGTTATTTGTAGACTGGGATAGAGGCATTCAGGAACCATTATTGCAACACACCTTCCTGTTTTTGTTGCTGCTTAACTCACAATCACAACAGAGCAAAAAAGTAAGTTTTATCATAGCTGTATCAAAACTACATCTCTCTCTAATTGGGGAGACATGATTATTAAGCATAATTAGCACAGCACAACTTTCTGAACTGTGCACAAACATCATGCTAATGAGTCATCACACCAGTCCACAGGGCACTAAAATTTTCATTCTTGTTTCCTGAAAGGGATTGTGTGTATGGTGAAATAGTTTGCAGTAACTCACTCAAGGAGACCAACCTTCACTTACGCTCCTGCAATCCAAAGCAGGTCCACTCTTGTCATAAGCATCAGCTGAAGGTTAAGGCTATTTGCTTGTGTGTACTTGTGTGTTGGTGTGTACCTTCAGGTCATTTCCAATTTATGGCAACTCTAAAGCAAATGGGATTTTCCATGGGATTTTCATGGCAAGATTTGTTCAGAGGGGGTTTGCCATTGACTTTCTCTGAGAGTATGTGACTTGTCCAAGGTCATCCAGTGGGATTTCCATGGCCAAGCAGAGATACAAATCTTGGTCTCAAAAGTCATAGTCCAACACTCAGACCACTATACCACACTGGCTCTCCTTTGTGCACACTTATTTGGAGGTAAATGTGACTGAATATGTTATGTGCATTGGATTGGGGATTCAAGGGTTGCATTTGTAGGGTTGCCTTGTTTTTCTGCCAAGGCTTCTCTGCCTTTAAGGAGGTAGCCTGCAAGGTCACAAATAAATGCATAAACCTCTCCCATGCTAGAAGCTCCATGCATCTCTTCCATGTGTGCAATTCTCTTAAACTTCTGTCTTACAACTGTTAAAAAACAGCCTTCCAGAAAAATGGCAACCCCAGAGATGTTGCAGCCTTAGAAACAGTGTTATGGCAAGCAACAACAGCAACCTCATCACCACTGCTTGCCAACAAGTGTAATGAGGTCCCATAGGCACTGAGGAAAAATATTTGTCATAAAGAAAGTAAGAGCTGTATGTGCACTCAGGCTTTTCTCATCCCCAGAAAATTTTATATTGATTAGTCCAGGAAGGACAAAGTGCCTGTGGAAGATCTAGGTGGTTGACCTAAAGTTGGGTAGCTTTATCTGTCAGCAACTGAGAAGAGAAGATAGCAGTGTTGGCTCATAAGGAAAGATCAAAACATCAGAGCATTGTATAATCTTTATGAGAACCTGCTGTCATGAGCAAATGTTTTACTCCTTCAGAAGCTTTTGTCTAGAAAGGGGTGGGTGGGAAGGAAATGGGGGAAAGAGGAAATGGGAACAGAGATTATAGATGATACTGTTTCCACACCCAAGATGGAGTGCAAGTCAAGAAGCATATAAACATAAATGGTTTAACTCTACTGGGTACAAAACAGATTTAATGATGCATCTAGAGCTACTAAGACAAAACCACAAATTATTATTGTTTCTCCAGTGTAATAAGAGAATGTTGTTGGACTGCAGCTCTGATCAGTTGTAATCAACATAACCAGTAATGCAGAATGCAATCCAACAACATCAATTAAATTGACAATTAAATGGGTCTACCTTAGTCGGAGCAGGAATCACATGGACCTACAGGTGTTGGGCTACAGCTCCTAGTACTGCCAATGCTGGCAATGCAGGGTGTCTGGGAATTACAGGTCAACTTCATCTGAAAGGCCACATGATTCTCACCCCTGATTTAGACCCTTGTTTTCTGAATTTAAATCCACTAATGAATCTGCTGTGGCCCAATGCAGGTAGGTGGCAGAATTTCAGGCATAAAGATTTGTTGTTGTTCTGTGCCTACAAGTGAACTCCAAATTATGGAGACCCTATCCTAGGTTTTGTATGGCAAGGTTTACTCACAGAAGGTTTCCTGTTGTTTTCCTCTAAGGCTAAGAGAGTGGGGTTTCTAGCCATGGAAACCAGGGGAGTTTCATGGCTGAGCAGAGATTCTAACCCTGGTCCCCTGAGTTCCTGCTCTAGCATTCAGACCAATACTACACACTGGTTTGTTAACAAATTGTAACAGATGTCTTGAGCTTCAAGCTTAGAAGTTGGTTGTGAGAATTAAAGGGAGAAATCCTGGGCAAGTTGCTCCGACATTAAAGGAATTATCATAAATAATGTAAGATCACGGACATGAATTCAGTGCTGAGGCAAGGCATGTCCATCTGTCCCTGGTTCCTACCTAGCTTGTAGTCCAGTACTAGAATGAAGCATCCTTTGTTAATATGAGTCTCACATCTGGAATCTACGGGTCTCAGGTGGCAAATCTAAGGAAGCATTTGTTTTCAACAGTGACCTTGCATCTTCTATAAACAGTCAGATGAGGTCTTCATTCTGCACTGAAGTAACCTCATCCATCTAAAATTGTCCCCTGCCTTTTGTTAACAGTACTGGTCGTAAGTAGTCTGATTTACCAATTGAATATAAGTGGTCCTGGTGAGATCTCCTTGGGTCAAGTGACTGTGTTCCTAATGAATAATAATCTACCATCTGGGGATGGATGGGGTTACTTCAGTGCAGAATAGAGCCCTCATGTGACTGTTCTAGAAGCGTAAACATGAAGTCAATCCCATCTCCCTGTAGGAAACTGTCTCACAAAATCACTGGCCGGAAGGGAATGGCCTTGTTCCCAGGCTGTTGCTGAGAAGGTGGAATTATCATTCTGGTCTGACTGTCTCCTGCGTAGAATTTCCATGTGTGTAAAGCATGGTGGGGATTATTTCACCTGAAGCAGTTCTAAATATTGGAGATTATCACATGGGGGTAAGAAACAGGAGAAAAGCACTATGCTCTTGTCATGTTTGTGCGATTGAGTGCAAGATGATTTTCACATGATGTTGTGTACATACTGCACTTGCCCCATCATTGAAGTGTCATGCTAGTGCAACTTCGGCAATTTGTCATTAATGACAAAGAAGTGTTAACGGCTTGCCAATAGCACTTCATTAGTGCTATTGCGAACATGTGAAAGGCAATGATGTTTCAATGGTGACATTGAGAATCCGTCATTAAACCTTCCGGAAACAAACTGAATCTCCCAGTGTGCCGTTCAGCAGAATTGCTTCCTGTGTCACACTTGTGAGTTGCAAAGTTCCTTAGATGTGAGAGATTACCCATTTTTCTCTCTCTCTGATCACAACCCCTTCTTTTGATGTGTGGAATGTAAAAGCGCTATTTTACTGTTCATGAATCTTTACTGCTGTGTGAAAGTAAGTGTGGCAATTTTGCCATTGTATCGTTCTTGCTAAATAACATTAGAATAGCATTAGTAAAGTGTAAATAGCCCGTGCGTGATAATCTACAAATGGACGTTCATAGTTATCCCTGCTCTTGTTAGAGACTTCAATAACTTCCACAGTTAACCATGACCCCAATAGAGGATTGCTACATAGCAGAAAAACTGTGGGGAGGCAGAGCACAGTACATGGGTCCTCCATATTTGTTGGGGTTAAGGGTGCAGGACCCCCATGAAAGTGAGGAAATGGCAAATAACAAATACTGGTTTGTTTTTTTACTTGAGATAACATTGCTCTAGAAATGTCTAGGTCCTCCAGCACAACTCTGTGGTCAACATCTGTGAGAAGTTTATCACAGAATTACACTGGAGGACTTACAAATGCTTAAAAAAAGTTCTCTCTAGGAATCTCTAGGTCCTACAACATGACTTCAGGTGGACATTGATCAGAGTCATGCTGGAGGACCTAGAGATTCCTAGAGATAACATATTAATCAAATCAATGAATAGTCAAAGCCTCAAAAGTCAAAGCTGCAAATATGGAGGGCCAATTGTACTGTATCTTTAAGCCAGTGCAATGTTCTACATATTACCTGTTCATTCTGTTTACTTCATGCCAGTTTCCCTAAAACAGAAAAACATAAACGGTGTACACCTTAGCACCAGTCACTGGCCACATATCTTCCAGCATTTCACAGCTGAAACCCAGGATGCATGTGGCCAAGGAACAACAGAATGTAATCAAGATGGCAAAAGTTAGTAAAAAGAGGAAGAACACACAAACTAGGGGAGTTTGCAGCAGTTTGTTTCTGCCAGAGAATCCTGGAACGGGCAAAACTCTTGTCCCCATCTCTCTTCTCCCTCTGGGTGAGTTAACTGAGGGCAAGTGACTTTTGCTCTTTTGACTAGATTGGAGCAATTGAAGTAAGCTGACTACAAAGGAGGAAAGTGGGAAGAGGAGAGAGGAACCCAGCCATTTTTTAAAGCAGCTGAAAACAGTGGGATGGCAGAGAATTCATCAGGACTTTCCCTGCAAAGTGGGACAGTTGGAGGATCAGGGAGACCATGGGCCACAGAAAGATGTCCGTCAAGAAGAACAAGAAGGAGGCAGCAGAAAGGCAGCAGAGAACTTGCTCCTCATGGCACCCTACCATCAGTAAAAACTCTACTGACGTGTTTGGTCTTCTCTTCTATTTCATATTTTTGTTCCTTAGATTGTGAGCCTAGCACCATGAACTGTCATATCTATATTTGTACAAAGCTTTAAAAAAGTTAAGTGCTTTAGAATTGATAGAAGTATAGTCTCTATATCAAGGGAAGTCATAGTGCCACTCTATTCTGCTTTGGTCAGGCCCCACCTGGAATACTGTGTCCAGTTCTGGGCACCACAATTCAAAAAGGATGTGGAGAAACTGGGTCCAAAGGAGGGCAACTAAAATGGTGAAGGGTCTGGAAACCATGCCCTATGAGGACCGACTTAGAGAGCTGGAGATATTTAGCCTAGAAAAGAGAAGGTTAAGAGGTGACATAATAGCCCTGTTTAAATACTTGAAAGGATGTCACATTGAGGATGGAGGAATTTTCTGTTGCTCCAGAAAACAGGACCCGGAACAATGGATGCAAGCTATAGGAAAAGAGATTCCACCTCAACATTAGGAGGAACTTCCTGACAGTAAGGGCTGTTCGACAGTGGAACACACTCCCTCGGAGTGTAGTGGAGTCTCCTTCCTTAGAGGTCTTTAAACAGAGGCTGGATGGCCATCTGTCAGGGATGCTTTGAATGGGAGTTCTTGCATGGCAGCAGGTTGGACTGGATGGCCCTTGTGGTCTCTTCCAACTCTAGGATTCTATAAACACCACTGTTGTGTTTATAATACAGTATCACAGGCTATTATATATTAACCCATTGTGGAAAGTGTTCTCTGATAAGTTTGTGGCTCATACATTTGTAAAAAACAAGTAATCATTTCCATTAAATGTCACATAATTCAACCTGATTTAATCACAGTTGATGTCCCTGCAGCGTCTTCACTGTGTCGAATGGCTTACCTAAAGATTCCCCAGCCTGGGGCCTAATCCAAGCTCTTTCTGGGCCACCTCCTCCTGCCTCTAGACCTCGGGAAGCATGTGCTACCCCCACTTGTTGCAGCCGGCTGTGTGTGGTGCGGGGGCACCTGAGGCCCAGTGTACAAAGGCAGCTCTGTGGGCCCCATTGGCTGGGAACTGCCTTTATCCTTTGTTTGGAGGAACACTTGCCATTTGTTTCTTTACACACGAGGCCTCTGCTCTGACAGCCTGTGATCCTTTCTTGCTTTTGTATGCTTTCACTCTGTCTCACTTTGTAAACAAGCCAATGGATTAAAGGAAACCCTTACCAGGGATGGCCCCATCATCTTGCCTACACATGTATCCAATGAAAACAGAACCACGCCACCACTCCACCATGTACACATGACAACAGGCACAAGTAAGGTTGCCAGGTTTTCAGAAGTAGTAATAGTTTTCAGAACTAGTAATAGAGGACAGCCAAAACTGGCCGGGATGTGGAGGTCTATCTAAGTTTGGCCTCAAGTCTTGTGAGAGGATAGCCTCTTGTGAGAGTTCAGTTTTTTTGTGATACTCAAATCACCTGGGATTTCTGAAAACACCTGGAAATATCATAATGGCAGGCCAACACCCATCACAATGGGAGGCATTTTACTATCGCCAGGCCAAGCTTATTACCAAGCCTGCAGAGGAAATATCAGGTATGGGCTGCACTCACAACATACACCCCCTTCCCATGTTTATTGTGTTATTTGGGGACATTGCTTTTCATCACTAGCCAAAATATGAGATTTTTGGCATTCCATTTAATGCTCAGGCAGAACAAGCTTTGCAGCCCTCAAATAATGGACATCCTATACAATATGTGACACCTGGCAACCCTAGGCATAATCCCAACTCCTCAAATAACAACATGATTGCATAGTATTTACACAGAGCTTTTGCATGTATAACATGTTTTGACAAATGTGCTCTGGAACGGAAGTCCTTGCAACCACTATATAAAGGTCAATCATAATAATTATGTCCGGGTGGGTCATGGACAGGGTCGTGGGAAGGAGGCACTGGGTCACAGAGAATGGTGTTGGCAGGAGGATTATGCTATTATGTTGTTAGGCACGTCTCAGCCTGATCTCATGTTGCAGCAGGTCATTGGCTAGTTATTACCTGCAGACAATTAGGGATAGCAGATGTACATTAACATTCCTCCATTAATTTGCCTGTCAGACATCTAAAATGATCTTAAGTCCTCTATATAGAACAGCTAGCAATAGGCTTGGTCTCGTTTGTTTATCCCTCATTGATTTGGATTCAATGCCCCAGCCTTTTGAAAACAAATGAAAGCCTAAAGAAAGTAGCATTGTCTATAAGCCACAATCTGATTCTTCTGATCCGATTTCAATGGGGTTAAAGAAAACAAACTGGTTGTGTAACTTGCAATCCGTCCCCATTTCTGCCTCAGCAAATACAGTATAAAAGGTTTAACAACACAGGATTTGATTAAGGGCATGCAGAAGTCTTAAACTACAATGTAGTTGTGTCCACTGTAACAGAAGGGGGAGTAAAGAAAGAGCCAGCAACAGACATACCAGGACACGTGTTGATTAACCACATTTCCAGTGGATTTGGTTTGTGAGGGGAAAGGACTATGGTCCCAGCCTGACTGCTGTATAGTAACACTAACTTGGGAGGAAGGTCAGGGGTAGCGTGATGCCATAGACTAACCCTCTAGGAATGCGGGTGAACCTTAATCCAATTGCCAGACTGTTTTCAGGAGCTCCAAGTCCCTAGGCCTTTTTAGGGAGTCCCCTTCAGTAGTAGTTTATTTCATCCCTCTAGTCTAGATACTGCCAGAACCAAAAGACAAGTCTTGTTGAACAAGCCAACTGGTGTAGAAAGTTTTGGTCTTTGACTGTGGAGTGCTGCTGCCAACCAGAATATACAATATGAGACACAAAAGACCAAATGTCTGACCCAGTATAAGGCAGTTTTACACTTTACTGACTCAAACTCTACAACTATTTCACATTTTCTACAGTGAATGAATACAGAAATCTAGGCATAAGATCTCTGCAATCAACCATATCTACCAATTCATATTCAAAATTACCTTCTGGAAGGAACCGTCCCCTTCTTTTTTCAAATGAAGACCTAGAGGAAGTGAAGGCATACCGATAGAGCTGCTTCACTCTACAGAGGCAGGAATCTATTTCCAATTAAAATCTGTCAACAAATATGAAAAACAAAACAATGGTCCACAGACTGAAAACGCTAAATATAGAGTGCATACCAATCCCCAAGAAAAGGGACACCAGAGATTGCAGTAACCACAGGACCATTGTATTAATTTCCCATAAAAGCAAAATAAAGCTCAAAATTCTACAACAAATATTTTTGCCATATAAATAGTGAGAAATGCAAGTTATCCAAGCTGGGTTCAGGAAGGGAAGAAGAAGCAGAGATCATAATGCAAACATATGTTGGATAATTGAGCACACTAAAGAATTTGAAAAGAAAATCAACCTGTGCTGTATAGACTATATTAAAATCTTTGGTTGTATATAGTTAGTTAAAAAAACAACAACCACTATGGATCACTATTAAATAAATTTGATTGTACTAATATATAACTTGAACTCAGGGCAAGAGCCAGGACAGAATACAGAGAAATGGAATGGTTTCCAATTGGCAAGAGGGTTAGGCTAGGCTGTATTCTATCACTCTGTTTAACTTGTGTGCAGTGGTGTCCCTAGGGTTGGTGTCACCCGGTGCGGTATCTCTTGGTGTCACCCTCTGCATTGACCTCCTCCCATACCACACCCATACAAAATTCTTAGTCATGTTTTTGTATTAATTTACTTATAAATCTAAATTCCCATATATCACTGAATATAATGGTAATACCGGTAGATGTGACATAAACAACTAGCAAAATTAAATATATACTTTTGAATTACAATATTATACACATAGAATAAATTTGTGTACATATAGACAGTTTCACGTGGTTAAAGTGAAAAATTGGTAAAATGTAATGTTTTAAAATATTTTTTAATTTATTTTTTTACAAAATTTAAAAATTAAAATTTGGAATTTTAATTAAAAACAAACAAACACCTGGGGCCTCTCTTTTTTTCCTCCCACCAAGCCTCACCCCACTCAAACCATCTTATCAGCGTTTTAAAGAGATATAGGCAAATGGCACAGCCAATTTCCGCCCAAATGCAGATGTTTGAGGAGCAATGGTGTCACTCCCCCTTAGGGTGTCACCTGGTGTGATCCACACCCCACTACCCCCTAGTGATGCCACTGCTTTATATTGAACATATCATATGTAAAGCAGGTTTAGATTTAGAAGCAGGAGATGTCAAAATTGAAGGAAGGAACATCAACAATTTAAACTGTGCAGACAATACCATACTACTAGCAGAAAACAGCAAAGACTTGGAACAATTACTGAAGAAAATCAAAGAAAAAGTGCAAAGGCAGGTTAACAGTTGAACATTAAGAAAACAAAAATAATGAACACAGATTATTTACATAACTTTAAAGTAGATGATGAACACATTGAAACAGTTAAGTTTTCCATACCTTGGCTCAGCCATTAATCAGAATGCAGACTGCAGTCAAGAAAACAGAAGACTAGGACTTGGAAGGGCAGCTATGAAGTAACTAAACAAGATCTTGAGGTGTCAAGATATATAATTGAATACTAAAGTTAGGATTGCCTATGCCATCATATTTCCCTTTTTATATATTGTGAAAGTTGGATGGTGATAGGAAGAAAACTCACTTGAAATGGACAAACAAATGGGTCTTGGAGCAAATCAAGCCTGAACTCTCCCTAGAAGCCAAGATAACCAAACTGAGTCTGTCATACTTCAGCCATATCATGAGAAGACATGACTCATTAGAAAAGCCAATATGGCATAAGGCAGTAGGAAAGAAGAAGACCACCTTACAGATGAGTATACTCAATCAACGAACAGTGGCATCACTAGATAGAGTGTCACCTGGTGCAGAGGTTGTCACCTGGGAAGGGCTTGTGTTTGCTTTTCCTGCTGCTCCATTGTAAAAGCTTCCTCCACAGGGAGGAAGGGCAGCAATGGAGCAGCCAAGAAGGATGTACATTCACCCCTCCTGAACTGAAGGGGAAGGAAGGCCCAACTGGGTGTCACTCTTCCTCTGGGGTGTCACCTATTGCAGTCTGTATCCCCCACACTCCCCCAATGACACCACCATCAAGAAAGCCAGGGCTCTGAATCTGGAAGACCAGAGCAGGACTGGTTATGATAGAGTGACTTGGAAGTGCACTTGACAGCAATTAACAACAATAAATGTACTTTCAAGCTGCCTTTTGGCTTTTGGCAACCCCATTAACGCTGTAGGGTTTTCTTAGGCAAAGTGTCCTCAGAAGTGCTTAGCCATTGCCTACAATGCTTGTTATTCCTTGGTAGTTTACCATCCAGGCCTGACCCTGCTAAGCATCTAAGATCAGAAGGGATCTGGTGCCTTCAGGGTATTATGTTCACATAGAAATAAATGCCGCTGGACTGAATATGATTTACTGCCAAATGCATGAGAATACAGTTTTTATGGAAGGGTGTACTTAGATATTGTTCTAGCAAGAACAGTTGATCACTTAAAATATATGTTGGAAAGGGTCAGACAGAGGTGAAATTCTAATTTTGCTTCTCTTGTTTTTCATGGGATTCATTTTGCATGGTATTTGTTTTAAAATCCAGCTGGGCTTGCCTTTTGAAGTTGTATGCTTCCCATCTCTTTCACTTTATACTATTTAAGGGCAATTATTGAGTACCAAATAGTCAAATTCAGTGAAGCAAGGAACTATTTTGCCCTGGAGTCATGCAAGTATTTTAAAACTTTTGTTAAAAATGGTTCAGATGCGGTCTTGCCTTTTTTTCAAGTGTGGGAGCTAATTTAGCTTTCATATATTATACTGTGTACAGACACATCTAGTATTACAGATAATAGGGAGATAGTCCCACCACAACATGAAACAATTAAATCAAGAGGTGCTTGTTGCACGAATTTTGAGTAGGGACTCCAATAATAAATAGAGCAGTATATAGTTGCCCCTCTGTTTTCACAGACTTTGAATCTGTGTCCCTTGCCTGTTTGCGGGAAGCA
Organism: Urosaurus nigricauda; assembly: GCA_034509955.1. NCBI lineage: Eukaryota > Metazoa > Chordata > Lepidosauria > Squamata > Phrynosomatidae > Urosaurus > Urosaurus nigricauda. Next base: position 124,709,702 of record JAOEGL010000001.1, on the reverse strand, counting down.
AACGGAGGGGGACAAAATGAGGTCTGCACCTGTGGCATGTTCTTGTGTGTGCCTGTGGGTGTGCACCACCATTCAAGCCAATGGGGCTTAAATACCATCAACTTTCTGTTTTTGCCAGGGGTCTGCATTGAATCCCCCATGAAAATGGAGGGGCTACTGTATATGCTTCCTGTTTCCAAATGAAGATATTGGGATGTGACTAATGGAGGGTAAATTGTAGTACTTTTTGTTACAAGAATACCCACACCCATACACATACATTTATATACATACTCTGTGTGTGTGTGCGCGCACACAGACACATTCACTTACACTTACATACTGTGTAAATATACGAGAGAGAGAGAGAGAGAGAGAGAGAGATCTGTGTGTATGTATGTATGTATGTATGTACATATTGGAATGCTATATTCTCCTGTACAGTCAAATTCCCAAGATGATAACTTCAAAGAACAATAGAACTAATTAAAATAATGTAAACTTAAACTAAAACCATCAAAATCAATAGAAGCAGGAGGATCATAAAATGAACCTACTGAGCCAAGACAGAGAGATCAAAATACAACTGAAAGAAGCTAAGAAAATAAAAATAGGTTCTTACCTGATGCCAATGTTAGGTGCCTTCGCCTGATCAGTGTTAGGTGATTTTTCTGTGGGGTGGTTCCAATATCTGGAGCACGACCACAGAGAATGTCTTCCCCACATAGCATCAGTTGAAACCCAGATGGTGAAGCAAACATGGTCAAATGTATTGTGTAGTGGTTCCCAAATGGTGGTCTTCCAGATGTGTTGGTCTTCAGCTCTCAGAATGTTGGCCAAAGGGGCTGGGGCGTCTGGGAGCTGAAGTCCAAAATACCCTGAGGATCAAAGGTTGAGAACCTAGTCTGTAGACAATACATATGGAGGCAATAGGCAATACATATGGAGAAGTGATATTTCATGTGTCCGACTCCTGTGAAGGGCTTTAATAGTCAATTTCAGCCTTTAGATTGGCTGAACAGACTAACAGGGCTATCTCTTTGAAAACTGTTTTAACTTTGGTAAGCCACACCTTGAATTCCAGGGCTGGGGGGAAAAAGAGGAGGATATAAATGAATATAACACCACCACTATCACAGAGAGGTCCTGTGGCTGGATGCTGTTTTGGAAGTCCTCCTGGCAGGCATGTGCCTATAGGCTCCTGGTGTGTGCTACTTCTGTGATACATGGCTCAGGTCCACACTATTTGGCAGGCTGTATCTCCTTGTATGAACTGGCCTGGACTCTGAGATCCTCTGGAGAAGCACTTTTCTCCATCCTGACACCATCACAAGCACAGTTGGTGGGGATGCGAGAGAGGGCCTTTTCAGTGGCTGCCCCAGAAGACTGTGGGACTCCCTGCCCAGAGAGATCAGAATGGCTCCCTCCTTGATGGCCTTCACCAGCAGGTTAAGACCCACCTGTTCACACAGGCTTTTAAATAATTGTTATAAGGACAGGCTGGGATGTTGGATATAGTTATTATATACAGTGGTCCCCCGGGTTACGAAGGTAATCCGTTCCGGATTACCTTTCGTAACCCGGAAGCTTTCGTTTCCCGGGGGACCGCTAAAATCAACGGACCGCGCGGCCATTTAAAGGGGCCGCGCGGCTTTTTTCGCTTCGTATCCCGGGGGATATTTCATATCCTGGGGGATACGAAGCCAGTCCGCCGCCTTTTGGATCCCAGGGTTTTCGCAACCCGGGGGATTCGTAAGGCGGGGGACCACTGTATAGTTTTATCTTTTTAAAATGTGTTTTATTATTTTAATAACTTTTTAAATACTATAATAATTTAATTGCTTTTTAATGTACTTTTTTCCAGTTCTGGGAAAAGAGCGGGATACAAATGATGATGATGATGATGATGATGATGATGATGATGTTTATTCAGCTATTCCTGTTCATTTTGTTTCTTCTGACTGTGGCTGGGAGTTGGTGTTAATATTGTATAAGCTAGAGTGACCCATCACCATATTTTCCACAAACCTAGTCCTCTTGTTTGCTCAGAAGCATTATAAGCAGCATGCAGTTTGGAGGACGAGGCAGGGAACTAATAATGAATTCTAATAGTCTTTTCACTTGTACCAGTTCTGTTCAGATATAGCATGTACAGTCTTGTCAGTGGGACAGAGTCAGCAGGAACGATTCCACAAATAACCTTTCCAATGCTGGGTGTCATTTTCCCTATCAAATCTTCAACTTCACCTGGATCCCGCCCTTGTGCTGGTAGGAACCCAGAGTTGGAAATCCATTGTCACAAGGAGTTTGCCTTGTGCAGGTTTCTTTACACAAGTGGTTTACTGGTGCAAGTGTATTTAAGAATAATGATATCCTGTACATGGGATATAATCAAAGCATACAATTTCTCTGTATGTTAAACACACAACGACACCACAACTTCAATTAGTTGTCCAGGAATTTCAAAAATAATATTATTTCTCCCTCCAGCCCCATCATTTCATTCTTAGACCTATTTTTGTTAGAAGCCTACACTTCACTGAAGTAGAGTCTAGCTTGATGGATGGGTAATGAAGTTAAGCATGGCAGCCAAGTGATGTAAAAGGACCCCCTGGAACAGCACAGGGCTGTCCTGTTCCTCTGCGGTTGCCATATTCTTTCCACAGAGCCAAATGGTCTCCTCCAAGTTCTTTTCTCTCTTAGCGAAATGATTTATCTTGGGGAAGTAAAGAAGAGAGCAGCACAGATAAGAAAACAGATTCCATGCATGCAACACAGTGCTGTACTTTTAAAAGAAATAAATCCACACAGGCAGGAACTATGCTTTATGCTGTGCTCTTATCAGCTTTCCTAGCACTTTTCTCAGGTTGTAACCTCGCTGGTGGGACAGATAAAGTGACACTTTAATGACTTTGTCTCCCATCCAATGGCCTTCCTTTGACTTCTTCCCCTTTCAAAATCTGGCCCTGTTTAGCCTCTCTGGAATTAGAACAGCTCTCCTCATGCCCTGACATCTTTCGCCATGCAGTTGTCTTTACCTATCTCAACTAATTCCCAAAGCACTCCCAAGTTTGGAGTAGTAAATGTCATTTCTAGATATCCACTTTCATTTTGAAAATTGAGAAGATTTCCAAAGGGAATGCTAGTTTGGGGTGGACGGTGGTGGTAGAAGGATCATCATGCCTGCTACCCCAATCTCTTCTTAACACTTCCAAGTAATTTGATGTCATATGAAAACACCCCTGAGTTGCTACCCTTTCTTCATATGGCAGTGTGGGCTCTGCATTCGTCATAGATGGCAATTTTAAAATTTTCAAACTGAATTCAGTGGGAGGGAATTATTTTGTGTTCATTCCATAGGAGTTTATCAGACAGGAGGAATTTCTCTTTATTTCGAATGGAGCCAATTGGAACCAATTCGAATTCATGTGAATTCGCTAGTTTAGCGAATGTACGTGAATTCCAATTGCATTCATTACCTGAAAATGACTGCCCATTGCCTGAAATTGTGTGAGTTGCTTTAATACGCAATAACGTAAAACCCATGATTGCGTTCGGAATAACTTCCCTTTTTCCCGAAATTGCGTGAGATACTTTAATACGCAATAACGTGAAACCCCATGATTGCGTTCGGATTGCCATTAGATTATACTTCCAATTTCCGTTGTCTGATAAACTCCATAGTAGGTTTAAAACTGTGACATCAGAAGGATACAATTATGTTTCTTCCCTATGCTACTGCCCCATTTCACTTCTAACTACTGCATTTTGGCTGTTCCACTAGTGCATTTTTCCAATGCAACAGATGCACAGGCAGATATTTCCTAGGTATAGTAAAGGAGATCTGCAGGTATATTTGGAAAGACACCAGCATAGTGATTTTTTTTTTAAATCTATAAACCAGGAGCCAGAGTGTTGTAATGTTTTGAGTGTTGGACAAGAACACTGGGAGACCAGGGTTCAAATTCCCATTCAGCCATGGAAGCTCACTGGGTGACTTGGACAAATCACACTGTCTCAGCCTCAAAGGAAGGCAAAGGCAAACCCCTTCTGAACAAATTCTGCCAAGAATCCCCTTCCCCCCCACCCCAATTATAAGTTTGCCTTAGGATCACCATAAGTCAGAAATAACTTGGAGTCACACAACAACACTTCTATAACTGCACACTTTCCAGGAGCTTATCCTCAGCACAGGGTTGCACCCTAAGACATTTTCAAATATTCCATTCAATTAATTTACAATAAAAATTGATTTCATTTTTATATAACATCTTAATCACATGAAGTATAGTTTGTTGGTTGTGCCATCAAATATTTCATTTAAAAAAATTCTGCCTGTTAGAAACACAGCTGAAATATATCTATAGCATGTACAATTGACATGGTGTATTTAAAATATTGTTGAGTATGACTCAAATAAATAACCTAAATTAGATCCTGACTTATTTAAAGTACTGGAATATGTTCTATTTTTCCCCCCAGTTCAAAGTTATCCAGAAAATTTGCTTCAGGGCTGAAGCGTATCATTTCCGATTAGAACTACACTTTGCCCGTCAAGTTGTTTGCACAAGAGATTATCCCCACCCAGCAGATGAAGATCTAACTTGAAGCCCATTGACATGAATGTGACCTTTCCAAGGTTGCTTAGAGAATTCGTGACTAGTCAGAAAGGCTTGCTGAAGTACCAGAGTTGCAGCCCTCTCTGAGGCAATCTGTCTCAAAGCACAGACCTCTTTACAATTACAAGATAGAAACATACAAAAGAAACATCTAACACACCCACCCTGAGAGCTACAAATCCAGCTTTCCCAGTCTGGCAAGGACAGTCCCAATTAATCCTCTGTTGCCCCTCCTTTTCATCTGCCTTTAAAATACCCCCGTTTGTCTCTCCTCTCGCTTTTGCCTTTTGTAGTTGCGGAAATCTGAGTTCAAAGTGCCTGAGTTTTTACTAGGAAGGTCAAGTTTCCATCCCTTTCTCTCCTTCCTGCCCTGCTTAGTTAACTTCAGTGAAAACTACTTTTGCACTCTGAACTCAATTTGCACCAACTGAAGAAAGCTGAGGAAAAATGGGAGGCGGAGAGAAAACTGGGACATTTTAAAAATAGCCGAAAAAGTGGGATGTCAGAAGATTAATTGGGGCTGTCCCTGACAAATCAGGACAGTGATGGCAATAGACTTTGCTTATTTCTAGCTGATTTAGATTTAGTGGAGGAGAACTTCAGAATCTGTTAATTCCCGTCTGATATGAGATGATGGTACCTGCTATTATTACAGGCCTTGTAAGCAAGGTCCTCTGATGTAAACTGTCAGTCCATTGCATACCCACAGGACCTAGTTCCTCATGTGTAATGTGAGACGTCACCTCTCAAGTGAAATGAGTTTGCAATATATCAGAGTGTGAGTAGGTAGCTGGGATTTTAATTATTTGCTTTACTGTTTTGGCAGCACAGAATCTTCACAATAGAGGGTGGAGGAAACAAGGTAGAGAGATCTAGAAAGATGAAATCCTTATAAGGGAAAGAACTACAGACTAGACATGAACCAATGTCCCCACTTAAATCAAAACCACAACATGGTTCATTTCTGTGCAGTACAGACATCTTGTGGTTGATTTGTGTATTGAAATATCAAATGTGTCCCTGGTTGGCAATCAGATTTTTTACACAAAACTCTGTGCTGTGCTTCTTGCTTTGCTGTTAAAGGCCAACAAGACTACCACTCTGGAATTTTACACCTTTGAATTGGGATTTTGTCTGGACATCTCTTCCCCACACCCATTGAGCCCTACCCACCCCATGGTGGCTACTTCCTCCTAGTCCCAACCCCATCAGATTTATTTGTTTGTTTATTTTGTTTTATTTTTATCCCACCTTTCTCCCAAATTGGGACCCAAAGTGGCTCACAACATATACAAAGTTGTACTTAGAAGAATTTAACTAAATTGCAATGGTTGTGAGAAGGGTTGTTAGTACAGTTGGGGATTGTAGTTAAAGGAGGGGTGGGCAACTTCTTGGGGTCCAGGGGACATTTTTCCCCTTTGCTGGACCTTAAAAACTACAGTGGTCATCCAATCCCCCAAACAGTGAATTTGTCCTCTCCCTTGTGCCAGAATTTGCCCTCTCCTTGGGCCTTCGTTGGCCCAATCCTCTGCATGAGTGTTCAGTCAGGACTGGGAAGACGTGGCTCACTGCGTGCCCTTAATCTATTCATATTCTCTCAGTCTGATCTACATCACAGGTTGGTTGTGAGGACAAAACTTAAGTATGTTTGTAAAACTTAAGTTTGTTATCTTGAAGATAGCAGTAAACAAATAGACAACTATATCTCTATTTCTGGCAAGCCTATACTGTTGTTGCAAGGTTATTATGCATCTTTCTTCATTGTGGCACCTTGATTTGTCTCTTCCAGAGGTTTTGTACTATAGCTTCCAGAATCCCCAAAATCTCTGGATCCTCTGCCCCTATAAAAACAACCAAACTGCTACAACTCCTAGGACTAAACTGACAATAACTTCTCAGTTATCTAGATTATGAATATATGACCTTTGGTCTTATAGTTCTATATCACAACAACTGTTTAGACCTAATTTAACGAACTGCTTGCTATTTCTTCAATTTTTCCACAGCAGAATGTGTACATGACAAGAGCTGACTCTTTTTCATAAACCCAAATCTCAGGCAACTGTGGTGAAGGTGTGGTTCCAATATTTAAGGCAAAATGACACAAAATGATGTGTCCCCTCCATGTAACCTTTACTCCAAAGTTTTCCTTTCAGCAGAGATTTTTCTCAGAGAACAGGAAAAGAGATTCCACCTCAACATTAGGAGGAACTTCCTGACAGTAAGGGCTGTTCGGCAGTGGAACACACTCCCTCGGAGGGTGGTGGAGTCTCCTTCCTTAGAGGTCTTTAAGCAGAGGCTGGATGGCCATCTGTCGAGGATACTTTGATGTTCCTGCATGGCAGGGGATTGGACTGGATGGCCCTTGTGGTCTCTTCCAGCTCTATGATTCTAATGTGTTGATACTTAAATTAAACTATTAATCAAGAGTACATCCACTGAACCAATAGACTAACTTAAGTGCTTTTGTCCAAGTTTTCATTGATTCAGTTGTCCATTCTAGTGGGAGCTGAGAAATGGGTTTAGGTTCATATGACTGCCCAAGACTTAGCTTTAAATAAGTAGATCTGTTGCCGGTATGAATAGTTTGTGATTCAGGGAAAGAACTAGTCCTTTCCTCTGGCTAAACATTAGACCCAAGCCTCCGTCTTTTCTATCTTTTAGTTAGAATTCTTCCATTTTCCGATATCTTCCCCTTTAAAATTGCTGAAGCCGCATTCCAAACATTCCTCTTACTTCAGACTATTTCCTACTAATCTCTTCTTTCCTTCTGTCCTTCATATCATCTTCATATACCATTCAACATTTCACAGATGAAAACTGGGACACATGTGGCCAAGCAACATCAGAGTGTGGCCAAGACAGCAGACATTATTAATGAGGAAGAATATACAAATTAGGAGATGATGCAACAGTTTGGTTTTGCCTGACCCTGCTGAGAAGGGTCGGATTCTACCCTCTCTTTTCCTTTCTGGCTGAATTAACAGACTGCAAACTTCTTCTGCAATTGGAACTCAGTTTGCAACCACTGAAGTTAATGGAGGATGAAAGCGGAAAGTAGGAGAAGAGAGAAACTGGGACACTTTAAAAGCAGTTGAATAAAACAACAGGTTGGCAGAGGACTAACTAGGACTTGTCCTTGCTAAATCAGGACAGTTGGACAGTATAGAGACTATCACACGGGGAAAATCAGGGGATTGAAAAGGCATTTTCCTGGGACAGTCACACGATCGCAGCAAAGATTTTCAGGTGATGTCACAATATAAAAGGACTTATCACGGGAAGAACCAGGAATGCTCCAGCAACAAACCATTAATGGGATTTCTTTGTGAATGGTTTGTTACTGGAGCATTCCTGGTTCTTCTCGGGATAAGTCCTCACAGATCGCGATGTGTGAGAAAATCTTTATCACGATCATGTGGCTTTCCTGTCTTCATTGTCTTCTCCGCCTCCTCCTTACAGTGACAACCCCAAACCATTTAAAGTGTTTTCTGAAATGCTTACTTCCCTTCAGCAATATTCTGTTTTGGCTTTCTTTAAAATTATTTCAGTTTAACCTGGTATGTTAACAACCTATAGCTGCTTTACCCTAGGTCAGTGATAGCAAACCTTTTTTGGGGGTTGTATGGAACCTTTGGAGCATTTGTCCTTCTGGGGTGGGACTTCTTCCCCCAGCCTCTAGCTGTCTCTAAGAAACAGCTAGAAGCCAGGGAAGGTCGGGGGGGGGGGGCAACAGGTGCTCCAGCGATGGGAAAGATCCGTGGGAATAGGGAGGAGAGGGCATGTATGTGCCCATTCCTCCTCCTCCCTGACCTTTTTTGACCCCCAGCTGTCTCTAGGGAGGCAGCTGGGGGTCAGGAAAGTAAAGTGGGGAGGAGGAGATGTGGACATGCACCCGGTCTTCCTCACCCAACCTTTCCCTGCCCCCAGATGTCCCTCCGGAGACAGCTGAAGGCCGGGAAAGGTTTCTGGGGAGAGGCAGCTGAAGGTCGGGAGGAGGAGCCAGAGGTGCGCACCTGTGGTTCCTTCTCCCAAGTGCCATTTTCTAGTTTCCAGCTGTCATAGAGAGACAGCTGGAAGCCGGGAAATAGCAGAGAGGAGGAATGCTCTCCCTGGCCCATGCCAGGTGAAATGGCGTCACATGCCACCTGCGGCACGCGTGCCATAGGCTTGCCATCACAGCTCTAGGTTTAGCTGCTGCTGTATATGCTCCAGAGACTAGAACGCAGAACAATGGGTGCAAATTGAAGGGAAAGAGATTCCACCTAGACATTAGGAGGAACTTCCTGACAGTAAGGGCTGTTCGACAGTGGAACACACTCCCTTGGAGGGTGGTGGAGTCTCCTTCCTTAGAGGTCTTTAAGCAGAGGCTGGATGGTCATCTGTCGGGGATGCTTTGATTGGGAGTTCCTGCACGGCAGGGGATTTGACTAGATGGCCTTGTGGTCCTCTATGATTCTATGATTCCATAATTCAATGACTGAATATGGGAAATCTTTTCAGCAAGTGTAGAGTACTGGTTAGAGTGCTGAAATAGGACTGGAGTCAGGTTCATAGCCCTACTCAGCAGCAAAACTCAATGAGTAACCTTGGGCCTATTCTATGTTATTATTAGGCTAAAATGGAGGAAGGAGGACATACCATGTTACACCAACTTGAGGAATGGAAGGATAAAAATCTATAATGCTGACCAAGCAAACTGGATCTCAATGCCTGCTGTTTAGAATGAAGAATCTAGGTCAGCAACTTTTAAAATGCACAACTACTATTTCACAAAGCAAACATGATCGTAGTTGATTCACTCACTGGAAGATATGTTTTATAGTTCTAGATTTAGAACATAGTGTCCTGTGTATTTGCAAAATTCAGTCTCTTTGCAACCAAATAATGATCTTATGGATGATTTATAATGCGTGAAAAACTAATCCATATGTTCAAAAAATCAATAAATATGGTAAGCCTTAAAATTATCCATAACGCACAAGGTAGAGATCATACTTTTATTTTGTTTTTTGCTGCTTTGAAGAATTTACTCTCAGCTGGAACAGGAAGCTTTCATGTCCATTTCCCTGCATTGTGGAACTTTGCTGCCAACACCTCTTTTCTTTACATTATGCAGTAGGGAAAAAAGTGCCAATCTCATTCTATCATCAGCAAATGACTATAGTGGCATAGTAATTATTAGCAAATTAAAACAAACTACAGCCTCCACCTTTAACCAAATCAGTTGCTGTATTGAAGTCTAATCTTATCACTGAATAGGGAGGTGTCAGGAAGAACATGCAAAAGTTAAATAATGAAAGGACTAGGATCAAGCCTCCACTTTGGGTGGAAGCCCCAGAACATGAAAGGTATAAAGAATCTCCATAAACAGGGAACAAGAGAATATATTAAAACACACAAACTCTTCTTTATAATCTAAATTATTTACACTTTCTATATATACTCATATATAAATCTAGAAATTTTAGTTAAAAAATTTTTAGTTAAAAAAAAAACTGGGTTGACTTATCCATGGGTGAACGTAAATACTGCACTTTGACTCAAGGGATTACCTTTACTCATATATATATGAGTAAAGGTAATCCCTTGACTGCAGGGGGTGGTGCTCATCTCTGTTAGTAAGCTGAAGAGTCAGCATTGTCCAAAGTTGACTCCAGTAGTCATGTGGTCAGCATGACTGTACTGAATGCTGTTACCTTCCCACCAAAGTGGTACCTATTTATCTACTTGCATTTGCATGCTTTTGAACTGTTAGGCTGGCAGAATCTGGGACTAGTGACAGGAGCTCACCCCATCATGCAGACATGGACTTTGAACTTCAGTCGTCAGAATTGGTGCCTTGACCACTAAGCCACCGCATCCCATGTATATATAAAAGTAGTCATCCCCTTTTCTGAGTAGAGCGAGGAAAAGTGAGAGCTCAGTCCATCCTGGGAGCACCTAAAAGAATCACTGACACACACACACCCATTTCACTGGATTAGATGATTTCCAGCATCCCTTCCAAGGCTATAATTTTATGTACTTTATCACATGGGGAAAACAATGAAAATCACATGAAAATCATGCAGTTTGATTAACATTTTGAAATGATGTCTCAATTAACATGTCATTATCCCAGGAATAAATAGGCAATAAACAGCAACAAATCATTAACAAGGAAATCCAGTGAATGATTTGTTGCTGTTTATTGTCTGTTTATTCCCAGGATAATGGCATTTTAAGTGTGATGTGTGTGAAAATGTTAATCACAATTGCATCATTTTCATGCAATTTTCACTGTTTAACACCCCACCCCACCCCGTTTTTCCTGGGTGATAAAGTCCCATGACTCATTCATTCTTATGTTAATTTAACTGGATTGAGAAAGGCTATATCTTTCATCGTGTATACACATATTTCTTTTGACATGGTGCCTCCCTCATTAAAATAGGTGGTCAAAGCTCTGCAAAAAGTGAGGTATATATACACACTTGCAGCAGTGATTTCTTGTTCAAGCTGCCTGAACTCAGGGTGGGGTGGGGGAAGTCAGTGCTGCAGTTTGTCTCTAGATCAGCTCTATAGTGGAGATAGCTCTGCAGAGCCTTGTTCGTTTTTTTCTGATCATCACGAATTGTTCTGCGATCAGGACAAGCCCTTCTGTTGTTTCCTAGAGATAGAGGAAAGGCTGAGAGGAGCTTGTTTGCAAGGCAAGAGTAGCTTGGGCAGTCTTGGGAACCAGTTTATTCAATGTGGTCATTTACTTGCACTGGTTTTATTGGGAAGCAGGAGATTCAGCATCTAGGCTCTGTAAGCAGTTTGTGTGATTTCACTACATACTGGAACAATATGAACCTTAGTCTGCCATGTGTGCCTCTTGTTTATCCATGTAGTTCTGTATGCAGTTCTACTCAAACTGGCTTGGGCCTTGACACTTCTGCCTAAATCTCATGCAATTTGCAGGCTGGATTTAATCCTGTTTGAACACTAATGCCATTGGGAAATTGAACAGGTGCAGGTGTCAGGCCAGGCTGAGGAGTGGATTAGCAGGCATCCTTGCAGGCACTCTGTAGTCTTTCCCCTACTTTCTATAATCTGATGAGGGGCTAAACCAGTTACTGCCGGCAAGGATATTAACTTTTCCCCCCCCCCAAAGCAAGCAAAAGAGAGAGAGAGAATCGTGGCATCACAATAATCATCCTTGTAGTGTCGTTATTGGGGAAGAAGGAAAATATTATTACTGGTTTCAGGTGGAAATAAATAATCCTGTTTGTCATGCCATTGCAGATTATGATTTAAAAAAAACTATGAGGAAGTGGTTCCAACAAGGGATGCTATAAAAGTAATGTTTCAGACGTAGGACACTTAGATGAACTTTACAATGGCTTTCAGACCCTCTCCTTTCATAACTCTTATTTCTGATGCTTATATAGGGACATTCTTCTGTGCATGAAAGTGCTTCCTGCTGGTGTGAGAGAGAATGGATTGGGATGAATGGATATTGTAAGTTAGTCTAGCTGCAGCCATCCCTTTTAATTTCTTTATGACAAAAAGGCCTATCCAGCCATATTGGCCATTAGTTACAACAGTCCATTTCTCTGTCAACACCAATTGCTTACTCAGTTCTTATTGGGAGTGCAAGCTATTTGACCAAAGCCTGCTCTGACAGAAGGTACTCCCATTGGTGGCTGTTTCCAGATCCTGCCCTTTCATTTTTAGTTACAGTGGTCCCCCGGGATACGAATCCCCCGCCTAACGAAAACCCCGGGATACGAAAAAGCCGGGGCCGAAAAAATGGCCCCGGCTTGCGAAAGTATCCCCGGGTTACGAAAATCAAACGGCGCGAAATTTAAAAGTTGCAAAGTGCTGCTATTGGCCAAGGGGCTGGCTGGTTAAAGGGGATTGGTTACGAAACGCAAACGGCGCGAAATTTAAAAGTTGCAAAGTGCTACTATTGGCTAAGGGGCTGTTTAAAGGGGATTGGTTAACGTTCAGCTTTGGCGCGAATTTTGAACTTGGTTTAGCAATCTGATTGGCTTGCGAAAGCAATCTGATTGGCTAACGAATGGGGGGGGGTGGCTTCAGAAATAAAAGCCAGGTCCCAGTGTTGGGACCCCTTGTTTGGCCTTTGTGAACTGGTGAGATAGAGTTGATTCTCTTGGCTCCAGTGAAGGTCCGAACTTCTTTGACTGGATTTGTCTGGCTGACTTCTGCCTGGCACTTTACCTGTGCATCTACTGTACGCCTGCTCTTTGGATCAAGACCTCCGGTGAATCCCTGGAAGTGCAGGTACAGTATGGATTTTTTACTTCTTCTTGTGGGTGAATGATGTGCATGATGTGGCCTTGTGCAGTGAATGGCTTTTTCAACTTTGGTTTTTTGGTTTTGTGCACATTGGGTTGAGAGAGTGATCACAGTGCATTGCTTTGCAGTTTCAAATGTTTCTGGGGGGGGGGGGGGGAGGGGTCTTCTGCTTCCAATGTGCCCATGGGCCTTGGCAAGGCCTGTGCAGTGAATGGCTTTTTCAACTTTGGTTTTTTGGTTTTGTGCACATTGGGCTGAGAGAGTGATCACAGTGCATTGCCTTGAATTTTCAAATGTTTCTGGGGGGGGGGGGGAGGGGTCTTCTGCTTCCAATGTGCCCATGGGCCTTGGCAAGGCCTGTGCAGTGAATGGCTTTTGAAACTGTGGTTTTTTGGTTTTGTGCACATTGGGCTGAGAGAGTGATCACAATGCATCGGAGGGGGGGGATTTAGAGAATGGGGGGGTTGGGTGGGAAAGGGTGGCCTGTGAATGGGTTTTGCTCAGTGCCTGTTTCTTTTGCCCTTTTTAGGCTTCGACTATGGCCCCCAAGAAAGCCAGTGGGGAGGAGAAGAAGAAGAGGCTTCCCTTGTCCTTGGAGGACAAGAAGGACATCATTGCCAAACACGAGAGGGGAGTGCGCTTGGTGGACATTGCGAAGGAGTACGGCCGGAACCCTTCAACCATCGGCACTGTCCTCAAGCAGAAGGAGGTGATCAAAGGCGTTGTGGCTCCAGCGAAAGGCGTCACCACCATCGCCAAGCAGAGGACACCAGTGCACGACGAGATGGAGCGCCTGCTGCTCCTCTGGATTAGAGAGAAGGAGAGAGCTGGGGACACCGTCAGCACATCTGTCATTTGTGAGAAGGCCACAGCCATCTTCGAGGACCTGGCCAGCAAGGAGGGAGGCGAAGGAAGTTCTTCGCAGGAGCAGCAAGCCACCCTGAAATTCAAGGCCTCGCATGGGTGGTTTGACCGCTTCAAGAAGAGGACCGGCATCCACTCTGTCGTCCGTCACGGGGAGGCGTCCAGCGCAGACCGCCAGGCCGCCGAAGAATTTGTCCAGCGGTTCAAGGACATGGTGGAGGAGGAAGGCTACGTCCCAGAACAAGTCTTCAACTGTGACGAGACGGGCCTGTTCTGGAAGAAGATGCCTCGTCGCACCTTCATCACCCAGGAGGAGAAGACATTGCCAGGCCACAAGCCGATGAAGGACAGGTTCACTCTTGCGCTGTGTGCCAACGCCAGCGGGGACTGCAAGGTCAAGCCCCTGCTGATTTACCACTCCGAGAACCCCAGAGCCTTCAAGGCACACAAGGTGCAGAAGGACAGACTGCCTGTGATGTGGCGTGCCAATGCCCGGGCATGGGTCACACGCCTCTTCTTCGTGGAGTGGGTCAATGGTGTCTTCGGCCCTGCTGTCAAGCGGTACCTGGAGGACAACGATCTCCCCCGGAAGTGCCTCCTCATCTTGGACAATGCTCCTGCGCACCCGCCCGGCCTGGAAGAAGACATCTTGGACGAGTTCTCCTTCATCAAGGTCCTGTTCCTGCCTCCCAACACGACCTCCATCCTTCAGCCCATGGACCAGCAAGTCATTGCGAACTTCAAAAAACTCTACACAAAGCACCTGTTCAAGAGGTGCTTTGACGTGACGGAGAACACCCAGCTGACCCTGCGAGAGTTCTGGAGACAGCACTTCAACATCGTCGTGTGCTTGCGGATGGTGGACTTGGCCTGGCAGGAGGTCACCAGGCACACCCTCAATGCAGCCTGGAAGAAGCTGTGGCCTGCTGCTGTTGCGTCGGAAGGGTCAGAGGCCGAAGTTGAAGATCCCGGTGAGGCAGAGGTTGCGGAAATCGTCTCCCTGGCACACAGCATGGGACTGGTCATCGATGCGGAGGACATTGACGAACTCATCAAGGAGCACAACGAGGAGCTCTCGACGGAGGACCTGAAGGCGTTGGCAGCCATGCAGCACTCGGCCATGGAGGAGGAGTTGTTCGGGTCAGAGACAGCTCAGGAGGAGGGGGAGGCGGCCGCATCAATTGGGACTTCGGAAATCAAAGACATTTTGCGGCAGTTCCAGACTGTTGCTGATTTTGTGGAGAAGCATCACCCTGAGAAGGTGTTCACCAGCCGCGCAATTGCGCATTTTGATGATGTCTGCCTTAGCCATTTTAGGAACCTGGTTAAGAGCCGGCAAAAGCAGACATCCTTGGACCGGTTCTTCCCGAAACTCGGAGAACCGCCATCCAAGAAGGGCAAAGGTGCTGGTGACTCTTAAAAAGCCCCAAAAAATTTTTTAGAAAAAATTTGTTAAAATGGTTAACTTTGTTAAATTTGTTGAATTGGTTAAAGTTGGTTGAATTGGTTCAAATTGGTTGAATTGATTGATTGGGTTTAAATTTGGGTGTTTTGGGTGGCCTCCTCCTCCTCCTGTCTCACTCAAGTTTGCCATGACCAGCAAAGGTAAGAATTTTTTTTTTAATTCTTTAGATTCTGCTTGCAAGGTGTCCTTGGCCCTTGGCAAGGCCTGTGCAGTGGATGGATTTTGAAACTTTGGTTCTTTGGTTCTTTGCAAAGTGAGCTGAGACAGTGTTCAGAGTGCATTGCCTTGCAGTTTGAAAGCTTTCTGGGGTCTGTTCTGCTTGCAAGGTGCCCATGGGCAAGGCCTGTGCAGTGAATGGCTTTTGAAACTTTGGTTCTTTGGTTCTTTGCAAATCTTTTTTTTTTTTTATTCTTTAGATTGGCCCTGCAAGTCATTCTTAAGTTCTTCAGTGCCTTAGGGAAGTTTCTATTAGAGTGTATTGTAGGGTACTTAAGGAAATAGGCCTCTATTGTAAGCTTCCATTGACTTGCAGGGTCAATCTGGGGTCATGGAACGGATTAGTTATTTTCAATGGGAAATAGGCCCCGGGTTACGAAATTTTCGGCTTACGAAAAAGGTGCTGGAACGAATTAATTTCGTAACCCGGGGGACCACTGTACTGACTTTTGGTGACTTTAGGATCTTCTTTCACAACAGAAGCTGGGCCAAATCTCTCACTGTGGACCTTCCACTGACAGATCAAAATCATTACTCAGATATCACTTTGCCATTTAAACTGGTTTATTACTGGGAGAGGGAATTGACTGGTTGGGTGATTCTGGTTTATTTTTATTTATGTTTTTCCCCCATTGTGATCCTGCTTTTCCTGGCACCTGGAATGAGAGTGGGTAAAGGATGGAAGGCAACAATCTAGGGTCAAGATGAGAGTGGTTAAAGGATGGAAGGCAGCAATCTAGGGTCAAGGTCTGTCAAATGTATACAGACCAGTACAGGGGTTTCAAGTGGTCCAGGGTCAAAGCCAATTAAAGTCTGAGAGCACAGTGGAGACATTGTGATAGGAAGTAAAGCAAAAGCATCACAGGACTCTTTCAGACGTGGGAAATTGGAAGTATAATCCAAGGGCAATCCAAACGCAATCCTGGGGTTTCACGTTATTGTGAATTAATTCTTTTCATGCAAATTCGGGCAAAAGGGAAGTCACTCCGAATGCAATCATTGGTTTAATGTTATTGCGAATTTAAGCTTCTCACGCGATTTTGGGCAAGGGGGGGTTATTTTCGGGTAATGGGAAGTAATTCCAAATGCCTTCCGAACAGAGCAGGGGTTCAGGTAAATTCGCTAAACAAGCGAATTTACATGAATCCGCATTGGCTCCATTCGGAATTGGGAGAAATTCCTCCCGTTTGAAAGAGTCCACTGTATCAGTTACAGGCTTCACAATGAAATTCAGAGAGTATTAGTCTGGAATATCAGTATGCAAAAATACCTCATAGCACTCTTGAGACTGAGCATAAGATATTGTAGCATAAACTTTTGGTCTACTTCCTCAGATGCAATAGCAGCCAAGGAGTGAGCATTTACAGTGCTATATAAATAAAAATTAATAATAAGAATGAGAAGCAGTCTGTTAAGAGAGTCAGCAGAGCAGGAAAGGGCAATGTGCTGTATAAGACATAACTTCCGCAGCTCCCCTAGTCTGAGACTGATTCTTTTCATCAGGAGCTTTAAGAATACCACACCTACTTCAGCTATAAAAAGCCTTATGTGGTGGAGACCCTGCGCATGAGGAGTCCTTTACAAGGTAGAAATGTTATGCTCTAGCCAGGCACTTCTGGGCTTGAGATGTCTGCTCTGCTTCTTTGGCATTCATGCTCTCAGGGCTTGTGGGAAGCCTCTGATTCAGATGCAGAAATCTCTCCTTGTTGAGAGACTGACACTCAGCTGTCTCTCTTGGTGATCCAGGCTCCTCTTGGACCAGAAATTCTGGCAGTTTTGGATTTGGTTAGTCATAACTAGCTGAGAGTTCTGGATCCTTTTTTGAATGGACTTCTCAAGTTGGGGCATGAAAATTCTCTTCTTTTGTCTTTTGTTTTGATTCTATCTTTAACATTTTAAACTCTGTTTACCAGAATGTGAAGCATAAAATAAATAAATAAATAAATATATAAACAGACATATAAATGGCTTGATTAACTTTCTAACAGCTTAACTTTCTAGCAGCTTAACTTTCATCCTCAGTTACCATTACCTACCGTATTTGGCAACCTTTGCTGTTATTTAAGTTTAATTTTAAAAAAATCATTTCATATAAATGCTTTTTAATGTTGTTGTTGTTGTGGCTTCAAGTTGTTTCCAACATACAGATATATGCACATTTAATCATTTAACAAACTGAGCAATAAGCTTAGACTCAGACCTAATCACCCAAGCTGAGGTATACAGAAAGGCAGCTAACTTTCACTTAACAAAAAGAAAAGATAGCAAGACTTGGGTGTGAGATGGGCAATAAAAAAACCCCTGTGTTTATTCTCAGATCTGTCTAATTGCATTTTGAGGGGCGGGGGGGGGGGGGGAGTGAAAGGAATTTCTTCCAGTTCAGTGTGTGTTAAGCAAGGGAAAGAGGTCTGTTTCCTCCTGAAAAATGTTGCTAGTGACTTGTCTTGCAACAAGGTGCCTGGACTTCTTTCTTTTCTAAGCAGGGCTTCACATTAACTACCTACAAATAATTAGTTATAATTAGTTTTTCACCCCAATTACAAAGTTATAAGCAAGTTACATTAGCATTTAAAGAAACAAAGTATCCATTCTAGTTACTTTTGAGAAATGAAAAATAATGGCTGAATTTAAAAGCTCTACTGGAGATATATCACTGTTAATTATTATATTTCAAAAAGTGATTTCCCACGCTTTACCTCTAAATCAGCATGTGCCTTTTCACATATTATCTGTGAGTGGGATACTGTGATCATGTGCATTTTACTGGAGAGGCTGGTTGTCTTGTACTGCAGCTACATATTAGACAAGACAGATATTTTGTACGTTCCAGTTGTACTAGAATCATAAAATGATAGAGCTGGAAGATACTACAAGGCCCATGCAGTCCAACCTACTGCCTTTGTACTATTATATGTAGGTGTGAAAATACCACCTAGACTCTGGAGAATTCTAAATTTCATGGCCAAAACTGAGTTATGCAATTCTTTTGAGTCATCATTGCTTCTGGCTGCTGGTTTGGTAAGTAGATTGCTACATGAACATGACACTGATGTTACCCATACCTTCCAACTGTCCCTGTTTAGCAGGAACAGTTCTGAATAATCCTCTGCCACCTTACTTTTCCACATGCTTTTAAAATAAGCCAGTTTCTTTTTCCTCCTTCCACTCCCCCCCCCCCCCTTATCCTCAGCTTAATTCCATTGGTGCAAAATGAGTTCAACGTGCAAAAGTATTTTGCATTCAATAAACCCAAGCAAACAAACAAAACAAATGGGTAAGATTCAGGGAGCAGACCAGGCACAAGAGAAGCCCTTATTTCCAAGTTCAGTGATTTACAGACATCTCTAATTCCTTCTGTCCTGCTCACTTTATTCTGTTTCCTCCCCACTTTCCCCACCTTGTTCAAATATTAAATAGATTGCCTTACCTTAAGCACACATCTGCTCTAGACACAAAACATTCCCAGACAAATGGCCTTCACAGTACTCAATGCAGAATATTTCTATTTCAGTTTATGTTTCTTAAATTAAAAAAAAAAACTAATAAAAAGTTGTTTTATTATTTTAATTGAGTGCCTCAGATCTCTGACTACTCAATACAGATATTGGAGTTTGCTTATTCCTCATGTCCACCTATAAATAAGTGAAATAAAACTGATGCATTTCTGTTTCACCTGGTCAGAGCTCAGATAAATATAAAGCATTTGAAAGTGGGTTTCATTTGGACAGACTCAGCCACATGGTTGTAAGGATAGATGAAGATGGCCTGGAGGAAGCCCAGAGTGCTTTTTTCCCCATTAAAGAGAATTCTCACATGTCAGTGACTAAATTACACTGTGAAATATGGACCGTCTGCTAATAAAATCCACACATTCCACCCCTTGACCATCAACAGTGTATTCAAATTATATTCAGCCTAAAGCAGTAAGTAAAAGAAGTCTGTAGAACTAGTCCTACTACTAAGCAGAGTGAGGTAGCAGACTCACACAGCAGATTTTGGATGCTGTGAAAAGACAGCAAATGATTATTTACTTTGTTATTGTTGGGTTGTTTTACTGCCAGCAATTGAGAGAGGTGCTTTTGGAATGTTAGGCCTCATGGTTTTGAGTTCTGTACATCTTGAACTTGGATGGGGGTTTGCTGGCTCTAGAAAATGCCCTTTACA
The DNA here is from genome assembly GCA_034509955.1 of Urosaurus nigricauda. Classification (NCBI taxonomy): domain Eukaryota; kingdom Metazoa; phylum Chordata; class Lepidosauria; order Squamata; family Phrynosomatidae; genus Urosaurus; species Urosaurus nigricauda. The sequence continues at coordinate 124,690,109 of JAOEGL010000001.1, read as the reverse complement.
TTCCCTACAGGGTGTTTGGAGGCATTTTATTTTTACTTCTGGGACCGGGGGGGGGGGGCAGTTACATGTGGTGCATGGGCTGCACTTTGCCCAACCTTTTCCTAGCATGAAGTCACAAAAGACACAGAGGATGGGATTCTCCTTCTCTACCCTCCACCCTCTAATAGTTTGAGCACTGCCACACATGAGACCTTAGGAGGAAGGAAGGCTTCCAAAGTGGACCTTACCATCTCTTTTTTGTGAAATGAATACTAAAGTCAAGCAGCTCATTCTAACTATGATCAGGTTCCTCCACATTAAGGCAGTCCAATGACAATGCTTTTCTCAGAGTCCCTGCTCTGCTGCTGTTCGCCTGTTCAGAACCAGGTCTCCAGGTAGAAGGAAGACTTTCCTTTTGGATCCAGACTTTCTGCTTTTCTGCCAGCAGGCTGCCCTATTACATGGAAGGTTTTCCCACGCGTGTCTGGCTTCTTCCTAGTCTGCCGCTTGTTTCGGCCCTGCAGTTCAGAGGTCTTCTCCAGCTTCTTATGTTCCTTAGGGGATAAAGGGGGTGGGTCCACTTTGATCTGTGGGATGTGGAAAGCATGTGCCTGGTTTCTGTGATCCTCTGTATCCTTCCTTGCCTCCTCCAGCTGCTGGACATCAAAGATGGCTTTTGCACCAGGGAGTCGACGCTCTGGGTTGTACTGGAATTCAGGCCGGGTTTTACATAGCTTTGCCAGCTGGACTTTACATTCACGTTCCAGATCATGGTCTGAGACAGGCACATCATGGACCTGCCAGATAGGAGGAAAGCAGCAAGACGGATCAAAACTGAACTCTGGAAAGTTAAGAACTGGAGGGCTTGGTCTAAGATAAGAGGAGCTTCCAGTATTCTCGAAAGCTTCAGTACTAATGAGAGGACAATTATCAGAATGGAGGTGGGGCTGCAAGGAAGGAAGAGGGGTCAGTAGTAAGGTGAAGGCTGGCTTTATAAATGGAGAGAGCAGAAGGTGGTGTATCTCAGTCAACTGGCAGATGTCCAGGTGATTTGGAGTAGATTAGCAAAACTTCCCAGATTCCCAGTGGCAATTAATTCCACTTAGGACCTTATCAGATGGGAGGAATTTCTCTTTATTGCGAATGGAGCCAATTGGAGCCAATTCAAATTCACATGAATTCACTAGTTTAGCGAATTTACGTGAATTCCAGTTGTGTTCGGAATGCGTTCAGAATGACTTCCCATTATCCGAAAATAACTGCCCATTGCCAGAAATTGTGTGAGATGCTTTAATACGCAATAATGTAAAAATCATGATTTCATTCGGAATGACTTCCCTTTTGCCCGAAATTGCGTGAGATACTTTAATTCGCAATAATGTGAAGCCCCATGATTGCGTTTGGGTTGCCATTAGATTATACTTCCAATTTCCAACGTCTGATAAGGTCCTTACTTGTTTCAGTGTTTGAAAAATGACCCATTGCTATTACTCATTGCAGTGCAGTAAAAGTACCTTTGTTGTGTTACTGGTTGCATTGTTCATTTTGCCTAAACAGTGGCTACTTGCTTGTAACAGCATTGCTTATAACTCATTATGGATAGGCAAACTTAGCCAGATGGTTTTTGAACTGTAAATATGAAAAATGAATTTTTAAATGTGGATTGTTTTAATATGTATGGGTCTTATTTGTTCTTTTAAACTGATGTGTGTTTTTAACTGTTGATTGTATTTTTTACTAATGTGGTGTATTGTTTGGTTTGTTGTTCCCTGTCTCAATCCATGGGGAGAGGCAGATAAGAAATTAATAATAATAATAATAATAATACTGCAAAGGGATTTTGCTGCACCTTTGAGACTAACTGCAAGATAGAAGTTGGTAGCATGAGCTTTTGTAGACATGAAACCTCATATTATCAACTACTATCTTTCAGTTGGTCTCAAAGGTGCTGCAAGATCCCTTGGCTTACTGATTTTCCAGACTAATGGCTATGTGAAGTTGAAAGCTTTCGTGGCCAGCATCCACGGTTTTTTGTGGGTTTGTCAGGCTTTGTGGGTGTTCTGGAAGAGTTTATTCCTGATGTTTCGCCAGCATCAACACGACCACATAGCCTGAAAAACCCATTAAAAACTAACTTTTTTGTCTGAATTCTACTGTTGTTGTTGATTATTTCCAGACTCTGCCAGTGGTCTAGCACAAATAAAAAGCTCCCTCCTCCACCTTACATTAGGCTGCTGAAATCAAGAAAGCTTGGAAAGAAAATATAAGTAATTTTGTGCATAAAGTGGTAGTGCCTGTGACCCCTAGTTCTGTTTGGAGACAAATTCCAAGTGCCCCTTGTTCTTTCATTCTGTGTTGAACTTCCTGAGCCACTATTTTCAGCCAACTCACTGTTGTTGTTTTTTGTGGAAAATTAAGGAGGTCCAACAAGCTGCAAACATTCTCAGCCTGCTTTACACAGGCTGCCCTGTTCACAAATATTGTTGGAGATGGCAAATGACTGGTGTGTGTACAAACTAATGGTTGCTGTCAGAACTGCTTAAGATAATGCATTCAGCTAAGAAGGGGTTCAAAATGTTTGGCTGGCGCAGGGTTGATATCTGAAGGCTTCTTTACACAGAGCACACCTGATCTGACAGGGTCAGTTCTGATTAATCCTCCGTTATCCTGTTTTTTCATCTGCTTTTAAAATGTTCTGATTTTTCTTTTCCTCCCACTTTTCCCCTTTATCTTCAGCTTCCCCCATTTGCTGGAAAATGAATTCAAAGTGTGAAAGTTGTTTGCACTCAATTAGGTTGCATTACAGGGAGGCAGAAGGGGGGAAAAGGAGCTGCTGCCACTGCCAATGTGTGTGGAGATGGAAGCAGGTCTGCTTCAGTCACTCCTACCTCAGCCATGAATGCATCTTCTTGCAAGAGGTTAGCTGGGATGCTGCGCAGCTTTTCCAGGGTCTCTACCACTCCTGCACATCCACGCAGTTTTTCTGACGATCCCAGGGCCAAGCGGATTAACAGTAGCCCCACACGAAACAGCACCTTGACCCCTGCAGAAGATACATCGAGGCAGAGGTTAAAATACAAAAAGATCATAGGAGGCAGCCTTAAACCAGGCATCAGACTGTTTTTCCATCTAGCTCAATGCTGTTGTCCTCTGTCTAGTAAAAGCAGCTCTCCAGGGTTTCAGGCAAATAGTCATTACCTGCTAACTAAGGGGCGGTACAGACCAGTACTTTGTGCTGGCCTGACCGCAGGCTAGGTCTGCGGTAGGCTGGAGCATTCACATGCTCCCCAACCCTACCGTGTGCTCCAGGCACCATCTTGGTGTGCGCCCATCTAGATGGAGCACGCCATGATGATGTCCATCATGTGCAGTGTCCAAACGGTGCTGCACATGAGGGGTGTCATAAGGCCATGTCACACCCTTATGGTGCCCCTTCTAGGGCACAAATAGGAGCTTCACAGCTTCTATTTGCACCAGATTGGGGCTGTGTCGTGCGGCTGTCATGTCCCCAACCCAGCGCTTCCAGGGGCAGCACAGAGCCACCCCTGAACGGACTGTCTGTCAAGCCCCTAAGTCTTTTAGATTGATATGACATGGAGTGAACCTGGGATGTACTGCACATAATCTGTGCCTTATTTCTTCCTGATCTGTTCCCATTGAACTCCCATGGATCAAAGCTTGGAAATATTTACTTTTTAAAGGGAACCAGGTACTTTATTCTAACCACCCAAAAGCTTGTCACTTGTTATTGTAGTCTAAAAAGAGAACTTGTGTAATTACTCATCACTCTGAAGCAGTATGGCGTTCCACCTCATTATTTCAAAAAGTAGCTTGTTACCAATCTAAATGGCTAGAGCTTGAAGTCATTTGTTACCTTGTTAGCATCATGACGAAATGTGAATGGTTGTCCAGTAGTATAGAAAGCACTAACTTATATCAGTGATTTCATTAGGTATTTTCTGCATTTGGTTGTCACTTTCAAGTAAGGAAAAGATATGAAGGCTGAGAACAGATTGGGGGAATGACTTTTCCTCTGTGACCACCCTGTTTCCACTATACTCATAGTTATAGGGAAGAGAGGTGGGTCACACTTGTACACTTTGAGTTTCTTTGCTTGTTTCTGTACTATATGAACATTGGGAGTGGATCTTCCATTGGTTTTGCCCTGGAGGAGGTCCACCTCACTACAGGAGCCCTATTTAGTCATTGACAGGGCTGGCTTAAACATGTGCATCTTAAACGTGTGCTTTAATGATTCACTGCTGAGCTGTAAGAAGCTTAATGGAAGCCCCCAGAAAATGTTTTGTTTTTAATGTAATGATATATAACTACAGTATCTCTTTACTTATATCAAGTTGTATACCAGTATAATCCATACACCTGTTATTGTTGTGTGTCTTAAAGTTGTTTCCAATTTATGGCAACCCTAAGGCGAACCTGTCATGGGGTTTTCTTAGCAAACCTTAAAGGATTTCCATTGCCTTCCCCTGAGGCTGAGAGATATGACTTGCCCAAGGTCATATAAGTAGATGTCAATAAAGAGGGGTTAAAGCAGTGATGGGGAACATGTGCCCCTCTGAGTGTTGTTGGACTGAAACTCTCATCATCCCTCCTCATTGGCTATGTTGGGTGGGGTATCTGCGGTCCAACATAATCTGGCAGGCCACATGTTTCCCCCACCCTCAGTGTGTTTATCTTTCCATATAACTCAATCCCCATTCCAGTTCTTATTTCTTCCTAATCTTTTTTCCAGCAGAGGAGGCAAATAAAATGGAAAATAACACTCCATCCACTGACACCACTCCTTAAAATAAAGGTCCTTTTTGGTTAAACTTGTTTCCTTCCCATCCCTATCATCCCATGCCTCCAAAACCATTGTTGCTCCTTCAGTCCTCCACCAAATAATTTTTGCTGCAGTTGTTGACTTGCAATGATTTGTCTTCAGCTCTTGGTCTTCTGGCTTAATGCAGGCTACAACTCACCCTCACTGAGGAAGGCATCCCAGACCCTCAGTACAGTGGGGAAGGGCAGAGTGCGAGTGAAGAGGCAGAGAAACCATTCTGGCAGGTAGAGCAAAGGGCCCACTCCATGCTTCTGCAAGTGCTTAAAGACCTTGGGGCAGACTCGGCGAAGGAGGGCCAAAAACACCTCACTGTCTAGCAGCAGGGCCTCCTGCAGAAGGGAAGAAGACAGCACACTAAATTACATGGTAGTTCATATATCTTCAGATGTAGTCCATTACCTTTCCACAGCCTACAGAGGTCACTTCCACATTCTTCAAAATGAATGGTTCCACCTAATTTATCAACCCCCGTGTTATTGGTTTTTTTTAAATGTCAGGATGCATCCCATGTGTGTGTGTGTGTGTGTGTGTGTGTGTGTAAGAGGGAAGCCCTGTCTGCATGGACCCGGATACACAAGGGGCAGCCCAGAGGGTCCTGGCCCTAGAGCTGCCCCAATCTCCTCCTCCTTACCTGCCCCTTCATTCCTGCACTGGGGCAGCTGTCTGCAAGGGTGTCCCACTGAGCCACCCAGCTCATACACCACCACCATGTGTCACCCTCTTTTGAGATCAGTGACAATTACATGGCTGGGTGGTGGACACACAGGACACCTTAGTGGGACCACATGTGGGCAGTAACCCTGGGAGGGCTCCAGATCTTCCTGGAAGGTCTGGAGTAAAAGGTAAGTTCTTAAAGTTATACTTTGGTTCTGGTACTGAACGTGCCAAACATCATCTAACTGTTCACACCAGAACCAGGATTTAGGCCATGCATCATGCAAACAAGAGACTGCCAGAATGCGGGAGGGAGGGGACATATCTTTTGGCCCATACAGACAAGGAGATAATGAGAGAAAGAGACAGAGAGAAAGAGAGAAACTGAATAGGTAAGCAGGCAAGGCTTCTTGCTTTTCCCATAGTGAGGAAAGACACATGATATGACTTGCCTGTTTAAAATGCAGCTGTTTTAAAGCACATAAGCCTTATCCCCCCCAAATGTACCATCTCTACCAATTTACTCATTTTTCATCTTGATTAGGCTCTTCTCCCACCTGCCCCCTCCCGTCTCATCCCTCCAGCATCCTAGTTATTCCTTTCCTCACCATTATCTTGTTCTCTTCCCTTGTTGTTTCTTTCTCCACCATTATTTGACAACTCCCTCCAGAAGACTGGTTTAGGGCAGCTTCCCCAAACTAGCGCCTTCCATATGTGTCATGCTACAACCTCTAGCAGTCCCAGCAGGCACCGTCATTGGCCTGCTGGCAGGGTAATGATGGGAATGTGGGCAACACGTCTGGAGGGCTGGTTTAGGGGAATGATGTACAGCCCTCTTTCCAGAGTCAAATGTCCTTGACTCATCGCTACACTTCTCATATATCAGTAACATTGTCCCTTTGCAGTCCCTGAGATCCTGTGCCCAAGGAAGAATTTCATTTCTCCTTTCTGAATCTCTTACCATTTGGGGACTGTAATAACCAGGCAGGTAGTGTTCGCAGATCTGCACCAGGCACCAGAAGGCTTGCTGGAAAGGAGGAAGTAGATGCTACCAGTTAAACTTGTAGGCAAAAAGAGAGGAACTCAAACTATAACAAGGGGTGTGAAGTGAAAATGGAGGCTACAGCACAACTGAGAGCAGTGTTGGGCAAAGTATCCCATGGACTGCACTTTTTCTAACAAAAAGGGGGCAATTCATCTTTTAAATAGGACACAGATGTTCCTCTGTACTATTTAACATAGAATAATACTTTTTCCCCCAAAATAAAAGTGGGCTTACAAACACATTTGGTTTGATGAGGTGGGGTTAGGTTAATTTTTTAGCAGTGGCACCGAGTGGGTCCTAGTGGCTGAAAAAAATGAGTCTGAAGATCCACTGAAATTGATCTGCTCCTTGATTTAGAGTTAGAGTGAATTGACTTTGACTAATAAGAAAATGAAAGCTGAAGGAATAGCAATATCTGCAAGGTTGTAGAGTATTAGGAGCATTGCATGAAACTCACCTCTGGTGGCATGTGCATGAGTAGAAGGGCACCTAGTGGTCCTTGGGCCTGACAGTAGCCCTCCTGGGGCCGATAGACAGTATAGGCCTTCAGCACCTGCAGCAGCCCTTGCTGCCTATAAATAAATAAGGGAACAGTTTTACAGGCTGGACCAGAATACACACACCTTTACCTTAGATTCCACCATATCAGAGCCAACTAACAAGAGCAGCCCTACTATGTTTTAAAATGTTGTTAGCCATATTGAGTCCCATTATTGAGAGAAAGGCAGGATATAGAATAGTAGTAGCAGTAGCAGTGGTAATAATAATAATAATAATAATACTCTCTCCTTGTCATCTATTGGACCCAAACACAGTGTGGCCTTGCACCTTGCCTTATCAGCAGGCCTTACTAGCAGGCCTTTGTTTCTTCCTCAGTCTCTACCTAGTATGGGGTCTTCTGGGGCTGAGAGTGTTTGACTTGCCCAAGGCCACCCAGTGGGTTTCTGTGGTTGAGTGAGGAATTGAATTGTGGTTCAATGCGAATCACTACACCGCACTGGCTCTGAACATTAAAAAACAAATACAGCTTTAAGCACTCAAACTGAGGATGAAGGGTGTGTGCTCCTCCTCATGCTTGTACTTACTTGCCATGGGCACTGCTCTTTTGTCCCTGCTGTTTTCTCCTCCCTGCTCTCATTCTTTAAAATATTTTTCAACTGAATCCTTGCTGGATCATTTCAAAACATTTTAAAAGCTTGAAACAGAATGATTTGTGCAAATGGGCTAAGTATGTGTGTACAAGTATGTGCTTTCAAGTCATCTCTCAACTACATGAATTTCATAGGGTTTTCTTAGGCAAGGAATACTCAGAGGTAGTTTTGCCATTTTCGTCCTCTGAAATGTAGCCTACAGCAATTGGTAAACTCAGATATAATTTACTTAAGGCATTCAGCAGACAGAATTTGGAGTGTGTGATTTGTTTATTGTACCAGGGTATCCACCACACTATTCTGAATAGGACTCCATGAGTTGTGGTGCTTCATATCTTCCAAAATGTTACAAATGAAGTGTAGGCTAAGCAACTTCAGAGAGTGGCCAAGCTGGCAAAAGTTAGTAATGAGGAAGAACACACAAACTACAAGAAATTGCAGCAGTTTTCTTTTGCCCAATACAAGGCTAGACAAACAGATCTTCAGGTCATTCTATGGTCTAAATCCAGTTGCTAGCCGCAACTAGGGACTGACTTATTATTCAGCAATTGATTCAATTGATCTATAGTAGTTGGCACTAGCAATTGAAATTAGGTCACAGGAACGAACTGTGTGGCCCTCCAAAGATTGTTGGACTGTAGCTCCCAGCCAATGGTGAAGAATGCTAGAATGTGCAGTCCAATAACATTTGAATGTCCATATGATTTCCACCCTAATTTAGGCCTCTTTTCCCATTCCACTGACATACAGTACAATCCTAGGCATGTCTACTCAGGAATGAGACCTATGGCATTAAAAGCATTTCACTCCTAGATAAGTTGGTATCAGATTGCATTGTCAGTAAATCAATCAAACAGCAGTATTTCAAGGCAGCCAAACAGACAGTCTGAGAACAAACCAACAAAACATTTTTACATGTATCAAATAAGGTATGTATTATGTATCAGTTGCTGTATTATTTATACCAGTAAGGATAAAACTATTATAAGAGGTGTAAGAATGAAAGTGCCTTGGCTCCCTCTAGAGGAAAGGAAACAAAAAGAGAATAAACATTGTTTATTAGATTGGATTTGCTGTGTTGCTTGCTGTACATGATAGGCAGAACTTGATTTAAAGTTGATTGCACATCTGAAGAAGTAAAAATGCAAACTTTGGCACTTTACATATGTGATCTTCTCTTGTCTTTCTTCAAATGCCAGAACTGTATATCTAAGGGAAAGCAAGTTAAGAGCCCCTGGGAGGAGAAGAAGAGATATTTATCCTGTCTGGTAGACAGAACTGCAGCAGATTTGGGGCTCTGTACTTGGGAACATTGGCTGAAGGACTATTTATTTTGTTTGTAGCTGTTTAAAAGAAGACAAAAAGTTTTCTACTGCAGTCATTTCCCCCCCTTGAAGCTCTAAAGAGAAAGCACAAGCTAGTAACATCTTTAATTTAGCACACAACACCAGTAACTATGGTATTTGTTTTATCTGTTTCAGCTTCCAAGATTTCTGTAAGGTGCCAAGTGGCATGCAGTCCTGGTCACTTTTCAGGCCAATCTACCTCCACCTCCACTTACTTAAGGGGTGGGCCGTTCCAGAGGCACATTTACCTCCACAGGTAAATTCTTTTTTTTTTTAAGGAAAAAAAGAGAGAGGGATAGACAGATAGCTATCACTGTCTTATCTCTCATAGGACTTGTGTGATGGGAATTCTCTCCCTAAAGTCTGTCAGTTTGCAACATAATTCAGATATTTTTTTTCTTGCTTTAACTACAACTATGGACATTATCACATAGGGAAAATGGGAGGGGGGCAGTGGCAGAATTGGGGCTTTAAATAGTGATTATCCTGTGAAAATTGTGTGATCGCAATTAAGATTTTCACACATATCATGATTAAAGAGCCGTTATTCCAGGAATAAGCAAGAAATAAACAGTAACAAATCATTCACGGGATTTCCCCATGATTGATTGGTTGCTGTTCACTGCCTGTTTATTCCCAGGATAATGGCTCTTTAATTGTGACGTTGTGCGAAAATCTTAATCATAATTGTGCAATTTTCATGGGATAATCACTGTTTAAAGTCCCAATTTTCCCCATGTGGTAAAGTCCTAAGAAATTGTCATGTGACACATTAGCTCTACATGCTAAATCAGCGGAATGCCATGCTCAGAGACCTGTAAATGTTACTTCCTTGCTACAAAACTAAATACAGTGTAATGGGAATGAATATAGGAACTTGAGACACAATACTGGTTCATCTTGTCTAAAATGGTCCAGTAGAGCCCCAGACAGAGCCTTTTGCATCATCTCCTACCTGGTCTTTTTAACCGGCAATGCCAGTGATTGAACCCGAGTCCTTCTTCAGCCAAAGTATGTGCTCTCTCACTGAGTCTTGGTCCTTATTTTAAAACTGGAGCTTACTTCTGAAATGTGACTTTGCATAATTCCACCATCACTACTCTGCACCTTACATACACACAACTAAATCATATAAGAGGTGTCTGTGTGACTTATCTGGTTTCTGGGGGGAAAGCTACAGAGGGCTAAGCTCAAGTAGAATACAAAATCCACTGAAATTAATTGAATTTATATAATGGGTGATTTGGACTGCAATGGGTGCAGTTCCATTGTATTTGGGCCAGAAAGTACACAGTGCCAAGGGCCAGGGATGCATCACTCCTAATTACTTATGTCACAGGCACTAGCCACTAGGTGGTTCTGACACTTGTATAGTACAATGCTCTCTTGAACATAAACTGGGGTGAGTTGCATAATTTCCTAAGAAAACAAAGCTTTGGCAATATGAGTCAGGAAAATATGATGTCACCTTAAATATTAAAATGAAAGAATGGCCTACAACAGCTGGGTGATAAATATACTGCTTTAAAGAACAATGTTTCATTCCCCAGAAACAAACAAGTAACAGCTATCCATATTTACTTTGCTCCTCTAAAACAGTTTACATAATCTACAGTGTCCATGCTTCTTGTTATGAAGGGCAGCAGGTATGGCCTGGAATAAAAACCAGTTTAGTAGTTCAACATGATTTTATATGCTCTGAGGGGCTATGACTGTGCTAAAAAAATTTGCTTCTAACATTTAAAAATGTATCTGGTGTAATCAAAAGACTTGCCTCATCTGCACTAGGAAAGTAAATAGAAAAAGAGCACAAGGGAGATAATTCAAATAAAACATGGTTCTTCTTCCATAGGATGATGGAATAACAACCCATTTATTAAATCAGAAATCTTATACATCTTTACCTGGTAATAAGACCATCAGTGTTCTGCTAGGACCTCTCTTTGGCAAATAAAAAATACAATCAGACCTGAATTTGACTGGGTCCCCCTCCACCTCACTGCCGCCACATCACCTTATGAGTAGGATGATGTGGCAGCAGCAAGTTGGGGTGACCAGTCCTCTCTTTTGGTGCCTCAGTGATGCAGTTATACTGGGATTGCCATCCCCTGAAGCCTCATCCCAGGAATCCCACTCTCACCCCTGTACTAGGTGAAACTTGAGGCAGGCATGCCACTGCTCCAGCCCAGATCTCACGTTCTTAATGTGATAACTCTTATCTGCTCTAAAACACAATACAATCATACCAAACAATGATTCATGGCTGGCCCTACCTTCTCTTTTCATAGGGGAATTCCAAGATAATGAAACTGAGGCTGTCATACTTTGAACAAATCATGAGAAGGCATGACTCACTAGAAAAGATTATAATATGGAGTCGAAGGCTTTCATGGCTGGCATCCATAGTTTTTTGTTGGGTTTTTGGGCTATGTGGCCATGTTCTAGAAGAATTTTTTCCTGATGTTTCACCAGCATCTATGGCTGGCATCTTCAGAGAATGCTTGCCTGGAAAAGGGTTGGATATACATACCCAACTCTTTTCCAGGCAATCATTCTCTGAAGAGGCCAGCCACAGATGCTGGCAAAATATCAGCAAGATGCTCTTCTAGAACATGGCCACATAGCCTGAAAACCCCACAAAAAACTAAAGATTATAATGTTAGGGAAGGTAGAAGGTGGTAGAAAGAGAGGAAGGCCACACACCAAATGGCTAAATTCTACCAGAAAGGCCATGGGCCTGAATCTACAAGCAGAGCATTGGAGGATACAGGTTTCTGAAGATGTTTCACCACAGGGCCACCTTGAGCTGAGATCAACTTGAAGGCAGTTAACAACAACAATAACAATGGCAGCAAATACAAGTATTTTTATATTAAAAGATTATTACTTTCTCCCCCATTCAGAAAACATGATCTGCTTGAAGGACCTCTACTCAGCTTTCATGCCTTCTAAACTCTATGTGAGTCTCTTCAGAAATCAACCTACTTCTTCGCCATGAACCCACTAGTCCTTACTTACCCAGGTCCCTCAGGTGACAAGAACATCTCATGGAAAGGAAACTGTCGGTGTATGTCCTTTGTGATTGCCTCTACCCACTGAGGATCACTAGGTCCCTCATACAATTCCTACAAGAACAACAACAAAATATATTAGAGTGACCTACATAGAAAAAAACTGCTGATTCAAGAGCAGTCATACATCACATCTCTCCTTTGTCCCTGACTCAATGATTGTGCCTTTTCATTGGTGTCTCCATATCTTTAGAACTCTGTCCTGTGTCAAAGACCTTAAAAATTATTTTGTTTCAAGCTATAGTTTACCAAAAGTGTTGTGCAGGCCTTTTCACTTGCAGCTAGTTTTAATTTACTAGTTAAATTGTTTTGAACATATTTTAAAATGTGTCTTATATTTTATTTGCATTTTAAGTCATCTTGGAATAACTTTTCTTGAAATAATGGCCTGATACAGATGGCCCAAAAGGGCCGTCTGTAAGCGCGATTAGGGTTAGGGAGGGTGCAGCATCTACACCCTCCCTAACCCTAACACATTTTAAAATAGAGGTGTCCATATGGGTGTGCCATGATGTCATGGCACACGCAGTGTTTAGATGCTGTGTGTGCCTGACAACATTGCGCCGCAAGAGGGCGCCAATAGTGCCCTTTCCGCGGCGCTAAAAAGAACTCCAAAATTGAGCTCTTTTTTTTTTTTTTTTTTGGCGTGGGTCTTTGGCGCGGCCTTTACACGGCCATGCCAAGGACCCTGAGGGAAAAGGGGCCACAGTGGAGACCCCTTTCTCCCCTCAGCAGCTCTGGGGAGAGCGGGGTGCAGCGGGTGCCCACAACGCTGGCTGCACCCCGCTTTCAGGCTGCGGAGAAGTGGAATTTTGCCGCTTCTCTGCGGCCTGCAGAAGCGCCGGAATGGGGCCTCGGGGCTGCCGGTGAGGCAGCCCTGGCCCATCTTGGCGCTTAAAGGGACGGCTGCAGACCGCCTCAAAAGGGTGGTCTGTAATGCCCCCATGTTACTTAAATGAATACACACAGGAATAAATAAAAGCAAGGCTAAGATTTTCTTCTAGCCAATATAGTAGACTAGACTGAGGATCTCTTCCTCTGGATATTAAGTTAAGTAAATCCTCGTGTGTTAAATTAGGGTTACACACACCCAAGTAACAAGTATCAATAGAATTTTACTGCACAATACTCTTCAGTAAATAGAAGAGCTATTGCCATATTCTGGTATGAATCTTCAGAGAGCAACCATCCAAAAATAATGTGGAATATTAAAATCATCAGCTATAAGAAGATACCAATTAGGATGACCAAGCTGATGGACTGTGAAATAAACAATTAAAAAGAACAAAGCTTTGCTGGGAAAGAGATGGGATGAAGAGAAGAAAGCCAGAAGCTGAAGCAAGGAAACAGCAGGAATGGATATATAAAAATGAATGAGATGTGACTTCACCTGGTACTTTCCAGGATTCCTCTCCATTTTGGCCTGTCCTCCACATAATAAAGGCCAACAGCGGGCACGAATAGATGAAGGGATCCCCTTCCGACACTGCAGCTTTACCTGAACCAACAAACCTTGTCAACAAAACTGATGCTGCACAAATCCCCACCACAAAAAAAAACAAACCCAATAAACACAAAGGCAGCCAAAATTTGGGCTACAGACAACTGAGAGGGCTCCATCTTGTCTTCTATGCTTTGTAGAGTCCACATTAAACTAACTGTTGGGTGAGGTCATTTGGAGATTTTAGAATAAGATGTTATCTGTGTGCTTATGACACACAGTTCTGTTTCTCCATTACATCATTTGAAACTGTAGGAATGCTAAAGTGGTTTATGGGAACAGTAATAGGAAGGGTTCAGCCAATAAACTGAAGCTCAATCCTGACCAGATAGAGAGGGTGCTATGTGGTTTCAATCCAGGAAGGTCACATTCAATTTGTTTTGGATAACATTGCCCTCTTTCTAAAGCAGGGGCAGGAATTATTTTCCATGTCACTTGACTGCAAATTCTAGCAGTCCTACCCAGCACAGCCAGTGGTGAGGAATGCTGGGAATAGTGGTCCAACAGCATCTTTAGGGCCTCATGTTTCCCAACCCTGGTCTAACTGATCAGATTTACAGAATGGGGGGTACAATAAATTCCCAATGTTGCTACTGAATGTCCATGTGCAATCTATGACAAGGCCTACTTTCTCCCAGCGAAGGGAGCTATGCCAGATGCATAGCCTTCTTGACATTTGAGCATTATTATATTCAGGTAAGCTTAACATGTTGTACATGAGGCTAACTTGTAGACTTATTACAAACAGCAGTTTATGTCAAAATACAACTGCTTTACTAATGACAGGAACATGTTGCTGGGAATATATCACTGGGAAGGAGATAGAGGATCCATGGGTTACTTCCATGTCAGTGGAGTGCTGAATCTGTGTCAAGTTTTAGTCTGGACTTTAAAAAAGCTGTCCAAGGTGCTGCATCCTGCAACCAAAATTGGTTCAGCACCAATGGGGCTTTTTAGATTGGCAGGAAAATGTGACATGAAGTTGCCTTTACCTTAATGCTCAGCAGCTAGACTGCAAGCCCCAGGTGTGCATTTAAAGGTACAGGGCTGCTAGATTGAGGGGTGTGGTAACGACTTATCTGAAGTCTTTTCTGTGGCTCAGCAGCTACATGGGAAGCAATCAGAACGCTACAAACACAGACGGAACAGCTACATGGGCGGCAATGAACGTGGCTTTTAGCCGCGGTGAACCTTTAAATTTTTTTTCCTTGCCGGCTGCAAACTGTGCAATTCCTCAATGCCCTGCAGGTGTAAAAGCTGGGGTTTAACCGCGAAGTTTTTTAAAGCTCCCAAACCCTAGCTCCACCCCTAATCCAACCCCTAGACATGCGCAGTAGGGACTCTGGGATGCCGTTACTGTTATTCTACTGTGGATAACATGTCAATTCATTCACAAAATAAAGGGGTTCATTCATGATGCACCAGTGCAACGGCACAGTTTAAAAAGGCAGAGGAAACGCAATGATAATTTGACAGATCCTCATAGGTATACATTTGTCCTGCGCAACTGGTCAGGTTTGCGAACTGCGCAAACGCAGTTACACCATACAGTCAAATTATCATTGCCGGCTGCGAACTGCTCAATTGTGCAGTTCGCAGCCGGCAGCCGGCAAACCTGCGCAGTTGCGCAGGACAAATGTATACTTATGAGGATCCGTCAAATTATCATTGTGTTTCCTCCGCCTTTTTAAACTGTGCCGTTGCACTGGTGCATCATGAATGAACCCCTTTATTTTGTGAATGAATTGACATGTTATCCACAGTAGAATAATAGCAACGGCATCCCAGAGTCCCTACTGCGCATGTCTAGGGTTCGGATTAGGAGTGGAGCTAGGGTTTGGGAGCTTTAAAAAACTTCGTGGTTAAACCCCAGCTTTTACACCTGCAGGGCATTGAGCGTTTTAATTAGAAGTGAAGTCCACACCACGCATGCTCCCAACCCACGATCCATTATGATCCGCACCCCTGTATCGCTGCCTTTAAATGGGCGCTTTAAAGAGACAGAGCCCCATTTAACCGTGTAACTACACCTTAGCCTTTAGATGCAATAGCAATGTTGTGCCCTTTTAAAAAAAGTAGTGGGGAAATCAAGCTACTTTTTAAAGGCGTTTCTTCTCCCTTAAAACTCCAAAATAGTGTTTTCATGGCACACATTCCCTTTTTCTCATCTAAAGGCTGGGCTTTCATGCAGCCATCAACACACCTCTTTTTGCCAATCTAAAATGGGCCCTAGATTGTTCCTTTGAAATTCAGATTAAAACCCAGAGCTAATTCACTGCCTCCCTAACGTGAAAGCCATCTGCAGCCACAGAGAGGGAGGGACCGAGGGAGAATGCAGTTAAACTACTCAAAATACAAATAGTAGCCGTGTAATACACAGTTGAGCTGCTGAGGTTCTGTGTGTGTGTATGTGTATGTGTATGAAAGAGAGAGATCGATAGAAAGACAGATATATACATAGATATAGAGCAGCTCTTTGTGAAAGCTATTTTATGATCATAATAGGATTCATGTTTTAAGGGTCTAGAGTTCAGCAAATTGACCAGTTACAGAAATAATCTCTGAACCCCTCTTACCTTTCTGTAGCGCCGGGCCATGGTTTTCTCCCAGTGAGCAGTCATGTCCAGCCACTTGGTTTCCCGGCGTCTAATGATCTCAACAGAGATCTGACCCAGGCTGCACATAGGACAGATTAAAGCAAAGTTGAAGACTTTTCCTTGAGCTACCCTGGGAGACCATTTTTGTCTATTCTCTCTCTTCCAGGCTACTTTCTTCTAACACTTCACCAAGTAGGAATCTTTGGAGTTTGGAAGTAAAGTGGAAGTAAAATAATTATGTTGCCTATAATGATATATGTTTCAGGTAATAATCCTGCTGGTACTGTTATTTTTAAATTGGAAGTTGATGGGGTGGCTGTGGAGCACAGATTTTTAGTATTTGGGAGTGGTGTTCTCCAGAACATGACAACTGTTGAATTTATCAGGGAGGGAGCAGGAGAAGTGGCATTGGATATCCTGACTTTCTACAAACGTAGGAGCCTATATGTCCATTCAGACTTATTTCTGAATGGGCATGCATAAGATTGCAGAGCAGATAAACAAAGCATGGACATTTTAAGATTCTGTGAGATTCTGAATCCCTCCTTTCCATAGAAACCTTTTAGGTGACCTTGGGCAAGTCACATTCTCTCAGCCTTAGAGAAGACAATGACAAATCCCCACTGAGGCAATTGTGCCAAGAAAACCCCATGATAGGTTTATCTTAGGGTCACCAGAAATTGGAAACAACTTGAAAACAAACCTTATAATCATCCTTAAGGTAGCAAATGGCCCTGCCGAACTTGCTTGCATTTCGGGACCATATCTATCTGGTACACCTGATTCTATGATTCTAGAGTTCTGGCTGCTATATGTCTTTACAATGCTATCAGCAAATGCTCTACATCAAAGATAGGAAACCTCTTTCAGCCAAAGACCCAAAATTCATTTTCAGAGAAGTTTTTGGATTAAACATTTAAATGACTCTATGGCAAAAGGACAGAACCCCAAATAACAGCATATTGTTTATTTAAAGCTTTTTCTCCTACTATCTAAATTTAATGGAGGCATTTAAATCTGAGGGGTGGGGATAGGGAGGGAACTGGTAAACTACCCAATGATGGTGTCATCAGAAAGGAAACATGGTCATCTCAAGGACCCCAGAGAGCCTGATTCGGACCTTGGGCCTGGTATTTTCTAGCCCTGCTTTACAGTTAGTCAAGGAGCAGCAGGGAAGGTTGTGGGGATAACAGGAAAAGGAAAGGTCAAAGACCAAGCCATGATGGAGTTACCAGATTGCCTACCAGTAGAGTTCTAGGACTTTAATGTCCTGAGAGTTCTGTAATCCAAAATAGCAATTTTCCCAAGCTTTGGTCTAAAAGTAATATCATATTTGAATATGAAGAAATCTAATTTCTAATTTTAGAACCTCAAGTAGAGGTATTCCCCAAACTGTTTCTTTGCCTTTGCTTGAGGACAAGAGAGAACCAAATCTGACCAGAACTCCTCCAAGAAAGTATAACGATTCCTTTACAGCTATGATCTGTTCAGATTTGTGGCTATTGGCCATAGTAAAAGCTGAACTCAATATCTTGTGAACAGCCACCACTTAAATCATGTTTCATTGGACTCTTTCATACAAGGCTAAATTGGAAGTATAATTTAAGGTCAATTCGAATGCAATCATGGGTTTTATGTTATTGCAAATTAACTCTTCACATGCAAATTCGGGCAAGAGGGAAGCCAATTCGAATGCAATCATGGGTTTTACCTTATTGCGAATTAAAGCTTCGCATGCAAATTCGGGCAGGAGGGGGTTATTTTCGGGTAATGGGAAGTAATTCCGAACGGAGCAGGGGTTCATGTAAATTCGCTAAACAAGCGAATTTACATAAATCCGCATTGGCTCCATTCGGAGTTGGGAGAAATTCCTCCCCGTTTGAAAGAGTCCTGTGAGAATGAAGTAAGAGAAAATGAGCCCTGATCTCTTTGGAAGCAGGGCAGGATACAAATGTGATAAACAATGCATGCACAAATTAGGAAACATCACTACATTATTTATGCACATGGATGTTGCTGATATATAAATAACATTTCTCTCTCATGCAGATTCAAGAGTGAGATGTCTACCAGGGTCCAATACATTTTATTTTTCCTACCCATCATACAATTGGTTCCATTTTGGCCCTTGGTTTCGTGGCATAGATCTGTTTTATGTCCTTGTTACTCTTCCACTGGACAGTTTTATCTAGTTGTGGATCCCCAAGGTTATGACTTGTTGTTAACTATGGTTAGGCTTATTTCAATTTATAGCAACCCTATGAACAATAGCTCTTCAATTAACCCTATCCTAAACAGTCCTGCTTGGGTCTTGCAGACTCAGGTCTATGGCTTCCTTGACTGAGTTTATTTGCAAAGTGATCTTTTTTCCCCCTACTGCCTTCTACCTTACCAAACGCTTTTCTAGTGAGCCATGTCTTCTCATAGTATGATCAAAGTATGATAGTCTCAGTGTTCAGGTATGTTGTTGTTGTTGTTGTTGTTGTTGTTTGGGTTTTGAATCTTGAGTTATGTCTTGGGGGTCCACAGCAACAAAAGATATTTAAAGGGGATCCCTGGTAAATAAATATTTAAGAACCACAGCTTTAAACTGCTGCTCAAGCTGGCTTATCTGATTTACTGATGACAAGAAATACCCTTTCTCTGTGTGCCTTCCCCTTGGGTGGCATTCTCTTGATGGTTGTGTCAGCTGTAGTGTTCCCATTTATGGAATATCTTTGAGGAGCCTCAGATGACACTAGTATTGCTTTCTTTTAGAGTACTTTTAGAGTAAATAAAAAGCTATTCTTATTTTAACACATTATCTTTTGATCTTTTATCTACTGGTCAAATTTCTTTTTCAGGCTTTAAGTTATGTGTTCCTGTCTTGGTTTAAAACTTGTAATCTGCCTAGAAATCAAATCTAATTAAAGGTAGTATACAAGTAATTAAAATAAACAGGGCAGTTGCAATCTAAAACTTTGCATTCCCAATGAAGTACTACTATATCAAGCCTGTAGCCTTCACTATGAAGATATCTCTCCCAGTTCACAAATAAGTTCCGACTACAGCTTGGAAATGTTACATTTATAGCATGGAAAGAGGCCATGCATGCTGAGAGTTTAGTAATCCAAAACAGCAACTTTCCCAAGTTCTGGTCTAGATCTTAGACCAGTCGTTCTCAAACTTTTCTATGCCCTATGCACCCATAGGAAGTGTTTGATTAATGTTTGCACCCCCTACAAAAGTAATAACACATTTGAAGATGAAGAAATCTAATTTCTAATTTTTGAACCATAAATTGAACCACATACAATACTGCAGGAGAACAAATTGAACTTAAAAAAAAAAAAAAAAGCTTTTGACTCAGTGCATAAAATGCAGATCTAAATTGAGCAACTGAATTCTAATTTATTCAGAAAAATGAGTGATGGCTTGTGACTCATCAGTCAAGGATACAAACTACTTTGTTGCACCCCCTGAAATTCCATGCTGCACCCCCTGGGGATGTGGGCACCCTAGGTTGGGAAGCCCTGCTCCAGATCATGCAAAGTTGTTTGCAACATCTTTTTCTCTCTCTGTATCTTGGTGTACCCACACACCACAGGGGTAACCGGCTCAGTCCACATGCCTTTTCCCTAGAAATCTTAGGACTGTACTTCTGCAGGAAGCGGGGGCCAGGGCACCAGGGAATCCTAAGAGGGAACTCTCAGCATCATTGTAAATTCCAGTTTCCACATTGCTTCTGGGGAAGACTCAAGAACCACAGTACAAAACTGGATTTACAGTGTGTAGATGTAAAACTGATGCAGATCTGCAGGGCTTCATTTCAGTCTCCTGGGTGTGTGCCATGCTATGTAGGCAGAAGAGTCAAGGAAACTTTGTCACTAACCACTGTAACCACCATCCCTGTTGCTATGGTGCATATGTAACCATGGACACTGTGAGATGAGGATGTGGCTGCGTAGGATTGCTGAAACAGGAAGTGTTAGTAGGTAGGCTAAGGCACGTTCTGTGAGCCTTTTGCCTTCTGTCTTACAAAGCTGAATCTTCACCTTGGGTCCCATGCTCATCCCAGCCTACCCAGTCTTTGCATCTCTGTTAAGAGTCACGTTACAAGAGAACTGTGGAAGTGATCTAGCCTTTGAATGCATATGCTAGTGTGGTGTAGTGGTTTGCATGTTGGACTGCAACTTTGGATATCAGGGTTTGATTCCTTGCTCAGCCATGGAAACCCACTGGATGACCATGGGCAAGTCACATTATCTCATCCTCAGAGGAAGGCAAACCCACCCTGAACAAGCCTTTGCACCAAGAAAGCATCATGATAGCCTCGCTTTAGGGGCACCATAAGTTGAAAACGACTTGAAGGCACACTGCTGCCACAATACACTACCACATGAGTAATGCTGCTTCAAGAGCTCTTGCATTACATTGTATCAAAGGGTGCAAGTAAGGAAGGCAGGCCAGCTTTTCATAAAAAACAAATGCTTATTTCTATAGTTACCTGAACTATTGAATGCAATTGTGACAATGATGTGAGTAAATTTATCTAAGGCCCCGTTCATACTAGTCCAGGTTAGACCCAGGTTGGAATTGGTATGCCATTATCAGAAACAAATCTTAATCTCCTGATTTTTAAGCCCGTATGTGAAAGTATTTGGCTTATGAGTTTTCATTTATTTATTTATTTATTTATTTATTTTTACAAACACTAGGATTGTGAAGGAACTAGGTAAGACCTTCAAGTGAAAAGATATATCATTGAATACCAAGGTCAGAATTGTCCATGTCATGATATATCAAATGAATGGGTCTGAGAACAAATTAAGCCTGGGCCTCAAAGCCAAAATGACCAAACTGAGGCTCTTGTGCTTTGGCCTTATCATGAGTCAACATGACTCCTTAGAAAAGACAATGATGCTTAGTAAAGTGGGAAGCAGCAGGAAAAGAGAAAGGCCACATTGCAGGTGGAAATAAGCCACAACACTAAGTTTGCAGGATTTCAGCAGTGCTGATGATGACAGAACGTCTGGGAGGACTTTCATTTATAGGACTGCCAAAGCTATTACAAACTTGAATGTATTTAACAAAAAATCCCATGAACAATATTTATACACCTGGAAAAGCAACACCCTCCTTCAGCAATACCTAGAGGTTGATTAAATGAAACTCATGGACTGTACCCCTTCTATCTCTTCCCTTCTATCCTGTATTCCTTCTACCTGCTCATCAACCCACATTTATCCTAACAGTTGGGAAGAGGTTGTTAGAGAAGCTGGCAGCTTTGTTAGGACCAGAGCTTTGATACCTCTCCCCCTTTATATCTTGCAGTTGCTTTGGCTTACAGTTCCATAGATGTTGTAGTTTAAAACATTTGGATGATACCAGGTTGGGGATAGCTGTAGAAGAACTCCATTTGAAAAACTAATATTTGCCTAAAACACTGCTAGTTCCAAAAACAAAAAAATTGATGCTACTGTGCAATCAATCTCATGGTGTGTGTGTGTGTGTGTGCTTACTGTCCTCTTCCTCTAAAGTGTCACATCTTGTCCACCTCATAGCCACACACTCACTCCATCCCCAATAGTTTTTGCACAAGAAGCCACTGGAGCTTGGAAAAAAGCAACAGAAGCCCTCAGATATTGGACTACAACTTCCCAAATGTCCATGTGGGCTGGGAGATTATGCAAGATGTAGTCCCCTAAAATTAATTTCCCCAAGTACCACTCTTACCCATTTTTGAGGCTACTGCCCCCAATAAAGCCATAGCGATCTGTCTGGCGATAGGGAGGCATCCCATTCAGCTCAGAATCAGAGCCCAGGGAGCTGGCATCATCACGCATTGAGAAATCAAAAGCATCTGATAGTTCAGCCACAGCTTGGCTTACGTCGTCTTCAGGGAGCTCTGCTGAAAGAGAGGGGTCTGACATCTTCCCCTTTCAAATCCTATTTGTATATCCTACAGCTGGCAGGTCCTTTACTTCATGCCAGCTGCCAAGCCCTTGGCTTCACCTCTGAGCAGAGCAACACCTTGCATCTGTGAATGTGCCCCTTGTCACTCCTGTTGTGATCGAGTTCCCCACAGGCTCTGCTACTTCCTCCCACAACCATTTCCTGATGCAAGGGACCGTAGTAGAGCTTTGCACAGTAAATAAGGCACTGGGGGTGGGGAGTAAGGTAGAGTAGAAGAGAGCAGAAAACATCTTACTGGAAGGAAAACACAGGACTTTTGTTTGTTGTTAACTGCCTTCATGTCCATCCTGACTCATGGTGACCCTGAGGATGTCTCCAATACTTCCTATCGTCCACTGCTCTGCTTAGATCCTGCAGACTCATACTCCATAACAGAGTCCATCCATCTAGCATGTGGTCTTCCTCTCTATCTGCATCCCTCCACCTGTCCTAGCATTATTGTCTTTTCCAATGCATTGTGCCTTCGGAATCTTGTGACATGGGCAAATTATGACAACCTCAACTTTATCATCTTGGCCTCCAGGCTTGATCTGTTGTAGGACCCATTTGCTTGTCTTTTTGGCTGTCCACAGTATCACAGGACAGCTACCCACAATTCCATGAGAGACTTGGAAACCAGGAGACCACCCCTTCCTAAGGATGTCCTTTCTAAGCCCTCAGGTGCTAGTAAAGAACCAACAGGCAGAGGCTTTTGGCCCTGCCCATGGGCACAAAATGCACCCTGGCTGCACCAGCCCCTCTTTATTTTATATATTTATCTACTAGATTCATATGCTGCCTTTTCCTTCCTTCCTTTCTATACTAGCTCTCTCTCTGGCTTTTCTTCGCTAACGAAGATTCAGGAAGGACTTATCCCACGCTTTCTACTGGCGTGTTGATGACTAAAAAGGCCAATCCGAGATAAACAAGTCTGGTTGCAGAGAGCACAGCAAAAAGTCTACTTGAGTGATGTTTCCAAGTTGTGGTTCTTTCTTCGTTGTCATTTCTCTTTGAGACTTTTTCAACATGAGTTCTCAATAGAGACTGCAGCATTGTGGATAGTGCGTCTCCATGCCTCCTGATATGTGGCCAGGGCAGACCATTGTCAATTTGGCCGAGCTTGAGATGTTGCTTCAGGGAGTCCTTGTATCTCTTTTTTGGGGCGCCCCTCTTACTCTGACCCATGGTGAGTTCACCGTAGAGTACTATTTTTGGGAGGTGGTGGTCCTCCATCCTAGAAACGTGT
The DNA here is from genome assembly GCA_034509955.1 of Urosaurus nigricauda. Classification (NCBI taxonomy): domain Eukaryota; kingdom Metazoa; phylum Chordata; class Lepidosauria; order Squamata; family Phrynosomatidae; genus Urosaurus; species Urosaurus nigricauda. Next base: position 124,666,742 of record JAOEGL010000001.1, on the reverse strand, counting down.
CCTGCCCAGTGCAGCTGCGTTCTCAACAGCATGGCCTCAATGCTGATGATCCCTGCTTGTTCCAGGACAAACATTTGTCACATAGTCAGTCCAGTGTATATTTAAGATTGTGCGTATACAGCGCTGATGAAAACGTTCGAGGAGTAGTAGATGTTGGCGATAGGTGACCCATGTTTCAGAACCATAGAAGAGAATAGACAGTACAATGGCTCTGTACACACTGATTTTTGTGCTTCATCTCAGGTGTTTGTTACTCCAGACTCTTTTGTGAAGCCTTCTGAATGCTCTATATGCCTTTGCTAATTTGTGATCGATTTCTTTATCAATCTTGGTGTCTAAAGAGATGATGCTTCCCGGGTAGGTGAGCTGCTAAACAGACTTAAGCACAGATTTGCCTATAGTGGTGTGGGGGTGATAGTGCTCTTCCTGTGGTGCAGGCTAGTAAAGAACTTTCGTTTTCTTCAGGCTGACTTCCAGCCCAAACAGCTCTGCAGCCGTTGCAAAGCAGGATGTTAGGCGCTGCAGAGCTGCTTCTGTATGGGCAACAAGGGCAGCATTGTCAGCAAAGAGCAGCTAACGGACTAGATAGTTTAAAGTCTTTGTGCGAGCCTTCAGACGGCTTAAGTTAAACAAGCTACCATCAGTACGGTAACGTATATAGATGCCATCTTCTTCTTCGAGATCTGCCGTAGCCCTTTGGAGCATCATGCTGAAGAAGATTGTAAATAGAGTTGGAGCAAGAACACAACCTTGTTTCACACCATTAGTTATTACAAAGGGCTCTGAGAGAGCATCACCATATCTTGACCATGCTGGCCCTCATGTAGCAGGATAATCATTTTGAGGAATTTGGGGGGACATCCTAGTTGTTCCAGGATCTGCCACAGACCTTTTCTACTCACATGTCGAAGGCTTTGGTAAGGTCGACAAATTTTACATAGAGTTCTTTGTTCTGCTCTTGCAGTTGTTTAAGGGCAAATACCATATCTGTAGTGCTCCTATTAGTTCTGAAGCCACATTGGCTTTCAGGGAGAAGTTCTTCTGCAATAGCAGGAACTAATCTGTTCAGGAGTATCCTTGCAAGGATTTTTCCAGCAATGGAGAGCAGTGTCATACCTCAATAGTTTGAGCAATCAGATTTTGCTCCTTTTTTCTTATACAGGGTGATGATAACTGGGATTGATGGAATCCCACCTGAAGCTTGGAAACACGGAGGTCATGTACTCCATGCTAAGATTTCTATACTATACTTTATTGGTAAATAGCAGGAATGCAATAACAAGCAAAAACTATCATTAGGAACCATAAACAGAATAATTGTTAATCAGGACTGGCTACCAGGAGCACATTACTCCCTAGTTGTAACAAAGACCTACATGGTGTAAGTCTAAGTTATCTGAAAGACCACATTGCCCTTTATGAATCTGCTTCTGTTTTAAGATCTTCTGGGATTAGGACTCCCTCCTTTTTATCGCACCACCCTCACAGGTAGAGAGCGGGCCTCGCCTCCTCACTCAGTGGCTCCTCCCAGCACCTGGAGCTCCCTCTTCCTAGAGGCCATCTGCACTGCTGAAATAAGCCAGTTTGACACCACTTTAACTGCTATGGCTCAATGCTATGGAACTGTGGAATTTGTAGTTTGTTGTGGCACCAGAGCTCTATGATAGAGAAGGCTAAATGTCTCACAAAGCTCAAGTTCCCAGAATTCTATAGCATTGAGCAATGGTAGTTAAAGTGGTTTCAAACTAGATTATTTCTGCAGTGTGGATGCAGCCCTATAGATATTAGATTTGTGCCACCCAAGATATCATTTTGCAGGCAGGCAAAGACCTTTTATTCCCTGGCAAACTTTTAAAGGCTTACTGCTCAGGGAGAAAGGGCCTTTCATGTGCTGTGCTGTTTATATTTGTTGTTCTTTTTATTGGTTTTAAACCACTTTTAATCTTAAACTGCTTTTATTTTATTGCTTTTAATTTTATTTTTAATTAATTTTATTAAGTTTTAAAAACATATACCATACACAATAAAAACACTAAAATACACACAAAATCATATCCAATTCCTATCAACAATATATCTCTAAACCAAAATAAACTCAACTAAAATAAAATATACTCCCTATACCCTCCCAGCCTCCCCCCTTTCTTCCCCCTAAAACATCTAATACAACCCACAGATAATCAACAAAAACTCAAATTAACACAGTGAACACTAATTAAAACTGATGTCCAATTTCCCAATCCCAGAAATATAAGCACTCAGTATCTTAAATTCTTCTATCAGGTTAACTCATTTCTTTCATTTCTTTCTTTGTTTCTTCTTCATATAAGTAAAAAATAATTCCCAGTCTTTAGAGATTTATCCAATGATGGAAAATAGAAAAATATTGAAAATATTGAAAGTAGAAATGGAAGATGAACAGGTGAAAAAGACTGTATGGTTAAATGGGCTCAAAATATAGGATATAATATTGAATTAGAATACTGGGGAAAATGTGGATGGCTGGTTTGAAAGACTTCTTATCCTATAATATGAGAGAGATTTTTATAAGATGATATATCAATGGTATTCAATACCAGTGAGATTATCTAAATATATAAAAATTATCTCAAAATAAATAAACATAGAATAAAACATAGTGAAATAATAAAGCGGTCTCAAAAGATGGATTATTTCTGTGGTGTGTGTTGTGTGTCTTCAAAACAGAGGCCATTTTGGAGTGGAGTCGAAGGCTTTCATGGCCAGCATCCGTAGTTTTTTTGTGGGGCTTTTGGGCTATGTGGCCATGTTCTAGAAGAGTTCTTTTCTGACGTTTCGCCAGCATCTGTGGCTGGCATCTTCAGTGAATGTTTGCCTGGGAAAGGATTGGAGATATATATCCTATGTGACCCTGGGAAGGGAGGAGTAATTTGCAAATGTTTTGTCTGTTGCTAATGGCAGTCCTCAGGGTGGGAGGATATGCAAAAGAGGATTAATGCCTGCTAATTAGTGATCATTATCTGCTGGGAAACCCCTGACCCTAGTCTGTTTCTCATTTGCATTTGTTGAGTCTTAAGTTAACCTTCTTCAGGACTGGTAGCCGAGCCTTGTTTACCCTCAGGGTCACCTAGGATATATATATCCAATCCTTTTCCAGGCTATCATTCTCTGAAGATGCCAGCCACAGATGCTGGCGAAACATCAGAAAGGAACTCTTCTAGAACATGGCCACGTAGCCTAAAAGCCCCACAAAAAAAACTATGCCGCTTTGGGGAATTTCCTCCTGGACAGAAGGGTTGAAATGGGGCAAGACTGTGACAAAGGAGGCCTGGCCATGGCCTATGTGCTTATGGTGCCACACAACCATCCACAGTCCAGAGGGCAGTTAAAACAGAGGCCGCGTTCACACTGGAGAAATAAACCGGTTTAAGTGCCATGGCTCAATGCTGTGAAATTCTGGGAATTGTAGTTTGTTGTGGGGCCCAGAGCGGAGCGGAGCTCCGCTCTGGGCCCCACAACAAACTACAATTCCCAGAATTTCACAGCATTGAGCCACGGCACTTAAACCGGCTTATTTCTCCAGTGTGAACGCAGCCAGAGTGGAAACAAGGCTACATTATACATCTATATGTGCAGTGTGTGGCCTACTCCCCCTCAGAAAGGACTAGAGCCAAGGGGAGTCCATTTTGTTGGCGCAGGCGCAGTACTGGAGGCTAGGCTGCTCCTGCTACTACTGTACTACTAGGCCGCAAATGGATCCCTCCAGCCTCTAGGTGGCGATGATGAGGCCTGGGCCTGCCCTCCACTACTTCCTCCTTCTTCTTGGCTGCCTTCGGAGGAGGAGGAGGCTCCCTGGGACTCAGGCAAAGCAGAAGGAGCTGCTGCTGCTTTCTTCCTCCTCCTCCGCTTGTTCTGAGGCTCCCTTTCCTCCTCCCAGGGCCGCCATGTCGGACGGCGAGAAGCTCAACTTAGACTCCATCATCGGGCGCCTCTTGGAAGGTGAGCCCAGGCGTCCTCCATTCCCAGGACGCGTCCTCCATCCCTCTATCCATCCCAGCCTTCGCTCTCTCTCTCTTTTTTTTTGGGGGGGGGGGACATATTGAGGAACCAAAGCGTCCTCCATTTTGAGCCTGACTAGGAAGCATGGGGTTTATATCTATAGGAAAGGCTTTAAGGCTTTTAATAACAACATTTATTTGTAGCCCGCCTCTCCCAGAAGGATCGAGGCGGGTTGCAGCCACCATAACACGCATCATAGCTTAAACACACAAAATACATAATTGAGAACGAATTTACACGGCCCCTTACCCCTATTATGGACTTAGCCTCAGCATTAGAAAATACAATTAAGTTAATAAAAAATATACATTGCTTTTGGGCCTGTCCTCCATTCCAGGCTTCTCTCCAAGGGAGGGTGAGTCTAAAACGTCCTCCATTTTGAGCAGGACTAAGAAGCATGGGCTTCTATAATGCTGTTAGGGCTTTTTAGCTTTTATTTTATAATGCTCTCCCTTTTATTTCCCCCCTCCTTGGATATATCCTACATTTTATGGTGCCTTGTCCTCCTTTTGTAGAGAAGACCCCTGGGCACCCTCTCCAGGCCTTGTCCTATATTTCCACCTTCTGTCCTCCATTTTAAGCCTGACTAAGAACCACATATTTGGATTTCTAGGAGTGTTTTTAAAGCTTCCCCATGTCCTCCATTTCTCTCTCCCTTGAATGTCTTACATTTTATGGTGCCTTGCCCTCCTTTATGGAGAGGATTTATATCTTTATATAGGAGTGATTTAAGGATTTTCTTTGGCCATTCCTTTTTTCTTGGCTGTCTTGTCCTCCTTTGTAGTGAGGGCCTCTGGGCACCCTGTCCAGGCCTCGCCCTACATTTCAACTTTGTGTCCGGGGGAGAGGCCAAAACGTCCTCCATTTTCAGCCTGACCTAGGAAACATGGGTTTATATCTGTAGGAGTGTTTTTAGGCTTTTGTTTTGGTCATGTCATCCATTTTCCCCCCTGGGATGCCCTCCATTTGTCGTCCTTTGTGGTGAGGATTTATATCTCTATCTATATAGGAGTGTTTTTAGGCTTTCATTTGGGCCATGTCTTCAATCTCCCCCTTGACTGTCCTCCATTTTAGGGTGCCTTGTCCTCCTTTGTGGTAGGGATTTCTATCTTATGTCTATAGGAGTGTTTTTAGGCTTTCATTGTGGCCATGTCCTCCTTTTTGCTTCTTAGTTACAGTGCCTTGCCCTCCTTTGTGGTGTGGAGGACAAGGCACTGTAACTAAGAAGAAAAAAGGAGGACATGGCCACAATGAAAGCCTAAAAACACTTTAGCCCCCCCCCCCCCTGCCCTCCATTTCCACCTTCTGCCCAGGAAGGGATGGCAAAAAGCCCCCTCCATTTTGTGGGGGCTCTTTTCCTCCCTTTTGGGGCTCTTCCTCTGGGGCTGAGTGAAGCCAGGCTGCCTCCTCCTTCCCTCCCTGGGCTGGAATGCATGCCAGGAGGACGCCCCCGCCTTCCTCCTCCTCCTCCTGAGTTCCCTCTTCACTTCTCCAGAGCCAGATTCAGATTGGTGCCCCCTCAGCAGCAGCAGCAGCAGCACCCCCCCCCCAAAGTGTGGGGAGTTTTGTCCAGAGTGGAGTTGCTGAGGTTGAGAGAGTGTGACTCGAACATGGTCCCCCAGTGGGTTTCACCAATCACCCCCCAGCTGGGATTCGAACCCTGGCCTTAAGCAGATATTTTACACACTCAAGAAGGGAAGAGGTTTGCCTTAAAAGGGGGGTGCCTTGAAGGGGGTGGGGGGAACTGTCTTAAAGGGAGATGGGAATTACCTTAATAAAGGTAAGTGCCTTAAAGGGGGTGGGGGGGAACTGCCTTAAAGAGGGTGGGGGTGCTGTAAAGAACCGCCTTAAATGTTGTGGGGGTGGAACAGTCTTCTGAAGCTGCCTTGGGGGAGTCTGCAGGAGCCCTTAGCTAGCCTTCCCCCCTTTCCCAAAACCTGTGTTTGTGTGTATGCGCTGCTCCAGTCCCATGCTTTCCTTGTGGGGAGGCGTGAATGAGGACTGGGGGTACTGGTCAGTAAGACTGAGGGGTGGGGAGAGAGAGGGCACCTTGGAAAGGCTGGGGCTGCGTTCACACTGGAGAAATAAACCGGTTTAAGTGCCATATCAATGCTGTGAAATTCTGGGAATTGTAGTTTGTTGTGGGGCCCAGAGCAGAGCTCTGCTCCGCTCTGGGCCCACAACAAACTACAATTTCCAGAATTTCACAGCATTGATATGGCACTTAAACCGGTTTATTTCTCTAGTGTGAACGCAGCCCAGGTTGGGCTGAGTTGTGGTGCCAAAACAAACCACACTCCCCAGAATTCCATAGCATTGAGCCATGCCAGTTATGGTGATGTCAAACCAGATTATTTTTGCAGTGTGGATGCAGCCTACACCCCTGGTTCCTGCCAGCAGCTTTAGTCCCAACCAGAGGCCCCTTTGAAGGGACTGGCCTGAGCCAAAGCTCTTATTTGCCATGAGGTGGGTTTCCCTCCTTTCCAAACAGAACTCTTGGCATTCGCTTCAGAGATGCTTGATAATAATAATAATAATATGAAAGATCTTCAATACAAGTCGAGCCCCTCCAGGAGCCTAAGCCATCTGGTGAGGCAGCTATATCTAGTGTGAATTGGACTGTTCTTGGGCAGCGCTCCCTGTACTTGTAACCCCAACAGGTAGAAAGGGGAAGGGTCTCAGTCACAGATTGTGTGTATCAGGTCCCCAGTCGACTTATGAACACGCCAGAATTTCATAGAGCTTTCTTAGGCAAGGTATACTCGAGATGGTTTTGCCACCTAGGCTGTGGAAACCCACTGGCTGACCTTAGGCAAGGCACACTCTCTCAGCCTCAGAGAAGGGCAATGGCAAACCCCCTCTAAAAAAACTTGCCAGGAAAATCCCATGATAAGTCAGAAACAACTTGAAGGCACCAGCATCATCCTCTGAAATATAGCCTACAGCACCTGGCACAAATTGTTGTTCTGTGCCTTCAAATAATTTCCAGTTTATGGTGAACCTATCACAGGATAAGGAGTCTGAGGCTGGAAGGGTGTGACTTGCCCAAGGACACCCAGTGGGTTTCAATGTAAAAGTGAGCATTCGAACCCTGGTCTCCAGAGTCATAGTCTAATGCTCAAACCACTACACCACACTAGCTCTTCTGGTACAAATATAGTACATCTTGCTATAACTGTCCTTAACAACTCAATGGGAGCTTGTTCTTTGCTTTCCTTATTGCACAGATAGGAAAATGGAGGGTACCAGAGGATTGTGGGCTTTGGGTTGCTCTGCCAGAGTTGTCTTTGCCAAAGGCCCTTTGTTTCCTCTGGCTCAGGTTTACCCAGGTTTGCAGAGGCTGTAATCCTTTTAATCTGCCCAAGAGCCCTGCAAGATACACAAGTCTTGGGCTGCATCTGCGTTGTAGCAATAATCCAGATTGACACCACTTTAGCTGCCATAGCTCAGTGTTGTAGAATCCTGGGATTGGTAGTTCTGTGAGCTATTTACCCTCCTCTGTCACAAATTACAAATCGAAGGGTTCCATATCATTGAGCCATGGCAGATAAAGTGGTGTGAATCTGGATTATTTCTGCAGTGTGGATGAAGCCTTGATTACAGCTGGGTCAGCCCTGGTTACTTCAGTATGGCTACCCTGGGTATGGTTTTGCCAAGAATGCTGAGGCTGTTGGTTTGGAATAATGATGTAAAGCTGAGTTATTTATAGCAATCAGAACATGGAAAAGTTACTTTTGGGGGCCTGTAACTCCTAGAAAACCTCAGCCTGCTTTCTTTACCATTTGCTCACCCACATTTTCTTAAAACATTCATATTTTCTCTCTCCTGCCACTGCACATCTCTAGTTATTGGTGTCAGGCTGTTCCAGATACTGAAGGAGGACTTCCTGGGGGCACTCTGCCATCCCCAAAGCCCCCCCCCCCCCATTGCTGGTTCTGCATATTGATTTAGCTTATGTGAACAAGCTGCTCTTGACCCATGAACATGGCTGAAGGCGGAGAATGCTGTAGCAGAGAAGGCCACATGCTTTTGCTTTTCTCCACTCTTCATTCTGACGCCTATTGAAAAACTCTGCTGTACTGGGTATGTCGAGGGAATGAGCTTTCTAACCAGACCCCTGGAGAATGCTGGGCTGGCCAGTTTTAGCAAGTGTCCTCCAGATATGTTAGGCTGTTGTTTCTCTCATTCCTCCTAGCCAGCCATGGTCATGGTGACTGGGGATAATGAGAGCTGTTATTGATTTGTGTTTCTCTTCTGCCTTCTCTCTGACTGGCTCACAGCAAAATTAAAAATCAGTGCAGTTGAAATCACAAATTTTTACTAAGTCACAACAGAATGAAACAATTTACAATATTAAAACACAAATTAAAAGTATTTTTAAAATAAAGTGGCTTTTTAATTTTTTTAAAAAATGCAGCAGCACCCTTCAGAGGTTCTCTTCCCCCCCCCCCCCCGTCCCCCAGTTAGTGGCTGAAAGTCTGGCAGCAAACGGACAACAGAGAAAGGACTGGACAACCTCCCTTGACAAGGAGTCTCCACAGGGGGAGGCATAGTGTGCCCCCCCAGGGGATGGACTGTAACTCTCATCGTCCATCATTATGAATTATGGTTAGGGCTGATAGGAGATGCAGTCCAGCAACATAGAATTGTAAAGTTGGAAGAGACCACAAGGTCCAACCAGTCCAACCCTCTGACATGCAGGAATACACAAACTGAGCACTCCCAATAGATGGCCATCCAGCCTCTGTTTAAAAATCTCCAAGGAAGGAGACTCCACCACCACTCTCTGAGGGAAAGTGTTCCACAGTCAAAAAGCTCTTGCTGTCAGGAGGTTCTTCCTCATGTTGAGGTGGAATCTCTTGTCCTGTAGTTTGAATCCATTGCTCCAGGTCCTACTCTCTGAAGCTGTAGAAAACAAACTTGCTCCATCTTCAGTATGACATACTTTCAAATATTTAAACAGGGCTATCATGTCAACCTTTTGTTTTCCAGGCTAAACATATCCAGCTCCCTAAGCCACCCATAGGAGCATCTGGGTCCCAGCTCTAGGAGATGTCTTAATATGTTGAACTAGCTGACACTAATGGGGGCTGCAGTGCAGCACTTTTAGTGGATGCTTAGAGAAGAAAGACTTTTCCTGACCAGGTATCCATATGAATTAGGGTTCACAAACTTGCAGCAGAATTGAGAATACCACTGACGCTCCCCCTTGACAGTGAGTAACATGGCTATTAGAGCAAAGCTGCTCTAAAGTAAGCAATGCATAGATGTGGTATAGCTTTAGTGCCTTCTTTGTGATGAGCATTCCCAGTGGTTTCTCTCTTGTGGGTGGAGGACCTTTGAGGAGCAAGATTTGCATGTCCTTGAAAGAGGGTAGTTGTTCTTATTGTGCCTGTGTTGCTCTTATTGTGTCCCTGACCAAGTATGCCATTCTGCTTTTGGGAGCGTGATGTGATAACGTCTGTGAAGTGTAAAGGCAGAAAAAGAATTTTGCATGAGGTTCTATTTGCCAAGGGATAAGCATAGTGGAGGACCAGGCATCAGGAGAGATGTAGTATTTGGCATGTTAGCAAACGTGATGTGTTTTGCTTTGCAGTGCAAGGCTCACGTCCAGGCAAGAATGTACAGCTGACAGAAAACGAAATCCGGGGCCTGTGCCTGAAATCACGAGAGATCTTCTTGAGCCAGCCCATCTTGCTGGAGTTGGAAGCTCCACTCAAGATATGTGGTAAGTGGATGCCATCATGTCTTTTGCCCACTCGACTCCTGGAATGTGATAATATGACAGGGAACGGGGACTGCCATTGGCACCCTTACTTTCCTCTAGGACTTGGACAAGTGAATGTTAAAAAGACTGCAGAATCCCCTAGGTAAAATAACCAGTGACTCGAGAAATCTTGGAATATTAGTCCAAAAGGGGGTCACTTTTCCAAGCTTCTATTCATCTCACCTTAGAAAAAAGTGTGTTACCAAGTGTTGCGAACTATTGACCCTTTTATCATCTTATCTCTGCTTCTCATGTCTTTTCTACACCATCATCTCCACAGGTGATATCCATGGGCAGTACTATGACCTACTCCGACTCTTTGAATATGGTGGCTTCCCCCCGGAGAGCAACTACCTCTTTCTGGGTGACTATGTGGACCGGGGGAAGCAATCACTAGAGACCATCTGCCTGCTCCTGGCCTACAAGATCAAATACCCCGAAAACTTCTTCTTGCTGCGTGGAAACCATGAGTGTGCCAGCATCAACCGCATCTATGGCTTCTATGATGAATGTAAGCACAAGGCTAGTTCCTAGTCAGAACTATGTTGTGGCCAAGCAGGGCTGGGGGAGTTGGAGAGATAGAGCCCTTTGAATAGGAGAGGTGCAAAGAAACTTACACAGCCATGTCTAGTTCTCTGGGTGGTTTGCACATGTAAACACTTCTCTTTATAGGTTGCCCTTCAAGAGAACACAGCAGTTTTGGGTTGGAAATGGTCTGTGTCCCTCTTGTATCTTTCACTTTTAGCTGATGAAGCTTCTCTCATTTTCTCTGGGTTGCCATCCTGTTAGTGGCATATGCAGACATAAGTTAACCCAATATTTGCATATGTCTATTTTTGTTCACTGTGGAGGTTGGTATTCCTTTCTTCCCTCTTCAGCAACCAAAGCCCTTCCATAATCTACTGCAGAATAGCTGGAGCTCTCTTCCCATGGTCATTGTGTGCCTCCCTGGTGGAAAGTGGGAGGAAATCAGAGAAGTGTTCGGCTATGTTCCTGTAGCCAGATGCACAATGATTACCCCAGCTGCTGAGGCCTCTGGAAGACTCCATTGGCTTGAATGGCTGTGGGTGTTGGCTTTCAGTGGCTCTGTCCAATCCAGTCAGTGGTTAACAAGTTCAGCATAGTGTAGTTTTGCATGCAAAACTTTCATGTAATTTATGGACTCTTTCTCATAGAAAAGTGGTTACTCAGGATTTGTGGCTTCTTTCTCATAGGAATATGGTTACTCAAATAGTTCTCTTCTTGTTAATGCTTCATGATTCCCTTTTCACAGGTAAAAGGCGCTATAACATCAAGCTCTGGAAAACCTTCACAGACTGTTTCAATTGTCTGCCTATTGCTGCCATTGTTGATGAGAAGATATTCTGCTGCCATGGAGGTGGGCCAGCTCAAGAAAATATGAGGGTTTGGGGGGGGTGAATGGGTGGGTGGGGGGTTGGAGGTAAGGAAGGGCAGAACCATACTGTTTTGGGTGCCAAGCATGCTAAAGGCATTACCAAAGAGACTGACATATCATAGAGCTTGTCCAGATGATTTACAGTCTGTGTAAACAGGAAAAGAACAAATGTTGCAGGCAACATCGGTTAGACATTGAGAAATGTGACTATCCAAGGTCACTCATTGTGTTTCTGTGGCTGAGTGAGGATTTAAACCCTGGATTTCCAAACTCCTAGAGCCAGTGTGGTGTAGTGATTTGAATGTTGGACTACAATTCTGGAGAATAGGGTTGGAATCCCCACTCAGTCATGGAAACATGTCACACTCCCTTAGCCTCAGAAGAAGGTAAAGGTTAAATCCCCTCTGAACAAAACTTGCAAAGAAAACTTTGTGATAAACCCTAAGGTTCACCATAGGAAACAACTTGAAGACATGCAACATACATATCATTCCAGTTTTAGTCCAGCACTCAGATTACTACATCATGATGGCTTTTAGTGTTCATAGTCACTTTCCTATCTTGCCTTTCCTCCACTGAGTTCAATGTGGCCTACATTTCTGTCCTTTCTATTTCTCTTCCCAACAAACAATACTGTGAGGTAGATTAGTCTGTCAGTGACTGGCTCAAAATCACCCACTGAGTTTCATGAGTTGATATTTGAACCTGGATCTCCCAAATCTGAGCCCATTACATCACACTGACTTTCAGTGCTTTTTACAAATGGACCACAGAGATACTAATGGGGCAGAGGCATAAAACTGCATGCTGAACGTGTGGAGTTGCTGAGAAGCTTATGGCATAAGGCAAGGGATGCATGAGAATGGACTATTTAGCACTACCATCTTGCTTGGCAGTCTGATGACATCCATCTTTCGTCTAGGGCTCTCTCCTGACCTCCAGTCCATGGAACAGATCCGGCGGATCATGAGACCCACAGATGTGCCTGACCAGGGTCTGCTCTGTGATCTACTCTGGTCTGATCCTGATAAAGATGTGCAGGGTTGGGGTGAGAATGACCGTGGTGTCTCCTTCACATTTGGCTCAGAAGTTGTCGCCAAATTTCTCCACAAACATGATCTGGATCTGATCTGTCGAGCACATCAGGTTAGAGCAATGAGGCAGGCTCTGGGATCTAGGAGGGTGGCAAAACCACATCCATGGAGACAGCGAGTGTCTACATGCAGTGTGTGAGCTGGGAAATCCAGGACTGCAGTAGGTAGCCAGCTAAAAAGGTGGGGATATTTGGAGAGTATTGTCATTTTTGTAAAAAAAATCCCAGTATTTGCTCTCTATTATTGAAACTGATGGTGGTTGCAGGGAGGGTAGTTGCAAAGACTGAGATCAGGAAAGTGTAGAGCTTGGAGAAGTTACGCAGTGGTAAGGTCTGTAGAAAAACGAGGATTGAACAGAAAAGGGAAGCAGAACATCAGTGGAGGGTGGGAGTGTGAGTAGGTTTCGTAGTGACTTCACTAATTATCCCTTTGCCATTTCTTTCTCCCTTGGTGTCCAACCCTAGGTGGTAGAAGATGGATATGAGTTTTTTGCCAAGAGGCAACTGGTGACTCTCTTTTCTGCCCCAAATTACTGTGGCGAGTTTGACAATGCCGGTGCAATGATGAGTGTGGATGAGACTCTTATGTGTTCCTTCCAGGTAAAAACTGTTGTGTGTGGGGTCCTGTCCAGCTGTTCTGTTACAATTGTTCTTTCCTTTGGGAACTTGGAAGCCTAGGGTGGGTAGAGGTTGGGCTTTCAGGGTTGGTTTTGTGTTTTACTAGCATCCAGAGATCCTGTGTTTGACTTCAAATATTTTGAAGAAGTGGCATAAGCATCCGTTTTCTTTGCAGAATGTTTTAGGATGAGATTGTAAGATTGTAACAAGTCTGTAACAAGATTGTGTTTCTGTACAAAGTAACCAGGGATACCTAAGTGGCCAAGTGCTCTGTTTGTGTGTCTATGTTAGAGTAATTAATTTGCCAAGTGGTTTATTAATATTCTTGCATGGGGAAACCTTTTTTGTCTTACTTTCCAATTAGTTTTTGCCTTCTGAATTCCATACCATTGCAGGAAGGATTGGATGTAGAATCCAAAATCCAAAGAAAGATAATTACATTTTTTAAAAAAAGACCAACCAGAATTTGTGGAAAGCTCTTACCATAATATACTGAAATGTTAAACTCATGTTAGTTGAGAGCACCCTATTAAATGGCCTTTTACCAAAATGTAATGCCCACTTTACTCTAGCTTTGTTTAGGGGGGTTGTAAATGGAGGGGAGCCAGGGACATGTCTTCCTTAACTCTGACCTGCCCATGTTGCTAGGCAAGATATCAAGCCAAACTGGAGCTGCATTTGGCCAAAGATCATTACAATATTCTGCACAATTGTGTTTGTATGGAGTACTATGTTCACTTGGTGTTAGTTACTGTTTTCCCTTCAGATCTTCCCTGTCAATCTGGAGAAATCTGTATTAAGGAGGGCTGGAAGACACCTGCCTATCTTGGATTTTCCAAATGCCCAAATTTCCAGATGCTCTATAATAAGGCCCACTTGCTGTTTTATTTATTTCTTTATTTTTAAATCAATACTGTTTGATGAGGTGCCTTCTTTTCTTTTCTTACTTTTTCTTATCTTCAGAAAAACAAGCATCTGTATATAGAAATTGCAGTTCATCTGCATCCAGCTCCTCTCCATCAAACGTAACAGAAATCCTGAGATTAAATTATGGGGGGATGTGTGTTTTGTCATCCATATTTATGGTGTTTCAGAAATAGCTAGATTCCTATCTGTGGAGCTTATAACATAAATCAATGGAGGGAAAGTAAAAAAGAGGCAAAGAATGGATGCAGGCAAATGCAATTGCATGTACATAACCTTGGCTATGATGGGATGGGGATTAAAGCATTAAGACAAAGTTTCTGTGGCACTGTTTTCCAAGCTACAGTGGTCCGGTGTTGACATTGAATCATAGCTTTCATAATGGAATTTTTTAAAAAGTACTGGAATCTTGGCAAAGGAGTGACTCAGAGTCTCTTCACTTTGAAAATTTTATTAACAGTGATGCTCAGAATGAATTTTTTTCCCTCCATACCAGGTGGCAAGAGGAGATGCTTAACCCCTTTCTCTATCATCTAAACTTCCCTTTCTTTTTTTCTCCTTTCCCTCCCCAATTCCTTTGCATCTACAGATTTTGAAACCGGCTGACAAGAACAAGGGCAAATATGGCCAGTTCAGTGGCCTGAACCCAGGAGGGCGCCCAGTCACTCCACCACGTAACTCGGCAAAAGCCAAGAAGTAACTAGCCTTGCCTGTCCCCCCCTTCCTAGCTGTAGGTGTGGGGCCCAGGCTGTCTTGCGTAGCAGTGACACTGTACAGCGGCTGCCTACCTCCCCAGGGCCCAGCCATGTAATTTTTTAAAATGTCTGAATAAGAATTCAATACCAAAAATTCTGCTCCCCTGGGAATAGGGGATGTCTTTATTTTTGGGGGTATTTTTGATTGACTTTTTTTGCCAACTTTGTCCTGATGTTTGCTCCCCTCTCCCCCATGGGGGGTACTACATCTTTTTGAATAAACGTGTAAGATTCTTATATAACTGCTCCTGTTTATTTTTTTGAGAAAATAACGGGAGGGAAGATTGGGTGAGTGCTTTCCATTTTGACAGAGGGAGCATTTCTTTTTCCTTCAGTCTTTAACTTGTGCAAGCTGAGAACTAACTCTCCCTTGGTGGACTATGCTGTGTGGGAACATATTGATTTGGGGATGTGTGTGAGTGAAGGGGGAAGGTGTCCTAGAGAAGGAGCAATGGTCTGTTTGTATTCTCCTGTAAGAGAAATTGCATTCCACCTCCCTTTACCATTAGCCATATTGACTGGGACTAAAGTGAGTTGACATTCCAAGAGCATTTGAATAGTCATAGGTCCCCATCCCTGTTCTAGAGGACGGGTTGGTCTTCCACTGAGACCAAGGGATCAATGTAAAGGGCCACGGGAGGGGGGGTGCTAACATGCTGTATACCCCCCATGTCATAACAGGGTCATTCAGGTGCAGCAGGCCTAAAAGCTACCTTTGTCTTAGCACACAGTATTCCTAGCAGAGTTACCTAACACCTCCCCCATGTTCTATAAGCTGTTTAAAAGATCTCTTGCCCTTACCTCCTTTATGTGAATCACTCTGTTGTTGCTTGCTTAAGCTCTAGTTAAATCCC
The DNA here is from genome assembly GCA_034509955.1 of Urosaurus nigricauda. Taxonomy (NCBI): domain Eukaryota; kingdom Metazoa; phylum Chordata; class Lepidosauria; order Squamata; family Phrynosomatidae; genus Urosaurus; species Urosaurus nigricauda. Next base: position 124,651,297 of record JAOEGL010000001.1, on the reverse strand, counting down.
AAGCCACAGCACAGTATCAGCTGCTAATGCTGTTTGTAAGAATTAGGTCTAGCAGGGAGCTAAGTCAGTGCAGCAGCAATTTGGGGTTTTTAAACCAAAATGGGAGGCAAGACACAACATGCCAAGAAGACAGTCTTTTTCAACCTGCACTCTTGAACTGCGCCTCCAACCTGTGCCTAATGGGAATTACAGCACAGAACAGCAGGAGAGTGCTGAGCTGGGAAAGCTGCAGTAGGATAAAACTAAAGACCTCCCAAGAACAGGTATTTTGTTTGGGTACTAGATTACAGCTCTGGAGGCCAGAGTTTGTTTCCCCATTTAGCCACACAAAACCAATGGGTGACTTTGGGCAAGTCACACATTTTCAGCCCCCAAAAAACCTGTAATAGGTTTGCTTTACAGTTGCCATAAATTGTGAATGATTTGAAGGCACACAAGAACAAAGAGAACATCGACGCTCTGTTGTATAGTTCCCATAATCCCTTACATAGCTGGTTGCAGCTGGTGGAAGCTGATTTTATGCCCCTTACTTTACAAAGGGGTATGTGCTTTTTGACTTCTGCCTTAACAGGACCTTTGGCCTGTAACTGCACTGTAGGCAGACACTACTATATAGCTAGAATGAACAATCTAAACTATCAGCACAGTTAAGTATTTCTCAAGCATTTCCATACTCATAATTTAAAAGTGGAATAAAAACAGGTGTCCTAAGGATAAAAAGAAATAGTTGTGCTTTTGGTTAGTTCTTTCTCACCTTCCATACTTCAAATTCTAATTCACTGGTAGTTTACAACTAATACTGAGTTCAGCAATTAAGATTAATTGCATGGGAAGAGAAAAAAAGGTGTGGAAAGCAGTGAAGTTTAAATGTGGATCTTTATCATAGTTGACATCATAGAAAAAAAAGCAAGGAACATGTTTATTACAAAATAAGTAAAACTCGGTATACTAAGCTACTCTATCTATTTCTCCTTTGAAATCCCGTAAAGCTCAGTGCAGCACAGTAGTTCCACATGTGGAACTATGCTACACTAGACCCTTTACTATATCCCCAGATGTACTGTAGAGCTGCTGAGCCCCCTAGTCACTCCCATTCCACGCTGCAGTAGAGCAATGGGAGTATAGAAGAGTCACTATCTCCGTAGCCAGGCATGAGCTGATTACATCATCCACTGATGTCCACCAGGGTTTCTGGCAGTCTGAGAGACTGATGTAATCATTTTGTATCTGGCTAGGACACATAACCAAATTTCTGTGATCCCTCCTGCTCCCTTCCAGGCAGAAGTGGCTATGGGAGTGAAGCTTAAATGGCTCTACATTAAGTTGGGGTGCACTTTGGTCACTGTGGAGGGAGGAAAAGAATATCAACTTATGCAGACCAACAACAAATATATAGAAGTGTGGGGTTGATTTTTACCTGCATATGCCACTAACTAGATGGCAACCACTGTGTGTACATCCATACTTGAATACATTCTCAGTGTAGTTCTACTCCATCAGGGTTTTTCTCCATGATACACAAGATAGTTAGTTTAATAAAATGCATTATAAGTAGGGAGAGTTCTTTGCTTTGATTGGGCAGTGAGCCAGAAGAGAATCCACTGAGACAGAAACACCTCTCCTTGCTAGCGGAAACAGTTCAGTTACATCTCACAGGGAAGGGAGTGGGGGTAGTCTCTCATGATTCTTCCTCACTGTCTTCTGCCAGCACATCTTGGCTGGAACGTGAGTTGGCCAAGGACTGTGATTGGCTCAGGACTGACCCAAAGAACAAGGACCGGAACTGCAAAAGAAATGAGTCAAAGGTAAAACTGTGTCTTGGACCAGAAGTGGAAAAAGGTCTAGAAAGATGTGAGGGTTACAAAACATTTTTAAAATGTCTTTCTACACTAGAATCTGATGAAAGTCACTGAAACTGTCTAGGCTGAGACAAAGCTAAATAAACAAAAATACAGAAATGCAATTGGTAATCAGTGTGGGCACAACTCGAGTTTTTTCTCCCTGTTCCTCCCAACCACTCCAAAGCTAACAGTTTCCCAGATGTACGGTTTCTACCACACCCTTCCAATTTTGAAAGCCCAGATTTTGCAACAGTAAGGTGAACAAAGCCCAAGTGCTGCTGCTGGAATATTTGGGTGTAATTAATGGCTACACTCCAGCTACATGTAGTAATTAGTGACTTCAGATTCAGTGGAGCCAGGGAACAACACAGCTGTAAGTTACTGAAGTCCCATTTCTTTCATTGGAAGTGACAAATCGGCTCATAACTACATCAGAGCAACCAAAAAAGCTTCACTACTCATAGGTACCTATGAAAACTTAATTTTTGTACCATCTTATGAGAATCTGCAGTGACAGTCACATCTTCCCAAACAAATGAATGCCCATCTTTGCTTGATGTATTACAGGTAGCTTTTAAATCACTTTACATGTAGGCACCAGAACTATGAAACAACAAATTTGCAGGGCCACATTCTTCATCCTGCATCTGTGCTCTGACCACTGTAGCTTTGCTGCAGCTGGCCCTTTCGTACATACCCTTTTTTGTGGTGGTGTGCCAGGAACAGTCTCCTCATGATCACTGGCTGACTCTTCTGCGTCTGAATTGGTGTGCCTCATGGGGAAGGTGGGGCTGTAGGGTGGTTCTGTCCCTGCTGGGCCACCACATGTTGTTTCCATGGCTATCATGTAGTCATCAATGTCATCATTGGTGAAGTCATACGCAGGGGCAAGGGGCTTGGGAGTGCTGGCAGGAAAGAAATAGTAGAACTGTGAGGGAATGTGAATGGACACCTGCTTCGAAGAATCACTCTCTTAATCCCTGGAAAGGTTTGCCTTGAGACAGATCTTACTGTTTTCTATTAAGCAAGTCCTGGTCTCAAACAGAAATATTTGATACACTCTTTCTCTAGCCCATCATTTAAACTACAGTGGAGGAAAAATGGGACTAACTATAGCAGAAAATGCTTCATTATAACACTGAGATACTGAGCAATTTGAAGAGTAACCAAGGTAACCATGTATTATTTGCTAAAACGGCTGCTCAGGACTTGGGAATGACAGGGAGATTTACTTAATGGGAACCAAAATTCTTATTGCAAATTGACACCAGCAACACAGCCTTAATCTTTTTGACAGGTCAGAGACAGCTCTTATGTCACTATCACCTGAACTCTACCCCACTCCATGTTTGCCTCTGTGCAGGACAGAAGCTAGAAATTGTGCTTACCAGGAGGTCATTTGGGAACTGGAGCTTTCTGGCTCTTCGAGTGTGGCCAAGACTAGGTGCACTTTCAGCACAGCATCTTCCACAGTAAAGATAGCTGGCCTGCAAGGAGATACTTGATGAGGGCCTGACTCATAATACACAGGAAAAGAAAAATCAGCAGTGACAAGGTATGAGGGGATATCGTAAAGTTTTAATGATCACCTTTTGAAAAAATTGACAAAGTTTGTTTTGATTTGTAGTTGTTAACTTATCTCTATGTAGTCACTATCTAAATGTATACATTTTTCCCAGCATATCTTGACCCTCCAAATACTGTACCTGATATTGTAGAAGTCTTCAGATTGCACCTTACGAGGGGGTATTGTAAAGTAATAATTATAACCCAGAAGTTATTATGGCATATTGATAAAAGTTTGTCAGTGTCATCATTGGTCCCTAAGTGCATGTTGCTGAGAAAACCAGCTCATTACATCCTTTATTTTTGCAACTGGCTGTGCCATAAGTGACTTAAGTGTAAAATCCTCATCAGGTGCAATCTACAGGCTTCTACAATAATGGTATTTGGAGGGTCAAGAAAAGCTGGGGAAAATGTGTAAATCTGGATGGCGACTACATAGAGATAGGTTAACAACTACAAATCAAAACAAACTTTCTGTCAAAAAAATTTAAAGGTGATAATTAAAACTTTACGATACCCCCTCGTATCATTAGCAAATCTAGCCAGGAATCATCCTTGGCAACAAAGTGACAAATAGCTCACGTCCTATTTGGACAGAAAAACAAATCAAGTTGGCTCTTCCTAAGAACCTATGAGTAACATGTTGGGTCAGGCCAAAAGACCATTTCGTCTACCATCCTGTTTCCTACTGTGGCCAGCCAGATGCCTCTACTTAGCACAAGTGGTGCATGAAGGCAATACATCCCAGCAGACTGCTACCGTATGTGGAAGCTCAATTTAGACACTAGCAGCTTCCCACTTGAGAACTTCTCTAGTGAAGGCCTACCTGCCTGGTGAATCAAAGTGGATGTTAAGGGGAAGATTTGATGATTCAGCAAAACTCAGAAGACCCTGAAAGAGAAAAGCAGAAGAGAGAAGGAAAAAATTCCCACACAGGTCATGAATAGGGAAGATACCTTTTCTCAAGTTAGGGCAAGGAACAGGGAGAATACATACTCGGAATTCCTTGAGGCAGAAAGTGATTTGTGCCTCTTGCTTAATGTGGAAAGCCTGGAACTCGTCCTCGTTCAGGCACAGCTCTGTCACCATTGCCCGACTCACCTCTGAGGGAGACACCATGGTTAGAAAATGCTCTCCTCCTGTGACTTCTATGTCTACTTCATAGTACTACCCAACAGGGGAAAGGGGGAAGTGTCAAGGCCATATATAACCTGTGGCCTGTTAAGCAGAAACCTCCATGCCAGGTCCTTAACAAAGACTAAGGAAGTCTCAGCTATCATGACAGGCTGTAGGGATAAAGTAGAAGCTGGGAAGGTAAGAAACTCACCCATCTCTTCTTCCAGGTAACTGCGCAAGCTCACCTTCCCAGAAGGGCTGGCAGCCAGAGTCACCTCAGCCAAAGTCAGTGGGAAATGCACCACAGCATCAGCTAACAGCCTGAGTTGGAGGGGGTGGTGGTGGAGTGAGCAGGGAGGAAAATTTCATGGTTGAAATCCCCCTTACTACTCATTGTCCCTATTCAATTACTAAAGACAGCCTCTACAAAGCATCCATCGCTCGCCCCCATCCCAGCTTTCACCATCCTTATGCCCACGCAGCAGCTTCCCACGCTCACCATTTGGCATCAGGAAACCTCTCTGGGGGAAAGCAGGGGGAAAGGATATATATTTTCTCCTCCCCCACATATCAATGCTTGTGCCATGGCTAAACTGTAAGATTATCTGGCATGTTAGCAAGAGGAATTTCTGTGCATCTGGACTGCAGAAGTCCATCTATATGCCAAAGTCCTTTATCTAGTCAGTTCAATTCCTCCTACCTCCACTGCAATGACCCACCCGCCAACCACATCAAGGTCCCACCTGGGAGGGGCACGCAGGGTATGAGTGCACTGGCCTGTGTCAAAGTCTGCCTGCAGGGATTCACACTCCTGGAAAGGCAAGTCATGGGTCTTGACAACACCTGTGGGGGGAAGGGAATTGGAGTGAGAGAGACACAGAGTCAATGTGTGTTTGTGTCTTTGTGGGAAATGGCCCTGGGGTATTTTCACCACACAGTGGTCATCAGAGATGTGAACAGCTGGAAAGGAAGAAAACAATGTTTTGTTTTGTTTTTTTCTCCTGAAGCCCAAAATGGCTCTAGGGTGGGGTGGGGATTGGCAATGGCCTTATGTAAGTGAATTAAAACTCTCATATGAAACATTTTCTTACTAAGCATTGTTTTAAAATAATTTTGTTATAGCTAACTCATACTGGCTGCATATATTTAATCTAATATTCACATTTAGTAACATGAATGATTACTGCTACTGCACTTCTCTGTATTGCTGAAGACACAATGCTCTTAGGATTCAACTTTAGAAAAGCCCTTTCAGATGTTGAAGAATAACATCTTGTGGTAACATGACACAAATTGGGAGTCCTCTAAGCACATTGTGTCTGTCATGTGAACGCAAGACCTTCAAATAGCACCATTTTGGCTGCTTGTGATGCCTGTTTCAGCTCCTTACATGCAGTCACATGTGAATAAACTAAGAATCATACAGTAATTCATACTATCTACTGTAGTTTGAAATGATAGTTAAGTATAAATGGCCTTTCAGACACTGATTATGATTAGAGAAATAAGGTTCTCTATATTTTGTCCAGCAAGACAGAATGAAATACAAATAAATGCAATAATCACCATAAATATGGGCTTTAGTCTGGACTGGGCTTATCTGTGGCAAGTTGTTATCAATGGGTACTGCCTGGTGGCAGACTTGTAAACACAACTGCTGTATATCCTAAGCCCTTTTACTCCACATGGCTAACAATAGCATGAAAAAATAACAGGGCCATGCACATTCACTCCACTCCATCACCTTCATGTTGTCCATGGACTGGGGAGGATGCCTGCTGAATGTATAAACCCTATGTAGGGTTTCAGCAAATGGAGGGGGGGGGAGAGTCTATGAGCATGCAGCAAGCTTCCCCTACTTCAGAGATTTCTCCAATCATCAAAATATAGGGACTGGACCAACAGAACAATGGAAGACCAGGGTTAACCCTACTATCTCTTTACATGATGTATGGCTGGCCATACCAGACAACTGATGAAGTGGAGCCATAAAAACGTTTCTAGAAATCTTTTTCCCCATTTAGTCTTGATAATGCTACAGGATTCCAATACATCTTAGACAGACTAATGTGGAAACAGTTAAGTTATTAATTTGTTATTATTTTATTCTTACTGTGAGGGCAGTTAGAGAAATACTTCTTGGATTTTTCTGCTTTAGGCACAAACACATTGTGGATACTATGTAACATGATGGATAAGGTGGACAGTTCCACCTCAGACTTCAAAATGCCCCAGGACAGACCCAATGTGATGTTACTCACATGGAGAGAAACACCACCTCCCATGGGGCTTTACAGAAAGTCAGGGGCTGCACCCTCTAAATCATAAGGACCCAAGAGTGGTTAGAATTGTGGCCAGATGTGTAAAGTTTTACCATGGCCATTTTATAGATACCAGCCACTGCTCATTTCCCACTTAGCCTTCAATGGGTAAGAAGTAATGCAATCTGTATTTGGACTTCCTGCAAGCATCACCAGGAGACTTACTCCAACACTGCTACGAACTTTCTGTGGCTCTTTACTCTAGAAAGCAGGATTGGTAGAACCTTTGTCTTTTCAGGCATGTGCTGGGCTAAAACTGCCATCATTCCTTACTGTTGGCCATGCTGGGTAGGGCTGATAAGAGCTGTAGGCTGACGCCATAACATCAGGGCACAGTGAAGGAAAGACATTGTGACTCTGACAACTGACAATCAATACATTCTCTTTTCCATGTTTGTCAGTTTTCTCCAAATGCATATGAAGCCTCTCATGGGTGCCCCCTTCTTTGCCTGGTTCCAGCAGACAAAAGGATTCCTGGTGACAATTTCTATATTCAGATTTCCAGTACTCCAAATCTGTGCTCTCAGCTAAGCAGTCTTCCAGGGTTAATCTGTTGCCCATTCAAGCTGGAACACTCCTTCCCAGAGCCTCACCATATTTGCAGTGGAGTTGTACTCGGAACCGGCTAGCACGGGAATTCAGCGAGATGAGGCATTTCTCCACAGTCTTCTCCAAGACAGGGAGTGAACGGAACACAGCCAGGAAAGACTGTAAGGCATGAGGAAACACAAATGTTAATGTGTGCCTGTTCCTTCCTTCCCCACCCACAATGCACACTGCCTCCAAAACACGGAAAAGCCACTATGAAAGATAGTGTATTGATTAGAGCAGTGGAAGGCAAGTGTTGGGAACTATAGGAACTGACTGGCCCCCCTCCCTGAAACATCTGAATGGCTTGGGTCCAGACTATCTGAATGACCATATCTTCCTCTAAAAGCCAGCCAGAGTACTAAGATTGGTAGGGGAGGGATTTCTTTCAGTCCCACCACCTTTCCAGGTGCAGTTGGTGAGGACCCAGGAGACAGCCTTTTCTGTGGCTGCTCCCAGACTGTGGAAATCCCTTCCATAGGAGGTCAGGTTGGCTCAAGTGATTAAGATGCTGACTGTTGATTGCAAGATCGGCAGGTTGGCAGTTTGAGGCCTGGGTGCCACAAGATGGGGTGAGCTCCCATCACTAGTCCCAGCTTCTGCCAACCTAGCAGTTCAAAAGCATGCAAAAACCAAGTAGATAAATAGGTACCGCTCCAATGGGAAGGTAAACAGTGTTCTGTGCAATCAGGTTGGCCACATGATCACAGAGTAGTCTCTGACAAAGCTGGCTTTTTGGCTTAGTAAAGGAGATGAGCACCACCCCCTATGGTTGGACACGACTTGACAACCTTGTCAAGAGGGAATACCTTTACCTTTAATTAATGTTTTAACTGTACTATTGGTCCTAAAGCATGGGAAAAAATTCCCCCTACAGTTCTAGGGTGTGTTTTGGTGAAGGAAGCTTTTGAAAAAAAATATTGGGAGGGCTACATGCTAAACTGGGGAGATCCCCACAAACTACATATGCATATCATAGTTAGAGAGTTAAGCTAATTATACTTTTACATCCCTTTTCTTTTTTATCCTGTCCTTCCTCCAATGAGCTCAAGGTGGCATACCTGGCTTTACTTTACTTTATTCTCAAAACAACCCTGCAATGTTGGTCAGGCTGAGAGAAAGTGACTGACCAAGATCACCTAGTGAGTTTTGCAGCTGAATAGGGACTAAACTCTGACTCCCAGGTCTCTGTCCAACACTCTAAGCACTACATCACACTGGCATTCTAAACTGGGGAGATCCAGTTTCATAACACATATAAAAGTCACTGGGTGATCTCAGGTCAGTCCCTATTTTTCATCCTAGCCTATCATATAGGTTCTGAGGATAAAATGGATACGGGGACAGAACCTTCTATAACATACTAAATTCCCTAAAGAAAAAGTAAGATATTTATAAAATATAAACAAACAAATAAACATTTTATCCCTGTGTTTTCAGGGATGCCCTGGTAGAGTTAAGACAATTCATTTTTTAAAACTCTGAATAAGTTAGTTCAGATGAGTAATGATGAGGAAATTAAGAAATCTTTAACAAGAGTTATAAGTAAAACTTCGTCTTCCTTAAACTTTGGAAAGTGTTTAGGGATCAAGAATAGATAGTGAAAAATCACAGTGGTTCACAAAAAGGATTTTTTTAAATCTCTCCTCCAGCCCAGGAAATAAAGACACCTAACTTTTCCTCTCAACAAAAGCAGTCCTGCAAAGCATCCAGCCAACCCAGCCTTCTATTTCTAGTTGTTACTACTGAGATGCCACAGAGACACTCCCAAGCAGAACATCAATATAATGTTCTTCCCCACAGTTTTGTCTGAAACATTTGCTACTCATAAGTGCATTGCTATGGAATCTGAAATATTTAATTGATACAGGCAACAGGTAATCAACATATATATACTCCACCATCACATCATAGACAAAGTTAGGGAGGGGGAAGCACTTAGGCCTGTAAAGTGTATTATTAAATGTCATCTGCAATACAAAGACATTTCTACAGAAGGCCCCATATACACTGCAAAAATTCTAGTAGTTTATATTGTAGACTAGCCGATTGCCATCTTGACAAATGTTGCTGGACTGTACCATTACAGACTGCAGTTAGGAGAAATTACATGAATAAGTTCTAGCTTATATATTTTTTAAAAAACCATACATATCAGGAGAATGACTTGCCGTATCTTAGCTTCTCCCTTGACACATTTGTTTCTTATATGTAGAATTTCCCTCCTAAAAAGAGAGTATTCAGACATGCTATTACCACTAGCATCTGTAGTCTGAAGTGAAATATTCCTCCTGCTCATACAGACCAGCCCACTGCCTGGATAGGCAACAAGTACCTGTTTACCTGTGGTTCAACTGACTTCTGGAAAGGGCCCACAGTCCTTTGGGTACCTCACCTTTATAAGCACTTTGCATCGGAAAGCATCTGTATCTGGATCAGATCCTGATTCCTTTGGCTGGTAGTGCTGGAAGAAGAGTGGGGCAAACAGGAAGTAGGCATAAGCTGAGCGAGACACATTCACTGTGCGCAGGGACAACTGGGGAAAAAAGCACAGGAAATGTCACTAACTTAAGCAGTACTACAGAACAAAAAAGAGCACCCCACCCCACTACTTAGCATCCTCACAGCTTTCTACTCCAATATGGTTCAAACTCTGTGCTAGGCCAAGACAAAGTATCACTGGCCAAAACACAGGACAACTGTTAATCAACAGGCAGGTCCTGGTGTATATAAAATGTTAGTACCTGAGGCACACACACTGGCTTTGGATAAATAACCTGCATATTCACCCCAGCCAGACAGACTGATCATAATGCCAGAACTGAATCACTGTTCCAAAGATAAGTCTTTAATCACAGCCACATCAGTAATGCATAACTGGTACACTGTCTAGATTCCTATCTTCTGTACAAAACCTTCTTATTACAACTTGTTAGATTTTCTTACAAGATGTTACAATGCATTTATACAATGTTTCTGCTTCATAATGAACAGAACTCCTTGGCCTATATTTTCTCATAACCATTTCCAGTCAAATTGATATATCATAATTTAATACTACCATGGAATATCCTCACTTATTCACACACCACATTCATCTTTCCAAAGCTCTCCTATACTTTCTAGGCCCTTTGCCTTACCCCTTCCTGTAGCGGTTCGACACAGATTTCATCTCCAATACGGGCGAGTGAATGTATCGCTTTCCCCAGGGCTGCAAAAAGAACATTATGTTGGTATGGAAAAAGTCAAGTAACTTGTTGTGCTTCACATTTCATTCCCCCACAGTCAGTGTTTTCTACAGGCTCAGACCATCAACCACAGGTTCTAGGCAAAACCATTCTTTTCAAGTCCCTCCCTGGCACAAAGCAATCACATTCCATAGGGCACACACAAATGCACATATGTCATTCTTATTCCTTTCCCATCACAATACTCCCTTTAGCAAAGGCAATCTGTCATGTCATTCTAGAAACAGGTACAGTAGAGTCTCGATTATTCAACCTTCGGTTATCCAACATTCCGGATTATCCAACGTCGCGGCTGCTGTGATTTCTTTAAATTTTCTGTGATTTCTTTAAATTTTCAGAGGACTAAACTGTTAATAATGTACATCACAATGTTGATCAGTGATTTCTTTATGTTTACTTTTACTGTTATTGCAATAAAACTTCAATACATTTGCAATTCATAGTGATTTCAAGGCTTTTCTTGGACCTTCCGGATTATCCAACATTTCCGGTTATCCAACTATCCAGTTTATATCGGATAATCGAGACTCTACTGTACAGTCAGAGAGAAGCATCCACTCACTTTTTCTCACGGACTATGCCTTTTCTCTCTTTCTACACAGTGCTTGGAAAGGGAGGGAGAGAGCATTCTTGCCAGAGATCTAAATCAAATTTGTGGGCTTTTTCTAACACAGGGCCACAGGTTGTCCAGCCTGCCCTACTGTACAGGAAGACTCTTTCAGCACACTTTCCTTGCACATGTAACCACATGAAAGATCCCTTCTCTGTCAAAGCCCCTGTACATCAACCATCATTCCTGCCTTACCTTTTACATTGCCCCCAGTAATTATGCACTTCATGCCACAGAACTGAATCCAGGTAGTTCCTCCACACCATGCACAAAGTGGGGGCAACTAAACTTCACCTGATACCATGTGGCAAATCCATTTTGTGATTCCAAAGTGGATGCTATGAGAAAAACAATATATAGATATTATCACATTATATGCATACATCACATATTCATTGTTGTGAACTGAGCAGGGAACTGGACTCAATGCCCCACGAGGCCCTATCCAACTCTACGATTCTATAATTGTTACAACTGAAACCATTTCTCAGATTACTTGAATAGATCAATGATAAAAGTACTAGTGCTGCATTTTCTAGGGCACTTTGAAAATCAGGTACAGTGGTCCCCCGGCTTACGAATCCCCCGGGGTACGAAAACCCCGGGGTACGAAACCGGCGGGACCGCTACAATATCCCCCGGGATCTGAAAGATCCCCCGGGATACGGAAAAAAACCAAAACAAAACGTGCAGCCCCTTTAAATCGGCCGCGCGGTCCGTTGCAAATAGCGGTCCCCCGGGAAACGAAAGCTTCTGGGTTACGAAAGGTAATCCAGAACGGATTACCTTCGTAACCTGGGGGACAACTGTATATACTAAGAGATTTGACAATCCAGCAAACATGAAGTTTCCCATTTGTTCCATGCCCTTCTACCCTGATCGAATGGTAGGAGGCAAAAACTGGTCACGTTGTGTTGTGTAAATACTGTGAATACTTAATATGTAGAGATTTTTCTTTAAACATGTATGGGCCAAAAAAATTTTTTTCCCTAAGGATTACTACCAACTAACTAATTTACACATAGATCACAGACTGCAGTGTTAAGCTTAGTGAACTTTACAAATGGAAATCCCCCAGCCTCATTTGCTTTATGGTAGGAAATGCAGATGCTCTTAAGCAGAGAGGTCCAGATTTACGGATAGAATTCTGGGCAGTTTCCAATAGATCACAATGGAGATCCTCGCTCCAAATTAATTAACAAGAACACTTACTCCATCCATTTGGCTGCTTTGCTCGGACAAAGAAAGCGAGACTAGGGATGGGCTTTTGGGTGAAAGGTCTGGTTCTGCAAATTCCTGGAACGCAATCCATTCAGACAACCCGTTCCTTAATTCTAAATGCAGGGTGCATTTTGTTCCCCCTTATATATTTGTAAATTTTTTCCCAAAAACTGATAGCTGGGCAACGTACCCATATTTAAAATAAACAAATCAGCACGTGCTGGTATTATAATTGTTTGCGGAGCTGGTTACTATATTGATAATTATATGTTGTTGTGGTGGTGGTGGTTTTTATTCATATTTTCAGACTGTCCTGTTGTTTTAATATAAATATTAATTTTGTCCCATGTGAAAATCGTTTGAAGATCCCTGTTTGAAATTGTGGTTGACTCTTTGTTTGGGTCAGTCACTATGGAATTCTGGGAGTTGGAGTTTGTTGTGGGCCCTTTGGGCCCACAACAAACTCCAACTCCCAGAATTCCATAGCCTTGAGCCACAGAAAGAGTTAAAGCGCTGCCAAACAGGGTTATTCCTCCAGTGTGGATGCAACCTAAACTCTATCCCCTGTAAAAACAATACACAAGCTTGACCACCACTATAAAGTTCTGTTGTAAACAAGTTCCATGCTATGGAATCCTGGGATCTGTAGTTTTACAAATAGTCTTCTAGTGCTGGGAGGGGAGGTGGTGGGCCCTAGTCACAAAAAACTACATATCCCAGGATTCTCTTGGGTGGAGCCATGAGGATGGGAGCTAAAATGGTGTCAAACTCTGCATGATTTCTACAGCAGGAATGCTCCCTTGGGGCCAAGAGACTGTTGTCCATTCCAGGCAAGAAGCCACTGAAGCAGCAGCTGCTTTATTAAGAATCTGAGTCTAGGCCTCGCCCCCCCCCGACAGAAATGAGACTGCCCAGTTCCTCTTTCTCTCTGAGTCTTACCTCCCCCTCCAGAATCTAATGGTCCCAACCACCGCTCTGTTCTTGAAGCCCCGCCCCCTACTCTCATACTGCCTCCTCACTGGACAAGCGAGGCCACCAGGTTCCATTTGATTGGAGGACGCCTCTGGACGTGGTCCAAATAAAAAGGGTGAATTCTGAAGCGCTTAAAGAGCTCAAAGAGGGCGTGGTTTCGTTGGAGAAGCCCCGCCCCTCGCCTCCACCTCGCGTCGCAGCTGCTTAATTGGGAGGGAAAGGCATAATGCGCATGCGCAAAGGATGGGAGGAAGTGGGCGGGGCTTAGTAGTAGTAACCGTTAGAAAAGGGGGAGTGGCGGTTATTGGGGGGGGGCTTTAAAGCCCCCAAAGCACGCCTTTTGTATCATATTATAGTTCACTTTCCTGGGCCGCAGGAACAGTTGTTTGCCCCCATTTGTTATTGTTCTGTGCCTCAAAAGTCGTTTCTGACTTATGGCAACCCTTTTGCTGGGTTTTTATGGCAAGTTTTCTTCAGAAAGGGGTGGTCTTCCATGGCCAGGCTCTTGAGGCTGAGAGAGTGTGACTTGGCCCAGGTCACCCAGTGGCCAGTCTTTATGCTCTGGTGGGGGAGGGGAATCAAACTCTGATCTCCGAAATCTTACTGGTTTGAATGTTGGACTGGAGACCAGGGTTCGGTTCCTCCCAGAGCATAAAGACTGGCCACTGGGTGACCCTGGCCAAGTCACACTCTCTCAGCCTCAGGGGGTGACCGTGATAAACCCTCAAGCCTCAGAGAGTGACTATGATCAAATAATAATAATAATAATAATAAACCTCTCTGGAGAAACTTGCTCAGCTATGGAACCCACTGGGTGACCTTGGCCAAGTCACACACTCTCAGCCTCCTCAGGGGAAGGCAATGGCAAATCTGAACAAAAATTGCCAGGAAAACCCTATAATAGGGTCGCCATAAGTCAGAAATGACTTGAAGGCACACAACAACAACAAATATATATGATATACACTATATATATAAAATATAAAGTGTATATATATTATAGTACTATATATATATACACACACACACACACGCACACACACATATATATAGTATACAGTGGTCCCCCGGGTTATGAAAGTAATCCGTTCCGGATTACCTTTCGTAACCCGAAAATTTTCGTAACCCGGGGGACCCCCAGGCCTCGGAGGGGAAGGGATGGCCTTCCCGCGGGTAGGCCATCCCTTCCCCTTCGAGGCCTGGCCGGCGGAGGAAAAGGGACGGAAGGCCATCCCTTCTCCGAGGCCTGGGCGCCGGGGGATCTTTCTTTTTTTTTTTCCGGATCCTGGGGGATCCTTCGGATCCCGGGGGATACAATCGCGGTCCCGCCGGTTTCGGATCCTGGGGTTTTCTTAACCCGGGGGATTCGTATCCCGGGGGACCACTGTACTATATATAGTGCTATATATATAAAATACTATAGTAATAATAATAATAATAATTTTTATTTCTAGTCGGCCCCTCTGAGCAAGCAATCAGGGCGGGTTACAGCAAGAGGTTTAAACACAACAGTTAAACCAATTCCATCCCCACCTCCCACCCCTAAAAAAGGATTAAATCAACTGTAGTTAAAACATAGTAAAATACAAACAATATCATATATCAGCAACAGGCCTAAGAGTTCTTGAGCTGTGTGGGACAGGCCAAGGACATAAAGGAGAAAAACTGGAAAAACTCTAAGGCTTGGACTTGGAGCTGGAAGACGACTAAACATTATCTGGGAAGGCCTGCCGGAAGAGATGTGTCTTTAAGGATTTTCTGAAGCCATCGATGGATGAAAAGAGATACATCTCATCCGGCAGGTCGTTCCACAGCCTGGGGGCGATAGCTGAGAAGGTCCTCTGAGAGGTCTGCGACAGCCTGGTCTTCATGGGCTGTAGCAGGTTCCTCCCAGAGGACAGAAGTGTGCGGGGGGGGGGGTGTTCATATGGGAAGAGGCGGTCCCTAAGATAGGATGGACCCAAGCCATGTAGGGCATTAAAGGTTAAAACCAACACCTTGTACTGCGCCTGGAAACTGATTGGCAGCCAGTGAGAGACTTGAGCACGGGTGTTATGTGGTCGCATTCACCTGACTCGTCATGTAAAGCAACAAGTCAAGAAGCACCCCCAGGCTGCAGAGTCCTTCGAGAAGAGTGTGACTCCACTGAGAACTGGAGATTGTATTCCCAAACCGGGTTTCGGGTCAGTAACTGTGAGTACTGCTTTGTTTGGATTAAGCTTCAATTTTTTCCCCTCATAGTATAGTATAGTAAAGTATATTATAGTATAGTATAGTAAAGACCTTCCTTAGAGGTCTTTAAACAGAGGCTGGATGGCCATCTGCCAGGTATGCTTTGATTGAGAGGTCCTGCATGGCAGAGGGTTGGATGGCCCTTGGAGTCTCTTCCAACTCTAGGATTCTATGAGTAACCAACTCCACACAACAACAGCACACAACAACAAAAACAACATGTAATAACCAACTCCACTAACAAAAGCATGTGCTGTCAACAGTCCAGACTATGCCCAGACGCTACACCACACTGGCAATTGTACCTGTTATTAATTTAGTTTTTAATGGGAAAGACATTGAGGTTTCTCATTTCCCAAAAGTAAGAGCCAGGCTCTTTGGTGACCCCATTTCTTTTGCGGCCAGGGGTCATTCACACTACTCAGATACAGCAATATGATTTTACTTTAACAATTGTGGTTCTGTCCTATGGTATCCTGAGAATGGCAGTTGAAGGAAGGGCATTTATAACCCTCAACTGGAGAACCCCTCTGGTGCCTCTGAGCAAACTATAAACCCCAGCATCCCACAGGATTCAGCCGAGGCAATAAAAGTGGAATCATGGTGCTGTAACTGTATTGATGTGAACAAGTCCCACAGGGATGCTAAGGACTGAATTTATAGGCGGTAATTCTGGAGTGGGAGAATATATGATCAAGTCAGTGTGGTGGTTTGAGCCAGGGTTCGATTCCCAGCTTGGCCATGAAGAAACCCACTGGCTGACCTTGGGCAAGTCACATGGTCTCAGCCTCAGAGGAAGGCAATGGCAAGCCCCCTCTGAGCAAGTCTTGCCAAGAAAAACTCATGACAGGTTCACCTTAGAGTCGTCATAAGCTGGAAACAATCTGAAGGCACACAACAATCACCACCAAGAATGGACAACAGCTGCCTTTCACATGTTGATGATAATAATAATAATAATAATTTTAACCCTCCCCTCTGAGTGAGCAATCAGGGCGGGGTACAACAATTAAAAACATATACAGTTAAAAAATTAAAATCTATACAATCCATACCCACCTCCCACCCCTTAAAACAGGATTAAACTAAATCATAATTAAAACAGTATCAAATCTAAAAAACAATCTCAAGGTCCAATGTGGCAGCCACATGTCAATGGGAGATAGGAGGAGCTAGACATCATTCAGGCGGCAGGAGGATTAGCTACTATCTGGGAAGGCCTGCCAGAAGAGATGCATAATAAGACGCATTTCATCTGGCAGGTCGTTCCACAGCCTGGGAGCAATAGCAGAAAAGGCCCTCTGGGAGGTCTGTGACAGCCTAGTTTTGATAGGCTGTAGCAGGTTCCTCCCAGAGGACAGTAGTGTACGAGGGGGCTCACATGGGAGGAGGCGGTCCTTAAGATAGATTGGACCCAAGCCATGAAGGGCTTTAAAGGTCAAAACCAACACCTTGTACTGTGCCCAGACACTGATCGGCAGCCAGTGGAGAGATTTAAGCACAGGTGTTATATTCTCTCTCTTCGGTGTACCAGTAACTAATCTGGCTGCCATGTTTTGGACTAATTGAAGTTTCTGGGTTAGGCACAATGTAATGTAGAGTGCATTACAGTAGTCCAAGCATGAGGTAACCAGCACGTGTACCATCGTCTCCAGGTCCCTCATGTCCAGGAAAGGGCGCGGCGCTGATAACAGGCACTTCGGACTGTCGCATTCACCTGACACATCATGCGAAGCGATGAGTCTAGAAGTACCCCCAGACTGCGAACAGAGTCCTGTGAGGAGAGTGTGACTCCGTCTAAGACTGGAAGATGTATTTCCAGACCCGGTTTCAGGCCGGTGACTGTCAGTATCTCTGTTTTGTCAGGATTTAGCCTCAATCTATTTTCCCTCATCCAATCCATTACTGCTGCGAGACAGTCATTGAGAGGAGAGATGCCGTCTGAGGTCTGAGCAGATGATCTGGTCATGGAGAAATATATCTGAGTGTCATCAGCATACTGATGACACTGAGCTCCATGCCTCCGAATAATCTCACCCAGCGGCTTCATTTAAATATTCAATAGCATTGGGGACAGGATGGCACCCTGAGGGATGCCACAGTTTAGCTAGATTTTAGAGGAGTAACTGTCCCCCAGCCTCACCCTTTGGGACCTGTCAGAGAGAAAAGAACGAAACCACTGCAAAGCAGTGCCTCTGATACCCATCTCCCCCAACCGGTCCAAAAGGATGGCATGATCTATGGTGTCAAAGGCCGCTGAGAGATCCAGGAGCACCAGCAGGGTGTTAGGAAGTCTCTCTTTCTTAGGGGGAATTACAGTTAGCTCAGATATGCAGAGAGGAAGATCCTAACAGTCTTACGCCGAGATTGGGTCCCAAACTGTTTACGGGAGGTCCATCGACAAACCCCAAGAGAAGTGACACTAGTCCAAAGAAGTCCAATAAAATACGCAGTTTATTAAGGAGCATAAATATCATGCATCAAGGGGACACACACACACACACATGTTCAATGCTAGAGGAAAGGGAGGGGTAAGAGTGGGGGTTAGAGCTGAGATAAAGAGACCGCTGGAATATCTACCATGGAAGTCTTCTCCTGGAAGCTGGATTGAGATGGATAGTGTTGCACGCGACTGACGGAACGAGGGGGGGGGGTTGGCCGCGGGAGCTATAGGCAGAAGGTAAACTGGCATGGACCAGCCTGTCCTCCAGGAATAGCATCGGGGAGCGACTCAAAATGGGAGCCTTATATAGTACTGAACATATCCAGAGGCTATGTAGTTGTGCTAGACAAAGGTGTTGTTTGCCTGGGCTTTCTTAAGCCAAGGGCAAATAATCTGTGTACAATGCACGTAGGTCTTGGATACAATTCAGAAGGGAAGCCGGCTTAATGGCTGAGTAGTTAAGTCAATCACTGGCTCATCAAGTGTGTGGCCAAGGCTATCGTCTTTACTTGGAGGCTAGTGGCGAAACTGGTCTGACGACTCTCTGCTTCCTCTAGAAAGCTGCTTACTATGAACTCAATTTTGCCAAGCGGGGCCTGCCTACGTGATCTCTCCACTTTGGACTTATGGAGGGCCTTGGAAAGGGTCAAGCAGGGGTCATGATACAGTCCACATGTCTCCCAAAATTTTATATCAAATGTAGGAATTGTAACAAGGGTCTCACTACCCCTGTCGATGCTCAAGCGGAGGTCATCTTGTTGGACTGTAACTGCCAATATCCCTCTCTGTTGGTTGTTCTGGCTAGGGTTCATGCGACTTGTCTTAATGTCTAGAAGGTCAAACATTCTCCATCCTGTCTATGTCTGTCTGAGTCATCTTACTTGAAGGTCAGGCCTACTGAAAAAATCATAAGTATCTTTAGATATTGTTTTCAGTGCCTGGCTGGCACATAGACTTGCCAATTTAGGAAGAGGTGTGTGTGTGAGAGAGAGAGAGAGAAAGAGAGAGAGAGAGGCATACCTGTCGATCCATCTTGGCAAGAGGCTTGATATCTACAGACATTGGTAGATGAGATTTCGCAGTGCAAAGGTAACTAAAATTGTTGTGCTGGTGCTTTCAAGTCATTTCCAACTTATGGCTATCCTAAGGTGACCCTATCATGAGGTTTTCTTGGCAAGATTTGTTCAGAGGAGGTTTGCCACTGCCTTCCCTGAGGCTGAGAGAGTGTGTGACTTGCCCAAGATCACAAGCTGGTTTCATGGCCAAGCTGGGAATCTAGCCCTGGTCTCTAGAGGCTAGTCCAACACTCAAACCACTATACCACACTGGCTCTCCAAGTCACACTTTGGCCACATCATGGGAAGGCATGATTCACTAGAAAAGACAATGATGCTGGGAAAGGTAGAAGGCAGTAGAAAGAGTGGAAGACCACTAACCAGATGGTTAGACTCGATCAGGGAGGCCATGGCCCTGAGCCTGCAGGATCTGAGCAGAGCAGTGTAGGACAGGAGATATCTCATGCACAGGGTTGCCGTGAATCGAGATTGACTCGAGGGCAATTAACAACAACAATGTCTGGATAGCACAGTGTTGTTGAAGGCACAGGCACAGGGGTTCGTTTAAAAATTGGCAACAGCTACTAACAGCTGAGAAAAAATATGCTAGAGAGGGTCTAGAAAATAATTGAAAAGACTGCTACAACTCTCAGTGCGTTTTGAGTTGTAATAGTTCTTGTTCCAGATATTTCCCGCTAAATGTAACTTTAGTAACCATTCCAAAGGGCATTCTTGGATCATGGGCATTCATGCCACAAGAGAAGTGTGGTTTCCTCCTGATATTCCAGCAAACTTTTTCTGTAATTATTGAAACACTTTTCTGTTGTATTTGGAGTTAGAATGTGGCCCAATTGTTCTGGCCCTTTTTAGACAACAGGTTTAAAATGACCAGATTATATGTAGTATTAAGAAGGTGTATCTGATACAGAAGCATGTTTTCTTACTCACTGGTTTCATAGCTGCATTTTTCAGTACACAGCCAATAAACAGAGTGGTTTGAAGTATGCACATTACACATTAGCCTTCTCTGGATGAGGATGGTGGGAGTTGAAGTTTAACACAAGCACCAGCTTGAGGAAGGCTTTTGGGGAAATTGCAAGAATTGTTTTCTAGGTCAGATCACAATCCATTTAGCCCAGGACTTCTGTCAAGCATTACCCCAGAATGGCCAGCCAGATGTCTCTGTGTATCTAGACAGAAAACATTATGCTTTCATACCAGTCTGCTCAAATTGTTAAAAATATCTCATGCTAAGCTTGGACCTTCTTCTCATTTGTGTTATATTTTTAGGATATACATGGCACATGGTTCTTACATGTACAGGTGTGAGTCTGATGACTTTTCTATCGAACCTTACCGTTTGGGCTGCTTAGGGTTTATTGACTCTATTAGTTTAAGCAAAATAGTAATTTCCTGAAACTACAGTATGAACATGACAATTGTGTGAAATAGCCATTCCACTTTGGTTGAAGGATTTCCTGCACCAATGAAACCACAGGTCTTTCAAGTATTAATGAATGCAAAAGAAGTATCAGTGCACTGTTGAGGTGGCGCCTCTGCCATAATTGAATGGTGTTCACAAATCATTGATGGTATAGGTGGATGAATGAAAAGTCCTGTGGCTCCTCAAAGATGGACAAGTTTTATTTAGAAAATATATCCAGATGTAGCTGTGTTGGCAATTCAGCAAAGTACAATAACATCCAAAATGCACAAAGCAGCGATACCTTTATCAGGTAACCAAAAAGCAAAGAATACATATATTTTGTACATTTTGGTTGGTCTAATAAAGATACTTCTGTTTTGTGAATTTTTTTTCAGTACAGGTAGGGTGACCAGATGTCATAACTGCAAAGGAGGACAAGGTACTGCAAAAATGTAGGACATTCAAGAAAAATGTAAGGCATTACCAAATGAAAGTTAAAAATGTGAATATAAATGTAAATCTATGCACAAAGCAAATGGGCCAAATGGACCACACTGGGATCACAGCAAATACATGTGCCCAGCCCCAATCCAACCCACCACTGTGGTCGTGAACTGGGCTGCTCCTTTTTGGCCCAGTTCTTTCTAAATGACGCAGCCTCAGTGTGGCTTCAGGCTGCGTTTGGGGCATGCATCATGTAGACGGCACATCCCCAACATGGCTGAAGCTGTGTCATATTGCCCATGTGTTTTGAGTTTATGTCAAGTTCAAAGTGGAAGAGATTCTAGACATTCCTTCTGGACAGAAGGTTGAAATGTAGGACATGTCTTGGAGAAAAAGGATGTCAGGACTTAGTACAGGCTTTCATGGACTGCAGCCTACTTGATCAGATGCATGGAGTGTTGTCTCACTTGGCATGAGGATACACTCCCTTGGGTGGGTGAACAGGTTCAGAATTGTAATCAACAGGGTCAGATGAAACTGAAGAGCAGAAAGCATAATTCCTCTGCTCCAGTCCCACTTTTTATATCCCCCCGGCTTGCCTCTCTGATCATACTGATTACAACCCCCATATATTTAAACAACTGCACAATTGGCTAGCAACCAAAGCAACACCATGCATCTGGTTAAGTGGGTGGCAGTGCACAAAAGTTTATGCCCCCTCCCCGGAACTTTAGCCATTAAGATTCCATAAGACTTTCTATTGTTTCCCTACAAAGTTACATTGCTGAATAGTAAGTGTGTCTCACTTATCAAAGTGCAGCCAAGTAAAACCTGGAATAAATAACAGATTCCTACTGTTGCATAAACATAATCCTTAGATCAATTTGCATAAATCATCTCTACTCGCTGTGATTGCTGGCATTTGTTGCTTAATATTCCTAGCTTGCACTACTCTTATTTATTTATTTCCCAACCTTATTATATTTTAAAATATTTATTTATGTTATTTAATACTCTGTCTTTCTGCCAAAAATCATGCAGGATTAAATGATGGAGTAAAAACTCAATGTTATTATCTACAGGTTGGATCCAGAATCAGTCTTTGGCCAGCCCAATTGCTGTGCTGATGAAAGATGCCTTGAAGGGGAATTTCAAAAACCCTTTTAAGGTTCTCAAATAGAGTCTGACATTAGATTGAACTCCTCTTCCACCAAGCACACAGCTTTGGGAGGGAAGCACATGAAGTGGTGAGGGAGGAAGGGGACACTCGCCTAGCCAGCCAGATCAGCCGAATCAACCCTGGCAATCAGTGGGGTGACAGATGTCACAGTCAGATCACCCTCACATCCAAAACAACCAAAAGTGGGAGCTCCCTTGTAGATTTGGTTCAATTTCTTTTGAGTGACACCAATAACTATGTAATACATAGAGTGTCTCTCTTTGCCCTGGCTGCAAAAAAGATTAGGAAGAGAGAATTAAATAAAATTGCCATAAATTGCTATGGAGACTCAAAGTATTAATTAGATTTTTATGAAGGAAGTGTACCAATATTCAGAAAAGTCTTTTTAATTTTTTTTTATTTTCTATTATATCAGTAACAATTTTTAACTGCATGTTAAATTGATGGGATGTTTCCCTCCCTTTATACTTTTGTGCCATTTGTTTTTAAATGTTTTATATATTTTGATATGCTTTTTGTCATGGCCTTTGGCTAGCACAATAAATGTTTAATGATGATGATGTTGATTGAACTCAACAGTTTATTTAAGGCTCCAGTGCTGGGTGGACTTGAGCTTGGTAGCCCAGGGTTCCACGCTGAGCAAACACTTAAACCAATTTATATAGAATTCTTACAATAAGCATGCAGTGGCACCAACCAAGTAACAACATGCTACATACAAATTCACCCATAAGGAGCAAGCACTATTTCCAAACTATGGAGTTTATCACATGGGAGGAATTTCTCTCAATTGCAAATGGAGCCAATTCGCAATTATGTGAATTTGCTAGTTTAGCAAATTTACATGAAATCTGATTGCGTTCGAAATGTGTTCAGAATGACTTCGCATTTCCCGAAAATTACCCCCCATTGCCCGAAATTGCATGAGATACTCTAATACACAATTATGTGAAACTCCATGATTGCATTCGGAATGACTTCCCATTACCCGAAATTGCGTGAGATAACTCATTCGCAACAATGTGAAACCCCATGATTGCGTTCAGATTGCCATTGTGTTATACCCCCAAATTCCATTGTATGATAAACTCCTATGTACATCACATTAATCTTTTATATCTTATTCTGGTGTTCTGGCTGCTATATTCTCAGCAGAAGAAGTCAAAAATGTTTTGGAACATGGCTCACAATATTTAACATAATATTTAACAACATCAAAGCACTAGGAAGTTAGAATAATAGCATTATAGAGCTGGAAGGAGATTAATTTTCCTCACAACCAAAATTATGCTCAAATTTCCTCAACACAGACTCCGGTCACACATGCAGAAAGAAATCCCAGAGGTGCAAGCAGGGTTTAGGAAAGGAAGCAGGACCACACTGCACAATGGCCAATGGAGCATACAAAGGAGTTCTTGAAAAAAGTCAGCATGTGCTTTATAGACTATAGCAAAGTTTTTGACTGCATAGGTCATGAAAAGCTATGGATAGCTCTTAAGAACATGGGAGTGCCAACACATCTGATAGTCCTGATGTGAAATCTATACTCAGGACAAGAGGCTCATGTTAGAAATTAATATGGAGAAATAGAATAGTTTCCAATTGACAAAGGTGTAAGATAAGGTTGGATTCTATCACCATATTTGTTCAATGTTTACACAGAAAATAACAAGCAAAAAGTGAGTTTTTTTTAATTTTTTTTTATTTTTTATTAAATTTTAATACGTAGTTATACAAACCAACATACACATACAAAATAACAATTTAAATTAAACAAAACAAAAATACATACACATTAGGATCTGTTAACATACTCACCACCTAGCTCGTTACCTTCTTATTCCTTAACTAATCAGTTTCTTTGATTCTAAACTATTCTTCTTAGCCTTTCTCTACTCACAACTCATCTCCCTCTTGTATTTCTTGATGTTACCTTCTCTTTCTCCTTATTGATCCTTTATTGATTTTAACTACACTAAACTAAATGCAATAAAAACCAAGAAAAAAAAAGAAGAAAAAAAAGAAATGAACCCCAATCGCAATCAATCATGACAAACTATGAGAAGAAAAGGAAAAAAAAAAAAAAAAAACACAAAATAAAACAAAACACACACATAATTTCTTCCAAACCGACAAACGTGGCCTTCCTTTCTTATGAATGAGGTAATTAACATAAATTCATTTGTGACCCCTTTTTCTAACTTTACTAGTTCTAATAATTATTCAAACCTGTTTGTTACAAATATTGTTAGATATTTTCTAAATAGCTCTATAGCCGATGAATTTGACTAAATATGATACAATTTTGTTTTGTAAAACAATTCCCTTGTATAAAAAACAAATGAAGTTGTATTTACAATTTCAATTAATAAACAATATTCACAAATCATATTGGTTGTTGCAAGCATTTTTTATAGTCCGACTGTAACTTCCTCCATTTTTCATTGTTCTGTAAGTCCAGACGTTGCTAGATGACCGTATCTGTGTTGCAGGAAAGTAATTACTTTTTCCCAATCCTTTTTAAAATCTTCTATATTCTCATCCTTCAGTAATCGCGACAATCTGTCCATTTCAGCTAGATCATAAATCTTTATAATCCAATCGTCAAGTTCAGGAATTACTTCTTCTTTCCACCTTTTAGCAAGTACCAATCTTGCTGCAGTAGTTAAGTAAAATAAAATTCTACCGTATTTTTTCTCCAATTCTAGATCAAGCATATTTAACAAGTATAGTTCTGGTCTTAATTCTAATTTTAAGTTCAACATACTGCAGATTGTTTTATGGATCTCCTCCCAGTATTTTTTAATCTTTTTACACGTCCACCAAACATGAAAGAATGTTCCTATCTCTTTTTGGCATTTCCAACATTTGTTACTTACACCGTATATTTTTGCTAATTTATCTGGAGATAAATACCATCGGAATAGCATTTTATAGTAATTTTCTCTGATATCCTGACTTCTCGTATATTTCAGTCTTTTAATCCAGGTATATTCCCATTGAGTTAAGTCGATAGTATTGCCAATATTTTGAGACCAAATTATCATATTATTTTTTATTATTTCTTTTTCCATTTCTATCTTCAACAAAAATTTATACAATTTAGATAGTAAACCTTTATTCTCTGAATTTAATATTTCTTCTAATTCTGATTTCCCTGATACGATACCAGTTTCTTTTTGGTCTAATTTAAATCTCTCTTTCAACTGCCAATTCAGGTACCAATGTAAATTCAAATTATCATTTTTTAATTCCTCTTCTGTTTTAAATCTAAGTTTCTTTTCCTCTTTTATTAATAAATTTTCATATCTAAGCCAATCTTTATTACATCCCTTCTCTCTCCAGAAAAAAGCTTCATGAGATGATGTCTCTAAAGAGATTTTATCTCCAGTTTTCCTCCTTACTTTTTTCCAAATCCATAACAGGGGTTTTCGGATGCAATGGTTATAAAATTCTCTATTGTTTATTTCTCTGTTGTAATATAAATATGCATGCCATCCATATATGATACCGGTCCGTTCTAAACCGGACACTTTTTTGTCTTTTAGTGTTACCCAACTTTTAACCCACATTAGGGTCGCCGCTTGAAAATACAATTTTAAATTTGGAAGTGCTAGGCCTCCTCTTTCTCTTGCGTCTTGTAACACCTTTAATCTTATCCTTGGTTTTTTACCCTGCCATAAATATTTTGTTAGATCTTTTTGCCAAAAATGTATTGGTTTTTCTTTTACTATAATAGGAATAGTTTGGAATAGAAATAATAATTTCGGTAGTATGTTCATTTTGATACTTGCTATTCTACCCAATAAAGATAAATTTAGCGATTTCCAATTTTCTAGATCTTTTTTGATTTGTGTCCAAAGTTTATTATAATTATTTTTAAAGAGGTCACTATTATTTGTTGTAATGTCAATCCCCAAGTATCTTGCTTTTTTTACTATTTTATATCCTGCTATTTCTTGTAATTTTAATTCTTTATCCTTGTTTAGATTTTTCGTTAATAAATTTGTCTTATCTTCATTTATGCTAAGTCCTGATATTGATTCAAATTCCTTTAGTTCTTTCTTGAGATTTTCTATATTGGATAATGGATTTTCTAAGAAGAAAACCAGATCATCCGCAAAGGCTAAGATTTTAAATTCATCTCCTTTATTCTTGACTCCCTGAATAGATCCATTCAATTTCACTTTTTTAATCAACATTTCCATAATTATAATAAATAATAAAGGGGATAATGGACATCCTTGTCTTGTTCCTTGTTGTATTTTTAAAGCCTTAGTTTTCTCATTATTTATAATTAAATATGCTTCCTGATCTTCATAAATTGCCTTAATCCAACCTATAAATTTTTGACCAAATCCTATCTTCTTTAGTGTTATGAATAATGTCTCCCAATGTACTTTGTCGAATGCTTTTTCCATGTCAACCAATATTATAGCCAATTCCCTATCTTTTTTATTCTTAAACAGCTCAATTATATCAATCATTACTCTCATATTATTTTTCAAATATCTGTTTGGTAAAAAGCCATTTTGTTCATCACCTATCCAGTTTTGAAGAATTTTTTTAAGTCTATTAGATAAGATTGCTGAAAATATTTTATAATCAATGTTCAATAGAGAAATGGGTCTGTAGTTTTTAACCTCTTGTGGGTCTTTTTCAGGTTTCAAAATTAAGGAGATATTAGCTTCCCTCCACGTCTTAGGGAATTTATTTTCCTTAATAGTATTAATCATCCTTAGTAAAGGGTCGATTAATTGTTCTTCTAAAACTTTATAGTACATTGTTGAAAACCCATCTGGGCCAGGGGTTTTTCCATTTTTCAATTCTTTTATAGCTTTTCTGATTTCTTCTTTTGTGATTGGGTGTTCTAATTCTGTTAAATGATCCTCTGGGACGGGGTTAATTTCTATTTTCTCTAAATAACTGGTTATTGATTGTTCTGTAATTTCTTGTCTTCTATACAATTGTGAATAATAGTTGTAAAAAGTATCTTTTATCTTCCTTTGCTCTGTAACCAAGTTCTCTCCTACCTTGATATTCAAAATCAATTTTTTTTCCCTTTCCTTTTTTAATCTGTAAGCTAACCACTTCCCTGTTTTGTTTGCGTTTTCGAAATAGTGTTGTTTGGCATATTTTATTTTTTTTTCGATCTCTTCAGTTAAATACAATGAAATTTGTTTCTGTAAAATTGTTATTTCTTTAGTCATTTCAATATCTTTAGGGTTTTCCTTTAGGTTTTTTTCTTTTTCTTTAATTTTTTGTGTAATTTCCTCTATTCTTGCATTTCTTTTCTTTCTCTCAATTATGTTTTCTTGGATAAAAAAGCCTCTCATCACTGCTTTGCTTGCATCCCATACTATAATGTCATCCGTACCTTTTCCCAAATTTTCTTGAAAATAATTCTCTAAAGTCTTTTTAGCTTTTTCTATTATTTCTTTCTTTTTTAATAAGTTTTCGTTTAGTCGCCATGAGAGGCTTTTTTGTCCAATCCTAAGAGTCATTTGAATAGGATTATGATCCGATAAAACTTTCGGGAGAGAATTCATTTCTAGCACTTTTTTAACCCATCTTTTAGAAATAAAAAACATATCCAATCTGGAATGGGAATTATGCCTATTAGAATAGAAAGTGAAATCTTCTTCTTTACCATACTTCGTTCTCCACACATCTGCCATTACTAAATTGTCAATCATATTATGGAAGCTTATTGGTAATTTTCCTTGGTTTTTCTTAACAGTTTTCTCTGATTTTCTGTCTATTTGTGGATCCACCACCCCATTCCAATCCCCCATCATAATAATATTATCATAATTTGACTCCAAAATTTCCTTCATTAATTTTTTATAAAAGTTTTCTTTGTCTACTAATGGCCCATAAACTCCCACTATTAATACTTTTTGATCCCAAATTTTAGTTTCAACCCCCACATAATGTCCCATCTGGTCGTTAAATATCTCTTTAGAAACTAGATTCGAGTTTACATATATTATTACTCCATTTTTCTTTACTTTACTGGCAGAGATAAATTCTTTCCCAAGTTTTTTGTTCTTTAGGAAACCCATATCTTGGTATTTAATATGTGTCTCTTGAAGGCACACTATGTCCCATTTTTTCCTTTTTAAATATTGAAACACTCTTTTCCTTTTTTTTGGCATGTTAAGCCCTTTAATGTTACAAGATAGTATCTTCAAATTCATTTTCTATTATATTGAATTATCTAACTCGTCCTCCCTTAAACCCCTTAAGCCTGTATCACTTACCTTAGCAAATTGATATTACGCCTCTTCTGTTTCTTCTTCTTCTATGTCACTTTCTTCTGGATTCTTCTGGCTTCTATCGTCTTCTGCATCTTCCTCTTCGTTTGAAGGTTCGTTTAAATCTCTCGAGTTTTCAATGGGGTCTTGATTTTTCCTGAGTGTTCTTATAAAGTCTCTCGCTTTGCTTGTTGTGTTAATTCTTACTCTTTTTTTCTTAAAAATAAACGAGACTCCTTCAGGTATTTCCCATCTATAGGCTATATTGTGTCTTTTCAGGGATGCTGTTAGGAATTTGTATTCCGCTCTTTTCTTCAAAATCCTCGCGGGAATGTCCTTCAGAATCATCAGTTCTTCTTTGTCCACGATCAGTCTTTTCTCATAACTTTTTTCTAACACCAATTCTTTGATCTTTGTACGTACAAAATAAATTGAAATATCTCTTGGTAAATTTTTTTCTCTAGCAATTCTAGAGTTAATTCTAAAAGTTTTATCGATTTCTTTTAACATTTCAATACAAGGTATTTCAACGTAATCCGCTAAGATTGGAACTAAATAATTATATAAATCTTCGTTTGGCAATTCTCTGAGGCCTCTGATTTTTAAGCAACGTTCTCTGGCTTTTAAATCAGATAATGCTCTTAAGTCCTGTTCTCTTTCGTGTTCCACCGACAAGTGTAAAGTTTTGTCTTCCAATTCTTTTGTTTTAACCTCTAAGATTTCCACCTTCGTATCTGTCTCTTTTAAGTCTCTTGAGACCTTTTCTATTGTTTGTTTAAGACTTTTTATTTCCGTCTTAAAGTCACGTTTTAATTCTGTCTTCATTTCTCTCATTTCAATCTGCATGTCTTTCATCCCTTGATTCAGTTTTCTAATTTCTTCTAAAATCATATTCTGTTCGGATTGTTTTGTACTAAATTCAGTTGAGGGTCTTCTCTGCTGGGAATTCGTGTATTTCCTTAAACCTGTTGCCATCTTCTTTTTTGTCTGGTTAGTTGTTATTTATTACAGCCTTTTATTTTTATTATTATTATTTGTTTGTTTTTTTTGTTGTTGTGTTAATTCAATTTATTTTTGTAATCTATTTTTTTTCTTATTTCCTTTTATTTTCTTTTATTGTATTTTATTGTATTATTTCCAGTCCTTTCCCAGCTATTATTGTTTTTATTTTTATTTAAATCTCTATTATTGTTTCTTCCTTCCAGCAGGAGTCGCTGTAGAGCCGTTTATTTAATTTGTCTCTCTTGTACTTTCTCCTTCTTCCACTAGGTGTCACCTTTTCTTTATGTTAGCCGTTTCCTTTTTACCTTCTGTTAGTTTCTCTTCGTCCTTGAGCTGAGATCCACCTGGGTTTGTTATGTCTATCTTTTGTTATTTTTGTTGTTTTTCTTTTGTTAGAGTTGGTGCTAGAGTTAAAGCTGGTGTATTGTACTTGTCTTGTATTTCTTATTTTATATTTATATTTATATTTTTGTTCCTATTTCTTCCTTCCTATGTGTAGGTTCTTTGTTGTTTAATTTTATTTTGTTAGTTTATTCAAACAGTCCCGTCTGGAATTTTTTTTTTTTTTTCCTCCGCTGCGTCCAGTCTTCTCTGTTGTTTAAATGTTAATTTTAAATTCTTATTTGTAGTAGATTTTCACTAGATAAGGTGTAGATTACTTTTCTTTGTCAATTCATTAGTTTTGTTAGGTTTATTTATTCTTCTTTTTTTTTTCCCCTTGAATCGGTAATATATTATTGATCTTATTATTTTTATTATTTTTATTTTTATTTTTATCTCTGTATATTAGTTCTTTTTTTTTTCCCCTTATCTGACGATACGTTTTTCCCCCCTTCCACTTTTCTTGTTTCAAGGATAATGTTACTTTGTAATTATTTTGTAGTCTCTCTTGTTAAATTGTCCCAAATCAGTAATAGAGTTATTTAGTATTTGAATTTCCTTTGTTTTTGTAACCGCTTTGTCGGGTCCTTTTACTTCCTCTCTCCTCCTTTTCAAAAGAACTTAAATTTAAATTTGTTAGCTTACTTGTATTGTTAGCTTAAGTTGCTGGTGGTGGTTTTGTGCCGCTCTTTCAGCGCGGCTTCACAACTGCGCGGCGTCTTTCGGCTCCCGGCTCCTTGCCCCTTCCAGCGGCGAGGCTTTTCTCCTTCCACTCTCCCTTCGCCTTCGCCTCCTCGGTGGCTCCGGAGCTCTTTGCTAGCCAGCAATCGCTCCCCTTTGCAGGGATTAATCTCCCCTTCAATCGCTGCTCAAAGTTTTACTTTTACCGTACATTATTATCTTGGGGAACACCGCACAGGGATATCTCCTCTAGGAGCCTTCCTAGAGAGGATCCGCCATTGCCACCTATCCCAACAGGAAGTCCAAGCAAAAAGTGAGTTTTGACTCAGAAGAAGGAAGACAGGAAGAACAAAAATCAACTATCTGAGATATATGGATGACACCATATTACTAGCAGAAAACATTGCAGACATAGAATAATTACTAATTCTGATTATAATTGGATGATCAAAGGGTTGGCAGTTTGAGGCCTAAGTGCTGCATGATGGAATGAGCTCCTGTTACTAGTCCCAGCTTCTGCCAACCTAACAGTTTGAAAGCATGTAAATGCAAGTAGATAAATAGGTACCACTTCAGAGGGAAGGTAACAGCTTTCAGTGCAGTCATGCTGGCCACATGACCACCAGAATAGTCCTCGGACAATGCTGGCTCTTTGACTTACAATACTAACAGAGATGAGTGCTGCCCCCTACAGTCGGTCACTGCTAGACATTTATGTCAAGGGACGCTCTTGACCTTTAGTTAAAGAGTACCCATCCCTAGGATCAAACATTGATTAGAATGGAGAGTGTAGTCAAGAAAGAAGAAGTCTAGGAATGGGACAGGCAGCCATGAAAGAACTAGACAAGATTCTAAAGTGTAAAGATATAACTGAGTACTAAAGTTGAATGGATCATTCAATCCATGGAATTCCCCATCACCATGTATGACGGATGTGAGTGCTGGACAGGAAAAAAAAAGCAGATAAGAAGAAAATCAATGCATTTGAGACATGGTGATGGGAAAAAAAATGCTAAGGATACCATGGACAGCCAAAAAGGCAAACAAATGGTCCCTTGAACAGATCAATCCTGAAATCTCCCTGAAGCCAAGATGATCAAATTGAGGCTGTTGTACTTTGGCCCCATCATGAGAAGGTACAACTCATATGAAAAGACAATAATGCTAGGAAAGTTGAAGGGTAGCAGAAAAAGAGAAAGTCGGCACATCAGGTGGACGGGCTCTATTAGGGAGGTCACAGGTATGACTCTGCAGGAATTAAGCTAAACAGTGGAGGACAGCAGGGCTTAGAGAAGTCTCATACATAGGTTCGCCATGAGTTGGGGTTGATTCAAGGGCAGTTAATAACGACAGCAACAAGAGCTGGAAGAGAAGAGATGCAAGGGCCATCCTGTCCACCCCCTGCCATGCAAGAATACACAAAGCACCCCTGACAGATGGCCATCCAGCCTCTGTTTGAAAACATCCAAAGAAGGCAACTCCACAACATTCCATGGTAGCATATTCCACTGTGAAACAGCTCTTACCATTAAAAAGTTCTTCCTAATGTTAAGGTGGAATCTCTTTTTCTGTAACTCACATTTTCTATGTCTGAGCAAACTGTTTTGTTCAACATAGTTCTGCTTTATTTAGGCCTTACAGTCTGATGTTTCTCTTTCAACCTTCACCTGGTTTTCAGGGATTTCCTGAATCTTCTGTGTAGCTGCTGCACAACATGGGGGGAGCTGTCCTATGCTGCACAGCACAGCTGCTGCTCCCAGAAGACTGGAGGAATTACAGGGGGAAGGGTGCAGAAAAAGATGTGCCTGTCAGTCCAGTCAGTTGCACACACCAAAATCTAACATAAGATGTATGACTTGAGATCCACGATTTAGGAGAAAGGGCACATCACTGTCTATTTCTGAACCTGAAACATCAGAGAAGATAGTTTTGTTCAGGTATAACAGTACACAGTCAGGGCTTGGAGAAAAGCATAGATTAGGACTGTGAACTTGTGCATATTCCACCTTAACATTAGGAAGAACATAGAATGGGAATTACCTACATCTGATGAACCTAGGATTGTGCTCCTCTCCCCTGCTTTTGTCAGATCAAGTATTGTTTTGCTGTTGTTTTCTTTACATGACACATGTAAAGCAAACAACAGTATGCATACGTATTCACAATGTTACACAATACAATGTGTGACCTGCTTCTTTAACAGAAAATTTGGTACCAAAGGCAGAGGTAACAGGGAAACAATAAACATAGGTCCCTACACTGCAAAGAAGAGGAGTTCAACATGTTTCAGCAAAAACTAAACAATATCCACATGTGAAGTAAAACAAGGTCAGGTAAGCCTTGCATAAATGAACAAAACCTTTAAAACCTTTTAGAGGCCATTAAAAGGCTTCTTCCAAAAACCAAGAATGTCAGCCTTGCCTATATTTATCCAGAAAGGTGTGTGCGCGTGTGTCTGTGTATAATATTTATAACATATTTGTCCAAAGAAGTATATAAGTATGTGTATATGCAATATATGATATACACACACACACACACTTTTCTGGATTCTGAATTATTTTGTCTGGCTCTATCCAGGGCTGGGGCTGCATGGTAAACATAAATATTTGATTTGCTTCAGAGATTGTCTGTTTTTTGTTAGCTTTCCTATAATTAACATGAGCCATGAAACATAGGAAGAAAGTGGGGGGGGAGGACTCCTAAAACAAACACATCTTACATTTAAACAATCTCTAGAGCTGTACTTTGAGGCTTTGCTCAAAATTACCCTCTTTCTGCCTCTTCCTTTTTTCACCCCCTCCCTCAAGAGATAGCACTCCTGAGACCAGTACCTTAAAAACCATTAAAAATCAAATAGATTTCCTCTCTGGAAATAAAATGTCCTGCCAATACAAGCAGGCATATTTTTGTGAAAACCAGAAGAGGGTATTATTTCCCTGTTCTAAATGAGCACTGGGGATTAAACTTGGCACCTGGGTGCTACAAAACATAATTGAAAGGTAAACTTCTGACCTCATCGCATGCATGCACAATTTAATCAACTGCAGGATATACCTCAGCAAAAGTAAAGTTGTCAATAAAACCAGTTGCAAAAAAATTTGATCGCACACTGTGTTCAACATGTACATTAGTGGTCTGGTGAAGCAATGATTAAGGCCAAAAAGCATTTGGAATTGTTGCCTACTAATCCAAAAAATAGTCAGTCCCATCCACAACCTGGCAAACCCAAATTACTAATGTTTCACTAGGTTACATAATAGGGTTTAAAATTCCAAGGGTTTCCTCTTAAATCCTTATCATGGTTCAGGCTTTTAAACTGAACTGACAACAGTCCAGAGCAAAGCTTAGACTTCAGTGCCCACAGTCTCCCAGCCAGCATGTGAATAATCATACAAGTTGAGTCTCCCTTGTCCGAAATGTTTGGGACCAGAGGCGTTCTGAATTTCAGATTAAAACAAAACAAAACAGATTTTGGAACACTTGTATTTGCATATATATACATAATGGAATATCTTGGAGAAGGGACCCAAATCTAAACACAAAATTCATTTATGTTTCATATACACCTTACACACATAGCCTGAAGGTAATTTTATACAATGTTTTAAAATAATTTTCAAAGATATAGCCATGTTAGCATGGAAAATCAGTATGCCAAGGGATCTTGCAGTACCTTTGAGACTAACTGAAAGAAAGGTTGGCCGCATGAGCTTTTGTAGACCAAATGCGTGTGAGCAAGTAGACTTAAGTCTACAAAAGTTCATGTTGCCAACTTCTTTCTTTCAGTTAGTCTCAAAGGTACTACAAGATCTCTCTATATTCTTAAAATAATTTTGCACATGAAACAAAGGCAATTACTTTGCCTTTTAAACAGTGGCTTTTAAACAGTGATTGCATTAGGGAAAAAAAGCAGCTTTGGTGATACTTATTGCATGATATGTCTGTCTGACTTATAGTTGCTGTTTCCCTGAAGCATGGTTAGGGTGTCCCTTTTCATTGACAGAGTAAACTTGTCAATGATCTTCCAATTGCACTAGTCCCCAAGAGTGAAATTTCACTGCTGGGGCAGTTGCAATGTTGGCAGGCACATGGTATTGGTGTCTCCTCCTCTCTCCTGCCCCACCTTGCTATTCCCAAGCAGCCTGATTGTCTTTCTCGATTAAACTTAAAGCACTGTAGTAGAGCTCAAAATTGCATGCAAATATGTATATAAAAATAAAATAAAATGCCCTGAAAGGTATGCTTGGCAAGGCAGGGAGACAGGGTGAAGGGGGAATCTGGAAGAGAGTGCAATGGCAGCATCAGCCCATTGCATATTTCTTCACAATTGTGCAACGGGCTGAAGCTGCCATTGCACAATTGTGAAGAAATGTGAGAATGATTGCTCTGAAACTGGTATGTTTCATGTTAAAAAACCTGATACAATTGTGGTGAGAATGGAGCTCATGAGGCAATGTCCAAAATTTGTGTACAGAAAGCAAAGGTGTCACTATCCCAACCATCTATGAAAATGTTTTGGTTTTTGGAATATTTTGGATTTCAGAATTCTGGATAAGTAAGACTCAACCTATATACTTCAGTTAATAAAGTAGATGTGTTCTGAAATTTATGGTTTGAGTTTGCAATTCACTAGCAGGGTTCCTTAGTGCCTTTGCTACCTAGCTGAGTATGTATAAAGCTATGCAGCACAAATTGTGATATAGAATTGTGACCTACTTCTTGAACAGAAAATTTGGTACAAGAGGCAGAGGTAACAGGGAAACAATAAGCATAGGTTCATATATAAAGAAGAGGAGTTCCACATGTTTCAACAATTTTTTTGTTTGCAACTAAACAATATCCACATGCGAAGTAAAACAATCAGGTCAGGTAATCCTGGCATAAGTAAACAAAAACACTTTGAAACACTCTCTGTCCGGCCAGAGAGAGGAGAAGGAGAGGAGCTGCTTGGCAGCCATTTTGGGACCGTGTGCTTGAGACCGTGTGCTCGTTGCTGAAGGGGAGGAGCTTCTGTGAGTCACATCTGTGAGTCACAAGGGGGCGGAGCTAGCAGACTAGCTTTATATACCACCTTCCAGAGCCGCGCGCCTAACGGCGCCCGAATTTTAGTTTTCTTTAACTGAACAACTCTGCTCAAGTGGCATTAGGTTAGAATCAGATATTGAAACAGAACCTTCCCTTTAAGTGTAAGATAGCAGCCAGTACTTACCTTTAAAGAAGTATTCCCAGTAGATTGACTGTTATATTTATTACTAAAGACTTTGCAGTATGGACAACAAGGGATCTGCCACAGTCACCTGCAACTCTTGTGGGATGTTTCTCTTCTTGCCTACAGTAGTGGAGAACTTCACATGCACCAAGTGCAAGTTGGTAGCACTCTTGGAGGAGAAAGTGCAGCAGCTGGAGTCCAGAGTAGCTACACTTCAGCAGATTAGGGAACAAGAGGATTTCCTGGACACAATAGAACTAACCATCTTGGATGAGTACCATGCAGAGGAAGATGCTAGGGTGGAAGAGGTCACTTGCCAAACAGAGGAGGCAGACAGCTGGAGGAATGTCACAAAGAGTAGTAAACCAAGAAGGAATTGTTCGGGGAGCTTGCAGCTAGAGAATCGATTCGAAGCTCTTTCCCTTATCAAGGAGGATGAAGAAGAGCAACATGGACAGACTTCAGGGACAGAGCAAGGGAGCCTGAGAGTCCCACCCGAGGGAACAGTCGCTGCTAAGCCTCGGAGGAGGCGTGTGGTCGTAGTGGGGGACTCCTTGCTGAGGGGTACAGAAGCAGTGATTTGTAGGCCTGACAAGATGTCTCGAGAGGTGTGCTGTCTTCCAGGTGCAAAGATCCAGGATGTGACAGAGAGGCTGACAAGACTGGTCAAGCCTACTGACCAATACCCCTTCCTTTTGGTCCACGTGGGAACTAATGATACTGCAAGACACAGCATTCAGAACATCAAAAGGGACTATGAGGCGCTTGGTAGGAAGCTGAAAGGAATGGATGTACAGGTTGTCATCTCGTCTCTTCTGCCAGTTGAAGGGCATGGTCCAGGAAGGGAGAGGAAAATAGCAGAGGTGAACAACTGGCTTCGCAGATGGTGCCGCCGAGAAGGATTTGGATTCTTGGATCATGGGCTGCGGTTCCATGAGGAGGGACTTCTTGCAACAGACGGGTTGCATCTCACGCCAGTTGGAAGAAATGTTTTTGCCAACAGTCTCAAGAACTTGATCAGGAGAGCTTTAAACTGAGTTCCGAGGGGAAGGGAGACAATATTAAGGAACGCAAAAGGGATGGCGTAAATAGTCAAACTGACATAGAGGAAACAAGGCAAACAGTGCAAGGACCCAACAGTGGGAGGCAAAAAAACTTGCACAGGCAGCAAGTAAAAGGGAACCATGGTCTGCGATGTCTCTACACTAATGCACAGAGCATGGGAAATAAGCAAGATGAACTCAAACTCCTAGTACAACAAGGCAAATATGATATAATAGGCATCACTGAAACCTGGTGGGATGAGTCTCATGATTGGAATGTGGAAATAGAGGGGTATAACCTTATTAAGAGAAATAGGCCAAACAGGAAAGGAGGAGGAATAGCACTATATGTCAGAGATATTTACACCAGTGAAGAGATCCTGGACATCAATCATGGAAGCCAGGTGGAGAGCATCTGGATAAGAATCAAAGGGGAGGGAAACAACAAGGGTGTTACGGTGGGAGTCTACTACAGACCCCCAAGTCAGACTGAGGAATTGGATGATATCTTTCTAGAACAAATGACCACACAGTCAGAAAAGAGAGATGTAGTAGTGATAGGCGACTTCAACTATCCTGATATTTGCTGGAAGTCAAACTCAGCCAAATCCTCAAGGTCTAGCAAATTCCTCACTTGCCTGGAAGACAATTTCATGGTCCAAAAGGTGGAAGAGGCAACAAGGGGGTCAGCTATTTTAGATCTGATCCTAACCAACAAGGAGGACTTGGTTAATGGGGTGCAAGTGGTGGGATCATTAGGTGGAAGTGACCATGTTCTCCTGGAGTTTGTAATACAGTGGAAAGGAGAAGCCAGGCAGAGTCAGACACGCATCCTAGACTTTAGGAGAGCGGATTTCAGTAAACTTAGAGAAGTATTGAGGGCGATTCCATGGTCAGAAATACTAAAAGATAAAGGAGTTCAGGACGGATGGGACTTTCTCAAAAGGGAGATACTGAAGGCACAATTTCAAACAGTTCCAGTGAGAAAGAAAAACGGGAGGTGTCTCAAGAAACCAGGATGGATGACTAAGGAACTTTCAACCGAGCTAAGTTTGAAACGGAACATGTATAAGAAATGGAAAAAGGGGGAAATCACGAAAAAGGAATTCAAAGAAATAGCAGGCATGTGTAGGGGTAAAGTCAGAAAAGCTAAAGCGCAGAATGAACTCAGGCTTGCTAGAGAGGTTAAGAACAATAAAAAGGGCTTTTTTGGATATGTCCGCAGCAAGAGGAAGAAGAAGGAAACGGTAGGGCCACTGCGTGGAGAAGATGGCAAAATGCTAACAGGAGATAGAGAACAGGCAGAATTACTCAACACCTTCTTTGCCTCAGTCTTCTCAGAAAAGGCAAAGGGTGCTCAACCTGAGGATAATGGAGCAGAGAACAGAATAGGGGAATTTCAGCACAGAATAAGTAAAGAGATAGTAGAGGAACACCTTGTTAATCTAAATGAATTTAAGTCTCCGGGACCAGATGAACTCCATCCAAGAGTATTAAAAGAACTGGCAAAAGTAATATCAGAGCCATTGGCAATAATCTTTGAGAACTCCTGGAGAACAGGAGAGATCCCAGCAGACTGGCGAAGGGCAAACGTTGTCCCCATCTTCAAAAAGGGGAAAAAAGAGGATCCCAACAATTATCGTCCAGTTAGTCTGACATCAGTTCTAGGAAAGATTCTGGAGCAGATCATTAAACAGAGAGTCTGTGAACATCTAGATGGCAATGCCATAATCACAAAAACTCAACATGGGTTTCAGAGAAACAAGTCATGCCAGACAAATCTAATCTCTTTCTTTGATAAAATTACCAGCTTGGTAGATGAAGGGAATGCTGTGGATATAGTATATCTTGATTTCAGTAAGGCCTTTGACAAGGTTTCCCATGACATTCTTGCAAACAAGCTTGTAAAATGTGGGCTAGACAAAGGAACTGTTAAATGGATCTGTAATTGGTTGACTGGCCGAACCCAAAGGGTGCTCAACAATGGCTCCTTTTCATCCTGGAGAGAAGTGACCAGTGGGGTCCCACAGGGCTCTGTCCTCGGCCCAGTGCTATTCAACATCTTTATCAATGACCTGGATGACAGAATTGGGAGCATACTTATCAAATTTGCAGATGACACCAAATTAGGGGGAATAGCTAATACCCCAGAGGACAGGATCAAGATTCAAAATGACCTGAATAGACTAGAAAGCTGGGCCAAAGCTAACAAAATGAAATTCAATACAGAGAAATGTAAGGTATTGCACTTAGGGCGGAAAAATAAAATGCACAGATATAGGATGGGTGACACCTGGCTGAATGAAACTACGTGTGAAAGGGATCTAGGAGTCCAAGTAGACCACAAGTTGAACATGAGTGAACAGTGTGATGCGGCAGCTAAAAAGGCCAATGCTATTTTGGGCTGCATTAATAGAAGTATAGTGTCTAGATCAAGAGAAGTAATAGTGCCACTGTATTCTGCTTTGGTCAGGCCCCACCTAGAATATTGTGTCCAGTTCTGGGCACCACAATTCAGAAAGGACATTGAGAAACTGGAGTGTGTCCAAAGGAGGGCAACAAAAATG
This sequence comes from Urosaurus nigricauda, assembly GCA_034509955.1. Taxonomy (NCBI): domain Eukaryota; kingdom Metazoa; phylum Chordata; class Lepidosauria; order Squamata; family Phrynosomatidae; genus Urosaurus; species Urosaurus nigricauda. The sequence continues at coordinate 124,611,891 of JAOEGL010000001.1, read as the reverse complement.
GTGAAGGGTCTGGAAACCATGCCCTATGAGGAACGACTTAGGGAGCTGGGGATGTTTAGCCTGGAGAAAAGAAGGTTAAGAGGTGATATGATAGCCCTGTTTAAATATTTGAAAGGATGTCATATTGAGGAGGGAGCAAGCTTGTTTTCTGCTGCTCCAGAGAACAGGACCCGGAACAATGGATGCAAGCTGCAGGAAAAGAGATTCCACCTGAACATTAGGAAGAACTTCCTGACAGTAAGGGCTGTTCGACAGTGGAACGCACTTCCTCGGAAGGTGATAGAGTCTCCTTCCTTGGAGGTCTTTAAACAGAGGCTGGATGGCCATCTGTCAGGGGTGCTTTGATTTGGATTTCCTGCATAGCAGGGGGTTGGACTGGATGGCCCTAGTGGTCTCTTCCAACTCTACGATTCTATGATTCTATGATTCTATGATTCTATGAAACTTTTAGAGACCACTAAAAGCCTTCTTCCAAACTCCAAAGATGTCTGCCTTGTCTTTCTTCTTCTATGACATAGTAGCAATCCAAAGAAGCCTGTTTTTGGATGCTTCTACTGAAGCACTCAGGTTGTGAAAACCTGGACACAAAGGGCTGATCTGCACCCTACTGAGTTGGAAGGGGTTTTGGGGAATCCCTTCCAGCCACCCTCAATTTTCATCAGTAAATCTGTTCATAGGCATGTTTTAGTTATAGTAAACTTTTATTAGCAGCCTAAAGAACGAATCTTCTAGAAAAAGAAGCTTAGTTCTCAGTTCTCAGAAGTTTAATGAACTTTTACATTGATCCTTCCACCAATTTAAAATCACTGTTTTTCAAGCTATGAAGAAGGACCTTATCTCTTCTGAAGAAGCCCTTGGACTGCTAAATGCCCAACTGGCAACAGGGTGAAGAGATCACAGCCAACACCTGGGTTTCCACCTGTCCCTGGAAATGGCTTGCCAGCATGGCTATTTCAACTGGGAAATGTACAACAGACAATGTGAGTATAATAAGGACCTCAGCTATATAGACCCCTCCTACACACAGCTCCTCAAGCATTGCAAGAAGGACAAACACACTGACTGCATCTTTCTGCCTCTCTGTGACACTCTGGAGCAGGTGCCCAGGGCCTAAGGAAGCAGTTCACCACTGAGGAACTCATACTATCTAAGGTCATGGATGAAGCCACTGCCCAGACCTCCAGCAAGGCTTAACCTTTGTTGAGGAAATCTCTAAAGTCTTCAAGAAATTCTTGGAGGGCATCAACTGCATTGCTGGTACCTATGTGGATTCCACCAAGCACAGACACTCTGTACCACGGCATGAAGAAAGGCATCATCCACCCTGGCACATCTTTTGAGGTGCTGAAAGCCCAGCTACTGGAAACCTGGTTTTAAAGCAACTCAAAGTCTGGGTATGTCATTGATCTCATCAAGTGCGTCAAATTGACTGTGGAGGAGGCATCATAGGCCCAGATTTCAAGGGCAACCTGCTTTCAGCTGAGAGAGCAGTGTCAGGCTACCAGGACTCTTATTCTAGCAATCTGATCTCTTTCTTCCAAGCTATGAAGAAAGAACTGATCCTGAAAGACCATGGGATCTATTTGCTGGAAAATCAGATTGCCACAGGAAGAATTACTGATCCAGAGGAGAGCCATTGCCTGGTTGTTAACGAGATTTGGGGCGGGGGGGCTGAGAGTAAAAGGCATACTCGTGGCATAATCACACAATATTTTCAGAAAATGTCACACTCCTCCAGGATTTATCTGGTGAAGATCCAGGAATGTTCCAACAACAAACCATTCACAGGACTTCTCCATGAATGGTTTGTTGCTAGAGCATTCCTGGATCCTCACCAGATAAGTCCTGGATGAGCACAATGTCCCTGAAAATCTTCAGCACAATCACGCAATTATGCTGGGAGTAAGCCTTTTACTCCCATCTTTTTTCCCCTGTCTGAAAATCTCCAAAGTGTCATACAAGAGAGGCCTTTTTGATGAGGAAATGAATGTAATCCTGATGGATTCTAGCGATTATACTAAGGGGTTTTTTGACCCAAACATGGAGGAGAACCTGACCTGTCTGCAGCTGATGGAGTGGTGCATTGCTGACCCAGAGACTGGGCTGTGCCTCTTCCTTTGATGGAAAAGAAGCGGGAGAGGAAGACCTCTTCCAGGTTCTCTGTCTGCAAATACAGGGTGGTGATTATTGATCCTGATACTGGGAAGGAGATGTCAGTGTATGTAGCTAGCTGAGCCATGAAACAGCACCTGCTGAGCTCAGGCATGGTTCTTATCCTGCTCGAGGCACAAGCTGCCCCTGGCTTCATAATAGATCCCATGAGGAACAAAATGTGTGTCAGAGAGGCAGTGAAAGAAAGAGTGGCTAAGTCTGAACTGCACAGTAAGCTGCATATAGTCGGGATTTTGGTCTCCTGTCTCTAGAAGCAGTTTCTTCATGTTGCAAAGCAAATGTTTATTCATCTCCAGATACGCTCTCAAAAGTTTGTGATATAAAATGAATGTTCTTTTGGAATTGTCCTAACTAATTCACTGATGGTCTGACATTATGGGAAATAACCACCATAAGCCATTTATTTCTCCTGGACTTTTAGAAAAGTATAATATCTGCTGTATGACTGGAACCCACACAAAGCACTAGCACTCAGGAAGGTGGCTGTGTTCAACTCCCATTGTTCCAACAGAAATTGTGTTCCCTGAAGCTGCTATTTTAATGCTCCTGTGGAGTGGGTGGATGCAACTGCATAAGTGGAAAGAAAGGAGGGATCTTCCATTAGAGGAAGAAGGGTGGTGATATGCACCTCTTCCACCTGCTGACAGCCCCCAGACTCACCTCACATGTTATTTTGCAAAGTCTTCAAAGCAGACATGACCACATAGGAGGCTGCTAGGAGATGAACAGACAAAAATAGACTCCTAGACTTGCAGAATTGTTCGTTTATAGTCACTTTAGATACTGTCAAAGAGCTCCATGGCTGCTTTTATTTTTCTTCCACATGGAACCACCTCAAGGACTGCTTGCTTCCACCTGGACTTTAACATTAGCTCAGATTCCATGCTTTTGGTGCTGTTCACAAGATATCTGGATAGCAAGCAGGAAGGTCAGGGCTTTTTTGATGTTAGTCCCTTGGCTCCTGAAAACCATTCCAGAGTTCTGCCATGCCTCTTCTTTCTATACTCCTTTCAAAAGAAAAAGAAATTATGGTTGTTTCAGTAGGTTTCAATTTTTGACTTGTTGAAAATCACTGCCAAGGAAAATGAGAATTTGAAAGGAATGATTAGTAAAATTTATAAAATGTTGATGAAAAATAAAGGGGGGGGGGGAAACAAAGGAAAATATTTTTAAAGGAACATGGGAAGAAAAACTAGGATATATAATATGTGATAAGGAATGGGGTAGAATTTGGGCACAAATACATTTGAAGAATTTATCAGTATGAATTAAAGAAAATTATTATAAATTGATTGATCAAGTCCAAATATAGTATTGCTGTCATTATATAATATAGAAAAATGGAAAAAAGAGGAAAAAGATTTGATAACAAATTTGATTACAGCGACGAGATTAATTATAGCAAGATGTTGGACTATACAATAGCAAGATGTTGGACTATAACTATACAATTGGAGGAGAGGTATAAAGAGGTATGGAAATTAGCGATTAATGATAAATTGACATGTAGATTGAAAGTTAAAAAAAAGGATTATGGAAAAGAAGTGACTTTGATGGAATTTGGAAAGAATTTATTGAGAAACTATTGAGAAAAGAAAGATGGAAGATTACCTCCAAGGGGGGAACTGAAATTTTGGATAGAATATGGCTCCTGGGAAGGGGAGCACTGAGGTGGGATATAAAAGATATTTAGATAAGATGTAATAGAATGTAGAATATATATATATACAGATTTATGTATTGTATAATATTCATTATATTAATTTAAATTTTAATTTACATTTTTTAAAAAATCACTGCCTTTGCTTTGTCTCTAGGTCATGTTGGTTTTCAATTTTTGCTTGTAGTTTAAAATCAGCTTTTCTGTTACTGTGTTTTATATGATTTTATATAAGCCAGTCTGGATACTGTTGTAGGACAACTAGATATAAATTTCTTATTCCTTGGGTTTAGGAACAATTTGTTTGTGGTTTCTTAACCTGGAGGGTTTCAGGTCTGGACCAATTTTTATGGTTGTTTTCTTTCCCTGGCCAGTAGGGGACAGTCTGCACCCATTGCTTTGAAGCTTGGCATATCCTAAGTATAGAATAGTTTGAATAGGACCAGAGGACATAGAGATGTGGGATGGATGACTGGAGAAGTGCAGAGCAAGTGGAGAAGAGCGAAGCTCCTCTATTAAGTGTGCCAAGTTCTTGTTTCTTTTCTTTTCTTTTCTTTTGAGTAATTCCATAATTATTTCACTATATTGTAGATTTATATAATTTGTATAATAAGAAAGAAATAGGCACATGAAATAGGGACCACTTTTCCCCAGTTTATATGCATTTTAATGAGAGATCTCATTGACAACCCCTTAATTTGTTACTGGTCAAACATTTCATGCTTCAAGGAGGAATTCTAAATCAAGAAGATGGGAAGTTCCCCCATAATGATATCGGGCTACAGCTGCCAAGTTACTGTGAGCAAGACAAGTACAGTGTGTTACAACCACAACATGAGACTTAGAAATAATAAATAATAATAATAATAATAATAATAATAATAAAAATATTTATATCCCACATCTCTACAAGATGCAATCGGGGTGGCTTACAATGATTAAAAACATAACAGTAACAAAACAAGTAAAATGTGGTTGGAGTTCTTACAGTTCTTTTGATAACTGGAGAGACTATTCAGGAAAGGCCTGCCGGAAGAGATCTGTCTTTACAGCTTTTTAAAAGCTATTTAAGGTGGTAATATGACGGATCTCATCTGGCAGGCCATTCCACAATCTGGGCATGACAGCTGAGGAGGTCCTTAGGGAGGCCATGAACAGCCTTGTTTTATAAGGTTTAGCAAGTTCCTCCCTGAGGATCTAAGTGTGCGGGGAGGATTATATGGAAGGAGACAGTCCCGAAGACAGGTTGGACCCAAGCCATTGAGGGCTTTAAAGGTGATAACCAACACCTTGTACTGGGCCTGGAAACTAATGGACAACAATATGTTGTTTTTGTGTGCTTTCAAGTCATTTTTGACATATGGCAGTCCTAAGGAAAACCTATCATGGGGTTTTCTTGGCAAGGTTGCTTGTGGGGGCAATACCATGGCCTTCCCCTGAGGCTGAGAGAGTGTGACTTGCCCAAAGTCACCCAGTGGGCTTCATAGCTGAGCTGGGAATCAAATCCTGGCCTCCAGAGTTGTAGTCCAACACCCAAACCACTATGCAGCACGGTCAGCCAATAATAACAATAAAACAACAACCCTGAACAAAGAAGCCCTGGTGGTGAAGTGGTTAAATGCTGGTCCTGCAGCCACAAGGTTGTGAGTTTGATCCCAGGCCTCCAAGGTTGACTAAACCTTCCATCCTTTCATAGGTCAGTAAAATGAGCACCCAGCTTGTTGGGAGCAATTGGCTTATAGGCTGTAAACTTAGAGAGTGCTGAATTCACTGATAAGCTGTATAGAAATGTAAATGCTATTGCAATGACCTAATTTTAAAGGTAAAATGAATGTGACTTTTTTATCTGTAATACTTACAAACAAATAACTACAGTATAATTAAACTTAAATAGTTTACATATAATGTATTAGAAAATCATAACTAAAATGCATATATAATACAACAAACAGTTTTCTGTGAACAATAAGCAATAAAACAGCTATGCCACAGCCAGGAGCCACCAACTTGCTAGTGTCTGCCTCTTAAACAGCAAAGGGAGGGGGTACCATGTCTCTAACCAGTTTTAAAACTGAGTTAAAGACGATATTGTTTAGGGAAGCGTTCACAGGAAGTTTGTGACTGTGACCTGGTTGTTTTGACGCTTGATTTAATATTTGATATCTCCTGTTATAACTTGTTTCTTATGATGCTTTTAACTTGTTTTAATCTCTAGATTGTACACCATAGGCAGGCTTTTTACATATTCTTGATTTTATTTGGTTTTTGTACAGTGCCGTGTACACATACACATACGGCACTTTATAAATAAAGCTAATAATAATAATAATAATAATAATAATAATAATACCAGGGATTAGATATAATGCTACTGGGAATGCCTGCTTTCATGATTCTACAGTGGCAATGTTTTCTTTTGCCACTCCTTTGCCTTATCTGAGTGTCATGGTGGTTCATGCATCTTTCCTGATTTATTTTGCATTTCTACTTTTGATATTTTGAAATCTATTCCTTAGTCATGAATATCTATCAGGAGCAGATTTGAAATGTGCCAGATCTTATTAATGTTTAAAAGTTATTTATGAACTTTGTCTTTTAACTTTTAACTGTCTTTTAACTTTGCACTTCCGATTGTATCTAAAAATGTAATGTATCTTTTACACTTTGGATGTCTGTGTCATCAGTAATTGTATGTATGTACTGTATATGTACTGTATACAACTTCTGATTAATTCTTCATTACTACTAACACACTATTACTGGAAAGGATCCTTGATCAGTTTACACCTGTTTTTTGTTCAGTTCATATTTAATAAGTACCAGAAGTTTCCAAAACAAAAGAATTATAGGTCTTAGGGATGTAGTGTTTTCTTCATATAATGGAAAGTGAATATTTATGCTGTTTGGTTGACATAAATATTAACAATTTAATGATTTCATGACTTACTAGTTCCTGGCCCACAACAAAAACCCCATCATCTTTGTTTCTCCTATAGTTTCCCCTTTATAGTCTTTGATGAATTCCTGAGACACTCATTCATTCAGTTTTAAGAAATAATGCTAAGAACAGGTTATTCTTTAAAAGAGAAATCTGAAGTTGAATATACTTGAAATATTTAAGTATATAAATTAAAAATATTATTTAGAAAACATCAATTTTTATCCATTATAAGAATTATTTTAATCTTTAAAAAAGATTTCTGTTGACCTAACATGTAACAGAGAATGTTAGAATACTTTCCTTTCAGCAACTAGTGGTAGCTTTTGTCTACTATTTAAATTTTAAATTAGGACATTCATTTCCTTCCTATACATTTCCTATATAACCCTAACTTTTATTGAAAGTTTAATTTAAATGTATGTTTAACCAATATACCCTACTCTTAACTTTAGAAGATTTGAAGAACAGTTCCTTGTAGGTGGGCGGGGGGGGGGTGTTGCCTTGGTGCATAAAAACACCTTGTCTTTGACCAGGAACCATGTCCGGCAGACTACCTATATCGAATGTATTTACCTGACCCTGAAGGCTAGAGACAGTCTAGGGATTCTGTTGGTGTACCGGCCACCCCGTGCGCTAACAGACTCCCTTAACGAGCTGACACAGTTGGTCTCGGAGCTGGTGCTGGAGTCCCCCAGGCTTTTAGTCCTGGGAGACTTCAACATCCCCTTCGCGGCCAACAACTTTCCATCTGGTGCGGCTCGGGAATTCATGGATACCATGACAGCCATGGGCCTGTCTCAGCTGGTTTCGGGTCCAACGCATTGTGCGGGAAATACACTCGATTTGGTCTTCTGTACGGACATGGAAAATCCGTGGGCGGAAATCACTAACATCTCCGCCCTGTCATGGACGGATCACTTCCTGGTAGAGGCAAGCATCAAGGCATCAACCCAGATCCCCTCCGGGGGTGGCGGACCTATTCGAATGGTCCACCCTCGAAGGCTGATGGAACCCGAAAGGTTCCAAGAAGCCCTAGAGGGGCATATGGTTGCAAGTGACGGCGACACTGTTGATGCCCTAGTTAACATCTGGGATACTGATCTCTCCAGGGCTATACACAGTATCGCTCCTAAGCGCCCTCTCAGGCCTGCTTCCAAAAAGAAGCCCTGGTACACGGAAGATCTCCGGGCAAGGAAGCGGGTCCTGCGACGGCTAGAGTATGCCTGGCGGAAACACCAGCGTTTATCCGACAAGGCTCTCCTAGACCTTCATTTGGAGGACTATGGAGAGGCGATACGAGCAGCTAAGAACTCGTTCTTTGCTGCTCGTATCGCGTCCGCGGAGTCGCGTCCAGCAGAGTTGTTCAGGGTAGTGAGGGAGCTAACTCAGCTCCCCCCTGCCCCGAACCAGATCCTTGAACCAACCAAGGCCTGCTGTGACCAATTTAACAACTTCTTCGCGGATAAAATCTCTCGGATAAACGAAGGTCTGGACGCCAGAATTGAAGCAGAATCCAGAATAGAGGCGTCTAGAGCCTCCGTGGACTTTGTTGTACTGGATCAGTTTGAGTCTGTCGGTACCGAGGATGTGGACAAGATCCTTAGAAGTGTTCGGAAGACGACCTGTTCTCTCGATCCCTGCCCCTCATGGCTAGTGGCCCAGGGGGGCTTGGCGGTAACCTCGTTGTTGCGCCAAATCATTAACACGTCTCTGAGGGAGGGACAATTTCCCGACCATCTGAAATTGGCCATTGTAAGACCGTTGTTAAAAAAGCCCTCCCTCGACCCCCTGGTTCATAATAATTATCGGCCAGTCTCGCTGCTGCCATTCTTGGGGAAGGTGATCGAGAGGGCGGTTGCACTCCAACTTCAATCGATCTTGGAGGAAACGGATTTTCTAGATCCATTTCAAACCGGTTTTCGGGCGGGCTATGGGGTTGAGACTGCCATGGTCGCCCTGGTCGATGATCTCCGTCTGGGTATCGACAGGGGGAGCATGTCCCTGTTGGTGCTCTTGGACATCTCAGCGGCTTTCGATACCATCGACCATGGTATCCTTCTGGAGCGCCTGGCAGAGGTGGGAATCGGGGGCACTGCGCTCCAGTGGTTCCGGTCCTACCTCTCTGGGAGGTTCCAGATGGTGCAGCTGGGGGACGTGTGCTCCGATAAGAGGGCCCTTACATCTGGGGTTCCTCAAGGAGCCATTCTGTCCCCCATGCTATTTAACATTTACATGAAACCGCTGGGAGAGATCATCCGGAGACATGGGGCGCGGTGTTATCAGTACGCTGATGACACCCAAATAGTTTTCTCTATGTCTCCGACTGATGCAGTGACCAGGGATGGCGTCGCTCCTCTCGTGGCCTGTCTGGAATCGGTAATGGACTGGATGAGGGAAAACAGACTCAGCCTGAATCCAGAGAAAACGGAAGTACTGGCGATAGGTTCTCCCGGTCCAGGGATGGAGGTGGTTCCACCCGTCCTGAACGGGGTCACGCTCCCCGTGAAGGACTCAGTACGCAGTCTGGGGGTGCTCCTTGACTCGTCGCTCCATCTGACCTCTCAGGTGGATGCGACGGTCAGGAGCACCTGTTATCAGCTTCGGCTGATTCGCCAGCTGCGTCCCTACCTGGACCGGAGGGACCTTGAAACCGTAGTACATGCTCTAGTAACCTCTCGGTTGGATTTCTGCAATGCGCTCTACATGGGGCAGCCTTTGTATCACACTCGGAAGCTACAACTGGTACAAAATATGGCAGCGCGGGTGGTCACTGGTGTCCCCAGGACCGCCCATATAACACCAATACAAAAAGATCTACATTGGCTGCCAATCCGCTTCCGGGCTCAGTACAAAGTGCTGGTCGTCATCTACAAAGCCCTAAATGGCTTAGGTCCAGGGTACCTAAAGGACCGCCTCTCCCCACACAATCCGCCCCGCACACTTAGATCCACGGGGCAACAATTATTGAGAGTTCCAGAGGCTAAACTATCAGCAACTTCAAAAAGAGCCTTCTCCATCTCGGCTCCTAGCCTCTGGAACTCTCTGCCCACTGAGCTCCGTCAGGCCGCCTCCCTCGATGTATTTAAAAGGGGATTAAAAACACATCTGTTTAATTATGCATACCCCTGATACTCTGATCCCCCCCATGTCGGTTTCATACCCCCCCTACACTGTTTTAACACTGTTTTAATACTGTTTTAATGTTGTAATTTTATGTGATTGTTGTATTGTTTGTTTTTATGCTGTGCACCGCCCTGATCGTAGGAAGGGCGGTATACAAATAAACATTATTATTATTATTATTATTACTACATAGTATTGTGGCTTTAAATGGGGTTTCATATGCAAATATGCAGCCCTTAAATAAGATTGTGTGTGTGTGCGCACATGCATGCCTATGTCAGACAAGGCTAAATCTTATCATCCTACTGTTCAACTTATACGCAGAACATATTGTAAGAAAACCAGGCTTGGCCATAGAAGAAGGAATAACAACAATCTAAGATATGCAGATGACACCATAATACCAGCAAAAAACTTCACAGACTTGGAACAACTACTAAGGAAGATCAAAGAAGAAAGTGCAAAGGCAGGCTTCCTGCTCAATATAAGAAAACAAAAATAATGACCACAGAGAATTTACACAAATTCAACCTAGACAATGAAGAAATAGAAGTAGTAAAAGAGTTCTTATACCTGGGATCAAACATTAATAGGAATAGGGACTGCAGCCAGGAAATCAGAAGATTAAGAATGGGGAAATTGGCTATGAAAGAACTAGAAAAGATCCTAAAATGCAAAGATATACAACCGAGCACCAATCTCCCTGGAAGCCAAGATGATAAAAGTGAAGTTGTCTTACTTACATACATACTTACACATTGTGAGAAGACATGACTCACTGGAAAAAGCAATAATGCTAGGAAAGGTGGAAGGACATAGAAAGAGATGAAGGTTGAATACTAGATGGATAGACTCTATTAAGGAGGTCACACATATGACTTCGCAGGAACTAAGGACGTTATTATAGGGGAAAATTGGGGTTTAAATGGGCATTATACAGCAATATTTGCATGATCACAGTAAAGATTTTCACACACAATCACAATTAGAGATGACTTATCCTGGGAATAACGAGGCCATAACCAGCAACAAATAATTCACTTCCCTGTGAATGATTTGCTGCTGGTTATTCCCAGGATAAGTCATCTTTAATCATGATGTGTGTGAAAATCTTCACTGCAATCACGTGAATATTACTGGATAATGCCCATTTAAACTCCTGATTTTCCCCACCTGTGATAAACTCCTAGGCAGAGCAGTGGAGGACAGAGAGTCTTGCAGATGTCTTATTCACAGGGTTGCCATGGGTCGGGATTGGCTTAAGGTCAGTTAACAACAAAAACAGTGAGTGTAAGTACATGTGCACCGCTGCCTTCAAGTCGTCTGTTGAATTTCATAGGGTTTTCTCAGGCAAGGAATAATCAGAGGTGGCTTGCCATTACCTTCCTCGGAATGATAGCCTACAGCATCCGATATTCTTTGGAACTCCCCAATCCAAATTCTAACCAGGCCTGGCCCTGCTTAATTTTCCAGACAGTCCAGAGCTTCTCTGTTGGAAGCACTGGATGATTCCACATGAATAAAAATACCGATGGAGCAAGAAGTGAAAGACAGAGGGGAAAGTTGCTTGCCATTCCACACTTCAAGCAGTTAGGAAATCTGAAATTATGCCTCAAGCAATGGAGCAGGTGAGGAAGAACGTGGAATGTAGTCCTTAAGGAACTCCAGACCAAATCCATTTAGGACTTTAAAGATCCATACCAGTACCTTGAAATGACACTGAAATAAAGGCAGGATGTGATTATAAACACTAACTTAGATGACATTAAAAGGGTGGCAAGACTGTACTTACCTGGGAATAAAACCCATGCAGTAGGACTTATTTGCATGACATGCTGCCATATGTTTAGAGCTGGGATGGGCCACTTGGTGGGACAGATTTCTCTCTGGAACACCCCCAAATTTACTAGTGTGTTGAATTTGCTATGGTGATGGCAGCAGAAAGAAATGAACTTTTAAAAACATGAAAATCAGTAGTATGAGCTACATCTGCCTTATTTCTGAGGCTAACATTGATACTGGAACTGTGTACAATCATGTGTGTTTTGTCTCAGCTGAAAGTAGTGAGCCCAGGAACATTATTTTAATCACAGGCATGACATATGGGGTGCCCACCCCATGTTTACAAAGAGTAGTGCCTCATAGACTTTTGGCACTGTTTTTTAGCTTTTAAAAAAGAAGTCAAGTTTTGTTTTGTGACCCTTTAAGGTTGCAAAAACAGCCAGGCTGTGAGGGGAAGCTAGATCCCATCAGCAAATGAGATATATTTATTGTTTATGGTTTTTGTTTTAACATGTTGGAGGGCAGTTGGTGAGAAAGGGTCATATGGCTTCCCTTTTTGTCTGTTTTTCTGTTCACAAATGCTCAACAAGTGATTCTAGATGTAGCAGCTTTTTACAATGCCTGTTGTATTTAGGCACACAGCTAGAGTCAACTCCTGCTCTTTCTGGGCCCAGGTTTGATTTATTGCTTTGTTTACCACAGACACACCTCTGCAAATTGACATCAACAGCCCTCCTTCTGATGCTAGTGTTGCTAAAAATGTTCAGCTAGACAGAGGATATGGAGGAAAGGGTGTTGAACAGGCATAAAAAGCCTTTCTGAAAAGGAGCTTCACTGGCAGAGGCCTTGTTAACTCAGAAGCACCTGTAGTTTAAAACTGATCAATAAAAGTGGGGGAACAAGACATTGCCCTTTTACAATTGATGAACTCAGTAGTAGGAGGAATCTTTGGCCCTCTGGATGTTTTGGACTTCCACCTCTTAGAGGTGTCATTAAACATGACCAATTGTAGCATTAGAGCAGGTGGAAATGCAGGATTCTCCCATCCCTGCTATTACAGCAGCTTTCCACTGTTTTAAACAGGGATTTAAACAATATCCACAAATCTTTTGTTTGTTTGTTTGTTTGTTTTTAATGAGAAAGGATGTTGCAACAGACCAAGCCACCCCCTTGAGAAAATGGCCAAACGCTGCAGAATTTAGATTTCTGGACCTTTGTGTGGGGAAAAATGTGCAAACTCCTTGAGGTCTGGGGTTAAAAAAATGTTTTGTGCAAAACACTTTTTGTGCAAATGAACTTTTCACAAAAATAGTCCTGAAGTGGAATTAAACAAATATACCAATGCAAAAAGTTTGCAATTTCACCCAGTAGGGTTTAAACGCTGGAAATTATTTGTCCTTCATATGGGAAAGAAGTAAATGATTTAGTATGAAATGCTTTTGGTGCTTCTCTTCACTTTATAATGCCACTTCCGATGTCGATATTTGGCTTGAGAGCCACCCAGTGGGCTTTGTAACCAAAGAGGAAGATTAAGATGGATGCCCCATTTCCAAAACATAACTCAGTAGCATGCTACCATACTGCCATTTCTCTTACTGTTTTTGGTAACATGGTGGAAACACAGAAGATGAAAAACTTGCTGGAAAAGATTCAAGTTAAGACAGCGAATCTGATCAGCAAGGATAGCTTAACTAATCTGCACAGTATGCACATTACATTTCAAAGAAATGCAGATACTGTATACACTAAGCAATAGAAATAATGGGCAACCATTTTTTACTTTAAAAAAGGAAGGCCACTTGGCAGTCTTTACTGTGGATCCCGTTAAAAGTCTGGGAAACCATAACATCAGAAATTCCAACTTGGCTTTTGTTCAAAATCAATGCTGCCAATGACGTCTGTTAAGGTTGCTTAACTTTTCCATTATAACATTGCTTTCAGTTGTTCATACTGTATTATTTGCCCAGTTATAATTGTTACTGCATGACACCAAAGTTCTCCTCAGAGTGATTTTTAAAGATATTTCAGCCATGCTTGTGAGAACGATGGGCATGAGACATGAAATGCATGTTCTGGATCCAAACCAAACCAAACCAAACCAAACCAAGCCAGGCCTTTCCAATGCTTTCATTGAGAAATTCCAGTTCCTCTGTGGCTTTAGGCAAAAGACTTGCAATTTGGCTGCAGATAGGTTTGATTTTGGTGTTAGGCAAGAACTTCGTTTTTGTCAGCCTCAGGAAAACCTGCCCACATTTGGCTGGATTGGAAGCCTCCAAAACATTGCAGCTTATACATGCTTAGCAGAGACTTTTAAGAACTTGGCAAGAGATGTTGCCAAGTTGTCTGTGCTGAAAGTGCGCCAGCAAATTGGATGGAGAAGTCGGCTGGGATGGGAATCAACAGAGCTGTGCTCTCTGGCCACCAGGAGGCACTGTAATGCTGATGAGGAGAAAGTAGCTGCTGATTTGCAAGATTCTTCCTCCTAGCTACAAGGAGTAGAACCAGAACACAACTGGGTTGGAGAGAGCAACAGGGAACTGTTTTGACAGCCTTTATGACATGCCATCTAAAAACTGGGAAGCTAGCTTCCATTGGAATAGCATGTGACTTTTCTGCAACCCTTTACATCCAATCTCATTGATGATGTCTGGTTACAATGCTGTTCCAATGTTATGCTATGGAATTGCTTGTTGGCCTTAGATAATATTAAAATACTAGTCTAGTTTACATTACTGTTGTAAAGAGGATAGAAACGTTAAGTATTCTGCATACTGGAAATACACTCTTAATCAGAGTTTGGAAAATTGCTTTTTAGAAAAAATGGTAACTCCCTCTGCTCTCAGCTAATATGCTAGTTGGGGATTTTGGGAAGTGTAGACTGTAAAGAGATCAAATTTTCCAAGCTCTGCCCTAAATTCCAGATGTTATAAGTAGACCAGACTGAAACACTTAGGACATTTGTGTCACAACATTAGTCATACCTGAAATCTGAAGAGCAGGTACCTAAAAAGATATTTGTTCAGAAGGATCTCATCACCATACAATTTGTTCTGCAGGCATTTTTAATGCTATGGGATTGTTTTATAGCAAATTACGTGCAGGAGTTCCAGCTGCCGCCAATTCAACCCACCCTGTAGATATGCTGGATCTATGAGTTCCACTATCAGCAACCATCATAAGCAATTGCTCACACTATCTGGGATGGTATGGTTGGGGAAGACTGCACTACACTATACAGTCCACCCTCCATATCCACGGATTCTTTATCCACACATTCAAGCATCCACAACTTGAAAATATTTTTAAAAATATATACATTCCAAAAGACAAACCTTGATTTTGCCATTTTATATAAGAGACACAATTTTACTATCCACTGTATTTAGAAGGACTTGAATATCCACAGATTTTGATATCCATGGGTGGTCATGGAACCAAACCCCAGCAGATACTAAGGGCCAACTGTACTTACTTGCATTAGTTTCATCATCCTGATGCTGTCCAGTTGCCTTTGGGCTCCAGCTGCAGCAATTCCTTTTGGACAATAGTTCTGAGGTGATCAGCAGAGTATGTTGCACTTTGGTTCCAAACTACAAAATACTATGAGACTGAGATGGCTCAATTTTGAAATTTGTTATTTGGTGAATTTTCTACTTTGTTTTGGGAGAATTGCACTAGAACTCTCTAGCAGACAATTCTAAGTAACTACCAGTGTCACGATTCGCTAGGATGGATTCATAATACCTAAAAACAGTACTGAAGTGCTAAGAACAAGTATGTCTTAGTGGTTTCAGCTTTGGACTACGACCTTGGGAGACCAGTGTTCAATGGAAATCCAGTGGATGATCTTGGCCAAATGACATTCTCTCATCCTCACAGGAAGGCAATGGCAAACTTCCTCTGAATAAATATTGTCAAGATAGGTTCACCACAATTCAGTAACAACTTGAAGGCATACAACAACTAGTGAACTGCTATAAACCTGTAGTGTAGACTGACTCTTGAGCATTCTTGGGGCTTTTTACATTGGCAAGAAAGTGTGACCTGAAGTCGCCTTTATCTTAATGCTTAGCAGCTACATAGCAAGCCCCAGGTGTGCATTAAAAAAGTGCAGAGCTGCTACACTGAGGGGTGTGGGAACGACTTATCTGAGGTCTTTTTTGTGGCTCAGCAGTTACATGGGAAGCTGTCAGAACACTACAAATACAGGCGGAGCTGCTACATGGGCAGCAATAAACGCGGCTTTAAACTGCGATTTTAATTTTTTTTTCCTTGCCGGCTGCGAATTGCGCTGTTGCGCTGTTCGTGCCGCCGCGAACAGCGCTATTGCAATGGTCGAGGCTTGAACTGCGCTATTGCGAGGGTCGAGGCTTGAACTGCGCTATTGCGAGGGTCGAGGCTTGAACTGAGCTAGCTTGAACTGCGCTATTGCGATGGTCGAGGCTTGAACTGCGCTATTGCGCTGTTTGCAGCTGCGAATTGCGCAGTTTTAAATGATTTAAAGGGGGTTTGGGAGCTTTAAAAAACTGCGCGGTTAAACCCCAGCTTTTACACCTGGAGGGCATAGAATGTTTTAATTAGGAGTGAAGTCCACACCACGCATGCTCCCAACCCACGATCCATTCTGATTCGCACCTGCAGCGCAGCCTTTAAATGGGCGCCTTAAGGAAACAGAGCCCCATTTAACTGCGCAATGGCATCTTAGCGTTTTGATGTACTAGCGCTATAACGCACTTTTTTAAAAAGTAGTGGGGCAACCGAACTACTTTTTAAAGGCGCGTTTTTTCCCTTAAAACGCCAAAATGGCGTTTTCATGGCACACTTTCCCATTTTCTAATGTAAAGGCTGGGTTTTCAAGCAGCCTTCATGACACCTCTTTTTGCCAATGTAAAACGGACCCTTATGTCATAGTTGGAGATCTCTAGTGTAGTGGATGGGTTCTTAAAATTGTAAGAAGAAGAATAATTCACAAGAACTGAAATTCATGTGTGTAAAGATGAGAGAAATTACATTAATAAATTATTTATTTCTTATAAAGTGAACATGATGAATACTAGATAGCAACATACATTTCTGTGAAGTAAGTGAGGCACAGATGACCCATTAAAACAAGAATCTGCAACCTCCAGCATTTCCCCATATTTAAAACTGGATATACTAAAAGTAAAGAGAACAAAAAATTGAGGCAAAATTAATAAACATTTAAAATAGAATTAAAGAAGGTTCTAAAACAACCAAAGAGCTATTGCCAACTAAATTTCTAGAATTGCCATTTTCATAATTAATAATAATAATAATAATAATAATAATATTTATTTCTTACCCGCCCCTCTGAGCGAGCAATCGGGGCGGGGTACAACATATTAAAAAAAATACAGTTAAAATCCTCCAAACATACCCACCTCCCTCCCCTTAAAACAGTATTAAACTAGTCATAATTAAAAGAATCAAGATTTAAAATACATTCATTCAAAGTCCCCTGTAGGCGGCCGGATGGGGGCGGGGGGGGGGGGGTCATCAGGCAATGGGAAATTAGTTACAGTCCGGGAAGGCCTGCCGGAAGAGATGCATCTTGGTTGCTTTTTTAAAGGCTTCCAAGGTTGTAATAAGATGCATCTCATTCTTCATGCAGTTATGCAGAATCAGGAAGCATTATCAGTTCATTGCATTTCAGTGTCTCTTGTGTTGTCCTCCCATATTTTTTTCAAGGCATGGCTTGTGGCAATATAAAAAAGAATTCCAGGCCCTGTACTTTTAATGAAGGTTTCTGTTCCATTTCATGGCTTCCTTTTAATTGTAGCTGGGGATTATTTGTTTATCCATTTATGTATTTTATTTTGTTTGATGACTTCCTCTGAATTATATCTGTGATATTTTATTTTATTTTACGATATCCTCTGAACTGGAGCTGTGAGTTATTTATTTACCTATTCATTTATTTTATTTACAAACTGTCCCAAATGTCTTTTTTCTATAGATACAGTATAGTATCAGAAGATGGTAATGGAAATAACATGTATTTTTAAAGTTAAATTTTATTCATTTGTAGTAGTGAAATAGAGTCAACATGGTGCAGTGATTTGAGTGTTGGACTATGATTCTGGAGACCAAAGTTTAAATCCCCACTTAGCCATGGAAACTCACTGTGTGACCTTAGACAAGTCATGGGAGTTTATCACATGTGAGGAATTTCTCTAAATTTCGCAATAGTAATTTTCATATTCAATTCGGAATTTCACGTGATTGTGTGAAAGTGCATCACACAATGACATGCTAGGTTCGCAATTCACGCGATTGCGCGAAAGCTTATTATACATTTTCTGTTTATTTCAAACCCAGAACAAACGCATTCAGGAATATCTTATTACACCAGTGGATTTCTAAATGCAAAATTGGTCTCCTGCGCATGCCCACTTCTCAACTGATGCCATGGTGACCTCATGTACTTCCAGGTCATTGAGTCTGGGTATTCCCTCTGCAATTTCAGCTTTTACTTGCAGTACTTACTTCTTGCTCCTTTTCACGTGAAAGCCTGCCACCAGCTGAAAGGTTTTACTTGCAGTACTTCCTTTTGCTCCTTTTCACGTGAAAGCCTGCCACCAGCTGAAAGGTTTTACTTGCAGTACTTCCTTTTGCTCCTTTTCACATGAAAGCCTGCCACCAGCTGAAAGCTTTTAGCTGTAGAACTTCCTTTTGCTCCTTTTCACGTGAAAGCCTGCCACCAGCTGAAAGCTTCTACTTGCTGTACTTTTACTTTGCGCCCTAAGTCGCATATGCGCTGAGAAGATGTGCCATGCAGGAATTCCCCATCAAAGCATGCTGCATGTTATGGGTCAGAATAGAAGACTCTCAGGACTCCATGCCCCATGATGTGTCATCTTGAAATCACTGTAACAGTGCCAATTCTGGGAGGGGGGGTCACAGCTTATCTACCCAGATAAGTGGTGCCATGCATGAATTCTATGGAATGAATGGGAACAAGGGCAGATGGGGGGTCTGTTTGGATAGCCCTTGGGGACCTCATCTTAACTGGGCAAGTGAAGGAGGCATTGCTATGGCAACTGTTGGAAGGCAGGAATCACGCAAAAAGATTAGGGTAAAGCTGGCACTAGATGAGCGTAAAAGTGCTCCCTCCTCTGGCCACCTGTTCATGCATGGCAAAACATTTTGGGGGCTACAGGAAGTAAAAAGGAAAAGCCAGTGCCATGAAGGATCATGGGAATTGTAGTAAAGATGGCGAAATTGGGGATGAACAGAAATGCCTATCACACCCCAAAAAAGCGAAATGAATACGAAATTGCCAGGGAATAGGAATTGTAAGTCCGCTAGTTCACCGAATTTGCCTATGTTCTGATTGCGTTCGGACCACATTCGCACATCAAGCAAAAACCAGGAATTGCATGTAATGAGAAATCACGCAATCGCGCGAAACCTCATGATTGCATTCACAAACCCAGGAATTGCATGTAATGAGAAATCACGCAATCGCGCGAAACCCCATGATTGCGTTCGGTTTTTCAGTAAAAAATTGGTCGTGTGATAAACTCCATGCTCTCAAATTGGTCGTGTGATAAACTCCATGCTCTCTCATCCTCAGAGGAAGGCAAAAGCAAACCAACTCTGAACAAATCTTTCCAAGAAAACCCTATGACAGGTTCACCTTAGGGTTGCCATAAATCAGAAACAATTTGAAGGCACACAACAAAGTAGTGAAATAACAGCTTCACTATAAAATAAAAAATTTAAAAAGAGAGAGGAAATTGGCAAGTAAAGCTTCCCATCCTGTACAGATGCAAAATTGATATTGGGGCAATTAAGAGACAGTATTTTAAGTGCAATTCATCTCTAAATCCACAGCAAACATTAAAAGAAGGTGGACTTGAAAGTAGGAAACTTGGGAGTCAAACTACATGTCACACCTGAAATGCGGCATGCAGAAAATTCTTCCTTCCTTCCTTCCTGAAGTATTGGAGAAACATTAGGGAGCATTACATTCAGAAGGGGATTTAAACCTTCCCTTCAGATCTGTGACAGTGTACCCTCTCTGTCACAGCTGCAAAATACATCCTCCATAGGTGCCAATGAAAATATTCCCACAGATGGTAGTTGAGTGGTCAAGTGGTGAGTTTATTGCCTAACTCTCCCCATATTTACTGTTCTGCAGTTCATATCACTTTGCATTACCAGTGTAACAGAACAAGGAAAGAGATTACAATATAAAAAGAGATAAATAAATAGGTTCCTAGTTCCTCAGCCAGCATAGTCGCTGGCCATATTAGCTGAAGAAGGTGCAGAATTGCAATCCAAAAGGTAACTTTTCTGAGTTCAGGACTCACAAACTACATATTTTTGTGTGGGTGTTTTTTGTTTTGTTTTTTGCAGTGTGGGTGGGAATCTCATACCTACTTCATGATAAATTAGTTCTGTGAACTGACTCAGAGGTGGTTGCATTGGTTCAACTAAATCAGCAGTGGTTCTCCAAGTTTTTCAGTTTTTGCAAGTTTCCTACTTGAAATCCTTTTAAACAGAAATTTCAGGGATAGACCTGGGACCTTTGCATGTATTCTGCTGCTGTATTATACTCTCATCACAAGAATGAGCCTGCCTGCTTAGAATGGGATTAAACCCATGCCTGTCAATACAGTTTTGAGTTTAAAAGATGACAACTGTCAGTATCAATGTGACAATAATTATTAATTTAATATTAAAAACACCCTTCTTCTGAAAAAAAATCTTACTCAGACATTCAATGATTTGGCAATGCCAGAAGGCTCGGCAGTCTTAACTCTGCCTCCTTATCAATACGACACGGATGTGCACCTAGGAACAAGAACGGAGCTACTAAAGTCACCCATAGGTTTTCTTCTGAGCTCCATCCTAATGAAAATCATATCTTTTAATAATAATAATAATAATAATAATAATAATATTATTTATTTATATCCCGCTCCATCTGCACTTAGGCAAACAGGGCGGCTTACAACATTAAAATTATACATATCTTAACCCCCAACCCTCCCTCCCTTAAAATAGAATTAAACATTTTACAATTTTCACCAAGACTGAGCTCAGAAAAAAGTTTGTAGCAGTTTCCTTTCAAAGCCAGCTGACTGGCTGGGACTGGCTAGTGCATCCATCATATCAAAAGAGAGCTATTCTCCTCATCTGAGAATAGGTTTTCAATTTCAACACATTTTAAAAGAAGCACTAATGAGCTTTTCATTGCATAAATGCAGAATCAGCCTCCAAACAATTTTGAAAAGGGACAATGGGTAGGTATGGAACCTGAAGACTGCATCACCATTGGAACAGAAAACAAGTTACATCTATCATTTGCAGTGCAGTGATGGAAATAAATCTGGCAGGAGGAAAAAAACAACAATCCACAACTGACTTTGGTTTTCAGGTGTATCTGTATGTACTTGTTTTTCATTATGCAACTCATGCTAGCTTTTCCACAGGAAACCTAACACATCATCTAATGCCTTCCATATTCATACTGCAAACCTGGCTTTTGTAGCTACATAAGTTTATCTATTAAAGCAAAGTTGAAAGTTTAGAGCAAATATGAGCCAGGGTATTTTTAAAAAGATGCTACAGTAGCACCTATAGCAAACATCTCACTCCAAAATGCATTCTGACCTTCCCTTTGCCAAATAACTAATGTGAAAGATTAACTAGATGACTTGCCCACATTTCTTGCCCATTCCAATTCAGAATGCATAACTCAAGGTTTGCAGCAGTGCCTTGTGTTCAGATGCACAAACGGATGTTTCCTGAGCTTCTGCCGCTGCCACTCTAAGCCAACCAGCACCCAAAAATCTTCAGATCTGTTTGGAGATCATTATGTGCAGCAATATGTGTGCAGTAGGATCCCACCTGCAGCACAGGATTTAGGGATGTGAACAATTGTGTGTATGAGCATGCACCTTAACAAAAAATGAAGACCATTTTATCCCTTTCCTTTTTTCCCTTTCTGCTCAGCCATCTACCAAATGAGGGAATGAGGCTGGCCTCGGTAGGAGCAAATGTTGGTTGTTTGACTGATGGCAACCCTGTGGATTAGACATCTCCAA
Organism: Urosaurus nigricauda; assembly: GCA_034509955.1. Classification (NCBI taxonomy): domain Eukaryota; kingdom Metazoa; phylum Chordata; class Lepidosauria; order Squamata; family Phrynosomatidae; genus Urosaurus; species Urosaurus nigricauda. Next base: position 124,590,137 of record JAOEGL010000001.1, on the reverse strand, counting down.
GACCTCCTACCCTCCACTGCTCTGCTTAGGTCCAATAATTTTAAGCCCGTGATCTTTCTAATTGACTCTATCCCTTTGGCACGAGGTATTCCTCTCCTTCTATTACCTTTTACTTTTCCTAGAATTATTGTCTTTTCCAATGAGTCATGTCTTCTCTTGATGTGGCCAAAGAACAACAGCCTCAATTTGATCATCTTAGCTTCCAGAGAGATGTCAGGCTTGATCTGTTCAAGGGAACATTGTCTTTTTGACTGTGCAGGGTATCCTCAGTACTTTTCTCCAGCACCACAACTCAATTGAGTTGACATTCTTCATATCCATTTTCTTCACTGTCCAGCTGTCACATCTTCTGTACAAGGTGATAGGGAATATAATGGATTGGATGATTCTAAATTTAGTGCTCAGTTGTATATCTTTACACTTTAGGATTTTGTCTAGTTCTTTCATGGCTGCCCTTCCCATTCCTAGTCTTACTTCTTGACTGCAGTATCCATTCTGATCAATGTTTAATCCTATGGGTGGAAACTCTTTTACTATTTCAATTTCCTCATTGTCTAAGCTGAATTTATGTCTGTCCTCCATGGTCATTATTTTTATGTTGAGCAGTAAGCTCGCCTTTGCACTTTCTTCTTTATAATTTTTCCAAGTCTGCAATGTTTTCTGCTAGCAGTATGATGTCATCCACACTTCTTAGATCATTGATGTTCCTTCCTCCTATCTTCACTCGTCCTTCTCCAGAGTCAAAAGTTGCTTCTTGTTTGATATTTTCTCTGTAGAAGTTAAACAAATAGGGAGATAGAATGCAGCCTTGGCTTACCCCTATCCGAATTGGAAACTATTCTGTTACTCCATATTCTGTTCCACCAGTAGCCTCTTGTTCTAACTACAGATTTCTCATCAGGACTATCAAATTTGGTGGCACTCTCATGTTCTTAAGAGCTATTCATAGCTTTTCATGATCTATGCAGTCAAAAGCTTTGCTATAGTCTATAAAGCACATGCTGATATTTTTTTTTGAATTACTTGTTATGCTCCATGAGCCATCATATATGTGGTCCCTAGTGCCTTTTCTTTTCCTGAACCCTGCTTGCACTTCTGGGATTTCTCTCTCTATGTATGGTTGGAGTCTGTGTAGCAGAATTTTGAGCATAATTTTGCTTGTGAGGGAAATTAATGCTATGGTCCTATAGCTGTTGCAGTCTTTTGTAACTCTTTTTTTGTGGATGGGGATGTATAGCGATCATTTCTAGTCTGTTGGCCATCATTTTGTTTTCCATATTTGTTGACATATGTTAGTTAACACTAGATTCTGTGGATTGTAGCACTTCGACTGGAGTACCATTTATTTCTGGTGATTTATTTTCCCCAATTTCTTTTATAGCTTCTTCCACCTCACATATATGAATCAGTAAAGGGCTGGCATCCCTACTTGGAGTTTCTGTCATTCAGGTCTTCTTTTCCATAGATGTCTTACATATACCCAGAAGAAAGGTCATAGCAAAGACTGATTGCTGGTGCTCCTTGGAGATGATGGAACAAAGGGTGAGGTTACCAGACACACTGCCAAAGAGTACCTGGAGGTGAAACAAACTACAAATACTTTGGTGCTCACTTTCATTACTTTCATATGAAAATACCTTGTATCCCTCTGTTTATTGGGAAGGGTGTTGAGGTTTAGTTGGGCAATTCCCTACACTGTCCAAATTGTAGGACCATGCCTGTTGATGAACCTGAAGGTCTTACTGCTTTATCACACTAGGGTGCAAACAGGATTTAAACGAGAGTTAAACAGGAAATGTCCTGTGATAAACATAGGGCATTTCCTGTTTAATAATAAAAAATTATTTATACCCCACCCCTTTGAGATCAATCGAGGCGGCTTACACGATAAAATGCCATTATATCAATAAACAAACTGCGTCCCTCCCCCCCGAAAAGATATTAAATCAGTTACAATTTAAAACCAGCAATTAAAACTACATCAGTACAACACAACAATACAACAACAGTAAGCCGAGAAGGATAGTGTGTATTCCTGGAAAACCACAGGGAATCCTTAACAAGGGTTCCTGAAGCCAGGATTATTTATCCTAAGAAGGCCTGCCGGAAAAGATCCATCTTGACAGCCTTTTTAAACCTGTCCAAAGATGTCAGTTGATGGATCTCATCCGGCAGGCTGTTCCACAATTTGGGGGCGACAACAGAAAAAGCCCTCTGGGAGGTAGCCGAAAACCTAGATCTTTGAGGCTGTAGCAAATTTCTCCCAGAGGACTGGAGAGCACGGGGAGGATTATAGGGGAGGAGGCGGTTTAACTCTTATTTAACTCTTGTTTAAATCCTGTTTGCCCTCTAGTGTGATAAAGCAGTGCCTAATTTCAATAGTCTCCTGTGAGAAATTGGCTCAGAACTCTTATAACAGCAGGATGTCTATTCAAGCACCCTTGTCTGCTATGAGCATGCAGCCCCTCACAGATCCTTCTCTCTTTAAAGAATATGGCCCTTGACAGAAAAGATTCCTCAGCCCTGACTTGGGGCATAGTAAAGGAATTCCCAGTTTTGAACACAGACAATACTCTGCAAGAACTGCTATTAATCAAGACATGAATCTTAAGTAGGGCAACCCAAATTAAATGGTTACTTTCATCATTATAAAGTATACCTCATCAAGATGTTGTGAAGATAAAAGACATGTGTTGATAAAGAAACTACAAGGGAGGAGTGACGCAGGACACCCTGGGGCCAGGGATGAGTAATTCTCTAGTCAGTTCAGCATTTAATGATTGCAGTAAACAAAGCCCAGGGCTATAAAATGAATGATGAGAATAACACTGAATAGGGAAGTTACCAGAACGAAATGAAATATTTCAGACAAAACCCCTTTCTCCTCAAATAGCCTTTGGTTAAAAATAAAACAAAACCGTCTTGAGATAAAAAGACTTTCCTAAATCTGTTTGCTTTGGGTGGAATAAATAAACAGACAAATGAGCTGTAAATTTAACCACTTTTTGCATATCCCATAAAAATGATTCATCATGTCTTTATCAGTGTTTTCTCCATCTTCATCAGTTGCCTTAACTTTTTACATTCTTCAAACAATCCAAATCTAATCAGTGCATGGGTGTTATTTGCGCTCAAATTGTCTGTCCACATATGGTGAGCCCATGAATCTCATAGGGTTTTCTTGGGCAAGGAATACTCAGAGGTGGTTTTGCCAGTTCCTTCCTCTGAAATATAGCCTACCACACATGGTATTTGTTGGTAGCCTCCCATCCAAGTACTTACCAGAACTGACTCTGCTTACCTTCCAAGATCAATGGGATCTGGTGCCTTTAGTGTATCAGTGGAGGAGAGGGGAAAAAAATACACAATCATATTTTTCATCTGATGAAGGGGTTAAAATCCACAAAAACACATGCTGTGATAAAATTATTATTTTTAAGATGTCAAGGCTCAAGACTCTTTGTTCTTAATCTGTTTTTAAATTAAGCTATAAACTGTCATGAGTCCCAGTCCTGGGAGAAAGCTGAACTACTGTAGAAATTAAATGAATAGTCATATCTTTGTTATTGGCATATGAATCTTTTTCATCTTTGTGTGACTGGAGAAATGGAACTTTCAGCCATAAAAGGAAAACAAAATCAGCTCAATAAGCATTACTAAACGAATCAGAACCCCTAGTGAATAATATGCTTTTAGGGAACATTTGTGTTGCGGTGGTGACAATGAGGGGATGTTCATCATATTCCATGCCTGCAATATACAGAAAACTAGTATTCTGAACCTAGGTAGGCTCCTCAGGAACTAGCTCAAAATGTTTTTCTACCCAAACAGTTATGATGTGTGATTGAAGACAAGGATTAAATTAGGAACCTGAGAAGAAGCTATGTAGGTGCATCCTTTTCATTAAGTGTCATGTATTGTAAAGAACAACCTGTTGTTATTGGATTTTACTGCTCCACAGAACACAGAAGGGGTGGGTAGGCCTTACTTGGGAAAGCTGTTATTTGAGCTCATTTACACCTTGAAGATGGCACCAGCATCAAATATGATAGCTCCATAATGTCTCTTTTATCCTGGCAACTTTTCGGTTTTGGGCACATAAGGCTAGGCTTGTACAGCCATTGAAATCATGGCTTACTGGGGGAAAGCAGCATGCTGCTTAAAATTATATAATTATAATGAATTATATAGGGTGTGGCTATGCAAACCACAAACCTTTCATCTGTGTTTCTTCATGATGTATGAACCCAACAGGAGTTGACAATCTGGATTCTTTCCCAACAAACCAAAGACATGGTTTGTTGCAAGGTTACTGTTGACATGGTTTGTTGCAAGGTTATTTTTGTGGCTTGATAAGGGACAAACAAAAGTGTTGGCTCCTGCTGGGTCTTGGCATCATGATGAACAAACCATGGATGGGAGGCTTATTCACAACCCAGAATTCTTTAGATTTCCAACTTGTCATGATGTCTAAATAAATCCAAAAGCTGCAATAACACCTCTTGTTTCTGGCTTTTTTGGCCTTTGCAGCCTTAAAGAAAAGTCTCAAATGGGTTAAGGAACACTCTTGTGTTCCCACTTTACCACTAGCAATGCTGGAGTAAACATTAGGCTACAGCACTAATTAAAATAGGCCCAAATAAGTGATTTCTAATTTTTTGCTATTGTATTTATTTACTTTATCACAAGATTAAAGTAATTATTCCTGTTTGGAAAAAGCTGATATTGCTAGCAAGACTAGAAGTGTGAGTGTGCCAAGCAGAAATGAGAGAGGCAGAAAAATCTACCATAGGAGATATTACTGAAGTGAAATCCAACATATTGTATGCTATGCAATTTCTTTTTAGTTCTCCCAGTATGGTCCACTTACTGTAGATACAGGAAAAAAGTATCAAAATCCACAAATAGGTGAATGTGTTACCAGTCCCATTCATCATTTTGGAATGTCAGCTTTAAAAGCTTGGTGACATGATTACCCTGTCACACTGTTCACCAGTTTCCCGATCCATTTACTGGGTGGACAGAGACCAGGTAAAATGATAATCCTAAGTGTGCAGGCTGTGAACTTGAAAAGAACAACTGTGGGAACAGCAGCAGTAGACAGCACAGGCACAGGAAGAAGATCAAGAGATGAGAGGGAAGAGCTGAGAGGTCAGAGAGCATTATCTTTCTGTAACAGCAGTACAAAATTTTAAGTACTGAGAACAGAGTAAACAGGCATCCCTGGGATTTACAGTAACTAATAGCTAGGATTTCATCTTGATGCCTGTGGGATCTTCCTAGTGATATCACTACAGGCTAAGGGGAGAGCCAGAACATTATGATTCTCATGTCCCACTGCCCTTATTTAAACCTCTGCCAAAGGAAGAAAAAGGAGAAAGCTCCACAGAACAGCTATGGGGGTGGGGGAGAAAAGAGGCTGGGAGGGAGCCCAGTGAAAGGTCGACAGTGGGAGGATTGGCTGGGGCTGGCGCCACTGGAGGGTGAGGGAACGATTCACCCTTCTCTGGTGAGCTCAGCCACCCACAGCACTTCCTGTGAGCACGAGGAGGGAGGGAGGAAGAAAGAGAGGCAGGGCTGAGGATTGGAGAGCTTTGCCAAAGTGGTGCCCTAAGCACCCATGTATGGAATGGCTCAGGCTTATGCCAGGGATGGTGGTAGAGTAAGAGTCAAGCTAGGACTTACCAAGTTACTTATGAAAGGCCTACCCTGCCTATGAGAAGACCACAGAAGCAGCTGCCTTAGGGAGAAGATTTCAGCCTCCAGAAAACCCAGATGTTTCATGTATTATTTACAAACTGCATTTACACCTCTATTTTCCTACAATATGTGGCTCTCCTCTACCCAACTTTATCCACACAACAATCTTGTGAGGCAAGTCAGGATGAGAGTGACCAGCGCAAGGTTACTCAGGAGTTTATCATACAACACAATTTGGGGGTATAATACAATGGCAATCCGAACGAAATCATGGGGTTTCACGTTATTGCGAATGAGTGTATCTCATGCACATGAGTTTTATGGTTCAGTGGACACAAGAAACTCCTGAAATTGTGGCCCTAGCCATTACAATACACTGCATGATCTGGACCCCCCCTACCCAATAGGTGTACTCAGATGGTCAGCTGTCAGGTGGAGGATTGTTTGCTAGTGTGTACTCTGCAAGAGCATTTCAAAGGCTGGCACAACTGTTTGCAACTTGGGAGATATTGACGAATATTTTCCCAAAGTCACCTTTGCACAATCCTATGACTCTGAAATGGGAAGATAGCATAGGAGCCTTGAGAGGAGTGATCTATTAAGAAATACAGTAACAAAGCAAAATACATTCCACAGGCATGACATACCAACACAATTCAGGAAAGTGGTTGAAGAATTTTGAAAAAGGAAGGGCAGCAGGAAGAAACATAAAGCCATTCAAGACTGTGCTACAGTTTCATTTGGAAGCTGATTTAGGACTGCTATAAGGTAGCTGACTGCTATAAGTAATGAACCTAGGGGCCAATTTTTTGGCCTGTGACTATGTAGGAGTAGGTGGGAGGGCACAAACTGCCCCAAACAGGAACAAATAAAAACAGAAGTGAGAGAACTCTATTTCTTATTTTGTAGCATGGACATTTTTGATGTTATACAAATTATGGCTGCATTCACACTCAAGAAATAATCTGGTTTGGCACCGCTTTAAGTGCCCTGGCTAAGGCTTTGGAATTCTGGAAGCTAGAGTTTGTTGTGGGGCCCAGAGTGGAGCAGCTCTGTTCTGGGCCCCACAACAAACTCCAACTCCCAGAATTCCAAAGCCTTGAGCCAGGGCACTTAAAGCGGTGCCAAACCAGGTTATTTCTCCAGTTTGAATGCAGCTTACAGAATCCTAGAGTTTGAAGAGGCCTCACAGACCCTACAGTCCAACCCCATTCTGCCATGCAAGAACTCACAATCAAAGCACCCTCAACAGATGGCCATCCAGCCTCTGTTTAAAGACCTCCAAAGAAGGAGACTCCGAGGGAGTGTGTTCCATTGTCGAACAGGTTTTACCATCAGGAAGTTTCTCCTAATGTTGAGGTGGGATCTCTTTTCCTGTAGTTTGCATCCAATGTTCCGTGTCCTATTCTCTGGAGCAGCAGAAAACAGACTGTGTGTACACGCAGGTGCAGAAAAGGGTTCGACCTGTTTCAGGTGGGAGGTTTTGCTCCTGCACAAGGTTGGCAGTTCACTTTTTATGTGCGAAAATAAGGGTGCTTCCATGAAGATGGGGGGAAAGAGGGTCTTTGGGAGGGGGCACATAGAGTTTTATATTGCCCACTTTACTGTAAGGTAGTAGGATGTTTGGTGGGTGATTTATAGAACCTGACAAGTGGACACAACCATTGCCTGCTCTCTGATCAAAAGTGCATCATAAGGGGTTTAGGGGTTATAAAGAGACTCAAAACTGTTTCTTTATTCTTGATAGTATTTGCATGAGCTTCACTAAAACACTTCTAAGTACTTTTTATTCAAGCTGTGCCTTCTTATTTCTTCTCACAAACATTTTAAGAAAATGATGACATAAAATCCCAGAGAGATCCCGTTTAGTGATGTCATGTGAAGGGATCCCAGAATTCCTCCTATTTGTACTTTCATCTTGAGTGCTATTAAGCCATAATTTCTGCAGTTATGAGGTATACTATGAAGGGGGGGGATGTAGGTTTTGCTTCTGGAGAACTCATACAAATGTATAGAAGAAGAATTATGGTATTAAGAGGAGTCCATACTCCTGCTTCTCTTTAACTTCTTTTGTCAGTGTGAAAAATAGAGGTATTAGGAAGCACAAACGTTTCAGTCACAAAGCCTGTTTTTAAAACTGAGATAAATGTTTGTATGAATACAGCTTTTCAAAAAATGGGGAGACAGAACACTGCCTTAGGAAAGGGAGAACTACAAGAGAAAAGAACTTGCAATTGGCTGTCTGAGCCAAGAAAACACAGTAAAATAGATTTAAAGAGACATTCATAAAGTCGGTTGCTGTAGACAGATCACACCTTAAAACACTTTAGCTGATTGAAACATGTCTTTCAAATCTGTTATAGGTTTCCAAACTAAATAATCCTCAAACCATTTTGTGACTGTGGTAACAAAAACCGTGGGTGCTGTTTACTTGAAATTAATTAGTCTGAAGGCACAACCCATGTAAAGAAATACTGCATGTTGCAGGATCAATTTTATCAAGGCACTGAGCAATTTACAAAGCCAAGAATGGTGTCTGGTGTTACCGTATGAGGAAAAAATGGTCTATCTGTCCTTTCTCTTAGGCTTTTTCATGTCATCTAAAGCAGAATGCTTACATACATACAACTGCTGCAGCCGATCAAACAGTCTACATACATATGTACATACATACAACTGCTGCAGGCGATCAAACAAACAGTCTACATTTTATAAGTGTTGCTTTCCATGAAGGAAAGATAGGAAAGCCTATTTCAGATCATACAAAGAAATGCAGGACCATGCTTTTGTACTTCCTATTTATCTTTTCCCTCCACTTTTATAACATATGAAGCCATATGTAGAATATATGTCACAAAAAAACCTAAAAAGCCATTTGTGGTTTATACACTTGTATATATTAGTTTACAAGTTGATGGCAATATTTGTTAATTGTGGAAAACCAGGATAATTGGTGTGTGGTTCTCAGTAACTAGGAAGTAGAAATTAATTCCAGGTATCTTCTGAAGATCACATTCTCTCCCATATTGCCAGGGCCTATCAGTGTCCCAGTCTAGAATAGTGTAGGAATTAGAATGCTAGATTTGTTCCAGTTGGCTGACCATGGGCCAGTCTGTTTTACTTACGTCAGCGGATTATTGTGAAGATAAACTGAGGTGAGCAGAGCCATGTACACCACTTCATATTCACTGTAAGAGAATCGGATATAAATATATTAGGTACATAAATATACCGTATAGCTCACAATTTTTCTTTGGTTCAAGGTGATGCCACTAATTAGCCCACAAGATCTTAGAAGGTTTTCTCCAGGCATGGTGCCCATACCCAGAAAGGACAAATATATGCACTTAAAAATAGACTCAAAGTAGGATTGCATGTAGGAAAACATGCTTGCAAATGATGCAGGATCTCATGAAGATATTTTGCAGCCCACCCCCCCCCCCCCCACCCGGCACCAGAAAGGAGAAGGAGAAAAAAGATAAAGCATCGTTTCTTAGCAAATTAGAGAAAAAATGTCTGGAGTACTGCGAAAACTACAGACTATTGATGTAGGTGCAAAAAAGTTTTTGGATGGCACTAGAGGAGAAGTTCCTATTATTTTAGGGTTCAAGATAAGATGCTGCTCATTGAAGAAGCAGTATGATTGAAGGGCAGGGAAGGGGATATCCTTGTTCTTTCACTTCTGGGGCTGGCCTCTGCAATAGGTGAACCTGGCACCTGAAGACAACTGAGTTAAGTGTTTTAAGGCAAAACAACATAGCCCTTTCTGTCTGTTGCAGTTATGAAACAGGGACACACAACTCCTCTGGTATTTAAATCTCCTATGGAACGCATGCCTTTTCCTCTGTTCTGAATGTCTGTGCCCCACGTTCTGACATTTTGAGATTATGATTCACAAAACCAATAATGACCCAAAGGAAGCACTCTGTCTGTATGAGTGTTGCATAAGATCACTGGGCACAGATCCTGCTCTTTTAGTTTGTACTTTCCAGTGACATCTACAGCATGTCCCTTGCCCACACTTCTGGGCCTAACTCTTTGTTCATGTTTGTTTTAAGGAATGTATACTCTATTTCCTGAACTGCCAATGCACATGAAAGGAATGTACTCATATGTACTAAAAACAATAATTTTTTCAAATGTTTTTTCAACCTTTTGTGAATTTTCATGTGTTTTAGCATATATACCACATCAAATCAGTTCAAGCAAAGGTTGTATTAGTTTTATAGGATGCCCCTAACTACGAGAGCTGTCTCTTGCTTTATTGCATTTGCAATTATACAGGATAAAACAAACATCACATTTACCATATGCCTATACAACATAATGGGTCTTTTTGAATCAGAGCTTTCTAAATGTCCTTTTATTTTTAAAAAGAAAAACCTGATAGCCCTAACTTCAATGCTGTTTCTGTTGGCAAAGCAAAATATGGAAGTTTTCAAACAAAAGCATCTCCTCTTAAGGACAAGCATTAAAAACCCATAGCGCAGGATATGCCTTCTGGATCCAAAACTACCCCCAACATGTGCCCCCCCCCCCAGTCCATTTCAGGTAAGTTTGCTTTTCCTTGCAGCAGACTCCAAAAAACAGCATGACAGAAGAACTAGAGAGCCTAGGCCCCAGAAACATTTACATATTTTACTAACACAAAAAGTTGTGTCTAAACAAAGAGAAATGCAGGACTCCGTTTCTTGTAAATATATAAATGGAACTCCTGGTATTTACCATAGCTTTATTTATTCTCTACACAAGTTAAACCTCAGTTCACTGCAGACCAGTGTACATAAATCTTCATTCACACTTATAAATAAAAAGAATGTGATGCAATTGAAAATAAATAGTTATTTTAAATTAAAAATGGAAAAGTTCATCTTATGGCCAATTCATGGTTTAAAAACATTTCATAAGATTTAAAATGCTGAATCCTTCAAAGACAGACTGCTTTGAGAAGAATTCAGAATTTTACCTTTTGGAGGCACAAGGCACTTTTTTGGAAAGAGAGAAAAGTGCTAAAATTAGTTGAGTCTGTGAGTGCCTTTGTTTTTATACAAGCATTACGCGAAAAGCCTTCAAGGGGAAAAAAGGAATATGTTTCCCCCACTCCTTCCTCCCTAAAGTTCAAAGCCTTATAATAGTTTTTCCATGTAAATAACGAGTCAGGTTTTAACAATGAAAAAACATATATATCCACAAATGCAATTAATTTTGCATGAAGTGATTTGATTTCCTTGTACAGTACATAACCCTTCTCTTCCTTGCTTTTCTCGTTTGCAAAATATGTAAATATTTAGTAATATGAATAAACAGGGTTCGGACTTTTTTTCCACTTTAGCCATATACCTGATATGCCAGCTTTAATAACACCGGATAGTTTATTTTAAATTTGAAGTTTATTTCCAGAGTTCTCATCCAGTTAGAAAGACTCCCATCAGCAAAGTCAGCCCTAATCAAAGGAGAATAATTGAAAACAAACAATTCCTTTGCTATTGAAATTCAGAGAAAGCATTTTTGTGAGATAACTTTTTTTTAACAAAACAGTAAAAAGAAAGAAAGAAAATACATTTCAACAATGCTCAAAACCTCAGCAAAAAGGAACTTCTACACAGACCACAAAACTCAACCATTTAAAAGTGATTTACTGGAATTGAAGTATAGAAGAAACACAAAACTAACCCAGTTCCTAATGCAATGGGCATCTAATGGATCAGAACCACCAAACTTGCTAATTAGAGAATGAAGATGTCTGTTCAAGGACTGCAGCCTGTCCAAAAGCGTGGTTTCACAGTTATATGTGTGCAAATTCAGCTTAACTCAAGCAGCACTTGGGCACAACTATATACACTAAGGGGACAGGCATAATTGTCCAAATAATTACCCAGAATGTGATGGTTTAGGAAAGCGTAGGAAAAGTATGAGGGCTGTATGAACAACACACCAGCAGTTTTCGGTAAGTGACGCACATCTGATAACTCGATTCAGTGTTTTAAAATCTCCCATACTAAATATATTTGCAGGGCAAGGTGCTATTTTTAAAAAAATAAGAATTCATCCTCTGCATCAAATCTGACTTGTTCTTTCGTTCTGTCATACCACGGCTTGAACTCTTTCACAAGCTCCCATGTTTTCCTTATCTGAGCCCCTTTCCAATGAGCGCATCCAGCGCCAGGGATGTTGCCCCTCGTGCTGGAGAGCAGACTGCTGAGTCACAAACGCCTGGTGTCGAAATCGGACTGGGAAGAAGAAGGCTTGTGCTGATTAATGAATTACAATCAGCACCCGGGAGATATTTTTACACACACACACACCAAGAGGAACACTGGGATGAATGAGCAACTTGTGAATGAATTTTCTTTCTTCTTTTTGGAGGAAGAGACAAATAAATCTCCCCCCCTCCATGCCCTTGACTGGCTGTTGAGCAAACTCCTGGCACTCACTCCCACATCAGCCTTTCATGACATCTGTCGCCTGGAGGGTTAGTCACCTGCTGATGACTAAAGGCCACTCCAATTGTGAGACTGGGACAAGCATCTGACAACAGCCCACCAGCCAGCCATTGTGGTGTGTTTCCTTTCCTGTGAAAGGGCACTGCTGGTGCTGGGGAAAGGAGCAGGGCCCTAAGTGCCTGGCTTGTGGGGCCAAAGCCCTCCTCCTCCTCCCCAGTCCAGGCCAGAGAGGAGCCTGAAAGAGAGACCCTTAGAGGACTGGGGGGCATGGGATTCAGGCAAAAGAAGAAGAAGAAGAAGGGGAGAAAGAGAATGGGTCAGCAGCAGCTTCTCCTTCCTCCTCTCCCCACCCCTTTCCAAATCTGGCATTGCAGCCCCAGACAGGAGGGTGGTTTCACACACTCACCTCGCCTAGTTTTTTTTCTCTCTCTCTCTCTCTCTCTCTCTCTAGGAGGGGAGAGGAGCCAATCTGCAGGACCTCTCCTCCTCCTCCTCTCCCCATATTATGCCCCCCACCCTCCCTCCCCACCCACCCCCCACCCTCTGGGACTGGGCTTTGCTTTGTGGTGAAAGCTTTACACGTCAGAAAAGAAAAGAAAAGAGAGGGGGGGGTTAGAAGGGAAGAAGGTTTCACAAATATCCTTCACCAAATTAAAACACACACACACACAGACACAAAACCAAACCCACAACCAAACCCTAGTGAGTGGGATTGGCAAATGGGATTATTAATCCTGGCCCAGCATAAAGGAGGCAGCAGCAGCAGACTCCATGCAGACCCCTCGGAGAAAGGACGCCTAGTAGTCCCCAGCAGTCAGTCAGTCAGTCAGTCTCCCTCACCTACCTTTTGGGAGGAGGGCTAGGGCTGCTGCTGCTGCTGCAACTGCAACGCCTGGGGCTCTAAGCAGCAGATGGAGTTCAGAGCAGGTAGGAGCCCCTGGCTGGGACCTTTCGCCTGCCTGGCCTGGCCTGGCCTCCTCCACAGGGAGGGAAGCCAGCCAGCCCACCTCTCCTCTCCTCTCCTCTCCACCTTGGCTGGGAGACCCCCTTTCCTTCCCCAAATGCCACTAGCAACTCTTGGCAGCATCCATCCAGAGATCTAGACTGTGGGGGGGGGCATGGAGGAGGAGGGGGGGGTGGGAGATGGGAGGCTGGCATTTCCTCTCTAAAGGAAACTTTTGTTTTTGACAAAAACAACCCCCCCCCCAAGAAAAAAGTTTTCTTCCTTCTTTCCATGTTCTTTCAAGGGGGCAACCCTACTGCCAGTCCTTTTACCTTTCTCTGCCCCCTGCCAGCCAGCCCCAGAGTTGGAAGGACGGAGGTGAGAGTGGCATGAAGTGGGGCCGAGGCAGAGCAATGAATGAGCCTGGTTGGGCTCTCTTGGATACAGTTGCCTCACATGCATTCTTGAAAGCAACCTGGTTCTGCTTAACACTTGGATGTGTTTTTTTAATATATATATATATATATATATATATGTATACACACACACACACACACACACATATTTTTTTTTTAAAAAAAGAAAGGCAGTCGCTTGGAGAAGAAGAGGGTGTATGCACTTTTCCTCTCTTCTCTCTCTTTTTTTATATCCTAACATTCCTGGACAGCAATCAAAAGAGCAAATCACGGGAGGTGGAAGAGAGAGAGAGAGAGGAGAGGAGAAGGAGAAGAAGGAAGGAGGGAGCAAGAGAGAGAGAGAGGGAGGAAGAGAGCGAGGGAAAGCGGGGTGAAAACTTTGCGCACATACCAAAAGGGGGGGAAAAAGAAGGAAAAGAAAAAGTACAGGCAGCTTCCCCCCCCCCTCCACCTACCTAACACCCAGCACAATACAAACCAAAACAAATAGGCAAAGAGGGGGGAAGAAGGAGGGAAAGGAAGGGAAGTTATCCCGGGGCAGAGCCAGCTGGGGAGAGAAGCCCTTTCCCCTCCGCATCTGCAGCGATCCGATCCCTCTCCAGTCCTCCTCCTCCAGCAGCCCTTTTGCCTCTTGCTGCTGCTGCTGCTGCTGACCCCCAGCGTCGCCCCCAGCCCCACCCTCCTCTGAGCCCACTACTACTACTATGCCATGGGTTGCTGGGGGGGTTCCAGGTAAGGGCTCGCTCTTTCTCTCTCTCTTTCCCTCCCTCCCAACCTCTGCTGATTCTCCTTTGGGTTGATTAAAACTTCTGTCTGTCTGGGGACTGGTTTAAGGCTTTCCCTCTGCAACCCCCCCCCCTTCCACTCTTTTTTCATGCATGTTTGTGATTATGTGTCATTGGGGGGTGGGGGGGGCTCTGCTTAGCAAGGGGATCGCATCCAAAACTGACAGGGGAGGGGGAAATCATGGTCCCCACCAGACAACCAGAGGGGTGTTTCCCCCCAACTAGAGTTCAGGGCTGCTGTGGGGTCCCAAAATACAGGGAGAAAGTTCTGCCTGGTGGTTAAACTCAAAGGATGGCTTGTTTGTTTTTAAACAAAGAAGGGGAAGAAGGCGTGGGATGGAGGGGGATCCTGAGACTCTAAGGTTGTGGCCCAACGCAGAGAAAGACCTCCTCGAGGAGGACGCAGTGAGGAAGAAGGGTCTGAGAGGCTGCCTAAGAGTCATCGGAGGGTGTCCATTTATATATCTGTGTGTGTTTGGCTAATCCTCAGAGTTTTAGCATTTGCATCCTGGTGACTTTTTTCCTTGCTGCTGCCACTTTGGGAAGGCTGGAAAAGAGGGGGGTGCTTGCCATTACTTGGAGCCAGAGTGCTTTTTCCTGCAGGGTGTCATTTCTATAAGCAATGGGGGGGGGGTTGTGTTCTGTAGACAACACCCCAGGCTTTCTGGGAGAGGGCTTGTATTTAAAATAATTTTTAAAATATATATATATGTGTAAAAACAAGCCTTAAAAGGTCAAAAGTGGTTTGTTTCCTGGACTGGAGAGAGCTTTTGACAATCAGGCCGTTGGGGCCGTTGCTCCCACAGAAAAGTCAGCTACTTCAAAAGAAAGAATAAACAAAGTGGGGAATGGGGGTGACAAAACAAAATAATCTTTTCGATTTGTCATTCTGGATACCGCGGCAAAGCAAAAAAAGCGGCAGTGGGGATATGACAGAAAAAGTGAGGCCAGGGAGATCAATCCTATTCATCCCTCTGGGAGTCGGCAGGCATTATAGCCAAGGTTTGCTTTTCCATATCTCAAGGGCCGAAGTTCTCACTACAAGAAGTCTGGATGAGGCCTTAGGAGAAGGTGAGGGAAGAAGAGGAGAAGGGAGGCAGAAGAGGGACAGAACAGAGAAATGCAGGCGGCCCTAGTATCACTCTCATCCCCCAGCTGCAGCTAGTCCTGTGAGGCCAGGTATTTTTAGAGACTGTTCCTCAGTGCAGCCCAAACACAAGAGACTACTGGGATGGTCAGGCCTCTGGTATGTCATCCATGGACTGCATTAACTTTAAAGCAGAATGCCTTGCAGACTCAGGACACAGTTTGGGCAACAAAATAAAAAAAGAAAAGTTATGCATAGTAAAAAAGAAAAGTTATGTTGAAGAGTAATCACAGAATGATTACTAAAGTGGGTATTCTGGGGAAAAAACACATATTTCTATGAAGAACTACTTTTCTTCAGCTGCACATATGTAGCAGTCCACAGCCTTCTTCATTCTGGCCAGGATTAATAATCCCATTTGCCAGTCCCAGTGCTTGCTTGTCACTAGTGAATGCTCGGAGGCGAGTACTGCATGCATAGCAAGGATCATAACATCCTGTAGCGGTAGTGCTTTCAGCCTTGGCAACCCATTCATTCTGGCTTGCTAGTTCCTCCATTTGACCAGTGCACGCTAAAGAGCAAGAGGGAACCCTGCTTTTTTCCCTCATGGCTTCAAAATCCTCCAGAGCCATGGGCTGTCATTATAAAACTTGATGGCGGAAGGAAAAAAGGTTGAAAAAGTTACTTTTTGGACTAGAGTGCCCAGAGTCCCCCAGCCATATTTGTAGCTAACTCTATTATATATGCAAAGTTGAGACATTAGGGCTAATATACATGCAAAGATAACAGGTGCTAGGGGCTGGCAACTCACTGTAAGGACTGGTTCCCCACCCCACCACAAGAGAGAAATTAAGACTATTCCAGAATGCCTATTCAGGTATGCTACTGAGTTGCATATACTGTACTGAGATACACCCGGGATAGAAGATCTTTGTCTTTCTGAAAATTTCCACAGTTCCTTACTGTTGGCCATATCGGATGGAGCCAATGGTTTCTTTTCTTTCTTTTTTTCAAATCAGAACATCTGGAGAGCCAAAGGTTCTCTACTCTTGGCATATACCCTAATTCAGGAATATACATCCTTGTGTTCAGACAAGCCATTTATGTGCAGAGACAGATGTGGATATCGCCTTTCCTTATAAATATGTCTCATTAAGAAGAGGAGACAGGGTGGGGAGCCTTTACTCTTGGCTTATTTTCCACACTCAATTGTCCATTCCACGACTAATTTAGCAAAGAAGTATGGAGTCCCTGATGGGTTACACTTGGAATGGATATTATTCCTGGGTCACCACTGTTCAGTGGCTTGTTGGGGGCACCTTGATGTATGTGTGATATATGACTCTGTCTATAAGGATACCCCGTGCAGTGAAAGCCGACCAAACTATCAAACAGAGTGAAACTATTACCTCAGTTAAGGATGCTGGGAAGTAAGAAAAGTTAGAAAGTTGCTGAATGAGACCACATGTGAAAGGGATCTAGGAGTCCAAGTAGACCATAAGCTGAACATGAGTCAACAGTGCGATGCGGCAGCTAAAAAAGCCAATGCAATTTTAGGCTGCATCAATAGAAGTATAGTTTCTAGATCAAGGGAAGTTATAGTGCCACTCTATTCTGCTTTGGTCAGGCCTCACCTGGAATACTGTGTCCAGTTCTGGGCACCACATTTCAAAAAAGATGTGGAGAAACTGGAGCATGTCCAAAGGAGGGCAACTAAGATGGTGAAGGGTCTGGAAACCTTGCCCTATGAAGAACGCCTTAGGGAGCTGGGGATGTTTAGCCTGGAGAAGAGAAGGTTAAGAGGTGATATGATAGCCCTGTTTAAATATTTGAAGGGATGTCATATTGAGGAGGGAGCAAGCTTGTTTTCTGCTGCTGCAGAGACTAGAACACGGAACAATGGATGCAAACTGCAGGAAAAGAGATTCCACCTCAACATTAGGAGGAACTTCCTGACAGTAAGGGCTGTTCGACAGTGGAACACACTCCCTCGGAGTGTAGTGGAGTCTCCTTCCTTAGGGGTCTTTAAGCAGAGGCTGGATGGCCATCTGTCAGGGATGCTTTGACTTGGAGTACCTGCCTGGCAGGGGGTTGGACTGGATGGCCCTTGTGGTCTCTTCCAACTCTATGATTCTATGATTCTATGATTCTATGCTGGATGATAAAGCTGTGTGTGCCATATAACCTGCCCTGTCCCATCTAAGCTAAAACACTTTCAGTTTTTTGGAGGATTCTGTCCTATGGTCACTGCAATAGTCAGTTGTTACTGTCCCATTGTCACTGCAGAAGTCAGCTTCTGCAGATCAATCCAGATCAAATATGACCCCCCCCCCATTCTTACAGAACTGTAGGAAATATCCAGTGTATAATGCATAAGTAGGGACATAACCTTTATATTCAGGCCTTATGTCTCACTGCACTTTCACAAAGTTTGTCTGTGCTACAATAAAAAAGGAGATAGATTATAAACCATCAATCTCAGAATGGGTAGGTATAAGACAGGATGGGCACTAAGTATCTGTCCTGTGTCTCTCAGTGTCTGTCCTGTGCATTCCTGCACACACCCTGTGGTGTGCATGTGTACACATACGTACACACACAGACACACACAGAGTCTTATATAGATGTTGCTATACAATTCTGTTGAATTGTTGCTATACAATCTGACATGCACTACTGCTAAATACCTATGATAAATGATTCTGGGGCTCTAGGTAGCCTGGAAATTGTAGCCTTGGCCCTTTGAGATGGCACACTTGCATATGTTCAAACACACACTTTCCACAGGTTGGACAGTGGTGCTGTAGTACTAGGAAGCATATCTGAGACCTGGTTAGTCAGTCTAGTCCAGGGGCTGCAGTCACGCACATATGATTTGTTCACCCCCGCCCCCATGTTACTAGCAAAGCCCTACATTTAACTTTCATCTTGAAGAAACCTTGTTGGTGGACTCTGCATGGTAGCAATCTGCTCCAGTTAATTTTTGTTCCAGGTCAGACCACATTACTGGTTTTAGTCTGACTATGAACTGATGTTGCAAGCCACATGCATGTGTAAAACCAGCGTAAGTGGGCATGCCAGCAGAGTCCGTGTAGGTCTCTCATTAGAATGCAATCAAGTAATGTCTAGGCCACCCGGACTGGGATGAATTTAAAACAATGAAAAAGAAAAATCTCTCACATGTGCACTTTTCCAGTAAATACCTATGCATGTGCTCATGCAGATTCAAAAGTCTTGTCAAATCCTTCATATGTAATGTTTGTATTTTAAACACCACCTTATCTCTGCCTTAATTGTTTGTGTCCCTCTTCACAATCTCTGCTTTACACAGTACAGTCCTATAAGTCTACTCAGAAGTAAGCCCTGTTGACTTCATTGGGACTTATTCCAAGGTAAAGGCTGTCTCCAGCCCATCTTTCATTTTGGTGAGAAAAAGGTGTGTGTGTGGAGGGGGGGGGAGGGAATCTGCATTTTCTTCCAGTGGCCATATGGTATGAGGGAGCCTGCTGAGATATCCAAGCCTTTGCTCACTCCTCAAATACTAGATGACTACAGAGAAGACCTCTGGACCCTTGCAAAATGTTGCAATTGAAGGTTTTTTTTTGGGGGGGGGGGTGTCTGCCTTGCAGATAGCATAAACAACAGCAAAGGATCTACCCAGAATCAACCAGCTCCCAGACCTACTAGATTACCACAAAGCCTTTCTACCTGCCCCCATTTGTCCTTGTCCTTTATTTATTCACACACTCTTTGCCCTGTCCCACACCAGTATGAGCAAAAGACTAAGCAGTGTTGCATATGCACACAGGCTTCAGGGCTAGAAAGGGGGAGAAAGGCATTTCCCACAAACAAAGACAAAACATTTAACTCACCCCTTGCCTGCTTCTTGATACAGGACTAAAGCTGAGACTAAACTGATGTGTAGGCCACATGTAGAAAGGACAAACAAAGAAAACCTGGTTTTTGGTGGTGGTGGGCGGAGTTGGAACAAAAGGTGATCTTTTCAATTCAAAGTTTAACCAATGAGAGGAGGAAGAAGTGATTATTTGACTTGGTAGTCAGTGAATGTCATGGATAGAAATGGGGCAGAAATGCATTTTCAGTCCCATATAGACTGGCCCACCTTTGAGAAAACTACTTTTGAATTGGGGCACATCACAACTTGTTCAGTAAATCTGTTCCTTGCCCTTACTGGCTTCCTTCCCACAAGAAGATGGGGTTCAAGTTATCCTTTCACAACAGGTAGACCTCCTGCTGTCCACTCTCTTGTGCTGCTATATATCTGTGCATGCATACACACTTTTCCATGTGTATGCCCTTTCTCTACAGATGCTCCTCATTAAGCCTGCTGCTGGTTTAGGTTTGTTGATCCTAAGCCTGCAGCCAGGAAATTAAAGAGGGGAAAGGAAAAGTTACAGGAATGGTTTGAAGATTCTGTGTTACTGTGACAAGATAGTAATGTGCCTGTGTAGAATGAGAGTGGCACAAATGTGCCTGAAACAGCACAGTTTGAGAGAGACTTAATAATTTAGTGGCACAACAAATAGCTGTTTCCCTTAGTCCTAGCATTGTAGCACAGGGGTGATTACATTCTGTATTCTTAAGGACTCCATTCTCCAAGCAGTGGTTTGAAGAATGGAAGTTTAGTTTGATGCACAACCTGACTACCACATAAATGACCAGGCTTTGGAAATACAGTGTCTGCATAGTAATCTGCTAGGGCATTCTCTGCAAAATCCAAGAAGAAAGAACTAACACTTAACGTATGGAATAACTCATTGTATCTCACAACTTTTGAAAACAAATTTCCTCTGCTTGCATATGAAACTCTGGGCAAAATGTTTACCACATGGTTTGAATTTATGTAGGGCTGCCAGGGGCCTGAGAGAATTGTTTCATGGACGAGGGTTGACACACAACTGGGAGTACCCTGGGAAGAGGAAAATGCCTTTCCCCTTTCCCCACTCCAGGCCTCCCCACCCCCAGCCATGTGCTCTCTGTGAAAAGTCAAAATTTGGATTGCATGGACCCCACACAAAATTTGGATTGCACAGACCCTGTCAATTGTGCAGACATGCAGGTGATCAGCATGAGCAAAAATGTTACAGTTTTACACTCAGGAAAACAGGCCCTACATTACAGCCAATCAGATGTTACCTTATACCCAGAATGTGTGGCCACTTTAGATGCTGTTGGAATATAGCTCCCATCAGCCATGGCTACCACAGCCAATTGGGGGGGGGGGGTCTATGAGAATTAAAGATATTCTAGGAGATATCCCAAATTCAACATTGATTTTATAAAAATAACAACCTCCCCTTGCAAAAGGCAGCCGAAGTATTGACATCCACTCCAAGCCATAAATTCTGTCTGCATGAAGAAATATTTTGCTTTAGTAAGTCAACAATAGGTTCAAGCTTTGCTATGGTGATATATCCTGTACGTGTAATAGGCTAGCTACTGCCTATTGCAAGTATAGAATTGAAAAAGCTTTATATTAAAGAATTCTCCAGTGACTGTCATACCTCAATCTTAGAATAATTTGATTCATAAATTGGTGAGATACTTTACAGTTTGGTGGGGTAGTAGAGAACTATAGTGCCATAGTTTAGGGGAATGTGATAGAACTGTGCAATAGAGAGATGGCTCACTAAAGAACAAATCCCTGGGTTCTACTGAATGGAGTTAAGGTTGCCAAAGAGGTATTAGAGTGCTATAAACTCTGTAGTGTATATACACTCCTATTGATAGAAATAAGAAGAGGAAGAGGAAGAAATAATAAAAAGGAAACAACTGGAGTTTTGTTGGACATTTTCATTAGGTTGCAAAACAGGAAGCAGTCTATGTCCCTTATAAAAACTTTCCGCTGATACTTCAGCTGTTTGGTTACTGGACTATTTGCAGTCCAGGTATGCAAGCCAACATATAAACACACAATCATAACAGGCACAGGTAGCCTATGGCTGTGGTACTTGATGGATAGTGGAAATGCTGTTTTCTCAGAAAGTTACAGAAGGAGACTTTTCAAAAGAACACAAGACCCATAAGAACTACCTATGTAATGTATAGTCTACAAAGAACACTGGAACAAACATCAGCATAAATCAAGGTCAGGACAAAAACAAGACAACCTGACTTAAAACACAGAGAGCAGCATATCTGCCAAACCTAGGCAAAGCAGTTGAACCCTGGTTCAGAAAGCAAGGATGGGGAAAACATACTTCATAGTCAGTAGAAGCAAGACTATGACAATTGGGGCCATGGACAAGAGCTTTGGATGCTAACCCAAACACTGTGGAAGCTTAGCCACTTGGGATTTAGCTACATCTTAGGATTTTGCCTGTCATCTTCAGAGAAAGCATTATTGTACCTACCATGAGCCTTTATGGTAAATTCAATGAATTCTGACTGCATTGAATCAAGATAGTCCCATGATGCATGGATGTAAAACTAACAGTAAACAACTTACAGTACTTAGGTGGGAAGGTCCCTCAGTGCTGTAGTGCATAAGGACCAAATATGGGGTTCTAACAATTCTTATACAAAGGGAAATGGAAAGAATTACCAAAAAAGTGTGCTCAAGAAGCGATGAGGGATGGAGTAACAGGAGACAGTAGATGATCAACAAATACATTTTTTGGCCTTGTTCAAGAGAACCAAGGGCAGAATATTGTTGCTGAGCTTAGTCCAGTAAACAAGGTCAGAGGAATCACATCAACTGCTCTGCGAAAAATCTAGGCTGCAGTCTGTAAAAGCCATGAGCAGACAAAGAATGTGAGTGAAGGTTCACTGATGCCAGAATACTTTAATGAGGGGGAAATGATTGTAGGGTAAAAAGAAGAGGTACACTAGCAGATTCCCATAATAAGCAAAAGAGACATGGAACCAGACTGAGCATCAAATACCTCATTTTCTTAAAGCTCCATACATAGGAGGAACCAGGAAACTGGGGGCTTCCAGATGCTGAACTGAAACTCCCCCACCCCCCACTATTGGCAATGTTGGCTAGGCTTAATGAAAGTTGTAGCCCAACAATATCTGAAGGGCCATACATTTTCCAGTTCTGACTCTGCAGGAAAGGAGTTTCTGAAGCCTAGTGCTTGCTATCCTCACAGAATGGGCCTCGACAGTTTTTTTTTTCAGCCTCCTCACAGCTAATCCACAACAACTGTTACTCTCTCAGTATGGAGAGTTCCTGTCCAGGCTAGAGCAATTTCTCATCTAGCTTCAATCCAACTCAGTGGGAGTGCTGCTTGATGCAAGCATCCCAACTAGATTTCTGTCTAGAGCTTGGAAAAGTTACATCCCCTAGTCAATACTGACCAGGTTTGGTAAAGAATTCTGGGAGTAGCTGTCCAACAAAGTGAGTTTTCAAAGTTCTGTTTTTATGCTCAGATCAGTGTTGTCCCTTCTTACCATAGCAGTTTTGCATTCTTCTGCCCACAAGACTTTTGAGGGCTTTCAGTGTCATTTTATAAACCTAAAGACACAGGAATAACAGAGAAACTGTCAATCCAGTATCTAGTCCCATACAGGAATGGCTCAAATTAAAACTTTCTAGCACATAGATTAAACAAATGACTCACAGACTACAGGCCAACCACATGCCATTCTTTATCAAAGGATTTCAAATCCCAAGGGGAACTACCTGCCCTACATTCCTACTACTGACTTGATTATTTTTCCACACAGGCCTGCTTACTAAGAAAAAAGTTCACAAGAATAGGAATCAATTTGTGATAATCTTGTAGTATAGGGTGGGCAACCATCTTGCAGCATAGTTGTGAAAAAAACAAAGGCACCAATGTAACTTCGGAGCCAAAGAATACGTCCTGTATCACTCTAAGCAAATCATTCCAGAGTTTTATCTTCTGCTTCTTTTGCTAGCTGCAAATTTCACAGCTGGATGCTTCAGTCTGGTTAAGTGTTCATCATGCCTGGCAAGGATAGGACTTTGTGCACTCTGTTCTTACTTGTCTCAATAACTAAATGGGCACTAGTATTTATGTTTAGTAATCCCCATTCTACATAGTATTAATATATGCAGGCTTCTGTTTAGAATCTCATTGTATGTTGTGATTTCTTCTCAATAGGACTTCCACCCCTCCCCCCTTTGGAACTTTAAAACCTTTGGGCTTTTCCTATTGCTCTGCCTCCTAGCCTTGACACTCTCATATGCTCACGTCACCCTGCGGTTTCAAACTAAGCTGGTCAGATTTAGTTTCAGCAGAGCTCAGCCCAATGTTTATTTCAGCTCCACTTGCTCCTGTGTTTAACTGTAGGGAACACACCTAGAGAACTTCTCTGTAAGAAAGCCTCTGTTGTCAACTGAACACAGCTATTAGTATCTTGCCCAGCCAGGCTGCAGTTCTGAAGTGACACAAGCCTATTTGACTGCATGTTTACTCAAAGTAAATCCCACTGAGCTCAATGGAGCTCACTCCCAAATAGGTGCTCATAGGAGGCCCTGTTAATGTGGCTGAAATCTGAACTTGCTTCAAAAATGCTGGCATATTCTCCAAAGCAATTCACTTCCCAGTCCAGTCTCTCTGATGACCAATCATTTGCTATCAGGCAGTCCTTTCAATTAATACTTACCTCCTAAGTATTTTGCACCATTCTTTTTCAATCATCCTGTATGTCTCACCATTAAATCTGGTGCCAACTAACACCTCACCACGTGCAGAAATTGAAATGAAGCATTTATAAAGCATTTCTTTATAGTGTTTCAACACTTCCCTTGTTCTCTGCATGCCTGAGGTCTTTCCACTGATACAGTTGCTTTCCCTAAGTGGAAATCTATCATACGTCACCCTGCGGGAAACTTTTTGTTATATTAAGAGTATAAGGCTAAGCTCATCCAGTTGAAGCAGAGCTGCAATCCTGTGCACATTTTCTCAGCAGTAAGCTCCACTGAGTATGGTGGGGCTGGCTTCTGAGTAAATGTATGTAGGCCTGCAATGAAAGTACCACTGAACTCAGTAGATCTTATATCTGAGCCAGCATGCAAAAACTTGGCCTGCAAATAATATTTCCATTCCAGATCCCAGAGAATACACATAGGCTACCACATCATGTGCTTTCACAGTTCCAGGCAGTGATGCTCTTGTAATCTCAGGTATTTACTATCCCAAACTGAAATCCTTTTACCCTAAATCTGGAAGAAGAGGAGTAAAAGGTGTAGAGTTTGGCACTTTTAGTGTTGAGTTGGAACTGCCAAAACTCTTGGCTTGCACTCAAATCTGAAATTATTTTTGCATTGTGCAGTCTAGACATGATCTCCTCAACTGTCCTCCAGGGCCTCTAAGCACACTCGGTGGCCATGCTCACAATTTTTGGGCCTAAGCAAACACTCAATTTGTTTGGTTTTTATTAAAGAGACCAGGCTCCTAACCGAAAAGCATCTCATTTTATCATTTGGTCTGGTGCCACTTCTGTCGCTCACAGTCAAGGAAGCTTTACATAGTGTCCACATTTTCTATGGCACACTGGGAAAAATATTAAGACTGTGCTTTTATAGCCTTAGTGCATCCCAGTTCACTAAACAGCCTATCAAATTTTCTGCCAATATCTTTTGCATACTGCTCTGTAGGCAAATCACAGCAAGTTGAGAACAAGCTATGTTAAGTGATTTCAAATGGAACTTGTGCACCTAACCTCTGTATTACACCACTTCTATTTGATTCCTTGGCCACCCAAGCACTAAGGCTTCCAATTCTACCTTTTATTTTTGCTGGTTTTTCTTTTCTTTTCATGCTGACATCATTTGTCCTCATGCCCATTACCATGATCCCACCTCCACTTTGCACTTATCAGTCATTACTGATGCCTGAAAGCTTAAGTGGCTACTGACCATCCTCTGAAATTGGTATGATATATCCAGGTTTAGAAGTTGCTTGGAAACTGATGTTGCAAGCCAAAGCATGCTTGCAGGGAAGGAAGTCTCACTGAAGTCAATGGGGCTTAGAGTAAATATGATTAAAAGTAAGTTCCAAACATGACAAGGAATGGTTAAAAACGTGCTTTGGAAGACCAGTAAAGTTTTTTTTTAAATTCTGAAGCAGCATATGAGCACATGTTTGGTTCTATCTCCACTTGTAAACAGCTGGAAGTTCCTCCGTGGGCCATATAACCTAGGAAGAATCTTACTTCCATCTAGGAATCTCCTTCCGTGCCTCATTCAGTTTCACACTTTTTCTGTTCCCTGTCACTCCTTACTTCACCCTACACTCCTCTCTCCTGAAGCGATGCTGCTTACCTCAGAATGGAAAAATCCTTACAAAGCACAGCCACTGTCTGGTTAATTTCATTGTCTGCTTTTTTTGCACGGCCTTGACTCTGTCATTATTGATGCAAACAAGTCTGCCGGCTGTTCAGGGCTCCCTGGTGTCATCAAGAGACTCCTCCATTTGCTTAGCCTATATCGTGCCTAAGGGAACAAACAGATGTAAGGACAAACAGAGTATGCAACCAAAAAAGATGTCACTCTAGCCCACCCAGACCCTACTTACTAAAGCCACATGAGACCTGAGTTCAAATCATAGGTCAGCCAAAGATTCAACAGATAATTGAATAAGAATCTCTCTCCCTCTTCTTCAGTCTCAATTCTGTAAAATGGGAGTAATAATAGCCCATTTTACAGGATGTTTAGAAAGTGAGATAAGCAGTGATTATGAAGGAATATGGTTTTCTAAAAAAATAGTCTTGGTTTCTGTTATGTTTCATATCCCAAAAAAGATGCCATACCATTTACTATTGTTGTTATTTACCTTCAAGCCATTTCCAACTTATGGAGACCCGAAGGTGAGCCTGTCATGGGGTTTTCTTGGCAAGCTTCTTCAGAGGAGGTTGCCATCCTCAGAGGCTGAGAATGTGTGACTTGCCCAAGGTCACCCAGTTGGTCTCATGGCCAAGCGGGGTTTCGAACACATAATTTACTGCAGAGTATTAAAGACACAGTGGGGCTTTTTACATTGGCAAGAAAGTGTGACATGAAGTTGCACTTTCCTTAATGCTTAGCAGCTAGACAGCAAGCCCCAGGTGTGCATTTAAAAAGTACAGGGCAGCTAGACTGAGGTTTTTTCTGTGGCTCAGCAACTACATGGGAAGCTGTCAAAACGCTACAAACACAGGTGGAGCAGCTACATGGGCGGCAAGGAACGTGGCTTTTAGCCGTGCTTTAAACATTTTTTTCCCTTTCTGGCTGCGAATTGCGCAATTGCGCAGGTACATCATACAGTCGGAGCTTATCACATGGGGGAGTACAGGACCATTCCGAAAGAGGGAGAAAGTGAGGTCAGTTCGGAAATGCACGTGATTACGCACAAGCTCATCACACACAAGACAAGAGAGCATCTACACAAAAAGAAAATGCAGAGTCAATACGAAAGAATTCATAACATGTGAACATACTGGTCGGCTTTCTGTTGCAAATTAAGGCATCTTGGGAAATGGTAGCAAAGGCTCATGGGAGTTGTAGTCTGTGTTCTGTCAGAGCATTATATTGAGTTGTCTTGAGGTTTCAGCCCTCTGTCCAGGAGGGATTTCCATATGTCCTCCATTCTTGAGCAGAGGCCCCCCTTTTCCAAGTTGACCAGGCACGTCCTCCTTTGCCAGGACACGTCCTACTTTTCCAGCCTTCTTTTTGAAGAGGAAGCAGGAGGGCCAGGCGTGCTCTGGCCAGGCTCTGGGGGTCTCTTCCTGGCTCCTTCCCTCCCTCCCTCCTTCCCCGCTGCCTTCCTCCTCCCTTTGGCTGAGAGAGTGTGACTTGCAGGGAGGAAGGGCAGCGGTGGTGCTCCAGGTCCTCCTGATGCTGGGCCAGGGCAAGCTGGAAACAGGAGGAGGAGGAGGAGGAGGAGAGGGACATGGGGCCCCTCTGCTGCCCTGCCTCCCTGCAAGTCACACTCTCTCAGCCAAAGGGAGGAGGAAGGCAGCCAGGAGAGAGCCATGGAGTCTGGCCAGAGTGTGCCTGGGCCTGCCTTCTCCTCCCCCCTTCGGCTGAGAGAGTGTGACTTGCAGGGAAGCAGGGCAGCGGAGATGCTCCAGGTCCCTCCCCTTCTCCTCCTCCTCTTGCCAGCTTGCCCTGGTCTGGCTGAGCGCCTCCAGTGCCCTGCTGTCTCCCTAGAAGTCACACTCTCTCAGCCAAAGGGAGGAGGTGAAGGAAGGTGCAGGCGCACTCTGGCCGGGCTCTGAAGGTCTCTTCTTGTCTTGGCACCTTCCCTCCCTCCGCACTTGTATCACTGCCTTTAAATGGGCGCTTTAAAGATACAGAGCCCCATTTAACCGTTCAACTACACCTTAGCCTTTAGATGCAATAGGGGTGCTTTTTACATTGGCTAAAAGGGGCGGTCCAAACTCGCCCCTTCTAGCGGCGAGATGAGGCCTAGGCTGCCACACGGGCAGCCCCAGAGGCCTCATCCCGCCGCAATGACCCGCCGCAAAAAAGAGCTCCGGGATCGAGCTCTTTTTTTGCGGCGCGGGAAGGGCGCGATTGGCGCCCTCCCGCGCCGCCAGAGCGTCAAAACGTGCGCAGCGCGTCAAAACGCTGCGCACGTGATGACGCTTGTACGGCGCCACCATGTAGACGCCGCCATCTTTAAATGGCGGCGTCCATGCGTTTTAGGCTTAGGGAGGGTGTAAAGGCTACGCCCTCCCTAACCCTAAATGCGGGCTTTTTAGCCCTAAAAGCGCCTTTTTTTGCCCGTGTAAAACGGGCCAGCAATGCTGCACCCTTTTTAAAAAAGTAGTGGGGAAATCAAACTACTTTTTAAAGGCACTTCTTCTCCCTTAAAACTCCAAAATAGTGTTTTCATGGCACACTTTCCATTTTTCTCATCTAAAGGCTGGGTTTTCATGCAGCCTTCAACACACCTCTTTTTGCCAATGTAAAATGGGCCAGCTCCTTTTTAAAGCACTTCTTCTCCCTTAAAACTCCAAAATAGTGTTTTCATGGCACACTTTCCCTTTTTCTCATCTAAAGGCTGGGCTTTCATGCAGCCTTCAACACACCTCTTTTTGCCAATGTAAAACGGACCAATGTGCTCTGCCAAAGCTGGTCTTACACATGATAGAACCAGCACATATTTGAGACCTAGTGAGTGAAACTTTAAGTACTGAGCTATACTATAATGATGCTCATAGGAATACTGATATACGAGGTATGTGCCATCCATTTGAACCATTTCAAATGAGGTAGGAGAAAGTTAACTGCACCCTGATATGAAGTCATTCATCATCTAACTGAGATAGAATGGTTGGTACATACTAGAAGGCTTGCAGTGGGCTCCTGTAAACAGGCTTATATTACACTCTGTTTAAACATGAACAGTAATAAGGTTCTTGTGCAACTGTAA
Source organism: Urosaurus nigricauda (assembly GCA_034509955.1). Classification (NCBI taxonomy): domain Eukaryota; kingdom Metazoa; phylum Chordata; class Lepidosauria; order Squamata; family Phrynosomatidae; genus Urosaurus; species Urosaurus nigricauda. The sequence goes on along the minus strand of JAOEGL010000001.1, from coordinate 124,561,411 downwards.
TACTGTGTATTAAAGACATACTTTACATTTAAAAGAGAAAATAAGGATGATTCCTACAGATTGATTGATTGTTCTCTGATGGTTGCTATTGTGTGCCTTCAAGTTGTTTCCAATTTAGGGCAACCCAAAGGCAAACTATCATGGGGTTTCCTTGGCAAATTTCTTCAAAGAGGGCTTACCACTGCCATTCTTTGAGGCTGAGAGAGTATGATTTGCTCAGTGGGCTTCCAGAGTGAAGCCTGGATTCAGACCCTAGTCTCCAGAGTCAAATTCCAATGTTCAAACAACTATGCCATACTGGCTCTGTTGTGGTAGTACCATGATACTTACCAAACATCATGCAGAGTAATGGAAAATGTTTTTTAAAAGCTTCCTCTTTCTCAGATGTCAGAAGAGCTGTGTAAAGCATGCATTAAGTTATCTACTACACACTAGCTCTGAAATAATTTATTAAGGGCCCAGGATTTTCCTTCAGTTCACTACTATCTATTGAAAAAAGGGGATAGGAAGACTGCATTTGACATTCAACTACTTTGACTTTGCACAAAAATATAGTTAAAGGATGGGAATTATCTATATTATATGATGTTTGAGGATGTACCCTAAGCATTAAAAATTCCCTCTAAAATTTAGCTCCACTACACCTGAAGTCCTAATTCAGTTCTGCTGTCCATGCAATAAACTGATTACTTGGTACCCTGTTTCTTTTCTTTTCCAACTTTAACTTGCACACTAATTCTTCCTGCCTGCAACTGGGCTTGTTTGCCCACTTTTTTCCCTTCCCTATGCTCCATTATTGTTGTTGTTTTTTTCCCCATCAGTAATTTCCAAACTCTCCCCCCCCCTCCCCTCCCGCAGAGCACTTGAAGATTGCTAGGGATCTGGGTGGACCACTACATTAACTTCTTTTTTTAATGTATGTGCAGTCGTATTTTAATAACTATAGTCTTGCTTTTCTAATGGAATGAATATGCTTGTTTTTGTGTAACATTTATCAGTGTTAGCCTCAGGTCAGGTTCAGCAAACTCACCTTTAACTTTAACTGGTACATTTCAGGGGGAAATGAGTTGACTGCCTCAGCAATATATCATGAAAATAATGGGCCCTAGGCTAGGGCCATGTTCATTAATTAGTGCCTGGTCAAAATGGTCTCAGTCTCTGTTGTCAGAAAAAATAAATTAAGTGCAGGACCAAGTACAGCTATTCTCCCCTACTCTGCATCCATTTCATAGACCACCTGAAGTCTGAGACCAAAGCAGAACAAAATGGAAAACATGGAAGGAACATGCAGATGTGCAGACTAGCCTCCCCCACTCCTTCCTTGCCATATTTACCGGGCGGGAAGGCCTTAAGAGATAATGTAATTATATTCTGTTGAACATAGTCACAATTATTGGTGTAAACAGGATCAGAATGCACAGGGCTTGTGATCACATTTAGGAAAAGGTGGTAATGTTAAAGGGGAGGCAGTAAGAAATGATGGAAGCCACAGACCTGAGTGTGCAAAACCTAAGCAGGGCAGTTGATGACTTAGGAGTTTATCAAATGGGAGGAATTTCTCTCTATTTCGAATGAAGCCAATTCGAATTCACGTAAATTTGCTAGTTTAGCAACTTTATGTGAATTCTAATTACGTTTGGAATGCATTCAGAATGACTTCCTATTGCCTGAAAATGACTTCCCATTGCCTGAAATTGCATGAGATACTCTAATACGCAATAACGTAAAACCCATGATTGCGTTCGGAATGACTTCCCTTTTGCCCGAAATTGCATGAGATACACTCATACACAATAACCCATGATTGCGTTCGGATTGCCATTGGATTATACTTCCAATTTCCATCGTCTGATAAACTCCTTAGGCTCTTGGAGGTCTTGCATCCATATTATAATCACAACTTTGACACCTGATAATGGAGGGAAAAGCCTAACCCGGGGGTGGTGGGGGTGGTGGACCTAGCCTCTATTGCTCTGGAGCACCTTTGGTACTCTCTAGATGTTTTGGACTACAAACCTCCATCATCTGTATCCCTTTGCCATAATGGCTGAGGCTGACAGGAGCTTCAGTACAAAACACCTGGAAGGCACAAGTCTTGTCATATCCAGCCTAGGAGACCCCAACCACTTGAGTTTCATTATCAGAGGTGCCCCTCTGTTCAGAAACAAAAAACTTTGCGGGAGCGGGGAGGCTTTCCTGTGCTGGTGAACATTGAGAAAAGCACTCCTAGCTCTTGGATTTCAAAACAGAACCATTCATCCAATCCACATATTGGGTTAGTAAATTATAAATGGCCAGAGAAGCTACCTTACTTGCTGCTTTTGGACCTTCCCTCAATCACTTTCATCTGTCACAAAGCAAGGGAAAAATACATTCTTGAACAATTGTAATCCATTATATCTAAAATGAACGATTGCTCGGTTTATATATGCCAAATAAAACCTATGTACAAATAGCCAGAGAAGCTACCTTACTTGCTGCTTTTGGACCTTGCCTCAATAACTTTCTTCTGTCACAACAGCAATAAGTAGAATCTATTATATCTAACATGGGCCACTAGCCACTTTATTTATGTTGAATAAAACCTACCCATAAACAGCCAAAGAAGAAGCTTCCTTAGTCTGTAAAATGTAACAACATGAACTTTTCAAATTTTCACCCCTTAAACTTCCCCCCACCACATCCAGTAAAATTAGAATTGAGATGAAATTTGCAGGAAGGAGTTTATGAATGTTCTTAGCTTTTTGATGCTAGGGGTTTCTTAAGGTGAAGTGGAGACAAATCAGGGTGCAGAAAATGCAAACTTCCCCCTGACTGCCCGACCCCAGTTTCATCACCAAAAACCTTCTTTTTACCAACAACAAAACAAAACAAAACAAAACGTGGGGGGGGGGGGGAGGAGGTTGTGTTGCATCCACACTGTGTAAGTAATGCAGTTTGACACCAATTTAAATGCCACAGCTCCATCCTACAGAATAATGGGGTTTGCAGTTTTGTCAGACACCACCGCTCTTTGGCAGAGAAGGCTGAAGACCTTGTAAAACTATAAATCCCACAAGTCCATAGGAGGGAGTTGCAGCCCTTAAAGTGGAATCAAACTGCATGATTTCTACAGTGTAGATGCAAGTAAATTTTGCAGGAGAAGGGATTAAGGTCCAGTTAGGAGAAAGGGAGAACTTTGGTCTGTTTTGGGATGGGGGACCTTCCCTGCTAAGACCATAGTCTGAAACCTTTGCCATTTCTATAAAAAGGGAGAAAAAGAACAAAGGAACAAGGCAGAATCCAGAGACATAGGCCTGCTAGTCTGGAATATGAGTATGCAAAGGGACCCAAAGGGTGCATTGTAGAAGTAATGCAATTTGACTCCATTTTAAGTGCTGTAGCTCCACTTTATGGTGTCCTGGGATTTGTAGTTTTACTAAAACAAAACCACCACCAAAACACTGTGGTTGGGCCCCCTCCTGCTCCATTTCTCTACCCAGGATTGGCTCAGTTCCCATTCCCACCTCAAAGGCAAGGAAGGCCAAGATGGTGGTTTTCTTCACGTCTGACAGGACGTGTTTTCCCCACCAAAAACCTTGCTGCTGCCACTAGCCCTCCACCACTGGCTGAGTATGTGTTTTTGAAGCTGGGTCTCTTATAAAAGGGAACCCTACCTTTCCACTCCACTCCTGCTCCCTACAAGCCTTGGGGTCACTCCCACATTGAAACATGTGCGGCACTAAAAGGGAAGGGAAGCGCGTGAGGAGGGAACCACCATTCTAAACCCCTGGTTCCCACTGTTGTTTTTTTCTCCTCAGCCATTGGAAGCCTTGCTCTCCAGGCCAGCAGTGGCCAAAGCCAGCCAGGGTCAACCTGCTTGCCTCAGAAAAAAAAAACTGGTCTCAACAGTTTAGTCTCCCCTGTGGTGTTTGCCCGATAATTTCTTTCTGGACCTCATCAGAGCATTGATGGGATCTTGTGGAATTTAAGACTCTGAAAATAAAGGAGAATCTGGTAGCCTCTTACTGTGCTCATTGATAGGAAAGGGATGCTTATGGATTTTAGCTGGACAAGAAAACAAACTTGTCTGTTAGTATCAAAGGTGCTACAAGTGGGTGATAGTATGGGCTTTTCTAGACTGAAGCCTATTTTCTCAGACAAACTGAAAGAAATTGGTACCATTACCTTTCCTAGATATGAACCTTCTTCCTCAGATTAACTGAAAGAAAGAAGTTGGTAGCATGAGCTTTCATAGACTTGAGCCTTCTGCATGTGAGGAAGTTAGACTCAAGTCTACAAAAGCTCATTCTACTAGCTTCTTTCAGTTAGGCGATTATTACACAGAGGCTTTGATGACAGGAGAGAAACAGGACGCCTCAATGCTTTGGGAATGATTTAGCCACAGTAAACCTCTGTGTGATAATCGCCTTAGTCTCAAAGGTACTACAAGATCCCTTTGCAGACCGATCTTCCAGACTAACATAGCTATGTCTTTGAAAGGTGCTACAAGATTGCTTTGCATACCAATATTCCAGTCTGACATGGATATGTCTTTCAATTCTACCTTGTTCGTTCGTTCTTTCATCTTTATAGGCATGGCAGGATTTAAGGAGTTTATCAGACGATGGAAATTGGGAGTATAATCCAATGGCAATCAAAACGCAATCATGGGGTTTCACGTTATTGCGTATAAAAGTATCTCAGGCAATTTCGGGCAAAAGGGAAGTCATTCCGAACACAATCATGGGCTTTACGTTATTGCGTATTAAAGCATCTCACACAATTTTGGGCAATGGACAGTCATTTTCGGGTAATGGGAAGTCATTCTGAACGCATTCCGAATGCAATTGGAATTCATGCAAACTCACTAAACTAGCGAATTCACGTGAATTCGAATTGGCTCCAATTAGCTCCATTGGAAATAAAGAGAAAATAAACTCCTAAGATTATAGGCCCTATCAAGGGAATTGCCTCATCCCCAAGATGCCCTCTCTCCTGCTCAGACCTTAATTTGTTCTTGTGCAAAATTCTAAGGCAGCAACAAAATACCCTGTTACTTGAGATCCAAAATCCACAAAATAATGATACCTTTATGGAGCCAACCAAAATGCACAAAACCCACACAAGCTTTCAAAGCTCCATTGCAATGGTGTTAATAATCATAAAGGAGAATGAAAAATATGACAACATTAGAGTTGCAGGTCTGCATTTTGTCAAGATGTTGTTGTTGTTCTCAGCTAAGATGAGGGGTATTAATGCAGGCAGGCCACTCCACCCTCCTAGAGCCATGTGGGTTCTGGGAGACAAACAACTGTAAAGTCTAGGAAACCGAATTTCAACTCCATTAGCAATACAAAAAGATACTTCCTTTGAGATCCATGTTCTCTCTTGTGAGGCTACCAGCCCCTTTGTTGGGCAGAGAACGTTGAATTTCTCAAAAAGTCTCCATGCAATTGCATCGAGAAAACTTTTGGGTGCTGTTTAGCTAAAACAGGCCAAATGCAGTCCCATTTTTTTAAAAAAGTGTTTTACTGTTTTTGGAAATAGAAACCTCAAAGAGTAAAGCCATGAGAGTAAGAGTTACTGAATTCAGTGGGACTTTTTATAAGAACAAGATGTTGGTTTGCAATCCTATGGAGTAAGGCCCAGTGAACACAGAGGAAGTTACTTCCTAGTAAACATGCATAGGGTTGCACTATAAAAGTCTTTTTTTCTTCTGCTTCCTGCATCTGTAATGTGAATGTAAAAAAAAAATTGCCTGCAATTTGTTTATACATAGATTTTTTTACATTTCAGTGTAGCTCTTTTCCTTCTAGTATGAACTGACATTATGCAGAGCATTCCAATGCATATTTACTAAGAAGTAACCTGAGAGCTTTGAGGATACAAAATCATATCATGCAAGGCAAAGACCCATACGTCATTCATTAAGTGGCAGTTACATTTAGGGCTGTGGTCCTATGGTTACTTACTTAGAGGTAGGCACACTGAAATCTGTGGAACTTTTCAGTCAATGTGCGTAGGACTGTTGGTTCACAATGGTCTTGATGTTTTCCTAAGTGACTGGTTGGATTTTCTGTTTAGGCACTCCCCTTTTGCTAGAATTGTTGGGCTGTTTGCTTCACTGTTAGGGAATTTAATTTTTTTAGGAATGCCAATTTCAGGGAAAATGCAAAAAATTTTGAATAAAGGCAGAGATGCATTTACACACAGGACATGACATACACTGGCAAAATATATACAGAGAAGGTAGGGTTGGAAAATTTGTGCCCAGTATCTTCCTGTTGAGAGTCAGCATGGTGTAGTGATTTGTGTGTTAGATTTTGACTCTGGAGACTGGTGTTCAATTTCTGACTCGGTCATGAAATCCACTGGTTTCCTTGTGCAAGTCCCATGCTCCCAGCCTCAGGGGAAGGCAGTGGCAAATCTCCTCTGAACAAATCTTGCAAAGAAAACCCCAGGGTTGCCATGAGCTGGAAACAGTTTGAAATGAAGGCACAAGAACAAGAAATCTTCCTGTCGCTTTTTCTTGATGCCTGAAGTCCTTTTGTGCTCTGTTTCCTACTGCCTGTTACTGATGTAGTTAGTGAAAAGTTTCTGGCTAGTTCTATCCTTCTAGTTTTTTTTCCTTGCAAGATCAGAATTTCCCCATTACTTTGTCATAGGATGCCATGTACTCTTTGTCATAACTGAAAGATGTTTTCTAAAATATCCTCATCTTCAGGAGCCAACAGGAGAAGAAAAGGCCTTTGTTATGACTTCTCTCTTGGCATAAGAGCTATGCACTCACTCTACCAAGCACAGAAATCTGGAGCGAGACTAGTAGCCCACCTATTTATTTCTGACACCCTTTGTTCAATGCAGAAATGACAGACCTAGTGCAACCGCAGTATATGACTGCCTTGGCAGGAAGACTTTGAGTGAATAGAACTTACTCCATGGTCCTCACATACCTTCCAACTGTCCTGATTTGGCAGTGACAATCCAGATTAATCTTTACCATCCTAGTTTTTCAGATGCCTATAAATATCTCTGTTTTTCTCTCCTCTTCCCGTCTTCCCTTTTTCCTCAGCCGACTTTATTTGCTGGCTGCAAACTGAGTTCAAAGTGCAAACACTGGTTTGCATTCAACTGACTCAGAAAGGGGAGAGGAGGGGCAGAATCCTCCCTTCTCAAGAGACTCAGGCAAAATCAAGCTGCTGCAGTATCACCTAGTTTGTGTGTTCTTCCTCCTTAATACCTTTTACCCTCTTGGCCACACTCTAATGTTGCTTGGCCACATGTTTTTGTATTAGGGTTTGAAAAAGTAGGGAGAGCCCTGCTGGATCATATGAAAGATCCAAATAATAAAGCATCCCTCTTCTAACAGCAGCCAAACAAATGCTTTGAGGGGATGCTTCCCCCATCTCACTGTGCCCCCTCAGCTGGCAGTCAAAGGAGTTTATCATACGACGGAATTTGGGGGTATAATGCAATGGCAATCTGAACGCAATCATGGGGTTTCATGTAATTGGGTATGAGTGCATCTCACGCAATTTTGGTCAAAAGGGAAGTCACTCCGAACGCAATCATAGGTTTTATGTTAACGCATATAAGAGTATCTCGCACAATTTCGGGCAATGGAGGGGTCATTTTCAGGAAATGGGAAGTCATTCTGAACGCATTCCAAATGCAATCAGATTTCACGTAAATTCGCTAAACTAGCAAATTTACATGAATTCAAATTGGCTCAATTCAAAATTGGGAGAAATTCCTCCCGTGTGATAAACTCCAGAAATTGCAACAGAAGAAAGAAATTCTGGAAGCAGATTCAGATAAGGAAACACTTGGAAGCTTCAGTTGAGTCACAGGACTCTTTCAGACGTGGGAAATTGGAAGTATAATCAAAGGGCAATCCAAACGCAATCCTGGGGTTTCACGTTATTGCGAATTAATTCTTCTCACGCAAATTCGGGCAAAAGGGAAGTCACTCCAAATGCAATCATGGGTTTAACGTTATTGCGAATTTAAGCTTCTCACACGATTTCGGGCAAGGGGGGGTTATTTTCGGGTAATGGGAAGTAATTCCGAATGCCTTCCGAACGGAGCAGGGGTTCAGGTAAATTCGCTAAACAAGCAAATTTACATGAATCCACATTGGCTCCATTCGGAATTGGGAGAAATTCCTCCCGTTTGAAAGAGTCCACAGAGAAACAATGTGGAGGGGGTATAAATGTAAAACAACAACACTAAATACAAATACAGGGCTGTGAGATTTCTTTGCAAATTTTCAAATACGTATTTGACTGCAAAAATGGATTTAGGAAGACTTTCTACATATTTACACTATAAAACGTTTGGTTAAACACTGGCTCCCTGAGTTTAACTTACCTACACTGGGAGGTGTCTCTCTGTGTGTTAATGCAGAGGCAGACCAATAGATGCATCTAGAAAAGACCAGAAACTCCCTGATTTGTTCCTGTTCTTTCCAGTTTTACTTTGAAGATCAATTTTCTGTCAGCTCATAGTATGATCAGATACTTTTTATATCAGCTCCCTAGATTGGTTTATTTTAAGCCAGTATGAAGTCGGAAAGAACAGGAACAAAATCTTGGACTTTTTTTCAGTCATCCTGGATGTGCCCTTAAGACTGCTGGATGAGCTTGAAGAGAGAAATTATCTCCCCAGATGTGGAGTTGTGGCAAATCAGGATGATGGACAGTTGTTGGCAGAAGAACAGTAATAGGAACCCCCAGTTCTGGGAAGTGATGGGACTTCCCCTCTCACCCCTCACTTCCATTACGTACACTCACATGCACATACCGTTACACACCCAAAGAGACGTCACTTGGGTGGAAATGTGTTGGAACCAGACATGACCTTTCCCTATGTTGGGAACAAGCCCTTTCGTAAAGGGCTCTGACGTCAGGAGCCTCTGTGGTTTCTTGCAAGGCCAAAGAGGCCACTGTATTGTTCTGGCCGGGCTCCTTCTCTTCCCCCACAAGGATTCTCCTCCAACAACCAGCCTCTTCCCTGAGTCACCACCATGTACTCCTTTGGACATCACTTTCCATAATCTTGCCACATCTCTCAACTCTGCTTTTTAGTTAGTTTTTCAGTTTCAGCTTGCACTCAGAAACTGTCTATGGTGACATTCAGTGGCAAATAGGGGTTACTTTCCCCCAAAGCTCCCTGTCCTCTTCGCTGCTTCCACATGGGATGTCTCACCCTCCTGAAATCAATCCACCCCCATCCCCTCATTTTTAGAATGAAGATTTGGTGGGGCTGGGGCAGTACTATCAACCCCTCCCTGCATCAAGGTCTGTTTAGTCTGCGGGGATATAATAACCCCCCTTCCTTAGCACCACTGTAAACATCTGTCAGGGTCAATCTATCCCAGGGTCTTGCCAGGCACAGCTTCTTTTGCTCCATCCCCCATCACTTTCGCCTGTTTCCTCCCTCCCTCCTCCTGTTTCATGCCCCATACTTGGACAAAAAATTAAAGGGACCCATTCGCTCAGGAACTCCTGTGAGGAAATGGGGCTTATGCCTCCTCCCCTTTGTTCCTTTACAGTTATTGGAGAAGGCTTCAATGTCCCCACCAACCATTGAAAAATTAGCATAAGTATATTCTTGTTATGTGAACCAGTGACTCATACTGTTGTAATGAGCAATCAAAGCTATTGGCTGAATGAGGCATGACCCCCCCCCCCCATACACCATATACTTTTTAAAAAATGCTGGCTGCAAGGTATTTTAGCATATGCCATGCTTTTGGCAATACTTTTCCATTCTGCCTAATGACAAGTTCTGTGAAACTCAAAAACTTGCAAACTCCTGAAAGAATCAAAAAAGTATTGTCTTACCCACTTTGTAACAAGAAAATATGCTATTTCCTGCAACCTACAAACCAGACATTTGCATTTCGATATCACAAATCACAGGCACATTCATCATTATCTCTCATTAATTTATCTTACGTATACTAAGTTTAAAAATCAATATTTAATGCACTCATATTTGACATGCTTAAAAATTTGTTGTTAACTGCAATCAAGTTGACTTTAACTGATGGCGACCCCATGGCTGATAGACTTCCAAGTTGTCCTATCATTAACAGACCTGCTCAGGTTTTACACGTTCATGGATGTAGCTTCCAGGATTGAGTCTATCCATCTGTAATGTCGACTTCCTATTTTCCTACTTCCTCCCACCTTACCAAGCATTATCATATTTTCTAGTGAGTCATGTCTTCTCATGATCTGGCCAAAGTCTGACAGTCTCAGTTTAGTCATCTTGGCTTCTACAGAGAGTTCAGTCCTGATTTGCTGTAAGACCCATTTATTTGTCTTTTTAGCAGTTCACAGTACTGTAGAATTCTTTTTTAGCAACCCATTTAAAATGAGTTGATTTTCTCCCTATCAGCTTTCTTCACTGTCCAGCTTTCACAACCATACATAGAAACTGGAAATACAATGACACAGACAATCCTAACTTTAATATCCAATTTGTCTAGTACCTTCATAGCTGCCCATTCAAGTATTAAGCCTTTTTCTGATTTCTTGACTCCATTATGATTACTGAGCCAAGGTTTGTCATTTACTTTAAAGTTTTATAAATTATTATTTTTTCCAGCCTTCATTTATTCCTTGATTTATTCCAATTGTTCCAAGTCTTTGCTATTTCCTACTAGTAGTATGGTATCATCTGCATAGCTGAAATAGTTGATGTTCCTTCCTTGAATTTTCACACCTCCTTCCTCTGAGTCTAATCCTGCTTCATGTATGTTACATTCAGTGTACAAGTTAGACAGGGTGATAAAATGTAGCCTTGCCTGACCTCTTTGACAATTGTAAACCATTTAATTTCTACACATTCTGTTCTGATGGTAGCCTCTTGTCCAAAGTGCAAGTTACGATCAGGACAATAAAACGTAGCGCATCCATTCCTTTAAGAGTGAGCCACATGATCTTTGCTGTAGTCTACAAGCAGATACTGTTTTGTTCTTTGGTGCACTGTTATCTGTATGTTTGTAATATGATGCCTAGTGCCTCTTCCTTTCTTGAATCGGGCTTGAACTCCTGGCATTTCTCATTCCATTTATTTTAAGTCTTCCTTGTAGAATTTTGGGCATCACTTTACTTGCATGGGAACTTAATGCAGTGGTCATGTGGTTAGTGTAGTGCTGCATTCCCTTTGTTGGGGACTGAAATGTATATCGATTATTTCCAATCTGAGGGCCACTGTTTTGTTTTCCAGATTTATTGAATCTTACAAATAGCAGGCATTATTTACAATCAAACAAATGCTTTTAAATGAACCTTTTGTGACACAAGAGTGCAAGAAGTAAGCTTACAACCTGTTTGCAATGGGATATAACCTACTGGAGAAAAAAAAGGATCTGATCATATGCAGTGCACATAATATGTGGCTTTTACTTCCCTCACAGTACCTTAACTGCAACATGAGAGTTAATACACCAAGTACCTGGATTTATGAGGAAAGATTTCCAAGACGGAGGCAGGATTTTCAGACATGCCTGGACCCCCCACATCTGTTGTTTTAGAAATAATAAAGCATCAACCTCTTCAGGACCATTATAATTTGAAGTATATGTATCCTGCCTGCTCACAGTAACTAACATCAGAGAGAAATTGGAGACGCTAAGTCCTATTGTAGGATAACCAACACAGTTTCAAAATCTAGAGATAACTGGCCTGTTGCTGCTAAAACACTGGAACTGTGGGAAGTTCCCTTTCTGGGTATGTTAGTTATGACATTGTCAATTACTGGCCTATAGATGAGAAGGGGGGGTGGGTTTCAGCAAAGTTATTTGCATCTGTAATCCTAGGGACAGGTTTGCAGGAATCATGGGGCATAAAAAGAACTATTTACAGGGAGCTAAGGATTAGAATAGCAGGATGAGGGTGGAATCACAGTATGGAGTCAGTACTATTTTTAAGGGGAGCCCTGAACTGGAATAGAAGTTGGCCAGCAAATTGGGGTTGAGGCTCATTTTCAGGGACTGGGAGAACCGTGTGTGTATGTGTGGGCAGGGGCAGTGCTCAGTCCTGGAGGATGGAGATGGCCCGTTTCCCTCGCTAGAACATTAATAGTCAATGACTTCAAGCAGCCAAATATCCTTGTGGTGTCCAGTGAGGCAGCTGCTTGAAGACCATATAAAGGATTGTTTCCCAACTTGTTACATAGTAAGGGAAAGCTGTTCTGGACTGAGCTCGAGCCGCCCAGCAGGGTCAGGTCACACGGTGCCTGCTGTGCCGGGGAACAAAGCCCAACACAAGCAGAGGCCTGGCAGACGGAGCACAGCTAGATGCAGCAGCCCCAAGTAAGGGATGCCAGAGAACCAATAAGACTGTTTATTAATCTCCCTCAGCTCTGAATACATTACAGAAATGAACAGCCAATCATTTACATGGTTGGGATCCCAAAAAGATATCCCTAAAGTACTTTCAGAGCCTATATCATACAGAAACCTGTGGATATCTCCTGATCATAAAAAGCTAAGAACACAAAGCTGGTCCACACAGTTCCTACAGAGACAGCATATTGTGTGGATGCAGAATGTATGAAAATGTCCTTGATAAGACTCCCTCCTTGTCTTGCCTATCATTATTAACATAATAATGTTGTGTTATGGCTTTCCATCTTCCACATGTGTTCCCTTTTGGGTCTGAGGCTGTATGTGAAGGAGCCTTATCAGAGAGTGCAAAACTGCAAAATGGAAAATACATGAAAGTTCTTTTTGCTTGGATTTGACCTGTTGTTGTTGTTGCTGTCGTCTATCTTCAAGTAATTTCTGACTTATGGTGACCCTAAGGCAAACTTATCATGTTTTTTTGGGGGGGGGAGGTATAATTTATTCAGAGGGAATTTGCCCTTGTCTTCTTCTGAGGACTTTATCACATGGGTGGAAAGTGGGGGGAAAGCGGAGGTTTAAACTAACATTATCCTGTGAATATTATGCTATCACGATGAAGATTTTCACACACATTGCAATAAAAGAGGACTTATCTCAGCAATGACCAGGTAATAACCAGCAACAAATCATTCACAGGATTTCCCTGTGAATGATTTGTTGCTGCTAATTACCCGGTTATTGCCAGGATAAGTCCTCTTTAATCATGATGTCATGTGAAAATCTTCACTGTGATCATTCAATTTTCATGGGATAATGTCTATTTCAATCCCTGCTTTTACCCACTTTTCCTCATGTGATATAGTCCTGAGGCTGAGAGCATGTGACTTGTCCAAGATTACTCAGTAGGTTTCCATGACCCAGTGGGGATTCAAACTCTAGCTTCCCAGTGTTGAAGTACAACATTCAAACCACTACACCACACTGGCTCTTTTCTGACCTGTAGTCTTCCATAATACATTATTAAATGCTGCAAAATGTCAACCTCTTTAAGTCAAAAGGACAAGATACTATGATGCATTTGTCACGTTAAGATTTGTCACATTTTATCAGCTTCCACTTTCCAACATCAGCATGGAGTTTATCACACAAAGGGAATTGGAAGTATAATCCAATGGCAATCTGAATGCAATCATGGGGTTTCGCATGATTGTGTGAAAGCTGATCACACAGATTTTCGGGCAAAGGGAAGTCCTTCCGAACGCAATCATGGGGTTTCGCGTGATTGCGTGAGAAAATATCACACACAATTTTGGGCACTGGGAGGCAGTTTCAGGCAGTTCTGAATGCAATGCAGTATCAATACGCAATCAAGTAAATTCGCTGAACTAGCAAATTTACTCCATTCCGAACTGGCCTCACTTCAATTTCTTTTGAAATTGAGAGAAATTCCTCCCGTGTGATAAACTCCCATGTTTCTTCCACTTCTTATTCCACTTTTTTATGCCCATTGTTTCCATTGAGTTTGTGGAAAGGAGGAATCTAAAGGAAGCAGGTCTCTAGGCAGAATTGATGGAGTGCCTTTGTTTCCCATCTCCTGCCTGAATTTTCTCTCTTTGTACAATGTATTGCTGTTCATTTCATCCTGCCTTGATAGCTAATCCTACAAAGATTCTTGTTTGCACTTACCTTTTCCACAATCCTTCACCAGTGACTTTACTCTCCGCTGATCAATCTTGTAGTTTTACACACAGCCTTCTTATGAGCCCACTGTTATTGGCCTGTCCAGTGCTTAACCTATCGGCCAGAAGTGAACTGTAGGTATGCAAGCAATTCATGAAGCTATTTATTTATTGTGGGGATTTATGTTCCAGTCTTCAACTACATTTCCCAGGAGAGTTAAAAAAATCCAAAACACAATTTTTGAAAACTTACAAATCAAAACATAGAACAATCTACTAACAGCAGTAAAATCACTAGGAGCAGCAAAGAAATAACAAACCCTACTTTACTAAGATAAAAATGGTCAAATGAAATTGAAAAGCCTGAGAAAATAAGGCAAATTATATGACAAACCATCTTTTGCCACATTATTTCTCTTAAGTGTCTGGAATAAAATATTTCGTCAGGTTTAGAGTGAAGAAACTTAGCCAGAGTGTTGTAGTGGTTTGTGAGTTGCTCAGGAGACCAGAAAGGAATTTGATGCCACTTTAACTTCCATGGCTCAATGCTATGGATTTCTGGCATTTATAGTTTTGTAAGCTATTCAGCCTTTCCTGTCAGAGAGCACTGGTGCCCACCAAATGAGAAATATCAGAATTCCATAGCATTGAGTCATGGAGGTTAAAGTGGTGTCAAATTGCCTTATTTCTGCAGTGTGGCAGCAACCCTAGGTTCAAAACCTTCCTCCGCCATGGAAACCCATTGGATGACCCTGGCAAATCACACTGTCTCAGCCTCGGAGGGTTATGGCAAACCCCCTCTGAACAAATCTTGCAGAGAAAACCCATTATAGGATTGCCTTAGGGTTGCCATAAGTCAGAAATGACTTGAAGGAACAGAACAAAAAGTAAGGCATTTTAGTCCCAGCTTTCTTTGCATGGTTTTCATGTCATTGCACATCCTTCTGTTGGTGCATAGGATGACTGGATTGTGAAAGCAGCTAAAGTCCAGCAAAAGTCTGTTCTCTGCAACCACAACCAGCACATTTTGAGAGTCGTGTTCTGGATGTTTCAATATAGCACCTTTCAGCCCAGGAGATCATTGGCAACTCTCTTGTTTTCCATCGGTGACACTTACAAAAGCTTCATGCCCAACACAAATGTATCGCTTTTGATTATTGCTGATAGAAAAGAGGGATTTTTCATTTGAATATAGCTTATAGCCATTACTGATACAGCCTAATAGCACAGTTGTTCCTCTGCTTTATGAATCACAGTTCCTACTTATATTTTATGGCCACTGCTTTTCTTTATCCTGCTGGTTATCAGTTTGTAGTATTTGTGAAATGTCCAAAGCGGGACTCCTTTCTCAGCTGTGCGCTTCAGGCTTTTACTTTTCCCAGTGAAGTTTAGATGAGGTGGGGTCAGGCACCCCATTGCTTCCCAGATGTTGAAGGGAACACACCAGCAAATCTGGAGTTTGTTCACAACTCCTACATTGCTTCCAACCTCTTGTGTGATACACGCTGAGTTCCAGCAACTTGATGGCCTCCTAGAAAATGTGTATTCCCTTGTGTCCCAACTCCTAAATCGCTTCCAACCTCTTGTGTGATCAGCTTTAAGTTCCAGCAGCTTGATGGCCTCCTAGAAAAATTGCCTTCCTTTGTGGGAATTGCCAGCAATTCAAAGAGTGATTTTTTGTGTGTGTGTGTAGAGAGAGATCCAGCCAAAGCATCCCATGTTGGCTGGGGACTAGGTTTCTTCCACAATTCATATTTTTGGAAGTCAGTTTGGCCTCTCCAACCCCTTCCAGTTTGCTGGTTTGACTGGCAGGTCAGGGGATGTGTGCCTTAGAAGCCCTCCACATTTGCTGGAGTTAGGGGCACAGGACCCCCATGAAAGTTAATTAAAAAAAAAATACATTTTTTTTCAACCTGAGAGAACACCTCTTTAGGAATCTCTAGGTCCTCTAGCACATGTCTGTGATTCATATCTGCTGGAAATTGACCATAGAACTACGCTGGAGGACCTGCAAATGCCTAGAGAAGTGTTTTCTCTCAGAATCTCTCAGTCTTCCAGTGTGACTTCTCATGGATGTTGACCACGGAGTCACACTGGAAAACCCAGAGATTCCTAGATTAATCAAATCTGTGAATAATAAAAGGCACAAAAGTCAAAGCCGCAAAGGTGGAGGGCCAACTTTATAGGCTCTGCAAACATATAGAACAGAGATTGCCAAGCTTTGGTTCTCCAGATGTTTTGGACCTCAGCTCCCAAATTGGGCCCAGACAGGCCAAAATAAAGCTGCTTTGGGTCACTTTGGAGGTATGCTGTTTAAATGATGCATGTGTCCCAAGAGGTCAGAAGCCATACCAAAGCCATGCTCCAGTCCTAAGGACTGCAGTGTAGCTTTGGCACAGCTTCTGGCCTCTTCAGATGTGTGTGTCATTTAAACAGCATACCTCCAAAGTGACCTGAAGCAGCTTTATTTCGGCCTGTCTGTTTGGGCCCATGGCTGACCTTTCTGGGAGCTGAAGGCCAAAATATCTGGAGAACCAGAGTTTGGGAACCACTGATACAGAAAGTTGATTTACGTCCAAAACACACTGCAGAAACAATCCAGTTTGGGACTGAGTATGGAATTCTGGGAACTGTAGTTTTGTGAGACATTGAGCCTTCTCTGTCAAGTTCTGGTGCCACACCAAACTACAATTCCCAAAGATTCCCCAACTCTGAGCCAGGGTAGTTAAAGCAGTCTCAAACTGGATTATTTCTAAAGTGTGCTTTGGACCATAAAGAAAGTTGCTTCAGGTCCAAAATACACTTTAGAAACAATCCAGTTTGAGACTGCTTTAAAAAACTGCCCTGGCTCAAAGGTAGGGAATTCTGAGAAGTGTAGTTTTGTGAGACACTGAGCCTTCTCTGTCAGAGGACTCTTTCAGACGTGGGAAATTGGAAGTATAATCCAAGGGCAATCCAAACGCAATCCTGGGGTTTCACGTTATTGCGAATTAATTCTTCTCACGCAAATTCGGGCAAAAGGGAAGTCACTCCAAATGCAATCATGGGTTTAACGTTATTGTGAATTTAAGCTTCTCACGCGATTTCGGGCAAGGGGGGGTTATTTTCGGGTAATGGGAAGTAATTCCGAATGCCTTCCGAACGGAGCAGGGGTTCAGGTAAATTCACTAAACAAGCAAATTTACATGAATCCACATTGGCTCCATTCGGAATTGGGAGAAATTCCTCCCGTTTGAAAGGACTCTTTCAAACGGGGAGGAATTTCTCCCAACTCCGAATGGAGCCAATGCGGATTCATGTAAATTCGCTTGTTTAGCGAATTTACATGAACCCCTGCTCTGTTCGGAATTACTTCCCATTACCCGAAAATAACCCCCTCCTGCCCGAATTTGCATGCGAAGCTTTAATTCGCAATAACATAAAACCCATGATTGCATTCGAATTGACCTTAAATTATACTTCCAATTTAGCCTTGTATGAAAGAGTCCAAAGAGTCCAAAGTGATTTGTGGTGCCACAACAACAAAACTGGAATTTCCAAGGATTCCCTGGCACATGAGAGGCAAGCCTTGGCTGTGGGAGCATGCTGTGGTTGATGGAAAAGAGTTGGGTGGGATGCTCCCCCATTATTTATTTCCCACACTAGTAGTAGGGCTGTCTGGGGGAGGGGGGGGGAGTCTGAAAGGGAGGCCAGGGCCAAGTGACCCAGGTGAAGGAACATGTGACACTTGCTTTAATGGGCTGCCGGCTTCCTCCCCTGAACCTGGGCCAGCTCCACTCCGGCCCTGGGCCAAGGTGGCGGGGAGGGAGGCCTGCAGCAGGAGCCCAGCCAAGCCAAGGCAGCCTCTGGAGGAAGGGGACAAAGGGCTGCCTCCACACTGGAGCAATAACCCAGTTTGGCCCCGCTTTAACTCTTTTCTGGCTGAAGGCTATGGAATTCTGGGAGTTGGAGTTTGTTGTGGGCCCGGAGCGGAGCTCTGCTCTGGACCCCATAACAAACTCCAGCTCCCAGAATTCCATAGCCTTGAGCCAGAAAAGAGTTAAAGTGGGACCAAACTGGGTTATTGCTCCAGTCTGGATGCAGCCAAGTAACTTTAACACTTTAACTGGGGGGGGGGGGAATCTATGCAATGCCCTACTTATAGCATCATGGAAGAGACCTCAAGGGCTATCCAATCCAATTCCATTTTTCTTCTGAAATATAGCCTACAGCACCTGGTATATTCCTTGGTGGTCTCTCATCCAAGTGTTAATCAGGACTGGCACTGCTTAGCATCCCAAATGAGACTCCTAAAAGACACACCTGAGAACTCCTATCCTTAATATTCTCCAGGTTCCTTCTCTGTCAGTGCTGAGAACTGAAAAGTCCTCCAAAGGTTATTCAGGGCCACATCATGACAAGGCACAGGATTCACTGAGAAAGACAGTGTTGCTGGGAAAGGCAGAAAGTAGCAGGAGAAAAGGGATCAGGGAGATCAGAGGCAGGAATTTGCAGGTATCTGGCTGATGGAGGACAGGGGCTTTTGGAGATGTCTCCTCCCCAGGGTCACTGCGAGTCAAGTCCCAACAACAACAACCGCATTCCTACTGGCAGCAGTGCAAAGCAGCCTCCTTAGGAAGCCGGGCCATTGATAAAGCTTCAAAAGCATAGTAGGCAGGGGCAAGAGTAGGCATATATTGTTACATGGGGCCCACAGATACTTATCAAACCACATATATGCCATGAATCACTTTTTGGGGACTTTTCAGTTCTCAGGACTGTTAGAGAAATTCTGGTTTATCACACTAGAGGCAAACAGGATTTAAACAGGAATTAAACAGGAAATGCCTTATGTTTAACATAGGGCATTTAACATACCTTATGTTTAACATAGGGCATTTCCTGTTTAATTCCTGTTTAAATTCTGTTTGCCCTCTAGTGTGATAAACTGGAGAAGAGTAAGGACAGGAGTTCTTAGGCAGCCTGGTGTGTCTTTAAGTTGGAAGCTAAGCATTCCTCTCCTGGTTAATACTTGGAGGGGAGACCACCAAGGAATGGCAGGTATTGTAAGCTGTATTTCAGATGTATATGGCAAACCAGCTCTGAGTATTCCTCCCCTAAGAAAACCCAGTTACACTATTTTGATACCTCTTTAACAAACATGGGATTTTTGATTTGATGAGGGACTTAACATTTTCTAAAGCACTCCTCCCTGAATTACAGCACTACAGCTCTTTAGCTGTATTAAGTTCCTCACCAAACTACAGTTGCCAGGATTCCATAGAATGAAGCCATGACAGTTAAAGTGGTATCTGACTGCTATATAGTAATTGCGTAATGTGGATACACCCTGAGTTCAGCAAAAGATTTGTTGCATGTGGTTGGAACCCAAGTAAGACGATGGTCTGAATACTATTGGTGGTCGTTGTGTTCCTGCAAGCCATTTTTGACTTATGGTGACTCTTGTTGTTGTGTACATTCAAGTTGTTTCCAACTTATGGGAGTCTAAGGCAATCCTATCCTGGGGTTTTCTTGGCAAGTTTCTTCAGAGGGGTTTTGGAACTGCCATCCTCTGAGTCTGAGAGAGTGTGACTTGTCCAGGGTCACCCAGTGGGTTTTTATGCTCAAGCATAGTCATAGTCCAGCCTTCAAACCACTACACAACTGAATGAATGGAATTAACATAAATGTTGACGCAGCATTCAGTAAATGACTTGATGAATCAACTCTAGTTAGTACTACCATATGTCAAGAGTGTGATGCAGGAGCTAAAAAGGCCAATGCAATTTTAGGCTGCATCAATAGAAGTATAGTGTCTAGATCAAGGGAAGTCATAGTGCCACTCTATTCTGCTTTGGTCAGGCCCCACCCGGAATACTGTGTCCAGTTCTGGGCACCACAATTCAAAAAGGATGTGGAGAAACTGGAGCGTGTCCAAAGGAGGGCAACTAAGATGGTGAAGGGCCTGGAAGCCATGCCCTATGAGGAACGCCTTACGGAGCTGGGGATGTTTAGCCTGGAGAAGAGAAGTTTAAGAGGTGATATGATAGCCCTGTTTAAATATCTGAAGTGATGTCACATTGAGGCAGGAGCAAGCTTATTTTCTGCTTATCCAGAGAACAGGACCCGGAACAATGGATGCAAGCTCCAGGAAAAGAGATTCCATCTCAACATTGGAGTTTATCAGACAGGAGGAATTTCTCTTTATTTAGAACGAAGCCAATTGGAGCCAATTCACGTGAATTCGCTAGTTTAGTGAATTTATGTGAATTCCAATTGCGTTTGGAATGTGTTCAGAATGACTTCCCATTATCCGAAAATGACTGCCCATTGCCCGAAATTGTGTGAGATGCTTTAATACAAAATAACATAAAACCCATGATTGCGTTCAGAATGACTTCCCTTTTGCCCGAAATTGCGTGAGATACTTTAATACGCAACAACACGAAACCCCATGATTGCGTTCAGATTGTCATTTGATTATACTTCCAATTTCCATCGTCCGATAAACTCCATTAGGAGGAAGTTCCTGACAGTAAGGGTTGTTCAACAGTGGAACACACTCCCTTGGAGTGTGGTGGAGTCTCCTTCCTTAGAGGTCTTTAAATAGAGGCTGGATGGCCATCTGTTGGTGATGCTTTGATTGGGAGTTCCTGCATGGCAGGGGGTTGGACTGGATGGCCCTTGTCGTCTCTTCCAACTGTATGATTCTATGATTCTACCAAAAAGACTGAGGCCAGTGAGGCCCAAGGCAGTGTATGCAGGATGTGGGCACATGGCTTTCTGACTACAGGCTTAGCACCCAGACCACTAACCCAGTATCACCGGTATTGTGCCAGCACTGCTGACACAGAATACATCCAGACAGGCTGCTTCTGTAGCAGTGACTTTGCGAATGTACTCAAGAATTTGGGTGCTTATCTGTGCCACATATTAGACTGGCTTAGGACAGTCTGTTGCAGAGCAATAGGTATCCCCACTCCCAGTATGTCAGGGATTGGCACCATATTTGTGCCTATCAACATGCCTCTCTAGGCTGGCTCTGCCATTCCAATCCTTGGATGCCTGTCACTCAACTTGTGTGACCGTCACTCAATCCTTTCCCCTCAAGGTCCCTCCCTGGACTGGGTATTTGGGCTTTTGGGTTTACCACTGTAAGTGTGATCTTATTAAAATTGTGACCTCTATTAAAAACTGAACAGGAATAACCAGGCACAACTGGAAAAAAAACAGATAGAAATTTACTAATACACAATTGGATCAAATGTTAACCTCTGCACTAGGTCCCCGAAACAGGTCATTCACCGGTCCACGAAACCCTATTCAGTTCTTCCCCCTGGCTGGATGTCCTATCTTTAGGCCATCTTCCTTGCATCTGCCATCTGTCAGAGACAAGGCTCAGTATCACCAATATTGTGCCAGGATTGCTGATGCAGAATACATCTGGACAGGCCAGAATACATCTCCCTAGCCCTCCCTCACAGTATTGCTTGGGCAGAGATTTCTGCACCCCCCAGGCTTGCCTAGCTTCTCTCTTCATGGTGCCCATTGTTTGTTGTTGTTGTTGTTGTTGTTATTGTTGTTGTGTAGCTTCAAGTCCCTTTCTGACTTATGGCTACCGTAAGGTGACCCCAGATTTGTGGGGGTTTTATTGGCAAGATTTGTTCAGAAGAGGTTTGTCCTTGCCTTCCCCTGAGGTTGAGAGAGTATGACTTGCCCAAAGTCACCCAGTGGGTTTCATGGCTGAGCGGGGAATTGAACCCTGGTCCCCAGAGTTGCAGTCCAACACTCAAACCACTATGGAGTTTATCACACGGGAGGAATTTCTCTCTATTTCGAATGGAGCCAATTCACAATTACGTGAATTCGCTAGTTTAGCAAATTTACATGAAACCTGATTGTGTTCGGAATGCGTTCAGAATGACTTCCCATTTCCTGAAAATCACCCCCCATTGCCCGAAATTGCGTGAGATACCCTAATACGCAATTACGTGAATTTTAATCCTGGTCTCCCAGAGCCCTAGTCCAACACTACACCACAATGGCTCTCTTTAAAATGATTGATACTTAGTACTGTATACAACTCTTGTATCCTGAAAGTTGGTCCAAACACATTTCAGTGTGTATTTTGGTCACTGTTTTAAATATAAACGAGATAATGTCTGGACTATAACTCTCTACCCCCCCCTCCCCCCGGGGACAGGGAAATATCCTCTCATTCTCTGTTTGTATCACACTGACAACAGCTTTCATGCAGTGCATTTATATAATCATCTATATCTCTGAGCTTTATTTAAATGTGCAAGTGTTTTCTGCCTTCTTGCTTCACTTTATTTGCTCTTGTCCTCACTGCCAAGCATTCCACCAGTGCACAGTATAGTAGTGAGAGTAAACTTTCAGACAGTCACGTTGAACCATTGGGGAGAAACAACAGAATTTAGACTTCTTTTAATAAAAACGTTTAGATCAATGCTTTTATGGGGGAAGAAACAAGCAAATACTAGCACTCTTTTCCAGGTTGAGTGTTAAGCAAAAGAAAGGGAGGAAGAGGGAAGAAGATGTGTTGCTGGGCCTCATGCAAATGCCCATTCTGCACTTTCTGAGCACTCTTTCAAACGGGAGGAATTTCTCCCAACTCCGAATGGAGCCAATGCGGATTCATGTAAATTCGCTAGTTTAGCGAATTTACATGAACCCCTGCTCCGTTCGGAAGAACCCCTGCTCTGTTCGGAATTACTTCCCATTACCCGAAAATAACCCCCTCCTGCCCGAATTTGCATGCGAAGCTTTAATTCGCAATAATGTAAAACCCATGATTGCATTCGAATTGGCTTCCCTCTTGCCCGAATTTGCGTGCGAAGAGTTAATTCACAATAACGTAAAACCCATGATTGCATTCGAATTGACCTTAAATTATACTTCCAATTTAGCCTCGTATGAAAGAGTCCTGAGAGTCTTAAAACATGACAGAGGTGTCACACAGTCCCAATAACATTGGACTGTGTGCAGAAGAGATTTCAGGTTGTATCAAAGGCTACTGGGTTAAAGAAACAATGGCTGCTCCCTTTTTGAAAAGATACAGGCAAGATAAAAGTCATCTTTGGTGTATCTTCAGTCCCGAAGTGCTGGGGAAGCCATCATTTCTCAGCTGATGCCATTTATTCAGTCTTGAAATATATCCAGTGTTGCACCACCTGTAGGATGGGTATTAACAGCCAGTGGCATCACTAGGGGGATGCAGGCTGCACCAGGTGACATCTTAATGGGGGCGCGGGTGACACCAAGTTTCCTCAGACGCCTACCTTTTGGCAAAAATAGACTGTGGCATTCACCTACTTCCCCTTAAAATGCTTTCAGAGATGGTGGGAATGGGGTGAAGCTTAGTGAAAGGAGAAAGGAGGGGCCCCAGAATTTTTTTAAATTAAAATTTTAAATCCAAAAATTTTATTTTTTAAAAAAATTACAATTTTGAAATTTTTTATTCTTTTGATTTTTTTTTAAAAAAGCATCCCATTTTAACCAAATTTTCACAGTGTACATGTAAATACATTTAGGTTGTGTGTATGTTATTGTAATAGGAAGGTCTAATATTTTGTGAGTTACTGATGTTAGCATAACATTCAGTGGTATATGGGAATGATGATTGTTGAGTCACATTAGTGCAAAAAAGCATGACTAAGGATTCTATATGGTGTGAAATGGGAGGAGGTCAATGGAGGAGGTGTGACACCATGAGTTATCGCAAAGGATGACACCAACCCTATGGACACTACTGTTAACAGCACTTGGAAATATTACTTTCAGGAGCACGGCTTTCAGAATCCCTCACCAGCACATCCAGCAGCAATGCTGGATGTGGGTTTTCTGCAGATTTCCTAGATGACACACCCCTTGGGTAACATTTCACTACCCCCACCCCACCCCACCTCCAAAGTAACCAAGCTCTGGGCACTAATCCCTATTTTTCTGTCATTGCTGAATATCTCCTAGTGGGTTTTTGGTTGAGCCTAACGATAGATAGAATTGACATGGATGAGTAGAATCAATGAAGCCATGCAGCTGTATCACTATAGCCTTACCTTTGAGGGGGGCAAGAAGATACAGATTTGGGTTCCTGTGACTTATTTCAAAATGGCAGCTTCGTCTGCAGGGATGGAGCAGGGGTAATGCAAGCTTATTGTTTATTTGCATATGTCAGTTCATTAGCAAGCAGGAAATTTTATAGTCACACATTCCGACACTAAGGTTGAGCAAAAGCAATGGTCACCGATACTGAGCAAGTTGATCACATGGCATCCTACAATTTCCATCATGTTATATTGAAGTCTAATCTCAGGCAAGAATGTGATAACAGTTTTGGGTTGGTGCTTTGTACATAGTTTTTTCCAGCCCACATTATAAGCAAAAAGTTTTGAGGTGAAGGGAAAATGGATGGCTCAAACCAAGCCAAGTGGGAATTATAGTTGCTTGCCTATTTGGATCCCCTGACACAGAAGTCTTACTCAGTTTTCCAAGTTGATGACTATTTCATTTGTCTACTGGCAAAGTCACATTCATGTAGCACTGAACAGGGTTGTGCATATATTTATATGTTTACCGTTGTTACTCTATATGGGCTATGGCTCTCAACCCACTACTAGGATTTTTTCTATAGCTCCGTGGCAGGGATCTGAATTTTAGAAGCAAAAGAGATTGAATTTGATCACGGCTGCTACTATGATGGGTTCCAGATGTTTGCTGCTTTCTTAACATATACATTTAAGTCACTTTCCATACCAGTGCAGTTCAGGCACATCTTAGGAGCAGGACTGATCAAACAGGGATCCTTTTCCTAAGTTTCCTGTAGCAGTGGATGAAATACAAGGGTTGTAGATTGTATTTTTACATACTATATAAGAACTCAGTTTATAACCCATATGATACATACCATAGATAATTTTTTGGATGGTGTGCGGCTGGCAGGAGCCCATTAGTCTGGAAAAGTATATTTTTACGCACCCCAATATTTAGATTCTTCGTGCCTTTTCAAATACTGTGTCAGATTTTTAAAAAGTAGGCATTTATGTTCTATGCAATGTCACCCTCTTGGTCTAATGACCCATTCCTGTTCAACCTTAGGAAAATAACAAAGAGATTATCTTAGTATGGAAAATAACTTGTTTTTTTAGGCAAGATAATGGTCAGAATCAATGACAGGGAATGTCAAAGAATTTAATAAATAAGAAGGAGCATACTAAACAAAACAAAACACTACAAAATTGACTTTTTAGGATCTTTGTTTCATGTTATAGCAGAGAATGAGAATACTGCAGACTTGTGGTGTGTAGCTGTTGCTGTTTTACTAGAACTCTGAGATCCATCAACCTGAGCCTGATACAAAAGACATTCACTTAGAATTTAAGACGTCTGAGCACAGGAGTTTGTTTTGAGTGCCAGAAGAACTGAATGGATCTTGCAGAACTCCTTACACACACACACACACACACACACACAATCCATTCCCCCTTACTTTAAACTTTATCAATTTCAGCATTATAAGTGTATGTGTGTGAGAGTGTGTAATTTTGTGACTGCTTTTGTTAAACAATTGGGAACCAGATATCCTTTCCAATTTAATGGAGATGAGCCTGAGATCTTTGGTAAATCTAAATGTACCTTTTATTCACACTTGAGCTACAGTGAAGTAGTGTCACTAGCGTTGGTGTCACTGGGTGCGGTAACTCATGGTGTCATCCCCGCCATTGGCCACCTCCCATCCCACACCATCCAGAATCCTTAGGAATGTTTTTTGTACTAATGTTAACTCATAAAATCATAATTCCTGCATATCACTGAATGTCATGATAATAGTTGCAACATAACCTACTAGCAAAATTAAAATTATAATACAATATGATTCAAATCCAAATACTGTACTAACCCTGCTTAGCTTCCAAGATTAGAAGGGATCTGGTGCCTTTAGGGTATTTAGGTCCCTCTGTGCCCTCTCCATATTTACAGTCCCTCTTGAGGAGATTCTCAATTCCCTCTGTTTTGCCTTCTCCATCGTTGTGCCCCATTTACACAGAAAGAGAGGTATGTGTGGGGCTGCCTGTTCTAACAGCAAGAGGGGCACACAGTAGAGGAATATATAGCCCTTTCCCCACTTGCTGCTTGACTTCTCACTGCTTCTCCCCATCCCAGGGCTTTTCTTGTTATTATAGTTCTGGTAGTGGAGCTGTGCACACCTTGGAGAGAAGAGGCTGCCCTGTGAAGTAAGCAGAAGGGAACCGGAGTTTAGCCAGAGCTTGGAATTTGTTACAAATATTTTTTGTCATCCTAATATTTTTAAATTTTCCAGAAGCAAAATTACAACTCATGTCAATTTTAATTGTTAAAATGCCGAACAGCATGTTTTTTTTTTTACATTTCTTGTACAGTCTTTTTCAGCAATTCGTTGTGATACTGTAAAGTCTAACTATTTTGCAGTTCAATAAATTAACATTTTAACTAACATATTACATTTCTTTTTCCCTCCACCCAAGGGTTTATTTATTTATTTATACCCTGCTGCCAAGATTTTAATAAAATACACTCAGTAAATGAAATAATCTAAACTGTTACAGCAATAGAAACATTATAATAGCAACTTTTATCTTAGAGATCTGGGCCAGTTCTGAAAGATTTACTTTCCTTATTGCAAGAGTTCATAATGAGTTCAGACTAGGGCTGCATCTGGACTGCAGAATTAATGCAGTTTGACTTCCGCTTTAACTGCCAGGGCTCAATGTTATGGAATTCTGGGATTTGTATTTCTGAGACTTATTTAGCCATCTCTGTCAGGGAGCTCTGGTCCCACAACAAACAACAAATTCTAGGATTCCACCAGATGGAGCCATGATGGTTGGAATGGTGTTAAACTGCATTAATTCTGCAGTGCAGATGAAGTCTGAAATGAGATTGAGCTGATCTCACAGTGTGCAATGTTGTATTCACAAGTTCATAGAATCGATAGAGTTGGAAAAGTCCAACTCAAATAAATGAAGCCATTTTTCAACGAAAGTATAATTATTTATTAGTCCCTTATTTACTTTCACACTACATACTTTCATTGAAAAATAGCTTCATTTATTCCATACTGTCTTCCATCAGGCATCTAAGGAAACGTTTCCAGTTTTCCAACAACTGGAAATTTCCAATTCAGCAGCAATAATGAGGAAAACAATCAAATTTTTATGTTTCAAATGTCTATTTAATTTACATGGATAACAATAAAAGTTCAATGCAGTATTTAATATCTTATTTAGTAATTATTTTAATTTAAAACATTAAGACAGAATGAGTTTACATTAACTTGATACAGACTTTTCCAGCAATTAGATGTATTACTGTAAAGTTTGATTATTTTGCACTTCAATGAATTAACATTTTAACTAACATACTACATTTCTTAGCAATTTAAGATAACCAAATTAGATCTTGTCTGTTAAATGTAACAGATTAGTGCTACTGCTAATGTTTCAAAGCTCTGGGTTCAGCAGTACTTAATAAATATGCCCCTTCTGTTAAAAACAGGCCAACCAAACTACTCTCTCTATGTAGATCTCAGAAAGGGTGCTGTTTTGGACCACAACTCCCAGAATCCCCCAGCCAGCATAACCACCTGAACCAGTCGGCCCTCCATATTTGTGGCTTTAGAAATTTTCAGATTTGATTATTTGCGGATTTGATTAATATGTTATTTTGGGGGATATCTGGGTCCTCCAGTGTGACTCTGATGGAAATGACCATAAAGTCATGTTGGAGGATCTAGAGATTCCTATTAAAAACACTTCTCTGGTCATTTCTAGGTCCTCCAGCTCAGGTCAACTTCCATCACAGAGTTGTGCTGGAGGACCTTGAAAATCCTACAGAGGTGTTCTGTCAGGTAAAAAAAGAGTTGTTTTTTTTTTTAAATTTCTGTTTTTTCCACTTTCAATGGGGCCCTGTGCCCCTAAGCCCAGTGAATGTGGAGGGCCCACTGTATAGAGAGGGACCAGGGCTGATCTTACCACTAGGCTGAGTGATGCAATGGCTGCATGATGCAACCAAGCAGATGCTGGAAGCAAGATTTAGAAGTGGTAGCTCCCTGGTAATGGACAGTGCTGCATGTGCCTGTGGAATCTGTTTTGCACCCTTTAACCTGGCCTGCTGCCTTCAGGTATAGTGAAGAATTCTTTCCCATTGCCAGTGTCAAAAATTCAGCTGCCAATCCAACCAGGTTTTGCACGTTGAATGATGCAGGGGAAGCCATCTTTGCTTTTACGTCAGGGAGCAAAATGTCTTGGCCTAACCCTGAGAGGCACTAATTAAAGCCCTGAAATTTCAGGACCAAACCTGGGATCAAGACAAGGGATGAATTCTTATGATGTCACTGGGGATAGGCTCTGGCAACAGCATTAAGCACATGATGCATTAAGCATCAGTCACAGTTGCACAAAGTATGCCATTCAGGTGGGGTGGGAGAGGAAAGAAGTCTTAACAAATACAGAACGCACACGCACACACTTTGCAAGGCAGCACTTTCATTTTGAGATTCCTCCACTTTGATGAGCACTGGAGAAGCAGGCCTCCCTGAGATCTGGAAACCCTAGAGGGACCAAAAGCTGGGGGGGGGGGGGGATGCAGAGAGATATGTGTGTGTGTGTGTGTGTGTGTGTGTGTATACACTCCCTCGGAGAGTGGTGGAGTCTCTTTCTTTGGAGGTTTTTAAGCAGAGGCTGGATGGCCATCTGTAGGGGATGCTCTAATTGGGAGTTCCTGCATGGCAGGGGGTTGGATTGGATGGCCCTTGTCGTCTCTTCCAACCTCTCTCTCTCTCTCTCTCTATATATATATATATATACACCCTGCTTTTCAGCCCTAAAGGCTATGTGTGAAGAAGAAGAGAAGATGCATTGCTATATCATGGAGGCATAGAAATGAGAAGTGGGGGAAAACAGAACAAACAGAGGACCTGCAAAATGGGAATGGAGAGAAAGATCTGTGGTGAGGGAAAACAGAGAGAAAAGATACCGCTGAACACAAGGAAATGGAGGAGGTGATTCTAAGATTTCACATTAACTGTGGATGAACCTGCTGTTGTTGTTACCATTTTAATTTGCGTTAACTGTATTTTAAAAACATTTTTATAAATATAAAAATGGCTCTCTGGGTGATTTAAGTTGTGTACCCAGCTGCAGTCTTAATCCTCACCAACATTCACATCCCTCAGATTGACATTTGAGGAAGCAGCAGACCTCAGCTAATGCTACAACTTATTTTGCATAGTTACTCTCAAAGGAGCTACAAGATTCCTCTGTATTCACATCCCTTGCAAACCATTTGCAACCTTTTCTCTCTGGATTTCAAAGATCTATTATCAGTAGAGACATGGTAGGAATTATTCTGCAAAGGTGCACTTATACTACAACAAACTCTCACTTAAGTTCTGCATCTAATTTTGTTCTCATTCCTAGCTCAGGGAAAAGAAATGTTGAATACAGGGGAGAACAAACGACAGTATCTCATGGGATATACCATAAACTATAAATGTAATTAATAAAATGCATACTAGAACATGAACCAATGGATTCCAGTTACAAGCAAAGAGAGTAAATGTAAACATTAGGTAGATCTTATTTACTAGAAGAGCTGTTTGGCAGAATAGATTGCCTGGGAGGGTGGTAGAGTCTCCTTTGGAGGTCTTTAAACAGAGATTGGATGGACATTTTTTTAAAACCTTTAATTGTGAATTCCTACAGAGCAGGAGGTTATATTAGATAGTCCTAGCAGTCCCTTCCAGTTCTATGGTTCTATGATTCTAAAACTAATTAACTAAAAAGATACAGAGTACCATATATATATATGGCACAGAAACACTGTGTAATCATTTTAAGGCAAAAGCTCCTTACCTGTTTCTTAACCCTAAAATCACTTTTAAACTATTACAACGGTTACAATGTCTGTTCCTGCTGAATCCCATAGGCTAATGGTGGCTTTCATACAGAAAAATCCCAATACAAGAATGCAAAGAATACACAGTGCAACTTTAAAACGGCCTATTAGGTTATGCTTCTGGGAAAGCTGCAAGGGACCATTATGCAATGTAGATACTAATGATGTCTGTGGCAAAAGAGCGATGTGAGTCTCAGGATACAGCTTTTAATTAAAATGGTAGCTCATGCAATGAAACAATTCTTGTAGCCACCAAATTCACTGGGGGGTTGTGTGGGATTTCCCCAGCAGGTCCCCCTGATAATTGCAAAGCAGCATTTATGCAAGCACCGGCAAGCAAGCACTCTTCTGTGGTTTGTGACTCTAGGCTGTGAAGCACCCCATCTTTCCTGCTTTGTTACTGACCCAGTGGCATCCAGCAGTAGTATTTTTTTTTTCCTCACAGTGTTGCCATATTTCAGGAAACATGAATTCTCTAGCACTTGTCCGCAAAAGGATGTGAAGCTTGTGAAAATCCACATGCCCGACTTCTTTGTCAGTCTCATAAAAATGCCAGACAAATCAAGCGCACATCCCTTCTTGCGAAATATGCAGAACGTGAGTTACGATTTCTGTCTTCCGCATCTGTCCTTTGACGATGTAGAACAAGACAGGAAATCTGTGGTTGAGGTTCACGCTGATGTTGTCTTACATCTGGCACACAGTTATATGGTATTCTGTAATAAGATGGACTACGTTTTATCACTAATCATTCCCACCTCCACTGTCAAGATACATTCCGAAACCCAAGAAGACACAAAGGAAAACAGCGGTGAAGGGAAGGAGAAAGACAACCCAGATTTAACTCTGTCTAGGAGTTTGGTATATAGACACGATTAATGGACTAATTTTCATCTCACTTCCAACTGCTTTTTATTAACCTGCCTTCTCGCTACAATGCTGCCTGTAGGCTGTTGTCCATTCTGCTGTGCCTCCCCTCTTTTTAATGTGATTTTGGAATCTGTTTATCAAGAATCAAGTTGGGTTAGCTCGCTAATGAATACAGGTAGCAGTGTAGCATACCACATAAGTTTGCCAAATGTATGACAACATCAGCATGGAGCCTGACCTTTCTACTTCCTGGCTTGTTAGAGCTTGGGAAACAACCGGAGAAAAAAGTTTAGTACGCTTAAGTCTCATATTAAATGTTCCTTCACTCTGAAATCTTCATTGCCTCTGATTGGGATGGTTAAAGTTAAAGTTGATCACAGAACTAAATATTAACAGTTGCCTAGGTGCAAGTAGTCATTGACTTAATGCTTATGCAAAAAGATGTTGGTATATACCATTATCATAGGTATTTCCTACATCAAAGAGGTAATTGAGTCAATTTTTCCAAACCTGAAAACAATAAAAAGAAGACATTTTTAAATGCCAACAAAACTTGCAGCATGGCATGGCATGTAGAGGGGTCAGATGTTTGGTAATTCTAAAAAATGTCTTTTAGAGATATCAACAGTCTTTCAGTAGCTGTTTATATACTGGTAAAATGTCATGAATTTAAAAGTAAGCAAAGTTTGAGACTACATTATATATTAGTGATGGGCAACCTTTTGAGCTTGGTATGTCATACTTCGCCAAAAAACTGAGCATAACTTGGTTGGTGTGTCATTATTTCGCGATATTTATAGTTTAAATTACTTATTTTTATAGTTTATATATTTATAGTTTAAATCACTTATCTCAGTAATGATGGATTAGAAATCCATGACACCCCAGAACAGTAGATAATGGTTGCTGTGGTTAACTGTTGGTTACTGGTAATGGCAGGGCCCCCAGAGATGTGTCCCCTGCTGCGTTCCGCTGCTCCCTGCTCTGCCAGCGGAAATGAGGGCAAAGATCCTGGCTTAACCGGAAGTCCCAGAACTAGACACTCTGTGACGGACCTCTGTTGTTTTGGCCTACAGAATGTCTAATAGGGGAGGATGAAACATTTGTGAATTGTTTCGTCCTCAGGAGCAGCAAATGTTTCATCCTCCCCTATTACACACTCTGTGCTGGAGGTCAAAATAACAGAAGTCTATCACAGAGCGTCTAGTTCTGGGATTTCCGGTTAAGCCAGGATCTTTGCCCTCACGAGCAGCAGAACGCAGCATGGCCAAGTGCAGTAGCTGAGGATGAAACATTTGCGAGAGTCTTATTCATCCTCGGCTACTGCACTTGGCCATGCAGGAGCCGAGGATGAAACATCCTTCTCGGCATGAGGCTGCCTCAGTGGTCACATGTCATCAAAAATGGCTACACGTGTCAGTGCTGACACACGTGTCATAGGTTCGCCATCAGGGGTATATATTATACTAAATACATACCTTCCAACTATTCCAATTTGGCAGGGAAAATTCTAGTTAATCCTCTGTCATCCCACTTTTTCAGCTGCTTTTAAAATGACCCAATTTCTCTTTCCTCCTAACACTTTCCCCTCTGTCCCCTGCTTCCTTCAATTCTTGCAAACTACACTATTAACAACATATCTGAAACAATATTATGGATGCCTTACTGGATAATAAAAACAAAAAATAGTGTAATACCTTTAGTAGGATCAATTAAAATGCTGCAGAAGTGTGCAAGTTTTCACATTTTTGAGAACTCTTCATGAGGCCAACTAGCTAGTATAAATAAGTAGGCACTGGGGTAAGAAACAGAGAAGTTAAAAAAAATTAGGCCAGCTGTTGTGGCTATCAAGTCTGCTGCTAGATTGTGTCTCAGGATGGAAATAGCAGACCAGATAATGATGTGGAAACTGTCAATTATAGTCTAGAAAAAAAAGAAAGAAAGAAAGAAAGAAAGAAGTCTGTTCCAAGAATATTTATGGTAATTTATGCGAGAAAAGTTCATTATATTTGCAACATACACTAGAAATTGTATTTTTGCCAAAGAACAACCAAGGGAAATTATATGAGAATATGTGTATGGGTGTTGTTGTGCATGCATAAAAGAGAAAGAGAGAGATGTGCTTATGTGGTAGTAGTGTATAGTCCATCTATTTTGACTATAGCAGCTTCTGGGAAAAGAAAACTATTCCCATCTGCATTGCTTCTAGCTTGCACCTGAAGCAAAATTAGAAGCTGTTTGGTTATGCTATATGGATGGCCACCTTAAACTGCAGCTTTCAAAATCTAAGATACGTTGCATAGCTACTTTGGGAGGTGTGCACAGTTAAGTTGACTTTTTCCATGTACAGTAATTTGATCAAAACAGGAGATGAACACTCTGTGGGCACAGAATGAAAACAGATATAATATTAAAAGGGCATTTGTAGTACATTGCTCAGCTGCAGCAGGACTTTGGCTTTCTCCTAGCTTCACAGGTGAAAAGGAATACACATATACTTGCAAATCAATTGTTGACCAGCTATCACTTCATTGTCCCTTCTCACACACTCTAGGAGTGGCTTCTGAGTTTTAACCATTTAAAAAACACTCCAGGAATGTTCATGAATGGATTACTGACAGTGATTTTTTTTTAAAAAAAGGAATCTCTTTAAAAGTGCTAAACTGATTCAGGCATTGGGATGGATAGACAAATATTGTGAAATCATGGGTCCAGACACAGCCAACGTCTGCTTCAAACCTGTAGAACTCCCCCCTGCCAAATGTCCCTTAAGGCAAGTAAGGTATATTTGGACTACATGCCATAGGGGCACTTCCAAAGCACATCTCTGCTTGGAAAAAAAAATTACATGTACATATTTATCCCCAATGTCCTTGTTGCATATTCCGGTGGTGAAGAGTGGTGCTGAGGACCAGAAGAACAGCCTCCTGTTTTTCACAGGCCTTTTGCTTCCTTGTGTCTCTCCCATGTGGATCTTAAGGCACTCTGTAAAATCTTGGATCTACTTTTATGGAGTAAATGTACTTTCTCTCCCTCTCTGAGACTAGTATGGCTTTCATCTGTCCAAAATACTGAGCTGTTCCATTCCAGTCAGATCCTAGTTGGAAATCCATTTGGTATCTCCTCACTCACACAATAAGATTTTATAAAAGTTATAGTGCAATTTCCCCACTACAACTTAGGACTCTTTCAGACGTGGGAAATTGGAAGTATAATCCAAGGGCAATCCAAACGCAATCATGGGGTTTCACGTTATTGCGAATTAATTCTTCTCACGCAAATTCGGGTAAAAGGGAAGTCACTCCGAATGCAATCATGGGTTTCACGTTATTGCGAATTTAAGCTTCTCACACAATTTCGGGCAGGAGGGGGTTATTTTCGGGTAATGGAAGTGATTCCGAATGCCTTCCGAACGGAGCAGGGGTTCAGGTAAATTCGCTAAACAAGCAAATTTACATGAATCCGCATTGGCTCCATTCGGAGTTGGGAGAAATTCCTCCCGTTTGAAAGAGTCCTTAGAAGAGTTATAGTGCAATTTTGTAATGCAATTGTGTCCTCTAGGTGTGTAGGAATACCAATCCCATCAGCACAACCAGCTTGGCCTATCCTGGCCAAGGATAGTGGAGACCAGCTATCCAGAGTTCACCAGACTGGGAAGGACTTCTTCTTGTTGTTGCTGCCTCCAAGACATTACTGATTTATGGCAATCCTAAGGGAAACCTATTATGGGGTTTTCTTGGAAGATTTGTTCAGAGGGGGTTTCATTCTGTGAGGCTGAGAGAGTGTGACTTGCCTAGGATCAGTCTGTGGGTTTCATGGCTGAGTGGGGAAGGAAAGACTGCTGTGTGGTATTTGATTTGGACCAGACTGATCATATGATCTGGACATCTTGCTATTTCTTCCTAAATCTGATGTTTTGAAAAATACAGATAGTTTTGTGGATTTTTAAAAGGCTAACCCCTTCATTTTATCCACAGTTTTGAGAGGCAAGAATGTACCCAAGAGATGCATGAAGTGCACTCAGAAGATAGTGTGTGTGTGTGTATACCTGGATTAACAAAATTAAGAAACAAATTAAGTCTTCAAAAGCAGCAGAAATAGAAAATACATATAATATTACTTGGAATGTGAAATGTGAATGCAATAACCTAATCAAACATAAGGAGCCTTTCCTGGAGCACTGAAACACATGTTTCTAAGCCCCTAGTAAGAATATAGTTTTACTGTGAACATAAACAGTAGTCTTAATTTGAGCGAGGCCTTTCGTTCATAAAGCTCAGTAATATCTGTTCTCATTGACAGCCAAGATCTGCCTGGACTGCCAAGAAGTTCAATTTCTACAGCTCCCACGTATATGTTTGCATGGAGAAAGCTGGTGATAGCCAGAGGTGTCTAGACTAGAAGGTTGGGCTATCTCTGTACTCAAATGGAGGAAAAAAATCATTTTTGTGTATATATATTGAGCGAGCTACCCATACATTTTATTTAAACAGTGGGATATGGCATAAATTTGGTAGTGAATTCTCTTCTGGAAAAAAATGTTTTCTCCATTGTGTTTGTAGGAGTTCAAAGCTGGAATATAATGGTGTATCTGAAATGCCTCAGTATGTGATCTTGCATTGCCGAAACACCATTTCATAACATTCTACATTCAGTGCATTTGTAGGATTACTCAACTGATTCATCTTGTTCATAGCAACTTCATACTGATTGTAGTACTTGAGTCTAGGCCAGAGCAACCCTTTACAGGTCTATTTGAATCACAAAGAGTTCTAATTTTTAATGGCAACAATAGGTAATTGCCATAATCTAAACTCCAAAGCAGTTTTTTAAAAAATAAATCAGGATGGTCTTAAATGATTTTTTTAGCAGAAAAATGTATAGTGGTGAATAATAAGATCATGTTCCATTATGTGTGGTGGCAACAGATCACTTGGGATAATGGAGTCATTTAAACACAAAGGTGTGATATAAAATAATTTGTGTAGAAGTGGAGACTGTAGGTCACATTCTAAGGCTGTGTCCAGCTAGCAGCTGTCAACACAACTGATTTAGGCTGTAACTACAATAAACCAGAAGCAAGGCAAAACTATCACAAGAAGAAGCAGTGACTAGTAAGGGGATATAACTGAGAGTCTACATTAGACATGCAGTATAACTTTATGTTCACAGAAGTTGTGTTACATCAGCTCATTACAGAACTATGATGCTGCAACATCAAAATGCATTGTGCATAGATGTCGAATGTGCAGTGATGCACAACAATGTAATCAATGTACAGTGTAAAGCTCAATGTTCAATGAGCTGCAATGGTACCAACATATGTAACTCCACTTTCATAACTTTAAGCTAAATACGTCTGTTATACATTGCCTCTAAAATGCCCAACTACTTGCATAAAGGAACTCACACATGTGTAAGACACCAACTTTATGCCAATCATGGTGTTACAAATGGGCTGTGCTGCTCATACTGATGCTGACTGATTCTGCTAGTCTCTAGTCTCCTCTGGAGTATTCAAAGGCAGCTTAATGCTCAATATTGTCTTAAGCATTGTTGACATGTACTGTGTATTCTGATTCAGCATCATTGACTGATTTAAAAAGTCTAGGAAGTCCTAGATTTTATTCCTGTTCTTTCTGATTTTAGAGGCCTATGCATGTTTTCCAAAATATTTTCGGTCAGCACCCGGTACAATCAGAAACATGTTGTACAAGTTCTGAAGGGTGCTTTATTTTAACGCAGTACTGTATAAACAGGATCAAACTCTGGGATTTTTCAGTCAATCTGGATGCACCCTAACAATCACCTGTATCTAGGTCTTGAAGTGCCTTTAGAAGACAGGGAGGAGTAATTTGGCACCATGACATCCAAACAGCTTTATGGCATGGTGTACCTCAAAGTGAGATACTGTGGCTGGTAGGTTCAGTATGCTTCTTTTCTGTGAAGACAAGAATATGCCAAGCAAGAAGTACAATCTCCTTTTTGCTGGATGAGGCCATTAGTAGAATGTTAGGTTGCAAGTACTCATTTTGAAACACATAGACTAGATTGATCTGGATATAACAAATACTGGGCTATCCACACTATCCATGCATCTTATGTTATCTGGCAGACACCATATATTTTCCTAGAGAGGATAGACTGGTGTTCCCTTACTAGCTTTCCACAGACTGGTGAAGACTTTTTTGTTTTGGCAGGCCTTTGAAGACTGACCACTCAAGGGGAACAGACCTTGCAGAATGCATTGTTTTGTCTATTTCTTGTTTTATTTTTAATGGCTATGTATTTAACCTATTTTGATTTTATCAATAGTTAATTACATTTTTATTGTGCATAAGGTAATTTTCATTTAACTGTGCTTGTTTTAAGTGTTATAAGCTGCCTTGAGTCCTGGACTAGGGAAAAGGCAGGAAACAGCAACAATAATAATACATGTACAGTATCCTAATATCATACCCTTTAACTACCTTGATTTGGCAGGGATAGTCCCAGTTAATTCTTTGTCATCCCACTTTTCAAGATGTTTTTACAATATCCCAGTTTCTCTCCTCCCACAAAACTTTTATGGTAGCCATCTGTTGGTTGGAAGCATTCAGCCACTACAGTGGACTTCTCCCTCACACCCCCCAAATATGCAAAGGAATCTGCATACCCTCCAGCATTTAACAGATGGAACTGTGGCCAATCAACATCAGAGTGTCTTCAAGATGGCAGAAGATATTAATGAGGAAGAACATACAAGTTAGGATAGGCTGTAGCCACCTGCTTTTTGCTGAGCCTAATAGAAAGGGCAAGATTCTGCCCCTTCCTCTCTTCTCCTCATGCCAAGTTGAGTGCAAACTACTTTTGCCCTTTCTCCTGAAGCTTACTTCAATTGATGCAAAATGACTTCAGAGGGGAAAAGTAGTTTGTACTCCATTAATTCAACAAGGAAGAGAGTAGAAGGAGGAATATTGTCCTTTCCAGTAGGTTTGGCAAAAGCAAACTATTGTATTTGTCTCTTCTTCCTCATTAATATATTTTGTCATTTTGATCACACTCTGATCTTGCTTGGCCACACGTGTCTGGTTTTCATCTGTGAAATGTTGGAGGCTATGTAATATTAACTATGAATCTATAAAAATACATGTATACTTATATTCATTGTTAAGTTCTAAAATTTGCCTTGCTACAAGATGGAAAATGTTACTAGGCAAAGCGAGCCTTACCACTGCGCAGAGTAAGCTGCAGCTTCTACTGGTGTGGAGTGGCACTCAACCCAAAACTGAGGGGGACTCAGCATTAGCAGCCAGGTTGTTATTGATTTTGTCTATTTGCAAGTACATATGTGCAGGGAGAGGGCAGGTTATTTCCCCCCATGCATTATCATTTGATTATTTTTATATATGAAGATCCTTACAAACACAGCATGTACTTAGAAGTGCTCTCCATGTGCTCAGTGTAGCTTACTCCCAATTAGTTGTGCATAGGATGGAGTGCAGGCTGCCTTTATTATTCCTGAGATGGCGCAATGGCATTTGCCATCTTCATCTTTTTTAGTGGTTGATCATTAAGTACACTTCAGATAATTCTTGGTCAGGTTCAATTACACAGGAGTCTAGGTGGTCCTGTTTTGTACAATCACTTAAAGTGGGGGGCGCTAAGTAGCCCATTGTAACTTAGTGCCCCATTTGCCCTTCCTGTTTGAAGCTCCATGGGGAACAGCAACAAGGTGTCACTTGAAGGACAGAGTTGTATGTATCATGTGTCCTGCCCTGTACTCCTTATGCTAGAAAGCTTAAGCATCTACTTTGAGTCGTGGACATAGTCCCAATACTGATCTTGAACTAAGCTTCAACTGCCACTCCATGTGACTGCAAAATGTGGAACGTGGGCAGGAGTGGATGGGGATCCTATTGTGTCTTTTGCCATAGAAATCAACATGTTTCAGATAACCCCCTTACTAGGGCCTAGCTGGGCATTATTTTAGTTCCAATGAGAATAGAGCCACTAAATCAACTGTTGACTGGTAAGTTAAATCCCATTGATTCACTGGTTCTGCTCTAGTTGGGACAAACAGTAGGATTTAGGCCAAAATTATCTGAGAGAAATGTGGTTGTGAGAAAGAGACTGAAAAGATAGTGGGCCTTCCCACAGAGTACTGAGGGTCTTCCTTCTACCTTCTGTACTGCTCTCTTTTTCTTCCCTCACCACCTCTGGAAAGAATGGGGCAGAGCAGGTAGAAGGACACCCATCAGGACAACAAAACTTTTATGGTCACCTTCTGTTGGTTGGAAGCATTATGCCACTACAGTGGACTTCTCCCTCACATCCCCAAATATGCAAGGGAATCTGCATACCCTCCAACATTTAACAGATGAAAACTAGAGTGTATGTGACCAATCAACATCACAGTGTGGTCAAGATGGCAGAAGTTATTAATGAGGAAGAACACACAAGGCTAATGAAAAGGGTGAGATTCTGCCCCTTCCTCTCCTCTCCTTGTGCCAAGTTGAGTGCAAACTACTTTTGCTCTTTCAACTTGTGTGCAACAACTGAAATCATTTGAAGACAAAGGGGGACATGGGAGGAGGAATGAGAAACTGGGACATTTTAAAAGCAGTTTAAAAATAGTGGGATTACAGAAAATCAATCAAGACTATCTTTGCCAAATTAGGACAATTGGAGGATATGAGTCTGTAGAAAAAGGAAGGAAAATTTACTGAATTTTGTCAAGTGTGTAGGAGAGGGAATGGGTGGGCCCTGTCCCTGGTGGGAAGAAGAACAGCGGAAGCACTGAAGCAGGATGGAATCAGCCAGGCTGGGGCTGGGCTTGGGCGTGGTGCGCACAGGAAAATGCCGCGGGATAGTCTTTAATGAAGCGCAAGTGGCCAGGGCCGGGCTGCGTGCTTCGTGGGTGAATCATCACAAGTGGGAGGCATTGGCATGAGTAACGGGGCAGGCTCCCATGGCGGCTATGCAGGCATGACCAGGTTCTCAGCCTTGGCCTGCTGAAATCAGAAAGGGATACCTATGGGTTTCACAGCATCTGGCAGAGGAAAATAGATATGCCTAGAGCCAGCTTAATAAAGAAGCCATCTTTGTTGAATTTCCACCAAATACTTTTGGAAATCTTCCTTTTTTCCTTTCTTTCTTTCTTTCTTTCTTTCCTTCTCTTCTTCTTCTTCTTCTTCTTCTTCTTCTTCTTCTTCTTCTTCTTCTTTTGGTTCATGGAGTTTCTGTGCAACTGAAGAGTATATTGAGCCTTTTCTTTGTGCTCATCATGGTCATATATTCCTCTTCTTTTGTAACCCAACATCTCACTTGGGAAATGCTAAAGTGTCTTACAATTTCAAAATTTCAGGCCAAACTACTAAGGGTACGAAATCTGTTTACTTTGTCAGATTTGCAGCAGTGTTTTAGTAGGGAAAATGAATATCTGGCAGAAGAGCTTTAGTGTACACTCCAATCACCTGCAATAATTGTTGTTGTCATGTGCCTTCAAGTCAACTCCAGCTTATGCCTACTGTATCCTAGGATTTCCTTGAGAAGATTTAGTCAGAAGAGGGTTGCTATTGCCTTCTTCTGAGATTGAGAGTATGTGACTTGTTCCAGGTCACCAGTGGGTTTCCATGGCTCAAACCCTGGTCTCGAGTCATTGTCCAACACTCAAACCCTTATACCACACTGGCTGTTATGATATAAATACTGTATCCATTAAAAAGGGACACTTAGAGATGAAGGCTAGAATCCTTTTGGGCACATAACATGGATGTAAATCTCAGTTGCACCAGCTTAAGTAGTTTGGGGAGGGCATTGTGCAAGGAAATAGTGGATACCTACTTCCTTGCACTCCAGCCTTTCCTCCAGCTGTGCAACTACAGTAGCTCTGAGGTGGAGGAAACACCATGGGACTTCAGGACAGGGAGAGGCAAGAAAGAAAGTTTATTTGTTTCTGAAGTGGTCCAGACAAAAATACCTACCTTTGTGAAGCCTCTATTTATAATGGGAAAGAAGCTGCCATTGATTTTAATTGTTTCTAATCATATATATAAGTGGGATCAAAGAATGGGAAGCAAGCATAGACTCATAAGCAAATAGAAAATTCCTTGTTGAGATAGTAGTCGTTAGGAAGAATTGCACGGAGAGAACAGGGCACTGCCCTGATACGGCAAATGACTCTTTGATAAAGTATTTGTATAACTGGCTCTTTTTCCTCTTTTGCTGCAGCAGTTACCAAAGGTAGGGCAGTGTTAGAATACCTGGGGCTCCTCTCAGTTCAGTGACTCATTTGTTCCTGGAGCAGTGAACCATACTGTCCCTGGCTCATAGGTTATTTATCATGGGTTTTGAGGCATACCTATATATCTGTCAATATCTTGAAGTGAAGGATAGGGCTGGGTTTCAGAAGCAGATGGCTTTGGCTTTGAGTGCCTTCTCCCTGCACTTTCTCTCCTGGGGTGGGGTGGGGTGGGCTGGGGACAGGCAATGTAGGCTTTACTCCCCCTGTCACAGTGCTCCCTTCGCCCACAGCTCCTTACAAGTGTGCTCCCTGCAGGAGATTCGTGGGGGATCCTTGCCTTCCTGTGTGCCACGCTCTGGAACCTGCCTGTGGTGCCTGCACTGAACAGCACGGACCAAGGGACCACCAGACACTCCATCCAGCAGATGTACGACCTCACTCGCTATCTGGAACACCAGCTGCACACGCTTGCGGCCACTTATGTGAGTGTAGACGCCTTAAGAGAGTTGGAGATTACTGAGTTGAGTAACCTAGGGGAAAAACCTCCCTCCCCTCACCTTTGTGCTCTGCTCTTACCCTCCTCAGCCTTTTTTCATGTGCCTTCTCCTCTTCTTGTCCAGCCTCCTGCTCATGTCTCCTATATAAACTGTGCCTCACTGCCTTTCTCTCCTTTGATGCCTGTGAGGTCAGGCTGCGTTTCTCAGACACACATGCAAGCACATCTTTGAATCCCAAAAACTAAGTGGGAAGATGAGAGTATCAGAAGGTTGCAGAACCTGACTCTGTTCTGGATTTAGGAAAGAGGTTCAGGGAGGGAGGCAACCTGTGACTTCAACTGGCAGTAACACTCTCTAAAGAACAACACCTGCCCCACATGCACCCTTACACCTGAAATTACCTTATAGAGCTAAAGCAGTATTTCACAACATTTGATCCTCCAGATGTTTTGGACTTCAGATCCTGGAATTCTTGTTCTAGGGCTTCTGGGAGTTGAAGTCCAAAACACCTGCAGGACCAGAGTTTGGGAAACACTGAACTAGAGTATTGCTCTCCCTGCACAGCCGTAGCCCTCACTTGGCAGAGTATCTGACATGCTTCCCCCTCCCTGCCTTCCGGCACCGGTGGAGTCTCCCTATTTACAATCTGTTGTGCATCTCCTGCTGGGCTGAGGTGAGGCCTCGTCTGTCAGAACTCGCCAGGGAAATGCCCTGGCTGCTCAAGAGCAGAGACTGGGGCAGCCCCTCATCCATCTGCATGGCATCCCTGCTCCCTGGCCTAGCTGGCATTCCAAGCCCTACCCCTTGGCAGGGTTTTCTGGCACTGAGCTCCTGAAAGCAATCACAAGAATGAAAATAAGGCATTCATTTGGTCTGGGCACTGGAAAATGTAGGCACACACATGTTATATCAGTGTT
Source organism: Urosaurus nigricauda (assembly GCA_034509955.1). NCBI lineage: Eukaryota > Metazoa > Chordata > Lepidosauria > Squamata > Phrynosomatidae > Urosaurus > Urosaurus nigricauda. The sequence goes on along the minus strand of JAOEGL010000001.1, from coordinate 124,518,950 downwards.
CTAGAAGCTTCTTTTTAAAAATGCAGATGGAGAAGCCCAGATCAGCCTGGTCTGCTGTATGTTTGCATGAAGGGACTTTATGACACAGGCAAAAAGGACAGGAGCATAGTGGGATGCTCCCATCAATATCATGCAAGAATGCGAAGATTATCACACTATGTTGTACAATATCGCAATTATATCACAATTATCCCGTATTTATCCCGTGAATAAAGAGGAATTCTAGTGCCATTTTTTATTCATGGGAAAATTCCATCAAGAAAAAGTGGCACTAGAATTTCTCTTTATTCGTGGGATAATCACAGGATAATTGCATCATTGTGCAACATTGTGTGATAATCTTTGTGTTATTGTGTGATATTGACAGGAACATCTTGCTATGCTCCCATCTTTTTTGCCCATGTGATAAAGACCTATGTATGTATAGTGGGCCCTTAGTATCCTCTGGGATTCGGTTCCAGTATCCTCCATGGATACCAAAATCCATGGATGTTCAAGTCCCATTAAACCCAATAGTGTAGTAAAAAATTGTTCCTTCTATAAAATAGCAAAATCTAGGTTTGCTTTCTGGATTTTTAAAAATATTTTCAGATCATGAAAATGGAGGGCCAACCGTATGCATGTGTATATGATACCCATAGTGTCATCTAAGGAATTTGTTTATTTATCTGACAATGATACACTCTTTCTTCATTTAATTTAATTTAATTTATTCCCTACTTTGTCACAGCACTGAGAAAATTTTTTGGGAATTAAAGGTTATAGTGAAGAAACACAAATAATCAGGGTGGCAGCAAAATATTGTTCACTGATTAGACTGCCCCCCACCCAGTGATTGGGAAGGGGTTGTTTTGTAGTGTAATTCCCTGAATCCCCCAGGTAGCAAGACAACTGGGAACTATACTACAGAAAAAGTAACTTTTCCAAATTTCCTGTCAAATGACTGTCTCCTGTCAAATGCTGATGTTTTAATAATTAATGCTGTTTGTTTACTGATCCTTTGAACATACAGAATGAGAAAGTGTACAATAAAGGTTTGGTCTGGGACAGGGGAGGAGGGAAAAAAGGAATATTATTGATGGCACTGGTGCTAGCCAATAGGTACCCACTATGGCTAATCCCTAAATGTGTGCAGCCACTGTTTGCCAAAGTTTGCAAGGGAAAATTGCACACAAAGTATCAAAAGCACATTATCAAGTGCTCTTTGTTACACTTACAATGCTACATCCATATTCAGTCTCAAAGGAGCGCAGGTATGCTGATGCTCTATGGAAAGGAACCTTACTTTCTTTAAGATGGCATTGCATTGTCATAGTGCTTTGCAAGGTTTAAGGCTCTGTTGCATAGGAGTTTATCACACGGGAGGAATTTCTCTCAACTTTGAAAGAAATGAAAGTGGGGCCAGTTTGGAAATGAGCAAATGCGCTAGTTCAGCGAATTTACGTGATTGCTTATTGACGCTGCATCACGTTCAGAACGACTTTACATGGCCTGAAATTGCCCGAAATTGTGTATGATAGTTTCTCACACAATAACATGAAACCCCACGATTGTGTCCGGAAGGACTTCTCATGGCCCGAAAATGCATGTGGTAGTCTCTCAACAATAACGTGAAACCCCATGATTGTGTTCGGACTGCCATTGGATTATGCTTCCAATTTCTGTCATCTGATAAACTTTATAGTGCAGTCCTACCAATGGGAGAAATGCATTTTAATAACCTAATTCAATTCCTATAGGTTGCCAAAAGGTTAAGTGTTGATGTAGGTTTTTAGGAGACACTCCAGGCCTGTAAGGCTAAAGTAGGAGTTAGGGAAATGTGGCCTGTGGGCCACAGGACCCCATGAATTTCATAGTGCTTTTTAGTCAAGGAATACCCTCAGGTGGTTTTGCCAGTTCCTTCCTCTGAATATGGAAATACACTTGGTATTTTTGGGCAGTCTTCCATCCAAGCATTAACCAAGGCTGATCTTGCTTAGCTTCCAAGTTCAGATGAGATCTGGTGCTCCTTTAGGGACCTCTACATTGGCTATATGCCAATCCATATCACATGCCCAATGGGCTAGGAATTCACAGAAAAAGACACAACATTGTTTTGAAAACCCTACAGGTTTTTTTAGAGGCAGAGACAGCTGTCAGCCCATTTTTGAGTAAAGGAAGCCAACCTGAATTTTGCTAATAAATTGCCCCTTTTACAGGGAACTAGTTAATACTGATGGAAATAGCACAGCAAATACAGGCAGTCTTGGAGGGCTGAGTCTTATTTCCAATTTCCCAGCCCCTTCATGGGCTGCATCATCCCATCCTTATGAAATCAGAAGGGATTGGAAGGCCACTCCCAGGGTTTTTTGAAAAGTGGATTTGGATTTTAAACAAAGAAGGGAATCACATCATCTACAGGTTCCAAAGGTGCTATTATCCCCCCACAAAATATTTACTTGGGAAGAGGTGATAAGGACTGCACTATTGGCCCTCTAGCAGAGGAATTGAGTCAGTGAGTGGTGGACAGATGTTTTTTGGTAGTTCAAGAAGGCAGATAGTAAGCATTGAGGGGGGCTATATAGCCTACTATCTGGAGTGCTGGAAACTAGGCTTTCTTCACTCACATAGGCCATCATCACCTTAAACTGTAGAAAGCATAGTTTCCCTCCACAATAAAACACACAGCCATTAGGATTTTGTTATTTTGTTCTAATCCCCTTGCCTTCTGTCTTTCTGGATGGCTGTCTTCTTACCTATTGCTTTCCCTGAAGCAGGTTAGCATTTGCTGATGCGTAATGATTGGCAACTAAGCAGTTCAGCAGGAGAGAAAATACACACACATGTGTATGCATGCACATTGCCACATAGCCACAGGGGCTCTGTATCTCACAAGGAAGGAAACCAGTTAATTCTTCTGCTTTGCTCTTTGCTCCTTGAGGGGTGTTATGAAATTTCTGCCAAGGGATTTCTACTGAAGCAGAGCTGCTCCCATATGTGGCAATGTGAGCAGCGGGTAAAAAAAGGATATTCAAGGGGCGGTGGGAGGAAATATATTGTCTTCACACATCTAAAGGACACTAGAGTAATATTTGCTTAAGTTTTACTTAGAGATTGCTGTTTAAGCTCATTACATTCCTGCAGTGTGTCAGTATGTACCACATTGCTTTCAGCCTGAAAAACTCCTTCCTTGTTGTTCTCTGACAAGGATGATTGTGGGATGTGGGTAAGGAATACAGTCTGCACAAAGTGGAAGATACACACACAGAGAATTTTGCACACTCTCTTTCATCTACCATCTTTTTGCACAAGTTATACTTGAGTCCTGCTCACACTGATGTAGTGAGTAAAACTCCCATGTAGAGCTTGGAAAAGTTACCTATATGGTCTACAACTTCCAGAATTCTGGAAGTTGTAATCTAGAAAAGGTGACTTTACCTTTTTCACTCTGCTCTCATATCAAGAATGTAACATTAGGTCAAAACCCTTTGTGTATTCCTACACTGCTATTCACAGCTCTCCATGCTATTTCTCCTTAGCTCTCTTCACTCCATGTTTTAATGCCACAAATGCCACAAATGCCACAAATAGGCAGAAAGATTTGTGGTTTTCTTTTGTTTTTTTTTTTGTTTTTGTTTTTTGTTTTTTTTTTTTTTTTGCATCAGGTGCCCAAAAAACTTGACTGTCCTAGCTTACTGCATTACCTTGATTTGGAAGATGGGAGACAAATATATATATATATAAGTTTGGCCAGCAAAAAGTCTTGGCCTGAGCCTGGAAAATCATGAGTATTTGAGCAAGGGGGCTGGGTTGTCTGTCCTTCTCTGTAGAAAGCCCCCCTGCAAGGCAAAAGTGGGTAAGGGAAGCCTTTGGCCGATGGAGGTTAATTGTTGAAAACTCCCATTCCTCCAGTGCATCCACCAACATCTGGCTGCCTTGCACCACCTTTCCTTCTTTGCTCTGGCTGCCCTGCAAATACCATCAGTATAAGAGATGTGAAGTATCCTTTCCCCCTCATCCCCTCTTTCTCCTGCTGGTCTCATGCTGTTGGCCACGTCCCAGCCTGCTCTGTGAGTTGGTTTTTGCTGGTGAGCATTTGTTCTTTAAAGAGAGAACCGTCTCTACTTGTCCCCAGGCGACACAGAGGAAATTAATTTGTCTCCTGAGCTTGTCAGATTGTTCACACACCCGCAGGCTTTGACACACCTCCCTTCCGCTCTGTGCTTCACCCCACCCGCTTACCCCACTGCCTGGGCAATCCTGCTGTCCCGCAGGGCACCAGTACTGGCAGGGGGTGGGGATTCCCAAGAACGTAGATCAGCAAGGCAGGCGGGTGTTAATAAAGTGTGTGTGTAAGCGTGTATATGTGTATGAGAAAGTTCAGTGGGAAGCAAGGATCTCTCAACCTACACCTGTCTAAATGAGGGCATGAGCAGCAGCACAAGTGATGCCACCACGTAACAAGAAGATCCTAGCATGTCAGTGGATCTGTGGATATCTGTGGACTGGCCTGCACTTGTCTACACATGGGCATGCCAGCAAGTGGGTGCATATGTGCACCCCTGCATTTATATCAAGCTTATATGCCGGGTGCAGCTGTTTCTGCTCATGTAGTATGTCAGTATGCACTCATGCTAGCAGTTTGCTGTATATCTTTAAGGTATTAACATGGCTTTTTGCTTTTTTCATATACCCCACTGTGTGAGGGAGTGTGAGGTTGAAGATAAGCTTGTGGAGATGAAGGGCTGGGCAGAATATGATATGTGAAAATGAATAGCCCCTGTGCAAGTGAGAGTGACATTCTCTTGTCTTCCTTCTCCAGCTCAACTATTTAGGGCCACCTTTCAACGAGCCGGACTTTGACCCTCCCCGGATAATCGGGGCACAAGCTGTACCAAGTGCCACCGTGGACATAAAGGAGTGGCACAGCCTAAATGACAACGCACGGCTAGCAGCCAATTACCAGGCATATAGCCATCTGCTGCGTCACCTGAGGACCATGGATGGAGCAGCTCCCGCTGCTGTGCCAACTTTGCACCACAGCCTAGCTCACTTCCGTGCCAGCCTGCAAGGGCTGTTGGGTTCTATTGGTGCTATCATGGCATCCCTGGGCTACTCACTTCCAACTCCAGAGCCCCCACCTGTTACACCTAAGCCTGCTCCACCTAACTTCCTGCGCAAAATGGATGACTTCTGGCTGCTTAAAGAGCTGCAGACCTGGCTGTGGCGCTCAGCCAAGGACTTCAACAGGCTGCGGAAGAGGGTGCCACCTTCTGCTGTTATACTGCACCTGGACAGCAGGGGCTTCTGACCCTTGCTCATCACCATTCTATCTTCACCTCATCCACTGTTGTCGTAACTGTTGCTCAAGGCCTAGAGGTTTTCAAAACCTCTGAATCCTTACAACATCCTCCCACCCAATGACACACAAACACACAACAGTTTTCAAAATTGTAACACCTCCCCCCTTTCATGGTGCTGCACTGCTCTCTGTTAGGAAGCTGTGCCTTAAGGTGAGCAAACCCAGTCCACCAATCCTTTCCCTTTTGTTCTTTCTTCCTTCCTCCTTCTGATTGTCCTATATTTCCTCACACTCTTCCCAGAGGGGGCCATGAATTTATTTAGAAGGAAAGGAAGGACCTTATTCCCTCCTCCCACCTCAGTGATGAGCAATAAAGCCCTGGCTGCAGGGCAGCTAACATCTGGCAGCCTCCACCTCTGACACTCAGCTCTCCCTGAATTTCTTTCTCTCTCCCCCCCCCCCTTCTCTCTTTCTCCTCCCTGCCCACCCCTCACCCCAGAGCCTGGTTCCTACATTCTCTCTTTTCTCTCAATCTCTCTCTTTAAAGGGCTATGCCAATTAGGAGTTTGGAAGGGGATTTACTGATCAAGCAGTTTTGTGGGAATGGCAGCTTGTTCAAGACGATGCCTAAGCTGGCCTAGTTAAGCCATAAACTCTTAACCAGGAAGGCTGCTCAACAGGAGGTGGTAACTTGAGGCACAAAACATAAGGGGGCATGATTAAGTGCAGGCAGTGGTGGTGATTTTCCCCCCAGACTTTTTCCTTTCTCTCCTCAAACCCCCTCCCCATTCCCGCAACTCCAACCACAAGTGGCCACGTTAAAAAGCCTTCTCTCCAGCTGTTCGCTCATGCCATGTTCTTTGAAGCCAAGGGCTACAACATTGTATTGGGGTCATCATCCAAGCCAGCCCCAACAGGGGTTACCGCCTGCCTGTACCTCTCCCCACAATGTCATGGCAGGTGGGCCTGGTGAGGCTGTGCAGTTTACACTGTCACCAGCAAGGGAGGAAAGGGAGGAGAACCATCCATGAGACCCCATCCTTATTCTCTGTTCTGCCCCAACTCTGCTCTGTCCCCTTCTCCTCCTCTTCCTCCTCCTCCTCTTCCTCCTCCCCCTCCCCCCTACTGTCAGGTTGTGTTATTCTCAGTTTGTCTGTATTAATATTTATTTATTTTCAGATGTTATTTATTAGATTGTATTTATTACAGAATTTCTATTCTTGTATTAACGAATAAAAGGCTTTCTCCAGAAGTTGCATTGGATTTATTTTAATCATGTCACAGTATCATTCAGGAAAATTCCTTATGCTTGGTAGCTAAAAAAGCCAATGTGATTCTAGGCTGCATCACTAGAAGCATAGTGTCTAGATCAAGGGAAGTAATAGTGCCACTCTATTCTGCTTTGGTTGAACCTCACCTGGAATAGTGTGTCCAGTTCTGGGCACCACAATTTGAAAATGCTGTTGAGAAGCTGGAGCATATCCAGAGGAGGGTGACCAAAATGGTGAAGAGTCTGGAAACCATGTCTTTTGAGGAGACACTTAGGGAGCTGGGTATGTTTAACCTGGGGACGATACCATTCAGAGGTGACATGATAGCCCTGTTTAAGTATTTTAAGGGGTGTCATATTGAGGATGGAGCAAGCTTGTTTACTTCTACTCCAGAGACTAGGACCCAGAACTATGGATTCTGTGTTTCTGCTTGCCAGGGGATTGGACTGAATGGCCCTTGTGGTCTCTTCCAATTCTGTGATTCTATGATTCTATGATGTATTTATTTATGTTTTTTATATCCTGTCTTTCTCTCAAAATGGAATTCAAGGCAGCTTACAATAATTTAAAAAGATAAAACTAAAACATTAATTACAAAAGTTAAAAAAATCATAATTAAATAAAACTAAGATTAAAACATAAGTTAAAAGCAGCATTGTTAAAACCATTTAGAAAAATAAAAAAATTATTAAAGCATTAAAACAGTACACCACATTACACAAGTAAAATTCACCTGTCAAAAGCCTGTCTACATAAAAATGTCTTCGACTGCTGGTGAAAAGAGAGCATTGAGGGGGCTGACTTGACCTTCTGTGGAGCTAAACTCATTCTCTTTCTCTCTCTCATTCTCTGTCACTTGCCCCAAGGAATTTCCAGAGAGATAGCCTAATTTGGCTGTTGAGGCAATAGCCAATAAAGGCTGAGATCTTGCATTGTCAGACATAAATATGGACTCCATCATCATAGGTACATCTGATGATGACATCCCCCAGACTCACCTTTTCAGCCTGGCTGCTGCAGGTCAAGCTACAGGGAACTGACATCTGTTATGGTCTTCTGCTCATGGAGTGTGTTGAGAACAGGCAGCTGGAAAAACCCCTTGGGGTCCTGCCACAGCTGCTTGTCTTAATGTCCACCACAGCCACGAAGGCACTTTCATTTCCCAGTGCTCTGAATTGCAGTGCCTTGGCAACCCATCTGTTGGGGCGCTACCACACTGGTGAGTTTTTGGGATCACATTTGGTTGGTAAGAACCATAAATGTGAATCCATAACAGTTATCAGATTGCAAGTCCAGCATACAATCTCCTAACTAATGAACAGGATACCAGCCACAATGTTTTGGTAACCAAAGGATAACACACTGATGGTCGCATATGCTTCTGGATTAGAATTTGTTTCATGGATCTGATGAAGCAGACTCCATCCACAAAAGCTTATGTTGCAATAAAAGTGTTTATTTTTATGGTGCTACAGGACTCACTCTGAAGTAGTCCATCAAAGTGTTGATTTTGCAGCAAGGACATGAGGACATAAAAGAAGAAAGAAACAAGAAGAGGGGACAAAATAATGTGTTCAAGACCAATCCTTTTTTAAAAAAAGAACAATTTTTTGTATTAAGAACTTATTTGCATATTTCTTGGTGCACAGCTCTTTTGTATTGTTACTAAAATTTGAAATAAATAAATAAATAAATGGTTTCTCCAAATGGCCTTCCAATGAGGAGACTGCAACCCAGAAGCACACATTCTCTGAAAATACATCTGCACTGCAGATATGATACCATTTTAACTGCAGTGGTTACATCTTATGGGATTCTGGAATTTGTCAATTGGTGAGTTACGCAGATTTCAGTCTGCAAGAGAGTTCTAGTCCACCCCCTGCATTAGAGTACTAGGCCTCTCTAGTTCAGATTTCTAGATACTGCACCAAACAAATCACAGAATCCCATCAGGATAGAATCATAACAGTTAAAGTGGTATCAAATGGCTGTAATGATGTAATATAGGTATGCTCCGAGTCTGAGGAGGTTCTACCACATGCGCCATCTTCAGGATGAGCCAGCACAAGATCATTTCCCTGTACCTGCTCTGCAAAAGGTGCTATTATGGGCAGGATAACTTCCTCTTGGATCATCCTCCGCATTCCTCCCCTTTCCTACCCCACCTCTTCATATCTTCAAATAAAGCTTCTAAGGGAGATAATTGGATTCAGCCCAGAAGTAGTGTGGTCTCCAAGGGTCTGTGAACTAGGCAGCCTTGTAAAAGCAGCCCGTGAAAAAGAGTAAGGGGATGTTCATTTTGTTGAGAGGTGAAGAAAGGAGCAGATAATCGGGGTCCTTGGTGAGCAGACTTGAATGTCATGGAGGTTGGGGGGTAGAAAGCAGGATAGAAAATCTATAAATAATGGATAAATAAATGCTGTACAAAAAGAATACCATTTCCCCGAAAATAAGACATCCCCCAGAAATAAGACCTATTAGAGGTTTTGCTGAATTGCTAAATATAAGGCCTCCCCCAAATGTAAAACCTAGCAAAATTTATGTATAGAAATATATATACAGTATATAATAAATGTTCGTTGTTGTTTTTTAGTCTCACAATAAATGTGAATTCTTCCTCATGGAAAAAATAAGACATTCCCTGAAAATAAGACCTACCACATCTTTGGGAGCAAAAATTAATATAAGACACTGTCTTATTTTCAGGGAAACAAAGTACCAGTGTTTAGAACAAGCAAGGGTGCATATCATATAGACCCATTGGCACTTTTAATTTTTTATTTATTTTATACATCGTCACCATATGTTGTTGCTGTTATTGTTAGGTGTTGCAATGGTTAAACGCTGGTACTGCAGCCACAACATTGTGACTTCGATCCCACAGGGCTCCAGGTTGACTCAGCCTTCCACCCTTTTGTAGGTGCATAAAATGAGTGCCCAGCTTGTTGGGGACAATTGGCTTGTAAACAGGTTGTAAACAATTTAGAGAGTGCTGAGTTCACTATGAAGCAGTATAGAAATGTAAATACGATTGCTATTATCGTTACGGTATTCATACCGATGTTCTGCCTTTCTTCTACCATGAAACTCATGGCATCGTGCCATAGCCTACTGAGGTAGGTTCCCTTCCAGGCTCTCATCCGAGTAAGTCCTTTCCCTCTTGTTTGGAAGTACTGCCTTTTTTTTTTAGACATAAGGCCATGGGATCTGAACCTTTAACAATTGCACTGCAAGAGTAATCAACAGGTGATTTCCACCAGCGCCAGAATGAACTATAATGATAGGGCTGGGTGGGGAATTACCTCCTGATTGCATTAGTTGCAGCTACTAAAGGCATAGAGCCTCTCTACCCATAAAAAGGTGACAATCTTATCCTGGCGCAGCTCTCCCAAGCAGATTTGCTAAGCTGTTGCCCTGTCCCCAGGAGACAGTAGCAGAGGAAATTGCTCCAGAGGCAGCTGACTATATATCAGGTTCAGAACAGAGCAGCAGAAGTGGATATTGTCTCCCATTTAGTCTGAGCTTGGAAAAGTTACTTTTTTTGGAATATAACTCTTGGAATACCCAAACACAATCTAGCATCAATAATCTCCAGTATACAGTCATTCTCCCTCTTCATTCTTTGATTTCTCTTTATACTTTAAGCTGTCAACCAGGGGCTGTGATAAAGCAAAAGATATATATCTACATCAGTGAAAAAGGATATTCTGATCCTCCCCCAGTGAGCATTTAAAACAGGGGAGAGGGAGAGCAACAGGAACATAAGACCATATTGATTTATGTGATAGTCTCACTAGGGGCAATGAGGTTGCATTGTAGGTAATACTGGACTAGCAGCCTTAAAATATTTAAAGCATCTCAGCAGGTCTGGCCCAAGATATTTTGCTGCCTGAGGCAGAATAGACAATGGTGTTCCTCACCCACCCACGTCAAGGCACACAGTACCCAAAGCCAGCCAAGTTATTTTGGCACCTGAGGTAGAAAATCACACTAGAACAGCAAATTAAGTAACCAAGAATTTGCTGCTTTTTAATGGCTCCACAAATCTACACCCTGAGGTGGCTGTTTCTCGTTGCCTAATGGTAAGGCTGACACTGCATTCAGATGTACAATCAATGTTCTGGAGGTATGAGAATGAACTTGGTGCTCCCATTCTTCTCTCTCCACATGCTCACCAATTCAGGCAATTACTTCTGTCTTTCAAACTGTATTTTGTATTTTCATTCAAATTACCTTGCAACAATTATAACACTTTGACATCATTTTAACTGCAATGGGCTGTATCCTGTGGAATTCTGGGATTTGTGGTTTCGTGAGGCACTAGAACTCTCTGGGAGCAAACTAGAATTCTCTGCCAGAGCACTTTAATGTATAACCAAAACACCAGGAGTCCATAAGATGGAGCCATATCTAACTGATATAAGTGGTATCAAGGTGCTATTTTTGTGGAGTGCTCTCCCCTATCCTAAATGCATGGTTAAGGTGAGAGACTAACTAGTAGCTTTTTTGTGATAGCTAAAACCTACACTATACACTACATTTACACTATACAACTACAGCACCATGATATTATTTTAACTGCCATGGTCCCATGCTATGGAATCCTGGGCTTTGTAGTTTGGTCAGTGGCATCAGAAGAGCTCCTCGGCTGAGTACTAAATGCTTCTCTCTACACCGCAAATCTCAAGATCCCACAGGAGGAAACCATGACAGTTTTAGAGTGGAATCACACTGCTATAATTGTGTACTGTCATTTGAATTTCTTGGCTTGCTGAACAAGAGCTGATTGTTAATCTAGAATCAGTTTTAAACCCCCCCCCCCACACACACACACTTCATTTCAACAAACGAGGAGCAAGAAAAGCAAAGACTAACAGAGCAACAGCTTTATATCATGGGGGGGGGGATGAGGTACATTGAAAGTCAAAGCTTTTATAGGCTAGCTATGAATCCTGTTTTATAGTCTTCTAATTGAAGGCATCTTCTGTCTGAATGGCTTAGGAGTTTATCAGATGGGAGGAATTTCTCTTTATTTCAAATGGAGCCAATTGGAGCCAATTCGAATTCACGTGAATTCGCTAGTTTAGTGAATTTAAGTGAATTCCAATTGCATTCGGAATGCGTTCACAATTACTTCCCATTACCCGAAAATGACTGCCCATTGCCCGAAATTGTGTGAGATGCTTTAATACGAAATAAGGTAAAACTCATGATTGCGTTCGGAATTTCTCTTTTGCCTGAAATTGCGTGAGATGCTTTTATACGCAATAACGTAAAACCCCATGATTGTGTTTGGATTGCCATAAGATTATACTTCTAATTTCCATCGTCTGATAAACTCCTTAGACTCAAAGTTTAAAAGCAACTGTTCCCGAACTTTGGTTTTCCAGTTGTTTATGACCATCTCCCAAAATAACTGACTGGTCAAGCTGGCTAGGGCTTCTGAGAGGACATCTACATTGTAGAAATAATGTGGTTTGACACCACTTTAAGTGCTGTAGCTCCATCCTATGGGATCCTGGGATTTGTAGTTTTACAAAGTCCTTCACTGCGAAAGAGTGCTGGTGCCTCACAAACCCCAGCATTCTGTAGGATGGACCCATGACAATTAAAGTGATTTAACTGTTAAATTATCTTACAGTTGTAAACCGCTTAGACACTGTTTCATTAACTGGGTCTTTGTAAGACCTTGGGAAACAGAATGGTTCATGTACCACAACAGCTTGCCACAGATTTCCAGGTATGTTGCACTGAAGGGAACCAAAAGGAATGCGATATGGTGAAGAAGAACAAGCAGACAAGGGCCACTCCACTACATGATTCAGCACAGCTTTAGAAAGAAAAGGAAAATCTCTTGGTGCAACTTGGCTACTTTAGGCCAGGGACAAATGTGATATTGTCTTTTGCCCTCAGCCCATTCCAACTAAATTATGGCACATACTGATCCTCCCCCCCCCCCCCCCGCCTCTGTTGTTTCCTTTCTCAGAATTCCTGTGGGTGGTCTAAGGTAACTGTGTAGAGCACCCCTAATACCCTGCAGCTGGTTTGGTAAGCTCTTCTTTCCCAACTAGCAAAACCATGGGGACAATGGCAACTAGCTGAAACAGGCTGCAAAACTAAGCAATCAAAAGCCAGAGACCCGAAGAGGAGAAACTGCTCAGCAGCTGTCTTTAAAATCACTACCATCATCATCATCATCATCAGAAGAAGAACTAATAACCTGAGCAGGGACGAGACTGTGCATGTTCTAGTTTCCAGCTTCATCCCTCTTGCTCTCATTATTAAACTTTATTTTGAGACCAGAGCCAGGAATACAGTCTTGGAATCCTTGTTCCAAGCACCCCCTCCCCACATCCATGCTGTAACTAGCAGGCCTCCCATACCTCACCTCTTAAAACGTGTCTTTTGTGAGACTGTAAGAAGCCAGCTTCTGTCCCTGGAGATGGATAACTAGAGGGTCTTTGTATCCAGGTTGGCTGCTTTCACCCTTTCCAGCTGTAGTGAGATCACCAAAGTGTTAAACAAGGAAAGAACAGAGACTGACCTTCTGGCCACTTTCCTATCTAACACACACACACACACACACACACATGCACGCACACATAGAGCTCATAATTTCTGACAGTCAATGAAGCAGGACTATAGTACCTCAGCTCCAATGTGTAACTCATGACCAGACACTTCCCATTGCGTCTCCCTTGTCAAGGCTGCTCTTGCAAGACAAAGACCCTGCACCAGTCCGGCTTCCAGGCTTCCTGTAGCCCCTTCTTTCCCTCTGGAGCCATGGGAGGAATTCTTCTGTGTCACCTGCTTCTTGGGGCAGGAGACTTTGTGTAAAAAATATATTGTTTATAAGCCCTTAGAGAGCTCTGGTCCCCATTGAGGCAAGTCTTTCCCATGCAACTCTCTCTTCTTTCACACTGTTTACTTTCTTGCCTATATCTGGTCCTAGATGGCTGTACTTCCTCCAGAACTCATTCCTCCACAGACTCCTACAAGTCCTTTCAGCCAAGGGAACAAATAACACCAAGGGAACAAATAACACAATGTCTTCCTGTCTCTTCCTTACACATAGATTGCATACAGATTACATTACAAATTGCCATGATTTTGTCCTCCCCGTTCAAGACATGTCAGTATGGTCATGTCTATTTATCTTGGTTTGGCCATAAACATATAACTCTAAACCAAAAGGGTATGAATTATTTAGAAGCAAGTATCTCCCTTTTCTTTCATGCTATCTATTCATCCATCCTGTGTTGTTCGTGAAAATATATTCCTCTACACTGCAGAAGAATGGGTCTACCATTGGGGCTTAAGGACTTGCATGAACAAAATGCAAGAATGCAAGAGACTGGAATGAGATCAGTGATCATCTAATACAGCTTTCCCCAAATAAAGCCCTGTCAGATGGGTTGGAGAATGGCTCCCATCATCCTCACACAGTAGGCCAGGGCTATGGACTATTGGGAAAGACTGATGTAGTTTAACATCATGGTTAATAATCATAGAATCATAGAATCAAAGAGTTGGAAGAGACCACAAGGGCCATCCAGTCCAACCCCCTGTCATGCAGGAACTCTCCATCAAAGCATAGTCAGTTCAACCTTTCTCCCAGAAGAACTCCAAAGCAAAAGGCCTTCCCAGTCGTTTGTTCCCTGGAAAAAAGATTGCAGAAGCACAAGAACATCTTAACATGGAAATCTATTCAGTTTTCAATTTAACTTAAGCAGCTTTAAAAGGAGTCTCCACAAATGCATGGACAATAAGTCTATCAATCAATATCCATAATGAATTTGTCTAATCCTCATGGACAGCCCAACATTTTTTGCTGTTTGAATGAGAACAAATGGTGCCCCTCCTAAACACTTGTCCCAGGCATGATGCATAGTACACAGTGCTACATATTCAGGGGTGACCATTTTAGCCATTCAGCAAAATACAACAAAATACAAAATCCACAAAACATTGATATCTTTATTAGCCAGCCAAAATGCACAAAATATATCACACAAGGTTTTGAAGCTTCACTGGCTTCTTCATCTGGCAACAATCATACAGGAGAAGAAAAGTGATAATATTAGAGTTACAGGCCTACATTTTGTCTCATTTGCTATTTCTATTATCAATTAAGATGGTCTGGAGCGATATTAATGCAAGAAGAGGCCATTACCTTTTGGCTATGCAGAGACTGGGAACAAAGGGCAGGCAAAGAAATCTTAAATACATTATTAGCAGCAAAGCAACTTCCATTGAAGTTTGGTTAAACTCCACATAGCTGAATACCCCTTTCTTAGGCACAAAACATTCAATTTCAAAAGATATCTCCTACTGTTACATCAGGAAAAACTTTTAGGTGCTGTATAGGTAAAATTTGCTAATTGTAGTCCAAATGAAAGAGTTCTAGTACAGTTGGAAGTAGGAACCTCAAAGAGTTAAGTCCCATTACACAAGGCTGGACAAGTTACTTAGTACTTAAAGCACAAATCCCCATAAATGGCTTTCCTTCTTTCCAGCAGTAAAACTGTAATGATAAACTAACAATTTGCTGCTCCTCATGCATGGCAGGGGGTTGGACTGGATGGCCCTTGTGGTCTCTTCCAACTCTATGATTTTATGATTCTATAACATGAAAAACCAGGGGCCCATTCACACTACAGAATTATAGTGCTGTTATTCCACTTTAACTGCCATGAGTTTGTCCTGTAGAATCTAGGACTGGCAGCTTAGGGAGGGGCATTTAGTATTTTCAGTCAAAGAAATCTCTGGCTCACCAAACTACAAACCCCCAGATCCCATAGGAGGGAACCATGACAGTTAAAGTGGGAAAATATCACTATAACTGTTAGAGTGAATGGGCCACAGCACCTAAATAATTATGTCAGCAATCTACCTCCCTGACACCTGAATATGATGACTATCATATGTCAGAGGATTGGAGTGGATGGCCTTTGTGATCTCTTCCAACTCTATGATTTTTGTAGTAGCCAAAGCTAGTGAGTAACCTATAGACAACAACAGAGGTGGACTAAATAGAGCAAAAAGGAATTTGCAGATCAAAACTTGAATTTACCTGTTTGACACCAAAAACCAAAATTGTTTTTAAAAAGAAAACAATAAGATCAGACATTCCATCTTCGAACTTCCCTTTGCAGCAAAACTTTTAATTTTTTGTCAGAAGGATCCACCACCTGAAAAGTCAACTTTTACAACTTAAAAATGGAAGTTTCAATTAACATCTTGAAATCTGAAGTAGGACTGAAAATTATATTAATTAATATCTCACTTCCTCCTTATGTAGGATCTAAGGAGGCTTCCAAAGATTTAAAAAACATGGCACAGTTTAAGAAATTATTCATATAAAAGTTAAACAACAATTAAATAGAAGTTTACAGTAGTTTTTAACCCACAAGGTTAAACAATACCCAATTAAAACACAGTAGATAAAAGATAAAAACAGATAAATAAGTTTAATAAACAGATTTAAAACACCATCCCATTAAAAGCTCTTTTTGTCAAATAAATTATAAGCCAAACTCCTGCCTCTATAAAAAAAGGTCTTTCCCTGCCAGCAAAAAGAAAGCAGTTGCTGTTGTGTGCCTTCACATTGTTTCTGATGATGACCCTAAGGCAAACCGGTCACAGGTTCTTTCTTCGCAAGATGTGTTGGGTGTGTGTGCCTTTGCCTTCTTCTGAAGGTGAAAGAGTGTGACTTGCCCAAGGTCATCCAGTGGGTTTCCATGGATGAGTAGAAATTCAAATGCCTTTCACTAGACTAGAGCCATGGTCCAACACAGAGGACTCTTTCAAACGGGAGGAATTTCTCCCAACTCCGAATGGAGCCAATGCGGATTCATGTAAATTCGCTTGTTTAGCGAATTTACATGGACCCCTGCTCCGTTCGGAAGAACCCCTGCTCCGTTCAGAATTACTTCCCATTACCCGAAAATAACCCCCTCTTGCCCGAATTTGCGTGCGAAGAGTTAATTTGCAATAACATAAAACCCATGATTGCATTCGAATTGACCTTAAATTATACTTCCAATTTAGCCTCATATGAAAGAGTAGTCAGACAACAACATCATAAAAAGGAAAGCAGAGAGGCGGGCAAATGAATCTCTAGTGGAAAGGAGTTCCATAATTTGAAGCAGCCACTGAAATGGCCTTCTCCCTCATTGTGACAGTTGCGGAACTGAAAGAAACCCTTCTTCTCAAGATCTGAAAACTCCAGTAGGTTCATACAAAAAGATATTGTCTGAACTTTCCATTGAATAGTACTATTTTGAAGAAATCAGTTAGGTTTCACACCTATGCCTATACATGCTTCACCACTAGAATCCAATTTGCGATGTTCAGTTTGAAACAAGGAAAGACTTGCCAAAAACGTGACGAGGTCCTTCATTTGTTAATTAATTCATTCATGTAATAAAATTTATACCTTTCCCTGAAGGGTAATAAAATTTCTAGAAGGGCTTATATAAATCCAGTCCAAAACAAACAAATAAAAAAAGATGAAAAATACTGCAAGACTATTCACCAGCAAGACAAAAATAATGGTTAGAACAGTTCCATCACAATACCAGCAGGGGAGGTGGGATATTTTTACCTGGTGATAGAAAGGCAATGAATTTAGTTTCAGATATGGATCTCTAGGTAAGCATTTCATAAATGGGATGCTACAACCAATAAGACCTCCTCTTCGTTTGGACAACCACCCCACTTCAGACAGTGAGAGAATTCAGACAGTGCTTCAAAGATGACCTGTAGATACAGGCAGTCTGAGTCTGGAGGAAGTACAATACAATATACGTCTTAGTTCATCCTAAAATTTTGTTTGAGTTAGCTACAATGGTTTTATATTAGCTTAGCAGATCACTCTCCGCAAAGGAGGAGAGAAAGAAGTTGGCATTAACTCCACTGTTTCAAAGTATCTGGTGCCTAGTATGTTTACTAAACATGTATCTGTACAAATGTATCTGTACAATAGCTTCTCATGCTATTGTTCTCAGTATATAATTGCAAGTTTTTTAGATCCAGTACTACAAAAGCAAGAAGGCTGGCATTTTACCAGCTACAGTTGGAAGATACGTTCCAGCATGAAATACAAACTGGGTCCATGGCAGCAACTGGTGTAAAACAGCATGTAAACAAGATAATAAAAAGGCATACCGCTTAGAAGTTTAGCAAGTCTTGCTGAATAATACTGTATCTACATGCCAATGTAGTCAAGAGCTAGGTTAAGAAGGAAGTGGAGGGACATCAGCGGGTATTGGAAATGTGGTTTACAATCTTTCCCTGAAATCAATGGACTGCATGCCTCTTTATATGAGTCAAAGACTAGGGATGTGGATAGTCGGTTTATAAGGCAGGTCAAGGCCCCCAGCACAGTTCCATAAAATGACACCCATGACTGGAACTGAGCCTAATGGGCTGCATTAGTCACTGTATACCATAAGGATAAAAGGAAGGCTGGAGAAAAGTTGAGGGTGAACTAGGGGTGAGTGGGGTGGGTGCATTGATCCCTGACCTACTTGCTCAGAGCCCCTTTTTCTCAGGCCTTTGGTTGCTCCTTGTGGGATGATGAAAAACATGGAGGGTGATGATTCATGGCTTAGCGGATTTCTTAGTCCCAGGGGTGAGTCTGGGGCAGGGGCTGTCAACTGGCACCTCCTGATCTCTGCCTTTGTCTCATGGAGTCTCTTGTGCTGAAAAGCAACTGACTCATTCCTGTTTGTCCGGAGGACACAAAGCCCAGGGTAGATATTTTCAGGGGCGGATGGAAACGTGAATGAGGCTAGGAAACAGCCTTCAGTTAACCATGGACATTCCTTCATTGCCACCTCAATCTCCACCTCGGACTGCTTAAAAAGCATTGGACCTTATCACATGTGAGGAATTTCTCTCAATTTCGCAATAGTAATTTTCGTATTCAATTCGAAATTTCGCGTGATTGCGTGAAAGTGCATCACACAATGATATAGCTAGGTTATTTCGCAAAATAAATTGCGCTATGGATTCGCAAATCACGCGATTGCGCGAAAGCTTATTATACATTATTGTACATTTATACAAACACATTCAGGAATATCTTATTACACCAGTGGATTTCTAAATGCGAAATTGCTCTCCTGCACATGCCCAGTTCTCAACCGATGCCATGGTGACCTCATGTACTTCCAGGTCATTGAGTTTGGGTACTCCCTCTGCAATTTCCAGTTCCTCCCTGAAATGTAAAAGTACTTCTTCCTCATTTTCACGTGAAAGCCTGCAAGCAGCTAAGGGTTTTACTTGCTGTGCTTTTTCCCCATTTTCACGTGAAAGCCTGCAAGCAGCTAAGGGTTTTACTTGCTGTGCTTTTTCCCCATTTTCACGTGAAAGCCTGCAAGCAGCTAAGGGTTTTACTTGTACTTTTTCCTCATTTTCACGTGAAAGCCTGCAAGCAGCTAAGGGTTTTACTTGTACTTTTTCCTCATTTTCACGTGAAAGCCTGCAAGCAGCTAAGGGTTTTACTTGTACTTTTTCCTCATTTTCACGTGAAAGCCTGCAAGCAGCTAAGGGTTTTACTTGTACTTTTTCCTCATTTTCACGTGAAAGCCTGCAAGCAGCTAAGGGTTTTACTTGTACTTTTTCCTCATTTTCACGTGAAAGCCTGCAAGCAGCTAAGGGTTTTACTTGCTGTGCTTTTTCCCCAGATATAGGATGGGGGACACCTGGATGAATGAAACTATGTGTGAAAGGGATTCAGGAGTCCAAGTAGACCATAAGCTGAACATGAGTCTACAGTGCGATGTGGCAGCTAAAAAGGCCAATGCTATTCATAGAATCCTAGAGTTGGAAGGGACTCTAAGGGCCATCTAGTCCAACCCCCTGCCATGCAGGAACTCTCAATCAAAGCACACCCAACATATGGCTATCCAGCCTCTGTTTAGAGGTTAGGTTGCATCAATAGGAGTATAGTGTCTAGATCAAGGGAAGTAATAGTGCCACTCTATTCTGCTTTGGTCAGGCCCCACCTGGAATACTGTGTCCAGTTCTGGGCACCACAATTCAAAAAGGATGTGGAGAAACTGGAGCGAGTCCAAAGGAGGACAACTAAGATGGTGAAGGGTCTGGAAACCATGCCCTATGAGGAACGCCTCAGGGAACTGGGGATGTTTAGCCTGGAGAAGAGATGGTTAAGAGGTGATATTTGAAGGGATGTCACATTGAGGAAGGAGCAAGCTTGTTTTCTGCTGCTCCAGAGAACAGGACCCAGAATAATGGATGGAAACTCAATAAAAAGAGATTCTACCACATTAATAAAAGAGATTCTACCATATTAATAAAAAGAGATTCTCTCTAGGAGGAACTTCCTGACAGTAAGGGCTGTTCGACAGTGGAACACTCTCCCTTGGAGTGGAGTCTCTTTCTTTGGAGGTCTTAAATCAGAGGCTGGATGGCCATCTTTCGGGAATGTTTTGATGGAGAGTTCCTGCATGGCAGGGGGTTGGACTGAATGGCCCTTGTGGTCTCTTCCAACTCTGTGATTCTATGAATCTATGATTTTGGACCATGCCCAAAGCTGCATGCGCGCTGAGATGTTGGTGTGCCATGGAGGAATTCCCCATCAAAGCATCCTCCATGTTGGCCCCGCATCCTAAGTCGCATGCGTGCTGAGATGTTGGTGTGCCATGCCATGCAGGAATTCCCCATCAAAGCATCCTCCATGTTGGACCAGTGCCCAAAGCCCCATGTGCGCTGAGATGTTGGTGTGCCATGCAGGAATTCCCCATCAAATCATGCTGCATGTTATTGGTCAGAATAGAAGACTCTCAGGACCCCATGCCCCATGACGTGAGTGTCATCTTGAAATCACTGTAACAGTGCCAATTCTTATCTACCCGGACAAGTGGTGCCATGCATGAATTCTATGGAATGAATGGGAACCAGGGCAGATGGGGGGTCTGTTTGGATAGCCCTTGGGGACCTCATCTTAACTGGGCAAGTGAAGGAGGAATTGCTATGGCAACTGTTGGAAGGCAGGAATCACGCAAAAAGATGAGGGTAAAGCTGGCACTAGATGAGCATAAAAGTGCTCCCTCCTCTCTCTGGCCACCTGTTCATGCATGGCAAAACATTTTGGGCACTACAGGAAGTAAAAAGGAGAAGCCAGTGCCATGAAGGATCATGGGAATTGTAGTAATGATGGCGAAATTGGGGATGAATAGAAATGCCTATCACACACCCCAAAAGCGAAATGAATACGAAATTGCCAGGGAATAGGAATTGTAAGTCCGCTAGTTCACCGAATTTGCCTATTTTCTGATTGCGTTTGGACCACATTCGCATATTAGGCAAAAGCATATAATAACCTTTCACGCAATTACGTGAAAACTCCCATTTCGTTCGCAAAAACAAGCAATTGCATGTAATGAGAAATCACGCAATCGCGCGAAACCTAATGATTGCGTTCGCAAAATCAGCAATTGCATGTGGTGAGAAATCACGCAATCGCGCGAAACCCCATGATTGCGTTCGGTTTTTCAGGAAAAAATTGGTCGTGTAATAAGCTCCATTGATTTAGGGAATTCCTGCTAGTCTCAATTGAGTCTTGAGAGTAAGGGTGCAACAAGACAAGTAAACACTCCAATTGTCTTAATTTGGCAGGGATAGTCCTGATTATTCCTCCATTGTTCCACTTCTTCAGCTGTTTCTTAAAATGTTCCAGTTTTGCCCTCCTCTTCCCACTTTCTCCCTTTCTCCTCAGCTTACTTCAACTGCTGAAAAACTGAGTTCAAAGTACAGTACAAATGTACTTTGCTTTTAATTAACTGAGAAGAAGTGAGAGAGGAAGGAGTGCAAAATAAAAGTGCTGCAGCTTCTCCTTGCTTGTCTGTTCTTTCTCATACGTAATAACTTTTGACCACACTCTGACATTGCTTGGCCACACATGGCCCATTGGTAAAATATTGGATGCTTTGGACAAAAAAGTAGGACTAACAGTGACTTTAAGAGGAAAACTGAAAAAGAAGCAAAAGGGTGTAGCATTTCATTTCCACTCAGAATCAAGCAACCTTGTATTTGCATTTCCCATTTTGAAAATTGTCAGTTCTCTGCATCATGAAGACAAAGCCCTCAGGTGAGGCCCCACTCTGATCCAAATCCTCATCTTGCAGAGAATGAAAAAAGAGGTGGGAATCTAACTTACAAATAGTACCATTCACTCAGACTGAAGGCCTATCTAGCACAGCATTCAACGGTGTACATACAGCAGTCAACCAGTGATTTATTTATTTTCATTTATTTAAATGTTTACATCCCACCCTGTTATCACTTCAAATTATTTTCAATAAAATCGCTTCAAATAATTTTAAACAATTTAACATTTTAAACATAAAAAATCCCAAGCAAATTATAGTCTCAAAGCATGTTAAACTAGACAAAAAGTTAAAATGAAGCTATATTCATTAAAACTATGGATTAGATCTCCAGAGGCTTAAATGAAAGGCTATGTTTTAACTTGGTATCAAAATGGAGCCAGTGTTGGCTCCAACTGGGCCTCTAAGCGGAGGGTGTTTCATGACCAGGCCATTACTGTAAAAAAGGCATTAGCAGAGACTTCTCTGAAGTCGAGATGGTTGCTTATGGAAAGCCTGCCATCAGAAGCTGCAGATGCACTCTCTTTTTGTTTATCCTAGCAACTGATGCAGCAGAGGCATGCTTCAACTGGAACTGGAACTGATATACAGCTACCCCAGCTATAGCCATTGACAGTCCTAATGTCCAGGTCCTGATCTGAGGGATACTGTGGATCAGTCAAGCATGGATAGAGTTGGCAGGTCAGGAGCTTCGCATGTCCTAATATTTCAAGGCCAGAACCTGTTTACCTCTGCCTTCCTCTAAGCTGGAGAGAGTATGAATTTCCCAAGATCAGCCAGGGAATTATGGCTGAGGAAAGATTTGAATTCGTCTCCCAGAGTCCTAGTTCAACACTCAGATCACTACATCACTGTGGAAAAGTGCTACTACTAAGTGTTTTGCTTTAAACTCAGTTTTACCAGTCTACTCTCTGCTCCTTGACTGACCAGAACTGATCAATGAAGAGCAGGTAGAAGGATGATTTCTCTCTTCATCATGACACACTGGATGGGAGGCTTAAACCTGCCCCTCTCAGCACGCCCTAGTGAGGATGAAAATCCATTCCCCAGTTCATCTGAGAAGGAGCCTGTGAGGTATCTTCCTTCACATCTATGCTCCATGGAACAGTTGAGAAGGATGACAGTGAAGCATATGGTGTGTGTGTGTGTGTGTGTGTGTGTGTGTGTGTGTGTGATAATATCTATGGAAAGATGTTTGTGGGAGACGTGAATGCCTAAAGGGACTCAGCCACTTGGGTAGGTGTGTGCCTCTGCCACTACTGGTGTGTGGCCACAATCAGCATCTCCACTGCAAAGAAAATTTGCCCTCGAGTTTTATGAACAGCGCAGTATAACCCTAGTTTGAATTTCCAAGTTTCTTCCACGTTTGCTGATGAAAATTCATGGAAGGGTTAACCTCAAGCTTTCTCAGTCATTTTCATGGACCAGTTCAAGTTTGAAGCATCACTGCTTTTTGTGGGGGTAAAAGCGACACCTTGTGGGTAGAGAAAGTAGTTCATATAGTCCAACGAAAATGTCCCCCCCCCCCCTTTCACACTGAAGTTTCGACAGTGACCACAAATCCCCAACAGTTTCTTTCCTCATGTATCTAAAGATACAGAATAATCAGTCCCTCAGATATCTGGCAAATTTAATAAAGTTTACTTTTGTTATTGATACCTGTTCCTCCTATGAGAGAATTTTACCTCCTCCCTTTTTCTTCTTCATAGCAGCATGCACTAGAACTTTCAAAAACAAATTTCAGCCCCATGACACAGGCAGCTGTGGATGTAAGGATCCTAAAGAATCTGCTATACATGAGATGGTTTTAAAAACTGGATTTTAACTTCCATTGACAGAGGACTTTAAACAGCTGATGAAGAGAGTTGTAATTTGCAAATCTGGATTTTCTTCATATTCCAACAGAAACTGCCTTGAAACAAATAAAAAAAAATCTGTCACCTTCCCTGAGTTTAATTTTTGTCTGATGAAAATTTCTGTGGTGTCACAGAGATCTTGTTTCACTGTTGACACCAGTTTGTGAAATTATACATTTCAATCCTTCGAACACGTAGAGTGAGGAAGGTAAAGTTCCTTAATATCCCCATAGCAAAGAAAACTAGTCCACACCAGTGCTACTCAAAGTGGTGGTCCAGAGAGCAGTGCTGGTCCATAAACTCACAGCTACTGGTCTTTAGCAAATTTTCAGGAATGAAATAAAGGAATAATTGAAGCTAATGGGCATAAGAATTACCAGTGCCCTACATCCGACCGTTTGGGAAGCCTTGAAATACAGAATAACAGACTCTTAACCAACACTATCACCATCTCCAAACAAAATTCCTGAGTAGCTTGATCTGGGGGAATCTAAGCCTGCCTTAAATTTGTGGCATAACAAAGTGGCATTGATCTGAATGGATATGAGCCCTGCCATTTCAGAGTTATGCCTGGGAAATCACTTTAAAAATGTGGGCTTCTTTAAGCATAACAAAACCTCTTGAAATAGAAAACATATACAGAAAGGAATAAGATGATCTGTAAGAAAACTTTCTCTCATTTCCATTGCTGTCTTTTCTGTTGCACTGAGCAACATTGAAAGTTTACTTTTTAAAAAATAAGTAATTTCTACCTGCTGCTTGTTAATATTGTTTGAAAAGTACATTACTCATTGCAGTGTTTAAAATATAACCTGTGCTACTCTATGTGTTTCTTGGGCTTTGTTTGTGTGTTTTGTTTTTTGCTGTTTTACATGACTTTTGGAGAAGGGACCTTTACGACTGAGAAGAGAATGATATAAAATCTTACAGATTTCTGTCAAAATGCCTCTAAAATACCCAAAATGCCCTTTAAAATTTTCAAAAGTACAGTAATTAGAAAATACTACCCATCAATGTTTTGTTCCCACTCACTACATTAATAATGTAACCATATTGCTTGTAGCCTGTTACTATCAAGCTCTGTTTGGTTGGTTTTGCATGGAAAAAGAATAGAATCGGGAGACCATCCAATAAAATCCAGAAGGGAGAAGGGATACATGTCTCAAGATGCTAGAAAAAATGGCCTTCATTATCTAAAAAATGCAACACACTTGAGGCTGTGGATTCTCTTCCTCTTTCAAGGGGCTATAAACAGAGGTCAACACATGTGTTTTATGTATGTGTTGCTTGCTTTCAATTTGTTTCCGACTGCTTTCAATTTATTTCCAACTTATGGTGACCCTATCATGGGGTTTTCTTGGCATGTTTCTTCAGAGCAGATTTACGATTGCCTTCCTCTGAGGCTGAGAAAGTGTGACTTGCCCAAGGTCACCCAGTAGATTTTCAGGTCAACACATAATTAAATGCAAAATATCATATATTGCAAAATAACCCCCTGGAACAGGAATTCACAACCAAAGCACCTTCGACAGATGGCCATCCAGCCTCTTTTTAAAGACCTCCAAAGAAAGAGACTCCACCACCCTCCAAGGGAGTGGGTTCCAGTTCTTGCTGTCAGGAAGTTCCTCCTTATGTTGAGGTGCAATCTCTTTTCCTGTAGCTTGCATCCATTGGGGTCCTATTCTCTGGAGCTCCAGAAAACAAGTTTGTTTAATGAGCTGCTCTAGGATCTTTCCCATAGTTGTTGGGATCCTCCCTCCCCCCCTTTAAAGATGGGGGCAACATTTGCTCTCCTCCAGTCTGCTGGGACTTCTGCTGTTCTGCAGGAATTCTCAAAGATTATTGCTAGTGGCTCTGAGATTATATTTGCCAGTTCGTTTAATGCCTTTGGATGTGGTTCATCTGGTCCAAGACACTTACATTCATTTTGATTAACCAGGTATTCCTGTATTACGTTTTTACTTATTTTGTGCTGCATTTCCCCTGTTCTGTCCCCTGCTCCATTTTTGCCACTTTGAGCACCCTTTTCCTTTTGTGAGAAGACTGAGGCAACGAAGGTATTGAGCAGTTCTGCCTTTTCCCTGTCCCCTGTTAGCATTTTGCCATCTTCTCCATGCAATGGCCCTACCATTTCCTTCTTCTTCCTCTTGCTGTGGACATAACAAAAAACAAAACAAAAACAAAATCATTTTTATTGTTCTTAACCTGTCTAGGAAGCCTGAGCTCATTCTGTGCTTTTGCTTTTCTGACTTTCCCCCTACACATGCTAGCTATCTGAGACATTCTGATGAAGACCTCCAAATCATGAAGTAAGCTATGCTGAATGATAAAGATGAACAGAGTGTGGAAAACTTTTCATAGGAGGCGACAGATATGGACACAGGGTAGGCATACTACTTTCTCTTCCATTCTTTTACCACTATGCTTTGAAAGAGTCACTTCATGATACTGCAATAGCAATGTATTATGAGGCAGTGTTCTACAAATTGAGGCTGTCATACCTCGGCCACATCACGACCCATTAGAAAAGACCATGATACTGAGGAAGGTGGAAGGAAGTAGAAAGAGAGGAATACCTCATGCCAGATGGATAGACTCAGTTAGGGAGACCATGGGCCTGAGCCTGCAGGACCTGCACAGAGAGGCAGAGGATAGGGAGGCTTAGAGATGTCTCATTCACAGGGTCACCATGAGTTGAGGTCAACTCAAAGTCAGCTAAAAACAACAAGTTCTACATATTTATTTATTTATTTCATCTGTTTATGGGCTGCTTTATCCTCCTAAGGTGACATCTAAGGTGACATCTGTTCTATAAATATAACAATCACAACATATCATAAAATAGAATCATTGCAAAAGGTATCCAAGTGTTTCACTTCAATAATTGTAGTTCCTTTATGGTAGGCCCATGCTGTTTTAAAAGGGCAGGAGGAAATAATCTCTTGGGCCTCATTCACACTATGATTTAAACTGGTTTGCAAATCAGAACAAGCCGGCTTACATATGCCTTGTGCAAACTCGAATCGATTTCAAATCGATTTGTGTTCTGGCTGATTCAGCTTGAACCAGCACAAGTCCTTCTGAACCTTTTTTTTTTTTTTTTTGAAGATGGATCTTTTGCAGGGAAAAATGGTTTGCAACCGCTGTGAACAAATGTTAATGTGTTTCCACAGCCATTTTCCCCTCCCAGTGGTGCAATTATAGTTCTAATGACAAAACGTAATTAATTTCCATTATAATCACTGTATTTTAAAATGAAACTCTGCTTTCCCAGTTCTCAAAAGTAATTAAAATAGTTGTTGTTGCTGTGCATCTTCAACTAATTTCTGACTTATGGAGGCCCTAAGGCAATCCTATCATGAAATTTCTTTGCATAATTTGTTCATGGGGAAGGGTTGCCCTTGCTTTTCTCTGAGGATGAAAGTGTGTGACTCACCCAAGTTCACTCAGTGGATTTCTGTAGCCAAGCTGGGATCCGAACCCTGGTTTTCCAGTGTCATAGACTCTGGAGACCAGGGTGTGATTCTCACAGCCATGAAACCCACTGGGTGAAATTGGGCAAATCACACTCTCTCAGCCTCAGAGGAAGAAAACCCTAGGATAGCTTCTCGTTAGGGTTGTCATAAGTCAGAAATTACTTGAAGACACATAATAACAACAAACTACTAACTACTAACCATGCTAGATCGCAATAAATAAAATAGAGAATTTTAACGCCTTAATATTAATCTGAATGCTACAAACAGCTGGTCTCTGCTGCAAAACAAACAGCTTCTGTCCAAACAAACAGCTTCATTTATATACTGCTTCATACCACCTAAGGAGTGTCTAAGCGATTTAAAACTGTAAGCTACTTGCCCCCAACAATCTGGGTACTCATTTTAGCGACCTCGGAAGGATGCAAGCCTGAGTCGAGCTTGAGCCCTTTTACTGGTCTTGAACTCGCCACCTTATGGTTTTGAGTGAGTGGCCGCCGTACAGGCATTTAACCACTGCGCCACCAGGGCTCGTCTTGTCCATCTTGTCATTGCTTCAGCACTCACAACCCAGCAATGTATGAGTTCATACCTGAATCCCATGATATTCCTCCTCCACCATTTCATGAGACTGTTTGTCCCTAGAAAACTAAAAGTATCTATAAATAAGAATTAAATTGCAAAAGAAGTGAAGTACAGTCAGCTCTTCATACCCTTGGGGGTTCTGTTCCCGACCACCCCACAGATAGCAAAATCTGTGGGACCTCAAGTCCCATTGTTCCCAATGGCATGCAACATATGCGTGATTGTGTTGGCGTGGCTGCGTGCACATGCTGACGTTGAGAACAATTGGGCAGAGTCATCAGTGAGTGCTCCAATCCACAGATGGAAAGCCTGTGGAAGGGGAGATCCAACTGTAATCCTCTTTGTAAAAATTTACAACCATAACACAATGTAATCATATTTCCAAGCTCTGCTTTTGGCCCAAATGATTATTCTTCAGGACTATCTGCATCTTTGCTTCAGAGTCAGAAATGGTTACTTTCTTGGACTACGGCTCCCAGAACCACTAGTATTATCAATTTGATGCTATCTAGAGAATTCTGGAATTTGTAGTCTTGTTGTTAACTGCCCTTGAGTCAACTTGAACTCATGAGGAACCTGTGAATGAGACCTCTCCAAGACCTCTCTGCTCAAGTCCTGCAGGCCCAAGCCCATGTCCTCCATGACTGAGTCTAATCATCTGGCATATGGTCTCCCTCTTTTTCTACTGCCTTCCACCTTTCCTAGCATCATTGCCTTTTCTAAAGATTAATTTTTCCTCACAATGTGAGTACAGCAGCCTCACTAGTTATTCTGGCTCCCAGGGATATTCAGGCTTGATCTGTTCCAGCACCTATTTGTTTGTCTTCTTGGCCATCCATGGTATCCTCAGCTCTTCTTCAGCACACATATCAAATGAGTTGATTTTTTTCTCTCGGCTTTTTTCACTGTCCAGTTCTTGTGTCCAAATAACTTTTCCAAGCTCAGTTTTGCTTATTTTGAGGCATAAACATTAATAAAACATGGCTTTTTAAAATGTCCCACACTTTCAATTTAATCCTGAATTTGACCAATCCAGAACCTTTCCAGAGCAAACCTATCACTCCATCCTAACATCTCTTTGTCTATTCTTATAAATAATTTAAATAATGGTTGCCCAGATTTTCAGAAGAAATTATTTCTCTCTGCTAATTCTTCAGGTTGAGGACTGGTGTCACAATAAGCATGTAGTATGTCCCAGGAAGAATATGGAATCCCTGGTGCAGCAGTGCCCGCTTGGAGGGCTCATTTTCTGCTAGAACCCCGACATACACAGGAAAGCCATGAGCATGCATCTTTCCACCTAAATTCTGCAGGATTATTCCTATCCATCCCTGTCCCCGATACTGAGGGAGGGTATAGCCATGTGATATGCAACCATAGGGATCACTAAGGGACCAGGCAGCCAACTGGTCTTCCTTATCTAGGAGGCAAGCACTAGGGAAGTATCTGATCAAGCTTTCTAAATAGCGCAGGCTCCGCTCATTGCGCCCAAAGTCCCAAGCATCATTGAGTGTGGATGCATGAGATGGGTTGAGGGTACCGAAGTGGAGAAGGTCACTTCTCAACCTGAAACACAAAGGCAAGCAGGGATGGGTGAGCAAACAGAAAATCTTAAAAATTCATCCTGGACTGATGCAGAGGCAACCTCAACAAGTAAGAAGGAAATTTCAAGAGCCTTATCATATGAGAAAAGATTGCTGAAATAGATTGGGAGAGTAATGGCTTTCTCCATGTCTCTCCACATGCCTTCAAAGCATTTCTGTTCTCTTACTGAAGGAAACAGTCATAAAGGCATATTGTTGCACTGGCAAAATCGGCTCAGCAAAAAGGCACACTTTTATGGCCATCTCTCTTGGGAAGGAGAATGGAAGTGCTACGACAGCATGCAGAGAGACAAGGAGAAAAATGCTAATCTCCCAATCCATTTTGGCTTTCTTTTCTTATACAACAAGGCTCCAAGACAAAGTTCTGTACTTGAATGACTTGCACACACACATACACACACACACACCCCGTTTGCTATTGAATGGGAAAAGAAATGAATGGAGAAAGTGACTGTTACTTTTCTTGCACAACTTTGGGGCAGGACCCTAGAGTATTTCCTACCCTGAATGTAATGAAAACATTTACTCTTATTGGTTTGATATTTTCTCCAGTTTGTTTCTTTACGGGTGGGAATAAACAAGGAGAAACACAGTTTCTGACTGTAAGAATTACCCATGGAGCTATCAATAGGTGAAGAGGTGGACTAAAGATTCAAACAGAGTTTTAGAAAGATTGCTTCCTAGCACCATCTGATTATTACCTTTCTCTTGCAAAATTACAGTACAGGGTGCTTCCAGTACAGAATGAAGCCTCCGTCTACTTACAATTTAAACTGTGGCACAGATATTCTACCATTTATCAAGAGGAATATATCTAGTAAGGAAAAAAAAAGATAATAAAAAACAGAAAACCATGGGAAGGCTACAAACTGAAAACAACAATGCCTGGATCTTCTGTAAACTACCATGAATAAGGTAGTGCAATTACACAGTAAGGTCTGGGAGCAACCCTGCCTATCCACACCATAGAATATTCACTGTTCATCCAGCTATGACCAGTACACACAAGTGGTTGTGATATGGCTGCCACAGTTGAGGCAATCTGAAACTTATCACATCTTACTTATAATTCTTATATAATTCCATTACATTTCAAATCAATAATTTAAGTTTGTTTAGCCAGATCTTTACAAATGATTCTATGATTCTATGGACCTTATCAGACGGGAGGAATTTCTCTTTATTGTGAATGGAGCCAATTCGAATTCACGTGAATTTGCTAGTTTAGCGAATTCACATGAATTACAATTGCATTCGGAATGCGTTCAGAATGACTTCCCATTACCCGAAAATGATCCCCCATTGCCCGAAATTGCGTGAGATATTCTAATACGCAATTATGTGAACCCCCATGATTGCATTTGGAATGACTTCCCATTGCCCGAAATTGCATGAGATACACTCATTTGCAATAACGTGAAACCCCATGATTGCATTCGGATTGCCATTGGATTATACTTCCAATTTCCGATGTTTGATAAGGTCCTATGAAAAAGAGAACACCACAGTCCAACCAGCTAGGAACAAGCTGTGATAGCTGATGCCATCATCAGTAGCAGTATTCTGGAGTATTCAGTAAGGGTAGGACTGCTTTATACAAAGTGAATGCACATGACAGGGGTAGGGAGGTATCTCCTATGTGTGTCTATGTGCCTTCAAGTTGCCTGTCAGTTTTTAGCAATCCCATGAATTTCATAGAGTTGTGTTAGACAATGAATACTAAGAGATGGTTTTGCCAGTTCCTGCCTCTGAAATATGGCCTACACAGCTTCTTTTGTTCATTGGTGGTCTCTTATCCAAGTGCTAATCAGAGCTGACCCTGCTTAGCTTCCAAGATTCTATGATCCTATGATTCTAAGATCAGACATGATTTGGTGCCTTTAGTTTATTTAGGCATGGGATATCCTATAATAACCTCTTTTGTCCATATCTTCTCTCAGTGGGTGTGCTCTACCTTCTGTAAGAGTCTGAAAACATTACTTTTAGGTGCTACAATTCTTACAACCCCCTAGGAAGCATGGCCAGGCTGGCCAAGGAATTCTGGGAGTAGTAAAATTTCCAGATCTTGATTTCAGCTCAGTGCGTCTTTATTTTGGCACATTTCTCTTTAATCCAAATGAATTTGGTTTGCCTCTCCCACAACAACCCTTTCCGTTTGCAGAAAAGGGACTGGACAGCACCCTCAGTGTTTGAACTGAATTAAGAATGTGGTGATAAGCTTTTTCATGATCAGCTTTATCAGCCCCAGTATTTTCAATTGAAAGAGGAAGCATTAGAGGGAGATGTCTATTTGGAGGTTCTTGACAGTGATGATGCCAAGGCTCCACTAAGCCTGCTGAAGATGGTGTGATAGGAAACCCAGTATGTTGTTAACAAAGTTGTTATTTCCCCTTTCTGTCACTTCTGCCATATATGAAGTGAGAGAGACCTTGAAATATTCATATTATTTTTACTAGAATGTCTAGAATCCCCCAGGCCCCAGGTCAGGCTTTGCATGGGAGGAGCAGGGTTCCCCCACTCTCACTTCCTACAGAGGTGTGGATGGGGCTTGAAGTTCTCAGAGTGGGTTTCTGCTGCATGTTTAGCCTTTCAACAACTTGGCTGGATTGTAGAAATGGGCTTGTATATGTTATGTATCTAGAGGAATAAAACCAGAGGAGTGGGACTGGGAGGAAGATTCATGCTATCTATTGCAGTGACTGTACTAAGAAGGTTAGTTACAGGATTATCAGATGCGTCTTATTCAGCCAAAGAGCAGTGGTGTCACTAGTGGGGTGTGAGGGGTGCAGACCACACCAGGTGACACCCTAAGTGGAGGTGACACCACTGCTCCTCCAACATCTGCCTTTGGCCAGACATGGGCTGTGGTATTTGGCCAGACATGGGCTGTGTCCCTTTAAAATGTTGAAGAGATGGTGTGAGTGGGGTGAGATTTAGTGGAAAGAGAAAGATGAGGACCCAGGTTTTAAATTTTAAGTTTTAATTTTAAATTTTTATATTTTTTTAAAAAAATATTTTAAAACATCACATATTACCAAATTTCACTTCAGCCACATGAAACCATGTAAATGCATTTAGGCTGCCTGTATGATATTGTAATTTAAAGGTATAATTTTAATTTTGCTAGTTGTTTATGCACAACTATTACCATTATTTTCAGTAATAAATAGGAATTATGATTTAGGAGTAACATTAGTTCAGAAAATATTACCCAGGATTCTGTATTGTATGGTATGGGAGGAGGTCAATGTGGGGGAGACACCATGGGTTACTGCACTAGGTGACACTAAACCTAGTGATGCCACTGCCAAAGAGCTCAACAGACCCACAGTCCCACTGTTCAGGCAATGGTGGCAGCCAAGGGTAGTGTGGCGATGAAGAAAGACGCACAGGCAGGATGATTGGGTTGACGGGATGGCACCACTTGCTTTTTGGTGCTGGTTCCTTTTATTGATCTCCAGAGTAGTTTCTGACCACGTGGTTTAAGCAAGGCTAATGGGTGACCATGTAGATAATTTACGAGTTCCTCCAACAAGCAATGCCTACGTGCGGGATCTCCCGTTCAAGGAAGATCTGCTAGTCACTGATAAGAGAATCATCCCCCACCAGGAGATGACGGTTACGGTTGTCCCCCCACCCAGTGTTGTTTGCCAGCACTGAAGAAAACAACCGTCCCCTACAGGGTAGGCATGTGGGTGGGAATAAAACTGACTGACCTGATCTGCGAGAGAGTAGAGGGGTTTGGGTGCATTAGTGGCAAGTAACAGTACGGCTCCAGATGGACACATCTGGTCTTTGCTATGTCTTTGATGATTTCATACAGCCCATCTTGGAGACCTGTGTGAACAAGAGGTTGCACAGTTGGGGGTGGATTCCAACTTTTGAACCTTTGCATTTGCATGACCATTGAAAGCATAACTGTAAAACAAAACAAAGCTACATATGGGGATGGTCTATACATAAGACAAAGGACATCTGGGAAAAAGGAAGGCCAGGATCTCCCCAAGGGAGTCTTTGGGCAGCCCAAGAAAGTTTGCTGAGACAAGCTCTGTTTGACAAAACATGCATGTCTGTGTCTGCCTTCTGGCACATCTAAGGCACACTGAACTGAAGGAATCCCTGCTGAATTTGATGATGCTCTGGTCATCATCCATCTTACATGGTGAATTTACAGGGCTCATCTACCACTCCTCTGGGTGTGTGGATATGATGGCAGATGCAGTTCCATACAAAAATTATGGAACTGGGTGATGGATGAAGGGTAAATCATGGTGGGCCATCACGGGGCTGACCCCACTCCACCCCATGACTGTGTGGGTCTCTGCAGAAGGCTACTCAGAAGCCGAAAGAAATTTCAAAAAGGGAGAACATACCTTGTAGAAAATGAGGAAAAGCCTTTCCCTACAAAGTTTCAAGAACTGTGTGGGTTTGTTCACCAAATGTTAAAAAAAAGGAATTCACATTCCACAATGTTCAAAAGATTTTTTTAAAGATTTAAGAGTTTCAGTGGCACTAATGTCACCTGCTACTATCCTGTTACCTTTCTGTTACCTGGCCTGACTGCTCAGGTCTAGAAGATTTTTCCAGAAACTCTCTGGCTCTGATAGAAAGTAGATGGGTTTGGATGCATTAGTGAAAGGTAACAGTGTGGCTCTAGATTGACACATCCAGTCTTTGCTATATTTTTGATTATTTTATACAGCCTGTCCTGGGTTCTTGTGTGAACAACAGGGTACAAAGTTGGATCTGGTCCAGGGTGTGTCCTATACTGTTTCCAGATTCTCGTTCTTCTATGTTCTGAAACTGTGTGGAAGTATGGAGGTTGATGATGATGATGATGACACAAAGGCTGCATCCACGCTGCAGAATAGTATAGCAAATGGGATTTGGGCTGCATCCATACTACAGAAATAGCTCAGGTTGACATCACTTTAACTGCCATTTCTCAATGCTATGGAGATCTGGGAATTCTAGTTTTGTGAGACATTTAGCCTTCTCTGTCAGAAAGTTCTGGTGCCACAACAAACTGCAAATTCCCAGAATTCTGAGCCATGGAAGCTAAAGTGGTGTCAACCTGGATTATTTCTGCAGTATAGATGCAGCCCAAATCCATTTGTTTTCTTTAAAATGCGTTTCAGCCTTATCACCAATTGGCCTTCTTCAGGGGCTTTTCAGTTCTCAGAATTTTCTGGAGTTGCAGTCTGCACTCTCTGTACAAGTGGATCTTTGATGATTAGATTAGATTAGATTATTACAAGGTCTATTTGTCTATTTGAGAGTGCAGACTGCAACTCCAGAAATTTCTGAGAACTGAATAGCCCTTGAAGAAAACCAGTTACTGAGAAGACCAAAACACATGGAGCTTTTTAAGAAATAAAAGGTTTTGACCATTGTATATCACATGGGACCTTGACTTCTTTCATTCTTCCACTGTGAATATATGACACATATGATTTGAAACTGTGTGGGCCAGGTAGACATGTGAGCACCTAATGGGGCTGAAAACATGTTGGCAGTTTCCAGTTTATATAATGTGCTGTATCTTCATCATAGGGGCAATCTGGCCAAAGCATTGATTATTCACTTCTCTTTGCCTGTGGGGGCTCACCTTGCAGCTGAAAGGCCCTGCCCCAGTCAATGATGTCTTTATTTTCCAAGAGAGCTCGACAGGCATCCATGTCCCGATAGAAAGCAGCGTGTAAATTGGCATAATAATCCCATTTGTCTTTCACCACCTACAGGACATAGCATATAGCTGCATCAGGATATTACAGCCATAGATGGGATGCAAGAAGTAGGGCTGGGCTTTGGATGAGAAAGATGAATTGGATTACTGCTGAACACCAATGACCATATGCAGACAATGAAATTAGTCTCTAGAACCACTGAAAGCAACTTGGTAGTTGTCTCTGGCAGAGAAAGACACGAGTGGTGTAATCCTTTCCCGGAGCTGATAAAAGACCCCAAAAGTTGTGATGAGTAAACGTGTTGTGCAAAAGGCCATTGGCTCCTCTTCTAAATTGAAACCAACATGGTTATAGACGAAAAGGGTGGATGTATTTAGGAAACTTGGGGATTTTGGTGAAAGTGGAATGACATTTGATAAAGAGAACCAAAACACCTAAGGAAAGACTTGGTAGATGTTACTGGTTAATCCTAAACTAAGGATCCACCTCAGGGAGCTGATTTAGGGACTCATTGAAGGTTACAAATAGTCTGAATAAGTTGCTTTTAACAATTTGGAGAAGGGTATCATTTGGCTGTTTTATCTTGCATTATTTTATTGTTTCAGATAGTCCTGGCAGCCTAGGACTGATTGTACTGGAGGAATCAGCCACTCCAGGAGTCAGATTTCATGTCCTACCTCCATACGTGGGCGAGTGAGGACAGTCTTAAACTCAGGCCAAGAGTCTACCACAACTTCATGCTGAGCTGGGTTTCCCCGATTGATGTACATCACTGCCCCATAGACCTGCCAAAGAAACATGGGGTTAGGCTGACATGGAGCAAAAGCTGAACACACTTCAAGAATAGTACAGTATTAAAAACAATGAAAATGATCACAGGGCTATAGTGACATCCCTCTGAGAAAAGATTATGTCTGAAGGTTCTAAGATTTTCATTATGTTTTAATGCTGGGTCATCCATTGAAGCTAGATAAGGAAGATTTGGGACAGGCATCTTTTTCGCACAGTGCATAGTGGAATCTGCTGCCAGAAGATGCCACAATGCCCACAAATTAGGAAAATTCATGAAGGATAAAGCTATTTCTGGAAGATTATTAATTTATTTATTGGGTTTTCTTGTAGGGTTGGGATGCAATGTGACTTCTAATGTAATTTAAAATGTTACAACAAAAACAGTATAAATTATAAAAAGGATAAAGTGTTAAGGCTTATTATAAAGGATAAGGCTATTATCACAGCTTGGAAAGTAACTTATAAAAGTAATTTAGTCTAGTTAATATTATTAATTAAGTAAGTAATAATGAGTTAATGGTTAGGTTTAAAGGCCACCGCAAGTAGCTAATTACCATTTCAATTACATTTTAAAAGCAGTTTCTATTTGTCAACAGTAACATTTAGTTACTTTTAAAGAACACTTTAATGTTATAGACAGCTGGCTCATGGCCCAAAATGCTGCTCTTCTACTTTGTCTTCCAAATACCCAAACACCTACACACAAGCACGAGGCACACAAGACAACACACAAGACAACACACAAGACAAGCCAGAACTTGAACCATGTGATATTCTCTCTTCATCATTTTGTAAGGTTGCTTACATTTTGTAAGGCCACTCTTGCAATTCTTGGACACTTCTAGTTTTTTAAAGGGATATTTAGGCCTCAAACAGGCTTGTCATCTCTTGGGTCCTAGAGCAAATCAGGGCTGAACTCACCATAAAAGCCAAAATGACTAAACCAAGGGCTTGTCTACATGAAAGATATACACTGGATTCATTTCAGTCCCGGTGCAATCTGTCCAGACAACGTAGGGCCACATCTGCAGCAAAAGCACAATTTTAAGCCATTATTCCAGTTTAAGGGAGCCCATGGTTTACTCTGGAGTTTCTAGGAAACTCCGGAGACCCTCCAGTTTTCTTGGATGTCTGGACAGCTGGGTCAGATCTGATTCAGCCTGATATAGTTGTTTAGACAGTGAACGTGGCTCTATCTTCCTGTGCTCCCATTCTGCCCTCAGCAGAAGCAATTGTGATGGCCAGACTCTTGCAGGCAGCTGCTTGGCTAGTAAGGTAGCAGTAGTGGTGGCATCACCATAAAAGCCAAGATGACTAAACTTGTGGTAAACTCCTGCAGCTGTGAGAGGGTCTCTCTTGTCCTTGGCTGAGCGAAGCATTTGCTGGATTTTCTTGGTCGGTTTGTAAACCTTTTGGAGGTTGTGTTTCCTCACCAATTTCCCTATTCTGTCTTTGACTCCTTTGATATATGGTAAAAATACCTTCCCTTTGGGTGGTTGCTTATCTTCCTCTGGGTGTATTAACATGGAAATCACTCCTCTCTACTCAGGGTCACACAGTATATATATATAATGCCAGCCACAGATGCTGGCAAAACATCAGGAATAAACTCTTCTAGAACATGGCCACATAGTCCGAAAAACCCACAAAAAACTATGCAGAAAAATATTCACAGAAAAATAGTTTTTTGTTAACTTTACAGGAAAAGCTGGTAATGAATCCTAAACAGGTGGATTAATGAATCTTACTGGGAGTGTCTGAGGCAGGCTCCTTCGCAGCACAGACTCTAATAATTGCAGCTTGGAGGGGCAGGTCAGGATCAGCATGGCTGGCCAGATGAGAGTTGCTGAACAGGTACCTATAAAGAAGTTGTTGCTGGGGAGAGGGGTGAGAGATGGACAGACAGACAGTAATGGATCAGTACCCTACAAAGGCACACATACACATTTTCTCAAACCAAGCAAGGCTGGAATGGCTTGTCATGGAAAGTAAAACTGCTCATTTTCTATGCACTTTGACAACTAATAACTCAACTGTTTTTTCCAGTCTGCATTTCCCATTATTACTTATAACATCTTTCCACCAAACATGGAATTGAGCAATCCTGAAAAAATGAAAACTGACTTTTTTTCATGTGCAGTTTGTCAGAGTAGCTGCAAATGAACCACTTACCTATTTTTGAAAGCGTAAGGGGAATGCTACACACATGCAGAAGGAAAAAACTCTACATAAAACCACAGTATTTTAAAAAGCAGATATTCCATCTGCACAAATTCCCCCACACTTAAGAAAACAGCCAGACAAACACAAAATATGTTTGCGCCTTTCCTATAGTGATGGTTTCTCCAGAGAAATCAGTAGCTCTTAATCTACTGCACGATAACAGTTTGTTTATGAATCTGCCTTAGTTTATTAATTAAGAGGACATTGTAAGAGCCTACAAACCCTATACATCTCAACAAGTACAAGGGCCATTCCTGCTGCCTCACCAGATCTGTACTGCCAAAACTGGTACATTGCCAAAATTGAGCTTTTCCTATTTCCACCAAAATGAATGGATAAACAGTGATTTATGTGCTTAATAAACACCCAATGTTCTTAATGTTCCTTTCATTTTCCTAACTGCATATTATCAGTTTTCAAACTGAACATATTTTCTGATTGTACATTTTGGGCCCAACGGCATTTTAAAAAAAGAAGAAGAAGCAAACCACCCCAAATCCTGTTCTTCAAGTATCATGGAAATAACACCAGTATCTCCCACAGGGACTGCTCCTGTTCACCTGTAAGAGAAGAAGAAGATCTTATCACAGGGACATCAGATTTCAGCTCTGGTGGAAATCTTTGCCACCCGGAAAATATTTTGCTCCCAAGAGAATAAACCATTAACAGAGTTGTGCTTTGGATTCCTTCCAAGTGGGAAGGGAAGATTGGCTGAAACACATTTTGATTTTGATATGACATGCTTGCAAGTCCAGAGGTAGCATTAGGAGAAAGTGTATAATATTGTATTAACTGCACAGGCTAGAAGTAAGTGTATAATATTAACTGCACCAGATGGCAGGTTCAGAGGACATTAGAAGTAAGTGTATAATATTAACTGCACTATCCTCATTATTATTTTTTTCTGGGAGGTGGAGAGAAGGACACTGGGGAATCTGCATGGTGGCATGTGACTGTAATGTGCACACATAACACACACTACTACAACACACCTGTATATTTTCCTAATGTGCTTACTTTGTTGCTTGGGGAGCAGCAGAAAATCCTGGCAATCTGAGAGTATGAATAGCAAGAACTGCTCAGACTTTGCACAAGAGGCAGCATGAACTCTAGTGGCTTTTGGGGGGGGGAGGGGGGGGTGAAAGACACAAATAAGCCAAGGGCAAATGGGGGTGGGAGGAGGACAGATGCACAAAACAATACAGCAGTCTAATTGCAATTATGGAAATTGTATGGCATCACAGCCTTTGTTTACATTTATAATTTCCCATGTCTTGTCCTAGAATGAGTTCCTTCATCTTGGAAACGCTGGAATGTGCTATGTCTGCAAATCTGTGGTTTATGGCTTATGGTGAAGGGGACTGTCTTCCCCAAGTTCCATGGCTGGATTTTTATTTTATTTTGACCTTCATGAAATTCCCAAGACCAAATGATATTAGTAGAAATAGTGACTCTGTCTACTTGCTTTCTCCATACAAGAGAGCCAAGCAGGCAGGTGCTGTTGTCACTGACACGCACCTCAAAGGAACATTACCAGTTGAGTGGGAAAGTGGCAAATGAGTTACTGTTTCCTTCCATGCAAGAGGCAGTTAAACTGGATCAAACATTTATTAAACCTGAGAGAAGGGAGTACCTGTAAACCTGCTTATTCATTGCCTAATGTAAACATAAATATTCCTCTCCTGTTGGCATGTTGTGCAAGCACCAGTGACAAGGACACCAACTTACAGGCAGCATGAATACACATGGTCCAACTTAATACCGCTGGAAAGCTGATGTTCAAAAACAGAAAAAAATATATACCAAATTTAGGTAGTTAGCACTCACTAGAAAGGGACAGCTGGAAATAGCTCTTGCAAGGTGTTACCCACACAGATTTATATCCACAGAGTAATTTTTAAAAACCCAACATATTTCTGGAAAGGCTAGAAAATACCATTCTCATAATTCCCTATTGTATCTAAAAATATAATTAACATGGGCCCAAAACACACTGCAGAAATAATCCAGCAATGGCTCAGCGCTAGGGAATCCTGGCAATTGTCGTTTATTGTGGCACCAGAGCTCTCTGACAGAGAAGGCTAAATGTCCCACTAAATTACATTTCCCAGAATTCCCTATCACTGAGCCATGGCTGGATTATTTCTGCAGTGTGTTTTGGACCATGGAGGTTCAGAAAATGTATCTCCACATTCTTGCCTTAAACCATGTCACTCATAACATTCTTGCTCCATTCAGGCCTCCAGGAAGAACTGCATATATCTGCTACAGGTATTACAGAGGTCACACGTGTACTGTTTGTTTCGTCTGACTGCATCCTGATCCATCTGTCCTCAGGGAGAACTGGACACTTAGTATGCTCCTATGTGAAGTCAATGGGCTTAAGAGTGTAGTGATACTAGTTTGCCTTTATTGTAACAATTTTTGTCCAGACTTCTAGTACTGTATTTTCTTTCTAGAAGTATAGAGTAAATACTATCAGCCTGCCTGATAGCCTGAAAGACTGAATTCCTATCTTATTCTGTTGGTGAGGTGTCGGATTGACAACCCAATTATAAGCGATTTATGGTACTCTCTGATTGAATTAGGAACATTTGATAACCCTAGAACCAAATTCTATCCTCTGTTCAGTTTTTCAGGGTAGATGATCCTCTCCACCTTGCTATCCTTCTAGGATTTCTTCGACACCAGGGACTTTAACACTTCTTAAGCACTGATTTTCTACAATGAGCTGGAAATTTAAACCAACAGCTCAGTTCTTCTTTCTTGTATGCCTTCATGTTGTTCCCCATTTATGGCAACCATAAAATGGGGGTTTCTAGGGCTGAGAGTGTGTGACTCACCCAAGGTCACCCAGGTTCCCATGGCTGAAAGGGAAATCGAATCCTGGTCCAGTGCTCAGACCACTACACTACAATGGTTCTCAACAGCTCAATACCACATTGAATGTATTTCGCTGTTGTTGTGTGCATCAGCCCGTAGACAGTCCTGTTTGTTAATAAACCATGGCTGATTCATAAATGAATTGTTAGAGTAGATTAAGAGTTACTGATTCCTGTGGAGAAACTGCCACTATAAGCAAGGAACAAACCATAGTTACCCAAATGTTGGGATCCTGGGAGGGCATCCATAAATTAATATATTTAGGGGAATCTTGGTAGCTCAAATAAAATTATATTTTGGCTAGGTCAACAGTGGCCTTGGGGATCAACCCAACTATACCAAGTCCAAATCACATGGAACTCCAGGGGCAAATCCAAATAGGTGTTGTATTTTTATTAGGGAAATACTCAACACACACACAAAACACATACACTCACACATGCATACAAGAATGGTCTGGATGATCAGAAGATTGGTGTGAATACTTTCGACAAAGGGATTTACACTGCTAGCCGGAACGTCCCTGTCCTAGGTAATCACAAACAAACACCTTCTTTGGCCATCATCCCCTCACCACCCTCTAGAGACAAAAGAGATGACGCTGGGGCCTTGGAAAATCCCATTGTGGTGGGTGCCCTCAACTGCCTTGCTACCACAAACCAATTTTCTAAGTGTAAAGAAGTCAGGCGTCCACAGCAGGATCATTCCCCAGCGTACCCTTTTAATATTAAATATGAGAGGTAATTGGGGGTTTGGTCTTGGGGTGTCACCATGCTTTGTATTTGTCTGGCTGTTTTTTTTAAGGGGGGGATTTGTGCAGAATATTTGCTTTAAAAAGTTCTTTTTGACTTATAGCAATCCTACGGTGAACCTATCATGTGGTTTTTTGGGGGCTCACTGTGTGTGATTCAATCAAGATCTCCCAATGGGTTTCTATGGCCAAGTAGGGATTTAATCTCCGGTTTCCAGAGCCATAGTCCAATGATAAAACCAGTACACCACGCTGGCTCTCTTAATATATTACATGATGCTTTTTATCTATTGGTGCCTATCCCAGTGGCTAACATGTTTACCAGCAGTGTCCGTGGGGGCTTTTTATACCTGTGAAGGTGATGGCCACTATCCCACCAATTCTTCACTGCAAGATTCAAACTCTGGACTCTCTTAGTGCACATAAAGCAATGTAGCAATTGGAATTGCTGAATCATGAAGAAACAAAGCAGGTTAAAAGCTACAATATAATGACCAGTATTTAAGGGGTTTTTTTTCATGACTTTTCATTACTATTAATGATGTGGTAACATTTGCATGTTTACCAGATGTCATTTTTTTTTTTTAAAAAAAATACATTTTATGAGATGCATTTAGGATTCTCCCACTGCCTGATGTGGGAGGAAAAGAGCATGCACACCATTGCCACCTTCTC
This sequence comes from Urosaurus nigricauda, assembly GCA_034509955.1. NCBI lineage: Eukaryota > Metazoa > Chordata > Lepidosauria > Squamata > Phrynosomatidae > Urosaurus > Urosaurus nigricauda. Next base: position 124,476,729 of record JAOEGL010000001.1, on the reverse strand, counting down.
TCCATTCTCCTTGCCATTCTACTGCTACCTCTGTTACCACTCCCACCCCCCACCCCACTTTGTTTTATTTCTGTCTTCTCATGTGTCTGGTTTTTGCAAACATGGTGGCACCACTACTTTCACCTGCCTGGAGGAAAGGAGGAAGAAAAGATGGTTGGGAGTGGGAGGGATACATGGCGTAGGAGAAATGTGAAGTAAGTTGGAGGGAAGAAAGGGATGGTAGATGCAACAGGTGGTTTCAAGGTGTAGGAGAATGGATGTGTGGCAACTCAAAGTGTGGAGGAATGAGGGAAGGAAAGGTGAAGTTTACAGGTGGCAAAATGCAGAGGCAAGGGAGAGAGACATGGTGAAGGTGAAGCAAGGGAGTGGAAAGGAGGCAAATGAGAAAGATCCATCTCTAGAGAAAGAGAAGGTGGTATTAAAGGCACAAGAGAGGCAAGAGAAAGGAAAGGGGGGGGGGGGAAAGATGAGAGGTGCAATAGGAGCATGCAAGCAGTAAGAAAAGTAGATACAAGGTAAGACAAGGAAAGGAGGTGCGGTGTGTAAGGTGTCCTTACTTTCTTTTGCATTTCTGCCTGAATCAGATGGCAGTCTCTGTGAGGCCTCCTGTGATATTTTTATAGATGTTGACATTTTTTGCCATCAGGAAAAAAAAAGATGGCAGAAACAAATAGTAAACTTGCAAGAATACCATTAGAAGAGCCTGAGCCTGACAAAATAGCCTCATCAGTACTATTGTTATTATCCCACCAGGAAGGTGCATGGCCCCTTTATATAGTTATTGCCTTGCTATTCTCATAACAAGCTTGTAAGGTAGATTTGCTGAGAGATAGTGAAGACCCAAGGCCACATGGTAAATTCCATGACCCAAACAAGGATTTGAGCTTGGGTTTCTTCATTCCAAATCCAGCATGTTAAACATTATACTAATTCTCTTAGAACAGTAGCTATTATTATTATTATTATTATTATTATTATTACTAAATGGTTCTAAGTTTGATACTTAGGGGTAGAAAAATTGCATTGATTAATATATTGAATTTATATAATTAGAATGTAGATTGATATGCATAATGAGAATATTTTACATAATATGCAGATCAGGTGACTGGATTTGAGGGGCTGGACTATGGCAACCCTGTCTCATCTCATGTGTTGGAAAAATGTGAGCCTCAATAAAATTCTTGTAAGATAAATAAATAATCACTTTCTTTAGTGTGTTTTAAAATCTTCCCCTTAATATGCCCCACAATAGCAGGGGTGGGCACACACACTGAAGATCAAAGGGCCATTTTCACTATCTCTTGACCTGCATGAAGTCATGGGCTGCATCATGTTGCCTCCATTTTCTGCAACTGGGAGTCACTTCCAAGCACTTTAGGAAGCAAATTATTTGCTCTTTTGTGGTGGAGGCCCTGAAATAGAATTCGGATACAAAACCACACTCTCCATAGGCCTGTTTAGACACTGCTGAAGGAGGAGGAGAAGTGCTCTAGGGAGTTGGAGGGAGGGGAGCAGAATCTTCTCCTGGGCTACATGCAGTTTGCAGGCAACACAGTTTCTACCAGTGCCCTATAGGTTACAGCTGGAACTAATTATGTCTTTCCATTTTCATCCTTGATTTCAGTGATGGAATGTGCTTATAAAATTTGACCTTTGGAGAATTTTGAAATGATTTGGAGGGAACTTCAGCCAAGCATTAGTAGTGGCAAGTAGTAAATCTCTCCATTTGATGTTTCTAGTGCAGAGGATATGATGCTTCATTCACCTATTTGTCCAGAAAGGTGCTGGCCAAATTGGTGAGTTCTCTGTAATTTCTCCCTTCCACAGAGGAAAGCAACAGAGGGACCAAGACTCTCCTGAGGCCTTAAAAACCTGAGAAGCTGTGCTCCCACTTCTGTTTGCTCACTCTAAACATTCTCTTTTGCACTCCACTTTCTGAGTTCTGCAAATAGCTGATAATAGGGCACTCCAACAATTTTATCTTTGTAGTATCTACCATTTACAGAGATCCTTGAGCTGCCTAGCTAGCCCTTTGCCCAATATGCAAAACTTGACAATATGAGATGTGGGACAGGTCAGGGGAAATTGGAATTTGCATACGTTTCACTCGCCAGGTAATAAAAGAGCTAGGCAAGATAATATTGGCTGTGCATTATAATTGTACTTTTACTTACAAGAAAGTACATGTACTTTCAGAGAGCTAGTGAGGTATAGTGGTTTGAGTGTTGGACTACTACTCTGGAGACCAGGGTTCAATTTCTAGTTAAGCCATGAAATCCACTGGTGACCTTGGGCATGTCATATGCTCTCAGTCTCAGAGGACTCTTTCAAACGGGGAGGAATTTCTCCCAACTCCGAATGGAGCCAATGCGGATTCATGTAAATTCACTTGTTTAGCGAATTTACCTGAACCCCTGCTCCGTTCGGAATTACTTCCCATTACCCAAAAATAACCCCCTCCTGCCCGAATTTGCATGCGAAGCTTTAATTCGCAATAACGTAAAACCCATGATTGCATTCGAATTGGCTTCCCTCTTGCCCGAATTTGCATGTGAAGAGTTAATTCGCAATAACGTAAAACCCATGATTGCATTCGAATTGACCTTAAATTATACTTCCAATTTAGCCTTGTATGAAAGAGTCCAGAGGAAGGCAATAGCAAACCTTCTCTGAATAAATCTTGCCAAGAACACCCCCTGATGGGCCCTCTTTAGGGTGGCCATAAGCTGGAAAGAACCTGAAGGCAAACAACAACACTCTACAACAAACAACAAACAAACATTTATTTTAATACTGTTTGTGGGGACCCTGCATGATCACTAAACATACTTAATTCTCATTAGGCTATTATGGAATTTCTCCCCTCCTCCCCCGCTCCCAAAAGGTTTTTTGTCTTGCAAAACTTAGACTTCACTGTACATGCTGGTGTCTTCTTGCTGTGTGTGCACTCTGCCATTTTAGGTACATACAGATTGGCAACTGGAAAATGAGGCTTTTTCCAGAATGGTCATATGTCTCAGCAAGCAGTAGGTTTTATTGTTTTTCTTATCACTTCTTCTTTTTCTTTCAGGATACAAACAACATTTTGCTAATTGTAGGTTGTTTCAGACCTTTCCCCTCCTATCCTGCTTTTAAAAAAAAATTCTACCCAAAAGATGAGAGAAACAATAACAACACAATGTTATGCACCACATTTCTGGGTCATTGGTTATGACATTGTGTGCAGATGTGCCTAATCTTGTCACTCCTCTCTTTCCCATTTTGTTTCCAAATGCGATTTCTCAATAATACTTCCTGACAATTGTTTAAAACAACTTTAGAAATAAAATGCTGAACTGTTATAGAAGCTGAGTGACAGGAAGGTCTGCTTCTCATGTATTGGTTTTAATGTAAAAAAGCCCATCCCCTCTCACTTTCCCTACCTGAGAAAAGGTGATGGCTGGGAGAGAGAAGCCAGTCCTGTTCATGCTCTTCCATAAGGTTCTTCATCCCTTTAATCAGGGAAGGTTAGAGGGCATGGATTGTACTTGATTCAAGTGGGAAAAATCTACAGCAAACGCCAAAAGGCTGGGGTATTTAAGTAGCTCGTTTTCAGAGGTTCGTTTGGAAAACTTTAATCCCAGCCTGCGTGCAATAAGTGGGAATGTCAGATCAGGAACCATTCTTTCAGAGGGGAGGGAAGGGGCAACTGGCAGAAGGGTGTGTGTCCGACCCCAGAGATGTCACACACACACCAGTGCTGCCTTTTTGGGTTGTTTTTAAAAAATAAATAATATAAAACTAATTGCAAAATTGATAGATTGGCAAAGCAACTACATGCAAAGGGGCGAGTGGCTGCTGAGCCAGTTTCTTGCTTTTGCAATTAGTTTTCCTTTTAAAAAAGGGAATCCCCTATCCTCCTCCTCCTCCTTCTGGCTCCTTCCCCCAACCTCCCCCTTCCTTCCTACCTTCATGTTTTCTTTCCCTCCACCGCTGCTGGAATAATGCCACTTCCCCGGAGCTTGCAGGGCCTGCGGCACTGCTGCCGGGCCCCTGCCACTTCCCCAGTTGGGACCTTCTGAAGGGGTCAGGGAGGACGACTGGCTAAAATGATGAAGGGATGCTTGTCTTTCAATGGGAATGACAAGAATGCCCTGCCAAATTGATTCCAAACAGGCCCCCTTTTCATAATGAGAATGAAGGGCCTTTCAGAATCATTGAATATAGCGTGGCAGAGCCAGAATCAAACACGGGTTATTTTGCCAGTGGGAATGACCGCTTTCTCTCTCTGATAACAAAAAAAAAAAAAAAAGAGAGAGAGAAAGAGAGAGAGAGAGAGAGAGAGAATCGCTCCTCCTGGCAGATTCAAGAATTAGTGTTTCTCCTCTAGAGCAAGGCAGGGACTCTTGCCTATGTGTGTGGGAGGGAGGGGGGCATTTGGCAACTTTCAAATCTGGAAGTAGAAATGTCATAATCATTTTTGCATTTGGACCCATCAAAATTGCCCTTCTGGTCTAAGGTAAAGATAAGACTAACTGGAGAGGGAACATGTAGAAAAATTAAAAGAGGAGGAAAATCAGTTTGGGGGATGGTCAGAATGAATAGCTATTGGAACAGGCCAGTGGATGGATCTCTCTCTCTCTCTCTCTCTCATTCAGAGTGATGGCAAAAGGGGATGAGTGACAGTGCAGCCAGGCAGAATAACTGAAAAAGTCTTCCATCCATTCTCCCTTTATCAAATAATAGAAGCGATGTAGACATCACATGCCTCTAATCTCTGGAAGTCCCTGTGTTCCAACAGGTTCTGTGTGTAGACATTATCCACAGAAACACTGACATATACAGGATAGCCAGCTGCACAGTATTGCATGTCCTGTGCTGTCTTGGCCATAGCTGAAAAGTGCCTTCCACGGTGTGATGGGAGGGTGTAGCTGTCACCATAACACTGTTACTTTCCTTCCCCTGTGTGATATTTTGCCACCTTTGCCTGATGAAATGCCTATGAGCTTTAAAAGCTAGGATGATGTGGTTTTTTGCCTTTTGGTTGGTCCAATAAAGATATCACTGCCAGATGGATTTTCAGTTGTTTTACTCCCAAGAGCAACAGAAAGCTTCCCTCCTAGCTCATTACTCAACAAACGCAAAGATAGACGCACCCAAACCACACAAACAGCTGCTCACCTGCAGTCTGCCAGGTCTTTTTGGTGAAAGAAATCTTTTAGAAATAAAAAAGGTGAAGCAGCAACATGACTCCACTGTACCAATGTCTGTTCCAGGCAGTTCTCGTTATGTAAGAATGCATAGTTTCAGAATAGGTTGCAAGACACGTTGGAAAGAGGGAAAGGATTTAAATAAAAGTATACTAGAATGAATGAACCATTTACAGACTGGTTTGTTGGACTTAAACCAAAGATCTTGAAGGCTGAGGTCCATGTAGTGTACAATAATTGTCTTTCTAAATAAAGAAGGGATGGGTCTGAGCCTAAAGAATGGGAAGACAAGTGATAGTTTAAGGGGAATGTGTCTGCTGGCTGAAGGGTGTGGTAAGGTTACCAGGATGAAAATTGGAATGAATTCCAATACCTGTTGAAATTCCCTCTTCTATACAAGCACTAATGGTATGGAACCCTTTCCAGTTTTCACTCTGGCACCCCTAAGGGAGAGAACAGAGTTACCTTATATATATATAGAATCATTGCATATGCATACAGAATTACATAATTATTGTATATGCATATGCATACTCTAGCATAACCTTTACAGTACATTACATACGTTGACCCAGAAATGAGTAGGAATGGAAAATAATGGCAGCCATTCTCAGATTCAAGATGTACAGGCCAACGTAGCACAAGAGACCCATGGTGTGTGTGTTCAAGTCCATCTGATCCTTTAAGTATTATGAAAATTGAAAGCAGCAGCATCTAGTACAGAATTTCTCATGAAAATGCCTTTTATAAAGAAAAAGTGAAATGAATATTTGGCCACTTCTCCTAGACTGAAGGGTATGATTGGAAAGAAAAACTTCTGAACAAAACCTCCTTAGCAAGGACCTCACTTTCCCCAAGGGAGGAAGAAGCTTCACACCATTGTACTTCCAGCTCCCAACTCTTATTTATGCAGTTACTATATATACTCATGTATAAGTCTAGAAATTTAGGTCAAAAAATTGACCCCCAGAAACTGACTTGACTTATCCACAAGTCAATATAAGTACTGTATCTTAGCTGTTATTTAAAAGAAGGAACCATCTCCTGGTGAAAAGCAAGAGTATAATATGGGAAGCACCAACCTCCTTTACTCTCTCATCCATCCAGTTTTAAGAGTAGAGTTATGTCTGCTGGAATTTTATAAGTTCTTTGACATTGTTTTGCTTGGCTTCATCCTTTAGATCCTTTGCTATATGCCCCTAAATTTTACCGTTGACTTATCCATGGGTCGTAGCAAAATCCATAAAAAAACTTGCCCTCGACTAATACATGAGGTCGACTTATAGTCGAGTATATACAGTAATTATCTCCCGTGTATTAAGTATTGAGAGTCACTTAAGCTGTATAAATGATCTTAGACCTGAAAGTATTACTGCTCATCTCTAAAGAGTGCTTTGCTTCTGTGAACTACCTAACTTGCATGGATGTGAAGGCTGCAGTCTGGAGATCATTCATTTGTTCAGTGTGTGGTTAATGAAGTGATGAAATGGCTAATGAGCAGTGGTGTCTGAAGCATTGCGGCTATAGGACATCACCCTTCCAGATTCTCTGACTTCTGCTCAGATTGTTGTGGTTGTTGTTGTTGTATGCCTTCAAGTCATTTCTGATTTATGGTGACCCAAAGGCAAATCTATCACAAGGTTTTCTGGGCCTGAGAATGTGTGACTCACCCAAGGTCACCCAGTGCACTTCTATAGCCAAGTGGGAAACTGAAATATGGTTTCCAGATTGATAGTCCAATGCTGAAACCACTACATCATGCTGGTTTCTTGACCAGAGTCTCGCCTCTGGCCACTTCTAAGCAGGCACTGACTTGCTATCACATATGAAGTAATTTTTCATACTAACTCTAAAAAAGCAAGATCAGCGCATAAAAAAGAGTAGGAATTTCATTAAAATGAAATCTGTTGTGGAATGGTAAGTTATGAACATCCCAGAACCAATTATGTTTTATTATCTTTCTGGGTGGGTCAACTAAATTGCAGAACAAGACTGGTCCAACCAGGGAAATCCTTCTCCCTAACTATCAGCCAACTGAAAGGGAAGGTATGAAGAGGTGAAACATCTCTTTCCTCAGTGGAGACAGAGTTGAAATTCTTGGCTGCTGTAGGTAAGTTCTTCAGCCACTGGCAGGATCCACCATCCACTTTCTTTGCTCTTCCTGAAAGTTTAAATTGCCATGTGAGGGACAGGCAATATTCTGAAGTGGCTGCTTCCAAAGGCTTGTGCTGGCCCTGGTCTTCACAATGCAATGAAGGCGTGGAGTGGTATAAGTAATTTCCCTCAAGCGCTGCGCTTTCAGGAAGTGTACAGTACAGTAAAATGGCAGTGTCTGAAGGCTACCAACTGAAATACCTGGGTCTCTTTCCCATCAGCTCTACTAGCTTGGACATTCCACTTTTAAGAAAGACATAGGTTAATGTGCAGACTGAGATAGTGGGAAGTAGTCCAGGCCCCGCATAGTAGCAGGGTGGACCATGGGAACATGGAGGCAAACTAGAGGAGGACTGGTGTAGCTAAGTGAATGTGCACTGTGAGGATAGTCTATGTTACCTGGAGCTGAAAATCTTTTAATCTGTCATTTGGTCTTGCCAAATGAAAAATTTGCCTTGAGGCACTGTCTTCCAAATTGCAGTGTTTCTTGTCTGCTCAAAAATGGTGCAAAGTTCCCACAAAAAAGAACACTCTGCTGTATCATCTGCTAGCTTAGCTATCTCGCCAGTTGACAAGCTATACATGCTTTGGCAGTTGGAGGATTAAGGGTGTTTATTCATTCATAATGCTAAAAGTGCTTTTGCATTTTCTGGCATGTGAATACAAAACCCACAGCAGCTACACATAGTTGTCTTTTACTGAATCACACGTATGGTCCATCAAATCCAGTGATGTTTATTCTGAAAGTTGCTGCCAAATGCCTCAAGCAGAGAAGGGTGCTTCCTAGTTTACTACCTAAAAATGTGTTTTATAGAAAATGTCTAGGACTGAAGACTGTCCATGTGCAAAGCATGTGGTCCACCACTACTCTGTATAGTGATTAATAACAAATTACAAATGGTTTTTTGTAGGGCAATGTGGCCATGTTCTAGAAGAGTTCCTCTCTGATGTTTTGCCAGCATCTGTGGCTGGCATCTTCAGAGAATGATAGCCTGGAAAAGGATTGGAGATATATATCCTGTGTGACCCTGGGAAGGGAGGAGTAATTTGCAAATGTATTGTTCTGTTGCTAATGGCAGACCTCAGGGTGGGAGGATATGCAAAAGAGGATTAATGTCTGCTACTTGGTGGCCTGGAAAAGTCTTTTGCATATCCTCCCACCCTGAGGACTGCCATTAGCAACAGAACAATACATTTGCAAATTAGTCACACAGGATATATATATCCAATCCTTTTCCAGGCTATCATTCTCTGAAGATGCCAGCCACAGATGCTGGCGAAACGTCAGAGAGGAACTCTTCAGGAACATGGCCACATAGCCTGAAAGCCCTACAAAAAACTATGGATGTCAACTCCAAATTTCAAATGGCTATGACCCATCCAGTTTTCCCATATATACAAAAATGGCACAAGCACAATAGAAATACATGTTTATTTTAATTGTATTGCAAAGTGCCATGTACATGGATGGCACAATATAAATTGATGATGATGATGATGATGATGATGATGATGATGATATGGATGCAAGACACCAGAGTCTTTTTTGCCCCTTTTCGGAAGGGATAAGAATAGAGTTTCTAGATCTCAGGGTTTGGATCCCCTTTTCTAGTTCTCAGGAAAAGGGATAAGAATCTCAGGGTGAGAGCACTGTCTTGAAAAGTGTGTGTGTGTGTCTGTTTGTGTGTTAATTTGTTAACCTGATGTTTTTTATTTGAATAGTGTACACTATCATTATCAAGGAAGTCATGGCTCTGATTTTGTTAGACCTGAGCAGGGCAGTCATAAGGTTGTCATAAGTCAAAATCAGCTTGATGCCAAATCATGCAACTTTGGTTGATGTTTAATGCTGCATGCTTAATGAAACTACTTCCTCTGATGGTTCATCTAGATCTCATATTTTTGCCCTGAAATGTCAGGTTCTGAATAGTCCTGAATGATTTACATGACCTGATCTAGATGAGGAAGAAGAGAACGTCCACTTACCAGTGTTCCAGTCCTATGTTTACCCCACATTTGCAGGAAGAAAGTTTGTGGAAGCAGCAGAAGGGTCAAGCACTCTCTTTTGCCTCATGCTCATTCAGTCTAATTGCCCTCTCTAACTGCACTTTTAAAGAGAAATGGGGCTACTGCAATTTTGAGCACTGTTTTCCTTATCTTCCATGTTTTCTAAGGGTTTCTAAGTCCATCCTGTGAAACGTGAACCTATAATTTCCATTCAAAGTCATTCTGATGACCCACTAAGGGAGAAAGATGTTTGCATCCTCTTGTAAAGCTATATCCTCACCCATGATACATAAGACTTTATCACACTGGGAAAATTGGGGCTTTAAACAGTTATTATCCCATGAAAATTGTGTAATCATAATTAAGATTTTCACACACATTACAATTAAAGAGCCGTTATCTCAGGAGTTCACAGGCAATAAATAACAACAAATCATTCACAGGATTCCCCTGTGATTGATTTGTTGCTGTTTATTGCCTGGTTGTTCCCAAGATAATGGCCCTTTAATTTCAATGTCGTGTGAAAATCTTAATTGCAATCATGCAATTTTCATGGGATAATCACCGTTTAAAGCCCCGATTTTCCCTGTGTCCATAGTCAGTCTCCCAGACAAATCTAATCTCTTTCTTTGATAAAATTACCAGCTTGGTAGATGAAGGGAATGCTGTGGATATAGTATATCTTGATTTCAGTAAGGCCTTTGACAAGGTTTCCCATGACATTCTTGCAAACAAACTTGTAAAATGTGGGCTAGACAAAGGAACTGTTAAATGGATCTGTAATTGGTTGAATGGCCGAACCCAAAGGGTGCTCAACAATGGCTCCTTTTCATCCTGGAGAGAAGTGACCAGTGGGGTCCCACAGGGCTCTGTCCTCGGCCCAGTGCTATTCAACATCTTTATCAATGACCTGGATGACAGAATTGGGAGCATACTTATCAAATTTGCAGATGACACCAAATTAGGGGGAATAGCTAATACCCCAGAGGACAGGATCAAGATTCAAAATGACCTGAATAGACTAGAAAGCTGGGCCAAAGCTAACAAAATGAAATTCAATACAGAGAAATGTAAGGTATTGCACTTAGGGCGGAAAAATAAAATGCACAGATATAGGATGGGTGACACCTGGCTGAATGAAACTACGTGTGAAAGGGATCTAGGAGTCCAAGTAGACCACAAGTTGAACATGAGTCAACAGTGTGATGCGGCAGCTAAAAAGGCCAATGCTATTTTGGGCTGCATTAATAGAAGTATAGTGTCTAGATCAAGAGAAGTAATATTGCCACTGTATTCTGCTTTGGTCAGGCCCCACCTAGAATATTGTGTCCAGTTCTGGGCGCCACAATTCAGAAAGGACATTGAGAAACTGGAGTGTGTCCAAAGGAGGGCGACAAAAATGGTGAAGGGTCTGGAAATCATGCCCTATGAGGAACGACTTAGGGAGCTGGGGATGTTTAGCCTGGAGAAAAGAAGGTTAAGAGGTGATATGATAGCCCTGTTTAAATATTTGAAAGGATGTCATATTGAGGAGGGAGCAAGCTTGTTTTCTGCTGCTCCAGAGAACAGGACCCGGAACAATGGATGCAAGATCCAGGAAAAGAGATTCCACCTGAACATTAGGAAGAACTTCCTGACAGTAAGGGCTGTTCGACAGTGGAACGCACTTCCTCGGAAGGTGATAGAGTCTCCTTCCTTGGAGGTCTTTAAACAGAGGCTGGATGGCCATCTGTCAGGGGTGCTTTGATTCGGATTTCCTGCATAGCAGGGGGTTGGACTGGATGGCCCTAGTGGTCTCTTCCAACTCTACGATTCTATGATTCTATGATTCTATATCCTTCTATTCCTTTGATGAAAAAGAGGCAACTGAAGGAACCTTTTAATGTAAGAAAAATGTTGCATTTGGGACATGTAACTACATATCTTGTGTATCTTCTTTGTATTTCCCTACACATGAGTTTCCCCATTAATGAGTACAGACTCCCAATTTGCATTGAATATTTGCTATGGCTGAATTCAGTGTTCTGTAAATTTTGAAAGAGCTTTTATTTGTACATCCAGAATTATTAAAAAGATTGTATTTTGGAGATCCAAACCTGTTTATACCAGAATACTGTCATTTCCCAGTATGAAATTACTTTTCACTCCAGCTCTTCAGCTTGGTTTAGATTGGAAAGAACAGGACCAAAATGTGAGACGTGGATGTACCCTGAGTTGGCTGAACCAGCCATAGTGTTAATCATCACACAGGTTATATTTCAATCAAAGCTATGGGGGTGAAGTAAATGAAGTCAAAGTTGCTGAAGCAAATTAAAGAGAGTTGACAGTTTGAACTGAACTGAAGGAGAGAACAATTTCTTGTGTTCGTATTCCCTGGGGGATATTCAGATTTCTTAAAAAAATCTGAGTTGTGAATAAATGGAAATAATATTTATTGTATAGAGTTTGGTGTGAGGATGTTTTAAGAAACTATGATATATTGCATACAAAAGAGATGGAAAATCTTGTTTTTCATGAGGGCTATATTCCCTCACGGATAATGTGCTGTGGTCTATTCATTAATTTTAATTAATTCCAATTTGTCTGTAGCTTGTATTACAATCTTCAGTCACTAGGTGACAAATTTATCTAATCATTCAAGACTGTATTCAGGCCAGGCATGTTCTTTTCTTCAGAGGGCCTTCAGCCATCTCCATGTGGACCAACTTATAGTAGGAGAAATGACCTATGGTGTATAACTGCTGCTTCTCTCTGCAGGTCATCTGAACTCTACCAAAAAACAAACAAACAAAAACAAGAACAAAGAACCCAAAAGAGAAAAGATCTTTCTCCCTGGTTAAAGTGCAGAGCAAAAACTGAACAGGCTAAGAAAAAGAGTGTTGGGATAAGGGACAGAAAGATTAACTGGCTGGGTTGGTGGAGGAATGAAAAAAGCACCTAGTTAAGGAGGTAGGTAAAGAGAGAATGTTATGGGAGAGAAAGAGCAACATGATGAGGGGAATTCAAAGACATAACTGTGTTACTCTGTAAAATCACTATGTAAAAAGATCTTGTAGCCCCTTTGAGGCTAACTGAAACAAAGAAGTTGGCAGCATGAGCTAATAGATTTAAGTCTACTTCCTCAGATACATTTGGTGGAGGGGCAAGCCAGGGAAAAACCTACATATGTGGAGAGAGAGTGCCTGGGAAGATGTCAAAGCTAGAATGCTACGCAGCTATAATAATCCCCCTACATTGGACAGAATGTATAAACACAAAGCTGCTGCAAAAGCCAGACTGTAGAAAATCAGCTGCAAGCTTGTGTGTGGTTTAAAGTAACAGTATAGTGCTAGAAGCCCCCTAGTCTTAGACTATAAAGTTTATCACACATGTTTTAGCAACAGCAATAGCAACTACATTTCTATACTGCTTATCAGTGCACTTAAGCACTCCCTCAGCAGTTTACAAGGTGTAAGCTAATTGCCCCCCAAGCTGGGACTCATTTTAGTGACTTTGGAAGGATGCAAGCCTGAGTCAAGCTTGAGCCCTTGGCTGATATTGAACCCACAACCTTGCAGTTTATGAGTGAGTGGCTGCAGTACAGGCATTTAACCACTGTGCTACCAGGGCAAAGTTCCATCCTTGCAAAATTGGCAGAATAAGCACTGCTCGGAGATGGGTCGTGGTTGGCTGGCAGTGCAGCAGCAATTTCATGAGTGATAAAACCTGTTCTTCCCGTTCTGGCTCGATCCCATCCTGTGCACCATTAGCACGAAAAACAGTACTAAGGATACTGTATGTTGTGATGTAGGAGGAAGTCAATGGAGGTTGGTGAAACCATGAGTTACTGCACCGAGTGATGCCAACCCTAGTGTTGCCACTGCATTCACTCCATTATTTTAGTCCTCCTCTGACTTGATGTGGAGTCCACCCAGGTGTTCTCTTCAACAAGAATTTAATAAGGTTGGTTAAACTGAGCTTCAAAGCCAAGATATGCAAAAACAGGTCTCATATATAAAGACTCCTTTCATTTAAAAAATGGATGTAAACAGTTGCAGTCTCCTACAGATTTGTGCTGGAACCATTCCTTTTTAACTTATTCAGAAATTATCTGAAGTTAAGGGTAAGCAGTGATGTGATCAAGTTTAGAACAGTTAAAACAAAAAAGGGACAGTTAAAGAGTCCCCCCCAGAATCTCTCCATTAAATGAGGGAATAGGCATCTAAATGGCAAATGCAGTTCAATTTAAATTGAAGTATGGTGGGGGAAATGAACCCAACTTCACATATACTCTGATGATATCTGTCTGAACAAGTATTGATTGATATGCTTGTATGTGACACTATAGTCCATTGAGTTAAAAGTGTAAAACAATTTAAGAGCTATATGAATTAAAGGAGTGAGAGCAAGTAGTATAGTTATGTTTACTCAGAATAGTTTAGTAAGGGCAATGAGTGTTGTAAGGTATGGTTGTGAAATATTTAGATTAACGAAGTAATTGTAACAAGCTGAAATACTTTATTGTAATCAAAAGCTTTAACATATTAAGTAATCATGAACTGTTTGATAAACATCATTTAATAATTTATTTTCTTATACACATGCTTCTTGAGTTGCTATACTATTGTTAGACTGTTGATTTTTGGCGATAAGAGATCAGGCACTTAAGTGTCTGTGGTGGGGACAGAAGTACAATTGGCTATTATCTTCAATATGTAGTGGTGGGATCATAGAAGGAATCCATACAAAAAGAGTCACAAAGGCATTTTGTCATGGGAGATGGCAGCAACTAAATAAACTGGGTGTTCACAGGAAGAGGAAGAGGTTTAGATACTTTTAAATTGTAAAGATGCCTCATAGGTTGTGGTCAAAGATGCGCTTTCAGGCAAAGAGGCTCACAAGAGTCACACAGAAGAGACCCTGGGACAAGCAGAGATTCCACACTTGATAGTTACATGTAAGATAAGTAAAAGTTTCCCTCACACCTTTTGGAAGTAATTCCCCAAGATTTCCTGCAAGAACAACCTGCCATTTCCATGGCTGCCTGATGGAGAGAGAGATGTGGTGGAGGGGAGTGAGAAGGAAGGAAGGAAGGAAGGAAGGAAGGAGGAGGTAGCCCTTCCCATTTTTGGCTCTGTCCTTGACAATTTTTGGTTTTAGTCCTAATCCTCAGTGGACCTTGCTTAAAAGCAAAATCACTGTTCCAGGAAGATTCCAGGAGTGGAAACATCATTTTGGGAGGGGACCTTTTTTTGTATTGGGTGCAGTAAAACGGTAATAAAGCAGTAAAAGAGTCCCAATAATACTGATTGAGATTAAGAATTTGTCAAAAACAATTAGAACAAGCTTACATGGTTTTTCTGGAAAACTTGGAAGGCCTTCACTTTGCCTGAAAAGACTCCAGGTTCAGTTCCAGGTGAACCTCTTTCAGAAGGCTTGCTCTTTTTGATTACTTTGTGCTTGTCTTTAGAAGGGAGCCTCTGAAGGTTTATGTATTTTCTATTTATGTAAGATGGAGGATATTGTCTATCTCTATAGTAAAGTAAACATTCTGGTCTGGGAGAGTAAGACTGACTATACAGGACAGAGTCTTACCAGCCGTAGCCACCTAACACAAATATAGACTTTGGCTGAGATCTGGAAAGGCATCATCCCAAATGTATTAATATATCATGATTATATTATATGATTATATTATATTATATGATAAGGTGAGACTCAAAATGAACTGGAGCAAACAAACATATAAGATCAGGAAAAGGGATTCTATCAATTCAAAACTGACCTATAGGAGGTGAAGTGTCATTTGTAGAGCAACACACTATTGCTTTCCTTGGAGCTCAGACCTGCATCTACAGTATACATTGTATAGGCCACATCATGGTAGAAAGTGCATTTGAGAAAGATTGCAATTTTGTCCGTATTCCATGTTGGGAGGCTGCTTCACACTTCAAGTACATCACTTGTTTGCTTTACATACCATAAAAAAATACCATGCTTTTCTCAGAAAGTTCAAGAGTGGGGCCTTCCATGGGTCTTCCACCCAGGTGCTGATCAGCTCCAGCACTGATATAGTGCTAAATGCTCCCAGAGTAATGGCACTCCCTGTGCAGATAGAGTGAGAATTCTGAGGAGCTGAAAAGGCTTAAATAGAAATTAGGTAAGTTCAAAAGGAATGATTTCAATTTATCATCTATATGTGTTCATTTCCCACTTCATCTCCTCATCCTCTCGAGCCGATACTTGCTGGCCTTGAAAAATGAGAACCGTGGGACATTCTGCCTCCAAATGGATCATATGCTTAAGTTGACCATAAAATTGTGTCTGCTCTGAGGCCGCCATTGTGGCGCTGGAGGAAGCTTAGTTCATCTCAGCTGTTTGTCATGCGTAGGGAAGAAGGCATGTTAAGATGCCAAGGCTGGGTTCTCCAGAGAATAGCCATGCTCCAAATCTCTTCCTTGTAAGTACCCTTCTGAGAAGAGCAACTGGTGGCTGCCCAGACCATGAGAGAGCCCCTGCTGGTTTGGCATGATAGCTGTTTTTGATAATTCCTTCATTCCTATAACAAATGTTGCTCTGTGGTGGGAGTTCAGGGCCATGGAAAACTGCCAAGGCCTCCCAGCTTTTTCCCGGTCATGGTTCTGGTCTCAGCCAGCCTGTCTGCAGCCAGCCCAGCGCTCTTACCAGAAGTGATTTCTGCTACTTGGACAGAAGAACAAAGGCTTATTAAAGAGCACTGATGTGGTTTAGGACAAGTCAAGGAGGTGAGTAATTTGTGCCAATTTATTTTTAAAAAAAACCTGCAAAAGAAAATGGAACATTAGTAAGGCTTGACTACATATTACTTTTTATGCTCATATTTTATTATCTTTTGCTGTGTAGATTGCCTATAAAACTGATGAACACTGCATGCTTTAATGAGTGAAGGCCTTTTCAGTGTTGTCATCGAGACTGAGAAATGCCCTCCTCAAAGAAACTCATCTGGTACCTACATTATGGTCTTTTTGATGCCAGGTGCAAACTTTTAAAAATTCTTCCAAGTGTTTTATGAAGTGTTTTACTGCTCTTACATCTTTGTGCTCTTATCATGCTGCTGGCTGTAATGTGATTTTATATTTTAAAATGCTTTATCCTCTGCTGCTGATTTCACTTTGGTTTTATATTCTGCCTCTTTAGCCATTGTTTCATTGTGCTATAGTTGTATTCTACATTTTTTAAACAGACAGTACATAGTCAAGAGAACTTGGGTTTGTGGCTGTGCAATCCAATCAATTAATCTTAGCTGGCATTTTTGTCTTTTTTTGTTTTTTTGTCCAAATACTACAACAATTCTTTCCATAAATGTCTCCCCTACTACAGATGGGACAGCTGTCTGGGTTCTCCAAAGGCCATGAATTCCTGAGGCCCAGTAAACAAGGCAAACTTGGGAATAGATGTTCCCCATGACCACAAGCTCTCAAAACATAATCTGAGATCACCTTTATCATTTAAAGCAGGGAGACTATTGAGCAGCAAGTCCACTAATACCTGGAAACACACTGGTAGCTGTTAGTAATTGTGAGACTGGTGTAGTAAGAATTGTATATTTCCAGTAACCAGGCACGGTCAATAGTTTGGCAGTAGAATTCTGCATCAAGTAGTTTCTTAACACTTTTCAAAGGCAGCCCCATATACAGCATATCACAGGGGTCTACATTAGTTATCTCTTATGCGTGCAATCTGAGCTTTGTCTCACAAGGGAGGGAAATGAAGAGGAAATTGAGACATTCTATGGAGTTTATCAGATGACGGAAACTGGAAGTATAATCCAATGGCAATCCGAACACAATCATGGGGTTTTACGTTATCACATATGAGTGTATCTCACACAATTTCAGGCAAAAAGGAAGTCATTCCGAACGCAATCATGGGTTTTACCTTATTGCGTATTAGAGTATCTCACTCAATTTTGGGCAATGTACAGACATTTTCGGGCAATGGGAAGTCATTCTGAACACGTTCTGAACGCAATTAGAATTCATGTAAATTCACTA
Organism: Urosaurus nigricauda; assembly: GCA_034509955.1. Classification (NCBI taxonomy): domain Eukaryota; kingdom Metazoa; phylum Chordata; class Lepidosauria; order Squamata; family Phrynosomatidae; genus Urosaurus; species Urosaurus nigricauda. Next base: position 124,459,364 of record JAOEGL010000001.1, on the reverse strand, counting down.
TACCAGCAAATTTACGTGAATTTGAATTGGCTCTATTTGAAATGGAGATTCCTCCCGTCTGATAAACTCCTATGATTCAGTCCAGGAAGAAATTGACAACATGCCATCACAACATTTCAAACTAATAATTGAAGACTTGAATGCTAAAGTTGGCAACAAAGAGGAATCAAAAACAGTAAGATTTGGATTAGGAACAAGAAATAAAGTAGAAGAGCATCTGATAGAATTCTGTGAGGCCAACAATCTATTCACTGCAAATACCTGTTTCATGCAACCAAATAGGAGACTATACACCTAGACATCACCAGATGGTAAACACAAAAACCAGATAGACTACATAAATAGAAGTAAAAGATGGAGAAGCTCTACCCTTGTGGCCAAAACCGGACCAGGAGCTGACTGTGGCACAGACCACGAACTGCTCATAACAAAAATCAGAGTTAAGCTGAAGAAGAAAACAAAAACCATCATTATACCTAAATACAACCTGAATAAAATTTCGGATGAATTCAAGGTAAGAAACAGATTTGAACTATTGAGTATAATTGACCTGGAACCTGAAGAACTGTGTAATTAAGGTTGAATGCAAGAAAACACTAGATTCCAATGATACACTGAGGGTCAAAGATGAAAGTGCAAAGGCAGGTCGGATGCTGAACATAAAGAAATCAAACATAATGACCACAGAAGAAATACACAAATTCAATCTAGACAATGAGGAAATTTAAATAGTTAAAGAATTCCCATATCTAGAATCAAACATTGACTAGAATGGAGACTGCAGCCAGGAAATAAGAAGACTAGGAATGAGAAGGGCAGCTTTGAAAGAACTGGAAAAGATACTGAAAAGCAAAGACATACAACTGAGCACTAAAGTCAGAATCGTTCAGGCCGTTGTATTCCCAATTGCCATGTATGGATATGAGAGCTGGATAGCGAAGGAAGCAGACAGAAAGAAAATCAACCCATCTGAAATGTGATGCTGGAGAAGAGTACTTAGAATACCATGGACAGCCAAGAAGACAAACAGATGGGTCCTTGAACAGATCAGACCAGGGCTCTCCTTGGAAGCAAAGATAATCAAGTTGAGATTATTGTATTTTGGCCACATTAATGAGAAGGCACAGATCATTAGAAAAAACAATAATGCTAGGAAAGGTAGAGGGTATTAGAAAGAGAGGAAGACCACAAAGCAGATGGATAGACTCAATCAGGGGGGTTATGGGCCAGGCGCTTGCAGGATCTGGGCAAGACAGCGGAGGATAAGGACTCTTGTAGATGTCTCATCCACAGAGTTGCCATGAGTTGGAACCAACTTGAAGGCATCTAACAGCAACAACAAATACTGCTGGCATCAAACTCCCAGTCTCAAAACAACTTGTCCCAGAGGATTTACTCGTATATGTTGTGTGTGTGTGTATCATGAATACTTAATGTTCCGGGGGGGGGGGGTGCTATTATTCAACATTTTTATTAATGACTTAAATAAGGATGGAGGGAATCCTTATGGAGTTTGCAGATGATCCAAAACTGGGAAGGATAGCTAGCACATTGTAAGCTAGAAAAAATTCAAAAGGACCTTGATAAACTAGAATTTTGGATAGAAAGTAATAAAATGAAATCTAAGCTACAAATACAAGGATGATGCAACATGCAAAACATACAGAACAAAACATGAGGAAATGTGAAGGATCTTGATATGTTCAGCTTGATGAAGAGAAGACTGAAGAATGTCATGATTTGCTGTCACAATGAGTGTGGTGCAGGTGTGTTCTTGCTTGCTACAGAGAATAGGACCAGATCTAATGGATTTATGGTAAGTTACAGAAAGCTAGATTTCAACTGAACAGTAGAAGGAACTTCTTGACCATAAGAACAGTTTGAAAATGGAACCAATTATCTAGAGAGGTGAAGATATCTTTGGATATCTTCAGAAAGGGACTGGACAGCTATCTGCTGAGGAATACTCTAGCTGGATAATAGTAATAGTAGTAGTAGCAGTAGTAGTAATAATAATAATTTATTTATAGCCTGCCTCTCCCCGAAGGATCGAGGAGGGTAACAATCACTGAGCAGAGTTGGATTCAATGGTACATTGGGCTCCTTGCAACTCAATGATTCTAGTATAGGAAACAAGACAGAATTGGGAATAACTCCATAGGCCAATTGCAAGAGCATCAAATAGGAGCACCCTAGGAATACCTTCTGTACTCACCCTTCCTAAAAAGGACCAGAACCACCACAAAATCATGTCTCAGGTAAACATCCCAGAAAGAAACCATAGTCAGTACTATTCTGACTCTCCCAAGCAATGTTTGTCATGCCAACATAACTATTAATACTAGATGGGAAATTTCAATGGGGACTTATACTCCTTCTAAGAAAATCCCAGTCCGGAAACACACACATCCAAGAAAAAGAACTATTCAAGGACTGAAGATCTGAAATTTTGTGACACTTGAAAATTATTAAACCTCACAGAGTGCACATATATCTCCCCTACACACACACATACACACACACACACACCAGGCTCTAGCCCCGCGCGCCACTCGACATTCTATTCTAAACCGCCACCGGGCAGGCGGCAGCAGCAGCAGCAAAAGCAGCAGCGCGCGCCCCACGACCCTTCTGCGCAGGCGCGGCGGAGGATATAAAAGGGACTGACAGGGCGCCTGGCTGGCATTGAGGGAGGGGGCGGCGGGGAAGGAGGATGAGGGTGGGAAGCGAGGAAGGGGTTGAAAGCTGAGGAGGGGAGTCTGCTTGTGTTGTTCAAAGGAGCCATGATGCATGTCTTAGATCCACGGGGCAACAGCTACTCAGAGTTCCAGAGGCTAGATTATCAACAACCTCAAAGAGAGCCTTTTCCATCTCGGCCCCTAGCCTCTGGAACTCCCTACCCACCGAGCTCCGTCTGGCCGCCTCCCTCAGTGCATTTAAAAGGGGTTTAAAAACATACTTGTTTGACTATGCATACCCCTGACATCTTCCCACACATGATTCCCCCCCATACTGGCTTCGTGCCCTGACACACTGCTATGGTAATTTTTACATCGTTTTAATACTGTTTTAATGTTTGATGGTTTTTATTGCTTTGTATTGTTTGTTTTTTATGCTGTGCACCGCCCTGATCGCAGGAAGGGCGGTATACAAATAAAATTTATTATTATTATTATTATTATTATACAGGCTCATCTAACTGAAGGGGTTATTAACATTATCACAATAACAGACCATCCTGTGCAAATTATTGTTGTTGTTAACTGCTACCTCTGGCAGCCCTGTGAATGAGGCATCTCCAAGACTTCCTGACCTCAACTGACCTGCTCAGTTCTTGCAGACTTAGGAATGTGTCCTCTTTTAATGAGTCTATCTATCTGATGTGTGGTCTTCCTCTGTTTCTACTGGCCTCTATATTTCCAAGTATTATTGTATTTTCTGGTGAGTCACATCTTCTCATCATGTGGCCAAAGTACAACAACCTCAATTTAGTCATCTTAGCTTCTAGGGAAAGTTCAGATCCAATTTGCTCTTGTACTCATTTGTTTGTCTTTTAACCATCCATGGTATCTGTCTTAACTCTTCTTCAACACCACATCTCAAATGAGTTGATTGTTTTTCTATCAGCTTTCTTCACTGTCCAGCTGTCAAACCCATATATAGTGATGGGAAATATGAGAACATGAACAATCCTCACTTTAGTGTTCACTTGTATAACTTTGCACTTTAGGATCTTGTCTAGTTCTTTCAAGGAGCCCTGGTGGTGCAGTGGTTAAATGCCTGTACAACAAGGTTGTGAGTTCAATACCAGCCAAGGGCTCTGGGTTGACTCAGCTGGCATCCTTCTGTGGGTGAGTACCCAGCTTTTAGGGGAATTAGCTTACACTTTGTAAACTGCTTAGTACATTGGTAAGCAGTACAGAAATGGTCTTGCTATTGCTATAGTTGTCCATGCTAGTCTTCTCCTGATTTCTTGACTGCAGTTTCCATTCTGGTCAATGATTGATCCAGGATATAAGAACTCTTTGATTAGTTCAATTTCCTCAGTCATACTGAATTTGTGACGATCCTAAGTCGTCATTATTTTAGTTTTCTTAAAGTTTAACATTAAGAAGCCTGCCTTTGCACTTCTCTGACTCTTCTTAGAAGTTGTTCCATGTCTGCTGTTTTCTGCTAGTATTATGGTGTTATCTGTATATTCTAGGTTGTGGATATTTCTTCCTCCAGACTTTACTCCCCCTTCTTCCAGATCTAAGCCTGCTTTTCAAATGATATTTTCTGCATATAAGTTGAACAAATAGGGTGATAAGATGTATCCTTGTCTAACTCCTTTTCCAATTGGGAACCACTCTCTTTCCCCATATTCTATTCTTACTGTAGCCTTTTGCCCTGAGTATGGATTGCACATCTCTCTAGTCCATGTGCTTGGGTGAGATCTAATCTAATTTACACTTAAGCCCATTGCATTACTGGGAGCCATTGCTGGGAGAAGCCAGACCTCTTAAGTCTAAACAAGGCTTGGAGAGGGTGCATTTCCTTTAAGAAAGGAGAAAGGAGAAGGAGGAGGCTCTATTCCATGTGTGCGAATTTTGATTTTTCTTATCTAGTCAAGGAGGTTTTTAGACAATAGAAGAGAGGCTGGCCTGAAGCATCAGAGGAAGTGAATCAGAGACTTGCCTCTGGAGGGAGCTAGTAGCAAGGAGCTCACTACATACCTATAGGCCCTGGGACTTGAACTCAGTGACAGAGCTTGGGAACAAAGGCCAAGTCTAGCAAGGGAAGCCCACAGTCTTGTTTCAGTGCCTCCTTAAGACTTCTCAGTATGGACACTGAAGGCCCTGCAGCAGTCACCTGCAACACTTGTGGGATGTGTGTCTTCTTCCCTACAGATGTGGGGAACTACACCTGCCCCAAGTGCAAGTTGGTAGCCCTCTTGGAAGAGAAAGTACAGCAGCTAGAGGAGCAGGTATCTGCACTCCAGCATCATAGAGAGCAAGAGATTCTCCTGAACAGAACAGACCGGAATGTCCTGGGTGGGAAACACACAGAGGAAGTTGCTGGGGTGGAGGAGGTCACTCCACATACAACAGAGGTAGATGCTTGGAGGAAGGTCACACACAGAAGTAAGGAAACCAGGGAATGCTCTGTGAGCAGCTTGCAGCTACAGAATCGCTTTGAATCTCTCTCTGTTGTCAGAGATGATGAGGAAAAGCAGCAGGGACAGGCGTCAAGGACAGAGCAGGGGAGCCTGAGAGTATCACGAAAGGGAACAGTTGCTGCTAAGCCTCGGAGAAGGCGTGTGGTGGTGGGGGGGACTCCTTGCTGAGGGGTACTGAAGCAGTGGTTTGTGGGCCTGACAAGATGTCTCCCTGGGGCAAAGATCCGTGATGTGACAGAGAGGCTGACAAGACTTGTCAAGCCTACTGATCAATACCCCTTTCTTTTGGTTCATGTGGGAACCAATGATACTGCAAGGCACAGCCTTCAGAATATCATAAGTGATTATGAGGCTCTGGGAAGGAAGCTGAAAGAGATGGATGCACAGGTTGTCATCTCATCTCTTCTCCCGGTAGAAGGGCATGGTCCAGGAAGGGAGAGGAAAATAGCAGAGGTGAATAACTGGCTCCGTAGATGGTGCCACCACGAACGGTTTGGATTCTTGGATCATGGGCTGCGGTTCCATGAGGAGGGACTTCTGGCAAGGGATGGGTTGCATCTGACGCCAGTTGGCAAAAACGTTTTTGCCAACAGTCTGAAGAATCTGATCAGGAGGGCTTTAAACTGAGTTATGTGGGGAAGGGAGACAGCATTTTGGAAGGCAAAAGGGCTGGAGAGAATAGCCAAACTGGCATAGAGGGAACAAGGCAAACAGTGCAAGGACCCAACAGTAGGAGGCAAAAAAACATGCAAAAGCAGCAAGTAAAGTGGACACATGGTCTTAGATGTCTCTACACTAATGCACAGAGTATGGGAAATAAGCAAGATGAACTTGAACTCCTAGCACAACAAGGGAAATATGACATAATAGGCATCACTGAAACCTGGTGGGATGAGTCTCATGATTGGAATGTAGAAATAGGGGGATATAACCTTTTTAAGAGAAACAGGCCAAACAGGAAAGGAGGAGGAATAGCATTATATGTCAGGGATATTTATACCAGTGAAGAGATCTAGGAAGTCAATACTGGAAGCCAGGTGGAGAGTATCTGGATAAAAATTAAAGGAGAGGGAAACAACAGGGATGTTACTGTGGGAGTCTACTACAGACCCCCAAGTCAAACAGAGGAATTGGATGATGCCTTTCTAGAGTAGATAATCACACACTCAGAAAGGAGAGAGGAAGTAGTGATGGGAGACTTCAACTATCCTGATATTTGCTGGAAGTCAAACTCAGCCAAATCCTCAAGGTCTAGCAAATTCCTCACTTGCCTGGAAGACAATTTCATTGTCCAAAAGGTGGAAGAGGCAACAAGAGGGTCAGCTATTTTAGATCTTATCTTAACCAACAGGGAAGGCCTAGTTGATGGGGTGCAAGTGGTGGGATCCTTAGGTGGAAGTGACCTTGTTCTCCTGGAGTTTGTTATATAGTGGAAGGGAGAAGCTAGGCATAGTCAGACATGCACTCTAGACTTTAGGAAAGCTGATTTCAATAAACTTAGAGAAATACTGGGGGTGATCCCATGGTCAGGAATACTAAAAGAGAAGGGAGTTCAAGACGGATGGGAGTTTCTCAAAAAGGAGATACTGAAGGCGCAATTTCAAACAGTTCCAATGAGGAAGAAAAATGGAAGATGTCTCAAGAAGCCAGGATGGATGACTAAGGAACTTTCAACTGAGCTAAGTTTTAAACGGAACATGTATAAGAAATGGAAAAATGGGGAAATCACGAAAGAGGAATTCAAACAAATAGCCAGCACATGTAGGGGTAAAGTCAGAAAAACTAAAGCGCAGAATGAACTCAGGCTTGCTAGAGAAGTTAAGAACAATAAAAAGGGCTTTTTTGGATATGTCTGCAGCAAAAGGAAGAAGACGGAAACGGTTGGGCCACTGTGTGTAGAAGATGGCAAAATCCTAACAGGGGACAGAGAAAAGGCAGAATTACTCAACACCTTCTTTGCTTCAGTCTTCTCAGAAAAGGCAAAGGGTGCTCAACCTAAGGATAATGGCGAAGAAGACAGAATAGGGGAATTTCAGCACAGAATAAGTAAAGAGATAGTACAGGAATACCTGGTTAACCTAAATGAATATAAATCTCCAGGACCAGATGAACTACATCCTAGAGTATTAAAAGAATTGGCAAGTGTAATATCGGAACCACTGGCAATAATCTTTGAGAAATCCTGGAGAACAGGAGAAGTCCCAGCAGACTGGAGGAGGGCAAACGTTGTCCCCATCTTCAAAAAGGGAAAAAAAGAGGATCCCAACAATTATTGTCCAGTTAGTCAGACATAAATTCCAGGAAAGATTCTAGAGCAGATCATTAAGCAGAGAGTCTGTGAACATTTAGAAGGGAATGCCATAATCACAAAAAATCAACATGGGTTTCAGAGAAGTCATGCCAAACGAACCTGATCTCTTTTTTCGATAAAATTACCAGCTTGGTAGATGAAGGGAATGCTGTGGATATAGTATACCTCGATTTCAGTAAGGCCTTTGACAAGGTTCCCCATGACATTCTTGCAAACAAGCTTGCAAAATGTGGGATAGACAAGGCAACTATTAAATAGATTTGTAATTGGTTGACTGGCCGAACTCAAAGGGTGCTCAACAATGGCTCCTTTTCATCCTGGAGAGAAGTGACCAGTGGGGTCCCACAGGGCTCTGTCCTGGGCCCAGTGCTGTTCAACATCTTTATTAATGATTTGGATGACAGAATTGGGGGCATACTTCTCAAATTTGCAGATGACACTAAACTAGGAGGAGTAGCTAATACCCCAGAGGACAGGATCAAAATTCAAAATGACCTGAATACACTAGAGAGCTGGGCCAATGCTAACAAGATGAAATTCAATGCAGAGAAATGTAAGGTTCTGCACTTAGGGAGGAAAAATGAAATGCACAGATATAAAATGGGGGACACCTGGCTGAACGAGACCACGTGTGAAAGGGATCTAGGTATCCAAGTAGACCACAAGTTGAACATGAGTCAACAGTGCGATGCGGCAGCTAAAAAGGCCAATGCAATTTTAGGCTGCATCAATAGAAGTATAGTATCTAGATCAAGGAGAGTAATAGTGCCACTCTATTCTACTTTGGTCAGGCCCCACCTGGAATACTGTGTCCAGTTCTGGGCACCACAATTCAAAAAAGATGTGGAGAAACTGGAGCATGTCCAAAGGAGGGCAACCAAGATGGTGAAGGGTCTGGAAACCATGCCCTGTGAGGAACAACTTAGGGAGCTGGGGATGTTTAGCCTGGAGAAGAGAAGGTTAAGAGGTGATATGATAGCCCTGTTTAAATATTTGAAAGGATGTCATATTGAGGAGGGAGCAAGCTTGTTTTCTGCTGCTTCAGAGACTAGAACACAGAACATTGGATGGAAGCTACAGGAAAAGAGATTCCGCCTTAACATTAGGAAGAACTTCCTGACAGTAAGGGCTGTTTGACAGTGGAACACACTCCCTCGGAGGGTGGTGGAGTCTCATTCCTTAGAGGTCTTTAAGCAGAGGCTGGATGGCCAGCTGTCGGGGATGCTTTGATTTGGAGTTCCTGCATGGCAAGGGGTTGGACTGGATGGCCCTTGTGGTCTCTTCCAACTCTATGATTCTATGATTCTATGATCAGGTCAATTAAATGTATTGGCACATCCAGCTCTTTAAGTACAGCTCATTAACCAATGAAAAACTGCTCAGGTTTCAACATCTAAAACCTCTTGTCTCATCATGATATCTGTTTGATTCTGACAGTTAGTTTATTTATGTAATGTATATCCCATTGTTCTCCTGGTATGAGAGCCAAAGTAGCATGTGAGAAAATTTCACATTTTTGTTTCCAATTGCCATTTCAATTGTATGAACCACTCAGATAGGTGTGAGGTTGGGTTTAAGCATTTTAAATAGCTAATGGTCTGGCAGTGTTTCTGAATGGTTGTCATCACAATCATAATCACAATGTATGCTTCACAATCTAGAGATAACATTTAATGGCAATGAGAATGTGTAGCAATCAGCATACAGGTATGGGTGAAGTTAAAGAGAGAGAGAAGTATACAAAGCAGAATATATGGGCATTTCTTGTATTGAGGTTTAATGTGGTTACCAATTTCCCAGTTTTATAGTCCACCACTAGATGGTAGCAAGAGCGTTACTTTTTGAAATAAAGGTATTTTGGCTCTCTTTCAACTTCTGCAGAAGTTCCAAAAATGTAGAATTGTTCATTTTCCACAGTGACTGAGACAACTACTGGATAACATGTAAAGGTGTATAGTTTCTCTGATCTAGTTATTTCACTTACCATATTGAAGGATTGACCTCTGGATTAGCACATTGTTGGGGCAGCCATGAACACATGGATATGCTTTCTACCAATATTCCAAAGAGATTTTTCACTGCTATACCTTTTTGGATATTTTTCTCTTAAGCTGTATATTGAAGGAATATTATGTTATGGCACAAGGTCTACAGTGATAGCACTGGTGAGAGATTGTGAACAAGACACACACAACCTTTCCAATCATTTTCCTCAGGTTGATGAAACCCTCCTTACACAGAGAGTCCATGAAGACTACTATATTTCCATGTTTTTCCCGCTCTCTCTATCCCTATTATAACCCACTGGGTGATATTCCTTCTTTTTTTATTTTAATGTCCATTTTAGTTTATCCTTAAATTGATGAAAGTCACTTTGGCTGTCACTGCATCCTGTGAAATCCTGGGATTGGCAGTTTAGGGAGGGGCTCTAGTGCCTCATCAGACTACAAATTCCATGATGTCATATTGGTAGGATGCAGTCATGGCAGGTGAAGTGGAATCATTGTGCTATAGTTGTGTAGTGTGAAAGTATTTCAAAAGAGGCAATTCATTCTTTTTTTGGCAAAACAGAAAAAAATAAAACCAGCCAGTCTGGGGGAGTCTGGAGAGGGGATGCCCATTCACTTATTTCCCCATTTACATAAACAAGGAAAACATTGTAGTTCAATCCTGCAACAGCAAATCCACACCTTTAGACATCACATTTGTGTGTGTGTGTGTGTGTGTGTATATATATATATATATACTCTTCCACACCTCTCCATTGAAGCCCCCTTGTTGTGGGCTTGTGTACCCTAATGAAGCTGTGAGCTATTCTGGCAGTGGCATAAACAGCCACCGGTAGGGCCTCCCATGCCAGACAGGTCACAACTGAAGGGTCTGAGCAAGAGCGTCAAAGGGCAGGATGGGCTGTTTAGCCTTATGGCAACCATCCTAGGAGAAGGAAAACTCCAATCCCAAACCCGGGCAGATGGTGCTCATCTAACCCTGTAAGGAAAACAATCTAAGAGAAGGAAACTCTAATCAAACCTACAACCCGATGATCTCACTGCCATCATCCTTGCTTGCTTGGCCCCGGCAGATGAACCTCTGGTTTAAAGGGTGAGGCCAGTTCTGTGCACGCTGCGCTCCACCAGAAAAATCTATTGCACAGGCTTGAAGGATACATCCAATTCTGCCCCCCCCAAAAAAGTCCTGTAGTGATAGGTGAGGGATGAAACGGCAGGTGAAAGATGCACTGGAAACTGCAGACCCAGCCCTGCGTGCAGGCGGTTCAAGACTTTGGTCGCTCGAGACTGACCAGGAGATGACAGTCTTGTTCGGCTGCATCCTGAATGACCAAGCAGCCTTTTAAGGAGAGCACTGCTTGCTCCATACGGAGAGGGGCCTAGAAAAGGTGGCCTAAAGAAAGCTCATCTCCATCTACCCAATTGGTGAGCCATGGTCAACGGGCATCTTCTAATGCGGTCCAACACAAACAAAGATACAAAGGCACACACCAGCCTCCAAATGTGCAAACAGACTGACGCTTGCATGCTGGAACATCAGAACCATGCAAGATTCTGCAGATAGTGGACATCCTGAGCATTGTTCTGCTCTAATAGCCCATGAACTATCATGACTTAATATTGACATCGCTGCTTTTAGTGAAGTTTGTCTCCATGAGGAAGGCAGCCTTAAAGAACATGGTGCCGGCTATACACTCTACTGGTCTGGCAAACCAAAAACTGAAAAACATCTTTCAGGAGTAGGCTTTATGATTAAAAACTCTATTGCCTCCAAACTTGAAACCCTGCCAACAGGTCACTCTGATCGCATTATCTCCTTACGCCTCCCTCACGTTGTGCTCTTTAGTATATATGCCCCAACTATGCAAGTCGACCCTGTGGAGAAAGACAAATTCTACTCAGACCTAGGCCACCTCATACAAAAAGTCCTTGCAGAAGATGAAATCATTATCCTTAGTGACTTCAATGCCAGAGTAGGAAAGAACTTCGAAGTCTGGAAAGATGTTCTAGGCAAGCATGGTGTTGGAAACTGTAACGGACGCCTCCTGCTAGAGTTTTGTGCAGAACAGCAGCTGACTATTACAAACACTAACTTTCAGCAGAAAGATAGCTTGAAGACAACCTGGATGCATCCCTGATCCAAACACTGGCACCTCATTGACTATGTTCTAGTGCTCCAGAGAAACATTTGCGATGTCTGTCATACTCGAGTGATGCCCAGTGCAGAATGTCAAACAGATCATCACCTCGTAAGATGCAAACTAAATCTTCATCTTAAGCTCAAACCTAAGAGGGATGACATCTTAAAGAGGAGACTTCAAGTCAACAATCTTCAACAAGCTGCCATGAGAGATAACTTCCAGGCAAATCTGCAATCAAAACTTGAAGACCATCCTATAGATTCTTCTCCTACGGTGCTTTGGCAACATATTAAAAACAGTATCCTGCAGAAGAATCCCTTGGGTTCTCCCACAAGAAAAACCAAGATCAGTTTGATGAAAACAACCAAGAGATCCAGGAGCTTTTGGCAAAGAAGAGAATTGCTCATCAGGCACACCTTGCTAAGCCATCTTGCCATTTAAGAAAAGCAGCCTTCCGTCTCGCATGTAGTAAATTCCAATAAAAACGCTGAGACATTCAGAACAAGGAGCAAAATCTGATTGCTCAAACTATCGAGGTATAACACTGCTCTCCATTGCTGGAAAAATCCTTGCAAGGATACTTCTGAACAGATTAGTTCCTGCTATTGCAGAAGAACTTCTCCCTGAAAGCCAATGAGGCTTCAGAGCTAATAGGAGCACTACAGATATGGTATTTGCTCTTAGACAACTGCAAGAGAAATGTAGAGAGCAGAACAAAGGACTCTATGTAACATTTGTTGACCTTACCAAAGCCTTCCACACTGTAAGTAGAAAAGGTCTGTGGCAGACCCTGGAACAACTAGGATGTCCCCCAAATTCCTCAAAATGGTTACCTTGCTACATGAGGGTCAGCAAGGACAAGTTAGATATGGCGATGTTTTCTCAGAGCCCTTTCTAATAACTAATGGTGTGAAACAAGATTGTGTTCTCGCTCCAACTCTAATTACAATCTTCTTCAGCATGATGTTCCAAAGGGCTACAGCAGATCTCCAAGAAGATGACGGCATCTATATACATTACCGTACTGATGATAGCTTGTTTAACTTAAGCCACCGAAGGCTTGCACGAAGAGTCTAAACTATCTAGTCCGTGAGCTGCTTTTTGCTGACGATGCTGTCCTTGTTGCCCATACAGAAGCAGCTCTGCAGCGCCTAACATCCTGCTTTGCAATGGCTGCAGAGCTGTTTGGGCTGGAAGTCAGCCTGATGAAAACGGAAGTTTTCTACCAGCCTGCACCACAGGAAGAGCACTATCACCCCCACATCACCATAGGCAAATCTGTGCTTAAGTTGCTGTCCTGGAGCAAGCAGGAATCACCAGCATTGTGGCCATGCTACTGAAAACGCAGCTGCGCTCAGCAGGTCACATTTCTAGGATGGAGGACCATCCTCTCCCAAAAATAGTACTCTGCAGTGAACTCACCCCGGGTCAGCGTAAGAGGGGCACCCCAAAGAAGAGATACAAGGACTACCTGAAACAACATCTTAAGCTTGGCCAAATTGATCACCAACAATGGTCTGCCCTGGCCTCACATCGGGAGGCATGGAGACACACTGTCCACAATGCTGCAGCGTCTTTCGAGAACTCACGCCAAAAGAGTCTCGAAGAGAAACGACAAAACAGAAAGAACCACACTTGGAAACATCATCCAAGGAGACTTTCTGCTGTGCTTTCTGTAACTGAACTTGTTTATCTCGGATTGCCCCTTTTAGTCATCAACGCGCGTGTAGAAAGCGTGGGATGAGTCCTTCCTGAATCTTCGTTAGCAAAGAAAAAACAGAGAGACTTTTCCACAGATTGGGGGAGAATCTTTCTTTCTTCAACTTCTGGAAGTTTTGTTGTTGTTGAGGTTGTTGTTTTGTTGTCAGTTTCTTGCTGCTTTAAGCTGGCTACAGGTGATGCTAGAAAATGTTTCCTGTGTCTTATAAATACTTTTTTAAATGTTTGAACAATTCCTTATAAGGAAGACACTAATACTTTAAATGCTAGAGTCCTTCAAGACCAGAGGTGGAGCAGGAGAGGAGAGGAGAGGTTGCTACAGCCAATCATCATCATCATCATCATCATCATCATCATCATCATCATCATCTCCTTTTTAAAAAGTAAAAATAAGATGGGAACACAAGACAGGACTGCAGTTGTCATTATATCCTGATTGAGGAATGTCAATCTGTCAAAAGACTAACTTAACTGACCCAGTGTTGTCTTAACTCCTGATCTCTCTGAACTTATAAACAGCCTCTGTAGTTCAGAACAGATATCAATAAACATGCAGGGCAGTTCTTTTTACAGTGGTCCCCCGGGTTATGAAAGTAATCTGTTCCGGAATTACTTTCATAACCTGGAAGTGTTCGTAACCCGGGGGACCGCTTTTTTTGGTGCACAGCACGCCAGAGCGTGCTGTTTTAAAGGGCCCAGGTTGCTTTTTTTTTCCAACCCGGGGATTTCTTCGGATCCTGGGGGCTTTTTTTCGGCCCCGGCCTTCGGGTCCCGGGGATTTCGTTCCCTGGGGGCTTCATATCCCGGGGGACCACTGTACTTTTGTGTCTCTCTTTCCTGGATGGGATGAGGGCACCCATCAGCTCATAATGATAGAACCATGCCTGTATGGTACGTTTGATATCAGCAGCTGGCTCCCTTTCTATGTATGGAGCAATTTTGCAACTATTTCAAATTAGCTTAGCTCTAAGAAAAACAACTGAAGAGCAAACAACTGTGTGAATGTGAGACACTTTAATAAAAGGCAAACATCATGTCTGCAGCATGAGGGGAGGCAGAAGGCTGGCGAATGCCATATTCAGGCCACAGATAAGATTTTTTGGGGGGGGGGGTGGGTCAAATGTCTTGTGAAAGGTTTGGATGAGATTGGATTTCTCTGTGTGAGAAAAACCACAGAAGGTCCTGTTTAAAACCTTTTAGGCATGCATCATGATAAGATGAAACCACACAAGAGAGACATTTGTCTAAGACTCTAAATTGTTGGGCCTTGAAATGTCCTCTCTCGCACAAAAATAATGATGTTTTCTGTGAGTCCGTGTCTCTTATTGCAGACCAGAAGCCTAGCCAGTTATGAGCTGGTAATCTTTTTAAAAAGACATATTTAAAGTGTGTAGAGCTAAAAGGTGCACAAATCCCTTCTTCCATATAGCAGGATGGTTTCAATGCAAGCTGACTGGGAAATGTGTAGACCTGGATATTAAATTCTAACTAGATAATTGAAAGCTGTAACATTGGTCCAAGACACACTGCAGAAATAATCCCATTTGAGACTGCTTTTAACTACCTTGGCTCAATGCTAGCGAATTCTGGGAGCTGTAGTTCTGTGAGACATTTAGCCTTCTCTGTCAGAGAGCTGTGGTGCCACAATAAACTACAATTCCCAGGATTCCCTAGCACTGAGCCAGGGCAGTTAAAGTGGTCCCAAGATGGATTATTTCTGCAGTACATTTTGGACCACAGTCATGTTCAGAACAGAGGGCACTGGTGATATGGGAGGATATAGACTAAGCAATATCTGTATTGAAAAAATAAAGCAAAGGAAACACTTCTCTTTCTAGTTCTTATGAGGTAATTTTTAAAAAGGAACTGCTATAAATACTGTTGCAATTTTTTTTGCAATATAATATTTAATATACAGTATCCATATTTAAATTTGACTGTAAATTTCACCTCCTCAGGTTCTGAAGCTATGGGAGCAAAAGGGTTATAGCCTGCTGTTTCTTGCGCTTTAGCATCTTGGTGTGAAGTAAAGCACATTTTTTGTGAAAGGCAAGGTACAGCAACCCTGAAGTTCAAGTGCCCGCTTGGATGATTTGTTCTCTGGTAGAACCCCAGCATATGCAGCAAACCCTTTGGCATGCATCTTGTTGGCTAGTTCCAACCCCACAGCTGCATTACAGCGCTGTCCTCGGTACTCAGGAAGAGTGTAGGCATGTGTCAGGCATGCAAGCGGATCACTAACCACCCAGGAAACCAGCTGGCCTTCCTTGTTTAGGAGGCAAGCACTAGGGAAGTAGCGGATCAGGCCATCCAGGTAGCGCAGGCTCCGATCATTGCCCCCAGGACTCCAGGTTTCATTGAGCAGAACTGCATGCGATGGGTTGAGGGTGCCAAAGTGAAACTGGTCATTCTTGAACCTGAAATACAAGGTAAAGCAGGGACAGTAGTTGTTGTAGCTGTAGCAGACCATAAGTAATGAAAATGCCCATTGGGATGAAAATGTCTTCTCTCATCTCAACAGGGATTTTAAAACAGGAAAGTCATGTTTAGATGACTCCCAACATTTTTTGGAAATCACTTGTGGATTGCCTGTGACATATGTAGGCTCCCTCACCTATCTGTGCTTCATGCTCTCTGCATCAAATTCTGTCATTCAAAGACCAAAAAAAAAAAGTACAGAAATTGGTTTAAGCACTTTAGTGACACACCACCTGGAGTGCCAATTACTTTTTATCTTGTTGTGTGATCAGTCCACACAATGGTTTCTCACAACATTTGTCTTCTTCTACATTCCCCACTCAAAGTGACAGATGTTGTCCTTTTTCCAGACATGTCCTACATTTCACCATTATGTCCAGAAGGAAGGAATTCCAAAATGTCCTCTATTGTGAGCCAAAAAAACCCTGTCCTGGTATCATTCTGTGCCTAAGCAGGTGAACAAGAGGTAGCTCAGCAGATTTATTAATGCTGCCACTGCTGCAATCCACTTTTTAGTTTTTACCTAGCAGTAAACATGACCCAAATGTTTAGCTTGCAACAATACTCCCTAATGACTACTGAAAAACTGTTGAGTGGCACAATCCCAGAGTATGGGGAGAGGGGAAGGGGTGAGAAGACAGTCGCTGACCTGTGGTTTTGTTTACGTGTGTGTGTGTATGTTTTCTTACAGAGGTGTGGAAAGGAAAGGAGGATCTGGGTTGTTGGAGCAGATCAGTGGCACCAAGAGGAAGGCAGCAAAAGTGTGTGATTCAGGTTGAAGAAGGAGCAGGAGGGATGAGAGAGCAAGTGGGAAAACTACAAATGAAAGTAAGAATTTAAATGTAAATTCAGTCAAAGGTTTGTTGCTAATCATAGAATCATAGAGTTATAAAGTACAGTTTCAAGCATTCATATTGTTCAGAGCTCTATAAGTATATTGCAAGCCTACAAGGCATTTTAATGAAGATAAGTTCATCAGAAAAATATGGTTGAGTACATAATAAAATATAGTATATGTAATATAACTGTAAATAAACCATATGAAATGAACCTATATTTCTATGAGTATTTTATCTTTGAGTTGATAATGTTTGGATTTTTTCTTGAATGTCTTACATTTTGTGGGTCCTTGTCCTCCTTTGTAGTTATGACATCTAGTCACCCTGTCCTCACCTCTTTGTTTCTCATTCTCATCCTCTTTCTGTCTTACTTTCTCCTCTGTTTCTCTTAGCTAGGCTCATGATTTTCTTTCTTCTTTCTTCCTTGCATCTTACCATCCTTTCCCTGCCTCTCATCCTGCCAAGAAAACCTTGAAACCATGACTGGGATAAGTTAGATTTTCAGCATATTAAATTTACAAGCTGACTTAAAGTTTATAGCTCTTACGTTTGATTAAACATGCACATGCACATATAGGACTGTTCTCTTTTTAAAATTACATTCATCTCCTCCCCCCCCCCCCCGCCAAATATTTGGTGGTGGTAGTGATTGATGATGATGATGATGATCATAAACTGACTGAAAAACGGAAAGAAAAATGTGACCTTTAAGGGGAAATTAATGGGAGCACCCAATGAAAAGCAAGTTTTGAAAATTATCGGTATTTTGGAAATTATCTTTGGCTAGACTACAATTCCCATATGTTAGAAAAAGTGCTTGAAAATATGTTAAAACAGAGATAGGAAAGTTTGAGATATTCAAAGCAAAGCCTGAGAAATGTTTTAGTGTAACTATCACATCTGTTAACAACAGTGGAGATTATCACATGGGGGGAAAGGGGGAAGAAAAAGGCATAATCCTGGGATGATAGCATGATCATTCGGAAGATTTTCACATGATGGTGCACTCAATCAGGACTTATCCTGGAAGGAACCAGCAATGCTCCAGCAACAAACCATTCACAAGGAAATCCTCATCATAGCTCATTTGGATAGTTTAGAAAGGCCATTGTTTGACAGAGGAGTGATGGAGTTGGACAAGTGCCTTGAAATTATGGGATATAGTCAAACACCATAATGTGTGGCACAGGGGGACAATTGCTTGCTGCCACAAATGATGATGGCCTTATACATAGAAGGATCAGTATCATCACTTGTCCTACTGCTTTGCTGCCAGTTTCATTTATTTCAGAATCTCACTGACTTGTGCTCCATTAATTTCATGTGGGGAAAATCACCTGAAACAAAAAGTTTACTGGTGGCAGCATCCTTTTGTCAGGGCGGCTTGAACAGTACAGCCACAGCTAGTGCTAGAAGTAGCAACCGAGTCAAGCCACACTCTGACAACAACAACGATGATGATGACAATGATGTCAAATCCCTATCTTTTCTTCAAGGAACCCAAGGCAGTTTTCAGAACACTCTTCATCCTTCCCATTTTATCCCCAAAGAAAGCTTGTGTGGAATGACTGGCCCAGAATCACATAGTGATTTTCATGGCTGAGCCAGAAGTAGAACCTGCATTTCCTGAGTTTCAATTCAACACTTTAACCACTAGATGTGGTGACTTAGGAGTTTATCACACCAGAGGGTTCCACTATCCTGTCGCTCTTTAGTGATGTTTGGGCAACAGGAGCCCTCTGGTGGGATCGTGTCTCACGGTATTGAGAAGTGTAACACTTCCATTTTTGTCATGGAAGCCTTTCTGTAATTGGGAAGCATTTGTAAAATCTAATAGCAGGAAGTAGAAGACATGCTTCATACTCATGAATTGCACAGAGGACAGAATTAGACTGTAGGGTTGGCAGATGCTCCTTATTCAACCATTTTGCCTGAGTCGTACATAAAGAATAGTTGTCCCCACCTACTCAACAGATTTGCACTTAACAGGTACCCCAGGGAGGAATTATGCTCACTAACCGGCTTGGACAGTAGGCAGAAGGGTCTGGATGCAGCAGTGTTTGGTAGAAATATGGCTCCAGTTTGACATGTCTGGCCTCTGCGATATCTTTAGTGACTTCAAACAGCCCATCTTGAAGGCCTACATGCAGCAAAGGTTGTTATGCAAGAACAAGTGAAGAACAAGAGAGAAGAGATTTTATTTCTAAACCACTGTGCCTGTACCCCATTTTATAGGGTAATTTAAGTTTCCCAAGGCTTCAGCCTTTGATGAGGAAACAAAAATATTAAATATAAAAAAATGTCAAAGCCAAGCCTGTTAGGGTCTAGCTTTAAATTAGCAGATTATCAGAAATATCCCTTTGTCTATGCTTCCCTAAGAACAGAGATGACTCTGTTTGTAAGATTGGAAAGTTGGCAGTTTGAGGCCCAAGTTCCCATCACTAGTCCCAGCTTCTGCCAGCTTCTGCCAGCTTAGCAGTTCGAAAGCATGCAAATGCAAATAGATAAATAGGTAGCCACTTTGGTGGGAAGGTAACAGTGTTTGGTGTAGTCATGCTGGTCACATGACCATCAGAGTTGTCTTCAGACAACACTGGCTCTTTGGCTTAGTAGTAACAGAGATGAGCACTGCCCACTACAGTTGGTTACAACTAGACTTTACCTTTAGAAAGAGGAGACATGGCATACTTTCCCTGACCTCAGAATGGGACTTTTCATCAGGAGGGAAATGGGGAGTCATATTACTTCTCCATCTTCTTTATAAAAACAAAGACTTATTGTCCTGCTGATCTAAATGTATTTATTATTTCAGGTCAAAACTGAAGCGGGTTTTTACTACCTAGAAAACTCATTTACAGAGATGTTTCTGATTATGCATGCTTATAAGTAAATAAAGAATTAAAATTCCTCTTAAATATCAGGGTGTATGGGGACCCACCTTGCAGCTGAAAGGCTCTGCCCCAGTCAATAGCTTCTGTGTTTTCCAGCAGTGCTCGACAGGCATCTTTGTCCCAGTAGAAGACAGCATGCAAGTTGGTGTAGTAATCCCTATAGTCTTTCACCACCTGTAGGATATGGCACAAAGTTGGGCTGTGATATGTAACTACTGAGGGGCAAAAGGCAGGCAGATAAAAGAGATGGGGTTGGGGACAGCCACTTTGTTCAGTTTACTGCAAGAGAGCAAGAGGCAGGGACTGGAAGAAAGCAAATTAAATTGTGCATATAAATTATATGTGACAGAAGTGGAGGGGGCCTAAACCTTGATCTACTCAGTGCTTTTATTGCTGAGATTGGTACAGCATAGCTTCCAACATTTCACTGGTGAAAACTGGGGCATGAGTGGCCAAACAACATTAGAATGTGATCAAGATAAAAGTGAAAGTTATTAATGAGGAAGAACACAGAAATTAGGGACTTTTTCAAATGGGCAAAAAAGATGGGAGCATAGTGCGATGCTCCTGTCAATGTTGCGCAATTTGGCAAAGATTTTTAGGTGACGTTGTGTGACATCGCCATAATCCCACCATTATCCCGTGAATAGTTTTCCAGCTGCTTTTCATTTACAGGACTTTGAAGGAACCCAAAGAATTACCAAAAACAGAGGAGTAGAAACTAAAAATAATTGATATGAAAGAATTAGACATATTGATATTTTTAATTAACAACAAGACAACAAATAAAGTAGAAACAGAATGGCTTCCCTTTGATGATTATGGGAAACCTACATGAAAGAAATAGTTTGGAAATACTTTGGAGTGCATATGTCAATACATATTGTAATGACTTTAGAATGAATAGGTTACTGTTTTATAATATGTTTCTTTGTTGTTTAACTAATTATATGGTTAATCCATATACAAGAAAAATACCAGAACCTACAATCTTACAATTGTAAAGACTATACTTAAGGAGAGAAATACACAGGAAGACTTTTCTGGTCAATGACACAAAAATAGCACTTAGTATCTATGGAGTGTAATTAATAAATATTGATATAGAGAACATTTAATTAAAGAGAACATTAGAAATTATTGAGTGAGGTTAGAATGACGAATCAAATATCACTCCCAACTAATATGGGAAACTACAGGAAGTATATATTTTTAAATATAAAATATTTGTAAACTGTAACAATTTATAATGAGTTTGGTTTACTGTTCATTCTTCATTTTTACTTAAAATATGTAAAAATATAAATTAAAAATTGTATGCCTTTTGCAGGACTATCTTATTTTATTTTTTAATAGTGTCATGTACTTTAATGGTGGGGTGGGAATTATGATGATAATGACAACAATCATGCGGTGTTGATGTAACAGGGGACTCTTTCATACAAGGCTAAATTGGAAGTATAATTTAAGGTCAATTCGAATGCAATCATGGGTTTTACGTTATTGCGAATTAACTCTTCGCATGCAAATTCGGGCAAGAGGGAAGCCAATTCGAATGCAATCATGGGTTTTACGTTATTGCGAATGAAAGCTTCGCATGCAAATTTGGGCAGGAGGGGGTTATTTCCGGGTAACGGGAAGTAATTCCGAACGGAGCAGGGGTTCATGTAAATTCGCTAAACGAGCGAATTTACATAAATCCGCATTGGCTCCATTCGGAGTTGGGAGAAATTCCTCCCCGTTTGAAAGAGTCCAGGGCACTACCAGCATGTCTGTTAGTGGCCTGTCCTGGAGCCAATGGACTGTGTACTGAGTCTATCAGCACTTGTCCTACCTCCATACGTGGCCGGGTCAGGACGACTTTAAACTCAGGCCAAGAGTCCACTACCACTTCATGCTGAGCTGGGTTTCCACGGTTGATGTGCATCACTGCCCCACAAACCTGGCAATAAAAGATGGAATTGTGGTAAGACCGAATGCAAATGGATGAACTGCTGTATGACAAAATAGTGGACTGATTTACCTGGTCAGTAGTTACATTTAACTTAATAACTTACAGATTGTCTAGCCATTCATAGTGTTTCTATGCAAAACAAGGGCAATCACAAGATCATTTGGCTGAAAAAACAAAAAGAAGTCTATAGTTCACAGGTGTTTATTGTAGACCCTTTCTTACTTGCATTATTATTATTATTAGGCTTTATTTATATAGCGCTGTAAATTTACACAGCGCTATACATACAGTCAATTGAAATAGATGGTTCCCTGCCCTCAGGCTTACAATCTAAAAAGGCAAGAGACAGAAGGAGAAGGGAAAGGTGGTGGGGAAAGGGACCAAGTCCAGTGGATTTTCTCTCCCTCTGAGGACTGGGCCATGGCAGATAGACTGGAGGGAGGGCCCTGCTGCTTACACTGGCAAGGCCTGATGGCATTGGGCCTGCCTTTACACTCCCTTCGAGGCTGGACAATGGCAGATTGCGTTCGGAATGCATTCAGAATGATTTCCCATTACCCAAAAATGACTGCCCATTGCCCAAAATTGAGTGAGATGCTTTAATATGCAATAACATAAAACCCATGATTGCGTTCGGAATGACTTCTCTTTTGCCTGAAATTGCGTGAGATACTTTAATATACAATAACGTGAAACCCCATGATTGTGTTCGGATTGCCATTAGATTATACTTTCAATTTCCATCATCTGATAAACTCCATAGAGTTTTCTTAGGCAAAAAACACTCAGAGATAGTTTTGCCAGTTCCTGCCTCTGAAATATAGCCTAAAAACATGGTATTTTTGGCAGACAGACTGCCATGTATATTTTACACAGTGATAGTCCAAATGCTTTTCTCCACTGTCAGTATCATAACTCTGTCCCTGCACTGCTTCACATCTCTGACTGCCACCATCAAGCAAGCTGTGTGGAGACACGGTAGCCAGTGCCTCACTTTGGAGAGACAGGCTAAATGCATCCTCACTGGAACATTTACTGCAGCCAACCAGAGAGACTCTATAGAGTTTATCACATGATGGGAATTGGAAGTATTATCCAATGGCAGTCAGAACACAATCATGGGGTTTTGCGTTATTGCGTGAGAGCTGATCACATGCATTTTCAGGCAATGGGAAGTCCTTCCCAATGCAATTGTGGGGTTTCACGCTATTGCGTGAGAAACTATCACATTCAACTTCGGGCACTGAGAGGCAATTTCGGGCAGTTCCGTACGAGATGCGGCATCAATACGCAATCATGTAAATTCACTGAACTAGTGAATTCACTCAATTCCAAACTGGCCCCACTTTCATTTCTTTTGAAATTGAGAGAAATTCCTCCCGTGTGCTAATCTCCTACAGTGTGTGTGTGTGTGTGTGTGTGTGAGAGAGAGAGAGAGAGAGAGAGAGAGAGAGAGAGAGAGAGGACTTCTCATCTCTTGTGCTGTATCCCCTGAGTCAGGTACCTAATAGGAGTTGGGCATAGGAAAACCCTGCTTTTGTTGTTCTGCTGTTGTAATTTTGTTTTTGTTTCCCTCCTGTTTTCACTTGTTCTTGTTAACAGTTATGTGCTTATAATGGAATGCTAGGGTTTAAATTGATTTTGATAAGTAACTGAGCTCAGGATTAGCTCTGAGGCTGATGCAGGGCTTGCATTATTTGTAATTTATTTCTGCATTCTTATCATGAAGAATAGTAGGTGCTACCCCTTTGGGCTAGGTGGAGACAAGGTGAGATGATGAGTTCAATGTGCAGGAAAAAACTGGTGATGAACCCTAAGTATGAGTCCCTGTCTGTGTGTGTGTGAGAGAGAGAGAGAGAGAGAGGGAGAGAGAGAGAGAGAGAGAATGAATGAATGAATGAATCTTACTGGGAGTGTCTTAGGCAGGTTCCTTCGCAGCATATCCTCTAGCAACTGCAGTTTGGAGGAGCAGTTCAGGATCAGCATGGCTGGTTGGATGAGAGTTGTTGACCAGTGTGGTTGGGAAACACCTGGGGAGAGAGACGAAAGAGAGAGAGAGAGAGAGTCAGAAATTTATCTATTCCTTTGAAAAATACTTTTAGCATATGCAGAAATACCATGGCTGGTTGTTCCACAAGGAAGTGCTCAAAGAATTGCTGCAGGTTCCTGCGAGGCCTTGCTCCTAAAACAGAGATGTGGAAGTGGGCCTTTCCCTGAAAAGATGAAGACTAGCTCCTGCTCATTTACAGAGTCCCCTTCTTTTGGGTAGCTTCATATTACCCATTTGCCTAGCATGGAGGAAAATATGAAATAGTAACAAAGTCCTAAAGCGTAACAGCATTGTTGAGGGAACAAACTTGCTTCCGCTAAAGGCATTTGATGACAACTGCAGTGCATACCTAAAGGGTTCAGTTTAGCTGAGAGAATAACAGAGCAGCCTCCTCTCACAAGGCCGCTGGGATGACATCTGGTTCCAGCCGTATTTAAGCACAACTGTCATCTAGCTAAGCAGACTTTGAATCTTGAAGGAATGAACCATTAACAGAATGGTGACTTGGCTTATGATCCAGCTGCTTGGACAAGGAGGGGAGGGATACACAGAAAATTTGGGAATTTAAAGTTAAAGTCAAAGTCAGTTTATTGTGTTTTAGTGAACAGCTATTTCACACAAATAGGGTCAAGGGTCAAATCATTTTTCATGCCTTTTGTAAACTTTATAGCACATGTTTGTAGAGCCTTAATAAGAAATCGGGATGTTCTAAAAGATACAAATTTCTCTACATCAGGCAACAGAAAACAAACCTTCATAAGAGATGAACTTCCCTTGAATGATTTAAACGAGGATAAATATAGTTGTTTCTAAGGTCATTATAAACAAGGCATCCAAGCAGCACATTAATGCTATATAATTCTATTGAAACAGAATTACAGCCACATACTCCATCTTTCATAGGAACTCTCTTATGCTGCACCATTGAAACTGCTAATAGGAGAACATTTAATCTTGCATGTCTAATGGCTAGCCTCATTTTAGTATTAGGTAGATCCACCAGATGTCTTGCAAGAAATAGATACAGCAGAGTAAAAGAAACAAAAAATTATTAGATTGGGAGGACTTAATTTTAGTCATCTGAGATTGCATCTCAGTATCCTTAATTCTTTGGAGTAAGACCCACCACCATTCCCTTCCCCTTTTGTGTCGTGTCTTTTTAGATTGTAAGCTTGAGGGCAGGGAACCATCAAATTAACAAGATTTTATGAACAGTACTGTGTAAATTTACACACTATATAAATAAAGGTTAATATTATTATTATTATTATTTAGGAATTTAAGAGTTTAGAAATGTAACCTTATATCTTATAGCAAGAATCTATACATTCTCCACTGAATGTGAATTTCATTGAATCCTGCAGGATTTAACCTTTATCTATCTATCTATCTATCTATCTAGTTCCTGCACAGGGAGCAGAAAGACAGCTGTGTCTGGGAGGACATTCTTGACTGGATGTGATTTCAAACTTGGGTGAGTGTGTTTGCTTCGTCCTGACTGTGTCCTCTTATTGAGCACCTGGTCTCAGGGGTGAGGTGGGGACTTCTGTGAGTCACTGGGGGTGGAGTGTTAAATTGAACATGTATAAGAAATGGAAAAGGGGGGAAATCACCAAAAAGGAATTCAGACAGATGATAACAACAACAACAACAACAACAACAACAACAACAATTTTTATTTCTATTTCCCACCTCTCCTTTTGGATCAAGACGGGAGTCCAACATATTATTAGAATACAGTTTGCCTCAATTTATATTATAGTTAATTATCTTAAAAGTCATTACGTAGTTAATTATAAAACAGTAAAAATAGCAATAAGAACAATAAAATTCAATCCTTCAGCGCAGTAGGTAGGTGTTGTCTCTTCCATCATTGATCTGGTTTAGACAGTCGTTCAATAATCTGTCATAGTATGTCGGGTGGGTAGGCCCACCGGAAGAGATCCATCTTAAGTGCCTTCTAGAAGGCATCTAAGGTGGTAATAAGATGGATCTCTTCCGGCAAGTTATTCCACAATTTTGAGGCTGCAGCTGAGAATGCCCTATGGGAAGTTGTCATCAGTTTTGTGTTCTTATATTCTAACAGATTCTCCCCTGACGTTCTGAGAGTGCGGGGCGGATTGTGTAGGGAATAACTCGGGCCCAAGCCATATAGGGCTTTAAAGGTAACAATCAACACTTTGTATTGCGCCCGGCAGCTAATCGGTAGCCAGTGTAATGATTTTAATACAGCAGTGATGTGTTCCATCCTGGATGCCCCTGTAAGTAACCTCGCTGCCGCATTCTGGATCAACTGAAGCTTCCAGACTTGGTACAAAGGTAGCCCCATGTAGAGTGCATTACAGAAATCTAAACAAGAGGTTACGAGTGCATATATCAATGTTTCAAGGTCCTCTTAGCCCAGGTAGGGACGCAGCTGGCATATCAACTGTTGTTGGTACCCTGCACTCCTGGCTGCACCAGGGGTAAAGTCAGAAAAGCTAAAGTGCAGAATGAGCTTAGACTTGCTAGAGAGGTTAAGAACAATAAAAAGAGGTTTTTGGTTATGCTCATAGCAAAAAGAAGAAAAAGGAAATGGTAGGGCCATTATGTGGAGAAGATGGCAGAAGGCTAACAGGGGACAGAGAAAAGGCAGAGCTACCGTATATACTCGACTATATGTCGACCTCATGTATAAGTCAAGTCCAGGTTTGGGGGCCAAAATTATGGATTTTGCCATGAACTATGGATAAGTTGAGGGTAAAACTTGGAGGCTCCTTCAATGTGTGTATGTATGCACAGCAAGGGGGACTCATTTTTTAAAAAAAAATTAAATAAGTCTTATGATCATAACACAACATATATAATAAAGCTTTACAAAATATTATCAGCATTAGATCACATACTTTTTGTCCCCTCCCCTCCCTTCTCCTCCTCCAATGGCTATGACCAAATAAATTAGTACCCATAATGTGGAATATCTTATTAATACTTTCTCTAACTTCATTGTACCCCTTTTCAACTTTAACTTTCTCAGTCTAACATCCGCATTTCTTCCACCAGACTGTTTTGTTTATTTGACCCTTATACTGTATTTTCCTTTTCTTTCCCTTAAATATTCAAATAAAAGATGTTCTGCAATATAATGTGACCAATTCCCCCCCCCTGCAACATTGTTTATTTTTCCAACCCAATGAAATTACAGCATGTGTGTCCCTTCACAAATTTTTTTATTATGTGATCTTCTGTTTTATTCAATCTGAATTTTCTCAAATTCAGAGTTAAACAATTCTCCTTATCAAACTGAAAGTTTCTCTCTGTCATCCTGTTTATCTCCTATATAACATATAAACAAAAATTTTGTACAATGTTTTCAATCCAAAATTTTTCAATCCTAATTGGTTTCCCTCTTCCATCAAATATCCTTTATCTTTTATTACTCTTCCTAACTCTTGATTTCCTCCTTTGTTTAGATATTCTAATAGGTATTTAAATTTGCTTTTAAACCATTTTAAATTTTCCATTTTTATACTTTTAAACCATTTGTTCCATACCTGTTGTATTGATAAAAAGAGGCCCTTCTTCACATCTGCAATCTTCTTACTTGGTTTCATTTGTAACATAGCTGTGTAATCCATGTTATTCACATATTTTTCTATTCTAACCCACCTTTCCCCTCCCTTCATATTCAAAGTATAATAATTTAACTATTTAGATTGAATCAAAATATAATTCCAAAGATGGGACTCCCAAGAGGGACTTTTATTGAGGCTTTTTACTTCAGTGTTTCAACTTTGGTTTCACCCTTGACTTCCCAGACAGCAGCGGCCAGCGCAGGCAGGAGAAGGACTCTGTTTAACAGCAGTCAGTCACCCAGAACTCTTTCTGCTTGGCTCAAGAGAAAAAGAAACTCTCTCCTGACTGCATGGGGAAATCCAAAGGAGCTGCTATCACATTATCATAAAGACTCATAAATAAGTCAACTTGTCATTTTGAGGTCAATTTTTGGGCATTTTTAAACTTATAAACGAGTTTATACAGTACTCAACACCTTCTTTGCCTCAGTCTTCCCATAAAAGGAAAAAGCTGGTCAATCTGAGGAAAATGGAGCAGAGGACACAATAGGGGAAATGCTGCACAGGATAAGTAAAGAGGTAGTGCGGGAATACTTGGTTAATCTAAATGAATGTAAGTGTCCAGGACTAGTTGAACTACATCCAAAGGTATTAAAAGAATGGACCAATGTAATCTCAGAACCACTAGCAATAATTTTTGAGAACTCTTGGAGAACAGGCAAAGTCTCAGCAGACTGGAGGAGGGCAAATGTTGTCCCCATTTTAAAAAAGGGAAAACAAGAGCATCCCAACAATTGTCACCCAGTTAGTCTGACACCTATACCAGGAAAGATTCTAGAGCAGATTATTTAACAGAGAGTCTTCAGGAGGGAATGCCATAATCACAAAAAGTCAACATGGGTTTCAAAGAAACAAGTCATGCCAGACTAATCTGACCTCTTTTTCTGATGAATTATTATTCTTATTCTTCTTATTATTATTATTAACCATTATTTATATAGTGCTGTGGACAGTGGTCCATGGTAGATGGAAGGAATGCAGTGGATATAGCATATCTTGATTTTAGTAAGGACTTTGACAAGGTCCACCATGATATTCTTGCAAACAAGGCAGTAAAATATGGGCTAGACTGTTAGGTGGGTTTGTAATTGATTGGCCAGCCAAACCCAAAGGGTGCTTGGCAATGGCTCCTCTTCATTTTGGAGAGAAATGACCATTGGGTGCCACAAAGTCCTGAATCTGACTGGCAGTAAGAGCTGTTTGACAATGGCACATACTCCTTTGGAGTGTGGTGGAGTTTCCCTCTTTGGAGGTTTTTAAACAGAGGCTGGATGGTCATCTGTTAGGAATGCATTGATTGTGTGTTACTGCATGGCAGAGGGTTGGACTGGATGGCCCTTTCTTCACTATAGATTAGTACATCTTAGTTAATTAAACTATTGTCTGTAGCCTGCAGTCTTCACAATTCTCATAGTCTCTGGATTCCAAACTTCCCTAACCAGCAGAGAGAGAGGAGAGGAAAAAAAACTGTTGACAGACATGGGCTAAACTTTTCTCCAGAGAGCCTCAAGACAGCCCCAATGCTGCTTCTCTCTATGAGAATCCTTGAATTCTTCACATATTACAAACTCTGCATTCAGGCTTACTGTAAAGATAAAGGAAAGAACCAGGGAGGAAAGAGAAAGAAAAGGCAGAAATAGACAGCCCTTTTGCACCATCACCCGGGTTGCTTCGGAGCAAAGCATTTATATGCCGCACATCTTGAAACTGCCCTGAAGCCACCTTGGCCGTTTACATGTGGGTGGCTTCAAGGCACTCCAGTAGTGTTGCAGATGTATGCTGCATGCTGCTGGAGCATCTTAAACCTGGCATCTATAGTTTTTTTGTGGAGCTTTCTGGCTATGTGGCCATGCTATGAACATGGCCACATAGCCTGAAAGCTCCACAAAAAACTATAGTTGCAGCTGGCACACTTGCTTTAACAGCGCAAAAGCAGCAGAAGTTGCAGAAGTCTGGGCTCCAGGTTCAAGGCTGATTCTAGGCATACACTGAAATTGTGAGTGTGCATGTTCAGGGGAGATGTAATCTCATCCAATACACACTGAATCTCCTTTTCCTGATCTGCTTTTCAATTGGCCAAGAACACTTCTGTCTTGTCTAGATTAAGTTTCAATTTATTCACCCTCTTCTAGTCCATAACTGATGCTAGGTGCCAGTTTAGAATTGAGACAGCTTCCTTGGATGGAGGTGGATTGCACTGAGCTATATCAGGTGCCAAAATAGTCATGCAGTTGTCAGGGGAGTAGAAGACGGAGGAACTGCCACCTTTTTCTGACTTTCTGTCAGCACATGCAACAGCATTTGTGGGTAAGGGGACACCTCCAGGTCTCCAGCCATTGATCAGATGTGGGGTTGTGTCCAGGTGTATTCTGGGTGTTGCACATCTGAGAAAGAGGCCTTCTCCTTCTACTTTTTTTTCAGCTGCAGGAGAATGCACCCCAGCACCTGGTTGCTGACCACTGAGATAAAGTTGTACCTGCAAATCCCTCAGCAACTCTTATGCACCCAGAGTGAGAGACATGATACAAGAAGGTATAGGATATTTTCCCCAACATCTCAAGGAATACCTAAAAAGACATAATTAGGAATTACGCCTGCACATGTCACCAATAGAATCCTTGCCATAATCAGCTAGAAAGTGCTATTACCAAAGGTATATAAAAATAGATGACTTCACATGTAATGAGATGATAGAGCTAGAACACACATGGGAGGAAAGATTTAAGTAGAATAATACTAGATTAGTAGAGGGAAGATGTAAATCTGAATTCATGGTTGGAAATACTGGACGCACCATAACAACTTGCTACCCTGGCCTCAGAGGGATAGGAGAAGCAGGCACAGCTCCACCATGCCTAGCCCCAGAGGCAGATGACAGGCTCTCCCTCTGTTCCAATTGCACCATCCTAGCCTTGGAGGGAGAGAAGAACCAGTATGTGCCGGATTTGAGCCCCTTCCCCACTGCCATTCTCTTCTCTTTTTTTTTGTCATCACAGATTTTAAGCCTGAGGGAGGCCAAGGATGGCTCCATCCTTGCTATTCTTCCAGCGGCAAATAAAGACATTCTTGTGCTGGCAGGTCTTTGCAAACTGATAAGGGCTGGGAATGTTAGCCTAATGAAATTTTAAGTTTCGTGCTTTTAACATATTCTGTTTTAACTCAAAAATGTTTGAACTTTTAAAATGGTTTAATTGTTTTTAAATTTTATATTTATACATTTTAATGTTGTATTGTTTTTAAACTGTATTGTTTTAAAGCTGCTGTTCACTGCCTTGAGTCCCTATATTGGGAGAAAGGTGGGATATAAGAAATTAATCATCATCATCATCATCATCATCATCATCATCAATTTAACACTCTATTAAGCCGCTCTGAGATCCTCTGTGACTAAAGTGCGGAATTTAAATACTCTAAATAAGAAAATTTCTACAGTGTTCCCTGTACCTTACAGATGGTGTCAGAGAAATAAGAACCAGAGAGGTTTGATTTTAGTGTTTTTGCTTGTTGGCCAGAAGTGATTAGATTAATGTAATGTTCACGTATAGTAAGAAAACAATTCTAAAACAATTTTATGCTGTATGTTAAGAACTGCAGGTATTTTATTGGCTAAATGCTGGTACACTCCACAAATACTATTTGCAGACTTATGGAACTGAAAGATATGCTCCTATATGTTTATAAGTAAAATATCTAGTTATAAGGCCTCCACATGGGGTCCAATGTTTTAACAAAACTGATTTTTATTAATTATTGGAGTACAATCTGATCAGATGAAGAGAAGACTTTAGATACACTGTTTTTGAAATCAGTAAAAGTGTCCGTACAGTTTTTTGAGGAATGCCAATGGGATTAGATCTCAAAGTGAACATCTCTCTCTCCTGCAGAGTGATGGCAGGCTCTGTAGCAGTTGGGCCAGGCAGACTTATGGAGGAGCCCTCTCTCATTCTTTCTATCCTATTTTTCAGGATGTATTGAACAGATATGACACAACTCAGATAATTTCTGGTAACCTCGACGTTCATTTATGCTCTGCATGTTGAAGTTATCTAGGGCAACATGTCCATATATTGGGTAGCCAGCTGCATGGGCTTTCATGGCCACTGACCTTGCTACCACAGCTAAATAGTGCTTTCTACGGTGTGAGGGCAGGGTGTAACCATGTCCCATTGCCCCAAGTGGATCCATTCCGACCCAACTGATGAGCTGACCATCGGGATTCAGGATGCAGGCACTGAAGAAATACTGCACCATGTTGGACAGGAACCTATGGCTTTGTTCATTGCCCCCATAGGGCCAGGTTTCATTCATCAGTTGAACATGAGAGGCATTCAGGGAGGAAAGTGTGAAGCCAGGATCTAGCCTGGAAGAAAAGAAACATAAGAATTCAGCCAAAGAGGTAGCTAGATTTTTAAATGCAAAGCTCAATCTAAAGTTCTATCTAGTTCCATTCTCCCCCAGTCATGAGATGGGCAACAGTTTGCCCTTCATATCACCAGAACTATTCTGTCTCTATAGAAGTTGGTTGTTATGATGTGAGACATAGCCATTAAGTGATAATCTTTTTTCAAAAGCCATTAGTGTTGATGACCAAACCTTCATAACATAAGAATTACTGTCCTGTGAGCAGGAAAAAGGGCATGGAGCTCAGGGAATACAAGTGTCATGCCACAGATCAGCTCTAATGAATATTTCTTTCCATCTATAGACTCTTCCACAGGTGAAGCCTTGATGAAATGCTCTCCACAAAACAGGGCAGCCTCTCCTTATGTTTTGATAACTGGTGCCTGGTTTCCTGTGCCAAACTCCTGCTGGGCATGGGAGCAACTCTTGCTGGACATGGGAGCAGCTCCTTCCTTCTCTTGCTTGCCTACTTTCCAGCCAACTCATGGAAGTGGCAACACTCAGTTAGGCGGGAGGAAACTTGGTACTTCCTGTCTGGAGGTTCCCCCATTATTTTCTTGTCTCTGCTGATGGGATGGAGATGAGATTGTTATTAATTTTTTGTTTTCTCACTCATTACTTGTCACACAGCACTCCCAAAAGATGACTATGGCCCGATACAGACGGCCCAAAAGGGCTGTCCCCACAGTGTGAGTGGGAAGTGTGCAGCATCTTCACACTCCCCAGCCCCAGGCACATATGGAGGGTGCCATTTTAGAATCACACCATCCATACGTGCGCGCTCCAATGATGTCATGGTGTGTGCCACATCCAGACAGACCGGCGTGCACCTGACATAATCGTGCTGCTTGAGGGTGCCTAGGGCGCCCTTTCTTCAGTGCAAAAAGGAGCTCTGAAACAGAGCTTCTTTTGCAGAAGTGCTTAATTCCCACAACAACCAGATTGCCACAGGAACAAAGGAAGGGGAAAAGGGACCAGGAGGCCCCTTTTTCCCTTGACTCTGCCAGTCGGGCATGAAGCCCCGAGGACAGCCCTTTCCAGGCCACAGGCCATGGAGAAGGGGAATTTTACCCTTTCTTCGTGGCCTGGGAAAGCGGTGGAGGGTTGTCAGTGAAGCTGCCCTGGCCCCAATCCAGTGGTCAAAGGGGTGCCTATGGACCACCCTTTTTGGGTGGTCTGTATAGCCCCTATCCAATCTTTGTCTGAAAATCTTCAAATAAGATTTCACCATCCTCTAAAGCAATCTGTTGTACTCTTGAAAAGCTCTTAACATCAGTTAAGTTTGTCCTAATGTTTAGGTGGAATTTCTTTTCTTGAACTTTCAATCCCTTGGTCAATGTCCTGGGATTTTATTGCACTGCCCTTTTCCATCCTTTTCTGCCGAACTAGGCATGGGATGAAAACTTTTAACCATGGATTTCAGGACTTCTGGTGTAATGGTGTCTGAGAAGGACATGGGTTAGAGAGCTCTCTCAACCTAGCCTTCACTATAGCGGTTCTTGGTGGAATGGGGCTATCTTCTACCCATCCATATCCTCTCAGGGTTGAGAGGGTAACTTGTTTGGCAAGGGGGGGGGGTCTGTGATACCTCACCTCCACATAAGGGGGTTTGAGAAGAAGAGCACAGACTGAAAGCTGCTGACTCCTGCTATAGCAACCCTTGTATGTGGTAGAAGACGCTGAACACACCAATGAAAAAGCAATGGAGAAGCAACACTAAGAGATTTGACAGTTGTATTGCCTTTTAGTAGTTCCTGAAGGAGAACTTAGAATATAATCAAACTAGAGGAGTATTGGACAACTTTAAAGAAGTGTGTAACCAACTTTGGGGATGATTTGGAATTTTTTCTCTCTTTTAACAATATTTCTTTAAGAGAAGCTGTTGGGGACTACAATACCCAGAGTACTTGGTGCTACCTAAAGCGGAAGTGAATTGGAGTGAATGTGGACAAAGAATTAAGGGGTAGATGACAAACAGGCAAAGTGGATATATTTGACTCAGTTTGGAAGATGGACTGTTAATGATTGGAAGTTGGTGGTAATAGTAGTTGTTGCATCCTATCCCTGGTTTGGTTGGACACATATGGATGGTGCCTTAAGAAGCTTACATTGTTAAAGGACTACATTTCCCAGAGTTACTAGTGGGGAGATTCAACCTACTTCCGGAGGTGGGGAGATGTGAGAGAGAGGCAGAAGACGTGAGGTTGTAGAGGGGAGGAGGAATCATGGAAGACAGGAAAGAGAAGTGGAAGGGACGGAGTGACAGCAGAGAGGAGAAGACACAAGAGAGAAGCGGAAGGGATGGAGTTGTAATGAGGAGGAGGAGACACGAAAGAGGAGAGGAAAGGACGGAATGGCAGCGAAGAGGAGGAGACACGAGAGAGAAGCAGAAGGGACGGGGTAGTAGTGAGGAGGAGGAGACATGAAAGAGGAGAGGAAGGGATGGAGTGGCAGTGGAGAGGAGGAGATACAAGAGAGAAGCAGAAGGGATGGAGTGGTAGCGAGGAGGAGGAGACACAAAAGAGAAGCGGAAGAGATGGAGTGGCAGTGGAGAGGTGGAGACATGAAAAAGAAGTGGAGGAGGGGAAGACGCGGAAGGGACTGAGGTTTAATTTAAATAAAATAAAAGACATTAAATATCCATTAAGAGAACGGACAATTTGATCAAATAAAGGAGAAGAAATACAACGCAAGAAAAGAGGAGAAAAGAAGGAATAAAGAGGTGAAGAGAAGAGAAGCTTAACAACAAAAGGAAAAGAATATAAGGACACAGGAGTAACAAGAAGAAGCAAAGGAAGAGGAAAAAAAAGAACAGGTTGAAAAACTTGGGAACATAGAAAATATGGCGAAATACAACAAAGGGCCTACACAAACTCAACTTACTTTTTCTAATACAAGAAGAGGATCTTCGGAGGATGTGGTCAAAATGATAGATCCAAATATACTTATTTTAGATGAAATTAGAAGAGTAAGAGAAGAAATAAAAGAAGCGCGATTAGAAACAAAAGATGATATTAAAATCACTTGTGAAGAATTAAGAGGTGAGATCAAAGATGTGAGATCGGAGATATGAAAAGATTTGAAAAAAGAGCTAGATATTCTAGGGAAAAGGATAGACAAATTATCATCAGATAAAAAAAATGGAGTTGGAAGTAGAACAAATTAAAGACACAACTAAGGTTTTGGAGAAAAATTCAGAGACATTAAATCAACAATAAGAGGAACAAAAAAGAATGGAATGGAATATTGAATTACGACATAGGGAGAATGTATTAAATTAAGAGGACTAAAAGAAAAATCTGGAGAAGACATATACGAAACAATAATTCCAGCTTTAGCTAAATTTATTGGTATTTCGACAAGACAAATGGAAATTGAAAAAGATAAAACTTTTCAAATTAATTCCCCTGTAGCAGAAGACAAAATGATACCAAGAGATGTTTTAGTATGTTTTTTGAGATCTAAAGTAAGAGATGAATTTATACAACAAAGCTATGTATCTAAATTAACAATAGAGAACAGTGAAATTAAGATTTTTAAAGACATCCCTCCCCAAATTATGATTAATAGACAAAAATATAGACATCTTACACAATTACTGAAAAATTTAAATATTGAGTACAGGTGGGAAAGAATTGAAGGACTATCTTTTCAATATCAAGAAGGTACAAGATATACACTATTGAGAAAGCAAATGAAATGGAAGTCAGATTGAGAAAAGAATACAGAAATGGTGAAGGAAAGAAAAAATGGAAGAAACCACCATACCAAAGAAGGGAGAGCGACAAAAACAAAAGACAGAAAAAGAGAAGGAGATAATGGAATAACAGAGAGAGAAAATCAGGAATTGATTTCAGTGACAAAGCAGAACAAAGAGAAGGAGAAAGAGCAGGAAGAAAGTGAAGAATCAAGAGGAAGTCGAGAATTCACAAAAGAAGATATCTCAGAGGATAATACAGAAATTGATCTTCTAGGTTGAACAAAACTATCTTTGTAACATTTTTTTCTTTTTCTTTTTCCTTTTGTCGACCGAACTGTTGACATTATACAGTTATATTAAGAGTAAAATAAATAAAATTAGTGGGAGGAAGGAGTGGCACAATAACAACAACAACAACAATAACAGCAACAATAAACAACAACAATACATTAAAATAATTAATGATGTCTACAAAAATACTGTCATGGAATATAAAAGGAATCAACAATCAATACAAAAGAAATATAATTTTTCATCAACTTGAGAAGTTAAAATGTGATATAATATGTACCCAAGAAATTAATATAAAAAATGAAGAAATAAGATATATAAGGAATCCTATGTTAGGCCATTGTTATGCTTCAACCAACAACTAAACAGAAGAAAGGAATAGCAATTTATTTAAACAAGAAATTTGAAGCTAAAGAAATATTTTCAGACAATGGGTAAGGAACACACATAGCTATAGAAGTTAAGCTAAGAAACATGGTTATGTTGTTGGTTGGACTATATGCACCATCTGAAAACAGAGATACCTTTTATGAAAAAATACATAAGAAAATGGAAATTTTAACTTATGATAATATCATAATTCTTGGAGATTTTAATGCAGTTATAAAACCAGAGCTGGATAGGAAATCAAATAAAGGAAGTAAGATAAAGAAGAATCAGGCAAAACTTCCGAAATCCTTTTTTACTATATTAGAGACCTTTTCTTTACAAGATGTTTGGAGACATAAACATGGTCAAGCGAAGGAATTTACTTTTTTTTTTTTTTCAGAATCACAAAACTCCTTTTCAAGGATAGATTTATTTTTAGTTTCTAAAACTCTACTATCCAATATCCAATACATGGAAATACTGCAAAAACCGTATATTAATGAGTATACAAGAAAATAAGTTAGAGTTTTCATGGAAATTGAATACTTGTTTACTTAATGATGAAAAAGTAATAAATAATATAAAACAAAATCTGAAATGGTATTTTAAAGAAAAACTGAGGATAAGCCAATGAAAACTGTTTGGGACGCTAGTAAAGCTGTGATTAGGGGATTGTTTATTAAAAGAAATGCAGAATATAAAAAGAGAACTAAAGAAGAAGAAATTAAATTATTGGCAGAAATTGACAAAAAAGAAAAGAATGGAAAAATAAAGGTCATAAAAATTTAAAACTAGAGTTGGATATATTACAAGAAAAATTGAAAACACTATATATTTCTGAGATAGAGAAGAAAATAACTCAAGCAAAACAGAAGAATTTTGAAGCTGGAAATAAAGCAGGAAAATTATTGGCTCAGAAATTTTAAAAAAGAAAAGAAATATATCAATGAAATAAAACACAAAGATAAACGTCTTACTACGCAAAATGAAATTATTAAAGCATTTGAAGATTTTTTGAAGATCTGTATAATGACAAAGAAAGAACAGATGAAAGTGTAAATAAGATTAAGCAATATATTGACAGACATAATATTATACAATTAAACGACACTCAGCACAACATTATAAATCAAGAATTTTCAAATAATGAAATAGAAGAGGCTATTCAAAGGTTAAAATTGCAAAAAGTACCAGGGCCAGATGGATTATTGGCAATATATTATAAAAAAATCATGCAAAAATTAATTAAACCACTTAAATTAACATTTAATGAAGTTAACACTATGGGCATTCCAGAATCTTGGAAAAAAGCAACGATCACTCTTATACCTAAAGGTGATAAAGATGAAACAGATATAAAGAATTACAGACCTATTTCCCTGACAAATGTGGATTACAAAATTTTTACTTCACTAATAGCAGAAAGATTTTAAAAAGTTGTAATTGAGATAATACACGAAGATCAGAATGGTTTTTTTCCAAATAGACAAATGAAGAAGAATATAAGAACAGTAATAAACATTCTTGAACATTTCGAGTATTACAATGAAAGAAAACTAGCATGTATATTATTAGACGCGGAGAAAGCATTCAATAGGGTTAACTGGAATTTCTTAATAGAATTGATTTATAAGATGTAAATGGGACCAAAATTTACCAACTGGATTAAAGCAATATATAAAGAACAGCAGGCACAATTATTAATAAATCAAGAAAAATTAAAAAAAATTGATATTCGAAGAGGAACAAGGCAAGGGTGCCCTTTATCTCCGCTATTGTTTACACTTACTTTAGAAATAATGAATAATAAAATAAGAGAAGATCAAAGTATCAATGGAGTGAAAATTAAGGGGACATACACCAAAATAAAAGCTTTTGCAGATGATATTATTCTTTTCCTAGAGGACCCAGTGAAGTCTATACAAACTCTTATAAACACCATTAAAGAATATGGAGAAGTTTCAGGATTCAAAATAAACATGGAAAAACATCTATCCTTGCAAAAAAATTAACAAAATCAGAAGACCTAGAATTAAAGTCTATCTCTGGGTTTAATATTGTTAATAAAGCTAGATACTTGGGAATTAATATTACTAAAAGGAATATTGATCTGTTTAATAATAATTATAATAAAATATTGGTAGATATAACAAAGGATTTGGAAAAATGGTCCAAGTTACATCTTTCATTTTTGGGAAGAACAGCTCTAATTCAACAAAATGTATTACCTAAGATGGTATTTTTGTTTTCAAATATTCTGATTATATCTAATGAAAAATGTTTCAATCAATGGCAAAAAGATCTGTCCAAATTTTTATGGCAGGGTAATAAAGCAAGAACGAGATGGAGGGGTGCACTGAGGTGATATACAAGAAAAAAAGAACAAGCAAAATGTTAAAGTATATAAGTATGAAAGAATGTTATAATTTGTTTTTATGTTTTTTTTTGTAAAATTTCAAAAATACTAAATAAAAAAAAAGAACGAGATGGAAAATACTGACAGAGGATAGACAAAAAGGGGGATGTAATCTACCAAATTTGAAGCTATATTATTA
This sequence comes from Urosaurus nigricauda, assembly GCA_034509955.1. Taxonomy (NCBI): domain Eukaryota; kingdom Metazoa; phylum Chordata; class Lepidosauria; order Squamata; family Phrynosomatidae; genus Urosaurus; species Urosaurus nigricauda. Next base: position 124,420,884 of record JAOEGL010000001.1, on the reverse strand, counting down.
TTCAGCATGCATTAACTGGCTAGAGGAATGGGTTGATTTAACTAATGAAAATTTATTAAAAATAGAAGGTTCTAATTTGAGGTTGGGATATCATGCATATATGTGGTTTAGTAAACTGAAAGAAAATAAAATATTTAATCATAGAATCATAGAATCATAGAATCATAGAATTGGAAGAGACCACAAGGGCCATCCAGTCCAACCCCCTGCCATGCAGGAACTCCAAGTCAAAGCATCCCTGACAGATGGCCATCCAGCCTCTGCTTAAAGACCCCTAAGGAAGGAGACTCCACTACACTCCGAGGGAGTGTGTTCCACTGTCAAACAGCCCTTACTGTCAGGAAGTTCCTCCTAATGTTGAGGTGGAATCTCTTTTCCTGCAGTTTGCATCCATTGTTTCGCGTTCTAGTCTCTGCAGCAGCAGAAAACAAGCTTGCTCCCTCCTCAATATGACATCCCTTCAAATATTTAAACAGGGCTATCATATCACCTCTTAACCTTCTCTTCTCCAGGCTAAACATCCCCAGCTCCCTAAGGCGTTCTTCATAGGGCAAGGTTTCCAGACCCTTCACCATCTTAGTTGCCCTCCTTTGGACATGCTCCAGTTTCTCCACATCTTTTTTGAATTGTGGTGCCCAGAACTGGACACAGTATTCCAGGTGGGGCCTGACCAAAGCAGAATAGAGTGGCACTATAACTTCCCTTGATCTAGAAACTATACTTCTATTGATGCAGCCTAAAATTGCATTGGCTTTTTTAGCTGCCGCATCACACTGTTGACTCATGTTCAGCTTATGGTCTACTTGGACTCCTAGATCCCTTTCACATGTGGTCTCATTCAGCCAGGTGTCCCCCATCCTGTATCTGTGCATTTCATTTTTCCGCCCTAAGTGCAGAACCTTACATTTCTCCGCATTGAATTTCATTTTGTTAGCACTGGCCCAGCTTTCTAGTCTATTCAGGTCATTTTGAATTTTGATCCTGTCCTCTGGGGTATTAGCTACTCCTCCCAGTTTAGTGTCATCTGCAAATTTGATAAGTATGCCCCCAATTCTGTCATCCAGATCGTTAATAAAGATGTTGAATAGCACTGGGCCCAGGACAGAGCCCTGTGGGACCCCACTGGTCACTTCTCTCCAGGATGAAAAGGAGCCATTGTTGAGCACCCTTTGAGTTCGGCCAGTCAACCAATTACAAATCCATGTAACAGTTAACTTGTCTATCCCACATTTTGCAAGCTTGTTTGCAAGAATGTCATGGGGAACCTTGTCAAAGGCCTTACTGAAATCGAGGTATACTATATCCACAGCATTCCCTTCATCTACCAAGCTGGTAATTTTATCAAAAAAAGAGATCTGGTTTGTCTGGCATGACTTGTTTCTCTGAAACCCATGTTGGCTTTTTGTGATTATGGCATTGGCCTCTAAGTGTTCACAGACTCTCTGCTTACTGATCTGCTCTAGAACCTTTCCTGGAATTGATGTCAGACTAACTGGACGATAATTGTTGGGATCCTCTTTTTTCCCCTTTCTGAAGATGGGGACAACGTTTGCCCTCCTCCAGTCTGCTGGGACTTCTCCTGTTCTCCAGGAGTTCTCAAAGATGATTGCCAATGGCTCTGATATTACATTTGCCAGTTCTTTTAATACTCTAGGATGTAGTTCATCTGGTCCTGGAGATTTATATTCATTTAGGTTAACCAGGTATTCCTGTACTACCTCTTTACTTATTCTGTGCTGAATTTCCTCTATTCTGTCTCCATTATCCTTAGGTTGGGCACCCTTTGCCTTTTCTGAGAAGACTGAAGCAAAGAAGGTGTTGAGTAATTCTGCCTTTTCTCTGTCCCCTGTTAGCATTTTGCCATCTTCTGCACGCAGTGGCCCCACTGTTACCTTCTTCTTCCTTTTGCTGCGGACATATCCAAAAAAGCCCTTTTTATTGTTCTTAACCTCTCTAGCCAGCCTGAGTTCATTCTGCGCTTTAGCTTTTCTGACTTTACCCCTACATGTGCTGGCTATTTGTTTGAATTCCTCTTTCGTGATTTCTCCATTTTTCCATTTCTTATACATGTTCCGTTTAAAACTTAGCTGAGTTGAAAGTTCCTTAGTCATCCATCCTGGCTTCTTGAGACATCTTCCATTTTTCTTCCTCATTGGAACTGTTTGAAATTGTGCCTTCAATATCTCCCTTTTGAGAAACTCCCATCCGTCTTGAACTCCCTTTTCTTTTAGTATTCCTGACCATGGGATCACTCCCAGTATTTCTCTAAGTTTATTGAAATTAGCTCTCCTAAAGTCTAGAGTGCGTGTCTGACTATGCCTAGCTTCTCCCTTCCACTGTATTACAAACTCCAGGAGAACATGGTCACTTCCACCTAAGGATCCAACCACTTGCACCCCATCAACTAGGTCTTCCCTGTTGGTTAAGATCAGATCTAAAATGGCTGATCCCCTTGTTGCCTCTTCCACCTTTTGGACAATGAAATTGTCTTCCAGGCAAGTGAGGAATTTGCTAGACTTTGAGGATTTGGCTGAGTTTGACTTCCAGCAAATATCAGGATAGTTGAAGTCACCCATCACTACTACATCTCTCTTTTCTGAGTATGTGATTATCTGTTCTAGAAAGGCATCATCCAATTCCTCTGCCTGAGTCGGGGGTCTGTAGTAGACTCCCACAGTAACATCCCTGTTATTTCCCTCTCCTTTAATTTTTATCCAGATGCTCTCCACCTGGCTTCCAGTATTGACTTCCTGCATCTCTTCACTGGTGTAAATATCCCTGACATATAATGCTATTCCTCCTCCTTTCCTGCTTGGCCTGTTTCTCTTAAAAAGGTTATACCCCTCTATTTCTACATTCCAATCATGAGACTCATCCCACCAGGTTTCAGTGATGCCTATTATATCATATTTCCCTTGTTGTGCTAGGAGTTCAAGTTCATCCTGCTTATTTCCCATACTCTGTGCATTAGTGGAGAGGCATTTAAGACCATGTGTCCTCTTTACTTGCTGCTTTTGCACATTTTGTTGCCTCCTACTGTTGGGTCCTTGCACTGTTTGCCTTGTTCCCTCTATGCCACTTGGACTATTCTCTCCATCCCTTTTGCCTTCCAGTATAATGTCTCCCTCCCCCACATAACTCAGTTTAAAGCCCTCCTGATCAGATTCTTCAGACTGTTGGCAAAAACGTTTTTGCCAACTGGCGTGAGATGCAGTCCATCCCTTGCCAGAAGTCCCTCCTCATGGAACCGCAGCCCATGATCCAAGAATCCAAACTGTTCTTGGCGGCACCATCTACGGAGCCAGTTATTCACCTCTGCTATTTTCCTCTCCCTTCCTGGACCATGCCCTTCTACCGGGAGTAGAGATGAGATGACAACCTGTGCCTCCATCTCTTTCAGCTTCCTTCCCAGAGCCTCATAATCCCTTTTGATATTCTGAAGGCTGTGCCTTGCAGTATCATTGGTTCCCACATGAACCAAAAGAAGGGGGTATTGATCAGTAGGCTTGACAAGTCTTGTCAGCCTCTCTGTCACATGATGGATCTTTGCCCCAGGGAGACAACACACCTCCCGAGACATCTTGTCAGGCCCACAAACCACTGCTTCGGTACCCCTCAGCAAGGAGTCCCCCACCACGACTACACGCCTCCTCCGAGGCTTAGCAGTGGCTGTTCCTTTTCGTGATACTCTCAGGCTCTCCTGCTCTGTCCCTGATGTCTGTCCCTGCTGCTTTTCCTCATCATCTCTGACAACAGAGAGAGATTCAAAGCGATTCTGTAGCTGCAAGCCGCTCACAGAACGTTCCCTGGTTTCCTTACTTCTGTGTGTGACCTTCCTCCAAGCATCTACCTCTGTTATATGTGGAGTGGCCTCCTCCACCCCAACAACTTCCTCTCTCTGTTTCCCACCCAAGACATTCTGGTCTGACCTGTTCAGGAGAATCTCCTGCTCTCTATGATGCTGGAGTGCAGATATCTGCTCCTCTAGCTGCTGGATGACCACTATTACTGGTTTGGAATAAAATAAAGCATCAGTATTACAATAAAATTCCACTATTTGTTTCCATACAAGAAGCATATTATGGAAGAACTAAAGCTAAGGGAGAATCATGGATAAAGTATCAAGACTTAATAAAAACAGATAAAATGGGGAACTGGTGCATGCAACCATTAGGTTTATGGAATGGAAAATAAGAAGGATTGGTTTTTGTATAATCAAATAAAAGAACAATTTTAAAAAGACAAGAAAATACTGGGATTTATGAAAGAAAAAAATGAGATCGATAAAATAATTTAAATAAACATATAGCAAAATTCTATAAATTATTGAAAGAAAGATCTTGAAAATGAAACAGTCAAGCACAATATGGTTAAATGGGCAATAGACATAAATAAAACAATTAAACTGGAACAGTGGGAAAAGTCTTGGAAAGAAACAAACAAATGTATTTTATGTCAAAATTATAAAGAAAATTATATTAAAATGTTCCATCAGTGGTATTTAACTCCTCAGAAATTACAAAAATTTATAAAACGGATAATATAAAATGTTGGAAATGTGGGAAACCAGAAGGTAATTTTTATCACATGTGGTGGAAATGCCCTAAAGCGTCAGAATATTGGAAGAGGATTTGTAGTCTAATACAGGATATTCTTAAAGTGTCTATATCTTTAGAACCAACTTTATTTTTACTTAACATGATAAGTAATTTGGAAAACACAAAATATATGAGAATACTGTTATATATGGTTACTATGGCAAGAATACATTATGCTCAAATGTGGAAAAAACCAAATACACCTACAAATGAAGAATGGTTGTTGAGATTACATGAAGCTAAAAATATAGATATTGTATCTGCATTACCTAAGGGGAAAACAAAAGAAAGTTATGAGAAAGAGTGGAATTGTCTTAATTCTTATAAATACAAAACTAAATAACTTAATGTAATATAAAAGAAGACAAGTTCGGGAAGACTTATAAATATAGTTTTTATTTTCAGTTGATAGATATTAGAATAATAATTAAAATAGGCCAGAACTGGAATAACAATATGAGGTATAACTGAAAATATAAGGAAGGAACATACAAATAACTTTAGACACAGAGGCGAATATAATTGTTAAGGAAGATAATGTAAAATTTCATTTTAAATTGCAGAATAATCTTTTGTATATAACAATGTATGTCTAGTGGGATATTGTTATTTGGTTGTTTTGGGATGTAATGGTGTTGGGGTTGTTGAATGATTAGTAGATTTATGTCTTTTGTGATATTTGTTTGTATATTGATATGTTGTTTCTGTTTATATATTTGTGTTTGTAAATAAATTTATATAAACAAAGAAAAGAAAACTTTTAACCATGGATTTCATCACACACTTCCATGCCCAGGCTGGAGGCATCCCGTACCCAATCATGGCATCCTGTACCCACATCCAGACTGCTTCCATACTTTGCAAAGAACTCTTGCTTGCCTGCTTCTTAGACACCTCCTAGAAGTGGCAACAGTCAGCAAGGGGTGGGTGGGAGGAATCCTGACACTTCCTGGCTTGGGAGTCCCACTGCACTGCTCTTTTCCAATCTGTGCTGAAGGAATGCAGGAGAGATTTCTATTTACTGCTAGTTGCATGATCAGTTCTCACTGATTACTTCAAAATATAAAGCACCATTGATGAGCAAGCTTTTTCAAATATATTTTAACAGGGATTTATATTTTCCCTTGAGACATAGAATCATGGGCTGTTGAGGACTTATGAATGCGTAAGCACCATTGTTATGGTGCTACAACATTCCTCCTGTCCCAGTCCCTCCAATCTCCTCTTATCAAGCAGCACCCTCTGCGATCAACAAAGAGGGGGTAGAGTGACCCCCTCCTTGTTGATCACATGGTGAGGCACTCCATTCTGCTATCAGCAGAACCAACAGTGCTTGGCCAGGTTCTTGCAGGGACCTGCTTGGCTGGTGAGCCAGTGGTGGCACCAAGGGTTATCCTAGATGTGTGTATAACATCACATCTTTGTACCAGATTTTGCCCAGTGTGTGTGGTTGTTATCTGGGGCCAGTACAGGTCATAAGCTCTGGACTGGCCCCAGAGTTTTAAATCATGAGTTTTAAATCATGTATCTCCTTGCATGTGTACAAAGCCTTGGCATAACACTATTGGTCCTCCATTCTCGTTTAGTCTATGTATTTGGAATAATCTCCTTCCATTAATACATTCCACTCATAAGAATCACCCCACCAGGTTTTAGAGATGCCTATGAAATCATATTTACCAGGGTGTGTTAAGTGTTTTAGTTCACTGTGTTTATTTCCCATGCTCTGCAAATTGGTATATAGGATCATGTGTCATTGTCCCCAGCTGCTTCCTTCTTGTTTTTTTCTGCCCCTTGGCGGGTTCTTATACTATTATCCTAATTTCTCTCGTATCGTTAAGAATATTGTCCCCAGTGATTGTAGTATCCCTGCCCTCAGGAATAATGTCTCATCTCCCCACACAACACACTTTAAAGCACTCCTATTCAGATCTGCAACACTCCCATACACTCTTATCAACAGCTGGATGGTGCAACCCATCTCTTGCCAGAGGTCCTTCTTCATGAAAGCAAAGACTATTGTCCAAGAAGACAACTCGGTTCCAACAGTAACACTGGAAAAAATAGGTGTCCACATCTAGTAGTATTCTGTCTCTTCCTGGGTCATGTCCTTCATCAGGGAGAGCGATGAAATAACAGCTTGTGTCACAAGGTCCTTCAGTTGCCTGCCCAGATGTTACTAGTCCCTTGCAATATGTTGAGGGATATATCTTGCAGTTCATTTGTTCCCACATGGATGTAAAGTAAAGAGTAATGATTGGTAGGCTTGGTGAGTTTTGTCAGCTTCTCTATTACACCATGGATCTTTATCCTGGGACTCAGTGCACCTCTTGAAACATTCTGTCAAGCCTGCACACCACTGTCTCTGTTCCACTCAATGAGGAACCACCTACCACCAACACATATCTCTTTCTCTTCTGAGAACTGGCGGGAGCTCTTCCATCCACAGAACCCTCCAATGTAACCTTTATGCTGTCTCAGGAGAGATATTGTTGTTCACGTCCTGTTGGCTTATCATCACTAATAAAGGGCAGAACTTGGAACTGACTGTGTTGCTTCAGACACACAACATAATTCTGCTTCTCTGTGTCACATTCTTCCAAGTTCATGCCTCCTGTGTTTGGGACTTGACTTCTCTCTAAAGTATGTTGCTCCTCCAGAGAATCTGCTGTCTTCTGTCCAAAAAGGCCTCATCCTTCCTGATATGTTGAAGTGTACATACTGTACACAGTCCTCAAGCTGTTTGCTTTCTCTTCCAGCAGAGTAACCAGCTTGTACTTGCTGCAGATATAGCTCCCCACATCTTCAGGCAAGAAAACAACATAGCACAGGGGTTCTGGGCACTGAAGCAGCTCCCTCACCGTCAATGGTGAGATGTTCTAAGCAGGCAATGTCCTCCACAAGACACCCACGCAAAATGCCTGTTGCCTTGCTCCTGTTAGCTGAGCTCTTGCTCATGTGTTGTCTCAAGAACCACCAATTGTGCAGTTCCTTTTGTGCAGAACGTAAGGACAACTGGCCGTCATCAGAATGCAGGGAAGGTGACGGGAGGGGGAAGGAAGTCAGTGTTATTAATGTAGACAACTGAAATATCAGGTTGTACAAAGGACATTAAAGGAAGAAGTAAAAACATGTGATCAATCTTACTTTTTTCCCCAAAATAGACAAGGTCTATTCTGAACACAATAAATGGACCAACCAAAAAGTTTCAAAACTGTGTCTTCTTCTCAGGGTACATAGCATTATTATTTTTTAAATGAGAAATTGCTAACAAACAAGGTTAAACAAAGAGAATTTTTAAAAGGTAAAAGCATGTCAAGCAATCCTACTATTTTTCATAATACATAAGGTTGTTTTGCAACTGTCATTATGCAACATTAAAGGTCTTTATGCATGCAGAAAATTATATTATATGAGTGATGGATTTTTAGCATGCATGTAAGAAAGAGACTATGGAGTTTATCACATGGAGTTTATCCCGTGCAGAAGCAGGATTTAAATTAGAAAAATCCCGCAAAATCAGGATCGTTTTCAGACAATGTTGGGAGCACTGAGCATTAATCTGACATTAACCCGCATAGAAAGTAGACATAATTGGCTGCTTTTTACTTTTGGAATTTTCCCAAAAGTAAAAAGAGTCTGATTTTGTCCATTTTCTGTTCAGGTTAATGTCGAATTAATGCTCAGTGTCCCCAATGTGTCTGAAAATGTTTTTGTGGGATTTTCCCAGGATTTAAATCCGGTTTCTGCACATGATTTGGGGACTTAGCCTCCAGTGTGATAAACTCCTATATTTCAAAAAAAATTATGCTTGAGCTCTGTTCATAGCCATGGAATGATGGACCGAAGAGCATATATGACAATGAAACATCAGCACACTGGCAAGGAAGATTTTCCAAGTGGCAGCAACCCAGGTTACTCAGTGTCTCAAAAGCATCAAAAGAGAAACCCTCAGTTTTTGTGTAGCAGGATGGATACTCACTGGTGTTCTGGTAATTTATCCGGGTTGGGATGAAAATAGGTGATGTAGGACGTTGATGACAATGGCACTTGCTTGATGGCAGCAGCATCTTGGGAAACTTGATATATGCCATCTTGGTTCCCTGTGGAGTCATAAAATAGCAAGCAGAATGTGTGTGTGTATACTAGAGTGTAGATAGAATTCTGTTAAATGTTCATATTGAAATGATGCCCCTCTGCAGCTCATGTGAGGAGCGAAATAAACATAATGCCATTTTAAAGGTAATAGGAGGCATCAGGATATCAATAGGGCAGGGGTGGTTGAAAAGCCCCTCCTAGCAGAGTCCCTGTGTACACAGGGGTTTTCTCTGTGTGTAGCAGGTAGCTGAGTATATCACTGACCAGCTTTGGGGAAGTGTCAGCTGGGAAGGAAAGGAATGTGAATAGCCACACTTACAAGAACTATGGCTTGGTGGCAGGGGGAGATCCCGTGCAAGAGTGATGCAATGTTTGGGTGCTTTAAAATATGGAGGGTTTATCTTGTTCTGTCTACACATATTTATAGGTAGACTGAGAATAATAATCTGTTTTAATGGATTCCAAATAATTCATTATGTATGAAGGGTATATTATGTAGTTAATAATGCATGAATGTTTCAGTAGAAAATGGCATTCCATTGACTATTTTCAAATATTGCTCAAATTCCTGCTTTTTTGGTTGCCTTTTACTACAAGAATAGTCTTTTCTTTTCCTTTTATCTCTTAGGATGATTTCAAACAAGCTTTTTCTTGTGCATTTGTCCTTCTCATTCTTGGAATTATACAAAGTTTCTAAGTGTCATTATCTTGTACTTAACATCTACTTCTGTTTCCATGTATTTATTCCCTTGTTTTTTTTCATGGAGAACAATCTGTTAAGGAGAAAAGTGAATCACTTATTTGGTTGAGGGTAAATCTAACAGCCTGTTGCTTTATAACTACTCTCACTATTTTTGTGAACTGATGAACTTAAAGAGCACTCAGCAGTATTTTGTTTGAGACTGACAGATGAGAGTAAACAAGGTGAGTTTGTATCTTTGGGGTTAAGGCAGTTTGGCTCTCTGAGCTGATCAAACTTTGTACATACAGTTGGCCCTCTGTGTCCAAGAATTTATCTGTTTTTTATGCAGGGTGCGTGTTTTAGTTATATTTTAAAATTTTGTATGTTTTTGTATTAATTTGATACTATTTTAACTAGATTATTTTAATTGTTTTAAATTTTTATTGTGATATTTTAATAATGTTTTTTTATGTTGTGAGGTGCCTTGGGTCCTTTTTTGGGAGAAAGGCAGCATAGAAATGAAATAAATAAATCTATGGATTCAAACCTCCATAGCTTGAAAATATTTTTTAAAATTTTAAATTCCAAATAGCATACCTTAACTTTGCCATTTTATATAAGGTATGCCTTTTTACTATTCCATTGTATTTAATGGGACTTGAGCATTCATAGATTTTAATATCCACAGGGGGGCCTAGAGCCAAACCCCAGCAAATACCAAAGGCCCACTGTACATTTTTGGCTGTGTTTTTTCTAGAATCCAAAACATTTGGCTTTAGTAGGTAGGGCTAGTGATAAGGCATACTGGGAAAAAAATGGTAAACCAGTATGAGATACCAGTAGACAATATTATGTAAATATGAATGGAAAATTGTGTGTGCATTTCCCTCCTCCTTGCTATAATTTTCAATGACATTCTTAATGCCAGGCTATCAGAGAAGCAGAGAATAGAATATGAGTAGTAGGTGAGAGATGCAAAACTGCAAGGCATAAATGAAAACAGAATAGATAACAGGCACTCAAGTTAAGACAATGCCAGCACAACTTGAAGGCTTTCCTGAACTCTGGGTGCCTTACTGACATCACGAGCCCTAAAGCACACCTTTCCATGGACATTATCAGATGGGAGGAATTTCTCTCAATTGCAAATGGAGCCAGTTCACAATTACGTGAATTCGCTAGTTTAACCAATTTACGTGAATTCTAATTGCATTTGGAATGCATTCAGAATGACTTCCCATTGCTCTAAAATGACTTCCCATTGCCCAAAATTGCATTAGATACTCTCATATGCAATAACATGGAACCCCATGATTGCATTCGGATTGCCGTTGGATTATACTTCCAATTTCCATCGTCTGATAACATCCTGTCAGAAAATACCCTCCTTCTCATTTGGATTGCCAGGCAACATAGAGTCATTATGGGACAGCAGTAAGTGACCTGTCTAGTATGCATACTCTAAAAAAAGGCAAAAGATTTATATGAGCTGAGTTTTTTATGGGTTTTTCGGGCTATATGGCTAGAAGAGTTTATTCCTGACATTTTACCAGCATCTGTGGCCAGCATCTTCAGAGAATGGCAAGGCCTCAGGGTGGGAGGTTATGCAAAGAGGATTAGTGTTTGCTAAATTAGTGTCACTGTCTGCTGGGACAGCCCCTGACCCTGTGTGGTTTCTCATTTGCATTTGCTGAGCCCTGATTTTGCTGTTTTTCAGGACTGCTAGCCAAACTTTGTTCACTTTAAGGGTTTCTTCTTTCCTGTTGAAGTTGTCCAGGTTTTTGTGGATTTCAATGGCTTCCCTGTGCATTCTGACTTGATAGTTGTTGGCATGGTTCAGAATTTCAGTGTTTTCAAACAGCATTTTATGATTTATAACATGCTCTGCTACTGCTGATTTTTCTGGCTGACTGCAGACTGAAGGGCAGTACAGATAAGCGGCTAAACACTGCCTCTGTGTGCCTTGGGTCAGTGCTGCAACAACTGCATGCTGTGGCACTGATCCACTCCCTAAAAGAAGCCGCTCAGAGCAGCTTCTTTGAAGGGGCATCACAGGTGCACTTGTGTGCCATGATGACATAAATCCCTTCTGGCCAGTGCTGTTTGGGTGCTGCACCACATTTGCGTCATCATGGCATGCCCCATATAGGTGGGTGTGCCCCATAATGATGCATGTGCTGCAGAACTAGGGCTTTGAGTGTGCAAACACTTAGCCCTAGTTCAGCCCTAGCATGGAGTCAGGCCAGCACAAAGTGCCGGTCTGTACTGTCCCTGAGTCAGCTGGAAAAATCAGCAGTAGCAGAGCACGTTATAAACCATCCTGGGCATAAAATGGTGTTTGAAAACACAGAAATTCTGTGGGTTTTCTGTTTTCCACTGCTACAGTATTGTTTGACTGCATCTGGGTAACTTGTCCCCAGACCGCACCAGTAGTTGGCTTTTTCCCTAGCCAACAGTCCCCTTCCATGTCTTTTTAAAAAGATCTTATATCTTTTCCAATAGCCTTATTCTTTAGCTCTGTACTGCCTTCCTTTTTATCTTTCTTTACATCCCACCACCTGCACTAAACTAGTATTTTGTTTTATTTATTGTTAAACCTCATTTCAGAGGTCCATCCTTTCCCTCTTGTTCTCTTTTTCTTTCTGGAATCTCTGATCTCCTAATGGTCAGGTTTCTCCTTCTATGCAAGTGTTATACACCATGAGAAAATATATCTCACCTGAAGGCTGAAGACTTGCATTTCTGACTGTCTTTCTTCTTTTTATGTCTTTTGGCTGAGCCTCCACTTTATGAGGTTGTACATCTTAAGTACAGTAAGCACTTTAAAATACCTAGTGTTTGTGGCACTGAAATAATTATGAAGATGTCATTGTCATGAAGTAGTATACCACTTGATTAAGGTGCAGACCTATCAAAGGAGATGAAGTACCAGAACAGACTGGCAAGAAGGGGGCACCGAAGATGGACTGGGGCCAAGGCAAACACATGCCATGGCCTCAATCCACCCTGAACCCAGTCCAAAAAGGAGTGGAAAAGATCCTCTCCTTTTGGGGCCAGGAAAGAGGTGCCTTTCATGGCCCTGTCACAGCTCAAAGCCAGCTTCAAGACGCTCCAGCAGTGTGTGGTGTGTAAACACTGCACTGCTGCAGTGTCTTGAAGCCGCGCATGCCTGGGCAGCTGCCCAACTTCCAGGCAGCTTCAGGGCAGCTTGTGGGTGTGCGGCGTATAAATGCTGCACTCCCAAGCCATCCAGATGATGGCTTTAAAGAGCCATCTGTTGCAGCCCAAAGTCTTCTTAATTCTTTGCTCAGAAGGAAAGAATTGACAATTACCTTGGATACGGAAAGTTTGGGCCCAATTGATAGCATCTGTGTCCAGTATCAGTGTCCGATACACATCATGGTCATGGTAAAATGCTGTATAAACATTGGCATACAAATCTGAGTCATCTAAGGCAACCTGAAAAAGAGAGACATGGATCTCTTCAGTAATTTGTTTAATAATATAACTTTCCTGCCTTTCTCCAGGTTAGTCATTTCTAACATGGTCCCATATTCTACTCCACCTTCTTAGTTTTAAATTTGTAACTAAGGAGATTAACACACGCAACTTTTAAATCATGATTTCACTCAGAAGGAAGCGGCTTTGGTGATGCTGGTCACATGATGCCACCTCCCCCTCATAGCTGTCCTGTGCCCCAACCATTCCTTTTCATTCATAGGGGAAACTCGTGAATGAACTGGCAATTTCACAATTCTAAATATGTGAAAATCATTCTGGGGCACTTGCGCAATTCCCAGTCACATGGTGTCACTGACCTCCCCCCCCCTCTTCCTCCTCACTAGTCTTTTTATTATTCCCCACCCCCACCCCAGTTTTTCACACAATTCCAGAGCTCTGTAGCCTAAATTTAAGTTTTAAAATGGAACACGATGAGGGCAGCTGCCCCAGTCAGGCAAATGAGAAGAGGTGCATGGTGGCTGCCTGCAAAGTGGTACATGCCCATTTTAATTTAATGACGTGACTGCACCAAGAAAGGGGCTAGTGTGATAAGGATGATGATGATGATGATGATGATGATGATGATGATGATGACGACATTGATGATGACTTATTTTTCACCTCTCCTCAAGGCCTAAGATGGGACACAACATATTAAAACACAATTACAAATACTTAAACTTACATGTAAAATACAACACTATAAAATCATTAAAATACACCCATAAGAGTTTATAGCCAGATTAAAAGTCATCATTAAAAGTAGACTGGATATGCCTCATGGAAGACTCTTTAGTGCTGTTTTAAATGCAGTCAGTGCTTTCATTGGTCATATCTCCTCCGGCAGGTAATTCCACAGTTTCAGGGCAGCAGACAAAAAGTCCTCTGGGAAATCGTTGTCAGTCTAGTCCTGGCCGGTTGGAGCAAACATTTCTGAGACTGTATGGGAGAAAGCAATCCTGTAGGTAGCCTGGACCCAAACCATGCATGACTTTAAAGGTAATAATCAACACTTTGTATTTTGCCTAGAAACTAACTCGCAGCCAGTGGAGTGCTTTTAAGATTATATAATGTGATCACTCTTAGACCTCCCCGTTAACAATCTGGCTGCCATATTCTGGTACAAAGGTAGCACAATGTAGAGCACATTGCAGAAGTCCAACCTTGAAATTACTAGCATGTACAGTACCATCTTTAGATCCTTTGATTCTTTGAAGGGATACAGTTGGCGTATCAGCTGACACTGATAACAGACACTCTGGACCATCGCATCTATCTGAGCTGACATTTGGAGGGACAGAGCCGTGAGCACTCCCAAACTGAGTGTTTTGGCACCTGCTTTCATTTGTTCTATTGCCCAGAAAAGGGGATAGGTTTATGCTGTTTCTCTTTGAAGTGATCTGCCATTGGTGCTCCTTGCCTTTGATGCCTTAAATTGCTTAGATGTTCATCTATTCTGATTTTCAAGGGTCTTGATGTTTCGCCAATGTAAATCTTCTTAGAGGGACATGATTTTATTTATTTATTTATTTCATTTATTTCATTTATATCCCACCTTTCTTCCCAGAGGGACCCAAGGTGGCTCACAGATAAAACCTTTAAAATTCAACAATTTAAACATCTATATAAAATCACATAAAATATACACAATAAAATACAATAAAAAATAACATAAAATATAGTTACGTTAAAAACAGACTTAAAACCCACCTGCTTCATAAAACCTTAGATCCGACCCATTCATCATCATCATCATCATCATCATCATCATCATCACAGATTTTATTTATATCCCGCCTCTCTGATCAACAATCCAGGCGAGGTACAACAAGTTAAAAGAAAGTTATATTAAAATGTCTATCCTAATTCCCACTTCTGAGGATATATTATTTATGGCTGATGGAAAATATAAAATGAAATCTTTAGACCAAATAAGGAAAGAAAGCTGGGACTACAATTGGTTTCTTTACCACCAGCTAAAATCCAGATACTTAGCAGATAATAAAACAATTGGAATAACAGATTTTAAAAAATCAGATTTAGAAGAAATAATTTGGTCACAGAAACCAGCTTTTCTTTCAAGAATATACAAAAAATTATTAGAAATTCACACTGAGGAAGATCTAATTAAAGACAACAAGATAGTTTGGATACAAAATTATGGGAAAACCACAGAACTAGCACAGTGGGAGAAATGCTGGAATATTAGATTAAAGTATTCAGTCAGGATGTCAAAAAGAATTACTATAAGATACTATACAGATGACATCTCTCCCCTGACAGATTAAATAAAATGTGTGGAGCAGGGAAAGATAATTCTTGGAAGTGAAAGGCACCTTTTTTCACCTATGGTGGACCTGCACTAAGGCTTAAAAAAATTGGAAAAGATCTATGCCAATATAAATGAAATATTAGGTACTAAAATAGAAAAGAAGCTGGATACACTTTTGTTGTGTATGCTAGATGAGGAAACCCCCCCAAAAATTATGGAAGAGTTATCTTTTATATGTTAACAGAGGTTAGATTAACCTATGCTAAATACTGGAAGATGAAGAAAGATATTCAGATAGAAGAATGGCAAATAAAACATTTTGAAATGATGGAGATGAATATATTATCTCAACAAATTAATGACCAGAAAAAAGAAATTATAATGGAAAATTGGGGGGAAATTGTGTGAATGAGTCTAATATGAATCCTACCCCATAAACAATGGTACAAACAGATCAGGAGAGCATTTCTTGCAGCACTGTATATAATGTGTTCTGTAAGATTCTGCAAGGGTTTTACCTCTCTTCGTGGTCGGGTGAGGACAGCTTTGAAATTTGGCCATGAATCCACGATTACCTCATACCCTGCTGGATTCCCACGGTTTATGTTCATGACAGTACCATGGACCTGTGAAGAGTCAGGTGTCAGAACTGTTGTTGTAGTGGCAGATGTCAGAACTGTTGTTGCTGTGGCATCATTAGTGTTGGCGTCATCCAGTGTGGGTGCCTGGAGAGAGCGGCTGAGGAGAGGTGGCAGGCCTATCTCATCCCCCTCCCTCCCTCCCTCCTTTCCTATTGTTGCATCAGTTACCTGCCCCCCCTTGCAGGGCATCTTGCTGCCCATCATGTAGCCCGACCAAAAAAGTGCTATCAGGCAGTGGTAGTGGCAGTGGCCCACCCTGCACTCCCTCCCTTCCTACTGTCTTGCTTACTCGGCTATCCAGCTGCCACCTGCCCAAACTTGGAAAGGGCTGCTGGGGGGGGGGGGCATGTAGATGGGCAAATGAGGCAGTGGGAGGAGAAAGAAGGGGCTCGCACTGTCCCTCCTTTCCTACTTCCTTGACTCCCCCAACTGAGAGAGCCATGGCAGTGAAGAAGAAGGGGTGGGCACCAGCATCACACATTACCACCCTGCAGCAGGAGGAGGGCCCAACTAGGTGTCACTTCCCCTCTGGAGTGTCACCCAGTGCAGTCCGCATTCCCCACACCCCCTAGTGATGCCCCTAGAAGAAGGATAGAATTACTAACTGGAGTGAGCTCTTATTCAATTATGCCCTGCTGTATACCCAATCCCCCAAAGTGACTGCATTTTCCTCACTGCCAGGTGATGAATAAAATGTGAGGATTTACAAGCCTGTTTCATACATATTCCATCAACAACACTAGATTTGCCACCCACAGCACACTCAATAGAGAGCTGCATCTAGTTTCTGCAATTTGCTGCTGCTTAGCTGCTAATACAGATTGTATGTCTCACAATTACCATAACTGTTTGAGGGAGAAGCTTCCTCAGCATCCCCTCCAGCTGCTGTAACTTGGAAGAACAGGAGAGAATCAACATCACTTGGGATGCAGAAGCCAAAAGGCAGGTCCAAGGAGACAGAGTGGATGACAAGCACCTAAAGAAAGGAGATGGCAATTCTGTAATCCCCAAGTTGAGATGCCTTATATAGCATCAACTAAAGAGACTTGGTATATGATGGTTTAGCTCCTGTACTTCCAAGAGCTGTGGCATCACTAGGGTTGGTGTCACCCATTGGGGTAACTCATGAACTTCCCCCAAAGTGGAGGGCACCCATTGTAGGAACTGGGAAGGTCACGTGCTCAAGCACGGTGCCACACCAATGTTTGGTTTTTCCATCCTCAAAAGCATACACCAGGCCTCAGAGATCCATGCCTGCAAAACAACAAAAACAACAACAACACCCCCCCACACACACACACACACAATGTTGCTTGGTGCTGCTATTCACTGAATGCTGCCCTTAAAGATAGTTGGCCAACATAGCCAGGTGAGGAAGGTGAGTGCATTGGATCCTCTTCCTCCTCCTCCTGAGCAAGAGCTACCACAGCGAGACAAAGGTGGCAGAGGGCAGCACAGAGGCATCTCAGCATTAGTGACCCCAGTGACCAATGAGATTTCCTTGGGGTGCCAGGCATGCTGCTGTCACCATCACCTCCCCAGGCATGTCACCTTTTCTGATGGTATCAGCCAGTGCAATGTGCATGCCCCCATGCACCCCTAGTGATGCCACTGACCAAGAAGAGCACATAAGACCTCCCCCTTCCTTCCAGCTTACTGCTCAAAAGAGGTAACAACACTCCCACATAAACCACTGCAGCTCTGTTGCACCATCTGCTACTCACCAAGGAGGGGGAACAAGTTTTTCTTGCTAAAAGGAATCTTTGAGGAATAAAAAGCTGAGGCAGTCTTTCTTCTGTGCCTGTGTCTGATCCAGCTGGGTGTCTAGGCAAGACTGCTTTGTTTTAGAACATGTATCAGGAGTGTAGGTCAGAGGGAGGAATATTTGTGTAAATGTATAATAGAATGAATAAAAAGTTAACAGACTTTCCCCCCTCAGATTGTAGCCATGGATCCTGGTGGATGGGATCCATACAGCACAATATAATTAATTGAATCCCTAAATATAGGTGAAATGGCTCAGCTTGTAATGGATGGAAGAAGGTACCTATTTAATGGGAACCTCCTGCTGTCTACAGTTTCTCCCACCAGGTACTCCTGATGGAGATAATGAACAAATTTAGGGTTTGGTAAGGAGGAAGCCCGGAGATGTCTGAGTGATGCTGGAGAATTTTGCTTCAAAGGGTTGTGACAGCAAGTTACTTATAGGACTTTATCACACGGGGAAAATCGTGTGATGTTTAAACATCAATTATCCTGTAGAAATTGTGCAATCGCGATTAGCATTTTCACATGACATCACAATTAAATTGCCATTATCCCAGGAATAAACAGGCAATAAACAGCAACAAATAATTCATGGGGAAATCTTGTGAATCATTTGTTGCTGTTTATTGTCTGCTTATTGCCTGTTTATTTCTGGGATAATGACAATTTAATCTTGATGTGTGTGAAAATGTCAATCACATTAGTGCCATTTTCATGGGATAATTGATGTTTAAATCCTTCTGTTTTCCCCATATGATAAAGTCCATAGTGTCATTAGTCCTGCAGAATCCTTATCTAAATAAGGATTGCTTAATTGCAAGAATGAAGTTCTACACTACCTACTACGGAACTGAAGAATCCGGCTTTGTAGCATGAACATCAGCATGAACTGACATTTACATTCATACATAACAACTACTAGCACTGGTTTTTACACAGGAACTTTGCTGTCCAAGTGGTTGTAGAAGGCACTGAACCATGTCTTGGCTTCCATCTCCAGGGAGAAGTTCAAATACATGATTGATTTACTTCAGTAAATGCCTCTGGTTAGAGATGCAAAAGTTTGTCCTTCCTATTTCTGAGTAGGCTTAAAGAAAATAATTTAAGTACCCTTTCGTGACTGCTGGGGAAAAAAGGAGAAATGCTAAAATTGATTGTGATGAAAACTGCGCCCTGTTTCCTTTGTAGATTGCACAAATTTCTGGTAGGAGAAACTGTGTAAAATTAGAGAAGATGTCTGGGGGAAAAGTGCTGTTTATACTGCTTATATGGAAAGTTTACTTCAGATATGTTGGCGAATCTTGCAGACTCTGATAGAAATTGATTAAGCAGAAGATCAGAAAGGGAGCTTCTGTCTCTTCACACACACACACACACACACACACACCCAACACTAAATCTCACAGAAGAAAAGGAGGAGAATTATTGTCAGAGAAACACATATGAAAGGGAGATTCAGAAACTGCTGAGGTGTGGGTCCCATGATTTCTCTGTTCCCAAATGTGATGGGATATTCATTCAGTGCCACTCTCTGTTCCATGCAAGAAAATATTCATGCAGATCACAGGTTTTTGCATTGGTTTGGTAGACATCTCTCAAGTAGCAGGAAGAAGGAAAGCATCAATGTACAATTGACTTTTAAACCTGAGTCCCATGGCTTCTTACTCCATGACAATGTTGTGCATGTGTGTGTGTGTGTGTTTAATGGAAATATGTCTGGGGGCCCTTTCCACCCACAGTTTCTTTCACAGTCATTTTCTGAATACTCCATAGTGGAAGGTTGCTGAACTTTAGCATTCTTCCATTCCATTGAATTTAAGGGAAAGACTTCTTAGCTATAGTCTTCACTACAGGCATCAGTGTAGTTTTTCTTCTGTACAGATTTATCCTGGACCTAGTACACTTTGCTTTTCTGTCTGTGTTGGAAGGGGGGACACATTATTTTTACTTTTGGGCAAAACGGCTGCTGTAGGATAGGCTCATGGGAACTTCACAACACAGACAAAATAAAATAAAAGAGATGATTTATGGAGCAGATTGAGGCCCTCCTCATCTCAATTGAAAGGCAGTTAGGGGCTGTATAGACAGCTCCTAAGGGGCAGCTGGATGCTGCCCCTTTGGATCAGGCCCACAGCAACCACATACCACGGCCCCAATCTGACATTTTCATGGTGCAAAAGAGAGCCACAGAAAGCAGCTCCTTTTTGCCCCACGAAAAAGGCAGCATAGCTGCTGGTGCTGCAGCTTTTCAGAACTCTTTTGGTGCAGTTCATGTACATGCTGCGCCAAGGCAGCACCATGACACTTCCCACTGTGTGGTGGGGTGTGCGGCGTCTTGCCAGCATGGGGACAGAGTCAAGGTGTGCAGCATGTGGTCACCATGCCCCCACTCTACCCTGATGCCGATGTTTATCGCCGGTCTGTACAGCCTCTTAGTCCCCTCATGGGAAGCAGCTCTTGTGGCAACAAGGAGGACTGGAGATGAGTAAAATCCAAGAAAGTGTATGTGGGCCACTTTAGTAGGACTGGAGTCCTTTCTTAGTACTGGAAGACCTAAACATGGTAGTGCATGTGCTGGAAAACCCAAGGCTGGACTTTTGCAATGCACTGTACACTGGCCTACTGTTGTGCCAAGTGCAGAAGCTTCAATGAATACTGTGTTTCTCTAAAAATAAGACAGTCTTAAGTTAATTTTTGCTCCGAAATATGCACTAGGTCTTGTTTTCAGGGGATGTCTTATTTTTCCATGAAGAAGAATTCACATTTATGGTTGGAAAAGAAAGAACATTTATTATATACTGTATATATTTATATACAAAAACTTTGCTAGGTCTTACTTTCGAGGAAGGCCTTATATTTAGCAATTCACCAACATCTCTACTAGGTCTTATTTTCAGAGGATTTCTTATTTTCAGGGAAACAGGGTATATAAGTCTGGAAAGTTTAGTTTAAAAATTCCTCCAAAATTTGGGTTAACTTATCCATATTACACCAGGTCAGCCTGGTGTAGTGGTGTGAGCATTGGAATACAACTGCAGAACAGGATTTACATCCCTGCTCAGCCACGGAAACCACTGAGTGACCTTGGGCAAGTCACATGCTCTCAGCCTTAGGAAAGGGCAATAGAAAACTTTCTCTGAACAAAATTTGCTAAGAAAACCCTTTGATAGAGTTGCTTTAGGGTCACCATAACCCAGAAAGAACTAGAAAGTACACACAAAACAACTATAAGAACAACAATTTAAGTACTGTGTCCTAACTCTTATCAAAAAAAGGAACCTTTTCTAAATAGAGTGATGAAAGGCGAATCCATCCTGAGAGAACTTAAATCAAGCACTGACCCCTCTACTCTCTCTGCTGCAGTGCTGTTTCTGGCTTTTTGAATGCCTGGGAAGGAAAATAGTGGCACTGGCAGCATCTGTTTAGCACTTCCCCTCAAAGGAGTGCTGAGAGAGCAGTAGAGGTTAGTGCTTCTTTTAGGTTCTCCTGGAATGGACTAAGCTCTTGCCTTTCACCATGCAACTCAGAAAGGGGGGCAGTTCCTTTTGTGATAAGAGTTAAAACTGTACCTTAATGCTTGCCTTCATATCCTTTTTGATATATGCATTTTCTTAAATCTGCCTGCACCAAGTCACCACCCCCACACATCACACAGTCCCCATTTACTGTAGTCCCCTCTTCATCCATCCAGTCTTTAGGATGAGCACAAACAGTTATGCCTGCCAGAATTCTGTAAGTTCTTCAGCATCGTTTTTCCTTTGCTTCATTATTTACATGCCCCTAAATTTTACCCTTTGATCCAAGGGTCATATCGAAATCCAGTTTTGAACCCCAAACCTACCATCCATTTGTACATGAAATCGGCTTATTCGTGAGTATATATAATAGTTCAAAATATGGCAGCCAGATTGATTGCTGATGCATTTAGGAGTCTATTGTCTGGCTTCCAGTTACTTTCTGGGCAAAGTACAAAGTGCTGGTTTTTACTTTTAAATACCTATATGGTTTGGATTGCCTTTTTTGTATAATCCACCCTGTACACTCAATTCTTCAGGGGAACATTTACTTAACTGGCAGGACTAGATTGGCAACTGTCACCCAGAGGACCTTTTTGTCAGCCACTGCAGACTGTGGAATCACCTGCAGAGAGAGATTCGACAGCTAAACATGTATTAAACAATGTTAAAGACCTATCTCTTCCAGCAGGCGGTTCCCAACTGGCAAAGGGGTCAGGCAAGGATACATTTTATCACTCCACTTGTTCAATTTATATGCAGAATATATCATATGAAGAGCAGGTGTACACTCAGAAGGAGGAGTGAAGATAGGTGGAAGGAACATCAACAATCTTAGATATGCAGATGACAGAATATTATAGCAGAAAACATCATAGACTTGGAGCAGTTACTAAGGATGGTCAAAGATGAAAGTGCAAAATTAGGCTTAATGATGAATATAAAGAAAACAAAAATAATGACTACGGGAAAAAAATATAAATTCAACCTAGACAATGAAGAAATTGAAATAATTAAAGAGATCCCACACCTAGGGTCAAACATTGGTTGAAATGGTGACTTACAGAGCTCCCCAAAGCTAGTCTGCCAAGATGTCCATGGCCAAGAGATGCCTAAACATTCATGTTTAATGAACACTTTTTAAATGGTCTCTCATGCTACAACCACAGAAGAGTGACAATATCATGTGGGAGGCACTACTTAAGGCATTATTATCCTGGTGCTATTGTGCTTTACTGGCCTTGTGTGATACGCCTCTTAGACAAAAACTGGACATATCATAGAATTTCTGTATGCAAATGCCTTCCAAAATGGAAAATTATAATGTCTAAAATGCTGCTCTTGAGTTTAGAGATTTTCTTTTTTTATTTACATAAAACTGAAGCATGGCAAGAATACCTTCTGAACAAATCTCAACAAGGACCTCAGCAACAAGGAATGAGGAATCTGTACACCATGGAACTCCCTGTCACCCAATTCACACAGTTAATAATCTTCTAAGTAGTATATTATTTACTGACAGTTCTACCATGCTGTATTAATGATGTGTAGAACTGAAAGCACAAAAACGTTTTCAGTCTGGAAGGGTCTACTAAAAAATGGGCACATAGTTCACAGAAGCAAAAAGAGAACACCCAGCCATTTGATTAATAATAATAATAATAATAATAATAATAATGTTTATTTATAGCCCACTCCTCTAATAAAATAATATTATTTATAACCCGCCCCTATGAACAAGCAATCGGGGTGAGGTACAGTAAAATATAAAAACAAAGTACAGTTAAAATTATTACGACCCAATCCCAACCTCCCACCCCTTAAAAAAGAATTAAATTCAGGCAAAATTAAAACAAGTAGATAAAATAACAACATTAAAAACAGGCAAACCAATTTCTAATTGGGCAACTAGGGTGGTAGCATCTTATTATGTCAGCAGGGGGAAGAGCTGGGAAACTCCAGACAAGAACATTGAGCAAAAACTTTGGAGCCGGGGGGGGGGGGGGGAATTTAGGCATTATCCGGGAAGGCCTGCCGGAAAAGATACATCTTTACTGCTGACATATCTCATCCGGCAGGCCATTCCACAGCCTGGGAGTGGTGGCAGAAAAGGCCCTCAGGTCTGTGACAGCCTGGTCTTCATGGGCTGTAGCAGGTTCTTCCCAGAGGACCGGAGCGTGCAGGGGAATCATACGGGGAGAGGCGGTCCCTGAGATAAGATGGACCCAAACCAACACCTTGTACTGTGCCCGGAAACTGATTGGCAGTGGAGAGACTTCAGCACTGGAGTTATATGGGCTCTCCTAGATGTTCCGGTGACCAACCTGGCTGCCATATTTTGAATCAATTGAAGTTTCTGGGTTAAGCACAAGGGTAACCCCTTGTAAAGCGCATTGCAGTAATCCAAGCGAGAGGCTACAAGAGTATGTACCACAGTTTCCAGATCCCTCATATTCAGGAAAGGGCGCAGCTGGCGTACCAGCTGAAGCTGATAACAGGCACTCCTGACCGTCGCATTCACCTGACTAGTCATGTGAAGCGACGAGTCTAGAAGTACCCCCAGACTGATATTTTAGCTTAGTCATTTTGTCAGATGACAAGCTGTACTTTTGCATGTTTATTCAGTATGGTGTAGTGGTCTGAGTGTCAGACTAACACTTCAGAAGACCAGGGTTCAAATAGCTGGTCATCCATGGAAACTCACTGCATGAACTTGGGCAAGTCAGAGTTTCTCAGCCTCAGAGGAACTCCTCTCTGAACAAATCTTGTCAAGAAAACTTTAAGATAGGGCACCATAAGTCAGAACAGATTTGAAGACACATAACACAAAATCTACACAATACTAAAATACTTTAGCAAATGCCTTTTGTATCTTCATTGTATCTGAATTAGATGTGCCCAACTGAAACCATTTTTGGCCAATTGAAGCCATTAGGTACAGTAACCTGAATTAAAAACATCTTTGTTTTTAAAAATTCCAGGATTATCAAATACGTTCCAAGATTGTCAAATATTATGACTTTAAATATAGAAAGGAATTTTTCTCAGAAGAAAAGAACCAAAATTATTACTGGGTGTAAAAGCAGAGTAAAAAAAACCAAACACCTCAAAATACTCTTATATCACAGTATTTATAGGTTGCTTGAAACTAACTGTGTCCTTGTCTCTTATAGGGCTAAAGGGGACCTACAAGGCTGGGCTGAATTATCATAGAATCATAGAGTTGGAGGAGACCACAAGGGCCATCCAGTCCAACCCCCTCCCATGCAGGAATTCCCAATCAAAGCACCCCTGACAGATGACCATCCAGCCTCTGCTTAAAGACCGGTAAGGAAGGAGACTCCACCACCCTCCGAGAGAGTGTGTTCCACTGTCAAACATCCCTTACTGTCAGGAAGTTCCTCCTAATGTTGAGGTGGAATCTCCTTTCCTGCAATTTGTATCCATTGTTCCACGTTCTAGTCTCTGGAGCAGAAGAAAACAAGCTTGCTCCCTCCTCAATATGACATCCCTTCAAATATTTAAACAGGGCTATCATATCACCTCTTAACCTTCTCTTCTCCAGGCTAAACATTCCCAGTTCCCTAAGGCGTTCCTAATAGGGCATGCTTTCCAGACCCTTCACCATCTTAGTTGCCCTCCTTTGGACATGCTCCAGTTTCTCCACATCTTTTTTTAATTGTGGTGCCCAGAACTGGACACAGTATTCCAGATGAGGGTTGACCAAAGCAGAATAGAGTGGCACTATTACTTCCCTTGATCACTTGGCGGAATTGTTGTGATCTACATGGAAATATTATTATACTTTCTTTTTCTTTTCTTATGCTTCCATCAAAATACTTGAATAAATGTTGAATAATATTAAATCTGTTGTTGTTGTTGTTGTTGTTGTTGTTGTGATATAACAACTAAGAAAGCTAATGCAATTCTAGGCTGCATCAATAAGAGTATAGTGTCTAGATCAAGGGAAGTAATAGTACCACTCTATTCTGCTTTGGTCAGACTTCACCTGGAATACTGTGTCCAGTTGTGGGCACCACAATTCAAAAAGGATGTTGAGAAGCTGGAGCATGTCTGGAGGAAGGTAACTAAAATGGTGAAAGGTATGGTGGAATGGTGAAATGATGACCAGCTTCGATTGTGTTCCTGCATAACAGGGAGCTGGACTGGATGGCCCTTGTGGTCTCTTCCAACTGTATGATTCTATGTTGTTTTTATTGTTGCTGTGTGTCTTCAGACATTTCTGACTTATGGATGCCCTTCTACTGAAGCATCCCAAGCCAAAAATACAGAAGGCAGATGATATAAAAAGGCTCACGTGTCACCTCTAAGCCAGAAGGAGGGAATCAATCATGATTTTCATGTGTAATCCAGCCACTATTAAATAACAATTCAATGTGTTCATAACCAAACCGTGTACGACTGTGTCCTTATTCGTGTGATACCAACTTGCAACTGAGATCATGCCATGTTCATACATGCATCTATTCAATATGCTGAGGATGATCTTCCCTCTATTATCACCTCCTTTTGGGAGACGTTCTTACAAAAGTATGTCCTCTTTGAAAAAGAGTAATCTTGACTACTGAAGAAAGTCAAACTGTGCACCTCACAATCAGAGGAACTCATTATTCCTCTTCTACATATCAGATTGCCTAAAATGCTTTACTGCACTCCAGTCATGGAGAAACTCTCTTCCTTGTTCAAATGCTCTCTGATAGACACCGGTATTCTTCTTCTACATATACACTCAAATGTTTACACAGATGTAATGGAGGGTTATATCCATATATAAACTGCTCTGTACACTCAGGTCCTCTGGGAGACATTCAGTTCAACTGGCCAGGACTAGACTGGTAATTATCACCCATAGGACTTTTTCATTGGTCATCCCTAGACTCTGGAATGAGAGGTTTGAGAGCTAAACATGGCGTTTGAATTTAAAATGGTATTAAAGACTTATCTCTTCTGGCAGACCTACCCAGTTGATTTTAAGCTATGAATTTTAAATTGGTATACATTTAATTTTATGTTTGGATGATTCTAATGTTTCCTATGTGTATCTGATTTCACTTATGTGTTCAAATGGTTTTATGTGTTTTAATCTATGTTGCACCCTGCCTTGATCCTTGGGGAGAGGTGGGTATGCAATAAAATTCTGTCTGTATGTATGTCTGTCATCATCTTTCTATTTATCTCAGTCACTAAGAAGATTTCAGCCACAGTCAGGTAGTCAGAGACAAATATTATCAAATATGTGTAAAATATTAATAAAGATCAGATGTATGAAAAATGGATACAGAACAGAAATGTGTATGTCAGTAATATTAAAACTGTTACAGGCGTTATGCTAAACCTCATACTTATACTTTTGGGTATGCTCACAATCAAATACCCAATTATTCCAAAACAGATATTTCAAAGAAGTTATAAGTTGACTGCATCCCATAATTTATAGTCAAAATGCCAAGAGACTATACATATACTGTCAATACAGCAATGGAACCAAAAAATATTTGTATGCTTACATATAGAATTAGTTATAAAGCACTGAGGATTTGTCCAATGTTTGACTATGCAAGTGTTCATTCATTCATTATTGGATACACTGATTATATATTATTATAGGTAAGATGTAGATAAAATTTTAGAATTAGGGAGGATATTTTTAATGTAACTTTCTTTTAACTTGTTGTACCCCGCCTCGATTATTTGATCAGAGAGGCGGGCTATAAATAAAACTTATTATTATTATTATTATTATTATTAGATCCATTATCTCTGAACCATTTTATTGTAAGAGAACTGATGTTACATAAAAGTACTGTTAAATTTTTTAGGAAAACCCATAATGATTAGCTACTAAAAGAGGTCAGTGGAGGGCTCTCTGTCTATAGCTTGAGGGGTCTAGGGAGACAGAGAAATCCTCTCTTTGCTTCCATTGCTACATTTTGCCATGGATGCAGATATGATACAATTCAGACAATTTCTGGTAGCCCCGATGTTCATGTATCTTCTGCATGTGGACATTACTTAGGGCAACGTTGCCATATACAGGGTAGCCAGCTGCATGGACTTTCATGGCCAGTGCCCTCATTGTTATGGCTGAATAGTGCTTTCCACGGTGTGATGGCAGTGTGTAGCTGTTTGCCATTGCACCAAGAAAATCCATCGTGCTCCAGCTGACAGGTTGACCATCACTGTCCATGACGCAGGTAGTGAAGAAATGCTGCACCACGCTGGCCAGGTAATGGCGACTTTGTTCATTTCCTCCATAGTTCCATGTTTCATTCAGCAGATCAACATGAGAGGCATTCAGGGAGGACATTGTGAAACCAGGCTCTAACCTGGAAGAGGAGAGAGTTAATAAGAATTCAGCCAAAGAGATTGGCTGAATGCAAAGATTAGAATGTGTAGCGTCAGACCAAAGGTCCATCTAGTTCTACTCTTAAGAATGGCCTGCCACAATCTGGGTAATTATTAGCTCTCACCATCACTACAGGTATTCTTTTTCTGCAGAAGGAGTTTGCGTTCTCGATTATTGTAGTACCAATATAGCCTTTAAGAGAGTAGTGGTTTTAAAAAGTCATTAATGCTGATGCAAACCTTCACAATATAAGAATACCTGGATTGTGGGCAGGGAAAAGGGCATGGAACTTTGGGAATATATGTACCATATAAAATGATAACCTTATTGGGTATCTCTTTCCACAGGTGAAACCAGGACTGGAAACACATGAGAAAAATGGGTGACCATTTTTCCTCTCCTGGTGTTTTCTTACACTAAGCTTTTGGTCATCTATTATAGGGTGAAACATTTACAGTAAAGAATAACAAACAATAGACAGTGCACTGAGAATTATCAAATATAAAATTTGTTGTTTGTAAGGTTAAAGTGGCTGTTTCTGATCATTATTTTATTTAGAGGACTATGATTCAGTGCATGAAGCAAGATTATTACTGTAGATATTCTCTGTCAAAAGGTGCTAAGCCAAAATTTGATCATATGTAATGATGGGTTTTGTGGGTGTGTACAATAACAATAAAAACAATGCCAATAACAATAAAATGATCATTTAAAATAAAACAATAAAAGAATACAAAATTATTGTCGTTAGACCATGTTGCATGGGGTTAAAACCCCACCTTACCTTTCCTGAATACATTCCTAATTTGGGAGGCAACTGGGTATTATTACAAAGAAATTGCCACCAAATCACCACCCAGGTCCATCCTGGATGCATCCGAGGTCCTCGAAGCCACTTTGGCAGCTATTTTTAGATTCCAGAAGCTTTTGACTTCTAAAAATGGCTGCTGAACTGGCTTAGAAAATCTGGGCTGCATCTGGGAGATGATTCTTTGCAATAACACTTGGTTGCCTCCCGAATTATGACTGAATTCGGGAAAGGTAAGACGGGGTTTTAACCCCACACGATAGGGTCCATTATTAGATACTCTTTTCACTTTACAATTTAGCATTTAACATAGAGCTATTTTCCAGTTGCAACATCATAGACTCTGTAAATGTCTCCAATAAGTCATATTTTCCATCCTTACTACCCCAATAGGAGAGAGATTAGGCTCCCCTCCCCTTCAGATTCTTGTTCACTATGAAATATAGACAATAACAACACCTTATAAAAATGGGACTATTTGGACATTTTAGAAATTACAATACATCTAATATTTGCATCCAGAAGATTTTATCATTAGGGCATGTAATCCATGTATGTCTTATTTTTCTTTGTTTGTGTATTCACATACTGTGGATAGATTGCAGTTTATGTATGATAACTTAAGATGCATGAGGTCTCAATTGTGAATTACTCTCATGCACTGCTGCTAAGGTAGATTGGTAAGGCAGTCCAGACCATATTTTGTTCCACTGATTGTCAGGAATGACTATATTGAAATCAGATTCCCATAACAGGAACTTTAATTTGGTTTACACGATACTTTAACAATACAGTTCCTTTTGGGCCAGTTATACAGGATATGCAAAGTTTCTCATTGCTGGACTCTTCTTCCCAAACATTTGCAGACAATGGAGTTTATCACGCGGGAGGAATTTCTCTCAATTGCGAATGGAGCCAATTTGAATTCACATAAATTCGCTAGTTTAGCAAATTTATGTGAATTCTAATTGTGTTTGGAATGCATTCAGAATGACTTCCCATTACCCAAAAATGACCCCCGTTGCTCGAAATTGCATGAGATACTCTAATACACAATAACATAAAACCCATGATTGCATTCAGAATAACTTCCATTTTGCACGAAATTGCATGAGATACACTCATATGCAATAACGTGAAACCCCATGATTATGTTCGGATTGCCATTGCATTATACTCCCAAATTCCGTCGTACGATAAACTCCAATTACTTTTTTAGTGATCTTTGGGTCTTTCCAGACCGCCCAAAAGGGGCAGTCCGCCCCAAGAAATGGTGAGATGGGGCCAAGGCTGCTGCAGCCTCCGATGCCCCATCCCACAGCTTCCGGAGGCCGCGGGGAAGCGGCAAACTGCTGCTTCCCCTCAGCCTCAAAACGGGGTGGAGCGGGTGCAGCCCACTTCCGGAGGCAGTGCTGAGGGGAGAAGGCCGCGTCTGAAGGCCACATCAAACACCCGGCGCAAAAAAGGAGCTCCGTTTTGGAGCTCCTTTTTTGTGCTGCAGGAAGGGCGCTCTTGGCGCCCTCCCACGGCGTGAAGTCATCATGGTGCACGCAGCATTTCTAAATGTTGTGCATGCCATGACAACATCATGACGCATCCGTATGGACGCCGCCATTTTAAAATGGTGGCACCCATACGCTTTAGGGTTAGGGAGGGACTAAATGCTGCGCCCTCCCTAGCCCTAAAAATGGCTTTTAAAGCCCTATTTGCCCCTCTATGTGCCCGTCTAGATCGGGCCTAAAAGTCCAAATTAAAGAAGATTTTGTTTTGGGAAGCTTTCCAGCTTAGAGCCTAATTTTGATAGTTAGATAAGTGTAAGTGTGTGTTGCTTTTATAGTTTACTGTTTTAGAGTTATTTAATGATTTTGCTATTTTATAATCTTTGCTGTTTTTGATTGTAGATTGTACACTGCAGACTGGTTTTTAGTGCATTCTTGTTTTGATGATTATGTAAAGGGCTGTGCTATATAAATAAACTTTAATAATAATAATGCTCAAATTTTGTTAGGAACTGCAGTGACCCTTCCTATTAATAAATAGAATGGACTAGATCTGGGACAGGCACCCCTTAGTCCTTCCACTGGAAGCTCAAAGTATCTGCATCCTCTTTGCTTGAATGGTGCCCCTTTCCCAGCAGTAGTAGCAGCTACTGTGGCCCATTGGCAGCTACTACCAAAGACCAGAAACAAATTGAAGGATTCAAATTACAAGAAAAGACATCCCATTTAAACACTAGAAAAAGAGTTTTGCTGTAAGACCTGCTCACCCATGGAATAGACTACCTCATAAGGTACTGGACTCTTTTTTTTTTTTTTTTTTTTTGAGATCTTTAAACAGAGCTTGTATGGCCATCTCTCAGAAGTAATCTCTCAGTAGGAGATTGGATTAAATGGCCCCTGGAATCACTTCCAATTCTTATGATTCTATGACTAGGTTGCAATCTATCTGATAGCTTTCAAAAATATGAGATATAACTGGCTCAGGAAATAAACTAAATTGACCTACTATAAAGTTCAAAACAGGGTGCATGGTATAATCTTCTTCAGGGTGCATGGTATAATTCTTTAAAGTTATATGGACCATGGTGTCATTTTTAAAACTTAGAAAATTTAATTTCAAAATACTTTCATTTCATAGTGTCCTAGCAGTGGGATTGTAGCATGTCAATGCAAGAAAGGCCGTATTATTTATGATCTGGGACCAAAAGCCATAGGATGGTGATCTAAAAAGCTTACATGAGATTTAATCATGAACATACTGGCAAAAACGATTTTCTAGCTGGAAGCATCCTAGGTTACGCAGTGTCTCAACAGCACCAAAATTGAAACTCTCAGTGTTTGCATGGCAAGATGGATACTCACTGGTACTCAGGGAGTATACTTGGGTTGGGATGCATATACGTGATATAAGACATAACTGACAGTGGCTCATGCTTGATGGTGGCAGAATCTTGGAAGACTTTATATATCCCATCCTGGTTCCCTGTAGAGTCATAAAATATTTAGTCAGCAAGCAAAAGGGTCTGCCCCTGTGCATGTCAGAGCAGGAGGAAAGAATAGGATTCTGTTAGATGCAGCTCATGTGAAGAGCAAAACAAACATTTTAAAGGCAATTGTGATGCTGTGATTTAAGTGCAGGACGAAGACTTTGGGAGACCATGGTGCACATCCCCACTCAGCCAGAAAAGCCAATAAGTGACCTTTGGAAAGTTACACTTTCTTAATCCTGTCGTGATGGCAAACTTCCTCTGAATAAATTTTGCCAAGAAAACCCCATGATGGAGTGAGTTATCATAAGTCAGAGTCAACATAAAGGACCACCGCGACAAAAGAATGAAAACTCTAGTGGATTACATTTTTTAAAAAGGTTAAAATTCTTGCTGGCCTTCTGACAGCACCCTTTCTATACTGCTGGGTGATTTAAAAAGTAATGACTGTGTAGCCAGTCAGCTGAGGACATCACTAGCTAGCATTTGGGATGTCTCAGATGGGATGTGAAAAGAGATGGGGAAAGCCCCAATTACAATTACAAGAATTCAAAGACATACAAAGACTAACTGAAAGAAAGAAGTTGGCACCACAAGCTTTTGTAGACTTAAGTCTACTTCCTCAGATGAATTTGGTGGAGTGGAAAGCCAGGGACAGACCTATATAAGTCACTTATGTATGAGAATGTCAATCCAAATTCAAAATCCCAATTATAAGAATTATGGCTTGTTGGCAGTGGGAGTTCCAGGCCAAAGTAATGCATTGCAATAGAAAATGGTAAAAGTGTTCCTGATTTAATTGTATTTTATTATTATATACATGCATTCTTAGGGATCCTTTTGGAACAAAAGATTGGAGGGCTGTCTAAAAGAAATAACATTCATTATCACATCACATGGATTAATTATCTATCAAACAGTATTTTAAAGTGAGGAGTGCTTAAAATATAGATTTTATTTCATCGGTATATGCTCATAGATGGACTGGGAATGGTTATCTAGCATCCTTTCACTCTCCACAATTATAGCATTATGATTCCATTTTAACTGCTATAGCATCATCCTATGGAATCCTAGGAGCTGTAGTTTGGTAAGAGACTAGAGCAGAAGTTCTCAACTACTGGTCCTCAAATTTGTTTAAACTCCCCAAAGTCCAAGCCAGCATGACCAGTGGTAAAGAATTCTGAGAGCAGAAGTCCAAAACATTTAGAGGAGCAAAGATTAAGAACTGCTGCAACAGAGCTGTCTGGCTGAGAATTTTGAATACTCCTTAAATTAATCTTAAACAAATCTTTTAAAATTATTGCATAACAAGATGAGATGATGTTCATCAAACTTGAAGATAACACCAAACTGGGGTACTAGCTAATATCTGAGAAGACAGAATCAGGGTGCAATAAGTTTCAGCAGGGAATAGCTATCGTTCTGACCTTAGATAGCAAAAATCAGGTACACAAATACAGAATGGTATACCACACGCTAAACATGGGCCAGTACTGATCTAGAGGCAAAACGTTAAAGGAACTTTCTGCTGCTTCCACAGAAATGTAGAGTCCAGATCAAGGGAAGAAATAATACTGACTGTATTCTGCTTTAATTATATACCCCCCACCAGTGAAATACTGTCTCCAGTTGTGGGCAACACAGCTTAAGAAGGTGATAAGGAACAGTTGAGGTAATTGGATACATTTACGCCTGAGCAGAGAAGATGGAGAGTTACTGTAACAGCCATCTTCAAATAACTTAAGGGTTGTCACTGGGAAGATGGAGAAAGCTATTTGTCTGCTGCTTTAGGAAACAGGACCCAAAGCAATGTACTGAACTACAGGAAAAGAGTTTCCAACTAGAAGAATGAATGAAAACAATAAAAAGGAGACTTCCCCACCTTCTGAGGTAGTTCTACTGTCAAAGAGCCTTACCAGGTCTGATTTTCCAAATCCCTGACCTTCCAATAATCAGAGTTTTCCTTCCTTGCAAATGCTTACACACCCATAAAAAATGTACCGTAAGCCTTGCATTTTCAAAAAACAAAACCAAAGCACAACTCTCTTTCACTCATATTTTTATCTCCTTCACCACAGCCTCCATTTCATGGTTTTGTATTTCTTAACCTAATTATTTTGTAACACCTAGCACTGTGGGGCATTATAATAATTATGATGTTATTCTGTACATGGCGAAAGATATTATCCCATCTGGCCAGACTTCAGGCCTAAACACACAAGACTTTTTAATGGGTCTTCTTAACTCTCCCCCCCCCCCATAAAAGAAGGAACTGTTTGTTACCATGGATGCGGAAGGATTGAGCCCAGTTGACAGCATCTGTATCTAACATCAGTGTCCGGTACACATTAAGATCATGGTAAAATGCTGCATACACATTGAGATAGTGATCTGAGCCATCTGAGACAATCTAAAAAGAGAGACATGGATCACCTTGGTGACTGGTTTATTAATATAGGGGTTTTTTTTTTTTGTTTGTTTGTTTGGCATCCCTTAGTTGAGCCACTTCTAACATTTTTCCTAGTAGTCTTTGTAGTCTACAAAAGAGCAGGTAAAAACAGGTAATTCCCAAGGTGGAGATTAATGAAACTAACTTTGCCTACTCAGCACATTCATGTTTGCAGGCTAAAGGTGTCCCATGGAAAGAAAGCCAGAAACCTTATACTTTCCACCTGCAGTTGGCATAGGAAAGGCCTGAAGATAGGACAAACAGATCAGGAAAGTGTCCCTTGCTGGTGCTGTATAGAATGTGTATCCTGTAAGATCCACCCCCTCACCAAGCATGTTACCTCTCTGCGTCGTCGGGTGAGGACGGCTTTGAATTTTGGCCATGAATCCACAATCACCTCATGGTCAACTGGGTTCCCACGGTTTATGTTCATTACTGCACCATGGACCTGTCAAGAGTCATACATCAGAACTGGTGTTATGTTGTAGTTGAAAGAAACAGCTGAAACAGATGGGTGGAAAGAGGATCACTGGATTGGGCTCTGATTCAGATTTTGACCATGCATCCACCCCCAACCTGACCCCTTGTATATTCTGACCCAGAATGGATCCAAAGTGCTACATCTTCCTCAGTGCCAGCTGATGAATAAAATGTGGATATTCACTAGCTCATTTCATATCTATTCCATCAACAGCCCTAGATTTGCCACCTGGTGAACTCCCGAAAGGAAAACATATACCAAGTGGATAGCACCTTATACCAGGGACACACCCCCCCAGCACTTGTGTGTTGCACTGAAAGTCTGAGACATACAGCGGGCCGTTGATATCCAGTGGGGTTTGGTTCTAAAAACAACAACATGGACACCAAAATCCCTGGCTGCTCCAGTCCCATTACATACAACAGCATAGTAAAACAATGCCCCTTATATAAATGGGAAAAATGAAGGTTTGCTTTTTGGAATTTATGTATTTTAAAAAATAATTTCAAGCTGTGGATGCTTGAATTCATGGATATGGAGGGTTGACTGTACAACTAACAAATGTAATGGACTAAGTTTCCCTCAGATGCCTAATACAGAGCTTTTAGAAAAGCTAGAACTGCTGGTAGGTGTTCTCACACATAACAGGTCTCATTATTACCGCAAGTGCTTGAGGGAGGCACTTCTTCAGCATCCCCTCCAGCAGCTGCAACTTGGAAGGACAGGAGAGAATCAACATTGCTTGGGATGTAGAAGCTGATGGGCAGATCCCAGGAGAAAAAAAGATTCAGTGGAAGGCACCTAAGGTGGGGAGAGAGCAATTCTGTAATTCATAGGCTAAGAAGCCTTATATATGATTGATCAAAGACACTTGGCCTATGTTGTTATAGCCTCTCTGCTCTCAAAAGGAACTGAAAGACTTCCTTCCTCTTCTCTCTCTGCTTGCAGCTCAAAAGCAGCAAAGACATGCTCATATGAAGCACTGAAGCTCTGTCACACAGGCAGCTACTCACCGGGGGTGGACCAGATTTTCTTGGTGAAACCAATCTTTCAGGAATAAAAAACAAAAACAAAATAGCACCACACACCTTGGTGTCAAGTTTTATTCCATCTTGGTCTCTTTGGGCAAACCTACTTTGCTTTGGGACAGGTACCAAGATAAGTGGGGGAGAAGGGAGGGTGTATAAAATTTTTCCTAGAATGAATGAAACATTGACAGACATAGCTCTTGGGAGTTGGGATTTATATAGTAAAGAGTAACTGATTAATTTCTGAATGTAGGTGAAGTGGCTCTACTTCTAACAGATGAGAAATAAGCGCTTTTTAAAAACAATCTTCCTGCCGTCTGCAGCTTCTTCCACTGGATGCTCCTGATGGAGATAATGGACAATTCTAGGATTTGATGGTGAATGAAGCCTGGATATTTGACACCAACCAACTCCCAATGTCATTAATCCTGCAAAACTCTATCTAGCGAAAGAATCCTGTCCCCGATGCTGTTTAATATTTATATGAAGCCACTTGGTGAGATTGTACGGAGGCATGGAGCTCAGTGTCTTCAGTACGCTGATGACACTCAGATATACCTCTCCATGACAAGATTGTCTGCTCAGACTTCAGATGGCGTCTCTCCTCTCAATGACTGTCTTGCGACGGTAATGGATTGGATGAGGGAAAACAAATTGAAGCCTAATCCAGACAAAACGGAGGTACTCACAGTTACTGGCCCGAAACCGGGTTTGGGAATACAATCTCCAGTTCTTGATGGAGTCACACTCTCCTTGAAGGACTCTGTTCACAGCCTGGGGGTGCTTCTTGACTCATCGATTCACATGATTAGTCAGGTGAATGTGATGGTCAGGAGTACCTGTTATCAGCTTCGGCTGATACGCCAGCTGCGCCCTTTCCTGGATGTGAGGGATCTGGAAACTGTGGTACACACACTGGTAACCTCATGTCTGGACTATTGTAATGAGCTTTACATGGGGCTACCCTTGTGCCTAACCTGGAAATTACAACTGGTTCAGAACATGGCAGCCAGACTTCTTACAGGAACATCGAGGAGAGAGCACATAACACCAGTGCTCAAGTCTCTCACTGGCTGCCGGGCAGTTTCCAGGTGCAGTACAAGGTGTTGGTTTTAACCTTTAATGCCCTACATGGCTCAGGTCCATCCTATCTTAGGGACCGCCTCTTCCCATATGAACACCCCCCCCCCCCCGCACACTTTGGTCCTCTGGGAGGAACCTGCTAGAGCCCATGAAGACCAGGCTGTCGCAGACCTCTCAGAGGACCTTCTCAGCTATCGCCCCCAGGCTGTGGAATGACCTGCCAGATGTGATGCATCTCTTTTCATCCATCGATGGCTTCAAAAAAAATCCTTAAAGACGCATCTCTTCCGGCAGGCCTTCCCAGATAATGTTTAGTCATCTTCCAGCTCCAAGTCCAAGCCTTAGAGTTTTTCCAGTTTTTCTCCTTTATGTCCTTGGCCTGTCCCACACAGCTCAAGAACTCTTAGGCCTGTTGCTGATATATGATATTGTTTGTATTTTACTATGTTTTAACTACAGTTGATTTAATCCTTTTTTAGGGGTGGGAGGTGGGGATGGAATTGGTTTATTTTAACTGTTGTGTTTTAACCTCTTGTTGTAACCTGCCCCGATTGCTTGCTCAGAGGGGCTGGCTAGAAATAAAAATTATTATTATTATTGTTACCCATACTGCAATGATACAAAGACACCCCACAACCCCCTATCCCAAAATGCATCTGCAGAGATGATCAGGCACCCCTTCCTCCTGGCAATCACTTGATCATAGAGGCCTCTAAGGAGAAGCTGCATCCCTAAAGTGAAGGCATGTTTTCTTATGACCCTAATGGAAAGGCCTCCATGGCCTAAAGGCGAGGAGATCACATTTACAGCATAGCCTAGTTGGGAGCCATTTCAGGCAAGTATGTCATCATTAGAAGGCCTGTTCTTTTCCTTCTGTTAGCCTTGTGCGATTGCATGTGTGAGTGTGTCCCCTGTACATCAATAAACTAGCTTAAAATCCAAATACTTTGCTTTTGTATCAGTTCTGGGATCTCTTGAACCTCCGTAAATACTATGGGAAAACGGTCCTTGTATGGTCTTTGTAAGGAGCCAAGATTGGTGTATTAGAGCTAATTAATATTCCCCAAATTTGAGTAGTTATCCTTACATTTATTATTATTATTAATTTCTTAGCTTGCATTAGCAAATAAAGAACTAAAGAATCCCAAAACTGTTACATCAGCTTGAGCAAACACTGACATTCATAATACCAGCTCTTAGGATTTGTCACTTCACAGTCCTTTGTGATTCACTGAGAATGAATCAACTGTATGATAGTTTTTGATGACACACATGACAAGTCATATTCTCATTGCCTATACTAGAAGCACTGGGCCCTAAATTCTGGAGAATTTTTAGAACTGTCAGGTATGGGTTTTTTTCAGTTGAAAACTTAGAAATGGTCTGTGGAGCCTCCTGTGAACTATGATGCTTTCTTACCCTATCCAAAGAAAGGATAAGAAAAGTGTAAGGCTAGTGCAGAACACAGCAAGTGTGACACCATATCTTTTGGCTGCTGTCTCTGAAGGCTCCTTGCTGGCTCCTTCCTGCAGAGGATTTTGGGCTGTTTAGGGAAAGTCTGTCAAACTGAAAACTGTGCAAGAAGCACCTTGCTCAAATTGTCCCAAATTACATTACAGCATAATGAGAACCAGGATGTGAACACAAAAGGGTATGTAATTTTAAATCTTCAGATTACATCTCACCATGCAGTGGTGTCATTCAACTGGTCTGCCCAAACCAGTTGTTAAAATTTGATGGGTTTGCCTCTTGTAGGGACAGCAAACGAAAACTTTTGCTGGGCCCTCCTCATGCAACTGGCACATTAATACTCAGCCATCTTCTCTGAAAACAACAATAACAAAAGCAGAAGCAGCAGCAAGCCAAAAACTTTCCCGGCTAGTCCTGGCTCTGTCCCAGAAGTGTGCACCACTGTGAAAGGCTAAGGAAGAAGAGAAAGTGGAGTTCATCGTGGCCTTGTAGACAGTCCTTTCTGGGGAAGGAAAGGCAGGCAGAAAAGAAGAAAGGAGAGAGAACAATGGAGGCGTGTGTGTCTTCTGGAGAGTGCCCAGCTCTGATCTCTCTCATCCCTGCTGCTGCAGGCAAGTTTGCACAGATGATGAACTGGTAAAATCCCATGCAGAAA
Organism: Urosaurus nigricauda; assembly: GCA_034509955.1. Lineage (NCBI taxonomy): Eukaryota > Metazoa > Chordata > Lepidosauria > Squamata > Phrynosomatidae > Urosaurus > Urosaurus nigricauda. The sequence continues at coordinate 124,382,480 of JAOEGL010000001.1, read as the reverse complement.
TGGGATTTTAAAATCTGGGTGTTGTTTGTCAGATGTGTTGGCATGAAAGAGAAATAACACGAATCAGGATTTAGCAAAAATAAAAGGGAGCTGGTTTTGATGACTTTGCGTTCAGGTTATTTTCACATTATTTCTTTCATGCAAACGTCATCTGAAAAACATCCTGCAAATGCATTTTTTTTCAACTTTCTGTTCGGGTTAACCCTGAATGTCATCTGAAAAACAACCCACAAATGCGTTGTTTTCAGTTTATATTTAGTTTATGCATGGGATTTGTCCCGTGTGATAAACTTGATAGAATCATAGAGTTGGAAGAGACTGCAAGGGCCATTCAGTCCAAACCCCTGCCATGCAGGAACTCACCATCAAAGTGCCTCCAACAATTAACCATCCAGCCTCTGTTTAAAGACCTCCAAAGAAGGAGACTCCACCACTTTCTAAGGCAGCGTGTTCCACTGTCAAACAGCTCTTACTGTCAGGAAGTTCCTTCTAATGTTTAGGTGTAGTTTGAATCTGTTGCTTTGGGTCCTATTCTCAAGCTTCCTCAGCCTCAATAAAATACCCTTTCAAATATTTAAAGAGGACATATCACTCCTTAACCTTCTCTTCTCCAGGCTAAACATATCTAGCTCCCTAAGTCGCTCCACTCAGGGCATGGTTTCCAAACCCTTCACCTTTGGTTGCCCTCCTCTGGACACACTCCAGCTTATCCACATCCTTTTTGAATTGTGGTGCCCAGAACAGGACACGGTATTCCAGGTGGGGCCTGACCAAAGCAGAATAGAATGGCACTGTTACTTCCCTTGATCTAGACACTATACTTCTATTCATGCAGCCTAGTATCTAATTAGCATTTTCAGCAGATGCATCACACTGTTGACTTCTGTTCAACTTATGGTCTACTAGGACTCCTAGCTCTCTTTCACATGTACTGTTGTTAAGCCTTGTGCCTCCCCATCCTATATCTATACTTTGTTTGTTTGTTTTTGCCTAAGTACAGTACCTTCCTTACATTACTCCCTGTGAAATTCATTTTGTTAGTTTTGGCCCAGCTTTCTAATCTATTAAAGTCATTTTGAATTTTGATCCTCTCCTCTGGGGTGTCAGCTACTTCTGTCATCTGCAAATTTGATAAGCATGCTCTCTATTCTTTTGTCCAAGTCATTGATAAAGATGTTGAATAGCACTGGGCCCAGGACAGAACCCTGTGGGACCCCACTTGTCACTTCTCTCCAGGATGAAAATGAACCATTGTTGAGCATCCTTTGGGTTCGGCCAGTCAACCAATCACAAATCCACCTAACAGTTGCATTGTCTAGACCATATTTTACTAAAACAAACAAACAAACAAACAGCTTCATTTATATACCGCTTCATACCCTTAAGGAGTGTCTAAGCAGTATACAACTGTAAGCTACTTGCCCCCAACAATCTGGGTACTCATTTTAGCGACTTCGGAAGGATGCAAGCTGAGTCGAGCTTCAGCCCTTATACTGGTTTTGAACTCGCCACCTTATGGTTTTGAGTGAGTGGCTGCAGTACAAGCATTTAACCACTGCACCACCAGTTTGTTTGGAAGAATATCATGGGGGACCTTGTCAAAAGCTTTACCAAAATCAAGATATGCTATGTCTACAGCATTCCCTTCATCTACCAAGCTGGTAATTTTATATATATATAAAAAATCTGGTTTGTCTGGCATGACTTGTTTCTCTGAAACCCATGTTGACTTTTTGTGATTATGGAATTGCCTTCTAAATGTTCACAGAATCTCTGTTTAATAATCTGCTCTAGAATCTTTCCTGGTATTGATGTCAGACTAACTGGATGATAATTGTTGGGATCCTTCCTCCCACACAAACCTCTTTTTTTTTTTCAAGATGAAGACAATATTTGCCCTCCAATCTGCTAGAACTTCTCCTGTTCTCCAGGGGCTCTCAAAGATTATTGCCAATGGTCAGAGATTGCATTTGTCAGCACTTTTCATACCCTTGGATGTAGTTCATCTGGTACCGGAGACTTAAATTCATTTAGATTTACCAGGTATTCCTGTACTACCTCTTTACTTATTCTGTGCTGCTTTCCCCTATTGTGTCCTCTGCTCCATTTTCCTCAGGTTGAGCACTCTTTTGTGAGAAAGCTGAGGCAAAGAAGGTGTTGTTTAGTTCTGCCTTTTCTCTGTTCCCCGTTAGCATTTTGCCATCTTCTTCACACAATGGCCCAAATGTTTGTTTCTTCTTTTTGTGAGGGACATAACAAAAAAAAGCCCTTTTCATTGTTCTTAACCTCTTTACTGATCCTGAGCTCATTCTGCTCTTTAGCTTTTCTGACTTTACTCCTACACGTTCTAGCTATTTGTTTGAATTACGCTTTGGTGATTCCCCCCTTTTTCCATTTCTTATACATGTCCTGTCTAAAACTTAACTCGTTTGATAGTTATTTAGTCATCTATCCTGGTTTCTTGAGACACCTCCCATTTTTCCTCCTCATTGGAACTGTTTGATTTTTTGCCTTCAGTATCTCCCTTTTGAGAAACTCCCATCTGTTCTGAACTCCCTTGTCTTTTAGTATTCCTGGCAATGGGATTACCCCCAGTATTTCTCTAAGTTTACTGAAATCAGCTCTCCTAAAGTCTAGAATGTGTGTCTGACTGGCTTCCTCTTTCCACTGTGTAACAAACTTGAGGTGAACATGATCACTCCCACCTAAGGATCCCACCACCTACTCCCCATTTACCAGATCATCCCTGTTGGTTTGGATCAGATCTAAAATAGCTGGTCGCCTTGTTGCCTCTTCCACCTTTTGGACAATAAAATTGTCTGCAAGGCAAGTGAGAAATTTGCTGGACCCTAAATTTTTGGCTGAGTTCGACTTCCAGCAAATATCAGGATAGTGTTTTTCTCAAATGATAAATTACTGTATACAACAATTGAATTGTTTTGTTTGATGAAAGGGACTTTCTTTCCCTTCTAACTCCAGGAGAAATGAGAAGACCAGGCCTGGTGAATCAAAGATCCAGATTTATTTAGGGAAAGAAATATATCCAGGTTGCTAGGTATCAGCTAAGATTAAGGCCAGAGTTATTTCCCTTCTGGTCACCTTCATAACCGAGCATGGACTCTGTCATGTAACATTGACTTAGAGCAAAAATGAGCAATTTTGTGGGCCTATACATGTACAGAAGTGAGAGCTGGACAGTGAAGAAAGTGGATAGAAAGAAAATGAACTGATTGGAGACGTGGAAGTGCTGGAGAAGAGGATCCCATGGACAGCCCAAAGACAAACAAATGGGTCCTAGAGCAGATCAAGCCTGAAATGTCCCTGGAAGCCAGGACGACTAAACTGAGGCTGCTGTACTTTGGACACAACATGAAAAGAGAGGACTCTCTAGAAAAGACAATAATACTAGGAAACTTGGAGGAAAGCAGAAAGAGAGGAAGGCCCCATGCTAGATGGATGGACTCTAATAAGGAGGTCATGGCCCTGAATCTTCAGGACTTAAGCAGAGTGGTGGAAGAGAGGAGGGCTTGGAGGCGTCTCATCCACAGGACTGACGTGAGTTAAGGTCCACTCGAAGACAGTTGTTGTTACTTTTAACAATTCAAAAGGTAAGGTGTGTTTGTCTGTAGAATCGGTCTGTAGAGATTTTGCAGCACCTTTGTGGCTCATTGGAAGAAAGAGGTTGGCAACGTGAACCTCTGTAGACTTAAAGTCTACTTCCTCAGACGCATGGAGTGACCTGAGGCTTAGGATGGATGTCGGCCCTCTGCATTTGCAGCTTTGACTTTTGCTGAATTGATTATTTGTGATTCTGAGTCATCTGTCCTCTCTAGGAATCTCTAAGTCCTCCAGGGCAACTCTGCTAGAAGTTAACCACCGTGCCATTTTGGAGAACCTGGAAGTTCCTAGAGAAAACCCTCCTCTGGGCATTTTTGGGTCTTCCAGCCTGATTCTATGATCAGCCTCCGGCCGATGTTGGCCATAGTCTTGCAGGGGAAGACCTGGAGATGCCTGGAGAGGTGTGCTCTTCGGGAATATAGGAGGACCTTCGTGGTTTTTGGATTTGCAGTTTTCCCACATTCACCCCTAACCCCAGGGAAGGTGGAGGGACCACTGCACCTTGCTCTACAAAAGGATTTTGGAGCCCCTTTGAAAATAACTTTGAAAGTTAGCAGCAAGTTGAGCCAAGTGGATGCTGCTGCCCCCTTCTTTCTTTCCCTTTGGTCTCCAAGGTGCTGCAGAAGACAGACCCCACCTTGGCAGACTGACTACTTCCCAGGCTTCCCAGGTCTTTGGATTCCACCACGATGGAAAGCACCGAGGACGGAGGTCAGCCAAAGGGAGGGGAAGCAGCAGCAGTCCCAGCAAAGGAGGCACAAGAGGAAGGAAGGAAGGAAGGAGGATCCTCCAGGAGAAGCATCAGCCAAGAAGAGCATCAGCACAAGTCAGCAGGAGGACCAGCCTTCTTGCCTTGCCTCCTCCCTTCCCAGGGCCTGTGCCTTTAACACAAAGCGAAAGTAGCTCTGTCACTGGAGGAGGAGGAGGAGAACACACAACAACAACAACAGCCAGCCAGCCCTGACTCTCTCTCTCTCTCTCTCTCTGAGTTATTGCGGGTGGGATCCTGCTGCCCGGTAAGCTTTTGCGCGCTGGCAACCACTCCAGGAAGGTGCCTCCTCTCCTCGGGTTTGGTAGCTTTGGGCCCATCCGCACTGCAGGGGTAATCCGTTTTGACACCGCTTTCACGTCCCTGGATCCATGCTGTGTGTTCCTGAGGTTCCTAGTTGGTTGTGGCCCCAGAGCTTTGCTACAGGATTTTCCATCCCGTGGGTAGTTAGAGAGGTGTCAACCCGGATTGTTTCTGCAGAGCGGATGCAGCCCTCCTTCCTTCCCGTGTTTGTGGTGTCAGGAGAGGGAGGGAAAGGGGAACCGATGATAATGGTGATGATGATGATGATGATGATGATGATGATGATGATGATGATGATGATGATTGAAGAGTCCTGAATCAGCTGGGAGGATGCGTCTGACACCACATTAACTGCCATGGCTCCATCCTCCAGAATGCTGGGATTTGTAGTTTGGTGAGGCACCAGCACTCTGTGGCAGAGGAGGAGGCAAAAGATCCTTAGTAAAAACCCTAGAGAGGGAAGAGATCCCCTGCCATGCAGGAAGTCTCCTTCCTTAGGGGTCTTTAAGCAGAGGCTGGATGGCCATCTGTCAGGGATGCTTTGACTTGGAGTTCCTGCATGGCAGGGGGTTGGACTGGATGGCCCTTGTGGTCTCTTCCAACTCTATGATTCTATGATTCTATGATTCTAAGTCCCTTGCAGAGTCAAGAGAGTGTGGCAGGCTGGCTTCAGCATGCTCCCCATTGGTGCCATGTGCCTGTATGCATGCAAAGGTGTGTCTGTCTGTTTATGAGAAGGCAGGAGAAGACAGGCTGCTTGCAAATCCCAGGGTGCCAGAGGATAAAAGAGCTGCTGTTGCTGGTGTTGTGTAACTTCAAGTCAATTCCAACTTAGGGCAACCCTGAGATGAACCTATCCTGGGATTTTCATGGCAAGATTTGTTCAGAGGAGGTTTGCCATTGCCTTCCCAAGGTCACCCTGTGGGAAGTCAAAGACTTTCACAGCTGGCATCCATAGTTTTTCGTGGGTTTTTCGGGCTCTGCGGTCATGTTCTGGAAGAGTTTATTCCAGATGTTTCGACAGCATCCGTGGCTGCCATCTACAGAGACTGCTGGCATGGAAGTGAGACACTGGTGAAACGGCAGGAATAAACTCTTCCAGAACCCCACAAAAAACAATGTCACCCATAGGGTTTCATGGCTGAGTCCTAGTCCAGCACTCAGACCATTACACCATGCTGTACACTGCTTAAAGTGGTGTCAGACTGCATTATCTCTACAGTGGAGATGCACTCCGAATCACTGTTCTCTTGGGAGGGCTGGAAACGGTGCCGAGGGTCAGCGCAGGCCGAGGGGAGTTACCTGGGCAATGGTTTTCACATAGAGTGCCAAATATTGCAATTCTGCACAGTTGGCAACTAGGAGGCACTCTGCCAATTGCCTCACAGGGATTCCATATAAAGGATTCTGAACTGCCTCGGGATTAGACCTAGAAACTTTCACTGCCCATACCAGTCCTGGAAAGTGCAAAGAAATGTATAAGGGGAACACAGTCTCTGAGCATGGAAAGAAAGAAATTAGGTACCTGAAGTAAAAACACAAAGGCAGGGGTTTATCTAAAAGTCTCTGCTTCTCTTCCTTCCCTTCACGTAGACCAGTCGTTCGTGCTCCCTGAGCATCACATGGAGCCATGGGTAGGAAGCGCCTTATCACAGACTCATTCCAAGTGGTGAAGAAGAGGAAAAGGGGGAGCAAGGAAGAAAAGGAAAGTCAGAGCCCAACCCACGGTGAGTATCTCTACAATAGGCTGAGGGGGTTATTCAGATGCTGGAAATAGTCCTGGTAGAATACGAGTTGAACCTTTGTTGTTCACATGGATTGCAAATGCAAATGTAAACTGAGGAAGGCTGTCAGAAAACCCACTTAACCCAAGAAAATCGATCTTGAGTTTCCCCCCCCCCCCCCCCACCATGTTTTCCTAAAAGATTTGCATTGTTAGCTGTGTGAATAACTGATACAAATAGACCTGGGATAAACCAGGATAAAGCTCTGCATGCCCCGGACATGTTTTGAATTCGTCCGCATCGACTCCATCTGTATTCACATTGCTGACACATGGGAGCAACAGAACTTGCAAAGATGTGGTTCCGATGGGAAAAAAAGCAGTGTGAACAACAAAAACAGAATGCATGAGTGAGATTATTTGCATAGTTACATAAAAAACCCCGATGTCTGAATAACCCTGGAGTGTCCTGCTTAAACACATATCTTCTTGCTTCCAGGAGTGGCTTCTTGGTGACCAACGAATAAATTTTAAAAGTCCATGAAATGTAGCTGAGGTGTAGACATACATGAGCGGCTCCTTTGAGAATGACAACACCTCAGTTCTCATGAGCACATTATTGATCCATGAACACAACTTGCAAAGGGCCTGTAGCACTGCCTCTCTTTCACATCCCCTAATACCAGGGCATGCAAAATGTGGAAATTATCCTTAATCATTGAGATAAGCAATCTCGGTGGTAGTGTGTGGTATTAGAGTATTTTGCCATTAACATCCTCTTTGGAACATGGCCCACTGGTGATCCTGGTCATCCTCCTGACTGGGAAGTTTAAGATGGCTCCGAATTAATAACACTATTCCCAACTGTATCTATGGGATTGGGAGTATATATGTTATATCTAACACGTGAATGATTGTCGTGATAACAAAGTAAAGAACTCTTTTCAAATCACCTTCCACAATATAAATGGATACGTATAATCAAGAAAGAAGGAAACCCTGTCCTCCATCCAACATCAGGCAAAGGTGTTAAAAATCATACAGGAGGAGGAAAATTATGACGATGTTTGTGACAAACCTGCATTTTGTCAAAATGTGGCTGTTCTCAGTTCAGGTGGTGTGGAGGGAAATTCATGCAGGCAGGACCCTCCTCCTTCTGGCCACATGGGTAATCCAGGAAATAAAATTTAAGTTCCATTACCAAGACAAGAAGAAATGCTCCTCTTGAGATCCAAGTTGCCTCCATCCTTTGTGAAGGTTTTCGCATGAGGAAACATTTTTAGGTGCTGTTTTGTTTTCTCCCGTAGCTTCAACAGTTTTGAAAATTTTACATCTCTGGATTTCTGTTAAATCATGCTAACTGGGGTATTCTGAGAGTTATAGTTCAAGTACTGTTCATTTCATACAAGAATCCATTAGCCAGTGCTACCACAAGGTGACACTAATCCATGTGCATATATAATCGGACACAGACACAGTCCAGGCAGAATCTCCCTTGCAAGCTGCTGCACAGCCAGACCAGGTGGAGCTACTGAAGCAGTTTGACCTCAGCTGGCAATATGGTCCCTGCACAGGTAAAATTACAAGCTTCTTCACATTAAACCTATGGCTGCATCTCTGAAATGAATGCAGCCATTCCCCATGCCTTCTTATTCCCTTTCTCTGTGCTGAATATTATACTATGAACCCCTTTGGGCAGGAGGCTTTCCTACTAATTAAAGTTCAATGCACAAAGATTGTTGTTGGGTAACTTCAAAGGGGTTCCCGACTTATGGTGACCCTAAGGTGAACCCATCACAGAGTTTTCTTGCCAAGATTTCTTACCTTTGCCTTCCTCTGAGGCTGAGAGTGTGAGTTGCCCAAGGTCGACAGTCGGTTTTCAAATATTTGTTGTTGTGTGCCTTCAAGTTGTTTCCAATTTATGACAAATCTAAGGTGAACTTATAATGACGTTTCCTTGGTAAGATTTGTTCAGCGGAGGTTTTCCATTGCCTTTACCTGAGGCACACAGCGTGTGGGTTTTATGGTTGAGCTGGGAATCAAACCCTGGTCTTCATAGTCCAGCACTCAAACCAATATGCCACACTGTCTCCAATAGTGTCTTACAAATCATCCAGACCAAGGGAGAGGCTCCACTCTTCATTCTAAAATTCTCTCAGCTGCAGTAGCCTCTCAAGGAAGCGGGTTAAGAAATGATACCATGGCAGGGGGTTGGACTGGATGACCCTTGTGGTCTCTTTCAACTCTATGATTCTATATGTCAGCTCCTGTAATCCCTGTCTTTGCTTTGTTGACAGGAATCACTCGCTTGCAGCGCTGGGAGAGAGCAGAATTGTTGGGTCTCAGTCCTCCTGCGACTGTAAAAGAATTGCTGTTGAAGCACAATCATGATCCCCTCGTTATATACAGGTTAGTATAGACATTCCTCTGCCCCTTTCATTTCCTAGGACTAGGTGAAAGAACTTGCCTTTGTAGCAGTTTTTGCACTGCAGGCCTCAGCTGCCCCTCTCAATCCAACTGGGCGATGGATGTCAAGCCATTTACTCCCCTTTTTTGGCTTGAGGTAGAGTCTGGGGAAAATGTTTGGCCTCTGGCCTGCCAAGGTTGTCCACTCTTCATTGCCAACGAAGACTACAGCAGGCAGTTGTAGGCTGACAATGACATTTCTAGAGCCATTTTGCATGACCAGTTATAGCACTACGATTCAGCTTTAACTGCCATGGCTGCCTCCTGTCCTGTGGAACACTGGAATTTGTAGTTTGGTCAGAGGCACTAGAGGAGCTCTAAATGTAAACTACTGGTTCCAGGATTTGATGGACTGCAGCCATGGCAAGATAGTGCTATAACTGCACAGTGTGAAAGAGGCTCTGGACAGTTTGTATTCACTTTTATAAATGGGTAGAGTACATCCCAAGGACTGAGACTCTGACTTTGGGCCAATGGAGATGAGGTCAGCAAAATAAAACAATAAAAGCTCATAATTTAACCCTGAGCAGTGTCATTCATGAACACAATTCATCTCCCTTTCCTTGGAGCGCCTGCCAGTATTTTTGATAGGCACTCTATTGACCACATCACGATTAAAAACTGGTATTGGTAAATGTTGCATATTTGCCCAGCCTCAGCATACGTGTCAGGCAATGGTTCCTCCCCTCATGTCTGCTTGGTGCAACTCCCAGCCTGTGAATTTATTATTATAATCCCATCTGAAATGCACCTGAGCACCAAAAGACTTATTGTTGCATTGTTAATACTCAGCTTATATTAAGTTTAGTTTTTAGAAATTGCTCAAAGGGGCAGCTTCTCATTTTTGTGTGTATTGTTCAGCTTCTAGTTTTTGTGTATTGTTAGGTGCATGTGGGCCCTGGGGCTAGAAAGGTTGTATATGCCTGCACTAAGTGCTCCCAGAGCAATTAACACCCAAGTTTATGGGAGTGATCACATTTCAAAAGAGCATATAGATAAATGTGGATAAATTCAAGAAGAATTTCCAAACATTTTTGTATGTTTACTTTTTGCCTCATTTCCAACTCTGCTCTGGCCAAGGCTTGCTGGCCTTGAAAACTTAGAACCTTGGGACAGTCTCTGCCTCCAGATGGATCACTTACTTAACTTGACCATAAAATTTTGTCTGATCTGAGGCCGCCATTGTGGCGCTGGAGGAAGCCTAGCCCATCCCAGCTGTTTGGCATGGAGCAGAGGAAAAGGCATGTTAAGATGTCAAAGCTGGATTCCGCAGAGTAACAGTACTCCACATTCCTTCCTTGCAGCTTGTGGTATGAATACTCCATCTGAGAAGAGCAATTGGTGGTTTCTTGGGCAACAAAGGAGTTCCTGCTGGCTTGGCACGATAGCTGTATGGATAATTCATTCCTATAATGGACATTGTTTTGTGGTGGGAGGCCATGGCCATGGAAAAATGCCAAGGCTCCCTGCTGGTCTCCAGTCATGGTTCTGGCCTCAGCCTGTGTGTCTACAATCAGTCCAGGACTTTTACTAAAATGGCTTTTGCTACTTAGAATAAAAGTTTGTTAGAAGGCTAATGTGGTCTAGGCCATGTTAAGACAGTGTTTGTGACTTCTGAGTCCCGGTCTGTTGTGGCAGACAAACCTCAGACCGAAGATTAATAGTTCTTAAAGCCAGATTAGATGTGACATTATTTTCCTATTAATGTTTTATTACATTTTAAAATTCATTTCCTTTTTGTAACCACCCTTGGCTGTACAGTAAAACTGACTGATTGTTGAAAATGATGTTGAAAGGAGGAAATGATTGACTCTTACCAGGCTTTCTTTTCGTCTTATACATTACAGACTAGGTAATGCTGCTGTGCAAAACTGGCAGAGACACAGATACCAGGATTTGGTGGGGACATCTATGAGAACCACTGTTAAAAGTTTACTTAAATAAGACATAAGGCTATATGCAGAGGCAGGATACCGTGGACCAACCCTATAGTATCCTACCTGCATGCCCCCCCTTCCAATGTCACAAGCTGCGACTGAGGCCTTCAGAGTGAATGTGAAAGTGGCAGCAAGTAAGGTGGCACAGGACTGTGTGGCATGCTGGCTGTTGCAGCTGAGTTTCCAGGAAACTCTGCTACAAACAGCTGGTCTTTTAAGATCCTGTTGGGCCAGGTTTGGTCTGGAATTGCTGGATTGGCATTACAGATTGGCTGATCCTGGCCCATGGGTATTGGCCTGCATTGTCTGTACAGGACACCAGGCAAAGGGAAACACTGGCCTTTTGGCTCATGCATTCAGCCCTGTAGTGGGAAGAAATTAGAGATGTAACTTTGAAATTACAAAAAAAAAAAACCCACACGAAAACCCAAAACATTCCTTTACTATATTTGAACAAAACAAAAAGAAAAAAGGGGAAAAAAGAAAAAGAAAACATGTTCATGTATGCTTTCATTTTTTCAAAGAAAACTTTGCCTGAGGAAAGAAAATAATCAAAGCCCAGGAGACCAACAACACAGATAGAATGCCATTCCTGGCTTGAAAGTGAACAATGGAAAGTCATCACACTATCACCAAAGAATAAGGGAACATTTATTCTGGGCATACTGACACAGATTTTCTGACACAGAATGGAATATAGGTAGTTTACAATGAAAGTTCCTTTTTAGCAGTAGACAGAATGTATGGTACTCTGGGTTAAGTCTTCCCATTCACCAAGAGAAAGGACCTCTGCAAATCTATCAAATTCTCTAACCAGTGTAAAAAAGAAAATTTTTCAGTTTAAGGTAGCAAGCTCCAGTGCAGGAAGAAAAATTCAAACTGAAATAGAGTAAGCACCAAACTTAACCTCATCCATCAGTGAGATTCAAGCTGGTAAGCTTCCCTCTGTCCATTGCTAAAAAGAAAATTCCAGAGCAAAGAATGAACATTCCTTTTCCCAGCATTGGAGGGGGGTATGCTACTCTGGGATGTAAAGTCAGGATGTCAGTGGGCTTCTTAAAATTTATACTGGTTGCCTTCTGCAGAATCTTCCTACCAGAGGAGGTGTCCACAGAAGCATACTTATCCAACTTGGATAGCAAACAAAGTGACCACATAGCTGCTTGAAAAACATTCATCAATCAATCTAGTGGGAAAACTAAATGCAGATGATACAGCCCCACTCCTAGGGGAATGGGCACACACTTCCACAAGAATAGCAACTGATACATAATTTTTTATGGAGCTTTCGGGCTATGTGGCCATGTTCTAGAAGAGTTCCTTTCTGATGTTTTGCCAGCATCTGTGGCTGGCATCTTCAGAGAATGATAGCCTGGAAAAGGATTGGATATATACAACAGGAAAGAGGAAACCCTGAGAGTAAACAAGGCTTGGCTACCAGTCCTGAAGGACAGCAAGGTCAAGACTCAACCTATGCAAATGAGCAACAGCCTAAGTCCAGGGGATTCCCAGCAGACAATGAGCACCAGTTAGCACACATTAATCCTTGTTTGCATATCCTCCCACCCTGAGGACTGCCATTAGCAACAGAACAATACATCTTGTAGCATTTTTGAGACTGAGAGGAAGGTGGTAGCATAAGCTTTCATAGACTAAATTTACGTCATCAGTTGCATAGAGTGAAATACTTAGGGACAGACATTTATAGCTATGATTCAGCAGGCTGTGTGTGTGAATTGCAATAGAAATGTAAGACTTGAGGGTATGCTGATGACAGTTCAGTTTTAATGATGGTTATTTGGAGGCAAAGATAGGAGGAAAGATACTGCCTAAAGCCAAAGTGAATAGATAACCACATAACTTTTGGCAAAACGTGTACCCAGGACTAATATTACAGAAAAGACTAAAGGTAGGAGATGAAGTAACTTCATTCCCAGCTCCCAGTTGAAGCTATGCAGACATATTATCAATGAACAACAATTGGCCCTCCGTATCCACAGATTCTGCATCCACAGATTCAACCATCCACGGCTTGAAAATATTCAATTTCCCCCCCCCCAAAAACCCGCAAACCTTGATTTTGCCATTTTATAAAAGAGATATCATTTTACTACATTATTATATATAATAGGATTTGAGCTTCCACAGATTTTGGTATCCATCCAGGGTGCTGGAACCAAACCGCAGCAGATACCAAGAGCCCAGCATACAATCTGTTCTGGACAATCATGCTGCCCTCTCAAGGGCTCTTGGTGGCAGGCCTTTACTTGCCTACAGACAGCCTCCCAATCTGAAAGTTATTTATCTACAGAAGGATACACAACACAGGTAGGGACATAGGTACAAGACTTTGCCACAAACCCAGATGCCAACTTTGCCCACACATCTATTTGGAAATGTCCTCACTGGACCTAATCACAGCCACAATATAAGAGGTCCTTTCATTTGCTCATCTTCTAATGTGGTACATGCCATCCTCCATCAACAATGACCTTCAGCACTCTACATTGGGCAAACAGGCCAGTATCTGCATGAGACATAAATGTGAACATAAACATTAGGAATAGGAATGCACAAAAACCAGTGGCAGAATACTTAAGTCTTCCTGGACATTCCATCTTGGACCTCAGAACAGCAGTCCTTGAACAACAACAACAACAACAAAAAGCCTACAAAGGAATACAGGAAAGAAACAGCATAACTGGAATATATTCACTACTAGTGTCTTCTTCTTGTGTCTTTATACCCAGGCCAGGATATCTTACCAATTAAATGTAATAGTACAAGTAAGACAAATTCCTTAAATAGACCATCTCTTGCTTAATGATAAATATACACAAGGCAATACTCCCATGACATACAAGACAGGCACCTCAGGCAGTGAATCAGGGGTCCCATTATGGGTAGAATAAGAATAGGCAGCTAAAACGTATATATCAGATAATAAAATGGAACCAAAAAGAGCTATGCAACAACACAATTAACTACATCCATTTCTAAGATGATGTGGAATACTGTAACTTGTTAAAAGATGTCCTGTGTTTATTGGTTGAGGGGGCACCAAAATATTTTGAGCTGTTTGAGATTTCACCAATACTCAGAAAATAAAAAAATACTTTTCTGCAAGTATTGTATAACCCATGATTAGGGAGTGAATGGAAACAGGCTCATAGTTGCCTTCCATTGTAATAGGCACTACTGAATTCCAGCCTGGAAGTTAGGAGTTGGGCCTCTCTATTGTAAATGTAGTTGCTGCTTCCATATGACTGCAGTTGTGGAGAGGTGACATCATAAATGTTGTATTTCCCACAATCATATTACCTTCAGGAGGTGTCAAGAGTATCTGCACACACTAGCATTTAGCTTAGAGAAAAGTGTGGCAAGAAGAGCACAAAGTTATGTTTTGCTCCAAAAACTAAGGTAATCTATAACAGAGGCAAGCGAGCTGGGTTGGAGAATGCAAGAAAGCAGCAGGCATGAGTTGCGTAATGCTTAGGGAGTAAGCCCCACTGAGCTAAATGGGCTTATGCCCAAACAGAATGTATAAAACATACTATAAAACAACCCTTACCTATCAAAGAGTCCAAATCTGCCCCCTTCCCCCAGGCAATTTACATTTTCCATTCCAGTATGTGTCTTTGGGGGAGAAATCCCTTCAAGCATAAATAATTCAGATGACCTAGAAGCCATGTCCTGTTCTCAGGCAGAAATCCAGCAGATGCCTAGAAAATGCACACTCCTGTGTCAGCTCTCTAAACTGGAATGAAAATGGGGGAAATGGATGAACTGTACTTGGAAAAGCTTGCCAGATAAGATTGCATAGCAGAAATTTTCCAGCATACTGTAGCACATAGGGAATTCTTCCCTAGCCATGAAAAGATTGTTGTGAAGATTGTTGATGGGATGGATGGCTATCAATTCTCACATTCAGTAAGAAACAGAGCCACTCGTTACAGTATACACTCTATAACAAGAGTGCCTACAAGTCACTTCATTGCCCTCTAGTGGGCAGTGGAAAGGGAAAGCACACCAACCTCCTTGCTATTCCAAGTTCCAAAAGAGGCTGAAGCCATGGCCGGCACACAACTTCTAAGAGACTTCATCTACAGTATATTCTGACTCCATGCCTCTGCATCCCTCATTCTACCACCTGATGTCCACACTCTGTTCTTCAAAAGACCAAGAGTCAATGTAATAGCCAGCACCAAAGTGAAACTGGGGAGACTGCCTGATCCAGCACTCAGGAGCCCCAATACTGCCACACAGAATAGCATTATTCTTCGCAAGACAAAGGAATCCCTGAGTTAGAGGTCCCTGTTGTTGCATCTGGGGTAGTCTAGGAGATCCACATACAAATGGACCCAGTCTTCATTCTAGCTCTTTCCTTTGCAGTGTGGAGGGCAAGATACTGCTTGAAGGGCTTGTTCAGGCAATTGGGCTGGCTGAGTCAATATGGATGTGATCTTGCTGAGTTTTAGGAGAGAGCCAGAGATAGCTGTGGGAAGAAAAAACAGAAAATGATGAGCAAACCTAATCCTGAGCCTTGGGCAAATGTCAGAACAGATCTGTTAAAACACAACTGACACCTAGAATCGAACCAGATTTTTCAAAACTACAACAGCCAGTATTCCAAGGTTGCAGATAAGTCAGACTGCTTGGAATATTATCTTCTAAACATGAAATGAATAAAAGTGTCCAAAAGGCAGGCAATTATGTTTACAATCTTAGCAAGGCAGGAACCTATCATCATCATCATCATCACCACCACCACCACCAATAGTACTGTAGTTACTGTTATTTTAATTTGATGATTTTTCCCTTATCTTAAAATATTAAATATACAAAAGTTAATGAGAACAATAAAAACAACATCTGGAAGGTGAAATTGCATCCTGTGATGTTCTCACAAAATCATCAAATCACAGGAATGATCAAATGGCATAAAACCATTTTTTTTAAACCATCAGCCAAGCATATCCATCAAATGTCAGGAAGGAAAACCGGGATGATTGAGACCAGGAACCTCTCTCACAGCATAGCATAACATAGCAAGGGAGGAAACTCTGTCACCACTCTGTGTGTCTCACTCATAGGTATTAGGAGAAAGGCCTCAGATGTTTATTTCAGCATATAGGCCAGTTCATCATTGGAGATGGGTTCTAAAATTACACTTAAGGCTCTATAGGCCAAAACGTGCCCTTTGAACTGAGCCAGAAAACATAGCAGCAGCCAATACAGTTCAGCCAAAACTAGTGTTGAAGGGATGGACCTTTGCGTTCCAGTCATCTGATCATACGTACCAGGGCGCAAGATGGGCAAGGTGCAGTGCTGCTCCAACCAGCTCAACACTGACCGGTGGAATTCTTTGATGCTGCCTTTGTTTACTGTTCTAGTATAGCTCTCAAACAGAGGCTTAATCACCACACTGAACTGTAGATCGAGAGGGTTAAGGAGCCTACACAGATCAAGTCTCCCTATCACATTTTACACTTGGTAGGGTACCTCTGTCATGCCAAATTTCATTCCACCTCCTCCCTCAGTTTGCTCCCTTTGCTGCACTTGAAGGCCTCCCATCCCCCCAATTGCTGTTGGATACAAGCCAGAAGCGCCAATCCTGCAAGGTGCGCTGGCGCACATATTCTTCATAGAGCTGAGAAGCCCCGTCTGATTGTCGTGGTAACACAGGTGCTCCATTAGGAGGAAGCTGGCGCTGGAACCCTCTGCAAGCAAAAGAGCACAGCCAATTCACATGAGAACACCTTGTTTTAAAAATGAAGCCAAAAAATGTATGTCCCTTAACTTTAATCCAGTGGCCCTAGCCTACTCCACAACTCACTCAATGGCAGTACTCAGCTCTTCAATCTCACTTCGTAGTCTTTCTACTGTTTCCTGAGCTTGTCGGCGCTCCTGCTGCAATCTTCTGACATAAGCTACACTCTTTTGCAGTAACAGTGCTTTGCTGAGCTGAGGACAGAGCAAAAATGTAAAATAGGCCAGAAAGATAATGACAGAAGGAACGACTCTAGCAGCAGGGCCACAGAAACCAGAAAAACAGGTCCAATGGCCAAGATATCCCTTTGGTTCAGGGAGGGGATGTATACCTTAGCATTGGTCTGATCAGACCCAGGCAGCACCAGACTAGCAAGAGTGTTGAAGCCAGAACTGATGATCATACGGCGAGCACAATCAGAAGAAGCAAAACTGGAGGGACAGCTTCCCTGCAAGAGACAATCTAGTCAGATCAGGCAAACTTCTGCCTATGCACCTGAACTTTTGGCTTTATTCTGTCAATTTCTTCTCCCATCCTGGATCATGACAATTAGATTTGCAGGCAAACTGGTATTTCTAATACCTTGGCAGAGTGGTGCTTGTACATTTCCTGGGGGCTGTAGAGAATTTTCTCCTCAGCTCTCTCACTAGTCTTGGCACCTAAAAGAATCCCAAAAACAATGAATGAGGTTAAGTGGTTTCCTTTAAGCTGCATACCCAGTTTCCATGTTGGTGTTACGTGTGAACTAATCCAGCAACTGAAGACAAGACAGTGTTAAGAAATGTCAAGTGAGTTTCTAGCCACAGAGATCTTGTAGAACCTTTGAGAGTAACTGAAAGAAAGAAGTTGGCAGCATGAGCTTTTGTAGACTTAATCTACTTCCTTAGACGCATTCAGATCAAAAATGCATCTGCAGAAGTAGACTTAAGTCTACGAAAGATCATGCTGCCAACTTCTTTCTTTCAGTTACTCTCAAAGGTTCTACAAGATCTCTGTGGCTAGAAACTCACTTGACATTTCTTAACACTGTCTTGTCTTCAGTTGCTGGTCTCAAAGGTACTTCAGCATCTCTCTACATACTGATTCCACAAACTAACATAGCTATATGAGTTATCTAGCCTATTTACCTGTATCAGGGAAGGCAGGGGCAGGCAAAGAAGACTTTTCTGTGACAGAGACTGAGCTGAGTAAGACATCTGCAGAGAGCGTCTGGGTGCCACAAGCCTGTGGGAAAGAAGAGGCAGAGTTAAGAGAGAAAAGTAAAAATCAGGAGGAGAAAGAGAGATGAAAGGGAAGGGAGAAAGGAAGAGGGAGGGGGAGAGAGAGAAAGAGAGAGAACACACACCTGTTGACCCAAGAAGGAGACTATAAGGACATCTGTTGGAAGCCTCCAAGCAGAGAGGGTGCATGGCAGAAGAAAGGTGGGAGCACTAGAGTTGCTCAGTCCTACCCTTTCCAGAAGATGGCAGAGAGCTCCCTTACCTGTGCAGAGTTCATGACTGAAGTGAGGGGCAGTGGGGCAGGACCTAGAGACGAGAGAGGGAAAAGTTCTTTCTTGTTCTTCCAGATTCTACATCTCACTACAAAAATTGGTTGACCAAAGAGCTCAGTCAAGGAACAGCCCCTCACCCTGCAGCTTAACAAGCTCACCTTAGTATGTAAAGAGATCTTGTAGCACCTCTGAGACTAACTTAAAGAAAGAAGTTGGCAGCATGAGCTTTCATAGACTTGAGAACACTTCCTCAGATGCATTTGAAGCTTTGAAGAAATAGTCTCAAGTCTACAAAAGTGCATGCTGCCAACCTGTTAGGCTCAAAGGTGCTACAAGATCTCTTTACATACTGATTTTACAGACTAACACTGCTATATATTTGGATTAAGCTCAATTTAAATACTCATTAATAGAGGAATAGTGTAATAGGATACATCCGCTTTGGCTTAGCCATGCAGGCCTATCAAATCCAACCCAACATAAATGAAAATATAAACCAAGGATTTTTATTTAAATGTGGGGCACCTTACCCAACACAATGAATGACCGTTATTGCCACCAATGACTCCAAAAGCATACCTGAAAGGTTTGAATTCCCTATGATTGGGAACTTTTCAGCAATTACTCCCTGGTGTCCACATTTGCATTACAGAAATAATTCGGTTTGACACCATTTTAACTGCCACTGCTCAATGCTATGAATTCTATCAAGTGTAGTTTGTTGCAGCACCAGAGCAGAGCTCTGAAAACTAAATGTCTCACAAAACTGTTTTCCAGAATTCCATAGCTCTGAACTGCAGCAGTTAAAGTGGTGTCAAACTGGATTATTTCTGCAGTGTGGATGCAGCCTTAGACTTGGTAGGCAAGGAGAACAGGATTTATGATTTCTATATCTTGAGCAGAGGCAAGTAACAGATGGAGAACAAAATTTTGTGGGTCCAGCTTGTGTTCTTATATTGCTTATTTATTAGAAATTAAAATGATTGATATCTCACCTGTTCAAAACAGCTACAAGAAGCTACTGACATACTTGTACTGCACTGCCAGGTGAAATATTAAAATTAACAGAATTAGGAAATTACCACAGGGCAAATGACAGTTTTCTGCTTCTTTGGGTTTTTGTTTTGTTTTGTGTGTTTATTTATGCCCACAAATAAAGCTTGCTGTTACTGTTATTAATAATATTTTTTAAAAACCAGTCAGTCTTTAGGATGAATCTTGTTCTTCAGAGGTTTCAGTTAATTTCAGCTACTAAACTACACAGCCTTTGGAAAAATGTTAGCAATCACAGGCTTTATTTAAGTGGCTCCATTTACGTCATGCAGCAAAGCTACCAGCTTTAACCAGTATCTGGACAACCACAGAGGAAATTAAAACAGAAATTTCAGCAAAGGAAGATGGTGATTTCTTTTTCCTCCTTTTCCAAACAGTAGTTTCCCATTCACTATAATATGAACTATCTTCAGATTTTGGGGAAAGCAGCTGGGGAGAGGGACTGGCATATTGTTGCACTCCTACCGCAAGTAATCACACATATCATCATACATACATATCAGTATTGGCTGCATCTTGCCCTTAAATCTATAACAGAAAGTATAATCTAGATGGAACCTTTTGCTCAGACATATGTGACGAACTGAACTGTTTTGATATTCTTTAGTGCAAACTAGTCTGTTAATAGCTGTCAACACAATCCTTTCACAATCATCACAGAGCTGAACTCTGAATCTCCAGACATTGCTACCTAAGCCTGAGCCTCAAACACTTTTCAAACACTACAGTGAAAACATATTTTCTCCCTGACCATCTTTTCTATACAAAAGATAGCTTTTGGTTAACAATCCATGAAGTCGCCTAAGTTTCAAAACTTGGCTCTAGCAGGACTCCCAGTAAACCTTTCCAAGCCTCTCCAAGGCTAACAAAGATGAAGATGATTATTATCTGATAATTATCTGGGGTCTAGGAATAAGAAGACCATAATAAAAAAGGCAAAGGGCTAAAGGAATGCAAAGGATGGTTCAGAAATACAAATGCAGAGAATCAGAGAAAGCTTTTGTGGTCTCTATTAGAGCACATGGAAAGAACAGCCAACAGGCAGTATTCAGTCCCCATCCTTTTTTGCAGCTCCCCAAGCCTCCTAAAATTTGATGGCAATTATAGGGGCTGGCTGGGGACTCAATTATGGGGAGGAACAAGATCAACAGGAGACAAAAGTTCCTCCCTTCCTCTGCTTGAGGGGACTCTGTTTTATCTCTTGGTACCAAGAATCAATTTTTTTGCATCTTAACTAACCACTTGCAGCTGAAAGGAATTCATGTGTCAAGACCACTTCACTTTTTCCTGAAGTAGAAAGCTGATTCTTGGTTCTGAGAGAAAAAGTCAAACCCCTCAATGGGAGGGAGGGAAGCATGATCCTGTTGCACATGCTGTTTCTACATCTTCTGCAATATCCAAAAGTTATCTGCATTTATGCTTCGGACAGGGCTTCTCTGTGTGAAAGGCTCTTTTGTGTGGCCCCTCCACACTATCTCTTTAGTTTTTGTTTTTTTTAACTTCTAAAAGTTTTCTTTTTAAGTGAAACATTTATGGGGGCATGTGGTTCTCTTAAGTTCCCAAGGGGAGAAATGCGATCCTCCAAACCCTTGTCCGCTTATGTTCTGTTTCAATACCACCCCCTTTTTTCTTATAGAAGGCTCATCTTGGCAGGCACATACCAGTTGTAAGTAGATGGGTGAGGGTGGTACAGGGAGGCGCTAGCTGTTGACTAGAGGAGGGAGCTGGAGCAATCCGCTGCAGCTGTTTGCACCTCCCACTCTTGGCAGTGGGAGCAGAGGTGGGTACAGCAAAAGTCCCTCCAGGTGGGCATGAGGAGGGTAAGGAATCCTTCTCTGATCCAGTGTGTGTGATAACGGAGAAGACCAAGGTGGTTTGAGGCTGTACGTGCAAGATAGAAGTGGCTGGTGGAGGACTGGTTCTCTGTGGAGAAGTGGGGAAGAATGGGAGAAAAGTCTGCTGTCCATTCAGAGGTGCAGGTGGCTCCACATCCAGCGAAATGGGAATGGGCATGAGAGAGCCTCCAGGAGGTGGGAGTTTGGTAGCACCAGGGGCAACAGCAGGCATATCTGGGTCAGGCAAGGCAGTAGGGTCTGTCAACAGTGCAGAAGCCTAAGATAGGAAAAGGAGTGAGTTAAGCACAATTCCTCAATTCAGGTTTGAATCCATTGGAGATGGCAGCAGTGGAAATCCACACATAGGAGAACTTCTACCACACAACTTTTTGCAATGCTAAGAAAAGCCTATTCACAGATGACTTATCTGCAGCAAGTATCAAGAGTGACAGATGTCCCAGAATAGGAAACAAGGCAATGGATAAATCTTTCTTCTTACCTGGATTGCAGGCTGAGAACGACAAGAGTCGATGAATTCTGTGAAAAGAACAAAATAACTGTAAAGGGTATATCACTAGAGGAAAAGCAAGAAATAAAACAATGAGCTGATTAATCTGAACAATGAAATAGTTAAGATTTCACTACATTGACATCATCTGTTACTATCCAAAAACAGACTATGGGGCTAAACAGACTGGCATAAAACACCAGCATTGGGGTGGAATGGGGAATATGCCCACTACCCACCCCGTATCTGCCCTGGTGCTGCGTCACACCACCCACCCAATGGGCAGCATCACGCCACTTCGTTGGTACAGCATTTAGACACACTGCACCAAAGAAAGGTAGAAAAGCTGTGGTGGCAAGGACACCCTTTTGCTGCTCTAAAAAGGAGCAGCATTTTGCTGGTTCTTTTTAGCACAGCAAAGCACTGGATTGGGCCTGTGCTGTGCAGCTGCTGTAGGCCTGATCCAGTAATGAAAGGGGCAGCATCAAACCGCCACTTCGGGGCCATCTGTTTTGCCTCGATGCTAGAACAGCAAGTTGGGAGGGATGAGATATAAGTTGCAGGTAAATCCAGAAGAGCTATATGGCAGACAGTCAAATAAAGGACAGGAAATCTCCAGGTGGGGACTACTGATATCAGGATCATGGGATGGATTTGCAGGAATGAACTTGGGCCATGAGAGGATCTAAATGCTCCAGCCGCACATTCACACATACAAATGTTGTAAACAAGATTTTGCAAATTCAGAATTCCTCACAATTTAACTTGCCTACTTCATTTTTCCTGTGAAATTAGCTAGGAGGAGTGGCTGGATAGAACACTGCCTAGCAGTGGAGATACACTATATCAAGCACAGCATGCATATATATGTGCCATCAGTATTGATATACAGAGATTGTGAAATGCAAGTTCACAGGAAGCTAAAGCAGCCAAGAGATCTGTTGTTAGAAATACACACATCTGTACCTCAAACCTTTTCCAAGTTCACTTGATGATGAAATAATGACTACGGTCTAGTAACTGTTCTGATATTTAATATAAAGAAGTGCACTGAAGTACCAAGATTCTTGTATCATATGCATTCATGACAGTCATTACAAACTCTGCATGTAGTGGAGAACATTAATTGCACTAGTTTGCAGATTACAGGCACAATATGTGTAGGGAATATGTGGAGAGAAAAAAACACAAATGTTCCCATTACCTCTCTTTGCAGTGTTTGTTGGAACAGACAGGGAGAATTCAAAGGAGTCAGAAGAAAGGAGTGGCACTAGAAGCAAGGCTGAACCATTGGAAACCATGACAGATGGAATGAGAATTTGCTAGACTGACTACAAACAGTACAGGCAAAGAAAACAGATAAAAGATTGGAAGAAAATGAAAATCAGTGAGAGGGAGGAACTAATCCAGATAAAAGAGCTATTATGCTGGATCACAGAACAATGTCAGCTGAGAGTTAAAGAGGACCAACGGTTAGAGCAAAAAAAGAAATCTGTTCTGAACCAAGAGCCACAATCAAACATATCACTACCAGAAATCACATATTAGAGGTTTTGACAGAATGATTACTGCTTAATCTTTCAGTTAACATTTCCCAAGATCTAGCAACAACAAACTTCCAACACAAACTTTTGAAACAAGTGGGATATACAAAAGGTAGAATATTTTGGCTCATGTGCCAGCCAGCCTTTATCTTTTTGAGGATTATTCAATCCATTTCTCTCTCTCCACAGATTTTTACCATCCTGCCCCTCAAAAGGTCAATCAGTGTGTTGGGACGACAGAGGATGTTCTGAACCATTTGGGGCATCCAAAGCTTTAATTTTTTTTTTCTCCTCTCAATATTTCTTGTGCTTTTGCAAACCATGGGATTTACTCCTATCTCCTTCTTGTGTGTGGAGGTGCTACAGTGGTCCCCCGGGTTACGAAATTAATTCATTCCGGCTACGTTTTCATAAGCCGAAAATTTCGTAACCCGGGGCCTATTTCCCATAGGAAATAGGTAATCCGTTCCCCGGGCCTGGCGGGGGCCTCCTGGCTGAGGAAAGGAAGGTCCGATCCGACGGATCGGGCCTTCCTTTCGTCAGCCGCGGGGGCCTCCTGGCTGGGGAAGGGAAGGTTCCCTTCCCCAGCCAGGCTGGGCCTCCAGGCCTGACGCGGAAGGAGGCCCGATCCCGCCAGGTCGGGCCTCCTTTCGTTGGGCGCGAAGGCCCAGGCCAGCTTCCGAAGCCGGCCTGGGCCTCCGGGCCTGACGCGGAAGGAGGCCCGATCCCGCCGGGTCGGGCCTCCTTTCGTTGGGCGCGAAGGCCCAGGCCGGCTTCCGAAGCTGGCCTGGGCCTCCGCGCCTGACGCGGAAGGAGGCCCGATCCCGCCGGGTCGGGCCTCCTTTCGTTGGGCGCGAAGGCCCAGGCCGGCTTCCGAAGCCGGCCTGGGCCTTCGCGCCCAACGAAAGGAGGCCCGACCCGGCGGGATCGGGCCTCCTTCCGCGTCAGGCCTAGCCTCAGAGAAAAAGGGACGAAAGGCCGTTTCACCCCTTTTCCTCCGAGGCCTAGCCTCGGAGAAAAAGGGACGCCGTTTCGTCCCTTTTCCTCCGAGGCCAGGCTTCGGAGGAAAAGGGACGAAACGGCGTCCCTTTTTCTCCGAGGCTAGGCCTCGGAGGAAAAGGAACGAAACGGCCTTTCGTCCCTTTCTCTCCGAGGCTAGGCCTCGGAGGAAAAGGAACGAAACGGCGTCCCTTTTTCTCCGAGGCTAGGCCTCGGAGGAAAAGGAACGAAACGGCCTTTCGTCCCTTTCTCTCAGAGGCTAGGCCTCGGAGGAAAAGGAACGAAACGGCGTCCCTTTTTCTCCGAGGCTAGGCCTCGGAGGAAAAGGAACAAAACGGCCTTTCGTCCCTTTCTCTCCGAGGCTAGGCCTCGGAGGAAAAGGAACGAAACGGCGGCCCTTTTTCTCCGAGGCTAGGCCTCAGAGGAAAAGGAACGAAACGGCCTTTCGTCCCTTTCTCTCAGAGTCTAGGCCTCGGAGGAAAAGGAACGAAACGGCGTCCCTTTTTCTCCGAGGCTAGGCCTCGGAGGAAAAGGAACGAAACGGCCTTTCGTCCCTTTCTCTCAGAGGCTAGGCCTCGGAGGAAAAGGAACGAAACGGCGTCCCTTTTTCTCCGAGGCTAGGCCTCGGAGGAAAAGGGACGAAACGGGACGTCCCTTTTTTTTGGATCCCGGGGGATCCTTCGTATCCCGGGGGATACTGAAGCGGTCCCGCCGGTTTCGGATCCCGGGGTTTTCTTAACCCGGGGGATTCGTATCCCGGGGGACCACTGTATTTTGTTTACTTAAGCACCAGCACTCAGAAAATAAGTCTGTTATTAATACACAGGAAGTCAACAAATTTAGCAAATGTTTACACATCTATTGACTTCTAGAGTTCTACCAGGAAATACCATGTTTCCTGAGCAACATTCTTTGACCTTGAATGAACTAGAATTCTCAATTAATGGCACATTGGAATGTGCAATGACACATGAATGTCCCCTCTCACCAGCAATACCTTTCAGAAAGTTCAGGTGACCTAAAGCTCTGATACTATTTCCCAGAGGCTACAGGTCAACCTCTCAAGATTTTAATGTGTGGGGTTCAAAAGTAACCCAGAAATTATATTTATTTGGTGGGGAGGGGACTTTATTCATTTAATTTTTTTCTAGCCTGTCCTATATGTGACCCTGTTGGTGCTTCTAGACCTCTCAGCAACTTTTGACACAACGACACCCCCTTGGAACGCCTGAGACAGTTAGGAATTGGAGGCACTGCACTGCAGTGGTTCCGTTCCTTCGTCTTGGATAGAATCCAGAGGATAATGCTCGGGGACAGTCTCTCCTCAAAAACGGAGCTTAATTGTGGCGTCCCTCAGGGCACCATCCTGTCTCCAATGCTATTTAGCTTATATATGAAGCCATTGGGAGAAATCAAATGTAGACATGGGGTGGGGAGTTATCAGTACGCTGATGACACCCAAATATATTTCTCCATGTCTTGGTCAGCAGCCTTGATGACAGATGGCATTTTCCCCCTCAATCAATGTCTTGAAGCGGTAATGGACTGGATGAGGAAAAACCGACTCAAGTTGAATCTAGACAAAACGGAAATACTTACAGTAGGGGCCCCAAACCAGGTATTGGGTTGCAACCTCCAGTCCTAGATGGGGTCACACACCCCTCAAAGGACTGTGTTTGCAGTCTGGGGGTTCTCCTAGACCCATCACTTCACATGACAAATCAGGTGAATGCGACGGTCAGGAGCGCCTGCTACCAGCTTCAGCTGATAGGCCAGCTGCACCCTTTCCTGGAAGTAAGAGAGCTAGAAACTGTAGTACATGCACTGGTAATCTCTCGATTTCTGCAATGCGCTCTACATGGGGCTATCATTGTGTCTAGTCCAGAAACTCCAACTGGTACAGAATATGGCAGCCAGGTTGGTCACCAGAATAACTAGGAATGACCACCTAACACCAATTCTGAAATCACTCCACTGGTTGCTTATTCGTTTCCAGGTGCAGTACAAGGTGTTGGTGATCACCTTTAAAACCCTACATCACTTGGGTCCAACCTATCTAAGGGACCGCCTACTTCCATGTAATCCACCCCACACCCTCAGGTCCTCTGGGAGGAACCTATTGCAACCTATAAAGACCAGACAATCTGCAACCTCTCAGAGGACATTTTCCACCACCGCTCCCAGACTGTGGAATGCCCTTCCAGCAGAGATTTGTCAAATAGCCAGTCTAGACAGTTTTTAAAAAGCTGTTAAGACAGTTCTCTTCCAGCAGGCTTTCCCCGAATAGATCAATTTGGCTATACTGAACTCTCCCCACTCCATGTAACCTACCTCCATCTTTCTTTGTAGGCTACTGTTATTAATAGTTAATTTAACAGATAGAAATTTAAATTTTATTTTGTTTAATTCTTTTTTAAGGGGGGGCTAACTTATTCTTTTTATTGAGTGTATGTATTGTATACTTTTTTTAACCATGTAAGCCGCTTTGATTGCTCCTGTAGCAGAAAAGCAGGATACAAATAAAATGATGATGATGATGATATCAATAGATCTCAGTGTAAGAAATAAACAACAAAGACAGTAAAAATGAAAATACATCAATATTAAAAGCATAACTCCACATTCCAGTATGCAGTCAGTGATGGTGAATTAAACTGTGCTATGGTCAGTAAGATTTAGATAAACAGCCAGGACTTAACATGGTGCTGAAATGCAACTAGTGTTGTCATCAGAAAAGTCTCAGGAGAATCAGTTCCATAAGCACAGTGCCACAGCCAAGAAAACCCTTTCCCAAGCCTCAGAAAGTGCTTTTGGGAATGCACTTTCTGCTTATAATATGCACCATCTGACTACTAAGCTCAGCTTTGTCATATGAAGTTGATGACTCTATGATGTTACCATGAATAGGGTCCAAGGTGTCCATGAACTCCTCTCCAAAGATGGGGTGCAGTTGGGTCAGGGTAGGTTGGATCATGTCTGCGTTACCCTGGTGAGCTGAGGGTAAAAAGATCAGAAAAGATATCCCGTTGTCATTCTGTCCCATAGCAAAATATTTCCATCACCACACAACCCAGCAACAAACTAAGATGGATCTATCTGGGAGGCACTTTACCACGTAGGCGTTAAAACAAAGTCTTCACTATATGTTCCCGAAGGCAGAGCTAAAGATTTAAAAATATGATCCTTTGCAGAAAGTGGCAGGAGCCAATGTGATGTAGTGGTTTAAGCATCACACTAAGATAGAAGGTAAGGGTTGGAGTCTCCGCTCAGCCATAGAAACCCACTGAGTAACCTTGGAAGAGTCACATACTCTCAGTCCCAGAAAACCTTGTGATAGCGTTGCCATAAGTCTGAAACTACTTGAAGGCGCATGAGAAACACAGGGGCAAATCTTACAAAGAAAATGAACACGTACAAAGAAAAAACCCTTACCAAGGCCACGTATGTTGGGGCCACCATAAGGGTTGCGGCTAGAGTAGATGGTGTCTAGAAATGCTTCCAGGTCATGCAAAGGGTCAAGTTCCATGGGACTTCCACTTGCCATTTCACTGTTCAGCTCCACCCCTGGAACAGCACTGATTGCTTCCTGTCAGAATAGCAGGAAGAAAGATGCAAATTTTTGTACAATTGTGGGAAATTCAAAAGAAATGCTGGAAAGCTATGTGTGTGCAGACAACCTCCAAGCTTCTTCAGTTCCAGCTTACGCCAGAGAGGTAGGGAAACCTCAGTATGGGTATAGGACTAAATGAAAATAGTACCTGAGTAGGACCACAGACTGGTTTATCCAGCTTCTTTTGGACCTAAAACAAAACCAGGACTGTTACCATTAACAGAGACATCTGAGAAAACTACAATAACACTCAAAGCCTGGAAGACAGTAGCAACAAATAATACATTCTAATTAGTATTTTTCCCCAATAAATAACAAGTTACTAAATCACCTTACAATTACAACTCAGCAAATAAGAACTTCAGCTCTTTTGCTATATAACTGTAACTGTAACTGAATTGTGAAAATACAAATAAATAAAAATAAAATATTAAAAACTGAAAGACATAATGAGTAGGACATCAGACAGGGGGAGTCCATAAGAGAGTGCAATGGTGGCAAAAGCCCCAATCACACAATTCCGAAGACACGCAGTAATGGCTATTACAGAAACAGGAACAATTTCATTTGTGTTGACAAGTCTGATTTCAGCAAGAAGGAGATTTTTGAAGTAAAGTCCAGTGTTTCTTGCTGCTTCTTCAAGCTCTATTGTGGGTGATGATTAAGTAAATGGGAGAAGTCTGTATTCTGTATTGCTGACCAGTGGCTTGTGACATTTTAGATTTCTTTGGAAAAATTCATATTGAAAAACAGGACATTTATATTTGTTTAAAAAATGCATCCATAACAATAATCAATTGGAGGGGTTGAGTGCTGGAATTATGGCTGAAATTCATTAATTGATAAAAGTTACTTTTCTGGGCTCTCAGTTTTCCAGTTAGCTCATTCGAACATATTTGGGGTACCAGGATAATAAGATGGGTTGGTGATCAACAGTGTGATTCTTGTGCAAGTGAGATATATGGGAAGAGGATCAGTTTCAGCAGGTGGGGATGAAAGCCTTTGGGCTGAGGCACCTACAGAATTTGGATAGAAGGCTGACTACTAACCCTGGGTCCTCTTATGACTACAGATTCTGAAACATAAACAAACCACCATATTGCAAAGATCTAGGAATCCAAAATCTCTCAGGATCCAAAGGCCTCTCAAGAGAGGCTAAGAAAGCAAGAATTGTGTTGAGAACACAGCTAGAGTAGAAAATATCATCTAGTGAGGAAAGAAGGCCTTTTGAAGTACATCTTGCCTGAGAAGAAACTTACCTGGGTATGGAAAAATGTCCTCCATTTGTGATACTCCCTAATAACAACCCCAATTTGCCGTTTCCAGTACTTTCCCTCCATGATGACAGCCTGCCAAGTAAAAGAGTAGCAAGGAGTCACTTAGGGACAAATGAAGAATACCAATTATGGTATCTCTTAATAATAATAATAATAATAATAATAATAATAATAATAATAATAATAAAAAATCTTTATTTCTAGCCCGCTCCTCTGTAGAGCACAGTCGGAGCGGGGTACAGCAAATTAAAACACACAGATTAAAATACTTCATTAACCCATTCCCAACCTCTTTAAGCCAGAAAGACCCACAAGTAGCCTCTACTTACCTCAGGCTTGCGGTGCTCATCTACATCACTGCATTCCAGTGGAGTCACAAAACCACACACAGGATTCTGCCGTTTCTCTACATCTATGTTCAGAATGAAAAGAGAAAAAGAGCTATGAACTCCAAGAGCAGTTCCAGGGAGCCCAAAACAAAGGGTGAGGATGCTTTATAACCAGCAGCAAAACATGTGAGTTTTATCAGTGTGTTTTGCTTGCAGGCTATAATTCTGTGAGAAATAATATCCTAGGTATAGAGCTCATGGAAAATATATACTCTCTTCAAGAGAGATGGAGCTCTTTGAAAAATCCCTTGACTTTACCCTGTTTCAAGCTACTCACACTGGAGATACCAGGCCCTCCATATGGCATTGTTCAGACGGATCTTGTCACGTTGCAGCAACTTCAGTCCCTTGAAGGTTTTCCATTTGGGAGAGACAATTTTCCCACTAAAATGAAAAAAAAAGCCCCCCCCCCCAATTTTTATAATAACAATTGTATCTGGTTTTCAATATGAACAAACCAAAGAGGAGCAGGAAAGCGCAGAACGCAAGGAGCAGGGACATCTGTATATAAGTTATCTGCCCCATAACATATATATAGCCACAGTTATCTGTTTTGTGCAGTAAGGGGAAGCTTTTGAGGGGATTATGTTCTCACCACCACAACAAAAAATAACCTAGCAAAATATGTGCAAATGCTAATCTTTCATGAATATTTACTTACTGTACATGCTTTATTTGGAACATGACATTGGATGGTTCATTTTTGTTCCATATTCCTCCATAACGAGGGGGAAAAAAAGAACTGGTTGTAAGTGTAGAAGATGATTTAGGACCATAAATCTCAGAAGCTCTTTTCCCAGACCAGTATCACTCTCTGTGAAACTTATGCTCCTGTTTTTTTTTTTAATGTATCTTTACAAGAAAAGACATTAAGGCTTCAGTACAGTATCCATTGGGGTTTGGAACCAGGAACCTCTATGGATAGTAAAACAAGTGGATGCTTGAGTCCCATTAAATACAATGGCATAGTCTCTTATATAAAATGGAAAAATTAAGGTTTGCTTTTTGCAATTTATATTTTTAAAAATATTTTCAAGCCATGGATGTTTGAATCCGTGGATAAGGAATTCATGGATATGGATAACCAACTGCACTTGATACTAGCTTCTGTGCATTGAATGTGTGCCGTATGGCTATGGATATTATCACAAAATTTATAAAATAGCCCTGGCTTTGTAGGACCACCATTCACTACTATTGTAGAACCCCAGTTGTGAAATGTTAGCAAGTGCTAGACAAACATTTCTGGACAAAAACCTAATTATTCTGGGAAGATATGGTACATATTGAAAACATTCACTAAATGGTTTATGTTTTGCAGTTAATAATATCCAGATCTATAAAGGTTTCCCCTAAAAAAAATTTAAAGAAAGGAGGGAAGTTATTTGAGTGATTTCTTTCCGTCACTGTTATGAAGCACAGCGCTTCATCTCTATATCTTACGTGTGTAGTACAGACTGAGTATCCCTTATCCAAAATGCTTGCAACCAGTGTCTGGGATTTGGAATTTGGGTTGTAGAATATTTGTATTTGTAATCTTGGAGATGGGACCTAAGTCTTAATATGAAATTCATTTATATTTCATGTATATTTTATGCACATAGCATGAAGGTAATTTTATACACAATATTTTTAATAATGTTGCTCATGAAACCAGGTTTGTGTACACTGAGATGTCAGAAAGTAAAGGTATCACTATCTCAGCCCCCATGTGGACAATTTTAGATTTTGAAGTATTTCACATTTCCAGATAAGGGACACTCACTCAACCTGTATCACTTTCCAGCTACTTAATCTTACTACATCATCAGCCACCCAAAGACCTTATCTGGGCAGAGGTTACTGTAACATGCTAATGTTTCACCAGGATTACTAGGTGAAACTAGTTACCATCCAACCCTATGTAATCAATAGCAATACACACTAACATCGAACCCTTCTGATGTTCCCATGAAAGCATACAAATATCTGACATGCCAAAAGTAATGAAGTCCATTCTCTGACCACCTCCTTGTACTCTTTCCTATAACACGTTGAACTTGGCAGCTGCTTCACAGATGAACTGTATAAAAAACAAAGGGAATCAAAACAAAGGGCTCCTGGCTCTCCACAGCAGCTTGTTCAAAAATTATTCCAGATCAGTCACAAGGCCACCTCAGGCCTTGCAATTAGGCCTTGTAAAGGCCTACTATATGATGATCTGTGACTCTGTTCAACAGTAAAAAGCTAATGGTGAACTTTTTTTAGGCCAGCCTACCTGAATATAAAGCATATGGCAGAACTGAATGGGGCTCATTAGAGTTGCAGTTCAACACATTTGGAGACCAACAGATTAGGAGAGGCTGATTTGAGGATTTGTTGCATTCAAGTAGGCAAATTCCTTGCACTTTTTTGCTTTTATGCTCAGTCCAAAAGGGTACCTTATAAAATGTATGATAAGTTCAGGAGGAAACCATTATATGTTGGAAAGCTGAAAATCAGTTAAATAAATATATTAAATACACTAAATTAAGCCCAGGCCAAAAAATCCACTTTTGAGTATCTGTTAAGTACACAGACAGCAGTTATCTAGACAGCATAATTTTCCAAGAATATGCCAAATATTGAAGCCTGCATTAAAATTTTTCCCTTTGGAGCTTATTTAGATGTTCCTTTGCTGACTCTCTTTGTGTTCAAAGATTTTCTATCTTAGAAAATTTGGCAATGTCAAGATACCAAAAGAAAGGCAGGTTCTCTAAGCGGAAGCCAAAGCAATTGTAGGAAGGGGTGTGGATACTGCCCTACCTATCTCCATTTAAGATGGCTGGAACACTCTGTGCTTACCCATAAGCAAAAATAAAAAGTGAGAAGAGAGGAAATGACAGCAGAAGCCATTTTCTTACAATCAGCAGACACTTCCGGTCCCAAAGTTTAGCTTTTAGCTAGAGGCTACCTTGTATGTCCCAAGCAGAGGTCTTTGGCCACTGCCATTTTTCTACCTCCACTAAGACTGCTAGACAAAAGGAAAGTCTTATTATAGTGTTTGAATTCCAAACAACTGAAGATGTCTCAACAGGGTTTTAATTTCCTTGATTTAAACTCATTTTATAAATTATTTTCACCACCCAAGGAAAATGCATTATGTATTGCAAAATTTAAAACTAGAAGAAGTATTTAATTTGCTCAAAATGTATTGTAATCTGATACATAAAATACATTGACCAGTATATTTTAAAAGCCTAATTTGGAGACAATAGAAGTAAGACATTTTGCATTAAAACTAAGCACTTGACACTGTTGGGAACAGGAAACTGGCTACAGCAAATATAGTCTCTTCCAGTGAGGGACTGGTTGTTTCAGTTATTTATAGAACTGGGGGAAAAAACCCAAAGATCATTAAGACCAGAGGTGGAGAGTCTGTTTGGCATGGGGAATTAGAACAGAGGTATTTTAAAAAATATATCACCTGTTCAATTTATCTCTGCAAAGTAGGTTAAAAGTTACCTTTTTAAAATGGAAGAGAAAAATTTAGATTTGTAGATCTCTAAACCTGGAATGCAGTAGCTCTGGCTACCAAGCTACTATCTTATCAAGAAGAAATATCTATTATTTTACTTTACTTTTCACATGCAACGGGATCTTTCTTCTTTTAAGTGTTTGACTGCTTATTGAACAAGCCAGACTAGGTCTAGAGACAATGAAGACAGGGGGAAAAAAAGAAACCAAAGGAATTTGTATGGGTCTGAGCAGGAAGGTTTAGTGACAAAGATAAGAACTTCTCTCCTGACTCCCAGCATGTGTTTCAGGAATCCCAGATTTGATTGAGTGCCACTCCTTTAAAGAATGGTGTTGTTCCTGTTTTCCTTCAAGTCAATTCTGAATTATGGCAACCCTAAGGTGAACCTATCACAGGTTTTTCTTGGCAAGGTTAATTCAGAGGCAGTTCGCCTTTCCCCTCCTCTGAGGCTGACAGTGTGTGATTTCTCTAAGGTCACTCAGTGGGTTTCCATGGCTGAGCAGGGATTTGAACCCTGATCTCCAGAGTCATAGTTCAATGCACCACCCACTAAACACTGGCTCAGTACATGTATGTGACAGGTCTACTCTGCCTGGAATAGCATGATGATGGAGAACCAGGCATACATCTGTGTTCAATAATACATAAGCCCTAGTGCTGATCGGATGTTGAACATCCTTGTGGCAATACCACACAAACCTTTGCACTCAGGTCATTATGTTCAAAGTTAGTGCTGAGACTGCTTGTGTTTTATATTATGGCTGATCTGCTTCTGACCCTAAAAGGACTGCTTTGTTTCCCTCTACTTTATTTTCACACATGACCTCAACGAGATATTTTCAACCTCTCTCACAGTAGTTGTACTCAGGAATGCATGTTTTAGGCTTTAATATGACATTATTCATAAGAGAAATGCAAGGCTTATCCTGAGTGAAATTACTGTTTACAACAAATGTGGGCAAAGTGCAACCACAGGGCCTCAGACGCTCTCCAAGCCTTTTTTGCAGACTCTGACAGCCCTCGCTTCCTCAGGCTGCCCTTTTGCTGGCAAAAAGAAATGGCAAATTGCCTCTCTTAGAGAGAGAAAAAAGGCCCCAGGCTGCTAAAATTGTCCAATCCTGTTTTAGCAACAGTAACTTAAGGAATTCAAGGCAACTAGGCAAGAACAGATTTTGCTTAATGATGCTAAACACCTATAACTTCAAGGCACTGGAATACCTAGTAGTCACATTAGGCAACCTAGGGAAAAAAAGTATGTGGAATACAGCAGAGGTGTATAAAATTATTCATCATGTATTGAAGAGACACTGGAGAGTTTTGAATGAAGCTGAATGGTGTGGCCTTCAATACAAACAAATTACTTTCACACAATGCATAGTCAAATTATATAGCACAAGATTAGTGAAAGCCATCAACTCAAAGGGACGTTTTAGACAAAGTCATAGCTGTAAATGACTACTAGTCATGTTGGGTTTATATTTTCTCCAGGTTCAAAGGCCTTTGATCATCACTTGCTGGGAACACACAAGCAGCAGAACACAGCTCTTCCCACTCTGGCCACTGTGACATAAACCATTGGCTTGATCTAACATGGCCCTTTTTCACATAGCTTTTATTTTTGCAAGTCCATGTCCCTTCTATAATCAAAGAGCATGACCAGCAACTTGGTTGTGGTGAACTTCTCTCTGCAGGCACACACCAGACTTCTAAGAGGCGCACGATGCTGCATTACTTAAATTTTATTGGCCAGAAGGAAGAACAACAAAATGCTAACAAAATGAAATTCAATGCAGAGAAACATAAGGTACTGCACTTAGGGTGGAAAAATGAAATGCACAGATATAAAATGGGGGACACCTGGCTGAATGAGACCACATGTGAAAGGGATCTAGGAGTCCAAGTAGACCATAAGTTGAACATGAGTCAACAGTGCGATGCGGCAGCTAAAAAAGCCAATGCAATTTTAGGCTGCATCAATAGAAGTATAGTGTCTAGATCAAGGGAAGCAATAATGCCACTCTATTCTGCTTTGGTCAGGCCCCACCTGGAATACTGTGTCCAGTTCTGGGCACCACAATTCAAAAAGGATGTGGAGAAACTGGAGCAAGTCCAAAGGAGGGCAACTAAGATGGTGAAGGGTCTGGAAACCTTGCCCTATGAAGAACGCCTTAGGGAGCTGGGGATGTTTAGCCTGGAGAAGAGAAGGTTAAGAGGTGATATGATAGCCCTGTTTAAATATTTGAAGGGATGTCATATTGAGGAGGGAGCAAGCTTGTTTTCTGTTGCTCCAGAGACTAGAATGCGGATGTCCCTCGGAGTGTGGTGGAGTCTCCTTCTTTAGGGGTCTTTAAGCAGAGGCTGGATGGCCATCTGTCGGGTATGCTTTGACTGGGAGTTCCTGCATGGCAGAATGGGGTTGGACTGGATGGCCCTTGTGGTCTCTTCCAACTCTAGGATCCTATGATTCCATGTACTTTTCCTTTGGCAGCGCTTTAATTTGTTGTCTGACTCACTTGCTATGGCCCCACAACAAACTCCAACTCCCAGAATTCCATAGCCTTGAGCCACAGAAAGAGTTAAAGCGCTCCCAAACCGTTTTATATCCCTCCAGTCTGGATACAAACCAGCGGCGTACCTGTAAGCCAGAGTCATGCACTCGAAGAGCTTGCTGAGGGAGGCGTCGATGTTGAGGGCCCCGCTGCTCCGAGGCCCGTAGCGGTAGGCCCCAGCGTGGGCTTTCCCAGGCTCAGGCTCGGCGTGGGGCTCCGACACCATGAAATGGCCGCTGTGGATGATCTGGGGCCTCGCCATCTTCTTCTCCCCAGCCTCAGCAGCAGAACCATCTCTATTTTACTACTACTACTACTACGACTAGGCCTCAAAGCTGCCGTCACCATGGCGACCACGCCCGGAAGGGGAGGGGCGCGCGTCTCTCTGCGGCACGGCCTACATGACGGCGACACCGTGAACGCCTACTGCGCATGCGTCGTTCCTCCCCGCCGCAACGCCTTGTGGTTGTAGTAGTTCTTCCCCGACTTCCGTCCGAGCACAAAACTGTGGTCCACCCAGGATTTGGACTTCAACTCCCACAAGCAACGGGGAACGTCACGCACCTACCCGGAAACGGGACGTGGCACTCAGCGGCCCTATGACGAGTTCCCATGGCAACGCGAACCGCGCGTGCGTCGTCCTAGGCCGCCTCCCCGCCGCAATGCATTGTGGTTGTCGTAGTTCTTCCCCGATTTACGTCCATACTTAAAACTTTGGTTCCCCGGGGTGATTTGGACTTCAACTCCCAGAAGCCCTAGAATAAGGAATTATAGGAGATGAAGTCCAAAATGTCTGGGGAACCAAAAGTTACACTAAGTTATTATTATATTATCCCCAGTGGAGGGATTCAGGCCATGAGAGAAATATAGAGGATGTGGTTGTTGTTGTGTGACTTGAAGTGACTCTATCAAGATTTCCTCAGAGGGGTTTTGCCCTTGCCATCATCCTCTGAGGCTGAGAGAGCGTGACTCGCCCAAGGTCACCCCCTCAGTGGGTTTCCATGGCTGAAAAGGGATTCGAACCCTGGTCTCCTGAGTTTCAAGTCCTCCTTTTCCAGGACCTGTCCTCCTTTTCCAGGACCTTCTCTCCAGGAGGGATTTTCAAAATGTCCTCCATTCTGAGCATGACTCAAGAAGCATGGGTTTATGTTTCTAGGAGTGTTTTTAGCTTTTATGGTTGCATTGGCCTCCTGCATTTTTCTTGGTTGTCCTACATTTCATGGCGCTTTGTCCTCCTTTGTGGTGAGAACACCCTAGTCCCCTTTTTTGAGCATTGGACAGGGTGGCCAAATGTCCTAAACCACAAAAGAGGCCAAGGCCTTGGCAAAATGGAGGACGCTCAAGAAAAATGTAGGAGGCCATTGCCAAATAAAAGCTAAAAACACTACTAGAAATGTAAATCTTTGCTTCATAGTCATGCTCAGAATGGAGAACATTTTGGAATTAGTCCTGGACAGAAGGTTGAAGTGTAGGGGATGTCCTGGAAAAGGAGGACGCCTGGTCACCCTACAACTCTGTAGACCAGGGTTCAAATCCCTTTTCAGCCACTGAAACCCACTGAGTGGACAGTTCCTGGAAAAGGAGGACATCTGGTCATCCTGCGCTGGCTTGAGAACAAATAGGTTCATGCATAGGGACCAGTTTTCTTCGTTTCAGCCTGGACTGGAGTGAGGAGAGGATGAAAGGAATCCATTTAAAAATGCCAGCCATGTTGGCATGAATTCAGAGCCATAGCCATGTTAGTCTTCAATATCAGTATGCAAAGAGATCCTGTAGCACCTTTGAGACAAACTGAATGAAAAAGGTTGTAGCATAATCCTACGTAGACTTATGTCTATTTCTTTATGCCTCTTCCATACCTCTGAAATATTTCTGCTGAAGTATTTATCTGAAGATGCTAGCCACAGATGCCGGCGAAATGTCAGGAACAAGCTGTTCTAGAACATGGCCACGTAGCCTGAAAAACCCACAAAAAACTAGTGACCACCTGACTTTGGGGGGCATTTGGCCCTCCCCTAACCCAGTTACTGCCTGTAGAGGCCTCTCTTTCAGCCTGCCTTTGGAACAGAAAGTGACCCAGAGTAAGTTATTTCCTGCTTTGAAAAAAGGCCTTTTCCCCTGCCAAAAGGAGAAGAAGTGAAGGGTTAAAAAATATGATATAATGGCTAGTACCCCTGAGCTTTGGAAGGATACCATTGGATATTTGGGAGCAAAAATATTAATGTGGTTGATAATGGAGGAATACAGCC
Source organism: Urosaurus nigricauda (assembly GCA_034509955.1). NCBI lineage: Eukaryota > Metazoa > Chordata > Lepidosauria > Squamata > Phrynosomatidae > Urosaurus > Urosaurus nigricauda. The sequence goes on along the minus strand of JAOEGL010000001.1, from coordinate 124,344,893 downwards.
CTTCATGTTCCCATGAGCATCCAGTGCAGTCTCCCAGCCCCGGTAGTTGTCCATTCCTGAATTAGAGAGACTTCATTTGTCAGATGTTTACTCATGTTGTACATCTCTATTTTGTTATATACACTGCCATCTTATAATTTCTGAAGAAGTACTTGTTTGTTTTAGCATAACAAAAAAACCTATTTCTGCTGTATCTGCAATGCAGAAATTATTATTATTATTATTATTAATCTTTATTTATATAGCGCTGTATATAGAAACAAACAACAAACAGCTTCATTTATATACCGCTTCATACCACCTAAGGAGTGTCTAAGCGGTTTACAATTGTAAGCTATTTGCCCTCCAACAATCTGGGTACTCATTTTAGCGACCTCGGAAGGATGCAAGCCTGAGTCAAGCTTCAGCCCTTTTGCTGGTCTTGAACTCGCAACCTTCTGGTTTTGAGTGAGTGGCTGCAGTACAGGCTTTTAACCACTGCGCCACCAGGGCTCCTAATCTTTTTAATTGGATGGTTCCCTCCTCTCAGGTTTACAATCTAAAAAGACATGACACAAAAGGAGAAGGGATTGGTGGTGGGGAAGGGGATCAGGTCTAATAGTTCATCTCTCCCTCTGAGGCCTGGACCAAGGCAGATGGACTGGAGAGAGGGCTCAGCTACTTAATGGATAGTTAAAACGAGGCATCCTGGCACAGAGAAGGGCTCACACTTGGGAATGCTTCCCTAATAATGCAGTTGGACACAACTTTAACTGCTATGGCTCAATAATATGGAATTCTGTGATTTGTATTTTTGTGAGACATCTAGCCTCCACGTTCAGAGAGGTCTGGTGCCACAAGAAACGACAGTTCCCCAAATTCCTTAGCATTGAGCCATGACAATTAAAGAGGAGTCAAACTGGATTATTTCTGCAGTGCGGATGCAGAATTAATTAATCCATCTTCAAGGTCCTACAAGATCCCTGTTGCACAATGCTAGTCGAGGTTATGCTTTTAAGTCAACAGAGTGAAGACTGTCAGTATATAATGGAATGTTGTATTTGGGCTGGTGGAGGGGCGACGTAGTGTGACCTATTTTGGGGGGAGCCAAAGAGATCCTCGAAGTGGAAATTAAAGGCAGCATCCCTTCTAACCTGAAATAGTAATAGTGGACTGAATGAAACAAGGCATGGCCTAGAGCTTCAGTTACTCTTTCAAATAAGGTAACCACACACTCTGCTTTTTCCGGGACATGTCCTACATTTCAACCTTCTGTCCAGGAGGAATCCTGAAATTACCTCCATTTTGAGTGTGACTAAAAATCATGAATTTCTATTTATATTAGAGGTTTTAGCTTTTATTTTGTAATTATCTTAAATATCTGACATTTCTATACTGCTTGTCAGTGCACTTAAGCACTCCGTAAGTGGTTTACAATGTGTAAGCTAATTGCCCCCAAACGGGTACCAATTTTAGTAACCAGTGGAAGGATCAAGGCTGGATGGACCCTGGACTCCTGCCTGGGATTGAACTCCTGTCTGTGAGTGGTTGCAGTACTGGCATTTAACCATAGCGCCACCAGGGCTCTGTATGACAGTTATGACATCTGCTTACCCTTCTTTCACACTAACTTTTGCTTCGTAACCACATTTTTGTTAAGACAAAACTATACTAAACTCCTTGCTTTTATTATCTTTGATTTTTATGGACAGCTCTCACTTTCCCCCATGGAGAGCCGAGAAGCATGCTTCTAAAAGACACCCAGAAATTCCCTATGCAAACAGTTAAGACGGATCACTTTTTATTATCTGTGGGTTCGTGGTTAGTCGACAAGAGAGGCTACACTGCATGTGTGCGCCTTCAAGTTGCCTGTTGGCTTATTGCAACCCCATGAATTCCATAAGGTGGTGTTAGTTAGGCAAGGAATACTCAGAGGTGGTTTTGCCAGTTCTTTCCTCTGAAATATAGCCTATAGTACATAGTATTCATCAGCAGTCTCCCATCAAAGTACTAACCAGGGCTGATCCTGGTTAGCTTCAAGATCCCTACACTGCAGTGAAAAAATTCCAGAGGAGTCCACAGTGCAGGCATAAGTCAAAAGAAAGAGATGATGGTAACTGTAGTTCACCCTGTTTGAAGCATATTTAGGGTCTAGTGACAACAGCCCAATATCACACCTGGAAGTACACTGTAAGTATAATTAAACTGGGGATACCAGTTTCTCCTGGAATACTCATCTTTTAGGGATGAAGGAGCAATAGGCTAAACATTGTTTTGCTCACTCCACATGTAACTTCAATGAAAATTGGTTTTGCACCACTTTACAACCCATTAATTTAAAAAAGAAACAGAGATACCTATCAAATCAAAAACAGGTTGCTATCCTTAACCTGCCCCAAAATGTTCAGAAAGTCAGCCTAATTAAAAATATTAAATTTTGTCAAAATAGGGCCCATAAAATGTGCAGAAACAAAATATACCAAGGTCTAAAGTGTTTGGGATATAGTTGAAGTAGTTGACAGATAAGGTTTTGAAACCCTGATCTTTGTTTTGGCACCAATAGGTGACACACCTGACTCTGACCAAGTATGCAGATTTGTAGCATAATGGAAAAACATTTTAAATTACACATTCAATTTGTCTCTTGATTCTGACTAACAGGTCTTCTCACCCATTCTTCTTCCCTTCTCTCTCCCTGAATGTTGTTGCTCCCAGAAAATGTAGGATTTTTTTAGCAGCTGGCTGCTAACAAGTGGACCTACCATTAGACACAATGAAGCAACTATCTTTGGCAACAGGTGCTTCTGGCAAGCACTTCATAGCTTTTCTATGTAGTCTCTGGTTGTGCTTCTCTATTGGAAGAGATACTTTATACAACTTAAGTTATAACCCTCCCCTCCCCAGCTGTTTTAGGCCGGAAAAAATAAAATAGAAAAGTAGTTTTTTTCTGACCTAAAATAGCCCAGGTCAGAGGACTGGAATTACATGTAAGCAGTGAATGGCACTCCAATTTGCCATCTTGGGGGTAAAAACGGGAGGTCATCTTGTGGAGCAGCACAGCCCATTGAATGTAGTTCACCCACTCTTGGTCCAAGGGAGCCTGCTGCCCTAAGAAGTGGTGGTGGACAATACCACACTCCTAGTCCAAACTGCTTTTGTATGTAAATTGGGGAGTAGGTACTATTTTGTCCTTTGCCTCAGGAAGCAAAACATTTTGGGCTAGTCCTGCATTTCTACATCTCACATGGCTGTTGCTTAAAGCAACTGCTTTGTTCACTCATGGTGGAAAACCAACAAGCAGCTCATCTATCCTTAATAATAAACTCCCCACTCCTTCAGAGATCCCCAATGATTCCAGTAGGTTCTGAGCTGAACTGCACAGGTGTAGTAGAATCCATTTGTATGATTTGCAGAGACCACGAAGAAGAAGAGCTATTTTCTTCTCTCTCTCTCTACTAAGGAGGTTTATTGAACAGGACATACTTTGAAGAAAAAGACAAGACTAACACTCTAACAAGTGGAAAGTGGGTGAACTTTTTTATTTTTAGATTGAGCAAAGTTGGCCATGGCACACTGGCTGTGTGTGTTTGGGCAAAAATAAGTAATGGCAATTTGTTCCCTACTTGATCACAGTGAGAGGCAACTGCTCCTGAAAGTGTTGTGGCAACTGAAGCAAGTTAAAAGAACAAAGAGAGGTGCCCTGGAGTTGTGCAAGCTTTAGGGCAATTAGGAAGCCTGAAATAAGTGGATGGAATGAAGTCACACAAGAGTGCGGGCTTTCCACCCTGCAGTGCTGCCTGTTACACATGGGAAGAAGAGATGAGCTTATGAAACAGTTCAGGTCTCTGGAAGAGCTGCTCTCACCCCACTCCTCCTCCCTGTACATCCCCCAGGCAGTACTCTGAAGGTGCCCTCTCCCAGGCTAACTGTCACTATTAGGCAGAAGGAGGAAGCCTCCATAATAACAAATACACCTCTGTACTGCCTCTCAGCTCCATGGATGACTCCACTTAATAACAGTAGAAGAGAGAAAGGCAAGGGGCTCTTCTTCATCCTGAACTGGGGTCTATGTCGACACTGGCTTGGCGTACCATTTTCCGTGTGCGAGAGCAGGTCAGGGAACAGGCGGCAGTATTTTCTCCAGGTTGGGACTCTTTTGGAGAAGGTGACTGGACCCTGTAAGGGCTTTCAGGATCCGTTTGTCTCTCAAACTCTTTGGTTCGACTCACCACCAAGGCAGCATCTGCCAGCTGAGCCACAGATAGGCGATGCTGCAAGGCAGGCCTGCGGCCAGAAGGAACAGCACCTTCCATGCGCCCAACAACTTTACGCACCCTGCCTGGTGCTGGGTGGTAGGAGAGCTGCTTGCAGAGCTGGGAGTGGCCCCGAGGTGCCCTGCGTCCACGTCGTCCAGGCTTGCGACTATGTGTCCGCTCTCCCCCTGGCACAGACCGCTTTGCTATAGAGTTTGTTGCTGGTTTAAAATTCTCTTCATTTGGGGGAGACAGAGGGGAGGTCACAGGGGTCTTCCTCTCAGAATGAAGAAATACCTGTTGGGAGAGGAACAGGTAAACTTGATTGACTGCCAGCTGCTACAAGGAATTACTGCCTCAGGTTAACGTCCGCCACTCATCTCTACATAACCTAGTGTTCCAGAGCCACTACTGCTTGTTCAGCAGTTTACTTATGCACTGCCACTTTTATTTATCTTCTTGAATGTTAGGCTCTGTTACTCCATGGCCTCCCCTTAATCATAAGATGGCTGACTCCATCCACCCATCCTTCTTGAGCTGCATGCCCTTGCACAGCCTGCCACCATACCTCTTCCTCAGTGGCACTCTCTCCTGGTGTAGAGGTGAGCTCTGGACTATCCATCTCACTGATGCTGCGCATGACTGCATAAAGGTTAATGCGCTCCCGTCGGAATGTGGCTGGCTTCTCTGGTATTCTCATGGTAGTCAGGTGTCTCCGCACCTCCTCAGCTCCTGAGTCATCTGATGCCCCTGGTTCCTCTGCTGTCTGAAGGCCAAGTTGGGGACCAACAGGGAATTCCAGAGGATGACTGGGTTCTTCAGGGGGCTCCCGCAGAGGCCGAAAGCAATACTGGGGGGTTGTTACTGTCTCCTCTGGTTCCTCTTCTGAGCTCAGAGTCTCATAGCCTGGGCTTCCTGAGGGATCACTGCTGGCATCACTTATATCTGAAGAGCCTTCTGACTGTGCATCTCCTAGCTTTTGCTCCCAAAGGCTACTGTGCCGGCTGCAGAAAGGCACAAAGAGGAAGACGTACTATGGGGTAATAAGGTTCTTTATATACATTGGTATGTTGCTCTTAGAGGCCACTAAGGAATACCGTATCATATATTAGGGAAAAAAATATGGATTTAACTTACTGTGACAGCCATTAAAGTAAACCTATTGAAAATTACTAATTTTAAATGCAATCTTAACATGGGTTCATGCTGATGTATGTGGCTTCTAAAGATCAATGTAGTTTAAATTCAACAATAGGCTCAAACAGCAATTTAAAAACCCAGAAGAGCTCCTCTGGTGTGGGTAACAGAGAAAAGAAACAGTAGGAGGGGAATACACAACCCACTTGCTGTTTTCTCACTTCAAAATCTTCCCCCACCACTGACACAAGCTTTGCCTCATTGAGGATTTCATGAATGATTTGCCCTTGAAAATAACTATTTACCATCCTGGGGGAGAGGGAGAAAAGGTCAAAGGAGTTAAGCATCCCTCCCCACTGCTTCTTCTCAGTTCCCAAGAGTCTCCTCCCTATTTACAATAGAGCAATCAAGCTACTGTTAGCATACCCTAACATGTAACATGTTGTTCAGCCCTTGGACACCAGTAACAAACACACTTTGTCCTATAAGTTTTAAGACAATACTAGACATCAGCAGAACCCACTAGTCCATTCAACCTTACCCGCTGAACATACATACTGACCATATGATAAACTGCCGTCCTCTGGCCTTCCCTTCAAGTTACCTGGCATCCAGAATGCCCTGGTAGAGCTCTAGCTGCCTCATGAAGCCGGGGTTGGGGTGGACAATTGGGCGCCGCTCCCGCACATAGGAAAGGGCCTTTTCCAGTGACCAGCCATACTCCTTCATGGCATAGGCAATCACTGTGGAACCAGAGCGGCTCACACCCATCTTGCAATGCACCAGCACCCGCAAGCCTTGGGTCCTGCAAAGGAGAATTTCAGCTGTAAGCGAGGCTATCGCATCACTTAGAACAAATATAGTATCAATTATCCTGACAGCCCTTGTTTCCTGACCTAACTCATTTTTTGCTGAGGATACAGACCCGCAGAGATTGAGAAAAAATATGGTTCTGAACCATAATTCTCAGATTTCTGGGAATAATAATACAAAACCATAACTTCTCCCTAGCTCTGAAGATTTGTTGCATTTTACTAACAGCACAGTGCTTTATGGTGACCTGGAAAGTAAGCTTTGGGAAAAACTGGTTGCTCATGTGTCAGGAGACTACTTTGGGAAAGAAAGGGAATTTGTAAACATTCTTCCAGCAACAATTATACTTGTGATCCTGTAATACTCCAATGAGCCAGTGTGGTATAGTGGTTTGAGCACTGGACTATGACTCTGGAGAGCAAGGTTTGAGTCACCACCCAGACATGAAAACTCCCAATAATGACATTGGGCAAGGCACACTTTCAGCCTTAGAGGAATGCCTGCTGAATAAATCTTGCCAAGAAAATCCCGTAATAGATTTGCATTAGGATCGACATAAGTCAGAATTGACTTGAAAGCACAGATCAACAACAGCTACTACTACTATCACAATAATGAAGAGTCATTTCATGCTCTTCATGCCAGATTACTAGCTCTGTCCGGCTGTGATAATATGTCCTCCACTGCGAACGTCGTTCCCCATCCTGTGTGTCAAAAGTAGCTTATGCAACCTGTGCTAGATTCAGTGATCTAGAATTAGGATCATACTGTAGGAAATGTGCCTACCAATGTCAGAGATGAACAAATTTTCACCCACAAAAACATCCAGGAGGAGAGAGATCAACACTTTTTTTCCACTTTACAAATTCTCAAACAAATACCAAAATAGGTAACAATTACCAAAATACAACATGCACATGGCACTTCACAGGGGGTGACACTGTACTCTTCCTTTTCAGGTCAGCCCAGCAGCCCACTTCTGTGCATGCAGTGCCCTTGGCTGGACTGGGGCAATGTTATCTTTGCAATGCATGATGCCAAGGCCGCATTCGTGTATGTATCTTCCATCTCAATACCCACTCCTCACCGGGCAGCTGAAATGAAGCTGTAGGTGTCCTTCCAGTGTGGCAGCAACTGTGAGGCCTCCTCATCATAGAGCCGCACATTCATGTATGTGAACTGCTCCGGGAAGAAGTTGTCAATCTCACGGGTTACATTGAGGATGTGGCTGACTCTGAAAGAAGCAACGGGGAATCAGATGGGGGTCTCTGCCTACCCACCTTCATATGGGTATGCATCTTCCACACCAGTCACCTAATTCTGATCCATCTCATAATCATCCCTACTATAGTCATTCCATATCTAGAGGGGAACCAAAACTTTCAGCAGTTCTCCTTTCCAGATGGAAAACATGTGTGAACTGAGAGGCATAGCAGACTCTCCCCTGAAAGTACATTGGTTCCAGGTCGTGAGAGGTTCCAGTATTGTTCTCTGGACAGCCTCCTGTATAGATCACATACCTGTTCCTTTGGAGCTCCTCCAAGTTGGCTGCGTTCCATTCAGAGCCCTGATACAGAAGCAGAGAGGAGGGGGACACAAAATACAGCTCAGTCTCTGTGTATTGACACCACCCAACACAGGATTTCTTTTTTAAAGGCAAAAAGGCAGTGTATGCATGTTTCAAATAACCAATATGCATTATTTTTCTCTTTATTTTCAACTGATGGTTATGTGATTACAGTTTGCCCTACTGCTCAGTGGGAAGATTAACTCACATGAGGGATTGTGAATGCAAAATGAAGAACATAACTCTGCTATTTCTGTACTTAATATTAGATACATTTGATTGCTTTTAAAAAGCTCTGAAGACGCATTTCTTCCACCAGGCCTTTTCTGAAGCCTCCTAGTTCCCGGCTCCAAAATAGGATCGGAAAATTGGGCTTGATCCTTGCTTTGGTACCATCTCCAACCTCGTTCAAGAACAATGTTATGAGGATGCATTATGTTTAATTTGTTGATTGTTTTAAATTATTGTTAATTTATTTTTAAGGGGTGGGTGGTTGGGAATTTGCTGTTGAACTGTTTTAAATTGCATGTTTTAATCCTGTTGTACCCCGCTCTGATTGTTTTTTACAGAGGAGTGGGCTAGAAATAATAATAATTATTATTATTATTATCATTATTATTATTATTATTATTAGGGAAACATACTGACAAGTGTACAGAGCTCCCAATCTAATCTGATAGGCTGTAAACAGCAGTGGCCAACACTAGACATTCCATGAAACAATATACGAGAGTTACTCATTTGGCTGAGTACCTCTGGGTTTTGTTTTTGTTGATTGTTAAGATGGTGGTGAAGATCTGACTATACTCAGTGTAGGTATAGTTTCTATTGCACTCACTTTTTCAAATTTGTTTGATTTAGAGCAAGAATCATTAATGTGCAGCCCTCTAGATACTATTTCAAACAGTTTTATCTTTTTAAATTGTATTTTATTCTTTTAACAAGCAATCTATTTTAATATTGTAATAATTTAATTCTATTTTAATGTATCACTTTTTTATGTTTTTAATTACACTGTTCTTTTAATATTATGAGCTGCTCTGGGTCCCAATTCTGGAAGAAAAGCAGTATACAAATACATAGAAAAAGAAAAAGAAGAAGACTGCTGCTCCCATCATCCTAGCCAGCATAGCCAGTGGTGAGGGATAACTGTAGCTGAGGTGCAACAAACCCTGAAGGACCACAAGTTTATACAGTATGCTTACCCAAGCTACATTTGTTCTTCAAATGAGAAAATGCTTTTTTAAAAAAATCAGTAAAAACTAATTTAAATGTAAACTGGACATAGGTTAGTTATTACCTCCAACAAAACAATCATATCTATGTCTCCAGAGAAGTAAATCTCACTAATTTCATCAGGACGTACTCCCCCCAAAAGTGCATACTATTGCCATCAAAGTTCTATCTACTGAAATCTGTTCACCTTTTCTCAATTTACTGCAGCAGTAAGCTCTAATAGTGGGAGTGGGACAATACAGAGAGTAAGTAGCCCATAGCTGCTCCATTGAGATAAGGTAGAGACAGGGTGGAATATGTTACTTGGTACAAGACTGACCACAGGTCTATCCATGAATAAAAAAAGTGGTTTTCTGTATTCCTGATCTGTATTTCACAATACCTTAAGCAATATAGTTGTGAAAATTATAATTTTATAATTATACATTTGGCCCTCCTTATCCATGGATACATTATCCATGGGTTCAACCATCCACAGCTTAAAATTATTATTTTTTAATTATAAATTTCAAAAAGCAAGCTTTGGTATTACCATTGTATATAAGGGACACCATTTTATTAAACCACTGTATCTAGTGGGACTTGAGCATCCATGGATTTTGGTATCCATAGGAGGTCCTGGAACCAAATCCCAAAGGATGCCAAGGGTCCACCACTGTAATGATAAAAATTATACTTGTAATTGTTCAGAGGGTACAACTTGTTAATTTCATCATACATTGAAAACAATAGCCCATAAAGAATTAGTAAATGAACATAAATTATTAGGTATCAAGGCTCCAGTTCTGGAAAACATTCAATCAAATAGAAATTGTTGTTGATGCTTCTGCTGTATAATACAATCTGAACATTTCCCCTTTAAAACGTTGTCATTAATGGCCCTTTTACCCAGTCAAAGAATTGTGTCCATATTGGATGGGGTAGCTGCTGCCACATGTTCTGCTCCCATGGAATGGAAAGAGGCACCTGGGGCATGGAAACAGCCCACTGTTCACCTGTTTAAAAGGAACTGGGCTGGAGCACTGGAAGAGAGCACATGGCATTTAGTGGGATGGGCAAAGGAGTTGCATTGTTTGTAATTAATATGAACTTCTAAATTGCTGCTTGATTGATTGCCCATGAGTTGCCAGTAAATGCAATGATGAACAAACAGAACTCGGAAAAGTTACTTTTTAGGACCATCTGGCTGGGGAAATTGTGAGAAATGTAGTTCAAAAAAGTAACACTTCTAGTATCTGAATAGGTCACACACATTGTGCAGTCAGTACCTGCGGCATTGCAGAGCAACGTTCCATGGAACAATACAAACAGTGGCAGGCATGCAATTGGGGGCTGGGGTGGGAAGGAGAACATTTTCCCAGTGTTAGAAAGTGTGATAATCATACAGCAGAATCAGAATTTTCAGGAAACCTGTGTTTTGTGCAATAAAACGCACTGCACTAAAAGCTTAAAAAAAGAATAGCTACATAATACTGAAGAGTGGATTAAGAAAAGTCCTGACAATGCATTACTGACTTACAGTCATTATTAGTCTTTTAATAAACAGTGCTCTCTTTTTTGTTTGTTTGTTTCTGCATCCAACAATGTTGTTAAGTGTGGAATCTGTTTTACAGCAAAGCAGAAAGGTAAATGCTGTACCGTAGCTAGCATATATTGCCTGCCCATCTCCTCTTCACAGAACACATGCAGTTCCCTGTTACAGCTGCCTTTCAAGCAACAATAGAGATGATTAAGTGCTGGTCCCAAGTTATTTTCCCTCATCTTCAATTTTATACAAAGGAAAAGATAAGTCTAGCCACAGATCAGGGCTGGTAAATATCTGGCCCTCCAGATGTTGTTAGACTACAACTCATATTGACCTAGTAAGCATACACAATAGTGAGGAATGACAGGAATTATGGTCTAGCAACAGGGCAACACATTCCCTGCTTCTCTTAAAGACAAACAAAAGAGAAGGACACTTTCTCTTACTGGGTTGGGGAGACACAATGTCTGGAGGCTAGGAGGTGGCAGCAAGGCCTCCATCTTCTTGTTAGAGAAGAGTTGGGTGAGGGTGTGGTCTACAGGTTGAGAAAAAAAGACTACAATTTTGTGGGCCTTGACCACCACACTGTGGGCATCAGGGATCCCTTATTATTTTTCCTTACCAAGTAGAGGTAGTCAAAGATCCTGGAGGGCCGATCCATCTGAGCCATGATGAGCAGCATTTCATTGTCGATAAACTCCTTGTAGTCCTTCAGGCTGCAGCCAGTTCGCCGCTCCAGTTCTGTACGAATCTGTGGAAGAAGGGAGGGGAGCTTGTGAGGAGGTGTCACTCAGGGTCCAGCCTTGCTGCTCTCTAGTTTTGCACCCATAACTCTCTGCCTTGCCCATTGCCCACCCCTCACCCAAAATTCCTGTCCCCCAGAGTCACCAAATCTTTCTCTTTCCTTGTGGGCACCTTCCTGTTCCCATCTCCCAGTCTCCTCACATACCAGTTTCCATCCCCTCACATTCATGTTTCCCACCTGCCCACCCACCCATCTCCTGCCCCCCATCACTTCCTATTCCAGCACCCTCTTGTCCCAACATCCCACCTCCTTGGAGGTGATGCTCTCCAGGTCAGTGGTGGCCATCACCTCACGCAGCTTGGCCCGGATCATCCGCTCTGTCATCTCCTGTACTGTCGGCCTGAGGCACAGAGACGGAGGGTCGGCAAAGCTCTCGGCCCACCAGACTCTGCCCCCAGACACCATCACACCACCTTTCCCCCTATATTTTCCTTCCTTCCCACCCTCCATGGTAGCAGATTTGTGTGTTTGATATGGAGCTCTGCATTTCCCCAGATAACTTGATTCATTCAGGATTGAAAAACAATGTATTGAGGTAGACCATATGGTTGGGATGGAGTTTGGTTTCTAACCAGTGTCTCAAACCAATGTCTCCCTTTGACTCCCACATCCTCTTCCATTGTGGTGATGGGAGTGGGTTGCAGAAATGGATGCTGGGAGCAGGGCTTGTGGACAGGGCACAGTAGATGCTGGATTGACTGGCAAGACCATGCTTTGATCTGCTGCATGGCATATGGCTTCCTTCCCACCCACTCCCTGTGGAACAATAACAGCTCCACCGGCTGTGCCCATCACAGTCTCCAACCAGCCCCGATGGGAGGGGGAAGGGGAATCACTGACTGGTCTGAGAAGACTGTGGGAGAACTGGGGCGGACAGATTCCAGGTCGGCCATGGCCAGCCATTCATTAATGCAGCTCTGTTCAGAGTTGACAGCCTTCTGGTACCACTCGGTCCAGCTCAATGCACTGCCTCCTGGGAAATAATTGTTGCAGACAGCATCACTGCATGCCTTGTGCAGTACTTGCAGTGCTGACCTGAAGAAAAGAGATGACAGCCAGATATCAGAAGTGTTATGAAGCCACAAAAAGTGCCTGCAATGGCAGGTGACACAACCAAGGGCTTGAAACAGAAAATGCCTTTAACATTATCTCCCCTGTCTTGCAACACATATCTTTTTTCAGACATAATTGTATCTACAAGGTAGAAACTGAGTCAATCTGAATGCTTTAGAAAAGTTGTGGGAAACCTGTTTGGGCCCAAGAGCTGAACTAGCTCCAGGCAACCAAATAAGGGGTTACATATCAGGACACCCTGTAATACCCTTGCCTGGACCCCCCCCCCCCCTTTTCATGCATAACACAAACCAACACAGGCCTAAATCTAAGTTCCCAGTAAAGCACACCTACTGAATCTATAGGGATTTACATAAGCAGTGACATACCAGGTACCCACTGTTTCACTGGGCTTACTGTAATTGGGACAAGCTGGTCTGAATTTACAGAGACCCCCCCCCCCCCACTTTCTCTCTCTCTCTCTCTCTCACTCACTCTTTCTCTCTCCCTATTGACTGAGTCACTTCCATTCTCCCCTGTTTTTCTTACACACACTGAATTGCCTTTCTGAAGAAAGTTTCTTAAGCTCAGTTGGAGACTATGGCCTGGTACAGAATGTTGCGCTGGCCTGGGGCTGAAATTGGGGTTAGGCAGGGCTGGGCATCCACATGCGTCCAGCCCTATCGGTGCACAGGCGCCATCTTGACACACCTCCATACAGACGGGATGCACCATGATGATGCCCACATGGTGCAGCACTTAAATAGTGCCACACTGCATGGACATCATGACCGTGTGCAAGTGCACCAATGGCACCCTGTGCACAGTATAAAAAGAACCTGCCAGGAGTGGGTTCTTTTTAGGCCTCCTGGAGGCCATGCCGTTTGTCTGTTGCGGCTTTCATCCAAGGCAGAAAAGGGCAGCGTCTCGCCGCCTCTTTCTGCCAGTCTGTATCCCCCCTAAGTCGCCCTTGCTGAACAAAGCAGACTGAGCTGCCCCTTCAAAGACTGATAATTCCGATAATGGCTTTATTGGAACTATTTCCCCCACTCTCAGTCCCTCCTTCTAGGTGACAAGGCCACACTGAAGGCCTTCACAGGACAGATGAGGAGGCCTGGTGTCTCATATCTTGCCTGCAGGCCAGAAGTTCCCCATCTTAAAAGTGCCAGAAGGGGAACACAACTTTACAAAGGAAAGATGGAAGAGAGGCACAAAAAGGAGCCCACTTTATCGAACTCCTATCACTGCAATAAAATTTTATATTCCCTTGAAGATACCAGTCCCAATAGAAAAACACAGAAGATTCCTCCACAGCATTTAATACCTCCACTCATCCATTCATCCTGCTAGCAAAAGCAGTAATGGAATCTATATAGTTTTCTTCCAAAAGTGATTCAAAAATGGACAACTGTGGTAGGTGTGAGAGCTAATTTGATATGTACTGCTAAAAACGTAAAACCAAAACCTTACAAATATCCTGAAAATAACTGCAAGTCTACCTCTAGTTTGGAAAAACAAATAACTGTTGACACTGAACAGTGCAAAGGTGTCCCACAAACTATTTTAATGGTGAATTCCCTCTCCTAGATGCTTCCAAAAGGGGCAATGCACTCTCCTTTTTTTGGCCAGAAAAAGTCAGCCTTGGGAGCCTGGAGAGGGCACTTGGCTCACCAATATATTGTTTTTCCCTCCTCTTTTTTTGTTGGAGTATTAGCATCAGTGCTTGTTTTGTAGATCTATGTTTTCTTTCCTTGAGAAGGGGCATGTCTTCTATGCAGGAACACTAGTGTGTGTGTGTGTGTGTGTGTGTATATATATATATATATATATATGGTCATTTGGTCATTGTTGCTTGTGGTCACTTCCCATAGCCCTCCCTTTTCTAAGGGATCAATAAAGTTTATTGCCCTTTGTTCTCTGCTCTCACCAAGCATCAACTAAATATGTTTTTTCTTTTTACTTACACACATGAGAGTCATATCTAGGGACTCTTCTACCAACTAAAGTTTTCTCTACTGATTAGTTATTTTGTAGAACCTAGATGTAATAAAGTAAGTTTCTTTTTTTTACCTACCCATGTTTCCTGTTTATTTGCCAGAAGATCAGATTCAATAGATTTTTACCAAAAACTTGTGGAGTACATGCTTATTGCTGTTGGTGCTGCTGCTGCTAAACTTTCTTAACCACAAATAACCAAAACTATAATCAATTTTCTGACATGGTTCACAACTGATATATTGTTTTCCCCTCCCCTTTTGTTCACATTTTGTACCCTACTCAACCGCCTTGCTCACCACATGGTCTGGACAGAGATAGGTTTAAAGATGCGAGTCTGCCCTCCAGATGTCACACTGAAGCCCCTGGAGAAAAAGAAAGGGACAATGATTTCACAAGCCACTTGGAAGTGCTCCATCTTTGTATGAAAAGAGGCAAATAAGAATGTACAGGCTGACATGGTTGTGTAACTGTCTTGAGACATTCCATAATGCCAGATCCCATTTGTAAAGGATAAAAAACTGGGCTCTTTCTGCCCCTGGGATCTAAAAGTCAAGTTGCTTGTGCAATGGCAACAGACTTAATCTACAAGTTCTAAAAATGGATTGTACCAGCTACAGTTAATATGCTAAGCTGTCTCTGCTGCACAATCCTTCTCAGCTTTTATGTTTAAAAATTCTTCTTTTCCAGACATAACTCCAGTCTTTTCATGATGAATCAGGGATGGTATGGGAACTGAATATCCTTATGCTAGTTTCCTTATACTAGATACTAGAATAACCTTATACTGTACTAGTTTCCCAGGTTTATATGTGAGCCACCTTGGGTTCCTTTCCAGAAGAAAAGTGGCATATAAATTAAATGATATAGATTAAATGAAATAAATAAATGAAATAAATAAATAGCTGACTTTTATCAGAGAGAGACAGACAGAGAGAGAAAAAAAATGAATTCAGGCAGCTAATCTATGACTTTGCTTTAGAGGAGAGGAATCAGAAAAGTAAAGCAGTAGGTTTATTTACTTTCAGAAGAGAGGTACAGTATTCTGTTTTCTTTCATGGCTTAGTATGTGTGGAATGGGGATACAACCTGTGTCATCAGTTTGTCTTTCCCCCTGGTGGAATCCTGCTGGCAGTCTTCCAACAGGTGACTTTCTGTGGGCACTGCTATAGAGCTAGGAAAGGTACACATCCCCTTCTCACATGTCTGAGCAGCTCATTATTTTACTTGTTCTTTTCCATTAATTTTTTAAATATAAAATAAGATTGATAAGAAAATGGCATGTCATTTGAAAAAAAAAAGTTGAAAATGCTTCTAAAATGCCCTCCAAAAATTACTTTTAAAAGTACAGTGTGCCCCTGCCATACGCGGGCACACTATACATGGCTTCCAGCTTACCTGGAAACAATTAAACAAAAGGGCATGCGCCCCTTTTGTTTGCAATGGGACGTGAGCATATGCAGATTTCCCCTTATGCAGGGGGATCCAGAATGGATCCTCACATAAAGGAAGAGCCCGCTGTAATTTAAAATAATAATTTCTTGAGTACACACATTCATGGTACTCTTGTTACATTACTTTAAATATACCTTTGTTACAGCCTTATGGCAGGGTGTGCGTGATAACAAATTACTCATAGCTATGTTATAAATAACATGCTGTTTCCAAACTCTGATTGTTTTACAGAGTTTCAGAGAGCTATTTCCATGACAGATAAGGAAACTTGGAAGCAGAATTGTGCTTGGTTTAATGGGCATCTATTGTCCTGTTTCAGCAGATGTATGAATTTTAACATGACAACCACTGGCCAAGAGCCAATAAACACACTTGTAGAACATGGAGAACCAAGTTGTTTTCAGCCTAGATTTTTTAGCCTGAGGCACCATAATATGAGACACAGCCTTAAGTTGGCACTGTTACTGCCATGTTATCTCTTTGCTCATATAGTCAGATTTTGCCTGGTCAAGACCTTTGCTCCCTCAGTTTCACCAGACCGCTAATAGCTTCCTCAAGTGAATCCACCCTTTCTCTTTTGAGACTGGGAAGAGCCTTCCAGAATGCTTAAGGAATCACTTTTTCTCCTTCCCTAGTGAATATAACTGAAATCAACACACACTCTTCTTTTCCCATTTTCTTTTGCCTCCTCCACTCCCGACTGCCTCCTCTGTGTCAGATTTCAAACAGATGGCTCCTTCCTTTGCAAAGCAAAGAACTTTGAATTTTGGTGGACCTATATTGTTAAGTGTACAATTAAAAGTGAGAGCATAAGAAACTGCAGAAGGGAAAACATGAAGCAGGTTCTTGAGAGAAACAGTCCACATGGAAAAGAATGGAGAAATGTTGGCTTTCGACTAATGCAGAGGGAGGAGTGGGTTAATCCCAAAGCAAGCTAAATCCCTTAGCAATTCACTCAAGGTAAACTACATGCCACTTCTATCTGTAGAGTCAGTTACTGAGTAAGATCATGCAGGAGGATCTCCTTTATGTTTCACTTCAGCCAGGAGACAAATATGTAAGAAGAGAAACAAAGGAACACATACAAAAAAAATGACCTTTTGTTATCACAGGTTGTTTGTATACCCCAGGCTGTCTGCAAAACAAACTTGTGCCAAACCTTTAAAACTAACACAAGGATTAGCATTACACAGAAGAAGATGAATGGGGAATGGGTGTAAATATCTTACCCATCACCATCAAGGAAGACCTGGGTATCACTCCAGAGTGGAAGAACCATCCCCAGGGTGCAGCCAGCCAAACTGAAGTGAAAGAGAAGTGGGGGAGAAAAAGAGATCAGACAGAACCTAGAATCATAGAAGGGTCGTTATACTCTCCCCTCATTTATCTCTGCCTCTTCCCAACTTGCTACTGCAACTGTTTGATAATATATTTCACCATAAAAAGATATAAAGGAATCCTGTGGTAAGTGTGAGACTAACTGAGAAACAGAAATTTCTAGAAATCTCACATGTGCTAGAGGATTCTTTTACATCTTTTTATGCTGAAACAAACTAGCATGGCTCTTTCTCTGAATATTATTTTCACCATATTTATTGGCTGCAAATATAAAGTCAAACATACATTGCATAGCACTGCCAGAGGTGCTCAGGGAATTGCAGACTATGGCCCCGACAGAGTTGTAGTTAATAATTCAAGTTCAGCATTAGTCCGTTCAGCTACTTGATACAGTTACATACTGTAATATGTTTCTTTACCTGCATCCTAAATGGATATATAAACAAAGGCTGGAGGAGGGGGGAACTTTCAGTGAACAGTTGCTAAACTGGTTTGACTAGGGCGTAAAACATATTAAGGAGGCCTCTGGAAACCAGGAAACAACTGTGAAGGAAAGATGCTTTTGATAAGGGTTTCTGCTTGTACTAACTTAATGGAGAGAGCAATGAGGTCGTGTACTTGCTTCCTGGATGAATTAGCTAACTTCCAATGATGTGTTGGCCGTTGCTCCTGTCTAATGCTGGCTAGGATCACAAATTTGGTTACAGAGGCAATGCTTGGAGTATGGTCAGAGTCATGTTTGCTCAGAGGTAACACCTACTGATTTCAATTAGATTTACTTTCAAGCAAGTAGAAATCAGATTAGTCTCTGTGAGACTTACCTGGTATTTTATAATCTATGCCCTGTTGAAACACATCATGCAGAAGTTGCAAAGCAAAGACATGTCACCCACTGGGAACCTTCTGCCTTAGTAATGCTCTCCTGTCCTACTTCACTGTAGAAATAAGTGAGCTTTTTTGTGTTGTTTGGCTCTGCAAATGAATTTTTTTTAACTTCTGACAAGTGAAGGCAAGCCTTAAGTCCACATAGGCACTCTTCCGTTCTCCTTCCACTCCCTCCCTTGCCCTCTCACCCTTCTTCAGGGAAGTCCACTCCCAGCAGCACCATCTCGTTCTTCCTCTCCATCTCGGCAGCCGACACAACCACCAAGTACCGGATTCTATGAGCTCGTGTTGACTCCAGCTTCACAGCCTGCAGAAGAAAAATACAGAAACCTTGCAACCCTGTTTTACATTGCATCTAGACATAGGCCAGTGAAGTTCTCCCACCCAAGCACCTTGATCATGCCAATGGACAACATTTGTGCACACATGAAACTAGCACTGACAGCAACACATAGGCATGTAGACTCCAGGCACGTCCAGGCTAAAGGATGAATCTCATTCCTTTTGTGCAGAAACTTGCTGCAATTTCCAGTGTGAGAAATGATTTTGAGAAAAAAGCCAGATTTATATTTATCCAGAAATAAACATATAGTTAGCTCTCTATTCTTTATCCACAGATTCAACTGTCCACAGCTTAAAAATACCCCACCCCCCAAAAAAAATGAATTCCAGAAAGCAAACCTTTTAACTTTGCTATTTTATTTAAGGGGTACCATTTTACTATACTTACTTAATGAGATTTGGGCATCTAGTATTTAATGGGATTTAAGCATCCATGGATTTTGGTATCTACAGGGGATCCTGCAACTAAACCACAGGAGATATCAAGGCTTCACTGTATTTGTTTGCAACATTATTAAAGAATGAAGCTCACCCCTCTAGATCACACCATGTAGGGCACAAAAGGGGATTGAACCACTTACAGGCCACATGTGCCCCCAATCCCTTTTCTGTGCCCTTCTTAATTCCTCTGTGTTTCTAGATGGCCTCCAACATATTTTAAAAAAAGATACTGGGCAAAATGTAATCTCTCACCTAATGCTTCCAAAGAGTTCCTGAAGTACATCCTCCAAAACACCATGATGGCCCCAGACACTTTCAAAACCTACAACTGTCTGAAAATCTATTGGAAAATAGTTAAAAACTGAAAGTAGACTTTTAGTCACTTCTGGGACTGACTTTTAGTGCAAAGGCTGGAGGTGTGTTCTGCCAAAGAGGGAAAAAAGTGGCCTCCATTAGAGATACCTACTAATGATGTAGGGTATTCAAACAAGTAACTTAGAATATAGAAACTGAGATTCTAATTCACTAAGAACTTTTTCTTAATCTTCAGAACCCTCATTCACAAGTCACTCTTAGTAGTGTTATTAATGATAAAAGATCACTTTGTGGCTTGTAGATTACCAGTTTAACTCACATAGATGGTTAAAGAAGGCTTTCCTATCTACTGTCGAAAGCAGGGATGGGCAATTATGGCAGATGTTGTTGTTGTGTGTGTCTTTAAGTCATTTTTGACTTATGTTTATCTCAAAGTGAACCTATCGTGGAGTTTTCTTGGCAAGATTGTTCTGAGGGGTTTTTCCTTTGCCTTCCTTTGAGGCTAAGAGAGTGTAATTTGCCCAAGGTCACCCCGTAAGTTTCCATGACTGAGTGGAGATTCCAATTCCAGCCTCCAGAGTCATATTCCAGTGTTTGAACTACTACACCAGAGTGGCTCTCATAGCCAGACAGAGCAGCTAGTTTTCTGTCTCTGAGGTGCTCCAGGTCAGGGGAACATAAACATTGCCAAAGTACAAAAACTGGAAGTGGCTGGAAGTCCACTTTTGGTTTTGAAAAAAACAAAAAGCAAATAAACAGGTATTTTAGATATTAAGCAGCACAGGCGAGATCTGCAACATATTTAAAAGGTGAACTGCCACTTCTATCAGCTTGCAGAAGAGGCACATATTTATTTATTTACTTATTTATGCAAGAAAAAGGGCAGTTTGGGGAGTCTGGAGGGTCCAGAACTGCAAAAACAGCCCTAGGGGTTGCCCACTCCTTTCCTAAAAGCATTTTACATTATTGCTAACACTACAAATTACATTTAATCTCCCCTACTGCTAATTGTATCTCATATGAATACTGCTAATTTACCTCAGACTATGAAACAGAATTTAAACACTTATTAACTGTAAACATGAAAGAAAACAGTAAATGCATAACATATTCTTTACACCCTAGATCAATTTATCTTTTAACATTAGGAGCATGTGAACAGGTGAGCCTTACATATACATTGAGCCTCGTGTGTGATTAATCCCCTTTTAGCAACACACAAGTGCATTTTGGCATTACATAGCAGAATCCCGGGGAAGAGGCCTCTCAGCTCATTCTTTTAAGGGAGTATCTTTCAAAAATGTGTCTTTGGGGAACATTTTCCATGGTGACATCTGCCCTGGAATGTTAGTGACTTTGCCCAGGATTCTGGAGACAATTCTCATAGGGATACTCAACAAGTATCTAGAGCTCCACTATTGCCCTGCTTGAACTAAGAATACCCAAGACAGAGGAAGATTTATTTATGTATTTATTTTATTGCAGGGGAAGACCATTTGTCTGCCATTTCCAACCGCCTAGTTAAGCAACCCCTGGTAAACTTCCAAAGAGCCTCAGCCTCCACCAGAAAGGACTTTGAGAGCTGCTGTCTTAAATAATTGCCTGTGACTCATTCTCAGTGGTGATGGGGAAGGGTTACTTTAGCCGGCTTGGAAATCTCCCAGCAGAGTTCCTTAGTGCCAGAGTTTGGATCAAGCTCAGCTGAGACGCCGTCTCTGGCTGCCCGCCCAAGAGAACAAAAAGACCCGCAAGCCATAAATGGGGAAGTGGCTGCAGCTCCCTGCCGATGTTTGCCTGAATGCCACATTCCAAAAAAGAAAGGCATCCCTCCCTTTGTCTCCCCACAAAACCTCCAGAAGCATGGACCTAAGCTTGCAACATTAGAGCTTGTGGAGTGGGGTCGGGGTGTGGGGGGCAGAAGAACTGAGTTTATTTATCATGAGAACGCTGTCAGAGAAGCAGAACAGATTCTGGACTCACACTGGGAGGGGGAGAAAGGCTAGGTCAGGCCATAAACACAGAGTCATACTAAGATGCCAGCTACAGAGAGAATCCAGAACAGGTTTGGAAGCAATCCTGTATCAGCATGGTAGATGTTCTCCCTGAGACAATAAAGATGTGTCTCAATTGCACTTTTTCAGGATGGAGGTAAGGACTCATGATGGAAACATCCACAACATAACCTACTACGCACAGTGAGAAGGCCAGGCAAAAAAAAATTTTCCTGACATTTACAGTACAGTTATAGGAGTGTGATGCCATTTTAACAGCCATGGCTCCATCCCAAGAAATCCTGGGTAGTTTGAAGATGCACATAAAATGACTTGCTACAGAGCTACAGAGCTCATGAACACTACAGTTCAGGGCAGTGCACTGGAAGATTCTAGCAGAGAACCCCAATAATCTGGGAGAAACTTTTGACCCTTCAGTGTTTTCGCCTATAACTCTCATGATCATTTACCATTGGCTACAATGCTGACACTTCCAGGAGCTGAAGTCCAAAACATCTGGAGGAACATTCAAGTACATGAGCACTCACCTCGGATAATGCCAAGGCATATTGCCTACTACCTTATAAGATGTTGACCAGAGGTTGAGAGCATACAGAGACCTGCGAGAGATTATTAGGACTGCATCTGCACTGTGGAAATAATCCAGTTTGACACCATTTTAATTGCCATGGTTAAATACTATGGAATTCTGAGATTTGCAGTTTTTTGTGGCACCAGAGCTCTCCAACAGAGAGGGCTAAATGTCTCACAAAACTGCAGTTCTCAGAATTCCACAGCAGCAAGCCAGCGCAATTAAAGTGGTGTCAACCTGGATTATTTCACCAGTAAAGATGCAGCCCAGGGAAAGAAACTATTTATGGAACTAAGAAGGTGAAGGGAAGAAATAATCTACAGAAATCATTTACAGAACAAATGATTTAAGTGATAGGATGGACCAAAAACTGTTCAATTATGGCAATAGGAAACTCACTCCTTAGTTATCCAATAGCAAGAAGATATGAATATGGGAAGGAAATTTGAGCCAGATAATGTTGGATGAGGGGACATTGAATGGAGAAGAAGTAGGGCTAATACTAGAACAGGAAAAAGAGGAAATATTCGAGCAAATTCTTTTACAAAGAACTCAGAACACTAAACTACATAACTGACTGTACCAGGCTCCTTGGGGTTATCTGAAGAGCCACATGTTCTGTGGTTAGGTCAATTCCTTTTGTGGCTTCAGTCACCCCAGTATGCTATATTGGCCCTGGCCATTAAGAGTCTCACCAGTCGGATGGTGTCTTCTGGCCGCAAGAGCCCCACCATTTGCTGTAAATGCACTTCCTGCTGTCCAGCTCCAGCACTCTCGATCTTGCTGTCAGGCTCCTCCTGGTCTATGGGGGCTGATGGACCCTCCTGCACAGACTCCAGTTTTTCTTCTTCCTGCAGGAGCAAAGCAGCTCCTTTGACCATGACAAAGCTGTGGCTGGAGAAAAGGAGAGGTGGGGAGAGAAAGATATAAAGAAAAACTCTCATCCATTTGGGGGCTATATCTGCAAAAGGGGGGGATGGGGAAGAAAAAAAGAAAACAATTTGGCTCCTTTGGAAAGACGCCATGAAATCTGTTCTGTGCAGGCGACTTGGGACTGCTATACCCTTTAAATCAGTGGTTCCCAAACTCTGGTCCTCCAGGTATTTTGAACTTCACCTCCCAGAATCCTCAGCTAGCTTGGCCAACACCCAGGAATTTTGAGAGCTGAAGTCCAAAACATCTGGAAAACCACAGCTTGGGAATCACTGCTTTAATTTCTTCCTGTCCCATCCTAAGGGGGAAAGGTTTAGAAACATTGTGTAATTGGGAAGCAACCATGGACTCTAAAGTAGTGAAGAAACTGAACAGCCCCTGCATTTGGAAGGAGATAAATGAAGAAATTCCATCTAACTTGAAGCATTAAAGCCCACTAAATATATCAAGAGATAGTGCTGAACTGAAAATAATATTTCTTTCTTTTCTTTTCTTTAAAATAGCTTTGACCCTAAAGAATACCTAACTGGCAGTAAACATCCTCTTTCGGTTCACATAATATGAAGCAAGCATATTCAAAATTTGAAGCAAGCATATTCAATCCCATGTTTAATTTATAAAAACTCAAACACAGTTATTGCTTAATTTTAAAGCATATTAGCCAGCATTTGATTTTAGGTGGAACCTAAGTGTCTTAATTATTCAAAATTAAAATGTCTTTGATGAATTCCCATGCATTTTTGGGAGTGACATTTCAAAATCACTCACCCCACCCCCTAACAGGGCTTCCTATGAGTTACATGCAGATGCATGTAGCTATGGCCCACGTTAACTTTTAAAGCAGGGGGTGATATAATAGCAGAAGGGGATGGTCAGTGATGCAGTAAGGGTAAAAAAGTTTGTGACTTTTTCCCATCTATGGTTTCTATGTAACTCATATGTATTTGAAAGAAAGAAATGGAAAGTTCTGCCACCAAAGAAGAGGAAAATGGACCCCTACATTTCACCATATTCAGAGCTCCTTCCACCATTTACAGTTAATGCATGCTCTCCTTCCAGGCACGGTATTTATCCAGCATACATTTTCCAATGGCCTAAACACTCTAATGGCATCAGATCCCATCTGGTCTTGGAAACTAAGCATGGTCAGCCCTCATCAATACTTGGATAGGAGACCACCAATGAATACAAGGTGCTGTAGACTATTTTTCAGAGGAAGGAACTGCCAAAACTACCTCTGATTATTTTTTGCCTAAGAAAACCCTAGGAAATTCATGGGGTCACCAAAAGTCAGCAGGTGACTTGAAGGCACATGCATACACACACATTCCAGTAGAAAGTACTGTATTTTATTCATCACTGTTCCTCCTAATAGGAAATTCATTCTCTGCACTGTAATTTTTAGAGCACACAGGGTGCTGCTATTACACTTTTGTTGTGTGCACTGCAGATGTATTCCCTCAGGATGACCTTTTGGTTGGGAAAAATGTAAATCTTCCAGGCAGTTGCCACTGCAATGTGAAATTTTGCTCTTCAAGTTCCACATGATTCTAGGATAGCAGAGAAACTTATGAGTCAGACCACACACATATAGGCATTATGCATGTGTGTGCACTACATACACTCATACCAAACACTCTTTTAGTTTACTGTTCTCTTCTAACACTAGAATAATCTTTTTCTTAAAGCTGTGAAGCAGCCTGTCTACAATGCCCAAATAGCCCCTTAGCCGGGGGTACAGTATTGTGCCATTGATGATGGAATGCTGGTGGTGAAGAGTACCATAATATGCTAAATTTAACACCCAGGACTTTTTAAAAACTTATTTATGTAGAAATATCCAATAGGTGGTTTTAAAGGATCCCTGCAGTTTGATGCTGGATTTTTTGCATTATTTGTAAGCAAAAGAGGACAAGATTTTGAAAACTGTTTTCTCACCGTCGCTGCATCTGCCTCCTCCTGGAAACTTCTTCATCCTGCAAAGGAATTCCAGATAGATTAGTCACTTTTGTTCCAGAGAACAGGAGAAGAATCTCCTGCTGTAGACGAAAAGATGTGCTAGCTTCCACTTGCCCAGACCAATGTTTTCCATTTGGCAACTCGAAAGTAAGACCTTCCAGATAGCTTGCCAGAATGAAAACATCAGATTCTGGCAAGTGGAATGTCTAAGTCAGCTTCTCCTCTTAACCTGGAGCCTTGGCTGCTACAATTTCCACCATCCCCAGTAAATTTGGAAAATACTGAGTGCTGGTGATGAGAGAAGTGGTCCAAGAACACTCCAGGTTGAAGGAAGCTTGATTTAATCTATGAGATGGAACTCTGAGAGACATATATCTGGTAAGTGAGGCATAAATAGGCTGACCATATTTCCTTGAGATAAAAATGGGACACTGGGATGGCAAAAACGGACAGGGTTATGTAATATTCCATATTCATGAAAAAGGAAAAGTATAACAAAAATTTTATTACATGAATCTACTGAGCTAACAATTATTCTTCAGTGATAGAATTCATACAAAAATTCAGGTAGACGCAGAGGGGGACTATATTTCACCATGATCGTAGCATGAATATTCTTCTGATGAAGTAATCTTATGCACCAAATCTCAGTCTTTGGACACCTTAACATAAAATGTCTCACACTCCATGACACTTTTTTTTACAACCACAATTTCAAACAGAGATCCTCAAACCATTTTCACAACATAACAGGGCATTTTTCTTAAAAATGGGACAAAATTGACATTTATATTAAAATGAAAGGATGGTCTGGAAATATGGAATCTAAGAAATCACTACAAACAGCCCCCTAAAATTACGGAATGAGTAGATGCAGAGGAGACAAGAATAATCAAAACCCAAGGAATTGTACTGCAAGAACTCATGCCTCTTTAGACCCACCTGCAAGAACCCTCTTTTATAGCATAATATATCTGTTAGGC
Source organism: Urosaurus nigricauda (assembly GCA_034509955.1). NCBI lineage: Eukaryota > Metazoa > Chordata > Lepidosauria > Squamata > Phrynosomatidae > Urosaurus > Urosaurus nigricauda. The sequence continues at coordinate 124,319,296 of JAOEGL010000001.1, read as the reverse complement.
TTTAAGACAGAGTCTGGCAACTTTGGTGAGTCCAGAGGGCAATTTTGAGTCCCTGAGGACTAGAGACTACCAAAAATGAAAACCAAGCGAAAAAGCAACCCAAATCTATTTCTGATCCAGAAAGACAGGGTTCTTAAACAGTGCAAGGTAGCTTGTCAGCATACTTAAGATGTAAAGCTCTACTCCTGGAGATATTTTTTGTCAGAAAAAAAAGGTGGTCTGGGGGGACTGGGAACTTCAAAAACAGGTGCACACATCCACAGTACTACACTTTGCCCATGTCTGCTTAATAAGGTGTGTTGGAAGACTTTTTTATTTGCTGAAAAGGGCTAACACAGACAGTTATCCCTCTGGACTCCCAGAATCCTTCAACTAGAACTGTATGTCACGTGGTCACACTGTCTAGCTCTGATAACATCCAAAGAATGTTGAATGGCTTGGCACCTTGATACCTGAAGAAATGCAGATGAAGAAGCCAGCTGGGCTTCAAAAGTTTGCATCATGTATTTTGTGCATTTTGGTTGGCCAATGAAGGTATTGCTGTTATGTGGATTTTGCATGCTATTGTACCGGTATTTGTCCTTGGTTTGTCTCAGCACCAGAGGGGCTAGAAAATGAAACCTGTCCATCTTAGCATATGAATAATCAAAGCCTGTTCTTGAATATGGCACAAAATACAAACAACCACCCTTTCATTAAAAGGAATGCTGAAAGGATGGAAGTAGCTAGTCTTACAGGAGTCTTCAAATCAAGGCTGCCGTTATGGTAATGCAGCTGGTACTATTTTTGTACCAATCACCATCTCCATGTCAATAAGAAAAAGAAGTAAGATTTATTTTTAATTTTTTTTTAAAAAGGACAAACAGTCTTCAGAACAGAGAATCGCCATATTGATTGCTTTGGATGGGAAAGAAGGACTGGCTTTGCTGTGTATAAAGTGGGGTAGGGAACACATCTCCCCTGCCCCATAGTGCTATACTTGAACCAAGAACTTTCCTGCTCACATCTTAGCTATTATTCTTGTTCCGTCCACTCTACACCAAACCCGGATGTCTTATGTTCCAACAAGCAAAGTATTTCCAACTATTTGTATATTACTAGGCTATGAAGTGAGAAAATTCCAGTTTTCTACTCTCATTTCTTCTCTGGGGAATATGAGGCCTTTGAGATGTTGCCACTGCAACTCCCATCACCCCCCCCCCCGCTACTGGCAAGGGCTGATGGAAAATGCAGCCCAACATCTGGAGTGCCACACTTTCCTTATCCCTGCCATTCAGGAAGAAAAAACACCAGGTTTATCAAGTATTGGGCATATCAAAAGATATGGCTGTGTGAACCATACATTGTATATTATATTTTAAAATGAAATACAGTAAGTTGTGCAGACCTAAACTATTACGGTACCTATGTTGATAGTATTGGACAGACCAAAAACAAAACAAAACAAAAACTGTGGAAATACATATTTAGGGGTTTCCTCCTCAGGGCATTGTCTTAAAATTTGTCTCCTTGGAATGGCTGCAAATATTTTCCTGGATCAGCCTTGAATTCAAAGTCTTGCATAACTTTTATCTCTGTGCTTCCCAGCCTGTTGGCTATTTCCTGCAACATTTTTAAGCATGGAAAAAAACAAACAGAGTTCCTGCTATTTCCTAATTACCAGCTCCTTGCATAATATCTAATCACACACAAAACTGTACCAGTCTCTCTGCCTGCCAAGCTTGGGGTGTTGACTTAGGCACCCCAGGGCACCCCAGGGAAAGTTTACACACAGGCATGTTACCCAGTACTGAAGCTTGGGATCCCTCCTTTTCTAAGGGACCCCATTATGCAAAGGTGATTTCCCCCCTTCTCTCTTTTCTTTTCTGTACTCCATGGGTCTCTGACATGACGTTGCAATCTGCAAAGAGCTGGCAGGAAGTGGCAGATTGTGAAACTCACTGACAAAGTCACTATTAGTGCCCACTTCTCCCCACAGGATCTCGAGCTGTCAAAAGCTGATTAGAGAAACAGCCACATTTGTCTGGGGGACACAAGGGGGAAAAATGTCCATTGGCCACTGGCATGATTTTTTTGACAGCGTTCCTACATTGCTTCCTTACAAGGAAAAGTTGGAACGGGTGCAATCCAGGGAGAAAAAGAAAGGGCCCTACAACAAGACACCCTCTGTGGGAAAAAGAGGCCCAGGCAAGAGAAGCTGAATGCTCCTTTCACAACCATCGCCTTCCCTACTCCCTAGAGAAATGGGTTGGGGCTCACATGGCCCAGCTTCGAGCAACTAGATGACTCCATCCCTTTCTAAACAAGCCTACTGGTTGTAAACACCCAACACAAAGGCAGAGGTTGGTACAATGCCCCCCTCCTCTTGTTCTTGAGTGCTTTCACGTTGTTTCTGACTTCTGGCGACCCTAAGGTGAACCTAACATAGGTTTTCTTGGCAAGATTTGTTCAGAGAGTGTTTGCCATTGCCGTCCTCTGAGATGACAGAGTGTAACTTGCCTAAGGTCCCCACAGTGGGTTTACATGGCCAAGCTGGGATTCGAACCCTGGTTTCCAGAGTTGTAGTCCAATACTCAAACCACTATGCCTATACATATTTTTTGCTGTGTGCATTTAAGTAGTTTCCATCTTATGGCAACCCTAAAGTTGCCCTATCATGGATTCTTCTTGGCGAGATTTGTTCAGAGATGGTTTGCCATTGCCTCCCTCTGCAGCTGAGAGAGTGTGACTAACCCAAGGTCACCCAGTGAATTTAATGGCTGAGCTGGGAATCAAACCTTGGTCTCCAGAATCACAGTTCAACACTCAAACCACTCTGCCATGCTAGCTCTCTGCTAGGAAAAATTTATGCGAAATATTCAGTTTTACCCAAATGTGTTGAAATACTGCCCCAAGTGAGCATGGGCATTGGCCCTGCAGCCATGTTGGTTCGGAAAGTTGGGATGTATCCAACACACATGGATGGTGCCAGGTTGCAGAAACACGTTTCTGCCCATGCACACGCCACCACCATTTGATTAACCTGAAAAATGCCACCCCTAAGTTTTTTTGTATCTGCTGTTACTGACTCCACTAGGAAGCTCTTCTTCCATTTTACCGTATTGTTCTCCAAAGGACAGGACAACTTGTGGTCCTTCAGGTGTCACTGGACCACAACTACAACACAGTGAGGAAATTAGGGGGTGTTGCAGGCTGACAACATGTGGGAAATTTTCAGCTGCATGTTCCTCAACCCTGCCATGGACACCCATTAAATGCAATGGATGGTGGTGGAGCCGAGTGGGTAGGGTGATCCTCCCTGCAGAAAATATCTCCTGGCCTTTGGCCTTAAGTAGCCTCAGATGGGAAACTGAAGCCACTGCTGTAGAAGATCCTCATCCATGTGAGGAAGTTAGGCTCCGGTCTAGGAAAGCTCATGCTATCAACTTCTTTCTGTCCCCAGAAGTACTGCAAAATCCCTTGGCATACTGCTGTAGAAGAGATGAGAGATTGTACCTGGAGTTGGAACGAGTGGCTTATTTGTTAAAGTTATAGCCATCTTTCCACTAAGAAGAATGCTCATAGAGGTTAACAATAAAATGCAAATAAAAGAACAAAGGTGTAATTAAAACTCAATTTAAAAATACACACTAAGAAAGAACAGAATCAGATTAAAACCTGGAGCAGCCACAAGTCATCTTAAAGGAGGGCCCTTAACTAAACAGTTATGGCACTATGGACCTTATCAGACGCAGGGTGAAATGTCATCCAAACGACATCCAAACGTGGCAGAAACACGTCCATGGGGCTTCTAAAGTGTAATTGAAGCTTCCCGCTATGTTCCCATCATGAAATAGTTCGCAGGGAAGCCATTTTCTGAATAACGGGGATATCCCGTTATTCAGAAAATGGCTTCCCCACAAATGATTCCATGACGGGAACATAGCGGGAAGCTTCAATTACACTTTAGAAGCCCCATGGATGATCGTTTCTGCCACGTTTGGAGGACGCTTCGCCCACATCTCATAAGGTCCTATGATTCCACTGCCATGGCTCCATCTTAGGGGATGCTGGGATCTGCAGTGCAGAAAGGAGCATTTTGAATTCTCAGCCAGAGCATTGTAACTACCAAACTACAAAACCTGGAATCCCTCAGGAGTTAGGATGAAACCATGGCAGTTAAAGTGGGATCAGAGTGCTACAGTCTTCTAGTGTGAAAGGGCTTGCAGGTCTATCTGAAATAAGGAAGGAAAGTGGTGGCTTTCTTGCAGGTCTATAAACCATCCTGCGTGAATGTGGAAAAACTGTAAATAATAAAAAATCCCTAGGTTCTCACTCTATGGTCAACATCTACCATAAGTGGGTCACAGAATCATGCTGGAGGACCTACAAATGCCCAGAGAGTGTTTTCTCCAGGAACGTCTAGATTCTCCTGCTTCTGGCAGAGTTGTGCTGGAGGACCTAGAGATTCCTAGAGAGAAAATATTAACCAAAAACACAATCAAATTTTCAAAGGTCAAAGCTGCAAATGTGGAGGAACGACTCTGTGTGTATACTGTATATATGTGTGTGTGTGTCTATATATACAGTTGCCCCTCCATTTGCGTAGACTTCAGAACTGCGACCCTCGCTTATTTATTTGCGAGGGCTAAATGGGGAGGGTTAGAATGGGTGGAGGGTCTGAGGAAAAGGCAGAGGTGCCACCCTCGCCAAGGGTTTTGCAGACCCTGCCCAGAGGCAGGGTGGCCAGGTGCGTCCTCTCCGCAAAGGAGAACGAGGCACTGCAAAATGGAGGTCCAAAAATAAAAGCTCAAAACCCTCATAGCAATGTACATTCATGCTTCATAGGAGTTTATCAGACGACGGAAATTGGAAGTATAGTCTAATGGCAATCCGAACGCAATCATGGGGTTTCACGTTGTTGCGTATTAAAGTATCTCATGCAATTTCGGGCAAAAGGGAAGTCATTCCAAACGCAATCATGGGTTTTATGTTATTTTGTATTAAAGCATCTCACACAATTTCGGGCAATAGGGGGGTCATTTTCGGGTAATGGGAAGTCATTCTGAACGCGTTCCGAACACAATTGGAATTCACGTAAATGTGCTAAACTAGCGAATCCACATGAATTCAAATTGGCTCCAATTGGCTCCATTTGAAATAAAGAGAAATTCCTCCCGTCTGATAAGGTCCTTAGTCAGGCTCCAAATAGAGGGGAAAGGAGGGTGCCTGGTCACCCTGACTATACAGCCCCCCATATAATGTCCTATATAATGGAGGACAGGACCAAAGGAAAGCTACAGGCACTCACAGAAGTGTAAATCCAAGCCTTTTTAGCCATGCTCCAAGTGGAGGACACCTGGGAATTCCTCCTGGACAGAAAGGCAAGAAAGGAGGGCAGGTCCTTGAAAAGGAGGACGCCCCCTATATATTGTAGGACGTGACCAAATCAAAGCTAAAAGCACTCATAGAAATGTAAAACTCATGCTTCGTGGTACACGTACTGCGAAATGGAGGACATTCCAGAAAAATGGAGGAGAGGCCCAAACGAAAGCTCGAAAACACTCCTAGAAATATAACCCATGCTTCTTAGTCAGGCTCACAGTGGAGGAGCCTCAAGAAGAAGAAGAAGAAAAAAGGAGGACAGGACCAAATAAAAGCTCAAAACACTGACAGGATGGCAAATCCATGTTTCTTTCAGCCAAGACTCAGAATGGAGGACCATTGGGAACCCCTCCTGGAAGGCTGAAAATGTAGGACGCGTCCGGGAAAAAGGAGGACGTGCCTGGCCACCCTGAGCCTATAGCCCCCACTATAATGTCTAGCCATATGATGGAGAGAACATGACCAAATGGAAGGCTAAGAACACTCCTAGGGGATGTAAATCCATGCCCAGAATGGAGGACACTTGGGAATCCCCCCCCCCGGAAAGAGGAGAAGGCTGGGATGTAGGACGCGTCCGGGAAAAGGAGGACGTGGCTGGGCGCTGTGTGGTGGAGGCTGGTGGTGGAGGGAGCTGGGTTAAGAGGGCAGGGGGCTGCCCTTTGCTTTGCTCAATGGCTTTGCTGCTCTGCTTTCCTTCTACCCTTACCTTGCAGCCGGTGGGAGTCGAGTGTCCGCTGCCGGAGGGAGAGCGGCACACGGTCACCAGCGCCATGCCCAGCACCACCAACGCCGGGGACTAGAACAAGCCCTGCTGCTGGACGTAGCTTGATGCTGCTGCTGCCGCATGCAACCTGCAGGGGGCGTCCGGAGGGAGGAACTGAACTGGGCGGCCGCTCACTTACTCAGCCTGGGAAGGAGGGACTGGAGGACTAGCAGAGAGGGAGGGAGGCACTCAGGAACGCTCAGGCGAGGCGAGGCGAGGCGAAGGGACTCTAGGGGCGCAGTGGGGAAAGGCGCATACTGCTGCAGCCCTGGTGGCGCAGTGGTTAAAGGCGGTACTGCAGCCACTCGTTTAAGAAACCAGAAGGTTGTGAGTTCAATCCCAGGCAGGGGCTCAGGGTCAACTCAGCATCCTTGTCAGGTGGTTAAAATGAGTACCCAGTTTATTGAGAGCGATTAGCTTACAACTTGTAAAGCTCTTTGGGAGTGCTTACGTGCAATATATATATATATACACACACATACATATATATAATTATAGCAATATAGAAATATAGAATCCTAGAGTTGGAAGAGACCCCAAGGGCCATCCAGTCCAACCCCATTCTGTCATGCAGGAACTCCCAGTCAAAGCATCCCTGACAGATGGCCATCCAGCCTCTGCATAAAGACCTCCAAGGAAGGAGAATCCACCACCCTCCAAGGGAGTGTGTTCCTCTGTAGAACAGCCCTTACTGTCAGGAAGTTCCTCCTAATGTTGAGGTGGAATCTCTTTTCCTGCAGTTTGCATCCATTGTTCCGTGTTCTAGTCTCTGGAGCAGCAGAAAACAAGCTTGCTTCATTTGTTATTTGTATTTGCTGTTGCTGTTCCTCTCCTTTGGGAATGGGGGTCTTTTAAAGGAGCAGCCCAAGAAATGACAATTTTTTAAAATTTTTGTATGTTTTAAATTTTAACCTTGTAGTGTTTTAATTGTTATTTTAATTGTGTTTTTTTTAAATACTGTTTTAATGTGTTTCTGTATTGTGACCCAAGACACCTTGGGTCCCTTTTTGGGAGAAAGGTAGCACAGAGAAATAAAATGTAATAAATAAATAAACGACAGTTATTGCAAAATGGAGGACATTCCTTGGGGGAAACAGAGGATAGGACCAAACAAAAGAGAAAAACACTCAGAAATATAAACCTGTGGTTCTTAGGCTCCAAAGGGAGGGCATTTAAGAAAAAATGGAGGACATGGCCAAATAAAAGTTCAAAACACTCAGAAATATAAATCTATGGTCCTTAGCTATGCTCAAAATGGAGGACATTCCAGGAAAATTGAGGACATGGCCAAATAAAAGCTGAAAAATACTCAGAGAAATGTAAATCTATGGTTCTTAGTTATGCTCAACATTTAGGACATTAAAATGACCATATAAAACCTTTTAAAAAACCCACTCATAGAAATGTGAATCCATGGTCCTTAGTAAGGGTCAAAATGGAGGCTATTCCAGAAAGATGGAGGACATGGCCAAATAAAAGCTAAAAAATTCCTCCTGGACAGAAAGTTGAAATGGAGGACACGTCCTGGAAAAGGAGGAGATCTGGTCATACCTGGGCGATAGGAGGAGGAAGAAAAGGGTTGCGTGGCTCATACTTGGGCTCTGTGGCCACTTCCCCAAACAGTCCTTCTTCTTCTTCTCCTTCCTTCTTTCTTGCCGACACTTACTCGGAATGGCCAGGCTTTCTTGTTGTGGTTCAAAACAAGGAGAGGACCTCTGAGGGTGTGCAGAGTGCCCCCTCCAACCCTTTCCTGCATAGCCTCTGTAGATTCCTTTCCCCCACCTAACTGACAGTAGACAGTCTATGAAAATTCATGCTAGGCAGTAGCTTTTTGCCTTGCTAAGAGAATTTAAAGTTTATTTCCTGGACTGAATCTCCCAGCATCCACATGGCCAGAAGAAGGAAAGGCCCACCTGCACGAATACCTCCTCTATACCATTGGAACTGAGGACAACAACCACAACCTCTTAACCAAATTCAGGGTTCTGTATAACACTGTCAACCAACCAACCAACCTTCCTTCCTTTCTTTCTCCTATATGTTTTTAACTCCTTTGCCTGATGAAGAAGCCAGTGGAGCTTCAAAAGCTTGCAACATGCGTACAGTTGGCTCTGCGTATCCACAGAGTCTTTATCCACGGAGCCAAACATGCATGTCTTGAAAATATTCAAAAAATATATACAATTCCAAAGAGCAAGCCTTGATTTTGCCATTTTATGTAAGGGACACTATTTGGTATATAATGGGACTTGAGCATCCACAGATTTTGGTATCCAGAGGGGGTCCTGTGACCAAACCCCAGCGGGTACCAAGGGCCCACTCTAATGTGCATTTTGGTTGGCCCAATAAAGGTATCCCTGTTTTGTGGATTTTCGATTATGCTGTACTTTATGGACAACACGGCTACCCCTGGATATGTTTTCTGTCTTTCAGTTAGTCTCAAAGGTGCTGAAAGGTGCCTTGACCCCTGGGTCAAGGCTTCCACCTAAAGCTGTGAGGTTGGCTTTTGTGCAAACGCCACTGCCTCTCTTTTTAAGAAATTGGCCAGAAGTCTTGGGCAAGAACCTGCAAAGGAAAGGAAGTGCCACACGTTGTTGCTGGGGCTGAGGCTGGAGGGGAAATGTGTGTATTTCTCTCTCTCTCTCTCTCTCTCTATATATATATATATATATCTGTGTAGCCATAACATAGGCCACTGGGTTAGACCTAATTATGGGTTTTTATACAAATTAACAAGCACTCTTTTGTTTCCATGCATCCACTTTGAAAATCTTCCTGGTAACAGAGAGTCTGAAATTGTCCAGGTGGTAGCTCCATCCACGCCTTGCTATATTTTATTTACTGCTGTACAGAGTGACTCAGCAGGCGGTCCAGCCAAAAGCTGAACATCATAGTGAAGGGAAGGAAGCAGGACCAGCACAATCTACATGATCTTTGCCATATTTTTCAGAAGTGAAGCCTCCTTCCTAATCCACAGTACAGAAGGAGCTGGTTGACTACACTTGATCTTAGCCAAAAGGCCGAGAAGCCAGTTGACATAAACCTGGACGAGGGAATCAGCAGAGAAAGCAGCGCTATAGCTGCATCCCCACTGCAGAAATAATCCTGTTTGGCACCACTTTAACTGCAAAGCTCTGGTGCCAACTACAGTTCCCAAAATTACATAGTATGGAGCCAAGGCAGTTAAAATGGTCTCTGACTGGATTATATCTGCAGTATGTTTTGGACCTTCATCTTTGGGATGATGACTAAGGATGCCAGAAGTTGACCCAGCCAAGATCTTGCCTTGTTTCTCTTTTTAAAAAACAGCTTTCTCCAATGTGGGTTGTTCCGGGGGTTTTGGCCTACAATTCCCATCAGCCCCAACTAGTATGATCACTCACCAGGAGGGGCCATTGATGGAAGGCAAAGCTCACATTGCAAGAGGTACAGGAGGAGGTTTTGACTAAAACCAGCTGTCCCAAAGCGTTTCAGACAAATAGTCCTTTGTTAGGGGATTTTCAAAAAAATAAAAAAATAAAATAAAATCCTATAACTGAAAGCATTAAAGCAGTACCTTACATTGTTCACACTACCATTCCTACAGTGCAGTCATTAAACTTCCAAGCAATTTGGTTTAGTGTGCCAAGTACAGCATGAAGAACAGACAGCATTTAACTCATAAGGGTGCTAATATGTTTCATAGGTCAACATAAATTGCTGCTGTTTTTCCTGTATTGGAATATAGCCTGAGTTATATTTGTTCAACAGATGCTTGGAACAAACGAAAGAGGATGTACAAATACCACACCCCAACCTCTTTGCTTGTTCGTGGGAGAGCTTGGTGGAATACTCAGAGCTTGCAAGTTACTTTTTGGGCCACAGAATTCCAAAATTGCTGCAGGCAGCATGGCACCGGCCATGACACCGATAAGAAAGTTTGGAAGTTAAATTCTTACAAGGCACCTCTTTCATGAGTGGAAAGCATTATGTCAGAGCTTCTAAAAGGAACAGGCAAAAACTCAGTTGAGTCTTTGCCCATCCATACCTCAGTCCTGGGGTGCACTGTAGAAATAATGCAGTTTGACACCATTTTAAGTACTGTAGCGCTATCCTATGTAATCCTGGGATGTGTAGTTTTACAAGGTCTTTACCTTTCTCTGCCAGAGTACCAGCACCTCACCAAACTACAAATTCCAGGATTCTGGAGAATGGAGCCATGATACTTGTTAAAGTGGTGTCAAATTGCTTTATTTCTACTGTAGATATACCTCTACAAGCTAGTCCAGCATTCCTTGACACAGGACTACAATTAAGAACTTGCCTTATCACTTTATTTATACCCCGTCTTGCTTCTGCCAAGGGACCCAAAGCAGCTTACAACATTTAAAATCACACTAATGTCCCATCTAGTGCAGTATCCACTGACTGGCTTCCAGGTTTCCAGATGTGGCTCTTACCTGGAGATGCCAGCAATAGGACCTGGGACTTTCTGCATGCAAAGCATGTGTTCTACCACAGAGCTACAGCCCATCTCCCCAAGTGAATGTGGGTTGTTTGCCTCTAGCAAGACAGAGCCTCAATAGGTCTTTGCCCATCTTTCTAGTATGCAGGGATATGAATGGTAAGGAAGGCTATGCCACGTGAACACAAATAAACAGAGCAGGCAATGACTGAAGAAAGAGGAACCAGACAAAAGAGGTAGTGGCTTGAGAGGAAGGGCAGAATAGAGAACGAAGGCAACAGTTGAATCTGAAGGAAACGCATTATCACACTGGGTTATGCCCAAGAGAGACTGCATGCTACAGGGATAGAGAGGGGAGTAGTAGGAGGGAGTCTGTTCAAAAGGCAGAGTAGCTAAAGCAAGGGTAGTGGGAACATGTGGCCCTCTAGATATTACTGGACTGCAACACTTTCGAATATTTTCCCATATTGTTGGGATCAAGCTGATGGAAATCACAATGCAACATCTGGAAGGGCATGGGTGCCCCACGTCTGGGATCAATTTGGCTGCCTCCCAAAAAAGCAGGGACCTGATTAAAACAGAGGTGGATAGAACTGGGGGAGAAAAAAAAGGTCCAAGGGGGTAAAAAAACAGCACTAGGGCAAAGAACTAAAGGGTGGTAGGGAGGGAGACATAGGGGCATAACACTGACAGATAGTGACAGAGAAATTGTGCAATTGTTGGTTATACTGGCACTGGATCATTATGACTCAAGGGGGTTGTGAGGACTAAGGAGGAGTGTCAGAAACTTCACACTGTGAATTAAGATAAGCAGATTTTTTTACTGCAGGGTTCTAGTTTCTAACAAATGGAACAGTCTCATTTTTGATGCTTATTTGTACAGTAACCATAAAAAATGAGTGTTGGTATTCTGAAGCATTGTTCTTCAGATAATGTTGGATTCCAGTTCCCTTCAGATCTAGTCAGTAGAGCCAAAGGAGGGGAAACACGAAGTGAAGCTTAGCATTTGGAGACCTAGACGTTGCTCATTCCTGGACTTGAACACCATATATCACAAGTGAGAACAGTGCTCACTGAATACAGCTTGAAGCTTTTGTGTGTCCCCCGACAACCTCCACCCCCACCCCATTGTGTATGTGATAAAATGGGGAATCAGGGTCCCAAGGGTTGCACCGGGAAAAGGCAGTAAACAATTAAAATAGAAAACAGATTAGGAGAAAAATTAGGGTGTGTGGCCTGCAGAGGCCATCTTAAGTGGACAGGGCCATTCGCCCTTCTAGGGTTACTCATGCTTACCAAACATCATCCTTCTCCAACCTGCCATACATCAGCCTCCTGAAGCAACCAGCTTTGGAAGGTCACCATGCACCAAGCTGTGTTCAACTTAGTAGGATACAAGTATTGCAGCCTCCTTGCTTTGCATTCAAATCACTTTTTAAGTCAAACCTTACGAATGTCACATTGTTACTCAAACTGCTTTTGAGAAGGCCAAAATCCATAGCAGCCAAAATCCCAGGACTGGGTAATGTGTAACCTCCCAACTGTTGAGGACTTCCAGTTGTGTATTCTTCCCAACTGGCTCTAGTTGTGAGGTTGATGGCAACTGGACTACAACAACTTGAAGAACATAAGTGGCCCTCCTTAGCATGACTAAATCAGCTTGCTTCATACTTAGCATGAAGTATTGTGAGAGGAGCCTCAGAAATCCCAGCAGACCTAGTGTTTATGTGACAGTCTCACAACTGGAGACCAAGGGAGAAGAAACTAAGGAAGACCACAAAAAAGCAAATGCTGGTTTCTTGGTTTTATTTAGTAGTTCCTGCTGCCCAGAACCCCTGTTCCTGGTCCCCAGGTGACAGGAGAAAGCCGCTTAAGAGTGGGCACAGCTGTTCCCTTTAGACCCACTGGGTTCGGTTAAAAAAACAAAACAAAACTCCTCCCACTCCCCTTTTTCTGTATATATCTTCAGAGATATAAATAAAATAAATTAAACACAGGGATAGGGAGAGCAGCAGCTCGCAATGAGGAGGGAGGGGGAAATGAGGGCTGAAAATTATTCCTCACACTTGAGTCTGGTATCAGGTCTCACTGCAAACATCATTGCACCACAGTTCAGAAATCCACCCACCCCCTCTGTGGCTCAGTCTCTAGCAAGACAAACCCACTTGCGAGGAGAGAGAATGCCATGAACTTATTTCAGTCTTTCGAAATGTCACACTCCTGTCGAGTGATAAGAATTTCCTTGACTTCTTCATCTTTTTCCGCTTCTTTTCTCTCTGCTGCTCCTCCTCCTCTTCTGTCCCCACCCCAACTCTCTATGCTGTATAAAATATTTCCTCAGTGAAGAATGAGGATATAAAGCAATTTAAAAATACAGGAAATAATACCAGAGGATGGAACTTTGTGAGTCCCAGGAAATGTAGAGGGTGCTGTCTTCTCACATTCAGCCTGTCCCTAACAGGAAAGGGACAAAACATGGAATTCCACCCCCACCCCAAAGAGGTTAAAAAAATACAATGATGGCAAGGACAGTTAGGCTGGGAGGTGTGAGGCCTGAGGGAGGCTAGGGGCCCTTTGCTGGCAGGCTGGGATGCTACTTCTCCGTCAGGGAGAGCTGGAGGATGCGCTGGAGCTCCTCATCTTCTTCCCGGCGTTGGCGCTCCCGTTCCTCCTGCTCCCTGGATGACAGCTCCATGGCCAAGCGCAGCTGCTCGTCAAAGCTGGGGTAGGGTGGAGGCAAGGCTGAGGAGTTTCCCCCATTGTTGCTGACAGCTGGACTGCCTTCAGGAGGAGGGCCACCATTGCCACCCCCCGTCTCAGCTGGGCCCACAACTGGCCCCGACTGAAGGAACATGCTCTCCTGGATAGCCCTGAAAGGAAAGAAGGGATGTGAGGAGGGGAGAGTAAGAAACGGGTATTAGCAAACAGAGCAACCAGCAGTTGCCTACTCCAAAGGCCTGCTCCATCCAACCCCATCCAAGCTGCCTTCAAACGTCTCCTCTCACTGCCACCACCACCCTTTCTCTATCATTCTCACCACCCAGGCCATTTAGTCTTTTCCCATCCATTACAATAGCTCTGCGTTTGCTGGAGAATATTTGCCACCTTGAACAGCCCTGATATGGACTGATTTCAAAATCTAAGCAGGTTTGGGCCTGGTTTGTACTTGGGTGGAAGACCACCAGGAAATACAGTTGGCCATCCACATTTGAGGCTTTGACTTTTGCAGCTTTGATTATTTTCAGTTTTGATTAAGATGTTCTCTCTAGGAATCTCTAGGTCCTCCGGCGCAACTCTGCCAGAAGAGCTGTGCTGGAGAACCTAGACGTTCCTAGAGAATACACTTCTCTAGGCATTTGTAAGTCCTCCAGCATGATTCTATGGTCAACCTCTTTAAAATCCAATTTAAAAAGAAAATAAGAAAAAGAAAAAGAAAAAGGAAGAAAGAAAGAAAGAAAGAAAGAAAGAAAGGGAAGTACATAGACTATGAACAAGGGCTAAGCACATATGCTAATATAATTCAACCATATTTCCAAATACATTTTCTTGAAACTAACATATGTATAACACATTTTTATGTATAGCTAAAGTATTAAGATTTTTGAGCATTCAACAATAGACAGTGAATGATTATCTTCCCAGCCTTGGAGCATAAGTCTTTTGCAACTATAAATGCATACAGGATCTAGCACCATTGACCCCAAGTTCAATTTCACATTGCAGGAAACTGATTTAAAAGAACACGTGCTTCTATAAATTCCAACAATTCTAAAACTACATTAATATATTGTAACGCATCCAACCAAAAAAAGACTAACCACTGAATACAGCCACTTCATATATTACAAAGAGGCATTTTCTGCCTTACATTGCCAATATTTAGATGAAACCGATGTAATGAAACTGAAACATCAATTTATGCTGGACAAAACAAAATTAAAGAAGTGGCACTTTTCTACTGGTTACTTTCCTCAGGACAATCTCTTTGTTCCACTCAACTCTAACATCATTAATATAAAAATTCCAACCAACATTATAAACTACACTTGGCTTCAGTTTCTCTGAGGATATTATTGTTTCTAATACAACAGAAGTGGCTGAGGCACACAAAGCTGATGGTCCAATATACAGACACCCGAAAGTGTTACAACTGCAAACACTGCCAACGTGCACCTGTGGGTAATTGATAAGTAGAGTGCCATATTGAAAAAGACACAAATTCTTGGTTTGGACTAATAAACTGATCCAAAGGACAAGTTCCATAGTCAACCCGTTTCTTATAATCTTCAAATTAGGACATCTGTGAAAGAACTAGATAAAATTCTAAAGTGAAAGATACATGATTGAATACCAAATTCAGGATCATAAACGTTGTAGCTTTTACAGTTTCTATGTATGTCTGTGAAAACTGGACAGTGATGAAAACTGCCAGGAAGAGAATAAAATCATTTGAAATGTTTTGCTAGAGGAGAGTTCTATGGATATCATGGACTGCCAAAAGGACTAATAAATGGGTCCTAGAGCAAATCAAGCATGAAGTCTCCCTAGAAGCCAAAAGGACGAAGCTGAAACTGTCATACTTTGGATATATCTTGAGAGATCATGATTCATTAGAAAAGAGAATGATGCTTGACAAAGTAGAAGGCATCAGGAAAGGGGGAATACGGCATTACAGGTGGATAGACACAATCAAGGAAGCCACAAACCAAATTTGCAAGACCTGAACAGGGCTATTGATGACAGGGTGACTTGGAGGTCTCTCATTCATGCCAGAAGTTGACATCAACTAACGACAACAATCATGGCTTAGTGGTCTGAGTAGACTACGACCAGGGTTCAATTCCCAGCTCAGCCACGAAACCCACTGGGTGACTTTGAGCAAGTCACACTCTCTCACAATATCAGAGGAAGGCAATGGTAAACCTCCTGTAAACAAGTCTTGCCTAAAAAGAAAACCACATGGCAGGGTCACCTTAGGGTCACCATAATTCAGAAACAACTTGAAGGCGCATAACAATAATAACAAACAAACAACAAAGACCATAAGGAACAAACTGTAATTGGCCAATCAGGCAGCAGAGACCACAAGGGGCACTATCCTCCTCTTTCTTAAGTGAACAAGATCAAAGTAGTCCATCCAAAAAAAGTTGTTGTTAAACTGCCCTCAAGTCCATCTCAACTCATGGCGACCCTGTGGTTGAGAAATCTCCAAGCCCTCATATGCTCCACTGCTCTGCTTAGGTCTTGCAGGTTCAGTCCTGTGACTTTGCTGATTGAGTCTAGCCATCTGGTGTGCAGTCTTCCTCTTTTTCTACTGTCCTAAGCCTTTCCCAGCATTATTATGTTTTCTAATTATTCATGCCTTCACATGATGTGGTCAAAGTACAACAGTTTCAATTTAATCATCTTGGCTTCCAGGGAGGGTTCAGGCTTGATCTGTTCATGAACCCATTTGTTTTTTAGCTGTCCATGGTATTCTCAGCACTCTTCTTCAGCACAACATCTCAAATGAGTTGATTTTCTTCTGCTTTCTTCACTGTCCAGCTTTCACATATGCCATACGTGGTGATGGGGTATACAGTGGATTTACTCTTTAGGATCTTGTCTAGTCCTTTCATTGCTGCTCTTTACATTGCTATTCTTCTTATTTCTTGACTGCCGTCTCCAGTCTGATCAATGTTTAATCCAAGGTATGGGAAATATTTAACTATTTCAATTTCCTCATTGTATGGGTTGAATTTATGTAGGTCCTACATGATCATTATTTTTTATTTCTTTACGTTCAGCAGCAAGCCTGTCTTTGCACTTTCTTCTCTGATCTTCCTCAGTAATTGTGATATTTTCCGTTAGTAGTATGGTGTCATCTGCATATCTTAGTTGGTTGACATTCTTTCCTCCTATCTTCAGTCCTCCTTCTAACTCGAAACCTGCTCTTCATATGATATTTTCTGTGTACAAATTCAACATGTAGAGTGATAATATGCAGCCTTGCCTTACTCGAATTTTTTTTCTCTTCCATATTCTGTTCTAACAGTGGCCTCTTGTCCGAAGTACAGATTTCTCAGCAGAACTATTAAATGTAGTGGCACTCTTATGTCTTTAAGAGTGTTCCATAGCTTTTTTTGATCTATGCAGTCAAAGGCTTTCCTATAGTCTATAAAGCATATGCTGATTTTCTTTTGGAATTTCTTGGTGCACTCCATTAGTCATCGTACATTTGCAATGTGGTCCCTAGTGCATCACTGTTTCCTGAACCTTGCTTGCACCTCTGGGATTTCTCTCTCCATTGAAGTCTATGTTGCAGAATTTTAAGCAGAATTTTGCTTGCATGGGAAATTAATGCTATGGTCCTATAGAAAGAGACTTTTGATTGCCTAAGGAGGAATATCTGAACTTGGCTGTGTTTGCCAGTTATTTGTATGTGAAGAAATATGCCTAATGATAAGAAATGAAATCCTAAACAAGCATATCAGCCTGTGGTTCATCATGAAACATTTCTGAATGTTCTTTGCTAACTCTTACAAGATTTGTCAATTTCTCCTACAATAACCTGTCTTCCGCATCAAGATGTGTGTAGTTTTACTGGAAATATAAAGAAAGTTTAATAGGGTGATTCACTACAGATCCGGTTGCACATATAACAGGACAGCTACACCTCAAGCAGATTTAGCATGACTGGAGAGGCAGCTATGAATAGGGGAAGGAGTGTATCATGTGCACATGTGCCTGTATTTAAATGCATAGGCATGCTTCACCCACCCTATTGTTCATAGGTTTCACTTCTAGCAAAAGGGGTGGGAACTGAAGAACTCTATAATATGTTTGTGCACATTAACAACATTGTAAGAAGCTACAGCATGGTGTAGAGCCAAGGCAGTGTAGTGGCTTGGGCAATGGACTAGGACTCTGGAGCCCAAGGTTTGAATCCCAGATTGGCCATAGAAACCCACTGGGTAAATCACAATCTATTAGCCTTTGGCACTAATAATTTCAGGCTATGTGGCCATGTTCTAGAAGAGTTCCTTTCTGAGGAATCAGCAGTAGCAGAACATGCTATAAACCATCCTGGGCATAAAATGCTGTTTGAAAGCACTGAAATTCTGGACCATGCCAACAACTACCATGTCAGAATGCACAGGGAAGCCATTGAAATCCATAAACATCTGGACAATTTCAACAGTAAAGAGGAAATCCTGAGAGTAAACAAGGCTTGGCTACTAGTCCTGAAGAATAGCAAGGTCAAGACTCAACCTATGCAAATGAGAAACATCATAAGGCCAAGGGATTCCCAGCAGACAATGAGCACCAATTAGCAGACATTAATCCTTATTTGCATATCCTCCCACTCTGAGAACTGCCATAAGCAACAGAACAATATATTTGCAAATTATATATATATCCAATCCTTTTCCAGGCTATCTTTCTCTGAAGATGCCAGCCACAGATGCTGGCGAAATGTCAGAAAGGAACTCTTCTAGAACATGGCCACATAGCCCGAAAGCTCCACGGAAAGCCTTCAACTCCATGAAGGCACTAATGAACAAATCTTCCCAAGAAAAGTCCATTTTAGCTTCATCTTGGCCCTGGTCAGTACTTGAATAGAAAACCACCAACAAATGCCAGGTGCTATAGGCTGTATTTCAGAGAAAGGAACCTTGGATAAGTTATATGCTCTCAGCCTTGGGGGAAGACAATGGCAAACCTCCTCTGAACAAATCTTGCCAAGAAAACCCTATTGTAGGGTCACCTTAGGGTCGCCATAAGTTGAAAATGACTTGAAGGCACACAACAACAAAAACAACAAACTGACAAAATGACTTCTGAGTATTCCTTGCCTAAGAAAACGCTAGTCATCATTTATGCAGTCATCATAAATTTTCCAGTGACAAAACTAGACCCAGCAACACTTTCAAACTGTGAACATGCTCCTCTAGAATCCAATCCCATACAAAACAGGCTGCACATCACACCTCAGAGTAATGATATCTTCATCGTATCTGAATGAACTAATTTGGAGTATATGCCTTTTCATCCAGCTTTCAGTCCTTTCCTCCTGTTCTCCCTAGGTCATCAGATTCTTTTATGGTTGGAAGCTGCTGGGTAGCAAGATGTGGGGAAGAAAAGAGAAGATGCTTTTTCATGTACAGAGGAAAAGGTTACAAGGCAAGTACATGAACCCAGGAGTTTCTTTTGTCCACTGGTTGTCACTCTCCACATTGTTCCATTTAATTCTGCCCTACTGTAAGCCTGAAGCATGTCCCTGCATGCAGGCAACAGGGATTCGCCTTACATTGCAGTTGACCACATCACAGCCAAGGCACTTCTGTGTCCCTGTGAGAACAATGACACCTATTCTTTCAAACAATAGTAGTTTACTGATGAGTTATTACTACCAACAAAAAAAAAAAACACACACAACAAATCATGTGGCATTATAAAACAACACAATTATAAAACAAAGGACCCTCCCTCCATGCCAACTGCCATCCTCCGGCTTGGGAGGGAGAGAAGAGGCAGGCCCAGCTCCATCAGGGCTTGCCTGAAGGAAAGGACCCTCCCTCCATGCCAACTGCCATCCTCCGGCTTGGGAGGGAGTGAAAAGGCAGGCCCAGCTCCATCAGGGCTTGCCTGAAGGAAAGAACCCTCCCTCCATGCCATCTAAATATTATTTAGATATTTAATTTATTTGCTTATGTAAATCATTTATGTATTTTGTGTATTTGTTTATCCACTTTTGTAAACCGCTTTGATCTTTTTGGAAAGGCGGTATATAAATAAATTATTATTATTATTATTATTATTATATTGTAAGTTTTTCATGGGCTAGGGTCTATTTCATCAGACATATAGACTGGCTACTGAAGCTACATTTTGAGGAGATGGCAGATCCCATAGTCTCCCAGTCAGCATTACTAGATGGGGAATTATGGGTGTTTTCGTCTTTAAAGTAGATACTGTAATTATGGAGAACTTTTATCTGCATGAAGTGAAAGTGCCTTTACCATGGGGGAGAGCTTATACTTCTTTTCACAACACCTACATTTCCTTAAAGATGTGCAACTGTGCATTCAGGCATGCTGCATCAGAGGTGCCATTTTTGTTCTCATTTCAGCTGTATTAGAAGACATTATTTTTCCCCTGAGTAAAATGGGGCAAATGTTTGAAGGCATAAGCAAAGGGAATAGCTTTGGGGCTGATGGTCAGCACAGAAGTGCATAACTAGAGATATGAATAGCATTCCAGAGAAAACCAAGCCTCTAGTTCATGGGATACTTGTATGTTTACCACAAGAAATAAGCCACAGATGATTACCTGGCTCATGAAGGATCCTACAAAATTGGAACTGGCACATCAGGAGCGAGCACCTGCATGTCAATAGAACTATCACAATGTCCCAAACCCAAATTGCTTTGGATGGTAATTATATTCCAGGCAACATCAACAAAGTTTGCACTAAGAATCTGGCCTGTTCTTTAACCTGTACAAATGATACCCATTTCATTTTGCTTCTGGTGCCACAGATAAGGCAAAGAGCAATGCCAGGCAAGAAAGTACTGCTCCTTGCCACCAAACATGGGATGGTTTAGCTTTCCCTTCCCCAAGAGATTTCAGCAGGTATTGGCTATATACTCCTAAGTTTATCATTACAGGCATAATCAGAAACTTGTTGCTCAAAAGAAATGTAAAATGAGGGATTCACTTAGCTCTAGGCTTTTTAAGTGTAAAAAAGAAACAAATGCTGCCTCTTTAAAAGAATTAGAGAAACTGCTTTGGGTATAGAGCCAGGGAAGGATACTATGGCAGGTATGATTGTTCATTCAGAGGGGCAGGTATTATTATTATTATTATGCCCCCCACAAGCTGTGTGGACTACAAAAACTGTGGAGAAAAAACATTTTAAAACATTTTAAAAATCCACTTTTGCTTTTGAAGAATTTTTAATGTTGAAGTGGTGTGTGAGAGGGTGCACATGCATGCAGTCAATTCCTCCCTCTGCCCCTATGTCAGGCAGAGAAGGGTATTCCAGGAAGTCTGGTCAAGGGCTGCAACCTGTGCAGGGTCTCACGTTCCCCTCCACTGATGCTGCACTTTGCCCACCCCTGAATTAGACTGAGTAACGAAAAGGCAGGTGGCAGAGAGTATACATCTTCTTTCTTGCCAGAGATTAACCCCTCCAAATTATTCCTGCCTGGGTGCAGTTCCTCTTCTGGAGCTCCAAGCCTTTGATTACAAAGTTTAAAATATCTAGAATTTTGTGGGAAAATGGCTTAAAGTGGGAGGGAGAAGACTCTACCTGCAGCTTTTTCACCCCTCAAAGCACTGTCAAGAATAGATGCAGCCATCTTTTCCCTTCTCCAACCTCTGTAGGTTTTCCAGTCTGAATTCTGCCATCACCTATAACAAAATAACTTTCCCCTTTCCCACTCCATCTTTTTAAAGGCTATTGGAGATTTGATTGTAGTATTCAG
Organism: Urosaurus nigricauda; assembly: GCA_034509955.1. Lineage (NCBI taxonomy): Eukaryota > Metazoa > Chordata > Lepidosauria > Squamata > Phrynosomatidae > Urosaurus > Urosaurus nigricauda. The sequence goes on along the minus strand of JAOEGL010000001.1, from coordinate 124,298,256 downwards.
ATAGGCACAGCTAAATTTTATGCCCAGCATACAAAGTCCTGCGCTTGCAAAATACAATTAGAACTAATTTATAAGTCATGAATGCATATTGGACATAAGATGTCCCACAATGGTTGCAATGTTTAACTGATTAAGCAGTACTAAAAGCTTTTAATCCACCTAAAAGTTGCCTTTTCGTAACTGAATGGTAGAATTTTATATGGTTTTTACAAGCATTTACACAAACTCGAAATAGGAAGTGCCAACTTAAACAAAGCATGCCTCCCTTTCTACTCATGAGATGCAACTTTAAGGGGCGGAACAGATGGGCAGAAAAAAATGGCCTGAAGCTGCCTTTTCTGAAGCCGCACTGAAACTCCACCAACCACACTGCCAGCTCCCAAAGCAGCTGGGTTGCCATTGTCATGACCACATGACATGGCATCAAGCTAGGAAGAAGCAGAAAAAAGCTGCTTCTTTTTGAAACGGCTCTTCTCTGCATAAGGCACCTAGAGGGCTTCAAGGCCTGTATCATCTAAACACCACACCTTCAGGCCAGCCTGAAGCACCTCTTTTTGCCTGTCTGTTTAGCCCCTAAGATAACCTATTATTATTTAAGATAATGCAATCTGCGTACATTGTCTAAGAACACAGAAATGTGCTTCTCACTTCAGAATACTGTTTTTTGCTATATGTCATTTAGCAGTCAACTAAAATTGAACAAGCAACCAAGTACAATTTTTAAAACTAAGATACAACTGTGCTTTCTACCAACATCTGTATTCCCTCTGAAGAAAAAGGAACATGAAATACTTAAGAGATGACAGAATGCTGAGATGACAGAAGCCACTGCTAAGTTTACTTTCCAGTAGCTGGAAAGCTTCAGTATCATGCATAAGTACTTTGCTCCATCCCTTGACTTGCACAAGAAATTGTGCAAATTCTGTATGTAAATATACATTTGCCTCATTTTATGTAATTGTACACAGAAGGGGGCAACCCTTGGCCCAATATCTGTATATGGTCTTCAACTTTATTTTATGCAGCCCTAACCTCTCACAGCAGACTCTTCTGTTCTTTCCTATCCTAGCTACTGAACAAGGAGAACAAGACAGAGACTAGCAGAGTGGCCAGATATGTGTGCAAATGGATGATGAGTGTGTCTGCAGATCTGTGTTTATGTGACTGTGGGTGGAAGAAAGAGAGCAAGGTTAGTGATGAATGGAAGATGATTCCCTGTCCAATGTATTATTTCTTCTCTCTGTCTCGAGATTGTTAAGAAATAGAGAAAAAGAAGTTGATAATGGGGGGAAGGGAGGTTCCCTTTCTTAGCCACTGTTGGCTCTTGTCCCGTTGACAGCCAGCATCTATCCCTGAGAAATTATCTCAGAGGAGTTGAGGCTCTCCAACTGCTCAGAATGTAAAACTATACTGATGTTGTACAGGGTGCAAAATCCACAGTATTGCCTCCTTGCTGCCAGTTAAACACTCACCGTTCCAGCTGTAGTTCCTCATCATAGGATGGAGGATTGGATCCTGGTCTTGTGTTGGTTAGAGCTTCCCATATAGTGACCTGGTGGTATAACACACAAGAATGAAAACATTAAACTGGAGAACACAAAAAGAGAGGACTGGTGGCTCTGTAGTTACAGATAACTATTTCAGGCTTGGAAGAATGCATTGAGAAGGCCATGTTTTCTTAGCCTCAGATTCCACTGCCTCTCTCAGCACACTTTTAAAATTAAGTTAAAAATAATTAAGGATAAGGTTAATGATCATAAAGTATATTGCTAATGACAGGCAAGCATTTTTTTCACTGAATGCCAACACCCAGGAAATGGTTTGCTACATTACCCAATTCAACTTCACTCTGACACCCACACAAGCTTCCTGGGACCACATGCCCTGGAAAGAAACAGTCCTCATAAATAAGCCTGCCAAAATGCCTCCCCACTCACCTGGTCTGTCTCTGTACCAGCATCCAAAAGGCTCTGCTGAATGGCAAATTGGAGCAAGTCATCATCTTCATCTCTCATGGGCTCTGTGCGGCCTGCACCCAACATTGTGTAGCCCTGGGGCACCTCAAACACTGACGGGTCCACCTCACAGGGGAAAGGGTACACTAGGGCCAAGAAGAAAGGCATCACAATGGTAAGCATGCCTGCCAGCAACTAAACACACACACACACACACACACCCTATTGCCTCTGCAACCAAAGAACCCTTTCATCCCTGTTTCATTCTCCTCTTCATTTTGCCATCTAAAATTTTGTTCTTGTTTACTTTCAAGTCATTTTCAACTTATGGCAACCCTAAGGCAAAGCTATCATGGGGTTTTCTTGGCATGATTTATTCAGAAGAGGCTTTTCATAGCTCTCCTTCTGGGTTTAAAGAGTGTAATTTGCCCAAGGTCAGCCAGTGGGTTACCATGAGCAAGCAGGGATTCATATCCTGGTCTGGAGTCCTTATCCAACAGTCAAACTATTATACCACACTGCCTCACCCAAACTAAGATAAAAATTCTTAAAATATACTCCTAAGAGAAAAGGAATGTATTGACAATCCCCATGTATGCTTAAAATGACAGAAGATGGCAATAAACTGGGAGAGTTAATTCTTCTCAGGCTATGTAACAGAAAGGGAAGGGCCCCTGACTAAATTAGCATGATTAATTAATATCCTGAAACAAAACAAAACAAACAGCATGGTGTTCGAAATCAACCAAGCAATCAAGTTGACATTGTTCCATGGACTCCTTGGACTCTCAGTCTAAGTGGTGAACAGGCCACACAGGCATTCACAAGGGGGAGACTGCAACATATCTGGACAAACTCATTCTCTGATATCAAAGCCATCCAAATACACTAGTGCTTCTTAAGCTATCTGATGTGGGGGACTGGCAACTGCCACCTCCAGGTCCAGGGACTGGGACCATACTTGCACCTGCTGGCTACAATGTTTCTTTCAGTCCTAGAAACTCTGCAGAGAATGACTGAAGGTTCTCGTGGATTAGGACCAATCCACAGACCACCATTTTGAGTAGTATAGCTATATACCACAGGGAAGGAAACTGTGGCTATACATTTAGCCCCCAATACTGTTTTTGTTGCACCTGATCCACACCCAAACTCTCTATAACCATCCTTTCTCTGTTGTTTTTTTAATGGTGAATTGGCTTCTCTTGGAAGGCTCCAGGAGCAGCACTTGGCTTTTTAAATAGGCTGCAGGGCCCAACCACGCTGCTTAACATAAAAATACCAATTTTTCAGAATCAGAAGTGGAGTTCTAGCCACTTATGATTTTCTTTCATGAGAGGTGTAGATCCCTAGAGGATCCCAGAGACAGAAACTTGGCTACCCTTGCTTTAAAGAGTAATATACTTATTATGGTATAATAATGAGCCAGCACTCACTTCCTCAGCTTGGTGTACTTGGTGGCTTTCAAGCCTCCATGGAATGGTCAGGTCAGAAAGCATTGCCTGCATTTCTGCTAGCAAGTTTGTGCTTCACATTTCCACTGTGCATTAGGGTTGGTGGGGGGAGAACTTCAGAAGAAAACATCATATCAAAACATCCTTTGAGTCAATGTTGATCACTACTGTGAAACAATACAGCCATTCTAAAAATATGCTGGGATCAGGAAGGTAGAACCTGGTCCTAGAAACTGTCTGTATGGCCACACAGAGACAGAATTGTCCTTTTTATCCATTACCTGGGCCTCTTTCACTTTCACATTGCTCACTTTCCTGCCAAATGCTTAATCTCCAAGCATTAAAATGTGAATTAGCTGCCCCTGCACTAGAAATCTACAGCACGTCCCTAGCTCTCCTAACTGCAAAAGTTCCTTCATCTTTGTATTCCCCTTTCACATCCTTCTCCTTCCCTATGAAGCTGGTAGATGCACCAGGCACAGCTCTGACAGAGGCATCCAGCTCCTACCTTTGGTGTTATTGGCTGCTTCTGCCCCAGCAACTGGCTCCTCAGATGTGCTCCCTGGTGTGGGGGTGGGAGTACAAATTCGCACAGAGCTCAGTGGTTCATCACAGCCACATAAGTTGCTAAAAGTGATGCGGGCATTCAGTACATGGAAGAGGGGTATCTCTGTGAATGAGAGGGAAAATAAATGGAGCAGAGGGTGGAGGTGGGGGAATGTAAGAGACAGCAAACTTCAATTTTCAACCCCCACTGTGATTTTCCTACATGACCTGCTAAAACAGGCATAGGAAAATTGTGCCCTGTAGGCCAAACATAGACTCCAGGAGCATTTTAAGCACCCTTCCAAATTTACTGCTCTCCACTGAAGACTCCTGAGCCCCCGTCCAAAATATTTGGCAGAAAATTTACTCCCAAGTGCATACAAACACAGGGCTTGCAGGTGAAAATATTGGCTGATTTTCAGCTCAAATCAAAACTAGAAATGGCATCATATTACTTCTTGGTGATGTCCATGTGGCCCACCCAGAAGACTGTAGTGGTGAAAAATGGCCCCAGTTGCTGGCACAGTTGTCTAGTGCTGTGCTACAACACTAGAACAAGCCCTGCTGGCTCAGACCAAGACCTCTGCATCCTCAGCATCCTGTTTTCAGAGTAGCCAACCAGATTCTCCTGGGAAGCCCACATGGTAAGAACACAGCACCACCCTCCTCCCTCTTGTGTTCCCTAGCAACGGGAATTCAGAGGCACATCACCTCAGACTCTAGAAGTAATTTACAGCTATCATGACTAGCAGCCATCCCCACAATAAAGGCTGACAGGCTCCCCATCATCACCCCTGCCTCACTCTTGCTATTTGTCAGCCAGCATCCATTCAGTTCATCTGCCAATTCTACACCATCCCTCTCCCTCCCTCATCCTGCTCTCAAGCAAGCTATGCTTTGCATTTCTCACCGATTTTGACAGGGAAGCCAGGAGGCAACTTAAGAGTGATGAAGTCACGCAACTTGGCAAAGTGGGCATTGCTGATAGCCATCAAGTCAATGATGGGAGTCACCTGCTCCACCAGGGAGAGGGGATGGTCCTCACAGAGCCAAAGAGTTGCCTTGAACCTACAAAATAAGAAATATGTCAGAGTCCCTGGAAACCTATTCAGCTCCTTCCCACTAAACCTTAAAATACAGAGAGACCTAGAGGTTGGAAAAGTTACTTCTCAGTTGCCATGCCAACATATGGATTCTGTGCACTGTAGTCCAAAAATTAACTTTTTTCAAGCTCTGGAATGATCCAGCTTGTTGTTTACTTACATGTCCTGCTCACTACCCTTTGTAAGAGTCACATGCAAACTCTTGCACCTGGGCTCCTTGTTCTGTTTCTGCCCCCTCATGTGGACAGCACTGTTCCCCCCCCCCGGGTCCCACTCACCTCTGCACCTTGCTGGACATCTCAATAGGACGGCCAATATTGCGGGATTCCAAGTTGAAGTTGGGGTCAAAATATTCCTCGGGAGTAATAGAGGTTGGGTTGGTGGGGCTGGCTGACTGCAGCACTGGGGCCTGCAAAAGTTGGATGCAAAGGTCACCTTATGTAAAGGGTCATTGTTGTATGCTTTCAAGTCACTTCCAAGTTAGAGTGACCCTAAGGCAAAGCTATCATGGGGTTTTCTTGGCAGGATTTGTTGGGGGGGGTTGCCTTTGCCTTCCACTAATGCTGAGAGACTGGGACTACCCTAAGGTCACCCAGTAGGTTTACATGGCTGAACAGGGATTGAAACCCTGGACTCCAGAGACATAGTCATAGGCATGTACAGCTGCAATTGAACATACTAACATTCTGTACCCCCAATCTCTCCTCCATGCTCTAATATTTTGTCCTTGTTATCTACCTTCCCTACACACTGTCTTCATGGTTTATGTGTGTGGCCAGTTCAGCATGACTTTGCCCCCTGCATGGAAGGGATATGACCTTGTCACTCACCCCATTCTGGGCAGCATGCTGCTGGGCAATTCCCAGGAATGACTGGAACGGAGTCTTAGAACCTGGATAGTGAAGAGACAACATCCCAGAGAATAAGTCTTTAGTTGCTTTCCAAAGTAAACCCTCTTTTCACCTAACAGTGATTTATTTTATCTGAAACATTTCTGTTTTGCCAGCAATAATGCCGTGGAGTCAGAACACAGAGTTGAAATTCCAGGATCTTTTGATGAAGGGGGATTTTGACATCATCTTACACCAACCTCCCACTTATGATTATCACATTACCTCTGAAGGAAAGAAAAGAATGGTGAGATGAGTGGGAAGGGTGAGTGGCTGAATGAGATAAAGAAAGGAGATGAGAAGGCAAGGCTTTCCAGAGTGAAGGGGGAAAAACATACTGAGGAGAAACAAGCCTGAAAGAAACAACAAATCAAACTTGAGACAAGGAATCACTCCTGGTCATTTGCTAACAGATCTGTGCACACATGAAAGTTATAATTATAACCTATAGCAAGAAAACACATACCAGAAATGCTCTCTTGGGGCAGAACACAAGACTCTTCTGTTCTCCACTGTTGTGGGCCTGGCCCAACAGTGGGCATAACATACAAGTTTGTCGACGGTTTTTTCTTCTTTGTTATGTGAATATTTAAAATTAATTTTAACATGTACAGTCTTAATTTTCAATCAAAGTAATATACATCCAGAAAACAGAAGGAAGAAAAGAAAAGGGAAAGAAAAAAAGTAACTAATGCACAATAGGGCTCTGACACCTCTCCCATCCTATTTGTAATTGCTCAAAAATCCATAAACAGTTTCCAATCTTCCAAAAGGTTTTCAATTGTCTGATCCTTTAGAAGTTAGCTGAGTTTTTGAGAGGAGAATTTTGGGAGAAAGAAACACTAGCAGTATCAAGGGTTGTTAGATGAGTCAGCTGTGTATCATAAGTTGAGTGGGTTAGGGTATGCTTTACCTTTGTTGCGTGTTTTGTCCTGGTCTGACAGGTGCTCAGTGCGAGTTTTGGTGACAAGCTCCACGTTGCTGGCACTGTAAACCTGCAAAGCACAAAGGCCATTGATATCACCTCATCCCACCCAATATAAGCCTCACTTTCTGGAAGCAGTGCTACACCTTGCCATATGGAATTTTAATACTCATGCTGGGCAATCTGGCATCAAGCGACAGAAAAGTTATACCTTGGCTTCATAGCCACTGATAGTTTCCATTTTCTCTGAGCGCCAGCCCCAGATGCCAGACTTGTTCCTGCAGGGGGAAAAAAATCTTTTAATTTGACAATGGGGGAACAGTTTGGTTCTAGGTGTTGTATTCTCACCTGGGACACTCTTATGGGCTGGAGGCCACCTCAAATACCCTATTCTTCTTCAAATTCCCACCACCTAAATAATCAGCTCCCATATCAACACTGTAAAGGGGGCAGCAATTTTGCAGTAGCTAATCTGAAATCCTAGTTCTGGTTAGGTACTGAAGAGAAGAGGTGGGATTCTCGCCCTTCAGTGCTGCAGAAAATCAGCCCTTTCTACTCTACTGACACTAGGGAAGCAACCACTAGTGGGGCCAGGGACTTGCAAATCAGCTGGTGAACTGACTGCGAACACTGTTAGGTCATATTTGTCCAAAAGGCAAGACAAGACCAAGTTAAGCATGACTGAGATAATGGTTCAGATATAAGATGCTTTCTCTTTTTCTAGCCTAACAACATAGGTTTATTCAAATGCCACCTTATCTTCCCTCCCTTCTCAGATTAGGAAGCAGTAGGGGGAAATACCAAGCAGAAGACAAAACAGGAGTGAGATGTGGCATTTATGATAAGAAGGTTTCAAGCTACTTTAGCTGTGGGGCTGGAACGTGAGACTACTCATTCTCTTGCAAAAACAGTTATTGCCTGAAGGTCCCAAAAGACTCCCCACCCCTAGCAAATTTATTTGTCTCTGCTTTGGCCCTCTAGGCCTCATCCTAGTATCATGTGCTATACAAATAAAAAGAAACATAGAGGACAAGACAAAGTCCCTTGTTAGTTCTTAAAGTGGCCAACCAGGCCCTAGGCGAAGCCCACATGCAGGTCAGAAGAGCAATACCTTCTCCTGCTGGACTTCAAAGGCATACTACCTAGGATAACTGGAAGGAGTACTGACTTACTGCAGCTAGTAGCCACTGACAGTACCAATACCAGCACATGCTCCATACATTTGCAGGACCTACCCATCCCCTTGCCAAAGCTCACCGCTCAAAGGCAATGTTCTTGGTATCCAGGTGGGTGGAGACGATGGGAGAAGTGAGCCGACTGGCCACGTGCTCCTCAGACGGCTGCATGGCAGCCAGCATCAGCTCAGGCTCGTGCAGGGCTAGTGACAGAGTCTCCGTGTACACAACCTGCTTGTCATGATCAACCTCCATCACCACGGCATTCTCATCTGACCATGAGAGAAGGGAGGAAGAATGACATGGAAGGACCCAGTCAGTATCCAAGGTGTAAGTCTCACCAACCACACACCCCAGGCACCACACAAGGGAGATGCTTACCTTCGCCTTTAAAGATGTAGCTCCGCCGGCCCCGCTGCCAGATCATGTGCTCAAAGCCCAGTAAAGTTGTGTCCACTCGCAGGTTTTCCCCACGCTTCCACACCCGGTACACATCACTTGGGCATATCTTAGAGACCAGGGGCACTGAACAGGGTAAAGTAAACAGAGAGATGAGGAATACTAGTCAGAATAATTTGCCACCCCACCCTCTTTCCAAGGAGCCAGGTTAGACTCTGTGAGACATTTCCGAAGATATGCAGTTAGTTTTATGGCCATGACAGACTCGTCCCCCATCCATCTGGAATCCTCTTGTTCTTGTGGAATAGAGAAGGGAATGTGTGGTCCTCTCAGTCAGAAGTGAGTATCTGTGGCCCTCCCAATATTTCTGGATTTGAACTCTCATAGTTTTTCAGCAGTGGTTCTGCTAACAAGGATTGCTGGGGATTATAGGCCAAAAAATGTGGAGGGTCACAGTTGCTCACCCTTACTACAGATGCTGTTGAATTACAGCTTCTGCCATCCCTGACCACTGGCCATGCTAGCCACAACTGATGGCAGCTATCTTTCATAAGCACTTCCTCTTTATTCCCGGAAGATGAAATTCTAGACACCAACTTACTTACCCCAGCTGGTAAACTCCCACTTCATCTCCACGTAGAAATCAGGAGCCTAGGCAGGTAGAAAACCAAAGGTAAGAGGACTGATCAGCACATATGAGAGAAGTGACAAGCAAAGGCAGTCTCTGCTCTTTTTTGGGGAACCTATTTTGCTATGCAACCATACTACTATGAGTCATATTTTGCCGATCAGTTCAATGTTGGTTAGATTTAGCTGTTGGCAGAAAACAAATACCCTAAAGGCACCACATCTTGTCTAATCTTTTAAACTTAGCAGGATCAATCCTAGTTAGTACTTGGAAGGACGACTGCCAATGAATACCAGATACTGTAGGCTATATTTCAGATGAAGGAGCGTGCAAAACCACCTCTGAGTATAAGTAACTACTCCTTCAAACACAGCATCCTCTCAGCTTTGAAAGGGAATACAGAGGGGGACAACAGTCTTCCTCTGCTAGAAGAAGTGCACTGGAAACACAAAAATAGTTAAATTGCAATTGTTCTGTGCCCACACTTAGCATAGAAGGAGATCTGTGGGAGATGAATCTAGTGGGGCGATTTTAATGCAAATCCAACCAGAGCTTTAGGAAAAAGAGAAGGAAATTCCAACACCACTGGCAATGTTCCTCTCTCTCTCTCTCTCAACCTTTGGTAGATTTCTAAGTGATGTCCTGAGTGGGTGTCTCTGTGATAAAATCTATTGTCACTGGAAGATATTGGAAAACACTCAGGGTCTGAAATCACAGTACATACTTTGCGGAGTTTGTTGAGCAATTCTGGAATGCCAGCTAGGCGCTGCGTGGCACGCTGATAATCACGATACTGGAGCACCAGTTGTACCATCTCTGGATCCCCTGTGCTTACGGCCTCCTGCAGGACTATAAAAGGCAAGGACAGAGACACAGGTGAATGGTCAGCACATGACTTCCTGTATCCATTCCCCATCCCCATCCATGCCCCTGTCCAGCCTGTAAGACCAAAGATGTTTCTCTTTCATCTTCCCTGCCAGCCACTAGTAGCAACCAAAATAGCCTGCTGGTTTGCCAAAAGGTACATTTCTGACTTCCAAAAGTATAATGATCATGCTAGCTCAGACTATATGCTACCCTCTCTACATCACTCTCATTGCTTGTAAAAAAAAGGGGGGGGGGAAGAGTGAAAATGCCTCCACCCCACCCACAGAAGCCTCTGGGGCATACAACTGGCAATTTAAATGCTATTTTGAAGGAGGAGGTTTCCAAAGTGTTTTAGTCAACTGGTCACTTCCTGTTTTTAAACAAGGTTATCTGGATGTAAAAATACAGAGGGGAATAAAATAGTCTACAAATAACCAATCATGATGCTACGGGGACGTCTGGGTGAATTAGGCATTACTTTTAATGTCAGGGAGGAGGCATGTGGGTTTTGGGGAGATGTGAATATGGCCCACCAAGGCTAAATGAGTGCAAAAATAGCTTCTGGACCTAACGAAGTGGCCCACCCTTGTGCTAGCTGGTTCTTGATTCCTGGTGGCAGCAGATCTCTGGGACCTAAACCAGAAAGAACAAGATAAACATCCCCAACAAAAGTGCAGGGAAGAAGGAAACATACAGAACTGCTATCTTGAAAGGAGACCAACAATTATGGTAATGGAACAACCAAGAACTAAACCTCAACCTTTACTACATTCTCCTCATGACCACAGTCTGATGTCTCAAATCCTTCATTTCATAAAAACATGGCATTCCTACTCAGTTTCCAAAACAAACTTTTCCATATCTCCTTTTCTCCTCACTTGCTGAAGGTATAAGGAACTGTTTTATCCTGAACAAGAACTTTCTTGAACCAATGTCATCTGACAGGGAACTGCTTGCATTCTCAAGGAAAGTTCTTTCTTGCCAAGCAGTGCAGCCTGATGTCCTTTGCATGGAATGAACAGAGACTGTAAAGCAATACATGTCCTGGGCCAACAAACCTCCATACCTGTCCAACCATTGGCATTCTCCTGGCCCACAGCAGCATTGTGTTGCAAGAGCACTCGAGCAGACTCCAGGTTCCCAAGGGACACGGCCAGTTCGAGGGGTGTTCGGCCACGTGGGTCCAACATCTCGATATCATGCTGTAAGAGAACCACTGGCTTAATGATCTTACTTGGATAATTCTTGGCAGAATATGTAGGGATGGGATTTAAATTTGAACTATGGCTCAGCCCTGGAAACTGTACCTAGCCTTGGTTAACTGTGATATGAATGCCCTTGCAGTTATCTTGCATGTTATCTGCACTGGTCACCAGATACTGCTGCTTCTTGTTCTGCAAAGACATCAAGCTTTGTGAAAAGAATTCACATATCCCTCAGACTTATCCAGCCCAAGGGTGTGCAACACATCCATATCCATTGGTTAAGGAATGAAGCAGTCTCATTGTTTAATTTATTATTGTTAGTACATATCAATAGTGGGATATCCAGAATCTATTTTTAAAACTCCTACTGCTGTTGGGCTTTGGTTTTCTGATGGAAGAAACTCCCCTCCATAGCCAACACTGCTTTCTTTCTTAGTAATAGCCAAGGTGACAACCTACATCTGTAGCCCTTGATAATGGAAATGGATGTGACCAGCATTGTCACGTGGCAAAATTTATCTGGTTTGTTTTTAAATGTAGAGTGGTGCAAAATGGGATTATCCAGATGTTGTTGAATTGTTATTCCCAGCTCCCCTCACCTCTGGCCAAACTGGCTAGGGTTGATGAAATCTGAAGCAGATCCAACATCATCTGGAGGGCCACATGGTTCCCAACCCTAATCTAAATGAAAAATATGTAAGAGAAGACAATAAGCATGTTTTTGAGGGGTGAAAATTTAAAATAATCTGGAGGATGTCTTTGCAGTGATATCACAGGTATCTTCTCTATCCTGATGGGAGTGGAATTGCTACAAAAACTGCAACCAAGAATAATGGTTTTCCAGAAATCAGTTAATAGTTTCACTGCTAATTACCAGCAATTCACCAACAATGGGAGTGAATATTGGGAAGAAGCTTTAGGAACTGGGAATTTTAAGGGCCATTGAGTCCCACCACTCCGGCCTCTTGCTCAATGCAGGATGTGCAATGAAAGAGGCAATTGTATCATCCCAAAGATGTGGCCAACCAGCCACCAATACTGTGGCTGCTTAAATAGTTCTTGAGACAATATGTTTGACTGTTGCACAGATTCTACTATTAAGAAATTTCTTCCAATGTTTAGCCAAAATTTTACTTACCTGTAATTTCTGCCTGTTCATTCTAGACTCACTCTCTGAAGCAACAGAGAACAAGTCTGCTGTATTCTGTGTTTGTTTTAGATATTTTAAGATCACTATGATGTCTCCACTTAATTGTCTCTTCCACGCTAATATTACCAGTTCTTTTACCCTGGCTTGGGCCATATCTGGTTGGTTCTGCCATAGTTCCAGAGTCTGCCTAACCTTACTTTTCAAAAATGAACCACTCTGTCCTGACCCATTATCTGCTAAAGAATCATGGCTTCCCATAGTTAGTAATAATAATAATAAAATTTATTTATATCCCGCCCCATCTGCACTCAGGCAATCAGAGTGGCTAGTTGGCATTGTTCTTAATTTCTTGGCATCACAAGCCCACATTTTGGAAGACAAAAGGAAAACTAATTCAGACTGCCTTCCAAGCCAAATCATGGTGTAGTGGTTTGAGCATTGGACTGCAACTCTGGACCCAAGATTTGATTTCCCACTAGGGAAACCCATTTGGTAACCTTGAAGCCACACTATCTCAGCCTCAGGGGAAGGCAATGACAAACCTCCTCTTAACAAATCTTGCCATAAGTTGGAAAAGACTTGAAAACACAACAACAACATACAGTGATGTTGGCTATTCAGTTAGGTAACTTTGAAAAAAGGACAGCTAAGCAACAGGGAGCACTCAGTCTCTGAGTATCAGCTGCTAGGGACAAACAACAGGAAAAGGTCATTACCTTAACACCTTTCTTGTGAGCTCTCAGAGGCATCAGACAGGCCATACGCCTACTCAAATTCCTTTCCTTTCAAGAACATCTAAAAATTATCTCTCCTAAAACTTCCTTCCCCACATGTTCCCCAGTTAATTTTCCCATCTGCCTCCTTCAGAAAAGGTGTTCCCTATCTTGCAAGTTATCATTAGCTCTTTCCTCAAGGCCTTCTTCAGCTCATGCCACTTGATCTCTTTCCTTCAGTTGCCAAGCAGACATCTACCCTCCATTTTCTCCCACACCCAGCAGTACCCCTCTGCTCCTGTCTCCACCTCCAGTTGGGAGAACAGTAGCCAGCTCCCAGCCACCACTGTCCCCACCACTAACCCCGCCACCACTTTCTCCTAGCACAGGAGTCTGTCCAGTGCTCACTGCAAGATGTACAAGAGCCAGAACTTGGTAGTTAAAAGAGAGAGAGAGAGAGACTGTGCCAATCATACCTGTGCACTCTGATCTTTAAAGAATATTCTGAATACCCCCTCCTGAAATGGCACCTAGATGTGCACTAAGTAAGAACCCATTGGTGTGTGTGTGCGTGCAGAGGATGGAAGGAGAAGTAAGAAAAGCAAGGCCTCAGCAGCAAATGCAATGCTCTCAGCCAATGGCAAACTTCCTCTGAACAAATTTTGCCAAGAAAACCCCATGATGCCTTCAAATCACTATAAGTTGGAAAGGACTCGAAAGCACTCAACAAAGTGACAAAGGATGCTATGGGTCAGTATCATGGTAGGGGCAAATGTGTGTGTGCCCATGGCATGGCTTGTCCTCGGGTACCCACATCTGGTTTGGGCATGCTGGAGGGTGAGAGATGAAAGGATTCCTGGATTGAGGACTTCCAACAGCCTCTCAAAAGAGGAGGCCAACTCTTTGCTTGGATATTAAATAAATAAATAATTTCCACTGCCAAGTTGGGTGAGGAACTATGCCTTATGAGGAGAGACTTAGGGAGCTGGGTATGTTTAGCCTGAATAAGAAATAATTAAGAGGTGATATGATAGCTGTGGAATACTGTGTCCAGTTTTGGGCACCACAATTCAAAAAGGATGTTGAAAAGCTGGAGTGTGTCCAAAGGAGGGTGACCAAAATAGTGAAGGGTCTGGAAACCATGCCCTATGAGGAGAGACTTAGTGAGCTGGGCATGTTTAGTCTGGAGAATAGACGGATTAAGAGGTGACATAATAGCCCTGTTAAGTATCTGAAAGGGTGACATACTGAGGATGGAGGAAGCTTGTTTTCTGCTGCTCCAGAGAATAGGACCTGGAAGACTGGATGCAAGCTACAGGAAAAGAGATTCCGCCTCAACATTAGAAGGAACTTCCTGAATTAAGAGCTGGTCAACAGTAAAACACACTTCCTTGGAGAGTGGTGGAGTCTCCTTCTTTGGAGGTCTTTAAATAGAGTAGGGATGGCTATCTGTCACAGGGAGTGCTTTGATTGTGATTTCCTGCATGGCAGAATGGGTTTAGACTGGGTGGCATTTGGAGGTCTCTTCCAACTCTCTGATTCTGTGAGGAAGGATGTCAGCTCATCCCCTGACGTAGAATATGCATCCCATGAGAAACAGGTAGTTTACCTATACAAGGGCTGGTTGAGGTGGGTGATGGTGAAGGAAGAGCAGGAGTCAAAAAAGTGCAGGAGAAATAATATCAGAAGAGTCAGAGGTGCAGAAGGAATAATACGGAAATAAAAGACTACTTATCACTCATAAACCACAAGGTTGCATGTTCAAACCCAGCCAGGGGCTCAGGGCCAACTCAAACCGGCATCCTTCCGTAGGTCGCTAAAATTGAGTACCCAGCTTGTTGGGGAAAATTAGCTTGCAGTTGTAAATTGTTTAGAGCAGCGGTTCTCAACCTATGGGTTGCAACCCCTTTGGAGGTTGAACAACCCTTTCACAGGGGTTGCCTAAGGCCATCGGAAAACACATATTTCCAATTATCTTAGGAATCGAGACCATCTGTTGGGGGTCACCATGACATGAAGAACTGTATTAAAGGATCGTAGCATTAGGAAGGTTGAGAACCACTGTTCTAGAGACTCCTTAGCGTGGTATGAAGCAGTATGTACATTAATAATAATAATAATAATAATAAATTTATTTATAACCTGCCTCTCTTGTGTAACACAACGGAGCAGATATACAGTAAAGCAAACAGTCCTGTATCCCAATAGCCCACCCACTCCTCACCCCTAAAATACAATTAAACGATTCACTTTAAAACATACCTTAAAATAACAAGCAAAGAAATAAAAACAGTGGTGGCAGGAATCATGCATATTAAGGGGCACAGCTTTTTTGGTGGATGAAGCTGCCATTGCTATATTTGGGGTGGGGTGCATCCCTAAGATGGGGCCAAGAGAGGAGGGCTCCCTTTGGCAGCATGGGGGGGGGGCTCTTCTTCTGTGTCAATGGGGTGAAAATATATGGGTCCAATAGGGCCTGGGTGGTGATGATGGTGCAGCTAGACTAGAGCCGCCATCTCAGGGCGAGTGCCAGAGGCCTTTTTCACCATCCCTGAGGAAGAAGGGGCCATTGCATAGCACCCCCCCCTTTTCTATAGTGTTTCTATGGGGTTTTGAGGGGGGTCTATGGGGCCACTATGTCCTAGAAGAGTTCATTCCCTGCATCTGTGTATGTGTAAGAGAGAGAGACACCTCCAAATCTGAGGCCTGGGAAGCCAAGCAATGGAGGCAGTGGGGCAACAGTGGGTCGGATTGGGGGGTGGCGGTGGTGAATCATGGCTTCCTCCCAGTCTTAGCTGCTGCTCACCTGTCCCTTTCGGAGCTCGCTGTCCAGGGCCTGGTGCCGGTTGTGCCAGACGAGCAGGTGGAGGGGGAAGCAGCAGGGGTCCGGGGGAGAGGCGGCGGAGGAGGAGGCGATAATGCGGTCCATCCCGTCACCATGTCCTCCCGCCCGGAATGGGTCCTCCACCTCCTCTTCCTCCTCCTCCTCCTCCTGCGACGCTGCTGCTCCTCCGGCCTTCCCTCCTCACGATAGCCCGAGGCTCCCGTCCTGCTCGCCTCAACGCTAGGCCTCGAGGAGGAGCAGCAGCAGCAGCAGCAGGGCCTGGAAGGGGCTCTTCCTCCTCCTCTTCTCCTTCTCCCTGGGCCTAGTAGTAGCCACTAGAGCCAGGAGCCGGGGAAGAAGGAGGAGGAGGAGGAGACTGTGGAGATGGAAGGAGGAGGAGAGCCTAGGCCAGCCCTGGCCTGCTGGAAGGGATGGGCCTAGTAGTAGTAGTCAGTCAGCAATGCATCAGCAGCAGCAGCAGCAGTGCCTCTTGGCTGGCTACTACTACTAGGCCTCTGGTTTGGGAGGAGCAGCCTGACTGAGGAGGAGGAGGCCTAGGAAGTTCCTGCCTCAGCCTCAGTACTCCAAACAGGGGCCACACCACCACCACACAGGCCCCAAAATGGAGGGCATATTCGAGGAAAAGGGTGGAGGCCATGAACTGAATTTAAGGGTGCATCCACACTGGAGAAATGACCCAGTTTGAAACCGGTTTAAGTGCCTTGGCTCAAGGCTATGGGATTCTGGGAGTTGGAGTTTGTTGTGGGGCCCAGAGCGGAGCTCCGCTCCGCTCTGGGCCCACAACAAACTCCAACTCCCAGAATCCCATAGCCTTGAGCCAAGGCACTTAAACCGGTTTCAAACTGGGTCATTTCTCTAGTGTGGATTAATCTATTACTGCTCCACCAGGCCACCTCAGGGGAAACACAATTTGCAGCTTTAACAGTGGCAAACAAGGACACTACCAAGACACAAGTGTTACATTCAGCATACATGTTTAATAACAGCATAGTCGTCAATATCTCAATAATCTCAGTCAATGTGTCAGGGTGTGGTAGAAGAACTTGAAGGCTATGATAGCACAGTAAAGGCTACAAGAATAAACACTTGACAGGAATTTAAACCCAAGCTCCTCGAAAAAAAAGGGCATTCAAGGAAAATGAGGACATGACCAAATAAAAGCTGAAAACAACCCTATAGGTGTATATCCAGGCTTCTTAAGGCTGCTTGAAAGGGAGGGCATTCATGAAAGAAAGAAAAAATGGAGGACATGACACAGTTTAAAAAAAAGCTTAACAAACATACAACTCTTTCAGACGTGGGAAATTGGAAGTATAATCCAAGGGCAATCCAAACGCAATCATGGGGTTTCACGTTATTGCGAATTAAAGCTTCTCACGCAATTTCAGGCAAAAGGGAAGTCACTCCGAATGCAATCATGGGTTTCATGTTATTGTGAATTAAAGCTTCTCACGCAATTTCGGGCAGGGGGGGTTATTTTCAGGTAATGGGAAGTCATTCCAAACACCTTCCGAACGCAATGGGGATTCATGTGAATTCGCCAAACTAGCGAATTCACGTGAATTCGCATTGGCTCCATTTGAATTAGAGAGAAATTCCTCCCGTGTGAAAGAGTCCATAGAAATGTTAAATTCATGCTTCTTAGGCTGAAAAGGGAGGGCATCCTAGAAAATATGGAGGATGTGGCTCGGTGAAAGTTAAACACTATATTTATTCATGCTTCTTAGTCAGGCTTGAAATACAGGACGTTCAAGAAAAATTGGAGGACATGACTAAATGAAAGATAAAAAACCACTCAGAAATGTAAATTCAGGCATCTTGGGCTCCAAAGGGAGGGAATTCAAGAAAAATATGGAGGAAGTGGCACAGTAAAAAATAAAAGGCACTCATAGAAATGTAGATTCATGCTTCTTAGGCTGAAAAGGGAAGACATTCAAGAAAAAAAAATGTGGAGGACATGACACAGTAAAAGCTAAAAAACACTCAAATGTATAAATTCATGCTGCTTAGGCTGAAAAGGCATTCAAGAAAAAGGGAGGACATGACCAAACAAGAGCAAAAAAGCACTCAGATAGATGTAAATCCAGGCGTCTTAGGCTCGAAAGGGAGGGCATTCAAGAAAAAAATGGAGGACATGACACAGTA
Organism: Urosaurus nigricauda; assembly: GCA_034509955.1. Taxonomy (NCBI): domain Eukaryota; kingdom Metazoa; phylum Chordata; class Lepidosauria; order Squamata; family Phrynosomatidae; genus Urosaurus; species Urosaurus nigricauda. Next base: position 124,280,256 of record JAOEGL010000001.1, on the reverse strand, counting down.
AAAGCTAAAAAGCACTCAGAAATGTATGAGTCATGCTTCTTAGGCTGAAAAGGAAAATATGGAGGACATGACACAGTAAACAAACAAACAAACAAAAACCAACACCAAAACTCTAATATAAATGTAAATTCATGCTTCTTGGTCATGCTCCAAATGATGGTCATTCAAGAAAACCATAAGCCACGACTAAATAAAAGCTAAAACCACTCAAAGATAAATTCATGCTTATTGGTCATGCTCCAAATGGTGAACATTCAAGAAAAACATAAGGCGCATTACCAAATAAATGCTAAAAACACTCATATAAACATAAATTCATGCTTCTTAGTCATGGCCCAATTGGAGGGCATTCAAGAAAAATGTTGGCCATTATCAAATAAAAGCTAAAAACACTTAGAAAAGTAAAATCTCAGGCTCCAAAAGTAGGACATTTTGGAATTCCTCCTGGCCAGAAGGCTGAAGTACAGAACATGTCCTGCAAAAGGAGGACACCTGGTCACCCTGGCCATGGTGGGTTTCCATGGCTGAGCCAGGATTCGACTCGTCTCCAGATAATTGTCCAGTGCTTGAAACATGACACTACACTGGCTCTCACTTACTTGGGAGTAAACACAATAGGAATTACTCTAAACCTAAGTGAAGGTCTGGCCAATTGCTCGCTTGCTTGCTGGGGGGGCCTAGTAGCCTTAGGAGACTTTGGCCTCTGTTGTTTTGGAAGGAGAGAACCTCTTTCCCAGGTGTCCTCAACACAAAGGAGGACAAGGCACCATAAAATGGAGGACATTCCAAAACAAAAGCTAAAAACGCTCATATCAATGATTGTGTTCGGAAGGACTTCCCTTTGCCCGAAAATGTGTGTGATCAGCTTTCACGCAATCACACAAAACCCATGATTGCATTCAGATTGCCATTGGATTATACTTCCAATTTCCTTTGTGTGATAAACTCCTCTGTCCAAATGACTTTGACTCCTAGCTCAGCCATGGAAACCCAATGGGTGACTTTGGCTGAGTCACGTTCTTTCAGCCTCAGGGCAAGGCAATGGCAACCCTCCATCTGAAGAAACTTGTCAAGAAAACCCTGTGATAGGTTCACCATAGATAGGGTCACCAGAAGGTGAAAATGAATGACTTGAAGGCACACAACAACAACAACTCAAGAAGTGGGGGCTAGGCTTCCTTCACTTTTTCTGAGGGAATTCAGGCTTGAGTCTTTATGGCTTCCTCAGAGAAAGATGGATTTTTCACTATTTCCAGGGACTCCGGGAGGGTCCTGGTTTCTAGTTGGTGATGAATGGAAGTCTGGAGTTTCCCCTTGAGCATTGGTTTAGCCGTCGGCCCCAAAGTTATTTGTCAAGGCTCAATTGGAGGATACAAATCAGTCATGGCATGCTGCTGAGCATGCACAGAGTGCCTTCCCATCCCGTGCCAAGCCAAGCGACTCTTTCAGACGTGGGAAATTGGAAGTATAATCCAAGGGCAATCCAAACACAATCATGGGGTTTCACGTTATTGCGAATTAGAGCTTCTCATGCAATTTCGGGCAAAAGGGAAGTCACTCCGAATGCAATCATAGGTTTCACGTTATTGCGAATTAAAGCTTCTCACGCAATTTCTGGCAAGGAGGGGTCATTTCGGGTAATGGGAAGTCATTCCAAACGCCTTCCGAATGCAATGGGGATTCATGTAAATTCGTTAAACAAGCAAATTCACGTGAATTCACATTGGCTGCATTCGAAGTTGGGAGAAATTCCTCCCATGTGAGAGTCCATAGTCAAGATGCGTGAGGTGCTGCCAGACTTGAGTCCAGAACCTCTCATCCCCGAAATTGCACCTTGTTCTTACAACTCTAAATATAGATCATCCCACACTTTACTCAGAGGTGTCATTTCATGTTCCTGTCTTGCAAGCCAGAATTATCTGGGACAGGGAGGCTCCTCTGAGAGCTATTCAAACTTATTTAGGACCTAGGTCAAGGGGTTTTACACCCAGAGAAGTGTCAAAAGCAAGTCCCATTGACCCAGGGTGACCAGACACACCCTCCTTTTCCAAGTCATGTCCTCCATTTCAACCTTCGATCGAAGAGGGAGTTCCAAAATGTCCTCCATGCAGAGCATGACTAAGAAGCACAAATTTACATTTACATGTGGATTTTTAGCTTTTCTTTTGTAATGTCCTACATTTTGCAGTACCTTGTCTTCTGTTGTGGTTAGGACACATCTGTTCACCCTGCATTAACCTCAGTGATGTCCACTTCTGAGTCGGTGGGATGCTAATTGACGGTTGTTCAGTTCATGGTTCCCTGACAGCTTGTGCTGTTTTTGCTTTCAGAGGGTATTTGCTGGGAGACAGCATGGCATAGTGGGTTGAGCTTTGGGACTATGACACTGGAGACCAGGGTTCAAATCCAGGCTCAGCCATGTAAACCCACTGGGTGACCTCGGGCAATTCACACCCTCTCAGCCTCAAAGGATGGCAATGACAACCCCCCTCTGAAGAAATATGTCAAGAAAACCCCATGATGTTTGCCTTAGGTATGTCTTTTCTGTCTGTCTTTTCCTTAAGGTCACTATAAGTCGGAAATGATTTGAAGGCACTCAACAAGAAGAAAATGTATTAGCCAGGGCACAGTTTGGCTTCCTATGCCCTGTTCTTCCATGGTCCAATCCACAGTGCAGAAATAATCCCATTTGAGACCACTTTAACTGTACTGACTCAATGCTAGGAAATTCTGGAAGTGTAGTTTTGTAAAACATTGAGCCTTCTCTGTCAGAGAGCTCTGGTGTCACAATAAATTACACTTACTTCTGCGGTGTGTTTTTGGACCCAGGTCTTGTTTTTCAGCCTTGTTGAAGTCTGCAGACTTTGCCTAGCTTGACTTGTTTCTTGGTTGAAGAGGGACAGGGAAGCTGGCACCTCCTTATCCTTAAACCTGAACAGAAACTTCCTCCCATAAGGAGAGGTACCTAGTAAACAAGAGCCTCCCATCATGATCAGGCCTTGAAAAATGCAGCACAGGAAGTGAAGAGGAGGCACTTTAGAGCGCTTTAGAGGAAATAATTCATGAAGGGAAGCCAGGCAGGCTTTGCTTCAGAACACACTGGTCAGCTCAGCAAATCTCTCAGTTGAGCAATGTGCGTTTTGACTTACAATAATGTGTCCCAATCATATGTCCCAGACTAGACTCCCAAGAATGAATGTCTGTCTTTTCCATTTTTGGCAGAGGAGGGCTTCTGTGGTTTCTAACAAGCACAAGATGGGCCAGAAATCAGCCTTGGTGGCTTTTCTGTAGCAGGGCTTCCTGTAGAAGAATATGAAAAGCTGCACATGTCACATTTCTGCCCTAGTTTGCAGTTATTAAAGGTACAGCCTTATTAAGAGATAAAAAGGAGGGGAGGAGTAGCAACCCTATTAATCTTCACAGAAACATCAAGGTCAGTCCTGAAAAGCAAAACCACCTCTTTCGGGAGTCCAGCTCTAGCTCAGCTATAGCTAGTTTATTTTTGCCAAGTTCACTGAGATTCTTGTGTATTTCGAAAATAGTCTTGTGGCATCTTCAAGACTCAGCTGATTTATAGTGTCTTAAGCTCTTATGGACTAGAGCCCACTACATCAAATACAAGAAATGTTATCCTCAGTTGACAGTTTATATATACATATATATGGTTGACGGGGAAGAGACTTGTAAAGAATGGGTTCAGGGAGCTATAAAATGTGATATTTCTATGCAGTATACAAGACAATAATGCATTTGCAACAGGGCTCACTGGTAACAATTCTATCTATTTTGCTATGTAGTTCACTTATGGTGGTGTTTTTAATATTAATATTTGCCTTTTTGGTCATCTTCCAATATGATCTGCTGGTTCATTGTCTGCCATCTATTCCCTACTGCATTCTGTTTAGGACCAAAAAGGGTCATTTCTATGCAAAAGAAGAAATCAACATATATTTGACATTAGTAATAGCAATATTCAAATACCTGTCCAGCCGGATGCTGGAAGAAAGGAACTTTAAAGGCAATTTCCAGCATAAAATAAATGAAAACAATTCATCAAAAGATTTGGCTCCAGCAGTTTGAACAAAAAGTGGTTTTTAAATATATATATATATGCACTAATTTTTAAATTATACACACACACACACCTGTGTTATTTAGCTAGTTCATCAGTGGAATGATTTCTTAATTATTACCCAAGGAAAGTTTGTACTTTACAGCTATTGAGGTAATTATCGACATTTCTACTTTTGCATTTCACTGCCTTCTGAATTTACTGTTTACATTTGTCCCACACTCATCTAAGTACATGTATAAAATGCTACCAACCAAAATGCCTGTGCATCTAATAAATGAACTCTGGTCTACAAGAACTTAATCCATAATAAATTTGTTAAGCTCCCACAGAACTGTGTTATTTTTGCTGCAACAGAGTAAACTACCGGTAATCCTCTGGAAACTTGTTTGTTGGTTTTTATATTGTGAATATCCTATGAGCAGAAGAGCAGGTTATACAGAAATGACTATACTATGCTAATTAAATGCATGCACTGTGTGGAGATGTGGAAAGAAATCACAATTCCAGTTAAGCATAAAGAGAATAGAACTGAATTTGCTGATAAATTGCTGCTGGAGTTTTCATTTGAAATGTTTTTGTTGAAGTAGGTCAAGTTGTTATTATTATCCTTTATTTATATAGCGCTGTAAATTTGCATTGCTGTACAATCTTATATTTAGACGATTCTATTTCCGATCTATAATGCCCTATTTGATATCAGGTTTGTGCTCATTCATTTCTACAAAAACTGTTACTTTCTTAGTTCTCTGAGGACAGAAAAAAGGACTTTATTTTCATTTTACAGATGTTGATGTATGAGCAAGGTGAGTGAGCCCCTAACATGTCAGTTATGTTATTAGAACCTGTAATATTTTTGCTTTAATGGAAAAGGAGACCGTTGGCTTGTTTGTTGTAGCTAGCCCAAGTGCTGGTCCATGAGTTTGTGTCTGATAGGTGGTATGTTCATTTTGGACTCTGGAGGGCTGCCTTTTACGTTAGGAGGCTATGTGTACCTGAAGATATTGAAGAGGAACTTGGCAAGTCAACATTTACGTAAGTTCCATTGATTCAGTGAGTTTGTACTAACAATTGGTTTTAGGTCTCACTGTGCATCCGATATATTTTCTCATCAGTGGAGGGCAGAATCATTAATACTGTACATCAAATTGAAAAGGAGTTATAGCTGCATTTATCCCATTTTTGTTCTCAGACATATTCTGTAAAGAATTGAGGCCAACTATTTTAACATAATCTTGAAGAAGTTTCTTTTTGGAGACCATTACTCCCAGAATCTGCCAGCCAGCATGGGCACTAGTTTATAATTTAAAAAACAAACAAACAAACAAAAAAACCCAAAGTACCTTGCTCCAAGGCCTGTTTATGATTTCTGCCATGGAGAGACTACGGGGTCTACTGTCAAGCAGCTAAACGAGTGGGACCCAAGGCAGCTCATAGAATGCAGTCCCTCCAATTGCTTACTGATTTTAGAGGCTGAGTGTCATTTGCAACAGCAAACTCACTGTGCAGTATCCATGTTCCAAGCAATGCATCTTATCTTCAAGCAAAGCATGTTTTCACGATTAAATGTAAAATGGAATGAAAAGGCTAGCATTTGCAAATATAAACATCAGGAAGAGAAAGGACTAAAGGACTTCTTTGATTGTCACTTTAACCGCTGTTTTGCAACTCATTAAGCAGCTTGAAGGAGTTATGTTACATGAGCCTTATTAACCTCTTACATTGGTAATTCTTAACCTTGGATTTTGTGCACTCTAGATACTAACACTAAGCTTCTCTTGTTTTCTAACATGTTTCAGTGTAAAATTAAAAACCAACTGCTGTTTGTTAAGCTAGAGGTAATTTAGAAAGCTGAACCACTAGATTTTGAATAAATGTTTAGACAATAAAAAAATGTTTAATAAACTTTTTACTTCATTTATTTTTATTTTTTAATTTGGGCATTCACTTGCTCCTTGCACTGTGTACTTATTCACTGCATACTGGACTGTTCTAACTGTATCAACACATGTACCAACCTAGGTCCACCTTCTGTACAGAAGGTCTCCTCTTCCTTTTCACATTTTAGATAGCTGTTTTGCTTTCTGTTTTAAAAGCCCTTCAGATTCTTAGCCTGTTTATCCTGTAAAGCAGGGGTGCTCAAAGTCTGTTCCCCAGGCTGTTTGTGATCCAAAACAAATCTGCAAAGGGGATGAATTGCACCTCCTAAAAGCCCACAGGGGAAGCAATTTACCTTTCGGGTAACGTGGAGGGGCCTCTCCACACTATATAATTTAAAAAATTTGTGTTTCAAAACTAGAAGTGGACATTAAACCATTTCTGTTTTTGTATTTTTTTTTCTCCCTGGAGGATTGCAGGACACATTTGAATTGTTTACTCTTTTCAGTGAGCTTACATCTGAATAAACATATATGATTGCAGTGTCAATGTTTCTTCAGCAAAGCATCTTAAAAGCCAACATCTAATTTAAAATCTTGCTTGAAATTATGCTTACAGTTCAAGGGGTTAAAGACGTTGACAGGTAGGTAACTTTCCTTTGTGCTGCTGCAGAATACTGGGTTACAACACCTACGGGATCACATGCAGCAGTTACAGGTGAAACAATGCACACTGTGTTGTCCATTTTGAACCATAAAATGCCTGAGGACACCTGGGTGCAACTTGTGGCTCATACAATGGAATCAACAGCTGTGCGATGTGATCCTAAAACTATGTCCCAAATCCCCAAAGAGGACTGCAGTACAATTACAAACACACAGAGCATCCATCATGCAATACATGTGTCATGACATCAATGGGAATGCGTATCAGCTAGTGGCACTGGCAGCTTGTATGTATGGTCAGAGGGGTGCACCTCAGGATCTGCTGTATTCTAGTACTGTATATTTTGCATTACAAATCATTTCACACAGTTTTAGTATTTGCTGTTGCATGTGACTCAATGTTTTATTTCCAACTGCAAAGGATCTTGAGGAACTCATCTTAAACCACAAACAACAATTGCTTGGGCATTAGTTAATAGATTGTCTGCTTCATCTTATTGTCACAACCATGACTATATATAGTTTGTAAGATACTTCTCAATGCGTGACACATTTTTTTCTCCTTGCCACAAGCTACTGATTTTCTGGGTTTGTGCACATGTGTATTTGTCTATCCCTGCAAGTAATTGTAAATTTATTGAGTTTATGAAGCAGACAGCACCATATCTCTTCTCCCTAGCCCAATTTTTTTAGCCATCATGCTGTGGGCATCAAAAACACATAGTTACTCACATGTGTTACCTGCAAACTTTCAGCAATAATTTCCCACACAGGACCCTTTCCAGAACCATCCTTGCTTCACTACCTCACATTTCTGTTTAAAAGGCAAGTAGGCCATTTGGTCTTTCAACATATAGCAGACTTCTTACTGTGAATGCTTTAATCCTGTGAAAAGAGAAATTGCCTATAGCTGGAATTAGTTCTGAAATTGGGCAGTAAGGGTTACTTTCTAGCAACTCCACTGTTTTTCTTATCCATGACAGTTAGGGATTCTTCGAACACTAGTGGTAACAGCAACTCAAGAAACAAGACAACAACAGCATTAAAGGTTTCTAAGAACTCTTAATTTACCTTCAGGAAATACCTTTCTTACACGGGCCCTGAGTTTATATTACTCTAGTCAATATTCCAGTTGTTCCTGTCTTATAAAAATATGTACAATATATTGCCTTTAAAAGTCTCTGTCCTGTCTGTTGGGAGAAAGGCTGCCTATAAGTTTTGAGACAATGGATAATGGTGCTTTTTGCAGCAGCATGTGTTGTAAGAAGATACCTTTTGTTTGGACACACTGTCCAAGATGTGCTGCAAGATCATGAAACTGCTTGTTGCCCAATCTTCATCCACGCTGCATGGCAGAGTGTTGGTTTTCTACTATAATGCAAATTCCTGGCATATGTATGCCTAGCAGCATTATCTGTCTTCTTTGAGCAAAAACTCTACATGAACTACATGTTTGTTTTTAGCAAGGGTCAAAATTAACACTCATAGCTCCATGGCAGAACATATCCTTTAAGTGCAATATGGTCCTGGATTCATCTAAATAACAAACAAACCCTGGGTTGAGAAAGACACTGTTGCTAACGGTATGACTCAATATGAGGCAACTTAATATATATTAAATTGACACCAGTGACATGTTTATGCATTCTGTTAGTGAAAGGTCTATATCTTAGTGAAGTGTCTATATATTCCAGTTGCGGGTTTTGGATTTTTTTATTATAAAAAACAGTCTTTATCCCACTCATTAAAATCACATTCAAAAATCGGCAAAAAATCCATAATAATAACCCAGAGAGACAAACCAGAGATCAATATTTACAAACACTGCAAGGAAAGGGGCTTCATTCCACCTCTCCCCTTCCAGGGCACATCCATGGAAGGAATGGAGGAGTCAGGTGGCTGAACAGGCAAAACTCATCACATGGGGGGAGGCATGCAGCAGAGGCAATCGCATGCGCTTGGGGCATGAGACCGTGGGGACGAGACCTGATCCCCAACCGAAAGCCATCCACCCCAACCCCTGCAAACGGAGGGAGGAGGAGGGGCACCGGATTAATTCAACCTGAGATTTCTCGCCATCCTGTGGGAGAAACCATAACACTGCTGGGGAGGTGGTGGGGTGATGCTGTTCATACAAGGCATACTGGAAGGGAGGAAACGAGCGGGACCAGTTTTGCAAACCCAGCCTGGCCCCTTGGCACAGATATATTTACAGAATCCTTCAGATACTTGGGAGTTGGCACAGGGCCCCATCCATGCTGAATTTCCAGCTTCTGGATCCCCCACTCCAGCCCCAACTCAGAGGCCCAGAACAAGACTTGGGCAACTCAGAATCTCTTTTGGCATGGTCTGCCCCTCCCAATTTCCACATAAATGCATGATGGGCTTTGGCAGTAGAGGCAGCAGAGCAGAGGCAGTTCTCATCCTATCCCCGGCCCCCAGAGAAGAGTAAGAGGCAACAATGCAATCTGGGCAAGTCAAATGCAGGGAATCTGTCCATGTCTGGCCTGGGGTCACAGGGAGGAGGACAGCTTTACACATACTCTATTGGGCCCACTGGGAGGAACATTGAAATTGTCTTGAAATTTGGCACAGTAGACACAATGCCTGTTCAGGCGTTGGGTACTAGGACAGCATAGGCAAATTACTGCAATTCCTAAGGCAGCTGCACAAGCAGCCACCACCCTAGGTCAGAAATGTCAGAACTGTGACAGCAGCTAGCAGGACAAAATAAGGTTGTCATAGGTAAGGGTTAAGGTACAGGATTTAGGAACAGAAAAGGGGAAAGGGAATGGGAGTAAGTCTTCACTTACATCAGAATTTTTTGTTAGAGCATAACAGTATCAAGGCAATTCCTTTTCATGCACCCCCAGTGGAAAAATTCAAGCCAGTCTTGAAAGACATGCTTATGGCACAATGGCTGCCTCACCAATGCTCACTGAGCAAAGGGCGCTGGTGGGGGGAGGGGGGAGCACTCGAGTTCTCCCTGCCAGAACCAGAGCACACTTCCTTCAGGATCTATGGTGGAATTGCTATCAGAGCCTGGTGCTGGATTGTAAAGGGGTTGGAATTCAGATTGTCATACAGATTTATCTTCATCCTCACTAGTGTTAAGGGACTTACCACAGAAGACATGCTTTCCCACATACCACAAGGGGAGCAAGGGATAAGCCATCATGCTCTGTGATAACCCTCTTATGTGCACTAGCACATGTTTGGCACTACCAGGAGGAAGGAGGAAGTGCTCAAGATGCATGACACACCTCAGAACATCTCCTTGCATTGGTCCTATTTTCAGGCAGGGTTCTAAAATCATAGCCTTGCTCAGTGGGGAACAAGTTGACTCACACCCACCTTACCAACCAGGCTTCTTCCCCTTAAATGGGCATCAATTCCCATGCGCTAGGAGGAGGGGGGAAACCTGTCCCACACCTTCTGGATGCCCCACCCCCCTCACTATACCCCAGGGGGCTGGGGTGGACGTCACAACAATCAGCAAAAAGAGACAGGAGAAGAGGGTGGGCATGGTGGACAAACCCAGCCAAATAAATTAAGGATGGGAGAGGAAGGCGAGGAGGGTCAGAGGCCATTAGTGCTGCTGCTGCTGCGTTGGATCAGTGGAACCTTGCTTAGCTCCACCACTGGAGAGCGTGGCTTGTGTTTCATTTTGGGCACCCTCTGCAGCAGCTGCTGCGCTTCCTGGTAGGCATCCCGTAGCTCCTTCCTCCACTGCACTAGCTCAGGATCACTCTGTATGGAAAAAAGGAGGAATAGGATGGAGCCAGCAGACAAAGAGAAGATGAACCAAAGTAACTGGATTATTTTCTATGCTTTTGGCTTACATGTCTCCTGTTCCTTTTGTCAAGCTCCCATTCAATAGGTAAACAAGCCAGGGACAAGCCTTGGTTGTAGGTTTAGATGTCACAACAAATCCTGGCTTAAAGCAAGCCAAAATTCATATACGTACAACAAAACATGAGCTCAGATTGTGGTTTGGGCTATTTAACAAACCTCGAGTTGTTAATGGAGGCACGTCTGCACATTGTAACAAGGTAGATTTCAACAAACCACACCCTAGCTTGTAATGATATGTGAATATGGGCAATAACTGAAGGCCCATTCCTCCTTAATTGAAAAAAAAATTATTCCTGTTAAAACTGAATTGCCACCTCAGACCATTGAGCTTTTAAACTTCAATGTTCTTATCTCTTCTATTTCTTTCTTAACTAAATTTGACAAGAGAGTTCCTTCTTCAATTAACATGGCTCACTACTTAAGTTAACAAGGCTGATTCACATTTGGTGGGGGATGCTTCTCCCACACAAATCTGTAGCCTCCCAAAATGGTTAATGCAAGCAGCCCTAAGGGTGAGCAAAGTGCAGCCTTTTAGATTTTTCAGTATAATTCCCATAAGCACCAGCCAACATAGCCAATATGAGGAATGATGTACATTGGATTTCTGCAATATCTGGAGGGTTGCAATTTGCCTACTTCTGCTCTACACTTACAACCTATAAGAGAATTAAGCAAATGTAGCTAAATTTGACATAGCTAGTTAATATGTATAGACTGTTCAGTCTATTGTGACAGAACATACACAATTTCTTTAGAATATACCAAATGTCAACTGGCCTTGAAAACAGAACATGTTAATTCCTCCCTCCCTTCCCACCACCACATCCCTTTGTGTATAGTCCACAGAATTTCAGAAAGGGAGTGCAGGCCATTTTAGAAATATGATCAGGGAACAGGAAACACAAGTGTTTGGAACTTCCTTTTTCTACTCCTCTGAATCTTGTATAAAATTGAATGTTACATCTTCCCGCTTGGCTTCCCAAAGCTGTCCCTATGTCAGAAGTTTGTGTCTGTCTTCTTGTGCATATAAGACATTTCAAACTGCCAGACTCAAGGAAGGACCATTTACCCTTTCGTTTGAGCTCATATGAATCAAGTCTACTGTACTAGAAAGTTGTCTACTGATTTGGCACTGTATTGTGATGCAAACAAACTATAAGCTACAGAATAATAATTAAAAAAACCTAGATAGTCCCCCTGCAGTATGACTGGGATGGGATTCTTCTTGAATCCAGAGCTAGGACAGAGATTCAGGACTCCAGGTGTAGCATTAGCACCATAACTAACAGAATGAGTTGCAGTATCAGGAAGCTTTGGGTTCTAATCTTGCTTCTTTGATGAACTCATTAGAATAGCTTTTTACAAGTCAAATTCTTTCTTACTCCACTCCTCTGGCACAAACAAGATAATAACAGTGATTTACTTCACAAAATTTTTGTAAGCATGACTGATGTAACACATGTGAAGCACTTTGAACAATCAAGAAGTATTACAGCAAAGTTAAAAACAGCCCTCCCATTAGGTGATCCTATGCTACTCAGCACACAGCTAGATGGGTCAAAATAGACTCCCTCCAGATCCAGACATTTAAATGTCTATATGCTCTTCAAACTCTCTTTTCAGTGACACAACATGAAGCAGGAAGTGGAGAGGGATTTACTCACATCACACTGCAGGACAAACTGCTTGCCTCCCCGAATCTTAAGCAGGATACACTTTCGGTCCTTTATCTGCGTCTCCTCTACTGACTGGATCTCTTCCATGGTGAGTAGGGATTGCTGTTTTGGGATTCAAAAAGTTTTTTTTTTCTAAGAAAGAAGCAATCCTAAACTCCATCTTAAACAAATGTTCTGTATCCCTTGCTCATATTCAGACAGCACTAAATTCTTGTGCACATATACAGCTAGTCCTCACCCCATCCAAAACCTGACATTTCCCTTTCCCTGTTGTTGGAGCAGGGCTCCTCCCTTACCGGAGATTCTCCCTCTCCACGCCACTCCAACCGATTCGGGAAGAGGTAGAAATATCGCCTCTGCCACTGAGTAAGGAAAGGATTCCCCAACTTTGACATGTAGCCATGCATAATACAGTCCTTGCCAAGAGCATAATCTGTTTAGGAAAGGCAAAGAAAAAAGAGTTAAGGATAACAACAAAAATGTGAGAGGTATTGCAGAGCTGAGGGCAAGGATCAGTCATACTCAGTTTGTGATGTTATCCCCAGAATGAATGGGGGAAAACTTGCTATAGGTTTGTAGGCATTCTGGATTTTTACAGGTGGAGCTAGTTGACTACACTTCCAGTACTAAGCAGAGTTGCCCTGGATAAGGGAGCCAGTTAGAACCTCTTGCCCCAGCAGTATAGCTTACCTTCCTCATGGCCCAGCTGCTTGTTCTTGGCTCTTTTGCGGGCCTCCAGCTTGTCAGTCTCAGCATTGACTGTGTCAAATACAGTCTCTGTCACCTCCTGCTGCCAGCGCTCTGAGATGGTGAGTGGAAAATTGCGATAGAGCTCCTGGTCACTGTCCAATAACTAGGATGAGAATCAAGTTATGTCATTAAGTACTGTCCTTCTGAACCTCAGGTGCAACAGTAGCAGAAGAGTGTTATTGCCCCTTCATGCCTCACATAGGCACATGATTGACGTGTGGGAAATAGGAAGCTGAACTAGACAGGCCAACAGTTTGATTCACTAGGCTTTGGGGCACATTCTACCACATTCTATTTCACTTCTACTTCTTCCTTTCCATTTCCATCGTAATAAAGTAACTGTTAGATTTATTTTCCCCTTCCACATTACTCTCCCTTCTTAGCCTCTTTTAGGCATATAAGGAAGTAGATTCTGCTCTACAAAAGCTCATACTACCAGCTTCTTTCTTTCAGTTAGTCTCAAAGACGTACGAGATCCCTCTGCATACTGATTTTCTAGACTCACATTACTATGACTTTGAATTCTATCACAATAAGGAACTTTTTGTCTATGCCTGAATATCCCTGTTCAAAATATGTTCAATCTGTTCAATACATATTTAACTTGTGGAAATCACTGTAAAGGATGAGATGCTATCCATGGGTTTAGATAGTCCTAAAAAGAGTAAACAAATTAATAGACTATTAGTTGTGATAAATTGAACCTTCATGTTCAGAAGTAGTGTAGCTGTAACTGTTTCAGACAAAGAAGGAGGAATGGATATCTCTAATATGCTGTCCTTTTTCTGGCTCCTGATGGTCTCTGACTGTTGCAAGTGTTGGAGGTGGGATGACACTTTGGCTGATTCAACTAATGAGATCTGAGCTGAAGCATTATTCCCAGGAACAAAACAAAGTACTGTTGCCTTCACTGTTCAAATTACTGATTATCTACCTGAGCCTCCACCATGGGTTTTGCAATTCACTCTGTTTCTGAGTTCCTGTTTTGAAAGGAACATTGGATAATTTATTTTTAACGTAGTAGCATCTTCATTTTAGTGAACAGAGGAGAAAGCTGCAGGTACCCAATAGCGTGTGCTATAATTCTGGAAAAGAAATTTGGGTTTCCCTCAGCATAGGTACCTTGATTCCTTTGGTGTCCTCTTCATCAAAAGAACCAATGTCAAAAGCATCTGCTGCATTCACCTCCCCACGTGGTGGAATCAAGGGTGGTGGATACTGAGAAGACACAATCGGGGAAAGTTAGCAAAGGGTCTAAAGAGGACCCCCTTCCTTTTCCTGTGTGGAACCTTTATTCCATCATCACTGGGATTTCACTGCCTTGCTTACCTTCTGGAGGAAAACCATTTGCCAGTCCAGACCCTGGAAGAAGGAACTCTCCTTTACCTCAAGTGCCCTGTAGAAAACATGGAACAAGTAATATCGACCCCTACTCTGAGCACACAACGGTTGATTGAGGGAGACAGGAAACTTGGGGAACAACAACTTTACTACCAGCACCCAATGAGTATACTGCCTTTGTGTCTCTTGAATAACTAGGCAATTAAAAAACAACAACCCTCATTTAGTTTAAAAGGTATCAGCATTCAACCTGATATAACCATTTTTGCACCTTTTGGCTCCCCGCCCCCATGTTGATGTGGTATAACTGGGTTGCTTCAAAGATATAACCCTTCCATTTTGTTGCAGCAAACAGATTGTGATTCTGTAAATGTCCAAATACATTTATTAAAAATATATATAAATTGTTCCTCTGCCCCCAGCTCCCCCAAAAATGATGCCCAAGGTATATAAAAAACATTATTTTAAAAACAGATTTAAAACAATTTAAATTGTTCATTCAGCATATTCATCATTCTTTCCAGATTTTGTTTTAGTGAAAGGTAGGGATGCAATGTTCTCAGGTAAGGTAAATACCAAAGGATGTTCAGCTCTCTATAAGACAGTAAGTAACTTAAAAAACCCAGCCTACTTAGCCTCCACTGCCCTTTCATGTCCTGCATGTCCTATATAGGACTCACCCGCGGCCCATACAGCCCAGGCGACGGTTGACATCTCTCTGTAGCAGTCCCTCCAGTAGAGAGCGCAGCTCAGGTGAGAAGGAATCTGGCAGCTCCACAGCCTATGGGAAAGAAGAGGGTGGGCTTAAATAATGGGGATTGGGTGGGCTGGGGGAGGCACTGAGACACAAGAAAAAAGAGGCAGTGCAGGGGTTGTACATGAAAAAGTCATTAGACAGCATTCCAATTGTGGTACCTCATTGATAAAAGCTGTGTAGAATGAATGGACTGGGGTTGATCCCACAATTTCAAACTGGGTACTGGGGTTGATCCCACAATTTCAAGTACTGGGGTTGATCCCACAATTTCAAACAGTTCCAATGAGGAAGAAAAATGGGAGGTGTTTGACTAAGGAACTTTCAACTGAGCTAAGTTTTAAATGGAACATGTACAAGAAATTCATTCAGGATGCCAGATGGGACAAAACCTCCTCTTCCAGAATCCCAAGGAAATTCCTCAAAAAAAGGTTGAAAGATACTTGCATTCAACAGCAATATGGTCACCATTCCAGTAGGAACAGTAGAAGAGAGACAATGGGCTAAAGATGGGTGGGAAACCCATGGCCCAAGAGCCACGCACAGCCCTCAGCATTGGCCAGCTGTTTGATTGCTGCAGGATGTCCTTTGCTTTCAGGAGTGCCCTTCTGGGAAACAGAATCACTATTCTGTTTCATGTATGGGAGGGAAGGAAGACAAATGAAGGAACAGGAAAGAAGGACAGTGGTGGAATCCAACAGACTCCAAACACTTTTGGCTCTAAGTATCATTAGGCAGTCCCTGTCCATGAGCTAAAGAATTCCTCAGTCAAAAGGAAGAGGAGGCATTTTTATATGAGCCCAAAAACATGTACATGCACACAGATCATCCCTAAAATTCAACAGATCCTCCTATATGCCTTGCCCCATACCCGTCCGTCCCTCCCTCCCTCCCCAGTTTATCATGATGCCTCTAAAAGCCTGTCAAACAGGCAGCTGATGCATCACAATCCCAGTGGATCGTGATGATCTGCATTATCTCACCCTTTTCACTTTTCCCCTTGCTGTCAGCATTACCTAGTTCTATTGTGTGCAAAAGGGCTGTGGGAGGGATCTTACATCCTCAATTAATCTAGTGAAAAACATGAGCTCTAATGATCAGCCTGGAAGGAGAATGAATTTGCTATTTTCTAGAAGCAGGAGCAGCAACTGCTGCTGCCATCACTCTCAAAACCACCCAAAAAGCATACAATCAACATGTTCTCCTCATCTTGTATAAATCAGACTGTGAATTAAGCTTAATGGCAAATAGTTTCACTCATACCATCTGTGAACCAGGGACTACCACACTCTGGGTTTCTCAACTGTGAAAAATTCAAATGGCATTTCTTTTTGACACTATATTAACATGGTGGGCACAATTTACTGGGAAGCTTTCCTGCAGAAAACCCTCTGGAAATGAATGGGTAATATTACAGGGCTATGATTACACAGCCGGGATGGTATAGTGGTTTGAGTGTTGGACTAGGACTCCAGGAAAACAGGATTCTCAGCCATGAACACCCGCTGTGTGCTAAGGCCACCTCAGAGCTGCTGTAAGTTGGAAACTACTTGAAGGCACACAACAACATTTGCCACCTGACTCAGTTGCCTGAGATATTTTTTATTTGTTTTCTTTCATATTTATTTAATTTTTAATTCATTTTTATTTCTTTTTATTTAATTTCAGAACCCACTTTAAGGTCACACAACTCACTTCTCCTATGGGTTCACCAAAAATCCAAATCTGTATATTTTCAAGAGTCAATTCAAAGTTTTTTCAGTACTGTATAGGATCACATTTAATTTGGAGTTAACCTGGCATTGAAAAAACAGACAGAAATAAGTCTCTCCTTGCCCCCACTACTCTACTTCATCTCTATTACCACAATATCAAATCACTCAATTAAATCAGTAGACAAAAGAAGTATGATTTCACCAGGTTAACTCAGGAAATTCACTGTAACAGGACATGGTAATGGCTACTGCCTTTGTGTTAAAGGTACACTGGGGGACGGGGTAGTTAGATCTAATTAATTTTTGCATGTTTTTCTATTAATTTTATATTATTTTAACTAGATTGTATTAACTGTTTTTAATTTTTTTAATGGTTTGTGACTTATGGTGACCCTAAGGCAAACCTATCACATTTTTCTTGGCAGAATTTCTTCAAAGGAGATTTGCCCTTGCCTTCCTCTGAGGCATTTCAGACCTGATTTCAGTAAACGTAGAGAAGTACTGGGGTTGATCCCATGGTCAGGAATGCTAAAAGAGAAGGGAGTTCAGGATGGATGGGAGTTTCCCAAAAGGGAGATACTGAAGGCACAATTTCAAACAGTTCCAATGAGGAAGAAAAATGGGAGGTGTTTGACTAAGGAACTTTCAACTGAGCTAAGTTTTAAATGGAACATGTACAAGAAATGGAAAAATTGGGAAATCACCAAAAAGGAATTCAAACAAATAGCCGGCACGTGTAGGGATAAAGTCAGAAAAGCTAAAGCGCAGAATGAACTCAGGCTTGCTAGAGAGGTTAAGAACAATAAAAAAGGCTTTTTTGGGTATGTCTGCAGCAAAAGGAAGAAGAAGGAAATAGTAGGGCCATTGTGTGGTGAAGATGACAAAATGCTAACAGGGGACAGAGAAAAGGCAGAATTACTCAACACCTTCTGTGTTTCAGTATTTTCAGAAAAGGTAAAGGCTGTTCAACCTGAGGACAGTGGAGCAAGGGACAGAATAGGAGAATTTCATCACAGAATAAGTAAAGAGAAAGTACAGAAATACCTGATTAATCTAAATGAATACAAGTCTCCAGGACCAGACGAACTACATCCAAGAGTGTTAAAAGAAATGGCAAATGTAATAGCGGAACCATTGGCAATAATCTTTGAGAACTCCTGGAGAACAGGAGAAGTCCCAGCAGATTAGAGGAGGGCAAATGTTGTCCCCATCTTCAAAAAGGGAAAAAAGAGGATCCCAACAATTATCGTCCAGTTAGTCTGACATCAATTCCAGGAAAGATTCTGGAGCAGATCGTTAAACAGAGAGTCTGTGAATATCTAGAAGATAATTCCATAATCACAAAAGGTCAACACGGGTTTCAGAGAAACAAATCATGCCAGACAAATCTGATCTCTTTTTTTGATAAAATTACCAGCTTGGTAAATGAAGAGAATACTGTGGACATAGTATATCTTGATTTCAGTAAGGCATTTGACAAAGTTCCCCATGACATTCTTGCAAACAAGCTTGTAAAATATGGGCTAGACAACGTAACCATTACATGGATATGTATCTGGTTGACTAGCCGCACCCAAAGGGTGCTCAACAATGGTTCCTTTTCAACCTGGAGGGAAGAGACAAGTGGGGTGCCACAGGGTTCTGTCCTGGGCCCAGTGCTATTCAACATCTTTATCAATGACTTGGATGACAGAATTGGGGGCACACTTATCAAATTTGCAGATGTCACCAAATTAGGAGGAGTAGCTAATACCCCAGAGGACAGGATCAAAATTCAAAATGACCTGAATAGACTGGAAAACTGGGCCAAAGCTAACAAAATGAAATTCAATACGGAGAAATGTAAGGTTCTGCACTTAGGACGTAAAAATGAAATGCACAGACATAGGATGGGGGACACCTAGCTGAATGAAACTACATGTGAAAGGGATCTAGGAGTCCAAGTAGACCACAAGTTGAACACGAGTCAACAGTGCAATGCAGCAGCTAAAAAGGCCAATGCTATTTTAGGCTGCATCAATAGAAGTACAGTGTCTAGATCAAGAGAAGTAATAGTGCCACTCTAATCTGCTTTGGTCATGCCTCACCTGGAATACTGTGTCCATTTCTGGGCACCACAATTCAAAAAGGATGTGGAGAAACTGGAGCATGTCCAAAGGAGGGCAACTAAAATGGTGAAGGGTCTGGAAAACATGCCCTATGAGGAACACCTTAGGGAGCTTGGGATGTTTAGCCTGGAGAAGAGAAGGTTAAGAGGTGATATGATAGCCCTGTTTAAATATTTGAAGGGATGAGGAGGGAGCAAATTTGTTTTCTGCTGCTCCAGAGAACAGGACCCGGAACAATGGATGCAAGCTCCAGGAAAAGAGATTCCACCTCAACATTAGGAGGAACTTCCTGACAGTAAGGGCTGTTCGACAGTGGAACACATTCCCTCGGTGTGTAGTGGAGTCGCCTTCCTTGGAGGTCTTTAAACAGAGGCTGGATGGCCATCTGTCAGGGATGGTTTGATTGGGAGTTCCCGCATGGCAGGGGGTTGGACTGGATGGCCCTTGAGGTCTCTTCCAACTTTATGATTCTATGAAAGACAAAGTATTATTCCATCACTACTAGCTGCCTTGAATCCCATCTTGGGAGAAAGGTTGGATATAAATTCAATAAACAAATAAAATATAATTCCCTCTGTTTTCACTGTTCAGGTATGCCATTGCTTATGTAGACAAAATGGCACTACCCTTGCACAAGATAGAGTCATCAGTAGGTTTGCCAGGACCTCAAAATTTATAGAAATAGCAAGCAAACAAAAAATAGAAAAGGAAAAAGAGGGGAAAAAGGGGGGGGGGAGAAAAGGAAAGTAAAGGTAGGGAAAACCGATTTGGGTGGTTGGCTAGAAGAATGAACAAGAAGACTTTGCACTACATCCCCTTTGTTTATTCATATAAACTATTGTAAACACTTGTAATGTGTGAAGTGATACACCATCAACACTTCACAGCAGTTCTTTGCTGTAGGAGTTTCTCGTTTTCATTTTACAGACTAGAAGAGATGGATGCCCTATGGCATCTAAGTGGGCAAAGTCCACAGTCAAGCTACAATTTGAACCTGGGTTTCTTAAATGTAAGTCAAACTCTCTGCCCCTTCAGCCCTTTAATTATTTAAATCCACATACCAAAGAGTTTCTCATCTAGTTCTCATTTCAAATCCAGGTACCACTGCTGAGGCCCATGTCAAGGAGCCTGAATGCATTTGTTTCCCACTGCAACAATGGGCAGGGAGAGGCAAAGTCTATGGTTGTTGTTATGTACCTTCAAATTGTTTGACTTATGGCAAGTCTAAGGAGAACCTGTCATGGAGTTTTCTTGACTAGATTTGTTCAGAAAGGGTTTGCCTTTGTTTTCCTCTAAGGCTGAGAGGGGGTGACTTGTCTTTCCATGGCTGAGTCGGTATTTGAACCTTAGTCTTCAATGTTAGGATAGGGCTGAATTTTGTGGATTCAGCATGAGAACATTTTGGCAAAATGTTTAATTTAGCAAAATTCCAAGAGGTGATGGAGGTAGCTGCCAAAACAAGTAATTAGAAAGATGTTCCAAGCCCACAGAAAGCTGTCAAAAGCAGGTACTTGTTATACCAATAGGCCAACTCAGCTGCTGACCTATGAAGCCATGGTTCTGTCTTTCTAAGTGATGACTGCTAGATGTGAGGAAGAGATGAAGCTTATTTATTTATTATTATATTGATTTGTATCCAGCTTTTCTCCCAAAATTGGGACCAAAAACGGTTTACTTTGGAGACGCAAATTAATAAGAAGTACACAGTTCAATGCTGGAGATATTTCAGATCAAGATTGATCCTTGACTGAGCTTGAGAGATAAAAGTGGCTTACCATAGTGAGTGTCATACGGTCAATCTCATGTTTGTCCTTAGTCTTGTGTTGCCGAAAGGGGCTATGCCTAATATAAGAGAAAGGAAAGTGTGAAAGGAGATGCCCATCTCATATGTACTGTCTCAGAAGTTCTCTTTAGGTTGCTATTCCCTTGCCTCCTTGAAGTGGCAATTCCTCAAATCCAGTATCCTCTTAATTTCCTTCAACCACAGCCTTCACTGCCAGCCTTATCTCCACAACCCTACCTCCCGGGAATACTTCTCCACCTTGGACTTTCCCCCATATTACCCACTTACCCCCTCAGTAGTTTGAACAGCATGCAGCCAAGAGAGAACCAGTCGGCACTGCTATCATAGGCCACGCCCTTCTGAAGCACCTCTGGTGCCATGTACCCATGTGTGCCTCTGCAGAGGATGGAATAAAGTAAGGGTTAGAGAAAAAACATCACCAGGATTGGGGGCTCTCAACACAATAGAATGCAGCTCTTGACCCATTCATGTGGCAGAGATTTTCAAACTGAAATTTCTGCAATCGAGGACACATGTAGCTTGCAAGCAAAGATGGGTACTAATTCTTTTTGCTACATACCTTGTAACTCTTAATTATGAACAGCATAAATTTTCACCCATGAGTCTAAATGGAAACCACTTCAACTTCCATTTAAGGGGCACACATCCCTTGAAATACCATTAGTTCCCAACAGCACTCCCTGAACACAACAGATGATCACTCTAGTTTGGGAATAAATATATTTGTCAAAGATAGAGGAATAGAATCACCCTGCCTTATCCAACCCAATCCCAAACAGGGCCCTTTACACAGAGATCTACAAGTGGAAATGCCACAGGATGAAGCATATTCCATCTTTGTAGGGTACATATTATGTTTCTGGACCTCTAGGCATGTAGGCCATGGAGCAGACATTAAATTCAAGCACATGAATGCTGGATAGGCCTGGGGCAACTATGATAGATGAGTATCCGTCTGCAGCACATATTGGAACAAATACCTAAATACACTAGGAAAACTGATGATTCCGGAGAAGTGGAAAGAATGTTCATGCATTCTTTTGTCCTATTTCTCCTGGCAGGGGAGTAGTGTCATGGGAAAGAAAAGCTGAGGTAGTGGTTGAGGGACCAGATCTTTTCCAAATGGGAGACAATTAGAGCTCTAAAATCTGGAGAGGCCTTTCTCTCTCCCCCAGGCTCATTTGGTGGGAAAAGGGAGAGGGCCTCTCTGTGTTGTTGTTGTGTGCCTTCAAGTTGTTTCTGACTTATAGCGATCCTGAGATGACCCTATTAAAGGGGTTTCCTAGGCAAATGTCTTCAGAGGGGGTTTGCCATTGCCATCCTCTGAGGCTGAGAGTGGGTTTCATGGCTCAGTAGGGATTCAAACTCTAGTCTCCAGAATCCCAACACTCAAACTACTAAAGCACGCTGGATCTCCATCTCAATGGCTGTTACTAAACTTTAGAATCCCCTTAACAGGAAGGCCAGATGCCCCCATCTTTGCTCTCCTGTCAGCAAGGTAACAGTATGTCATCAGGCTTTTAAAAATTGTATGGAACAGGTTTTTAATGCTGTGTTATGTTTCAAAGGTTTTTATATAACCTTTTAAAATGAATTTTAATATTTTAATGTTTATGTTTTAACTTTGTAAATGGTTTAACTGTTTTAATAACTTTATATATTTAATTTATTGAAGCTTTTATATAGTTGTTAATTTGCATTGTTTTTAAATATGTTATGAGCCACCTGGAGACCCATTATTGGGAGGAAGGCATTATAAATGAATAAAATAACAACAGCAACAATAATACTCACACACTGGCATGGGGCTTCTTCTTGGAGAAGTCACAGGCAAGACCCAGATCTGAGATGCGGACATGGCCAAATTCATCCAGCAAAATATTGGCAGGCTGCAGGGACAAGAGGGGAAAGAAACAAATATCACAGTGAAAATAAATGGTACTCGGGTTGGGAGGAGAACATGTGAGCACTGCCTGCTGAACCCCTCCTCTATTAAATTGTTTCTTGGGCCTTTGCAACCCGGGGCAAACAAACAAGGCAAATCTGAAGAATTCAGCTCATGCTTTAAGACAGGCATTATGAGATTGTGATACAGTCCCACATTCAGGTGTTGTCTTTCTTCACAATGGCAGAATCAAGTAAAGAACTATGCCAGAGGTATTATCACTGGCACTTCATTCTGCTCTCATTACTAGGACTCCAAAAGTTGAATAGCAAATGTCTAAAGCAGCGAGCCTCTACTTCTGAGCAGCTCCTGAAGTAATTTAAAACTGCAAGGAGCCTCCCTAAGTAGAGGAGACTCCTCACCTCGGGAGTCTGTTCTCACAGTGAAAGGTTGAGAAGGAGGGAGGGCCTGACATGCTGGTAGGGGCATAGCTTACTAGCACCCTCTCTCAACTTGCACATGATTTTACTCAAGTGAAGAAAGAGAACACATGGATAGGGTTATACAAATCAAGCAAAACACCCTGATTCCAATCCACTTTATAACAAGCAACAACTATGATTCAAAGAGTGGGTGTCAAACAGCTTAATAAGCCACAGTAACATTTTGTGCAATAGTGCACTTCATTGGGAGATATGAGGGAAATGTTCTGCACTCTTTGGCAAAACCATATACACCTGTAGCTTCAAGCCCCCATTTTCTGAAGAAGCAGGTGGTAGAACTTTGATTGTCATATCCTTCAAAGGACAATACTGCCACCCAAACAAATCATGGCATGACACATAATACAGGCTTCTAAAGAGAAGGGAGACAGCACAGCTCTGTATAAGAGACACTCTCACCATAAAGTTTGAATGAACGGTAAAACTATCTTTTCTCTGTGGGCGGGGTGTGATGTGATGTAGAAGGCTCCCTATGCTGAAACACTGGGAGGCTTCCTTTCCAGGAAAAGATTACAGCATGGGGTTGGCTGTAGTGAGCCTTGAAGCCTGGGTTGGGTCTGGTCAGGCTGGAAGGGATGCCCATGCTCACCTTGAGGTCACGATACACCACAAAGCGATTATGCATATGCTCCAGCCCCAGGATGATCTCTGCTGCGTAGAAACGCATTTCAGCCTCAGAGAAAACCCCATGCTGAGAGAGGTGATAATGCAGGTCACCCCCTGAAAGAAGCAGAAAAGAGATGCAAACAACTTGGACATAATCAGAGGTAAAGAGCAGAGAGGCAACAATGGGAGCTGGGATATTGCTTAGAGAAGGACATGAAGGAGGAAGAGGAGGAGCAGGAGGAGGAGGAGTTGAAGGGAGCACCTAAAGGTAGGGCTTTGGCTCTCACCATTCATAAGGTCCAGGATGAAGCTGAGCTTGTCAGGTGTTTGGAAGGCATAGGACATGCACACGATGAAGGGGCAATCCTGGTAGAGACATGAGGAACAACGTCACAACAGAAAAAAGGGGGGAATGAATCACAAAGTAGGCATGTGCAAACATGTGAATGCTTTTCATGTTACATGTTATGTGCCATCTCTGCTCACACCCATATCCCACTTTGCCTGCTGCCTATTTTAGACTGCCTATTCATATCCTTGCTGCTTATCCTAGACTTCCCTTCTTCAGTCTCCGATACATCCTAGCACATACTGGCTATGTACCACATTCTCCTACACACACACATTTGGCAAGCATGAGAGATAGGGTTGTGCAACATATCACTCAGGCTCTTGCCTCACACATGAATGTTGCCTCTTTCGTTTGCTGTCTCATCCCTTAACCCCTCACTCCCATTCTGTCATTTCTGCAGCCAGCTTTGCACCAACTCCTACATAGCCATCACACAATCTTCTTGCTTCTCTCTCTCTCTCTCTCTCTCTCTGTAAGACAGACAGACACACACTCTCACAAACGTCATGAACACCCACAGTAGGTTTCCACCTCTTTTTGAGAAATTACACATCAAGCCACCTTCCTGCTCTCCCCTCCTCTGTGTACTCCATGTACTTCTGATGCCCCCTGCTCCTGCCTTCATTCTCACTGTACTGCCTCTCCCCTCTTTCTTGCGCATAATATTCACTGTGCTGCCTACACACATCCCAGCCCTGCTGCTAGTTTACTGCAGGCATCACACACCCAGCCACATGCTCAGTGCCACCTCTTCCTTCTCAGTGCACACACTGTCCTCCCTCTGAATGGGCTGACATATTCCTCAAAGCACCTGCCGTGTCTCTACTAGCATTATTCAAAGTTTGGCTGCCAGTAAAATGCATCTGTATTGCTTGTGTATTTTGCCACCATTCTGGAGCTTTTCTATTTTCCCCAACTCCAGCTTCTTAGGACAGCCAAGCTCACCCCAGTGCTGACAAGCGACAGCATGATGCGCTCATTCAGAGCCAGTGTCTCCCCCTGCTTCATCTTAATTCGCTTCTTATCCAGACACTTCATGGCATACCTGTTGAGAAAAAGAAGAGGCAACAGCCTGCTGTTATATTCCTATGTCTCACTAGTGATGTCACTATGTTAGAAATCATCCTTGCTGGCACCTCTTCACGTAGAAGTCAAATGCCCAATTCATGTATTTCCACTGTGCAGTTTCAGAATAATACAGCACGCCTCTACCTGCCTGAACAGAATCTTGAACCTCCTGTTATGACTACAACAGATTTCTCCAAACCCTTATATTTTTCAAGTTAAACATCTACCAAGAGCATCCCTATGGTGGCTTCTGTGGTTCTCTGAGCTCATTTAACAACCCCCCCCCCCACCATGTGTAAACTGTCTATCCTGCTAATGACTGGATTAAATCAGATTTATCCTGACTGGTAAATTTTCCTGCCAGCTAGTTATCAGGATGTGAAAGGCAAGAACAGTCTGAGTTTCACTCTTCGTTGTATTTTGCTTAACAGAACAGCAGCTTGGATGGATTAATTTGGAGAGGGGTTAATGACAGGGTCTGAACCACATTATTAACCCACCCCATAGGAGAAGAACTGCAGGGTAAGGTAAACTCCATGGCTGACATGCCATGAGATAACCATTGTGTTGTTTAGTCAAGAGATCACTGACACTCTATTATGCTTCTCCACTTAAAAGTTTTCTCTTCCCCTACAGCACTCTCTTCACTGTTTCCAGCCGTTTTTAGTTTGTGGTGACTGGACAAGAATGGTGTGGTTACTGAAAATAAAATGAAATCCTGGGCCCACAGTGGGTGAAGGATTGCCTTTCCCCACACATATCTGCCTGAAAATTAAGATCTTTGAGGGAGGGCTTTCTGGTGACTACTGGAGGGCATGCCTCCTTGGTGGTGGCACCATAATTATGGAATATAGCAATAGCAATGGCAAGTACATTTCTATACTGCTTATCAATGAACTAGCACCCCCTAAGCAGTTTACAATATGTGAGCCAATTGCCCCCAACAAGCTGGGAACTTATTTTACCAACCTACAAAAGGATGGAAAGCTGAGTGGACCTTGGAACCCGTCTCTAACATTGAACATACAATGCTGGGGCAGCAATACCAGCATTTAAGCACTGCGCCACCAGGGCTCCTTTTAAATGTGTTTTTTAACTGGTTAATTTCATTTTAGGTAGCAGGTGACATTTGTCCTGTCCTCTCAAGATTTTAATGGCATTTGAACTGCTTTTTAAAGTACATCTGTTTCATTTTGCCTCTTGTTTAAAGAGCTCCAGCTTCATTTTATAGACTGCTGCCCATTGCTGTTTGTATTTTATTGTTTTACTAGGCTTTATTGTCTGTTGTTTCACTTAGCTCCCAGCTGTCTTAAAATTTTAGTGAATGAATGAATGTACTGAGACAATGGCACTACACAGGCAGTCATTGTTTTCCCCAACACTTCCTACACTTCTTGGAGGATTCTGCACTAGCACTGCCTGCAAATCCCCCAAAAATATTCAAACTGCTAAAATGACTCCGAGAAGCCTGCTTGTAGCGGGGTTCAGAGTGAAGACAGTGAGGGAGGGTATGTTTAATTGCACTTGTTTTCAGAACCAACTGACTGAAAGCTGAACTATTTAGATGTAGCCAATCTTTTCTACTTTCAAGATCCAGTGTTGTGTAGTAATATCGGTGCTGGACTAGGACACTAAAGACTAGGGTTCAAATCCCTGCTTGGCCATGGAAACCCAGAGGATTTGGGCAAGTCACACTCTCTCAGGCTCACAAGAAGGCAAAGGCAAAATCCCACTGAACAAATCTTGCCAAGAAAACCCCATGATCAGTTTGCCTTAGGGCTTCCATAAACAGGAAATGACTTGAAGTCACACTACCACAACAATCTCTACTTTCACCTCAATTAGGCAGAAAAATGTCTATATAGAGTTATATGTTGCATAAGAGTATACAGAGTATATTATAATCGGGTGAAAATGTTGGCTAATGTGCTGTGAAGAAAGGATTCCAGGTACTGAACGTGCATCCCTGCTAGGCCTCTTCCCACAGGATTCTCACACAATTTGATCATGCAATCCTGAACTTTACATTTTGCCTGTGTCTGCTTTCCGGCAGCCGTAGACCTCGCCAAAGCCTCCACGTCCAATGATTCGGTGGACACTGAAGTCATTCATGGTCAGCTGGGTTCCGCAGGACAGTGCAATTTTTAGAAAAGTTGGGGGAGAGAAGGACAAAAATAAAAATGTTAACATGCTGTGGGCACTATTTTGTCCTCTAACATAGTAGTAGGAACACAGAGAACAGTTGATGATCTTAAGGTTGCAGGGAGCAGAGCCTAGTATTCCTAGATCTGAATAGACTTTTGGCTGTACTTTCTTCACCTCAGATCACAGCTGTTTGGACCTCCTCTCACACCCTGTTTTTAAATCATAACTCAGGATTATCTTGCAGTGTGTGAAGGCTAAACAGACTTGCTTTAGGACAAGGGTTGTGAAGTTGTGGTCCTCTTGATGTCGTTAGATAGCAGTCAGCATGGTCAGTGGAAATTGTAGTCTGAGACAATCTGGAAGGCCACATATTGCCCACTAGGGTATTGGATGCCTGGCTGGCTTCACTGTTCAAGCTCTCCTTACTGCAATTGTCCATCTCACTTATCAAATGATGACCACAGCTAAAACTGTGAGAGCTTTCTGAGGCTGGGGTTAGTTTTCTCTTTACCAATGCTCTGCAAACCCTGCACTCTCTGCATGATGAAGCAGCCACAGGCGGGTTTATGCTTAGTATCTCTGACAGCTCTTTCCTTATCACCACAAGCCTCAAAAATGCCCTCCCAACCTGAGGCACTCACATGAATATTCAGCTCCACATTCTTCCACTGGCAGAAGCGTGTGAATTTGTCACTAAAACAGAACAGAGTGAGGAAGAATGAGAAAGAACACAGATGTACTCTCTCTCACATACATGTGTGTGCAGGCACACACCACACACCCCCCTTCAATTTCCAATGACTATAGTACTCTTCTTAAAAGCTCCTTCATCGTACCATTCTGTTAAGACTTCTCAAGTCCAAAAGTACCCATTTACAGAGACTCTTTCATCCCAATATTCTAGAAGAGGACATGGAAGATATAAAATGTAGTAGGTATATGTGAAGTAAAATGTATTATTTTAAAATGCCACTTATATCCCCTTTCCTCTGAGTTCAAGGAAGCATATATGCCTCTTCATTAAAAACAGTCCTGTGAGGTTGGTATTTGTTTATAGAAGTTTACACAGATGCCAGTCCCACTATGTTCCACATCACTTATTTCTAAACAGGTATACACAGCATTACTGCCTTACAGGTAGACCCTAAGGGCAGTCACTCAGAAGAGGGAGAGGGAGTCTGTGGGCCACTGTGTTCAGTGGGCCTTACTTTCAAGTAAATTTGTAAATTTTAAAACAGTGCTGTCTTACTTTATCACCTTCAAAGAAATGTGCCCTTCCCCATAACACCACAACAAACAGGGAGATGATGTTTGCTTGCCTCTCCATATGGTTCCTTATATCATTCCCCAGAAATAACTCATTATAGTGTTATCTAGACATTTCTATCTTGTCAGATATCAGATAGCCATGTATTCTGCAAGAAAGCAAGCCACCAATTCACTTTGCCAGGGATCAGTAGGAATTGAAGAACCCTAGAAATACACCAAAGTACAAACGGAAAAGGGGAAAAATGAAACCTGCTGTGTATGTTGCGGGGGGTGGGGGGGTGGGGGGGGACAAACAGTGCAGGGATTAAAGACAAATGGAATGCTGTATTTTCAGAAGATTCCAGCAAAAGATTCCTTGCTGTAATCCCGAACCCAGCATATTTTGCTTCAAGTCACACTTACAAATAAGGCCACACTTCTCAGCACTAACCTTTCAATGAACTTTTGGAAGACAGTCCCATTCAGACACTGGCAGATCTCTTCAATGTATGGCTGGTGGAAGAGTAGGTGGACAATGATAAGTGCCATCCGTTAACCTTCCCACCCACCTGCCCTGTTTCTCATCAACCTGGCCCCATGTTAAAATCCTTTGCCATATAGAGGCATGAGAATATCAACAGCAAGTAATGTAGCAAACACAGACTTGACTGGGGTTCAGTTTCTCTAGTTTTGGTAGTGTGAAAAATGAGGTTTTTCAACTATGTTGTAGGTCACTCTTACACACTGATAAGTATTACTTGCTGTGGCCACAGTTCATGTCCTCATAGATTTCTGCTTTATACCTAGAAGCTAGTTGTAAAAATGCTGGTGATCCCAATTGTGGGGCAAATGAGATCTAGACTGGATGAAACCACTAGTCTGTGGAGAAGGACTTACCTGGAACAAATCAGGTGGCACTTGCTTTTTACTGAGGCGGCTCTGCACATACTCCGTGGCTGTCTTGGAGAAGGGCTGTGAGATGACATAGAAAAAGAGATGAACCTGGATGTACACCTGCTGTACAACTCTTCATCCTCTTTAAGATTACAGCTTCAGAGAGCGAGAAAACATGTCAACAAGGAGTGGAAGAAGGGGGGAAAATAGGACTTCTGGGTGACCTGTATCTCTTAAAGCAGAACAAGTTGTTCTGATACAGAAGGGTGGGTGTACAACCTATGTGCCTCTCCAGATGTTTTTGAACTCTATCACTCACTAGCCCTAGCCAGCATAGCAAATGGAGAGGTGATGAGAGATGCTGTGTAACATCTGGAGGTCTATAAGCTACCCCATTTATTCTAAAGAAATGAGGAACAATAGTCCATCTTCTGTTGCCACTACAGCAAAGCCATGATTTGCTGTCCTAGATGGCTACCTATGACCTATGACTTGGGGACATTATATTTTGGGGCTACAATTCCAAGAAGCCATTCAGCCAGTATGGCCCTTGGTTGTGCAGGAGAGAAGACTGGAAGTTTTAGACTAAAAAGTAATTTCTCCAAGCTCTGCCTAACACTTCACCGAGAGTAAGGCCAGCCCTGAACAGGAGAAAGAGACACTGATTTCAATAGTGGATGAAAAATAGAGAAAGAGAGCTGGGATGGGCTCTTCTCAGGGAGTCCTGTGTGCATTTCAGTGGGTGCTCACTCAAAAGTACTTCACCTGTGGCACTGGTGGCCAAAAAAGCCAATGCAGTACTAAGCTGCACCAACAGGAATATAGTATCCAGACTTAGGGCTGATCTACACCTAAGTATGTTATGAAAAATGCTGCAGATTTTTGCACATTCACATCAATGATTGTCTTCACTTTCCTGTGCAAATTTGCATCTATTTGCAACTATTCACTGTCCCACTGCTGAATCTATCTGAACAGAAGGCAGCTACACGTGCAGTAACATACATTTCTGCAGATTGCCATGGATCCTCTGATAAAAACTGCTAATACTTTTTCTGCAAAGTTTAAGCCCCCCCACCCGCGGCAAAAAGCCCAAATTCCAGCAAAATATATGCAGCCAGATTTCATTCTATCTGGCTGGGATTAGGAATATTTTAATCATGTAGACTAGCCCTGAGAGAAGTTAGGGTACAATAAATTATGATTTGGTTAAGGCCTCAGCTGGAATACTGCGTCGACTCCTGGGAACCACAAGTTTTATGAGGAATGGCTACTGGAGTCAGTTAGGTTTAACTTGAAAAGATGACTGAAACAACCTGAAGGGATACTGTGCAGAAACAACCAGAAAGGATATCATGCAGAAGCTTGCCCTCTAGTGCTCCAGAGATCAGGACACAGAATAATGAATTTAAACTGCAAGAAAGGGGATTTCATATAAACATTAAGAAGAACCTACTACCAGTAAGATCTGCTGGACAATGACTGTCTTGGAGGGCAGGACACTCTCCTTCACTGGAGGTCTTTAATCAGAGATTGTATGGCCCTCTTTCAGGAGTGCCTGAAGCTTTGTAATCCTGCACAGCAGGAGGGTGGATTAGATGGCCTTTGGGTTCACACCCAACTCTATGATTCTATGGCTAGCTCCTCCTAATCAGTCTGTGTAGAATTATTTTTGGAAGAATCTCATTCAAGGTGCTTAAAACAGGTTTTTTAAATCAGTTGTGAATGGACTTATCAGACTCTCCTACATGACAGACAGCATGCAGAACACTCACGTGAGAGCAGGACAACAGCTCCTTCATGATATATGTGTCAAAGATTTGGCGGCTCTTAACAGCTCGGTCCTCATCAGAATCCAGCTTCTCATACTTTTTGATCTGGAGAGAATGGACAAAGTCACTTCAAAGGCAAAAGACAACAG
This sequence comes from Urosaurus nigricauda, assembly GCA_034509955.1. Lineage (NCBI taxonomy): Eukaryota > Metazoa > Chordata > Lepidosauria > Squamata > Phrynosomatidae > Urosaurus > Urosaurus nigricauda. Next base: position 124,249,016 of record JAOEGL010000001.1, on the reverse strand, counting down.
AGTTTCAGTAATGTGATCCTTTCCACTACACACTCCCTATAGACAGAGGACCCCACAAAAGATGTAGCACTGATGTCTTCAGCATCCAAAGAACCTGAAACCTGTTCTTGCAAAAAAGTTTTCAAAACATATTTTCTTAGAATATTTTCCCTATAGTTAGAAGGGTACAGATAAAGGTAGTGGTGTTGACAAAAATGGCACAGACGTAATGCGACAGGAACTTAATTTAGACAGTGAGTGAAGGAATTTGATTGCATACTGAAAGCTCACAGTAAAAAAAAAATCATTTCTTCTCCTTGTTTTACATCTATTTTTAATTTCTTTTCAAAAATTAAAACAGATGAAGCCCTATACACATAACACTTTATACTCTGTGTGTGTGTGTGTGTGTATGTAAAAACAAAGGACTCTTGTCTGGCTTTTGGCCCCATAAATCACATATATGAACTTTATAGCCCTGCAGATATCTTCTGCTAGCCCTGGCCAGCATCTCCAGGGGTGACAAGGAATGCTGGGAGCTACAGTTCAACATCTGAAGGGGCACAAAATTCCTATCCCTGAGATAAATTAAATTTTTTTGTCATTTTCAAATTTTCAAACTAGAGTTAGATTTTTTGGGATTTTGACAAAGCTACTATCTAGGTCACAAACCAGAGATTCCTCACGTACCTTTATTTTCTCAGCTAAACATGAGAAATTGTTTCTCACTGATTTCCCCCTGGGTCTTTCACTCAGCTTCAGTGCAGTGAACAAGACTCCACTTATACAGTCAAAGGGAGAGATAAAGGTTGTGAGAAACCACTGTTGCTTCACATCTCAAAATATGCTAGATATTTAAAAGGTTCACTGGGAACATATAAGTTGGGATCTAACCAATTAAATCTTCTAAGCAAGATTCTGCACTGTGCAGAAGAGTTAAAACTGTAGGCTCCATCCCCTATCATGTGAGAGCACCAAGATTTCCTTTGCCTCTCTTCTCTCTACACTGCATACCTAGTGGAGGAAACCCGAGGAGTTGGAGGTGATGAAAGTAGGGCAGGAGGATCCATTCCATTAACATATGCTCCACTGGCCAATGGATAGCACTGGATGCACCACATGTCCATTCCCCAATTCCCTCCTTCTGAAACAGATCTATTTCACTTCTGAAAAGGACTTCCTATCATCCTGAAACTAGTTTGGGTGAAGGGTCTCTCCCCATCTCAAAGGAGGAAACTGAAACCTTTGTGTGTCAGGCCCAAGAAAGAAATCCTGGTTTAAATACACTCGAGGAACAAGAATGTTCTTGTCTGACAATCAGAGCCTCACCTCTTCATAGAATTCCACCAGTGGTTTGGCTTCTTCCACCTGATTCAAGCAGAAGTCTCGGAACAGCAGGAACCCTAGGAGGTACACAACAGTTTTTAACAGTTGGAGACAGACGTTCCTCTACTTCCTTCCCCAAAGTACGTTAGTTGCTCCAGTCTCTAGATATGGGGTAAGCAACTTGGCATGGTTTCACCACCAAACAAAAATAAAACTGGAAATTATTTCCTTTCCAGTTTCTTTTTTACTCAGATTTTGGTCTTTCCGAAATGGGGAAGGGGAGAAGTAAAACTTCCACATTTGAGCCCATTTTAAAGTAAAAAGAATCACTTTTTTAAAATGGGAGGGGCTTCTGGGAGCTAAGTAAATGTCCTGGATTGCTCCAGGGGTGGCATATAGCAAGTGGAGCTGAACTTTCCCCAACTTTGCTCTAAAACATGGGTAGGAACTTCTTTCAGCCCAAGGGCTAGATTCACCTCTTGGAAAGTGTCAGGGGACCAACCCCCAATGATGTAGTGGTTTGAGCATTAGAATATGACTCAGGAGATCAAGGTTCAAATCCCTGCTTGGCCACATAAGCCCATTAGATGACCTTGAGCAAGTCAGACTCTCATAGCTTCAGAGAAAGGCAAAGGCAAACTCTCTCTGAACATAACTTGTCCAGACAGGGCTGCCCAATGATAGGGTCGCTTTAGGGCCACCATATTTATCTTATCTTTTCCTCCTCAACATTTTATGTTTGTCTGCAAAATGCAAAAAGACAGGAGAAGTGCAAGGAAAACACTGGAGGATTAAAAATGGAAGATCACATCATCTACATCCCTCATAAAATTGTGTGAAAGAGGAAAGACAACTATTCAATAAAGGCCTCATCTGGAAGCACTCCAAGTCAACCTGGATGTTCTGTGTGTATATATGTATATATATATGTGTGTGTGTGTGTGTGTGTGTGTGTGTATACACTAAGGAAACAGGACACAATGCTGCTGACATGGCAAAGCAACTTGTTTTCTTTTTTTTCTTTCTTTCTTTTTCTTCTGCAGGTAAACGGACCACAGGAGGCAAAAGGCAGAAGCTACAGTCTCTCATTTCCGTAACACTTTTTAAAAAGATATATGCAACATTTCAGAGTTGTAACCTCGCAACCCCATAATACAGGATTGTGGCAATGCCCAGCCACATGTGTTTGTCTATGCAGGATCTGGTATTCAAAGACACGTTGCCTCCAAATATGGAGGTTTCAGCCTACAGCTGGTGATGGATGTCTCTTCCAACAAACTGTCTTATCCTTTTCTTTCTTTCTTTTAAAGCTATCTGAGCTGGTGGCCATTACTACATTTTTAATGAGTAAAGACACTGTGCCTTTAGCAGCAATGGAAGAGAGAAAAATCAATTTATCTGAAGAGGGTTTTTTTAACCATAACAGATCACCACACTGAAGAAAGTTTCATCTCTTAACTTCTGCCAGTTAAACCACTAATATGGATAATGAACCTCCATGCAAAACTAGCAACTGCAGACACCTAATTTATTTTTAGAGTCATAAATACACATTTTAATATTCTTTTTGTTTTTCTCAGAATGTACAATAATTTTGTAGACTCAGTTAGAAAAACCTGGGATTCCTAATATGACCACTAGACCTTAAAACAGGAGATACTTCTCCTCATTGTTTACTCATGTCAGGAAAGGCTTCATGTGCTTAATTTTACAAACCTTAATTAAATGCACAAGAACAAAGCCAGTAGATTGCTTGTGTTTGCTGTTTCCTCTCTCAAAGCTTGTCTTCACAACTCACACATGCTAGAAAGTTACTGTAACCTAAGCATATTCATGTACAGTAAGTGACAGAAACCTACTTGTTAGTCATAACAAGTGACTGACCATAGCTTCACAGTCTGTGTATATGTACATCTCCTTAAAAAATTATAATTCATAAAGTTGCCTGTCCATAATCTTAAAACATAGAAATACAGACATCCAAATTATCAACAGCAAGTTACTAAATGAAAAGGGACAGTTGAAAAAGGCTGAACCCCACATTTGGGGGAACATCTGCTAACTTCTCAAGCATATATAGATGAACTTCCACCTCTCCTCTCTCCCAGGCTGAGGGATGTGGTCCGCAGCATCCACCTCAGTTTGCGGCTAAACGGTTCTTGCTTCAAAACCCTTCCCCCATGCTATGCATGCCCCATGCCTAGGTGAGAGGGGAGAGAAACAAAGCTAAAGGACAGTTGGGAAAGCAATGGGGAATAAGGAGCATGCTTGGGCTGGGGGTTTAAAAATGGGCCATGTCATGCAGAAACCACAAGTGGGTGTGGGAGGAAGCAAGAGTGTTTCCTGTTGGGGCGGGGAGTAGCAACGGAAAAGGGAAACAGCCTTGAAAGCAGACGCCTGGCACAATATGGACAACAAACCAGTGTCGCCCAACAAGTCCTTAGCCAGTTTGCCACTCAAGCCTCCCGAACCTGCATTTTCCTCAACTTTTATCTATCGAGTTCTGTTTGCCACAACCTCCTTCCAGCTATTCCTAACCAGGGCTTCTTGATTATTCTGTTTTCTGATAAAGACAGAGTGGCAGGATGTGGGTGGCTTTTAACCCTTCTTTCCAGGTCTTTAACAAACTAACTAACAGAAACTGAGCAGGTGAAGTTTTCTCCATCCTTCAATTTACTCATTTACTGGAGAGTAAAAGTTTCTTCAATAGATGAATTATATAGTGCTGAGATTTTTTTTAAAAAAACTTTTTTCAATATTGTAGCTGTTTTAAATGTATTTTTGGGATTTGGATTTGAAAAGCACAATAAAAATGTCACACCACATACAATTCTTTTACAAATTTGATATTTTTTGTCAATTCAGTTGTTATTCAGCTTTGATTGTGTGTGAATATGGATGTTCAAGTTCAATTTATTTTAGTGCTTTTGAATTTATTTTTGTGTATCATATCAGATAACTGAAGTATTTTGAAAGTCTATTAGAAAACTTTAACCCTTTTTTACTCTTTGCAGGATAAGGCTTTGCAGGATCGTTTCGTTCAGTCACATATTACATCACAGAAACATCAAAGCAAGTTATGTGAAAACTGTACATGATAGAGCAAATCTCAGGTCATTTTTGGATTTAGAATGCCAAATTCTTATAAAACCATCATACATTTTTAAAAAGTCTTTATGATGCTTAATATTTCACGCTGGTGTTATTCCTCCCTGTGCATCTGTTAACAGCACAAGATCCCTAGCCTGCCATTCCTACTTCCCTATGCCCAGAAAGGCAATTTCACCAAATGCAGAATCTCTGCTGCTTACTGTGATGAGAAAAGATACAGATGATGATACAAGAGCACATGGGAGGGAGGGGGTTTATGGTTAAAAAGTCCCTAAAGCAGGGCTGGGGAATATAGATCCTCCAGATGGTAGATTTGCCATAGTCAGCCTGGCTAAATGTGGGATAGGATGTAAGTAATACTGCATCAACATCTGGAGGGCCCAAAGATCCACCCTCTGCCCTAGCAGGAGAACACCCTCAGGCCTTAATCCAGGGATGGAGAACGTATGCCTCTCCAAATGCTGCTGGGTCATCACTCCCACCATCCTTGTCAATAAATTTGCTGGCTGTGAATGGATCTGAATGGTGTTACAGGAACCACATGTGCATAGCCACACCTTAGCCCACCCAGGTGCTTTAAACTCTATTCACTTCCAATGTCTCTCAAGAGAAGAAAATGGTCCACACATTACCAATAAAAACAGAACAGGCACTCTCACAGACTACACAAGAGGAAGCAGAATTTTTTTTGCTGACCTCGGCAAATCTTCCCCCAATCCCCTGTTTGTCTAGCTCTCACTTCATCTCTTCTAAGGGTTTTACAAACTGTGTTTGGTAAATAAGGTTAACCATACCCAAAGGAGGAGAGGGCTTCTGCATCCTATTTCAGGCAAGAAAATGTTGATGTTGCACAATGTTTACTACTACTACTACTACTACTACTACTATTTATTTCTAACCCACCCCTCTGAGCGAGCAATTGTGGCGGGGTACAACATTTTAAAACATATACAGTTAAAAAATTGCAATCTATACAATCCATACGCACCTCCCACCCCTTAAATCAGGATTAAACTAAGTCATAATTAAAACAGTATCAAATCTAAAAAACAACACTAAATCTTGAGGTCCAACGAGGCAGCCAGATGTTAATGGGAGATGGAAGGAGCTAGACGTCATTCAGGCAGCAGGAGGGTTAGCTACTATCCGGGAAGGCCTGCCGGAAGAGATGCGTCTTGGTCGCTTTCTTAAAGCCATCCAAGGTTACAATAAGACTCATCTCATCCGGCAGGTCGTTCCACAGCCTGGGAGCAATAGCAGAAAAGGCCCTCTGGGAGGTCTGTGACAGCCTAGTTTTGATAGGCTGTAGCAGGTTCCTCCCAAAGGACCGTAGTGTACGAGGAGGCTCATATGGGAGGAGGCGGTCCTTAAGATAGGTTGGACCGAAGCCATGTAGGGCTTTAAAGGTTAAAACCAACACCTTGTACTGTGCCCGGAAACCGATCGGCAGCCAGTGGAGAGATTTAAGCACAGGTGTTATATGCTCTCTCCTCGGTGTACCAATAACTAATCTGGCTGCCATGTTTTGGACTAACTGAAGTTTCCAGGTTAGGCACAAGGGTAGCCCCATGTAGAGTGCATTACAGTAGTCCAAACGTGAGGTAACCAGCGCATGTACCACCGTCTCCAGGTCCCTCACTTCCAGGAAAGGGCGCAGCTGGCGTATCAGCCGAAGCTGATAACAGGCACTTCTGACTGTTGCATTCACCTGACACATCATGTGAAGTGATGAGTCTAGAAGTACCCCCAGGCTGTGAATAGAGTCCTGTGAGGAGAGTGTGACTCTGTCGAGGACTGGAAGTTCTATTCCCAGACCTGGTTTCGGGCCGGTGACTATTACCTTTGCAGAATAATGCCATCAAGGCCATGCCTATACTGCAGAACAAATTTGGCTTATTGTTGGGGCTTCTGGATCCACAGGGATCTGCTCGGCACAACCAGCAGCACTGTCCATATATTCCCTTGGGTAAACAGCTTGCATGGCCCAAGATGCTTCCTCTTGTCCTCTTTTTACCCCCTGCCCCAATCTACAATGGCATGCAGTCCACACGCGCAGGGATTTCTCTGAAGTTTCCAGTCTGATTCAAAGCAAATAGGGATTCTTTTTACTCCACAGACTTGCCCTGGAGCATGGATTGGGCTTGTGTTCTGCTCATATGGGCCCTGTACGTTGGCTAAACAGGTCAGCATGGGAACAGGGTGGGAACATTTCTTTTCCTCCCTGTGGACAGAGCCCAAGAAGCCTTCCAAAATTCCCTCTCACACACAGCTGTTAAAGGTACAGAATAACTTGCCCCCTCTGCATCTGCCAACATAACCAAAAGAGAAAATACCTAACATGTTAAGAAAATGCTGTGATTCCTTTATGAGGGAGAGGCTGCTATTGAGTTTGTGCACTCTGTCAATGTTTGAGGACTTCTCAAAGGTGGACTGGTGCATACACTTCTTATTATCCTGTCCTTCATTAGAGTATTTTCTGAAATGGACTAGGCATTTTCAGGTAAGTAGACATAATGGGGAATGTATTTCTCTCCTGGTTTTGTTTGCTTTAAGTACCTTTCTTATTTCCCTCACCATTCTTTTTCTTCTCCTTCTTCACCCACAGGACTTGCTAACCTGGAAGGCCCCTACATCCTTTGAGGGACTGTGTGTAAACTGGTGATACACAACAAAAGGTCTTGTATCTAAGTTATACAGAAACCTCATAGAAATATGACTTAAAACAATACTCAAATCCCAGCGGGAGAATGAACAGAATCTTACCTTTACTGAAATGCAATGGTCAAGAATATGGAACTCATTCCCCTTTCAATCAGTGTTAATATTAATAACAGACTTGCTCTCTTGTGCTACAAATGAATAAGGTAACACTGGGTTCTCAATGGTTGGATGTAAGGGCAACTTCATTGAGATGAGAATCCCCCTAACAAAGTGCAACTATGATAAAAAGAACCTATACTTATTGCAACTTCTCCCTGTCATAAAACCCAGAAATCTTTTTCAGGTCAGAAACTGGAATCCAAAAAGGTCAAAATCATATATTGAGTAAGTTACCTCCACAACAGCTCTGCATACACTCAGTCCTAAAAGCTTCACAGATATTTCCTCCCTCTGCCAGGCCCACCAGACCTCAGAAAAGTGTGTCTAGTTGAAGTCATGACCAAGGCAAAGTTTATTTCATACTCACCAATCTTCTGACAAAATATCTTTTCAAAGGTCACTTCACCCCGGTCCTCCAGGTATTTCTGCATAACACTGCGGATACTGTTAGGAGAGAAAGCACAGAATGGAGATGAGCTTCGGAAGCTCCTTTTTATCTTGACATGTTCATCTCTAGACATATTTTGCTTAAAGACAAGGTAAGGGGCAGCCTAGCCAATTTAATCTTGTAGATACCACATCAGGCTTTGTTATTTTTGCTGCAACAGACAGAAAGTGTTGCTCCTCCAAAGGTTGTTCCTTCAAAAGCAGCTTTCTTCAATCTTGTGCCTGCTAGGCACTGGGCAACACTAAGATATCATCCCCGACCACAATGCCTAATGGTTCTGCTGGAGGACAAAAGGAATGAGCCCAACACCTCTAGAAGAAAGCTGTCTTGAAGAATCATTCTCAACTACATTACCAGCAAAAAGCTTGCAGAGAAGACCAAGAATTGAGGAAACAACTTTTTTTCTGAACTACAACTGCCAGATTCCTCCAGCCACTGAGAGATTCTAAGAAATACAATCCAAAAAATAACTTTCACAGAATCTGGGATATAGCTGCTACTGGATATTCTAGAATTCACTTCTCTGGTTTTTTTAAAGAGTGCTGTTCTTCCCTGAAACTAATTAGAAACAGAATCAAAAAGATTAAAAGGGCAATCTCTCATTCAAACAGGTAAGAAAAAGGATGTTTGTTTTTTAAAAAAAGATGCAGCCCAGACATAAAATTCAGAGGTCAATAGCTCTTTCTTGATCCTGTGGATGGTGGTGCATGATGACTGTTCTTAGTTGGTAGAGAAATTTGTTTGGTTTTTAAAAAGATCTGGCTCTTCTAGATTGATACAAACATCTAGATGATTTGGAACAGAAACAAACTGAAAAAGCTTCAGACAAAAAAACAAGCAATGAAAAAAATTGACCTGAGTAGAAGGAAATGGGAAAACTCCTCGCTAGAGAAGTAGACAATCCAATTCAAAGGCTAGGGGAGCTTCTTCTGAATCCACTCACTTTCACTGAAGGTCATGTTTGTTTGCTCCTTCCACTTAGTTTTTCCTTCTAGCAGGGCTGGGGAGTAGGAGCAGGAGTAAGGAATAAAGGAGTAAGAGGTTTTTACAGGGGTAGGAGTAGGAATAAGGAGTAACAAAATGTATTTGTTACTTCTTATTCCTGTTATTCCTGTTATTTGTACATGCAAACACCATTTTTATTTTTTATTTTTATTGAGGAGTATAGTAGGAGTAGGAGTAACATTAAAAAAAATCTTACTCTGGAGTAGGACAAGGAGTAACCCCAAAATCACCACTACTCCCCAGCCCTGGTTTCTAATGACCAAGAAAACAATACACACATACACATACAAAACGCCAAGCAAGAAATCAGGAAGGAATATCCTTGGATAGAGAATGAACCTGCAATTTCAAGGTCCAAAAGTACACTGACTAATTTCAAAGATGAGTTGGCAAGATTTCTATGTGGCAGCAGAGAAAACACTATAGACTGTCTGGCTGCAAGACAGAATGCCATGTTGGGTTAATATATGACAAAGAACTGGAACTCAGTTTTGTAGGAGTTTGCTGTGGATTTCTCTTTTAGATATTAACTGGCTGAGCAGCACATATAGCACCTCTGTGGTGAAATTTTCATCCCCCCCCCCCTTTGTCCCCATGGAAGATAACATCTTGAGCAACTTCAAGCGTAAGCACTTGTATCTTAATCATAAACATAGCAGAAAAGTAGCCATAGCATACTCTTCATTCAATTCTAATTGTGTTTATTTGAAAATTCCATGGAATTATTTTCAGTTATTTGCTTCTAACCCTGTTTACTTATAAGGAAGGTCCACAGACATAAGGAGGATTTGCTTACAATGACGTATGCTTGCATTTACAATGCTAGCCCATTTCTAGAGGGAAGCTTTTGTGAAAAGGTCTTGTCAGTTTTTAGAAACTAGCTTATCGGATCACTTGACAAGTGTTGCAAAGTCAGCATTCCTGGCACCTATAATCCCCCCCCCCCCCCCCGCACAAACACAGTGATTGTACAGACCTTTAAATTCACTGAAACAAACATGGAGGAGCAGGTGAAGGAAGCACAGTTACTGTGGGACAAAAAGTAGTAATTGTTGTGCTAATCTCCTATGCTTACTGGTATGTCTTGCCTGAGATACTTTGCTACAGTGGAAATAACATCATTTTGATGTAATTAGAATCCACTGGTAAAGCTTCCCTTGGGCCATTTAGGCTGCAGGTGTCTTCCTGGGTAAGGGGAGGAGTGTGCACAGTAGTTACATTCTGAATGCTTTCTCATGGGAAATCCCTTCTTAGAAAAAGAGCACAAGATGGCAGCTCTTCCCTCTGACACACATTCTTCTTTTCTAGTTTTTCATGGTGGAGAACATTCAAAGGTACAGGTCCCTCATATGAAGTAGTATAGCCTGGAGTTGGGATAATACAGTACATAATTTGCTTCTGCAGAATGTATAAGCAGTTAACCTCACATTCTAGGTATTGAAAAAAACAACAACTCAACAACCTCATATCATCAATTAGGAAACAGAGAGAACAGAAGTTTTGGTCTGGAGACTGTTGTGTCATCTTTAGACGATGATAGAAAGATGTTCTTTATTTACTTCTCTGTCCAAAGAGATTTGCTGACCAGTAAATATAATATTTGCTGTCTGAGCCTGATTCTGGCTTCTACAGAAGGATATTAAAGATCCTATGGGAGTTTAAGGCTGCACATATATCCCCCCACCCCCAAGGGATAAAGCTCTGCCTGACTCAATGAGACACTTTCCTTCTGCCCTCAAAGGGAGGGGAGCCAAAATGAATGGTTTCTTGGATTTTGTCCATTAGTAAATAACAGGAATTTTTTAGGCCTCAGTAACCCCCTTCTAGGGACTTATGAAACAGGAGGCATTTCTTGGTACAAAGTGATTTTAGGGGCTCTGGATCCTCATGCCAATGATCTAGAAGGAAAAGAAGATCCTATGATTGAGTAGGGTATAGGAAAAGTATGGTTGTATTTCTGGTGTCTGCTGCTGCTATGGGACTGGGCTAACACGTCTCCATGACAACTCTCTCCAAAGGGGCAGGACCAGTTGAATGGCACTATTAATATTATTACATAAAGTGCCTTGTGTAGAAAAAAGACTTAACACTCATTATCTGGCTATTCTTGCAGTGTTCTGGTAAGGTAGGAAAACGGGGGGCAAAACAGATGGGCAGGAAAAAGTGGCTTGAAGCTGCCTTTTCTGAAGCCACACTGAAACCCCACCAACTGCACCGCCAGATCCCAAGGCAGTTGGAATGTTCATGTCATGATCACAGGACATGGCTTCAAGCTAGGAAGAAGCGGGGAAAAGCTGCTTCTTTTTGAAATGGCTTTTCTATGATAAGGACACTTTTCTGCTGGCTTCAAGGCATGTGTCATCTAAACACCACACCTGAAAATACCTCTTTTTGCCTGTCTGTTTAGCTTCAGGATTGCTATTCCCTTTCTGTGCTGAGTAGGCAGTTGAACTTGGGTCTCCAAGTTTTAAGACAGCTGCTCTGTGCCAAAAAAACACAGCTTTATTTAAACCAGTTTTGCAAAAAAAAAAATGTTAAGCACCATGTTCACCTCTGGTGAATAAGAATACACCTCAGGCAAGCAAGAAAAAGCTTTACAAAAGGTGGCTTGTTTAAGCCACAGATGACCAACATATGCTCGTGTGAGGGCAGTACAGAAAACACACTGTTGTTAGGCTTGTAAATTTTGTGTTAATTACAGGACTGATTTTGGTCCTTCCAAGGACAGTCATTGAAGTTGAAAAGGCAAGCACTGTTTGATAAGCAGCTGATACCCAAGGCTTTAGAGAACTGGTCCTGATGTTCTGATTCCTGTCTCAGTTTCTCCTTTAGAAGATAGGATACAAGATAAAGGCAGATGAGGCCTATGGAGAAAGTCAGCTCCCTTGAGTTCCTCTTACACAGACTCTTAATGAGAGGCAGTTACTACTAAAAATAATCAGCCAGCTGTTGACAATGCTCTTATTCGCTTAAAGGCCATTGGGGAGGAAGTGGGAAGTTGCTTGCAAGTATCCCTGGGCATCTGAGCTGGTTTATTATTATTATTTTTTTTTATCTTTAGGCGCTTGTGGATTGGAAGACAAGAGAGCCTGACTACAGTACTTCAGGGAACACTGGCTGGCTTCATACCCAATCACAAGGAAAGGAAATGAATGCACAGAAAATATTTTGGTTCCCTTGACAGGAAAAACAACACTGCGTACTGCAGCAAGGAGCAGAGCAAAGACTTCCCTTACCCTTTTTAAAATATCTTCTCCCTCACCCTCTGATGACCCCTCTGCATCTGGATTCTGTCCTCTCATCAATGCCATAACCACACTGGCTCTGATACAATTCCAGCCCCTAAACAAAACCTACAAGAAAAGGCAAAGCTGTGGAAGGTGGAAAAGCCTCAAGATATAGGTCGCCAGAACTCTCATTCTCTGTGACAGCTGCTTATACTGCAGTGGATCCAACAAGTCTACACCCACAGGTGAGACTCTTTCCTAGCAGCAGAAAGCCATTTCTTCTTCTGACACTAGCCACAAAGGGTCAACTAGCAAGATGCTGGAGGAAATGCAGTTTGTCGGAGCTTATGAAAGGAGGCTGATGGGAGGGACTTAGAAAATGTTCCATAGTGGGAGACAGGAAGGTATTCCCTTCCTTGACCCCTGATTCTCCTCCACACAAAAACCAACAACATACCACACTAAGCTCAAGAGAGATGGACTCAATTCTATCCTAAGCCATGAAACCCACTGAATGATCACTGCTAGTCACAAAGCTTGACTTAACATAACTCTAGGATTGTTACTATGAAGATAACAAGGGGAGGTAAGTAGATGTACCTTACATCATTGGAAGAAGTGGGGTATTATGCAATAAATAAACAAAGTACTAAGACCACCTCTCAGTTTCATTCATTTCCATTTGGAACATCTATTAGAGCCCCCTGATCCTAATTTTTCATAATAGAGGAAAGGGCAATTGGATGGTTGGAAATCTAGATTCAAATCCCTACTCAGCTACAAATCTCAGTAAGAAATTGTGGCTCAGTTGCTGTGTCTTGGTCTAATCTAGTGGTTCTCCACATTTGCTTGTCCTAATGTTTTGGACTTCTGTTTCCCAAATCCCTGAACACAAGCTATGCTAACTGGCTATGCAAGCCAGAACCGATAGGAGTGCAGTCCAACAGAATCTGGACCTTCAATTTTTCTCACCATTGCCTTGGAGGAGAAGCAGGACAAAAATTACACACACACACACACACACACACACAAATATTCCTACTATTAGAGTAATGAACACAGCTCTGATGCCCTTCCAGCAGCTCTGCTGAGGTTTCTTCTGCAGAAACTCTGTCCTTTTTCTATCATTTCTATTCTGACCAGCCGACTGAGGATGCCCTTCTGTTTCCACTTGAGGTAGGAAAATAACCTTTGGAGAATGGGAGCCCCACTCTAAGCTCCAATGGTGTGCTCTATATTGAACTCCTTCTACACTGCCTATAAAGCGAAGCCCTTGGATCAACTGCCCACAAACGAAAAGAGGGATTTCTGGGACCATACTGCTTGTGGCTTCTATAAATCATGCCTACCTATGTAATGATGCGCTGTGACTGCTCTGTCTCTAAAAATATAGCACAGTAATCTGTGAATAGAGCTGCCTCTGCTGTGCCAAGAGCACAACTTCTATAATGCAAGCAGAGAAATTAGTACTAAGCAAAACCAAAAAACCAAAATCATCTTCTGAATCTTGCCTTTTTTAAAAAAATTAAAAGGAAATCCCTAGTCCTTTTGATATATAAGAATAAGGTTAAATGTGGAACCCTGGTCAAACATGACAATGTGGGGTAGAACAAAAGAAGCAAACTGAATATCCAGTGGACTGGGTAGGGGTATTGAATTTCCAGTGATCAAGATGTGGGATTTTGTACCCTACAGTGTTTTTTTTTTAACTTTTCCCTATGACTGCCCAATACAGAACGAATTATCTAAGTGCAAAATTTGTACATTGTACTGCAGAACAGGTAGTCTTGCTCTATTTCTCATCCAAATCCACTTTCCTCCATCTTATGACTTCATCTGGGCTGTGCCTGAGGCCTATGCATCTGATTTGTTCAGATGTGGGGAATTAAGAATTCCTTCTGCCTCCACCTTATTGTGCTCTCTTCAAGCCTAGTCAATTCAGGCATTTCCTCTGTTTTTATCCTCAATACCTTCCACAATAGAGAGCATTTGGGGGGGGGGGGGTCACACTTTAAAATCTGAAAGTTTCGTACACCAAGATGGGATGAAACAGACTGTATAGATTTCCCCTCACCTACCCCTAAAGTAAATCAATTCCAATTTCATTTTCTAGCTGATATCTTAAACCTGTCTAGCACAGCTCTGTTTTTATCTTTGACAACCCAACATTATACTCATTAGTCCAGCTGGGAATATTTCTGCATCTCACTAAGCTCCATGCTGTGACTATGACAAGATCTCCCTGTAGGCTTTTTAATCCCTAGTCGTCTTCACAGGGCACGTCCTTGCTTCCACAGTGTCAATCCATTCCTTTGAGTATTTTAACGTTGTTGTCATTTTTTCCTAATAGGCAAATTTCAAAATTGTCTCTCTCTAAAATGTGGTCTACAGTCAAGATTATATCTTATTTCCCCTCCCATGAAACAGAAGTGGCTACTGATTTAGGACAATACAGAAGAGGGCCATCAAAATGTGACAAGGGCTGAAGCAATGCTCTGTGAGGAATGGCTGAGGCTCTCTAACTTGGAGGGGGGAGGTGATGACAAGATAATGGTGCATAACATTATGCACAGGGAAGAGAAAGTCAGCAGGGTGCAGTTTTTCTCAGAACACAAGGTCATCCAGTGAAGTTAAATGGTGGGAAATTTAGCAACAAATAAAAGGCGTCACTTCTTCACAGAGTGCACAATCAACCTATAGAATTTGCTTCTTCAGCATACAGTAAGGTCCACCAAAGTACAGCTTTAAAAGAGACTAGCCAAATTAATGGAGGATACAACCATCAATGGCTTATAGTCATAACAGCTATATTCTGCCAAGGTAGAATGCCTCCGAATGACTACTGTTGGAATGTTGTGCTGGGCTCCATAAGGTTTGGGTCTGATCCAGTACAGCTCTTCTTATATTCTGGCTGGTGTACAGAGGAGAAGAGCAAGCAGGAAAACCTACAGTAATCCTGTCAAGAAACGCTATGTGTGCTTTTGGCACAAGCAGCTGAGTGAGAGGTGACACAAACCTGAATGAGGCAGGACAAATAAGATTTAGATTTGCAGCACCAAGATAGTACTCCTAAGATGCCCTCAAGGCTGCATGACTCAGGCTAGGGAGGGCTGCTAGGAGGAAGCTATTGAGATGGGGAGCAATAGAAAAAACTCAGCTTTTTTGGTTTCCCCTACCTTAAAATAATTTCCTCCTTAGGTTACACAATGTCACCTAAGAAGTTCCCACGTGGGCACTTCAACACTGAAAAGCAGCAGACATGTGAAGAGCACAAAGACTGCTGGGACTGCCATGGCAACACATTTGCTTTATCCTCTGAAAGAGGAGCTGCCATTTCTTGCTCCAAGAGTTCTTTTTGGTCCTCCTCAGAGACCATCTCTCCATCCCTCTTTCCTTCAATGGAAGGGGAGCAGGGAAAGTTCTGTCTCCACAGATTTCCCCCTCATCAGCTGAGAAAACCCAAGGTGACAGGCTGGAATGGTGAAGGGTGGTGCAGACCAGGTGTCAAATGAAGGTGGAAGGGTGGGAGAAAGATTGAGGAGGCCTGTCCTTTGGGCCCAAGTGCTAAGGGTGCAGGATGCCTCTTGGGCCCAGCTTTGCAGCCCTTGGTAACTGCTGCTGGAAAGCAGAACTATAGGTTGGTCAAACTGAACTGTGGTCCTCTAACCCACATGGATGACCAAGCAGAATTTTTTGGGCCAATGCTTTCCAGCCACCCTCGCCTTTTGTGTCACTTGTGAAGGAGACCCTCAACATTCATCAGGGACCTTGCCAAAATCTATTTCCCCTTATCTGTCTTAAGAAAAAGCTGCAGGCCCGTGACCTTGCAGTGCATTTGCACAGCCGTGTGACGTTCGCTAGCTGAATTCAGAGCTGCCACAATGGTGGTCCAAGAAGGCCTGGGAGCTATGGATGATCACACAGCCCATCCAGGGCATTGGAGGAATACACTGCTAGGTGCCCTCTCTGCTCTTGTGCAGAAGCACTGGGAGGAATTCTTTTGCACAAGCAACAAAGGGCCTACTGCCTGCATAGTGAAGAGCAAAAAAAGAACAGAAGACAGTGGTTAGGGTATCACGAGAATGACCCTCGGGGCAGTGCCAGAGCCACGCTGTATCCTCTTCAGAACCAGAACATTCAGTAACACAGATGCGGGTGGCTCTGAAAAACACTATATACAGCCCGGTTTATTAGCCCTTACCTCCCACCCCCCACACACACACCGTGTGTGTGTGTGGGGGGAGGGATTGCATGTCTCACACACACACAGACACACACAATAACCATTGAATTACTCATATGGTTTGAAGATTCAGCTTACAGATTGCATGTCAGACACACAAACCAAGAAACGGCAGGCAGTGTGTGTTTGTGCATATGTGTGTGGGGGTGGGGGGGTGGGGGGTGTTTAAGATATTTTATGGTGATAGGAGAATTTTAAATTGTTGTGTTGATGGGAGGGATAACGGGTTTTATTTTGTACTGTTGTGTTTTTATTCTGCCGTAAGCCGCCTAGATCCTGACAGAGAGACGGGATGAAGATAAAATTGTATTATTATTATTATTGAATGGTGGTGGTTTAAGATTGTGACAAGTAGAGCAAATGAGTGGAGGAGGTTTGTTTCCATCCTGGATATAAACATGGGGGCTAAAGGGGAGTGCTGCTGTGGGGTGAAGGAGGGCACAAAATGCAGGGTGAGGAATGAGGAAACAGAGAGACAGGGCGCCCTGACAACCCTTCATTGGGATACATTATGATGACAACAACAAACCAGAGGGAGGGGGGGAATGCTGTTTTGGGGAGCTGTTCTCCCATCCATTTTATTTATTCAAGGGAAGTCCAGAGGGGGGCTCTTAACCAGCCTCCCAGTTACATGCCTGCAGTCCAGACACGCATCCCTTCCCCCCAAGCACGCATTCAGACGTGCAGCAGCAGCAGCAGACCCGTGTCTGGGTCTTTTATGAGACACCTGCCACCCCCCCCCCCATGTAACCCTCTGGCCCTTCCTCCTCCATCCTCCTCCTCCTCCTCACCTGGGCTCAGGCAGCACAATCTTCTTGCTGGCCCTGGCTGCAGGAGTGGACTTGCTTTTCTCCATGGCCATCAAGTAGCTCACATCGGCCAGCACAGCCTCCAAGTCGGCCATCTTGCCAGGAAATATATATATATAATATAATTTGCTTTCCTTCTTCTGCTTTCCTTCTCTGCGTCTTCTTCTCCTCCTCCTCCTCCTCCTCCTCCAACCGCTTTGGTTGCTCAGGAGGTTGCTCTTTCCTCCTCCTCCTCTTTAATCACGGGTTGGCGTTGCTCGTGTGAATGTGGGGGAGCTCAAACGCGTGTTTGAAGGAAGGAAGGAAAGAGGGGATACTATTGGAGGAGGGGGGCCTCCCTCCCGCCCCTCTTACCAAGAGACCCACATCATGATGATGATGGTGGTGGTGGTGATGGTGGTGGCTCCTGTGTTTATACAGAGGAGCCTTGCCCTACTTGCTAAAATTGCCGCCTTGTTGGGCCCCTTGGCTGCTGCTGCTGCTTCCTCCTCCTCTCTCCTCCAGGGCGGGCTTCTCCTCCTCCTCCTTCTTGGTTGTTTTGTGGAAAGAAGGAAGGAAGGAAGGAAGGAAGGAAGGAGGGACTGAAGAAGAAGGGCTGAGGGGAGGAGGAGGAGGAGGACTAGGGCTCCTGTCAACCAGGGTCTTCTTTTGAGGAGGCCACCACTTTCCCCCTCCCTCAGGATTGGAATAAATAATAAAATAAAATAATAAAGGCTACAAAGAAAGAGCCCACAGTTGTTTAATAATTATTATTATTATTAATAATAATATCTCTACAATAGTCTACCACAATGCTTCCTCCTCCTTCTGTGGATGTTTCTTTCTTTGTGTGTGTGTGTGAGGGAAATGAATGTTTGGATTAAACACACAAGTATAGGTTCACATATATATATATATATATATATATATACTGTATATATATATGTGCCTGTGTGTGTGTGTAGAAATAAAATTAATAGTTTAGGCTTTAGAGAGACCCATGATATAAAAGATATATGCCTCAAACGTGTAGTGTGTCCCTCTTTTGTGTGTGTGTGTGTGTCTCTCTCTCTCTCTTGTGTTGTTTTGCTGCAAAGGGTGGGAGAGGAGGAACTAAGGCCTAGAAACTACCACCCTCAGTTTCTTCTTTTCCACACACACAAACACACACAGTGGCCACCTTCTTCTACTTCTTCTTCTTCTTTTTCTCCTCCTCCTGCTTCAATCAACAAGGAACCAGGACAAGAAGGGAAAGGGAAGGCTGCTTGCTTTGTACAAACACACACACAAATTTTATATATATATATATATATATATATATATATATTTGTCGTTCGAGGCCGCCCTCTCCAGACTGCAGGAGGGTTTGCAAAAGGGCTCCCTCTCAAGTGGTTTTCTCTCAGGCCCAAGGAGTAAGGGGGTAGAGGAGTGATGGAAGAGGGGTTTTTTTGCAGGAGTAGGAGGAAGGAGTAACAAAATGTATTTGTTATTCCTTGTTCCTGTTGTTATATTGAACATGTGAACACCATTTATATATATATATATATGAGGAGCAGTGTTGTAAGGAAAGCAGGCTTGGACCTGGGAAGAGGGAGGAGTGAAGATAGGAGGAAGGAATATCAACAATCTGAGATATATGCTGACGACACCATAATACTGGCAGAGAACCGTTACCACCTCACAGACCCAGAACAACTACTAAAGAAAAATGAAAGAAGAAAGTGCAAAGGCAGGCCTACTGTTGGACATAAACAAAACACAAATAATGACCACCGAGGACCTTCACAAGTTCAACCTAGACAATGAATAAACAGAAATAGTAAAAGAATTCCCATTCCTGTATTCAAACGTTGTTAGAAATGGAGACTGCAGTCAGGAAATCAGAAGAAGATTAAGAATGGGGTGAATGACTATGAAAGAACTAGAAAGATTCTAAAGTGCAAAGATATTAGCCACTCTGGTTGTCTTTGTAACAGAGAAACGGGATACAAATAAAAGTTGTATTATTTATTTTATTATATACAGCTGAGCAAACAGTTAGAATCATACAAGCTATTGTATTCCCCATCAACATGGACGAATGTGAGAGCTGAACAGTTAAGAAAGTGGATAGGAAGAGAATTAATTCATTTGAGATGTGGATGTGCTGGAGAAGAGTGCTGAGGGCACCATGGACAGCCAAGAAGTCAAACAAATGGGTCCTAGAGCAGATCAGACCAGAAATCTCTCTGGAAGTCAAGATGAGTATACTGAGGCTGTCGTACTTTGGCCACATCATGAGGAGGCACGACTCACTGGAAGAAACAAGAATGCTAGGAAAGATGGAGAAGAAGGCCACATGCTAAATGGATGGACTCTATTAAGGAAGTAATGGGTATGAATTTGTAGGACCTGGGCAGAGCAGTGGCACATAGGGAGTCTTGGAGATGTCTCATCCACAGGGTCACAATGGGTCGAGATTGATTTGAGGGTGGATAACAACAACAACAACAACAAATAATAATAATAATAATAATACACTGACTCTGTTGATTGCAAGATCAGCAGGTTGGCAGTTTGAGGCCCAAGTGCTGCATGATGTGGTGAGCTCCCATCACTAGTCCCAGCTTCTGCCAACCTAGCAGTTCAAAAGCATGCAAATGCAAGTAGATACAGTAGAGTCTCAATTATCCAACCTTCGGTTATCCAACATTCTGGATTATCCAATGTTGCGGCTGCTGTGATTTCTTTAAATTTTCTGCGATTTCTTTAAATTTTCAGAGGACTGAACTGTTTATACTGTACATCACAATGTTGATCAGTGATTTCTTTACATTTACTTTTAGTGTTATTGCAATAAAACTTCAATACATTTGCAATTCATAGTGATTTCAAGGCTTTTCTTGGACCTTCCGGATTATCCAACATTTCCGGTTATCCAACTATCAGCCGGTCCAGTTTATGTTGGATAATCAACATAATGGGAAGATAAACAATGTTCTGTGCAATCACACTGGCCACATGATCACAGAGTAGTCTCTCTGACAATGCTGGCTCTTCAGCTTAGTAAAGGAGATGAGCACCACCCCCTATGGTTGGACACGGCTTGACAACCTTGTCAACGGGGAATACCTTTACCTTTATAATAGAAGTAGGAGTAATATCAAGGAAAAGTATCTTACTCTGGAGTAGGACAAGGAGGAACCTCAAAATCACCACTGCTCCCCAGGCTTGGTTTCTGTAATGGTCCCAAATACACACTGCAGAAACAATCCACTTTGAGACCGCTTTGGCTTCCCTGGCTCAATAATGCTAGGAAATTCTGGAAACTAGTTTTGTGGTAGAATTCAAAGATATAGCCTTGTTAGTCTATAGAATTGATATGTAGAGAGATCTTGTAGCACATTTTGAGACTCATTGAAAGAAAGAAGTTGGCAGCATGAAAGCTTTCCTAGACTTAAGACTACTGTATATACTCATGTATAAGTCTAGAAATTTTAGTTAAAAAATTGACCCAAAAAACCTGAGTTGACTTATCCATGTAAGTACTGTATTTTAACTCTTATTTTAAAAAGGAACCATCCACTGGTGAAATGCAAGAGGGTAATATGACCTGGAAGCACTGACCCTCATCTGTACTCTCATCCATCCAGCATTTAAAGTGAATACATCCAGCCTTTAGTAGGAGTACAAATAGTTATGCTTTCTGCTGAAATTTTGTAATTTTTGACATTGTTTTCTTTTGCTTCATCCTTTACATCCTTCATTACATGTCCCTAGGCTTTACCCTCGACTTATTCACGGGTCATATCAAAATCCCTAATGCTTGCCCCCAAAACCTGATCTCAACTTATACATGAGGTGGATTTATAGTCTGGTATATATGGTACTTCCTCAGATGCATTTGGAGGAAGTAGACTTTAGGAAATCTCATGCTACCAAATTCCTTCTTTCAGTGTGTCTCAAAGGTGCTTCAAGATCCCTCTGCATACTGTAGATCTGTGAGAGATTCAGCCTTCTCTGTCTGAGAGCTCCAGTGCCACAATAAACTACAGTACAATTCCCAGGGTTATGTGGCAATGAGCCAGGGCAGTTAAAATGGTCTCAAAGTGGATTATTGCCACAGTGTAGTTTGGGCCTAATGATGGCTTTGAAAAAATGCTTCCATCTGGATTCAAGCACTGCCTGAGGCGAGGCACTACGGGACTCCAAGGCCTAATGGGCCCCTTCGCTCCCCCCCCCTCCATCAGTGTCTAGCAGACAGTGTCCCCTCACATTTTCCCCAGAAAAAGCTGAGTGAAGTGGTATGAAAGGCAGGGAATCATAGAATCATAGAATCATAGAATCATAGAGTTGGAAGAGACCACAAGGGCCATCCAGTCCAACCCCCTGCCATGCAGGAACTCCAAGTCAAAGCATCCCTGAGAGATGGCCATCCAGCCTCTGCTTAAAGACCCCTAAGGAAGGAGACTCCACTACACTCCGAGGGAGTGTGTTCCACTGTCGAACAGCCCTTACTGTCAGGAAGTTCCTCCTAATGTTGAGGTGGAATCTCTTTTCCTGCAGTTTGCATCCATTGTTCCGCGTTCTAGTCTCTGCAGCAGCAGAAAACAAGCTTGCTCCCTCCTCAATATGACATCCCTTCAAATATTTGAACAGGGCGATCATATCACCTCTTAACCTTCTCTTCTCCAGGCTAAACATCCCAAGTTCCCTGAGGCGTTCTTCATAGGGCAAGGTTTCCAGACCCTTCACCATCTTAGTTGCCCTCCTTTGGACATGCTCCAGTTTCTCCACATCTTTTTTGAAATGTGGTGCCCAGAACTGGACACAGTATTCCAGGTGGGGCCTGACCAAAGCAGAATAGAGTGGCACTATAACTTCCCTTGATCTAGAAACTATACTTCTATTGATGCAGCCTAAAATTGCATTGGCTTTTTTAGCTGCCGCATCACACTGTTGACTCATGTTCAGCTTATGGTCTACTTGGACTCCTAGATCCCTTTCACATGTGGTCTCATTCAGCCAGGTGTCCCCCATCCTATATCTGTGCATTTCATTTTTCCGCCCTAAGTGCAGAACCTTACATTTCTCCCCATTGAATTTCATTTTGTTAGCACTGGCCCAGCTTTCTAGTCTATTCAGGTCATTTTGAATTTTGATCCTGTCCTCTGGGGTATTAGCTACTCCTCCCAGTTTAGTGTCATCTGCAAATTTGATAAGTATGCCCCCAATTCTGTCATCCAAATCGTTAATAAAGATGTTGAATAGCACTGGGCCCAGGACAGAACCCTGTGGGACCCCACTGGTCACTTCTCTCCAGGATGAAAAGGAGCCATTGTTGAGCACCCTTTGAGTTCGGCCAGTCAACCAATTACAAATCCATGTAACTGTTAACTTGTCTATCCCACATTTTGCAAGCTTGTTTGCAAGAATGTCATGGGGAACCTTGTCAAAGGCCTTACTGAAATCGAGGTATACTATATCCACAGCATTCCCTTCATCTACCAAGCTGGTAATTTTATCAAAAAAAGAGATCAGGTTCGTTTGGCATGACTTGTTTCTCTGAAACCCATGTTGGCTTTTTGTGATTATGGCATTGGCCTCTAAGTGTTCACAGACTCTCTGCTTAATGATCTGCTCTAGAACCTTTCCTGGAATTGATGTCAGACTAACTGGACGATAATTGTTGGGATCCTCTTTTTTTCCCTTTTTGAAGATGGGGACAACGTTTGCCCTCCTCCAGTCTGCTGGGACTTCTCCTGTTCTCCAGGAGTTCTCAAAGATTATTGCCAATGGCTCTGATATTACATTTGCCAGTTCTTTTAATACTCTAGGATGTAGTTCATCTGGTCCTGGAGATTTATATTCATTTAGGTTAACCAGGTATTCCTGTACTACCTCTTTACTTATTCTGTGCTGAATTTCCTCTATTCTGTCTCCTGTTCCATTATCCTTAGGTTGAGCACCCTTTGCCTTTTCTGAGAAGACTGAAGCAAAGAAGGTGTTGAGTAATTCTGCCTTTTCTCTGTCCCCTGTTAGCATTTTGCCATCTTCTGCATGCAGTGGCCCTACCGTTTCCTTCCTTTTCCTTTTGCTGCGGACATATCCAAAAAAGCCCTTTTTATTGTTCTTAACCTCTCTAGCAAGCCTGAGTTCATTCTGCGCTTTAGCTTTTCTGACTTTATCCCTACAAGTGCTGGCTATTTGTTTGAATTCCTCTTTCGTGATTTCTCCATTTTTCCATTTCTTATACATGTTCCGTTTAAAACTTAGCTGAGTTGAAAGTTCCTTAGTCATCCATCCTGGCTTCTTGAGACATCTTCCATTTTTCTTCCTCATTGGAACTGTTTGAAATTGTGCCTTCAATATCTCCCTTTTGAGAAACTCCCATCCGTCTTGAACTCCCTTTTCTTTTAGTATTCCTGACCATGGGATCACTCCCAGTATTTCTCTAAGTTTATTGAAATTAGCTCTCCTAAAGTCTAGAGTGCGTGTCTGACTATGCCTAGCTTCTCCCTTCCACTGTATTACAAACTCCAGGAGAACATGGTCACTTCTACCTAAGGATCCAACCACTTGCACCCCATCAACTAGGTCTTCCCTGTTGGTTAAGATCAGATCTAAAATGGCTGATCCCCTTGTTGCCTCTTCCACCTTTTGGACAATGAAATTGTCTTCCAGGCAAGTGAGGAATTTGCTAGACTTTGAGGATTTGGCTGAGTTTGACTTCCAGCAAATATCAGGATAGTTGAAGTCACCCATCACTACTACATCTCTCTTTTCTGAGTATGTGATTATCTGTTCTAGAAAGGCATCATCCAATTCCTCTGCCTGAGTCGGGGGTCTGTAGTAGATTCCCACAGTAACATCCCTGTTATTTCCCTCTCCTTTAATTTTTATCCAGATGCTCTCCACCTGGCTTCCAGTATTGACTTCCTGCATCTCTTCACTGGTGTAAATATCCCTGACATATAATGCTATTCCTCCTCCTTTCCTGTTTGGCCTGTTTCTCTTAAAAAGGTTATACCCCTCTATTTCTACATTCCAATCATGAGACTCATCCCACCAGGTTTCAGTGATGCCTATTATATCATATTTCCCTTGTTGTGCTAGGAGTTCAAGTTCATCCTGCTTATTTCCCATACTCTGTGCATTAGTGTAGAGACATCTAAGAACATGTGTTCCCTTTACTTGCTGCCTGTGCAAATTTTTTTGCTTCCCACTGTTGGGTCCTTGCACTGTTTGCCTTGTTCCCTCTATGCCACTTGGACTATTATCTCCATCCTTTTTGCCTTCCGGTATAATGTCTCCCTCCCCCACATAACTCAGTTTAAAGCCCTCCTGATCAGATTCTTCAGACTGTTGGCAAAAACGTTTTTGCCAACTGGCGTGAGATGCAGTCCATCCCTTGCCAGAAGTCCCTCCTCATGGAACGCAGTCCATCCCTTGCCAGAAGTCCCTCCTCATGGAACCGCAGCCCATGATCCAAGAATCCAAACTGTTCTTGGCGGCACCATCTACGGAGCCAGTTATTCACCTCTGCTATTTTCCTCTCCCTTCCTGGACCATGCCCTTCTACCGGGAGTAGAGAGGAGATGACAACCTGTGCATCCATCTCTTTCAGCTTCCTTCCCAGAGCCTCATAATCCCTTTTGATATTCTGAAGGCTGTGCCTTGCAGTATCATTGGTTCCCACATGAACCAAAAGAAGGGGGTGTTGATCAGTAGGCTTGACAAGTCTTGTCAGCCTCTCCGTCACATGATGGATCTTTGCCCCGGGGAGACAACACACCTCCCGAGACATCTTGTCAGGCCCACAAACCACTGCTTCTGTACCCCTCAGCAAGGAGTCCCCCACCACGACCACGCGCCTCCTCCGAGGCTTAGCAGTGGCTGTTCCTTTTCGTGATACTCTGAGGCTCCCCTGCTCTGTCCCTGATGTCTGTCCCTGCTGCTTTTCCTCATCATCTCTGACAACAGAGAGAGATTCAAAGCGATTCTGTAGCTGCAAGCCGCTCACAGAACGTTCCCTGGTTTCCTTACTTCTGTGTGTGACCTTCCTCCAAGCATCTACCTCTGTTTTATGTGCAGTGACCTCCTCCACCCCAACAACTTCCTCTCTCTGCTTCCCACCCAAGACATTCTGGTCTGATCTGTTCAGGAGAATCTCCTGCTCTCTATGATGCTGGAGTGCAGATACCTGCTCCTCTAGCTGCTGTACTTTCTCTTCCAAGAGGGCTACCAACTTGCACTTGTGGCAGGTGTAGTTCCCCACCTCTGTAGGCAAGAAGACAAACATCCCACAGGTGTTGCAGGTGACTGCTGCAGGGCCTTCAGTGTCCATACTGAGAAGTCTTAAGGAGGCACTGAAACAAGACTGTGGGCTTCCCTTGCTAGGCTTGGCCTTTATTCCCAAGCTCTGTCACTGAGTTCAAGTCACGGGGCCTATAGTTATGTAGAGAGCTCCTGGCTAAAAGCTCCTTCCAAAGGCAAGTCTCTGATTCACTTCCTCTGATGCTTCAGGCCGGCTCCTCTTCTATTCTCTAAACACCTCCTTGACTAGATAAAAAAATCAAAATTCGCACACATGGAATAGAGCCTCCTCCTTCTCCTTTCTCCTTTCTTAAAGGAAATGCACCCTCTCCAAGCCTTGTTTAGACTTAAGAGGTCTGGCTTCTCCCAGCAATGGCTCCCAGTAATGCAATGGCTCAAGTGTAAATTAAATTAGATCTCACCCAAGCACATGGACTACAGCCTCCTCCTTTTCTTTCTCCTCCTTAAAGGAAATGAAGCTTCTGCTAGCCTTGAGTAGCCTTAAGTAGCCTCCCAGCACTGGCTCCCAGAATGCAATGGCTCAAGTGTAAATTAGATTAGATCTCCCCCAAGCACATGGACTACAGCCTCCTCCTTTTCTTTCTCCTCCTTAAAGAAAATGAAGCTTCTGCTAGCCTTGAGTAGCCTTAAGTAGCCTCCCAGCACTGGCTCCCAGAATGCAATGGCTCAAGTGTAAATTAAATTAGATCTCACCCAAGCACATGGACTACAGCCTCCTCCTTTTCTTTCTCCTCCTTAAAGGAAATGAAGCTTCTGCTAGCCTTGAGTAGCCTTAAGTAGCCTCCCAGCACTGGCTCCCAGAATGCAATGGCTCAAGTGTAAATTAAATTAGATCTCACCCAAGCACATGGACTACAGCCTCCTCCTTTTCTTTCTTGTTGGGAAGGGCTTGTTGTTGTTTGTTTGTTTGTTTGTTGCTGTTATTCTGTGCCTTCAAGTCATTTCTGACATGGCTATTCTAAGGCAAACCTATCATGGGGTTTTCTGGGTAAGATTGGTTCAGAAGGGGTTTGCCATTGCCACAACCCCTGAGACTGACACTTGCTTTTAATTTGTTGTTGTTAACTGCCCTTGAGTCAATCCTGACCCACGGCAACCCTGTGGATGGGACAGCTCCAAGCTCTCTTGGCCTCTACTTTTATGCTTAGTTCCTGCAAAGTCATACTCTTGATCTCTTTAATAGTGTCCGTCCACCAGGCATGTGGCCTTCCACTCTTTCTACCTCCCTCCACCTTTTCCAGCATTAGTGTTTTTCTAATGAATCCTCTTTTCTCATAATATGTCCAAAATATGACAGCCTAAATTTTGTCATTTTGGCTTCCAGGGATATTTCTGGCTTGATCTGCTCTAGGATCCATTTATTTGTCTTTTTGGCTGTTCATTGGATCCTCAGCACACTTCTCCAGCACCGCATCTCAAATTAATGGATTTTCTTCCTATCTTTTTTCTTAACTGTCCACCTCTCACATCCATACATGGCAATGGGGAATATGATGGCTTGTATGATTCTAACTTTTGTGTTCAGTTGTATATGTTTTAATTTTAATCTTTTCTATTTCTTTCATAGCTCTCCCAATTCTTAATCTTCTTCTGATTTTTTAAAAATTTCTACATGTTAAATATATTCATCAAGTGGGTGAAGAAGAAAAAGAGAGGTAATAATGAATGAGTTGGTTCATTTGGGCTTCATTTCAGACTTATGGTGACCCTAATGTGAACTTATCACTTTTTTCTTGGCACATTTCTTCAAAGGGCTATTGCCTTCCTCTGAGGCTGAAAGAGTGTGATTTGCCCAAGGTCACCCAGTAGGTTTACATGGCTTAGTGAAGATTTAAACCCTGGTCTCCCACTGTCCTACTCCAAACATTTAAACCACCACACCACACTGTGAGTGGGACCTGACTTTTTAGACTGCAGATACTGATTTATGAAAGTTCAACTTTCCACAATAAGCCTGTTCTCAAGGCAGAACAATATTCCCTGTCTTTTTGGACTTGTGTTTAATTTGGAAGATCTGTTCTGTGAAAGTAAGTAAAATTCAGTTCACATGTGCAGGTTCTTGTGTTCATACACATACATTGGCGTGTGGACAGACATGCAGCCAACAATAAGTAGGTGTAGAAAGCATACCTGTTTACGATGTGATGTGTAGTCAGGCCCAGCAAGAGAGTTGAAAAAATGATCAGAATACTCTTATTAAAAATGTTTACTTTCGGACAGGTTCTATTATTCTAAAGAAACATATACAGCATTTGTTGTAGAGACTGCACAGGACCAGGCTTAGGAAGAGTGAGACAATGGCTTTAGGTGGCAGATGCTGAAAACAATAGTAGTTGTCTTTTAACTGTTCCTTCTCAAATGTTTGGCCTCTGAGGTGGGACAGAATTGTGTGTGCCACACAACGTTTCTTGCCCTCTAAAAGTGGTCTTCTGTTGTATGGTAGGATAGACAAAATTATTCCATTGCCAGTACAGTACACAGCTTTGGTATGTGGAATGTCCTTCATCTTGGGTAAATGTCTTGGATCATGTTGTATGAGGAGCACAATGAGTCAGCTATATGTGGTAAATTTCAAGCATGAGAACAAATATGAGAGCAAGTGCCAGATTCTATGCTCATGAGGGATCCTGCTCTGGCTTGTAGCAAGGATATTTTCATATGTGAAGTATCCCCAAGAGACTGTCACAATAACCCTTGGTATCCACTGTAGTTTGGTTCCAGGACCCCCTATGGATACCAAAATCTGTGGATGTTCAAGTCCCTTTAATTGCAGGGGAAATAAAATTGTGTCTCTTATATAAAAGGGAAAAATCAATGTTTGTTTTTGGAAACATATTTTTTAAAAAATATTTTCAAACTGTGAATGGTTGAATCTGTGAACAAAGAATTAATGGATGAGGAGATCTGACTGTACTTGAACACTTCCAAATAAATTTATTTAGCTCATGTGCTTGGTTCAACATAGTTATCTTGAAACTGTTCTTAATAGTTAGCCAAGGTTAACTAATCTTGGACTAGGCTTTGCGCTCAGACTTTGACAGCTTGTTCTGTTTCAAAAATATATGCAGCAAATTATGACATTCCATATTTCTCTTTCAAATTATTATTTTAAAGCACCCGGGGTGGGGGTGGGGAGTCATGCTATTCTAATTCTATCTGTTCTTTTTCATATTCTTCTTAACCAACATACAAGCTAGGAGTGTATGTTGACTTTAGCAAAAGGTTAAGCCTTCAGCTTGCCAGACCTGATTGTGGTAATCATACAAGCAATCACCATGAATGCAAAGGCAAGTGATGACTTCTGTACCAGCCAGCATTTCATGGATGAAAACTGGAACATGTGGAATAGTAACATTAGAGTGTAGCCAAGCTGGCAAAAGTTATTGAGTAAGAACAGACGAGAAAGAAGAGGCTGCAGCAGTTTGTTTTTCCCTGAACCTGCTCCCACCTTTCCTCTCTCCCTTCTGAGTTAATAGAGTTTGAACCACTTTTGCACTTTGAATTCAAATTTGCAGCAACTGAAATAATCTGAGGACAAAGAGGGAGAGGAGGAGGAGGAGGGGAGGGAAACTAGGACATTTTAAAAGCATTTAAAAAGTGGGATGGCAGAAGTATTAAATGGGACTACGTATCTCTGCCAAACCAGAACAATTGAAGGTTATTGACTTCCCTGTGAAGGTGGACTGCCATAGACAGAGCACTGCCATGATGAGAGAGGGTACTTTCATACCGCCTCCCATCAGCTCATATGCAATTATTTTCAGTGAAGCAAATTCATAGAAGCAGACCATTATCCAACGAAAGCAAAATCTGATATGCAGGTGAACCAGGGTAGCTTTGTTTTCCCTTCTGCTATATTATATGAGTTCATTAAATCTGACTATTAAATGCTCTTTTCAGAAAGTGGTTAATCCAGTTCTCTTATATGAACTGCTTTCCTCATTATGACTAATACCATGTCTAAACTGACGTTCTTTTTATTAGTTGAAGTCACATGGGTTGCCAAATTATTTCCTTAAACAAGCATGCTTCTTTTTGTTTTCAGCTTTGCACACCCGAGTGATTACGATTATAGTCAAAGACACACATTTATATTCTCCTGACATGTGCCCCTGTATAAACATCTTGATTTAAATGTGCATAAGTAATAATTAGCAATATTTTTTTAATTTTGCATTGCACTTTCTCTTTAGCCTTCCTGTATTTAGGCTATGACAATTATTTGTGAATATACAATTAATGTTTTGTTTTGTTTAATCTGAAAAATGTTGATCCAACTTTTCTTGAATATACATTTTCCTAGTTAATAATATCTAACATTTTTGTCTTGGAGATGTCAAAGTGCAGCCAAGACCCATATATTCTCCAAAATGTTTAGTTCTACAGTGTCTGAGTAATATTTATTATGAAAGTAAACATGCAGATTGGAAAGACCCTGCATTGAATTCAAGTAATGGAGAATAGATCAGAGCAGTCCACTTTCTGTTCACACAGAATCAAATGCAGTAAAATACAATTGGTTTCAATAGGTTTATTATAAGTATGATTCAGTCTGGATTCAATCCATTATGTTTTAGGGAAGGTGAAGAGAACCTTTGGCCTTCCAAATATTGGTGAACTACTGTTCGCATTATGTTTCATCAGTGTCCAGTCAGACTAGGATTGGATTAGATTTGGAGTTCAACATCAGAATTTGCTTGTGTTTCCTAGCCCTGTTTTGAGACAGAGCTTTTACTATACTGTCAAAGATGCATTCCTGTATAGATGAGTATACTGAATAAAAATACTTGGGACACTAATGTGGAAATGTCATTGTTGTTAACAGCCATCAAATTGACTTCGACTTAGGGCGACCCTATGAGAGACTTTCAAGTCACCTCATCATCAACAGCCCTGCTTGGGTCTTGCAGACTCAGGGCTGTGACTTCCTTCATTGTCTATCCATCTGGAATGAGGTTTTCCTCTTTTTCTTCTGGCTTTGACCTTTGACCTGGCATCATTTGATTGGCTAGGTGAAAATACCTCTTAACTTTAGAAACCACAACAGTCCAGTTACCACTCTTTATCTGCTGAATGGTTCTGGGATGTCTTGATGCTTACACATAATCATGTGTGTGCTCCCTTTTGGCATAAATTATTTTGTACAAAGTTGATGTTTAATAGAAGACAAGATTCTGCTTCTTGTTCAAAAACCTCACATGGCAATGATGCAGGAAGTAATCACTTGGGACAGTTTTCCTTTTGCAGATACATACAGTGCAGTCTTTTATTTTTAGTCATACTCTTTACTCTGTTTGAATAGGGGGTCTACTAGAAAGGCTTTCCTGTCATCATGGTCTGTAAAAATGTCCCTTCCCCAGTGTTCTTCACTCAAGCGTAAAGGACAACCTTCACATGTTTTAACGTGTCAGTCTTTTCACTTCTATATAGATCTGAGTGTTGCTGGGGTCTATTTTGGCTGATCGTGTATTCCTTCCATTACTCTCTGATTCATTCTTCAATGAAAATCCTCCACCCTTGATGCCACTGGCTGATTTGGCTGATGTCTCAATGTAAAATAGCCCTGTGTTGATAGGAATCACAGCTTCTTCAGCTGCTATCAGCTTAGTTTATATGAAGTTACAAAAAATTAATACCACTTCTAAGACCACCTCCAGCAGTTCAGAAAGGAGGACAGTTGGGCAATAGGATGGAAGGCACACCAACAGAAACCCCAATCCACCTATCTTGTTGCCCTATTGCCAGATGGCCATCTGTCGGGGATGCTTTGATTGGAAAGCATCCCCGAAGTTCCTGCATGGCAGGGGGTTGGACTGGATGGCCCTTGTGGTCTCTTCCAACTCCATGATTCTATGATTCTATGAGATTGTTGGACAGGGCTCCTGCTCATCAACAGTATCCTTTCAGACATAGGGAAGTCAGACTAACCTGCAAAATGTCAACTACATCCACACTATAGATTTGTATAAGGGGATTATAAATGAGTTTCGCTCTTTTCTTTATAATGCTTCATATGGAATGCATGGAATGTATAGCTTAAACACATTGATATGTAGTTTTCGTAAAAAATACCCAGCATGACCCCAGTCTCTTCCCTTATTCATCTCAAAAACTGATGTGTAGATGTAATCAGATAGTTTTTTAATCCAATATGTCTCAATGAATTTAAAGTCCATCTTATCTTAGGAACCGCATCTCCCCATATGAGCCCCCTCGCACTCTTCAGTCCTCTGGGAGGAATTTGCTACAGCCTATGAAAACTAGGCTGGCACAGACCTCCCAGAGGGCCTTCTCTGCCGTTGCTCCCAGGCTATGGAATGGCCTGCCGGATGAGAGGCGCCTTATTACAACTTTGGACAGCTTTAAGAGAGCCACCAAGACGCATCTCTTCTGGCAGGCCTTCCCAGAAAATGATTAACTCTCTGTCATCTACTGTCCCTCCAGCCCCATTTACCAAGACACTGATACTCTTGAGGCTGCTCACTTGCCCAGTTTTTAGAGCTATTATTGTCCAATGTTTGCCTTTTAATATTTCACTGTTTTAAATCTTATTCTTAGTTTAATCTATTTTTAAGGAGTGGGAGGGGAGACTGAAGTGTTATTTTAACTGTATGTATTTTTAAATGTTGTACTCCACCCCGATTGCTCACCCAGAGGGGCGGAATATAAATAAATATTTATTATTATTATACTATTATTTAATTTATTAAAATTTACATTGAATTTAATTTGCCATTTTGTTGCCCTCTCATGTTTTCTGCAGAGGCCATTCTAGTGGTTTCTGCACTTAGCTGCAGAATTTTCTGCAATTTTGGCTAGCATATTGCTCATTCCTAATGCCAGATCACATCTGAACATGTAAAATAGCACAAATGTGGACCATTAGAGGTCCTTATTTTCCCTCATTAGGAGAACAGCCCATTTCCCCTCAACACCTTCATGTACTTTAACCACTTAAATATAAAGATAAAGATAGTTCCCTGACATGAATCTCTAGTTGTAACTGACTGTAGGGATGGTGCTCATCTCTGTTACTAAGCTGGTAGTCATGTGGCCAGCCTGACTGCACTGAATGCTGTTATCTTCCCTCCAAAGTGGTACCTATCTATCTACTTGCATTTGCATGCTTTTGAACTGCTAGGTTGGCAGAAGCTGGGACTAGTGACAAGAGCTCACCTCATCATCTGGCACTTGGGCCTTGAACTGCCAGCCTTCTGATCTTCTGATCGTCAGAAACCACAAAGCCACCGCATCCCACCAGTCCCTAAAAAAAGTCATCTTCTCATCCCATGAGATTCCACCTCAACATTAGGAGGAACTTCCTGACAGTAAGAGCTGGATGACCATCTGTCAGGAATGCTTTGATTGTGAGTTCCTGCATGGCAGGTGGTTGGACTTGATGGCCCTTATGGTCTCTTCCAACTCTATGATTCTATGATTCTATGACTAATAAGTTTACTCAGAAGACTTTGGTTAAGAACTTCATCAGAATATTTGAGGAAACCAAAGTGTACAAGATTTAACAGACTGTTAATTCATTATTATCATCAGCCCTTATTGTGGTTAACAAATCATAATGCAAAAACAAAAGCATTAAATACATTATAAAATACATTATACAGTATTAAAACAAAATTATTGTAGTATTTATTTATTTATTTATTTATTGGATTTATATCCTGCCTTTCTTCCAAAATAAGATTCAAAGCGGTTATGGGATTCAAGGCGGCTGATTCCTATCCATGGGCTTGCTGGCATTCTCAAAGGACCATAAAAGATTTCCCTTGAATAAACTATGCTGATTAAACCTTAGGAAGCTTTGTTTGTCTTTATGCTGAATAGTCAAACGTGACAATACTCTCCTTCAATTTATTTTAAAAATGTTAGCTGTCTTAAAATCTCCTTTTTCAGATCAGTGGAATATTTCTGCTCTTTAGATAGGGATATTCATTTTAGGGACAAGCTGTCTATTTTTGCTCAACAATCATCAATTTCACATTTGATATCTGATAGAATTCATAGAGGAATACCATCTGGATGCAATGACTCATTTTTAAAGTTTGTCATGAAGCCCTAGGACTTCATCAGTTGTCAGTATTAAATTCAAGATGGTCAAATGCCCTTCTTGGAAAATAAATTCAGCTATGGAAGCCTATCCTGCATTTTTGACAGTAAAGACCAGTGGAAATGATTCCTTAAGTTTCTCTATACTCTCTCTATTTTTTTAAAAAAAGCATCTTCTTCTGGCTAGCAATCATGTCCCTCTCTGATTAGTTTTCTGTTTCTACTATGTTTAAATTTCAATGTCATAGCAACACTTAAGCCTCAAACAGCACAGCAGTAGTAGTAGTAGTTATTATTATTAGCCTTATTAACTAACATTTGCTTTGCCAGAGTATGTGCTGCTATTTGTTCTTCCCAAATGGGCATGATAACAATTTTCAGAAGAAAACTTCCTTATACGCTGCTTATATTGTCAACTGGAAAGAAGTATTCAGTTCAAATGTGGTATGCATGTGTACTGAGGTCTTTCCTTGCATAGTGGCAAATGCTTAACAGAGCAAAGACAGATGGTTCATTGTTTGTGATTAAAGGGAGAATGGGGATCTGTGCTTAAAGAAAGAATAAGGCTTTTTCAAATTTGAAGTGCAGGAATGAAACACTTCTGAATATAATCTCGGGTCATTTTGGTTTTATCCCATGCTGTCCATCTGCTAGCAGACTGTGAAATGAGTTCTTCCTCCCCATACAGCCCCTTCCCTCCCCAAATTTTCTCCAGAGGCCTGGGGGAGATTCTAGAATCATAATAGAATCAGAGAGTTGGAAGAGACCACAACGGCCATCAAGTCCAACCCCCTGCCATGCAGGACCACACAATCAAAGCACCCTTGACAGATGGCCATCCAGCCTCCATTCAAAGGCTTCCAAAGCAGGAGACTTGTGTTCCACTACTGAACAGCTCTTACTGCCAGGAAGTTCCTTCTAATGTTTTGGTGGCATCTCTTTTCCTGTAGCTTGCATCCATTGCTCCATGTCCTATTCTCTGAAGCAACAGAAAACAAGCCTGCTCCATACTCAATATAACACCCCTTCAAATATTTATACAGAACTATCATATCACCTCAACTGTCTCTTCTCCAGGCTAAACGTACCCAGTTCCCTAAGTCCCTACTCATAAGGCATGGTTTCCAGATCCCTGAGCATTTTGGTTACCCTCTTCGGGACATGCTCCAGCTTCTCAACATCCTTTTCTAGAGTAGATGTAGGGACATAGGGGGGTGCAATGAACAAGAGAGGAGGTCATGTTGTCCCAACAGAAGCCTATTCATCTGCTATAGGATGTAGCCCAGTAATGGAGCAATAGAGATTAAGTGTATGTTCAGGAAAGAGGATGCAAAGCTAATTGTTTGTTCTCTTTAGAAGTCATGCAAAATTCTTTGAAAGCTGTTATTTGGGAACAAAGATATTAGATCCTTCTAAAGAGTTCTGATCTTTTCCCTTAAAGACAGAAAAGAGAAACAAAATACACTCACCTCAAGAGGATTGTACTTCACAACCCTTAACTGTGAAAACAAAGAAAAGCCTAAGACACTTTAAAGAATAAGACTGCAATTCCCGACACAGATAGGAATCAATTCCAATGAAAGAAAGTGAATCTTCCTTCTAAATAAAAGCACACACATAGGTTTGGGCAGGCTGGTGTCAATTGGAGGAGTAGTTATAGTAAACTAGAGCATACTGTATGTGTAAATCTGTTTGCTGGCTAATAAAATCTTCTGCAATAATAGATCCGCTTCAAAGGTGCCATCACATCAGACTCTGCTGTATGATGAAAACAACAGAAGCAGAAGCAAGAGCAACAAGAGTGCAGGAAGCACTGTTTTGAAACCACTCAGTCCTTTTGATCAGAGGAGCATGAAAACATCATCATATCACACTGAGAAGAATAATGAATATCTTTTGGAAGTGCATCAATGCTCTGCACTGAAAAATTTAAAGTATCAGTATGGACAGTAGTAATAGGGTTAAATATTTGAGTGACCTGCAATGTGCTATCCTGACCCCCTCTGGAATGCAAACTGATAGTCTTAGGGATGTTTCCACTTCTTCTCTTCCCAGGTTTTCCAGGGAGGACTCTGTAAGAAATCTATATTCCAGTCCTTGGAATTATTTCATCTCTCCCTGCCTCTTGCATCATCCCTTGCAGTTCTGTTTCTCATCAGCAATCTACACAATATAGTAAATGACTGTCGCAGCATCACTGAAACCTAAAAATAACCTTGCTCACTGTTTCAGTGAACATGTAGATCATTTTATCTGAATGCAAGAGGATACATTTGTGTGTTTGAAGCTCTGACTTTATAGCAATTTATGCTATATACTAAATCACTGTGAGAGACCAGAACATGATCAGAATCTAACCCTCTCCTTCATCTTTCCAGGACAGGTGTGTGTGCACATGCCTTCAAACTGTCTGTTGATTTATGGCAACTCCATGAATTTCATGGGGTTTTCATAGACAAAGAAACGTCAGAAGTGGTTTGCTATTGTTTTCCTCTGAAATATAACCTACAGCAGCTGATATAGCCTACAGGAGCTGATATACTAACCAGGCCTAAACCTGATTAGCTTCCAAGATCTGATGAAATCTGGCATCCATTCAGTGTGTTTAGGCAACATCTGCCTATAAATTCGAAATAGTTTGTTCCCCTAGTCCAGATCATGGCAAACTCCAGGAGAAGAAGGAACAATTGCTACTTTCATTCAAAGTGAGGCTAGCAGTAATTATCTTAGGGGTAACTGTGTTGGCCATGTCTCTATGTAGCCTGAATCTCAAGAGATGTTACTTTACTGCTGCTCATGGAGTTTAAATTTAATATCTTTTGTCTCATTCCTCACATGGCAAGAAGGAGAATGGGCTTTGCCTGCACTGAGATCCCTCCATATCAACTGAACTACAACAGAAACAATACATGAAACAAAATGTAGGTCTGTGTCTCTAACATCCTCACTTTTTTTCTCTTGTATAATTTCTTAATATCTTTTGTTTGATGAAGAAGCCAGCAGAACTTCAAAAGCCTGAATGATGTATTTTGTGAGGGGTCAAGCAAGATATGGACGGAGTGTCTGTCTGATCTCAAGCAAGATCAAATTGTTGGTGCAGGCATACTTATTGGGCAAAACCTGCCCTGGGGCACAATTTGGGATTAAGGGATTGCTTCCAAGGGAGGAAAATGAGAAAAGAAGTTGTGAATGGCTGGACAATCAGTGCACATGTCCTCGGACAAAGAAGTATCATTCCAGAGGGAAGTGTACTTGGATTTCTGTTCATTTGTAAGCATGTCTCTCACCCACCATCACTCTTATTGATGAAGGGATTATGCAGATTTCAATCTTGATCGATCTGTCCTTAGCTACATGCTCTTGAGCTCTCCCGTGCTGGGCCTGTCAGGTCTCCTTATATGGTAAAGCTATTTCCCCCCACTGAGGTGTCCTCAGGCCACCTGTTCTAAACATCCTTTTTAATATCACCTTGATATAAAAAAGAGAGGGGTACAGATAGGCTAGATCTTGGAATAACATCTTAGAGTGGATATTTCTCTCCATGTTAGTAGACCTGTTTCAGGGGAGGAAAACAAGGAACTGGAAGGCATGCACATTTTTTGGCTAGGTAATACTAGGTTTAAACAGTGGTAAGAAACCATTGTTGTTATCCACCCTGGAGTCAATCTCAACCTATGACGACCTTGTAGATGAGAAATCTTCAAGACTACTTGTGCTCCAGTGCTCTGTTCAGGTCCTGCAAATTCATACCCATGACCTCCTTAATAGAGTCTATCCATCTTGTATGTGGCCTTCCTCTTTTTCTGCTTCCCTATACCTTATTGTTTTTTCCAGTGAGTTGTGCATCCTCATGATGTGGCCAAAGTATGACAACTTCAGTTTTGTCATCTGGGCTTCCAGAGAGATTTCTGGTTTGATCTGCTCCAGGACCCATTTGTTTGACTTTTTGGCTGTCCATGGTAACCTCAGACTCTTCTCCAGCACCACATCTCAAATGAATGGATTTTCTTCCTATCTTCTTTCTTAACTGTCCACCTCTCACATCCATACATAGTAATAGGGAATACAGTGGCTTGTATGATTTTAACTTTTGTGCTCAGTTGTATGTCTTTACATTTTTGGATATTTTTTAGTTCTTTCATAGCTGCCCTCCCCATTGTCAGTCTTCTTATGATTTCTTAACTGCACTTCCCATTTTGATCCCAGGTATGAAAATTATTTTACTATTTCTATTTCCTCATTGTCTAGGTTGAATCTGTGTACATTTTCTGTGGTCATTATTTTTGTTTTCTTTATGTTCAACAGTAAGCCTGCCTTTGCATTTTCCTCCTTCATCTTCCTTAGTAGTT
Source organism: Urosaurus nigricauda (assembly GCA_034509955.1). NCBI lineage: Eukaryota > Metazoa > Chordata > Lepidosauria > Squamata > Phrynosomatidae > Urosaurus > Urosaurus nigricauda. The sequence goes on along the minus strand of JAOEGL010000001.1, from coordinate 124,211,340 downwards.
GTGCCAAGTCTGATATTTTCAGCTAGTAGAATGGTGTCATCTGTGTATCTTAGATTGTTGATATTCCTTCCTTCTGTTTTCACTCCTCCTTCTTCTGTGTCCAGTCCTGCTTTTGTATAATATGTTCTGCATACATGTTGAACAGATAGGGTGAGAGGATGCAGAGAGATGTCTGATTCCTTTACGAATTGGGAACCATTCTGTTTCTCCAGGTTCTGTCCTAACAGTGGCCTCCTGTCCTGAGTAAAGATTCCTCATTAGGACTATCAGATGTGTTGGCACTCCCATGTCTTTAAGGGTGTTCCATAGTCTTTCGTGATCTATGCAGTCACAGGCCTTGCTATAGTCTATAGAGCAGACGCTGATTTCCTTTTGGTTAGCAGTGGTGTTGAATCTGTTAGTGTGGATAGAAGCAATTCGATTGGAATATCATCTGTTCCTGGTGATTCCCCCCCCTCCCCCATTTCTCTAATTGCAGCTTCCACTTCTGTTTTTAGAATCTGGGGTTCATCTTCATATGACTTTTCAATCCATATGTCCTTCATTTTGTTATCCCATTTATATAGCTCTTCTGTGTACTGCATCCAGCATTTTTTAAATTCTTTCCTGATCTTGAATTATGTTGCTTTTATTTTCATAGAGTGTCCCGGTCCTTGGTTTGAATTTTCCTTGATTTCTCAGATCTTTTGGAATAGGTCTCTTGTTCTTCCTCTTTTGTTGTCCTCCATCTCTCTGCACTGATTGTTGTAGTAATTGTCTTTATCTCTTTGCACCATTCGTTGAAATGTAGCATTCATGGTTCTGAGTTTGTTCCTGTCTCCCTTTTGTTTTTCTTCTCTTCTTTCTTTTACTGCTTGTGGTGTTTATCTGACATCTATGGTTTCTTCTCTTTCTTTTTGACTACTGTAAGTGTCTTTCAGCATACCAAAGCATAGGTTAACAATAGGTTAACTGAAAAACATTGATTTTTAAACTGTCTCAACATTGTGCGTCAGGTTGTCTGCAAAATAATCCTGTCTGCAGAGTAATCCTGACAGCATGCCATGGGAATACTGTGTGTGTGTTGTAAAGGATTGTGGAGCATATTTTAGGACACATGCCATTTGGCTTAGCTCTTGCCTTGCAAGAGAGCATCCTAAAACCTACATAGCACCCAAACTGAGCACTGTAGTTGAAAAGGGAAATCCAGAGCATTGCACAAGTTGTATTTCAGATGCCTAAGAAAAGTGCCTTGTTCAGGCCAGACCATGCAGTCATCTGATTCCCAGCCTTTAGTCCCCAGCTCATGTACTACAACTTCCCAAATCCCTGTCTATTGGTTATGCTGGAATGAGCTTCTCGGAGTTATAATCCCATATCTGGGACCCAAGATTAGGAAACCCATCCAACATCTTCAGTTCTGAGTTTATGCACAGAATAAGCAGTTTACAGATACTAAGTGGAATAGAAAATGCTAAAAAACTAAGTGAGACAAGTTGAATATACTTCTCTTAATCCTTTTCCCCAGACTGTGTATGTGCACAAGCTGTTTATTGATTGTAACTTTAGCCACTATAATTGGTGTGATAGTGCCTCTAAAGAGTGAGTTTATTTTTTCATTATTTTATTGCATGTATTGTTTTCATTATCAATTCTACTCATTTTTTCCAACAAATCCTTGCAATTAATTTCGTTTTGGCTTGTGGGCAAAACTGCTTTTATGATATAATTTATTCATTATATTTGGCAAATTAGGTAGAGAGACAGGATGCTATTTTTCATATGTGGCGGGAGAACTGGGATCTTCATGACTAAGCAACAAAAGGTTTATTATGGGTAGAAAGAATGTTATGTATATTTACCCAAGAATCATTATGAAGCTTTATATTTTTAAATTTAGCAGTTATAAAACAATTCAGTTATAGAACAATTAATTTTCCTATGCAAGCAAAGTCAAGCTCAAATTTCTGCAGCTAAGACTCCTACCATATATGGGATGTGAAATCCCAGAAGTGCAAGCTGGATTCAGAAAAGGAAGAGGCAGTAGGGATCATATTGCAAACATACGTTGGATAATAGAGTGCAGCAGGGAATTTCAGAAGAAAGTTTACATGTATTTTATGGACAGCAGAAAAGTCTTTGACTGCATAGACCATGGAAAGCTATGGCTTGTGCTTTAAGGAATGGGAATGCCACAACATCTGATTGTCCTGATATATAATCTGTACTCAGAACAAGAGGCTGCAGCCAGAACACATTACAGAGAAAAAGAATGGTTCCCAATCAGCAAAGCGGTCAGGCAAGGCTGCATACTATCACTCTATTTATGCAAACTATATCCAGAAAATATCATAAGCAGAGTAGGCTTATACTCAGAGGCAAGAGGAGTAAAGATAAGAGGAAGGAACATTAACAACTGAAGATATGCAGATGACAAAATACTACTAGCAGAAAGAAAAATAAAGACATGGAACAATTACTGAAGAAGATCAAGGAGAAAAGTGCTACGGTTGGGTTAATGATGAACCTATTTTAAAAACCAAAAATAATGTGGCAAGACATAACTCTGAACACTACAGTGAGGATAGTCCAAGCCATTGTATTCCCCATTAGAATGTATGGATGTGAGAGCTGGACAGTGAAAAAAAACTGATAGAAAATCAATTCATTTGAGATGTAGTGCTGGAGCAGAGTGCTGAGGATACTGTGGACAGCTAAGAAGACAAACAGGTGCTAGATGAAGCCTGAAATAACCCTGGAAGCTAGAATGACTAAATTGAGACTGTTGTAATTTGGCTACATCATGAGGAAAAATGAATCATTTGAAAAGGCAATGATGGTAGGAAAGATGGAGGACAGTAGAAAGAGAGGAAGACCACATGCCAGATGGCTAGACTCAATCAGGTAAGACTTGTGCCTGGGCGTGCTGTACCTGAATAGAAAGGCTGAGGACAGGGGGTCTTGGAGATGTCTCCTTCACAGAGTCACCATGAGTCATGGTCAGCTCAAGGGCAGTTAACAACAAAAGCAACTCATGAGAATGTATCTTGATAATCTGTAAAGTGGCATTTAAAAACAACAACAACCAATAATCTTTTTGACATTGTACACAGCACTGGTATATAGTTGATTCTGTCTACAGTGCATAAAAATATTTCTCTGCCAATGAGCTGTGATGCAGAATTTCCCAGCCACATGTATTGAACTAAATCCCCATCATTCCTAGCTCAATGAGTAATGGTCATGGGCTGTCCAACATATTTGGTAGCCTCTAGGTTCAGGGGAACTGGGCAGTCTCCTCTTTTCAAAGAACTTTGCAGGTTCTGATTGTGTCTTCAGGATTGCTTGGATAAACTTCAGAAGATTCCTGCTTAAAAAGAAAAACAAAACAAAAACATTGAGCCTGTTGAAATGAGTTAATCAAGTGACAGTGGATGGCAGAGATGGACAGACATCTCTGGCATGATTGATTCATTCTTCTTGCATTCCTCTCAGATGGGCTGAATCAAGACCTAGGTATACTTAGATAATAAAGTCCCACTGATATAAATACAATTTTGGAATGTCTTTCTAAATTCTTGAGAGCCAGTGTGATGTAGTGATTTAAGTGTTGGAATAAGATTCTGGAAGATCAGGGTTTGAATCCCTGCTCAGCCATGGAAACCCACTGGATGATCTTCGACAATCACACTCTCTCAGCTTCAGAGGAAGGCAATGGAAAAACCTCTCTGAACAAATCTTGCCAAGAAATCCTTTTGATATGTTGGAAATGAATAAATTGAAGCCACACAACAACATCTTAAGTCTCATTGGGTTTACTCCATGGCATCTGGGCCTAATCCAAAATTTTATGCTAATATTTAAAAAAATATTTAGTTGGGATCCAGCTAAGTCTCTTTAAGTTATCATGAGCTGAAAAAGAATTCAACTCATTAGATAGAAGAGATAGGCTCTGGTCACAGAAGAGTCTCTGTAGTGTCATAGGGTAATGCAAAATAAAAGCTTCTTCCCAGCAACTCTCAATTCCATTTTAGATTATAAAGTAATTACCATTTTGTGAAGTGCAACATCCACAAGGGCTTACAGCTGTAAATACAAAATTAATTATTAGAGCAACAGACAAGCTCTTTAAATCTGTGAAACATTTTGCAAACAAATGGCACAAGATGCTACACGTAAGGCAAAGTAAAATGAACATCTTACTTTTGTGTTTTCTGTTGTTGCTCGGATTAAATGTTTAAGATACAAAGGGAGTCCCCTGACAGCAAACAAATAGCACAACTGTGGAAGCTGCAAACTCCCTTGGGTTCAGTTCTAACTCTTGAGACAAAGAATATGCTGTTAATTGAATTCAGCATGGCAGAACAGAATAGGTATTGCTGAGATCTGTGCATGGAAGGAGATTGGGTTGTTGCTGAAATTTGTCCTGCTTCAGGAAAGGTCTAGATGTTCTCTTGCCTGATACTATTCCTTAGTTTATGAGGACTGGATCAGCACAAGTATTTTCTGAGACCATCAAGAACCACTTTGTGAGAAAGTAGTTTAAAGCCTTCTGCACCCACCCCTTGTGCATACACGACGATATCTCCATTTTCAATTTGTTACATCCTGCTCATCTTTCATTAAAGTGATCACTATGTCCCTCCTTGGCAGGGATACATTTGATGGGCATAATTTTCACATATGAATACAACCCTTTGGGTGAAAAGGTCATCGCTTGGAAGGTCCACCCACTCAAACATCATGTAATGAAGATTAGGTTGCCTAATAATACATTTTAATCAAATACTTATATTCTGGATGTCTAGGACTGGAGAAAGTCTGGGATAATAATAAACTAAAATAGAAAACAAAAATTAGACCCAAATTAATTTACAATTTTCAAGCTTAGTCCCAGAATGAAATATCAGGTTCAGGATTGTGCTTGGATTCAGTTTAATTTGTGTGTAATTTACATTAGTACACATGTTCACTTAAAGTTTTTGGACATTTTTTGGCCAATACCAAAGTCAATGCCATCCCACCTTTAAAGCTCAAATGCAAGATTTTTGCTGTCTATGGAAATAAAAAAATCTGGATTTATTAGCCAAATCCCACAAATATTCATGAGCAGAATATTGCCATATAGAACAAAAATATTAGAGATGAAACCCATAATTAACTCATATGTGACCTCTAAAGCCTCAAACAGAGATCAGCATCAGAAGTAATGGTTTTGGATCACATAATTTATATTAGTTAAACCAGCTGTCTCTCTGCAGCCATCCAAATGTATTCAAATACAACTCCTACCATTCTTATCTAGCATGGTGGGATCTTTAGTCCAATACATATGACGGATGCCAGGTTGCAGAAGGCTACTCCCTTGGAAAAGAAAAAGAAACACACAGAGAGATTTTTTTAACCATTCCTGTTGAGAAGTTTCTAAACAAGTCCCTCGAGGTGAACCAACAGAGTTTTGTTCAAAGGCCCGTGGCATAGTATCAGATTAATTCAACTAACAATAGTACTTTGGAACTTCAGGTAATGATTCAAAAATCTCTAATTACCACACTTGACACAGAACAGCATCTAAAGAAAATGCAAGCAGCCTCCTCAGCAATCCCCTTACAGACTAGTAGGATTGCCATGGCCGGCAGAGGTCAAGTAAAAAATTGTAATTGGTTATGGGATGAGGAAATGGGAAACAAAAAGAGAAAAAGGATCTCTAAGAATATTTTTTGTGGTTTACCCTATGCTGGGTTCAGAACAGAAACAACTTTGGACAGAGGGAGTGCTACCATCTTGGTCAGCCTTCCCACACCTTGTACCTTCTAAATGAAGATTCAGGCAAGACTTGAAAACCTCCCTCCAACACTTCTTTTGACTGATACCATAGTCCAGAGGTGGGCAAAGTGCAGCCTGTGAGCCACATGCAGACCTCATCATTATTTTTTGTAACCTCCATTTAAAAAACAAAACAAAAAAAAACCATACAGTTTATTTTTTTTTTGTCCCCAAACGCCCTTCTATGATCCAGGTGGAATTTTCATCATTTTTTTTTTTGGGGGGGGGGGGTCCATTTTAAGAGGGGCCTTTTGGAAAAAAACAAACAAACAGGTTGTAACATGTGTGCCAGAGTGAAAACTGGAGATAGCTTGCTTCCATAATGGTTGTGTAGAAGGAGGAATATCAGCAGGTGTTACCTGGTTGTGTGAAAAGCAAAGCCTGCTGAAATTTCCTCTTCTAGACAATCATGAAAGATACATGCAGTGGTGTACTGGGCATGTTTTACACCCAGTACATCCCATCCCAAATTGTCATACTGTTCAAGTTGGATTTTTGGTAGATCTGGGCATAATATGTACTTTTAGGATGTGTAGTTTCATATCCTCCTATGGTTCATAGATGAAAACTGGAACACATATGGCTGAGTGACATCAGAGTGTAGTCAAGATGGTAAAAGTTACTAATCAGGAACAGACAAGGTAAGAGAAGCTGCAACACTTTGTTTTCAACTGAGTCTATGGGGAAGGGCAAGAGTCCACCCCTTCCTCTCATCTTGCTTTGCTGAATTGAGTACAAACTGTGGAGCTTATCCCATGGGCAAATAAGCCAGTTTACCTCTTCCATCTTCAATTCTGGATCCGGGATGCCCCTGGATCTTATCTTAATTAAATCACCACCAATCTAGCTGTGATGCTGCCCCCTGGATGCATCCTGAGTTAAAGCCTTGCTCAGGCCATGCTTTTTCGAAGTTGGGTAGTTTCCGTCTTTAAAAAATGGCCAGCTGAGCAAGGCCAGGACGCATCCAGGTGGTGGCATTGCAGCTAGATCAGTGGTGATTTAGTTATGATAACATCCAAGGGCATTCCGGATCCAGAATTGAAGCCGGAAGAGGTAAACTGGCTTATTTGCCCAGGGAATAAGCTCATACATTTGCACTTTGAATTCATTTTGCTGCAACTGAGGTAAGCTGTGAAAAAAGGGGGCAAAGTGGGAGGAAGAGAGTGAAACTGGGACATTTTAAAAGGACCTGAAAAGATGGGATAATGAAGGATTATCCCTGCCAAATCAGGAGGTAAGCTGTTGACAGGCATGCAGTCCTAAAATTACAGCACAGTCCTTTGTAGGTCTGCTCAGAAATAAATTCTACTAAAATCCCAAAGGGAAGTGGACAGAGGCTTGCAGCCTCATTCTTTCCCCCAAGGATCAGCCAAATGTGGTCCTCCAGATGTTGCTTGCCTGCAGCTTCCATAATTCCTCACCATTGGCTATGCTTGCTGGGTGCCGATGTCCAAGAACTTTTGGAGGGATAAACTTTGAATACTCCAGTTTTCCAACCACTTGTTTATGGTTTTACCATCTTACAAACCATGCGTGGGAGAACGAGGCCAGAAAATGGCCAACCATCCTCCCATTAGCTATTCAGAGGACTTAAGCACTCTTACTGAAAAGCACCACCCCACACTTTTATTCTGCCCATCGCTTTTTCTGGAGTGTCTACCAAAACACAAATAGCATTTAGATGGCAAAACTATAACAACACTGTAAGAGAAGTTGGAAGACAGAGCCAGGGCAAAACATGGCACAGTATGGAAGGAAAGAGGCCCCACTCCAGTTGAGATAATTCCAAGGTGGTGTCAGAATGTGTGTGTGTGGACGGTCGAAAGCCAAGACAGGATGGAAACTGGTAAGAGTTTCATGAGCACAGCCTATAGATTTTGAGTTCTCAATAGTGGACAGAACATTATTATACAAACTGGAGTAGCAAAACATTAGCCAACTAGTAACCCTATGTGATTGTGCACATGGTGAACTCTGTATATGAATCGATGGGTAGGTGTTGCTCTGCAAACAAAAGGAACACTTGTAGAAAATATGTAGCCAGATAGACACCCACTGTGCATGCCTGAATAGCAATTCATCTCCCCTTCCAATTTATTGACATTAATTGTGAGTCACAGAAGATCTACCAGACTATATCCATGGTGGAGTGGGAAACAGGTCTCACTGATCAAGACTGCAGTTGCTACCAAATTCATACTTAGGTGGTTGTTGTGGTGTGCCTTCAAGTAATTTCAGATCACTCAGAGGCAAACTGGAGGCAAATTGGTTAAATCCCATGCAGAAACAAGATTTTAAAATCCACTTTTGCGGGTTATTTTTTAGATGCATTGGCGTCAATGAGAAATAACGCAACATTAATCTGAATGCAAAATTGACAAAACACACTCCTTTTCACTTTTGGGAAGTTATTTTTCATTGATGCAAATGTTGTCTGAAAAACGACCCGCTTTTGTGGGTTATTTCTAATTTCTATTAGGGTTAACTCCAAACGTTGTGTGAAAAACAGCACGCTTTTGCACCCCCCCCCCCACTTTAATTCAAGTTTCTGCATGGGATCTATCCCATGTGATAAACTCTATAAGGCAACTCTAAGATGAACCTATCACTGAGTTTTCTTGGTTACATGTGCATGTGCACACCTCACACCTAGTGTCAAGAATCCAAAAGCTTACTCTCGGTAAACAAAGCATGATGGAGAGAATTAAAATAAAGGTTTCAATTTAGCAAATTTAGTTTAGGGAGATGTTTAAAGGCCATCACATATGGAGATTATTAGTACAGTTCAGCAGATGGCACTCTGCCCCATCAGGGAGGAGATAATTTGTAACCATGATTATTGCCTAGATTTAAAGCTTTATAGTCAGAAAACAGCAACATAACATGAGTGCCTTAGGGAGACGGGTAAAGATACAGCAATAGGAATAAAGCCCTACAAGGCTTAGGTCCACACTATCTGAAAGACTCTGTCTCCCCATACAGACCTGTAAGAGTCCCAGGATCATTTGGGGAAGGCTTTCTATTGGTCCCACCACCAGCACAGGCTCGCTTGGTGAGGACACAAGAGAGGGACTTCTTTGTGGCTGCTCCTACCTTCCGAAGTGCCTTATCTACAAAAGGCTAGGCTGGCCCTCTCTCTGCTTTCCTTTCACTGGCAGGCAAAGATGTTTTTATTCAAGCAGGCTTTTAATAATATAAGGTGTCAGGGAGGCTTTTGTATGGGGCGTGTGCTTTAGTTCTGAAATCAGCCTTCAGTCACAGGGGATCCATTTCGGACACCCCTGCGGAGACCAAAATCCATGGATGCTCAAGTCCCATTGTCCTTAATGGCAGCATGGCCATGTGGCAGTGCCACCATGAGGGACAAATGCACTGAAGTCCTCCCTGCCCCCTCCTCCCTCCCTCCCTCCCTCCCTCCCTCCCTCCCTCCCCCTCTAAGGCTTCTGCCCTGGGCTTGGCTTTGGGGGTGGTTCACAGGCAGATGCTGGAACCCTGTTGGCCTGAGGGAGCTGGAGCTAGTGAGGGGCTCCAGCCTTCACCTCTGAACCACCCCCAAAGCCAAGCCCAGGGCAGAAGCCTTGGAGAGGGTGGCGGTGGGGAGAGGAAGGAAGACTTCCGTATAGTTGTCCCCAATGGTGATGTGGCTGTATGCACGTACCACCATTGAGGACAATGCAGGCTTGCCATATATGGATGCTCAAATCAGTGGATGGCAAGTCTGCAGATACCGAAGACAGACTGTGTTTGTAACTTTTGTACAAGATGCTTATGTAATCTTATACTGTTTTTAGCTGGTAGATTTGTCTTTTAATTTTCTATTGTATACTTTTAAAATGGTTTTATTTGTGAACTGCTTTGGGCCCCTCTCTGTGAGAAAGGCCGCACAGAAATGAAATAAATGAATAAGTTCAGCATAATTTCTGTTTAGAAAAAGAGCTAAGGCTTAGCTGTATGAAGAAGAAATGATACCAAGATTTTAAAGAGAGAAATGCAAAAATACTCAACTAGCGATTCACCTGGAAAATATATACACTGTGACAGACAGTTGTACAGCCACTGAGCAGCAGTACTTTTAGCTGTAAAGATGCTGGAGGATATGAGAGACTGCCTTATATGGAGTCAGGCCCTTAGTCCATCTACCCCAGAGCCGGTTGTTGGCTCTCCTAGACCACAGGCAGAGCTCTTTGCCAATTCTGCTTGTAGAGATGCTTTTAACTGAGAGGCTAGGGATTAAAGCTGGGATCTCTCAAGACTGAACTGTCATCTCATGACAGTTGTATGCAGTCTCTGATGTTCACACCAGCCTCTGTAATCTTAAATATCCTTTGGTTGCAAGTAGGGGCTGCTAAAGGAATGTACTACCAGCAGCATTAGCTTTCAGTGTAACCCTGCACCAGGCATACGTCTTATTTCATATGAGAGTTTTGCCTACTGATTAGCGGAAGACATTTACATGGTTCATTGTATTTTATTTTATTTTTTATGCAGTATCAAGAGTTGACTTTGATGTTTAGGCATTAAGAAAAAAGCTAACTGGTAAAGATCTGAAGGCGTGAGCTCACATGATGCTTGTATTTCCTTGTAAGCTCGATTATTTCATGCTGCATTTCCTGAATTCATCTTAAAGACCTTGTGTGTGCTCTTTCATATAAGAATCAAATTAAATGCCCCCATAGGGTATGTTTGGGAAGAAGGCCTTTGCCTAAGAAAACCCTATGAATTTCATGAAGTTGCCATAAATCAACAAGTGACTGGAAGGAACACACACACACACACGTCATTGTGTAGCCCCACAGTACATTTGTACAGAATTGGTATTGGCACAGCCATTAAACTAAGGTCACCCAGTGGGTTTGCATGGGCACAGTGGCGTCTCTATTCCTGATGTCACCTGATGTTGAGGCAGGACTTCCAGGGGTGGAACCTCATGAGACGGTGCACTCGTTCTCATGAGGAGAATGAGGCAGCGGTACCAAAGTGGGGAAGGCAACTGGGTGTCACTCCTGTTCTGGGGTGTCACCTGGTGCAGTCTGCACCCCCTGCACCTCCCTATTGACGCCACTGCATGGACACATACAGTGTTAGAAATATTTCTCTTCATAGCCTGAATTAAATTAGTGCTTGATCTCTGCATAAACCTTCTTCTCAATACACACACATGTAGAGTTGTTGTTAACTGCTCTTGAGTCTATTTTAGGTCATGGCGACCCTATAAATGAGACACCTCCAATCCCTCCTGTTCACAACCACTCTGCTCAGGTTCTGCAAGCTCAGGGTCCTGGCCTCCTTGATGAGTATGAAAGAGAGAGAGACAGACACACACACACACACAGAATTGCTATTTTTTTCTTCATCAAGACTATTATTGCATTTATATCCTGCACTTTCAGAACTACTTTGTTCCCAGAGCAGCCTACAATTAGGCTCAGTTTTAACAAATGCATTCTTAGATATGGAATTATCCCTGCTGGTAAAGAGCCCTTTGTTTTTTTCAGCATCTTTTAAAGCCTTGGTCCAACAGTTGGTTTTGGTGATACTGACCTCAAAGGTTGCCTCTCTGTGTGCAGGCTACACCATGTGAGTCCCTGGGTAACTTCAGATATGAACACCAAGTGTGAATAGGAATAAATTAGCACGAATAGTCAGGATGAGAAAAGCCAGATACAGATGCCACATTCTGTTAAGAAGATATCTCTGGACCAGTGTCATCATTCGGGGTGGGGGCAGTGGTGCAGCGGGTGCGGATTACACCAGGTGACACCCCAGAGGAGGGGGGTGACACCCAGGTGGACCTTTCTCCCCTTTGGTGCAGGAGAGGTGAACGGGCACCCTTCCTCGCTGCTCTGTTGTGGGTCTTACTCCTTGGGAAGGAAGCTCTGCAACAGAGCAACAAGAGGGGTGGGCAAGTGACCTTCCAGGCTGTTCCATTGCAGGGCTTTCTCCCTGGGAAGGAAGCCCTGTGATAGAGCAGCAGGCCTGTGGAAGGGGGAGAAGGCAGCTGAGAAGGGAGTGCAGATGAGCAAGTTAGGAGAGTGGTGGTAGAGCAACTCTCCAAATGGCAGCCCTCCGTACTGGGTGTCACCAAAGGTAGTGATGCCACTGCTCTGGACTAGAAGAACCAAACATTTGGGAGCTCTTCACAAGCAAACCTTCACAATCCCTTGTTTCCCTTGAAACCTATGAATTGGGGCTTGGGCAACTGTTAGGGCTTAGAGGCTACACTGGTTCTCCAGGGAACCATCTGTTGAAAAAAGGCCTCTAATGGGTCTAAAGAGAGACCAGGTTTTCCTCAAGATGTGGCAATTGCCCCCACACACCCTAGGGAGATATTGGAGGCAAACTTCATTTTTTTTTAAAAAAGAAATCTTTTGGGGTGTATAAATAGTGAGGTATTTTTATCCACAAACAATTCCAAGGGCCAGAGAGGGACCAAAGGTAGAAATGAAAAGGAATACCAATCAGGCAATAAAGGGAAATTTACAAATTGGAAAAAAATTCAAGGTGCAGAATGATGGGGATGGATATCAGTATTTGAGATGTGCTAATTCCCTACGCTGTTAAGGAATTTGACTATATAAGCACTGAATTAGAGAATGCAATGGAAACTAACAAAAGACCACTTCAGCATCTCTATCCCCTTGAGTAGGCTAAACAGTGAGAAGGGTTTGAGTTTCACTTTTAAGGTTTTATTACAGTTTTATTTTCCCCGTTTTTGTAATCCTGCTTTTGCAGGAAGTAAACTTGTTTAATGTCCTGGATCAAGAAAAGCATATGACCTGTAGATGTATAAATATAGAATCCTGAAAGGGGGCTGGATGACTTGCTCTGGGTCTCTTGGTCTTATAAGAGCAGTAACTGTGTTCTCTGAGTGCTCATCTGTGAACTAACCCATCTGAACTAACTAACCCAATCATTCCCATCTCATTTGTGAGTGGTCATCTGTGAACTAACCCAATCATTCTCTCAAGATGACACAGATGCTGACAAAACATCAGGAAGAAACTCTTCAAGAATATGGCCACATAGCCTGAAAACCCCCACCAAAAAACTATGGATGACAGCCATGACTCCACATAACCCATCTGGTTTTGTTCTACAGCTGTTCTACAGTCAGAAACATCTAGAGAAAGGCAAGCAGAAGCCCTTTCTACTCCCAACAGGCACACGTCTGGAACAATCTCCCTTTCCCCACAATTCCTGTACACTGCAGTGCAGAAAAATTAAGGACAGGTATGGAGGGAAATCTCCAGGGGGAAGGATGGGTTGTGTGAGTTCAAAGATAACCACTGAAAGGTAATCAGGTAATCAATCTGCTCTTCTTCATGGCCTCTGTGACTAGTACATATGGATATTTAGCAAGCTTAGTGTGAGGGGGCAGATGTCATTTACACACAGAGGAAAGTACAGCTCCACAGAAGAAGCACACTGTCTTGCCCTGATGTCCACATTATAGAGCCTGACAACTGTTAATGGCTATGAATATGAATTCTCTACAAATATCCTGCAGGGGTACACCATTGAGCTGTGGATGTTGCAAGTGTCCTGGTGGAATGATTTTACTAGGGAGGGATTTGTCAGTTAGCCGATTAAGCAGTTACACACCACTCTCAGCTTCAGAAAATCCTCACACTAAGTTAGCTTGCCTTAGGATCACCATAAATAACGACTGGATGGCACACAATAATGACTTGTGTATAGTGGGGAAAACTGGAAGGGATCTCCATAAATTATAAACAAAAATTTATAAACATAAACTGATTTTGGTACAGAAAGCCAAGGATTTTTGGAAAAAATACGGCAAAGAAATTCAAAACACATTTGTAAGAAAGACTAAACAAAATAATAATGTATATCAGCAAAGACAAAAAGAAAAAAACATAAGAGAAAATGGAAGAACAAATAACAGGAGGAAATAGAAATGCCAACTCAGAATCTGAAGATGAACAACATTCTGTTTTTATGGACTTGGACAAAACAGGAGACGACGGGACCGGCGAAGGTAATCAGAAAAAGAGGTAGAAGAAAGGGGAGAGAAAGGAAAACAGGAAGAAGAAACTGAAACAGCATAAGAGGATGAAGAAGGTGAAACAGCATTTTGGGGGCTTCTTTCTGTGTTTGGGTTCTATATACTGTACCAGACTACTAATTGGGTAGAACTTAAGTGTCTTATTTTAAACTCTTGTTTCTTTTAAATCTTTTGGAGAAGAGGGAATAAAGTGGTAGTATAACAACTTATGAACAGAAATTTGAACATACTCTCTTGGAATGTAAATGGGCTAAATGGCCCACAAAAAAGGGGGAAAGTATTTCATTGTTTGGGGAAATTAAACTGGCAAATAATCTGCTTACAGGAAACGTATATAAGGAAAAAGGATAAAAGACTATTGAATAATGTAAAAATGGGAAACAGTTATGTTAGAGCCACTGAAAATAAGAAAAAAAGGGATAATACTATATAAACAAGACATTCAGAGTAAAGAAGTTATAAATGACAATAAAGAACAAATTATTGGGGTAGAGGTAACTATACAGGAGAAAAAGATTATTCTTGTAGGGATATATGCTCCCCAAGAAAAGAAAGCTAAATATTACCAAATACTAGGGAAATACTTGAGTAAATACAAAAATGAAAATATAATTATAATGGGAGACTTTAATGGAGTGATCAACATGGAATTAGACAAACTGACACAAAATTAAACAAAAAGGAATAATGGCAAACATCCATTATCCTTTTTTAAATTAATGAAAAAAACCTTACTCTCATAGATATTTGGAGATTAAAAAATGAAGGATTTTTTAAAAACCTTTTTTCAGGTCATCATCAAACATACTCAAGATTAGATATGTTTCTTACAACTAAACATCTGTATAATATTGTTTCAAGAGTTGAAATCATAGCCAAAACATTGACAGACCATAATCTTATTCTATTAACCTTAAAAAATAAGACTAGAGATTATATCTGGAAATTAGACGATAACCTTTTGAAAAATCCCACTGTAAGAGAAAAAGCTAAATATACTTTAGAAAATTTCTTTAAGGAAAACTTGGGGAAAGGAACAGATGATAAAATAGTCTGGAGTGACATTAATCATATATAATCTTAATAGACTATACTTCACCTAATCTAAATATTTTTTATTTTTCTTCTCTTTACTCTAGCTCGTCTTTGTTATATACTCTGTTATATATATATATATATATATATATACAGATAGATGTATAGATACAGATTTTATTTTTCCAAATTGTGCTAATTAAAAAGTTGAATTCAAAGAAAAACTTAAGGAGCACAAAGCACTAGTTAAACTTTAAAGGAGATAAATAGTGTAAATTTAAAAAGGTATACCTAGATCACTTGGAAGTAATTTAATAATATCATAGTAATTCCAGCTTTATGGTACTTTTATGTTTTTTAAGCGTGTTATTTTGTTTTATGTACTTTTGTATTTTTGTACTTGTATGTTAAATATTTGTAATTGTATTGTCTTTTAAATGTAATATATTTTTTTTAAGTCTGGGATACATCAAAGGCAGTAATGAGAGGCTTTTTTATACAGCAAAACAATTGGTTAAAGAAGAAAAGATTAGAGAAGATACAAGAAATTAACGATGAGATCAGGAAATTAGAAAAAATATATCAAAAACCTCAAAACAAGAAATACACTGAAGAACTGAAATGTTTAAGAAAACAGCTGTCCCAAATCCTAATGAAAGATATAGAAAAGAAACTAGTCAGTTAAAGCAGACTACTGTCAGAATGCTAACAAACCAGGTAAGTGGTTATCGAGGAGACTTAAGAAAGAAAGGGGAAAAAGATAATAATTAAAATTAAAGAAAGGAAATTTTTTACTGAACAAAAAGAAATTATGAAAATTTGAGAAATAATATGCAAAACTATGCAAAAAAACAAAATATACATGTACATGATGTTGAAAACTATTTAAAAACTAGCAAACTGTTTAATATAAGCAATGAAGATAGGGAAATCTTAAATCAACATATCTCACCAAAAGAAGTGATAGAAGCAGTTAAAAGAAGTAAAAATGGGAAATCACCAGGCCCTCATGGCCTGACGGCAATGTACTATAAATCACTTCAAGACATCTTAATTAAACCTATGACAGAACTGATGAACAATATTAAAAAAGAATCCACCCCCCAGTCATGGGAGGAGGCAAACATTATTTTGATCAATAAAGAAGAATCAGATTCAACAAAAACAAACAACTACAGACCAATATCACTTCTTAACAATGACTATAAGCTATTTGCATCAATAATAGCATAGAGACTAAAAAAAGTATTGGAAAATGGATACAAAAGGATCAATGTGGTTTCCTTCCTAGTAATAAGGGATAACATAAGATGTGTTCTGGATATAATTGAACATTACGAGGTTATAAATGAAAAAGCAAAAGAAAAACTAAGGGAAATTTCAGATTTCAATTTAGATAACAAAGTTATATATCTGGGAACAATCTTAAGAAAGAAAAATTTGGACTTATTTGAAAACAATTATAAAAAAATATGGAAACAAATTAGCAAAGATTTAAAGGAGTGGAAAGATGTGAAAATCTCCTTGTTAGGCAGAATTGCCATCATAAAAATGTCTGTACTTCCCAAGTTACTTTTTCTATTCCAAAATCTTCCCATAATTAAAAACAAAAACCCTTTTATAGAGTGGTTACCTCCTTTGTAAAGGGAAATAAAAAACCAAGAATACATCTGAAATATCTTCACGACACAAAAGAGAGGGGGGATTATCGATATCAAACTTTCAGCTTTATTATGAGGCCAGTTGTTTAATTTGGCTAAAAGAATGGATAATGTTGAGGAATAATGATATCTTGAAACTTGTAGGTTCCAACTTGTGCTATGGTTGGCCTGCTTACCTCTTCTATAATAAAAACAAAGAAAATAAAGATTTTCATAACCACTACTTTCACAGCTCTTTATGGAAAGTTTGGGTAAATTACAAGAAATTTGTTTGCCCCAAAATACCACTTTGGGCCGAAGAGGCATTATTCAGATTATCCGCACAGGAAGGGAATAATTGGATAAATTATAAACAGATTTTTTATTAAAAAAGGAGGTATATACTATCTACAACCAAGAGACAAATTAGGAAAAAAAGGACTAATAAAAAACTGTTTTCAATATTTTCAATTTAAATAAAGGCTTAAAATGGATAAAACTAAAGGATTACAAGATAAAAATACAGAATTAGCAGACATACTGATTAAAGATGAAAGTAAATTATTATCAAAAGTCTATAAATATATTTTGAAAATATATAGAGAGAATGAAATTATTAAAGAAAACATGTTGAAATGGTCAAAAAACTTTGGTAATTCATTCTTCTTCTTATTAAGTTTTATTTATATAGCACTGTAAATTTGCACAGCACTATACATACAGTCTTGTTAGACGGTTCCCTGCCCTCAGGCTTACAATCTGAAAAGACACGACACACAAGGAGAAGTGAATGGTGGTGGGGAAGGGGACCAGGTCCAGCATTTCTTCTCTCCCTCAGAGGCCTGGATCAAGGCAGATGGACTGGATGGAGGGCTCTTCATCTTAATCATGGTCAGGCCTGATGGAGCTGGCTTGCCTTTCCTTACCTCGGGATGATGGTGGATTGAGGAAGGAGGGCTCTATTTACAGTCAGGGCCGGATGGAGGATGCTGCTTTCTCTCTCCCCCCTCAAAATTAGAACAATGAGAGACAATGTGGACCAAACAACTCAGTTATACCAAATGCCAGGATTTACAGGGAAACTATTACAAAATATTTTACGACTGGTATTTGACTCCAGATACATTAAGTAAAATTTATGGTAATATACGCAATCGTTGTTGGAAATATAAAAAAGAAAAAGGCACACTCTATCACTTATGGTGGAGTTGTGAAAAAGCAAAAATATACTGGAAAAGCATACAGACAACAATAGATAAGTTCCTTCAGATAAATTTAAAATATAAACCGGAAATTTTCTTACTGAATACAATTGATGAGGATAATGAAAAGACTAATGGGAACTTTTATTCCATTTAATCATGGTGGCAAGAATATTCTTTGTAAGATATTGGAGAAAAGAAACAATCCCTGAGGTAAAAGAATGGGAACAAAAGTTACACGAAATAATTGATATGGATAAATTAACCAGAGGTCTGGACTATGAAAGTTCAAAGATTTATAGGAAAGACTGGGGTAAAGTGAGAGACTATTTGATCGTTACAGGTGACAAAATGACAAAAATATAGTAATATATACTGAATAAAAGGCCATTTTGAAGTCAAATGCTTTTATCATATGTATCTTTGTTAATATCTATCATAAGGGAAATTTGAAAGATTTAAGTTCTGCATTCATCTGAAATATTGTTGTTTTTTTTTTTAAAGATAATTATTCTGGTTTTATTTTATACGCTTGAGCAACAATATATATAGTATTAAGTGGACAGATACACGACAGGGAGAAGAAGATATAAAAAGAAAGAAGAAACAAGATTAAAAATACCACATAATAGTTTATATTAGTTAAATTAAATACCAGATAAAGATATATAAATAATAAAGTTAAAGTATATAGTTAGTAATCTAGATGTTAGAAAATAAGGAAGTTTCTTCCCCCCTTTCTCCTCTGTGTAAATATGTGTTATGTTTGTTTTTTACAATCAAAATTAATTTTTGTTTAAGTGTTGAATGTGTGTATTACAATAAACTTTATAAATAAATAAAAAATAATTAACTATAAGTGCCATCAAGTAACTTATTGATTTATGGCAACCTCATGGCTCTGGGAGGGTCTTGTGAATTGGCCAATAAAGCAGTCACACATCAGTCTCAGCCTCAGAAAATCCTGTGATGGGGTCCTGTGATGGGGTCACCTTAGAGTAACCATAAATCATGAATGACTGGATGGCACACAATACGTACGTTCCTTCAAGTCACTTGTTGACTTATGGCAATCTCATGGCCCTGGAAGAGCCTTTGTCAGTTAGCCAATGGTTAGAGCCACCCACTTAAGCAGTTGTTCAGGTGAAACAGGGATCTCCACAACACATAAACACCATGAAAAGACTGTATCTTTTTCACATATAAAAATCCAGGACTCTGTTTGAGTGTGTACCATATATCTTCTCAATCTGTGGTTGAAGAGAGAAAGAATACTGGCTGCACAATGTGTTATGATTTGTGAAGCAATAACATGTTTGGCAAGAAAATGAAATCAGGACACAGTGATCTCTTTATGAAAGTGGAGAAAATGTTAGTCTGAACAGAGCCACTAGCTCACTCTCCAGCTTCATGGATATGGCCATGACAAATGTTGTTTTCTACGTGAAGAAAACAAAAGACATGTGTTGTGAAGTGTCCAAAGGGTTTCCCAGTGAGCCTGAAGAGGACTAGTTGCAGGTTCCATGAAGGAACTATTAGTATGAAGTGAGAAGTTGGTAGATGAAGGGAATGCTGTGAATATAGTATACCTTGATGTTAGTAAGGCCTTTGACAAAGTTCCCCTTGACATTCTTGCAAACAAGCTTGTAGAATGTGGGCTAGACAAGGCAACTGTTAAATGGATTTGTAATCGGTTGACTGGCCGAACCCAAAAGGTGCTCAACAATGGTTTCTTTTCATCCTGGAGAGAAGTGACCAGTGGGGTCCCACAGGGTTCTGTTGTGGGCCCAGTGCTATTCAACATCTTTATCAATGACTTGGATGACAGAATTGGGGGCATACTTATCAAATTTGCAGATGACACCAAATTAGGAGGAGTAGCTAATACCCCAGAGGACAGGATCAAAATTCAAAATGACCTGAATAGACAAGAAAGCTGGGCTGATGCTAACAAAATGAAATTCAACACAGAGAAATGTAAGGTCCTGCACTTAGGGCGGAAAATGGAATGCACAGATATAGGATGGGGGACACCTGGCTGAATGAGACCACATGTGAAAGGGATCTAGGAGTCCAAGTAGACCATAAGCTGAAAATGAGTCAACAGTGTGATGCAGCAGCTAAAAAGGCCAATGCTATTTTAGGCTGCATCAATAGAAGTATAGTGTCTAGATCAAGGGAAGCAATAGTGCCACTCTAATCTGCTTTGGTCACGCCTCACCTGGAATATTGTGTCCAGTTCTGGGCACCACAATTCAAAAAGGATGTGGAGAAACTGGAGCGGGTCCAAAGGAGGGCAACTAAGATGGTGAAGGGTCTGGAAACCATGCCCTATGAGGAGTGCCTTAGGGAACTGGGGATGTTTAGCCTGGAGAAGAGAAGGTTAAGAGGTGATATGATAGCCCTGTTTAAATATATGAAGGGATGTCATATTGAGGAGGGAGCAAGCTTGTTTTCTGCTGTTCCAGAGACTAGAACATGGAACAATGGATGCAAACTGCAGGAAAAGATATTCTACCTCAACATTAGGAGGAACTTCCTGACAGTAAGGGCTGTTCGACAGTGGAACACACTCCCTTGGAGAGTGGTGGAGTCTCCTTCCTTGGAGGTCTTTAAGCAGAGGCTCGATGGCCATCTGTCAGGGATGCTTTGATTGGGAGTTCCTGCATGGCAGGGGGTTGGACTGGATAGCCCTTGCTGTGTCTTCCAACTCTATGATTCTAAGTTTTTCAAACAGTTTGAGAAAATCTTAATCTTGAGTATATGAACAAGGAAGTGCCCACAAGGGGTGCAGAATGTGCTGCAATCACCACAAGATACATCTTCATAAGGGAGATACACCTTTATTTTTAACCAAGTGGGTTAGAAACTAAAGGCCACCCACATAGGTGAGACTGTGTGATCTCTTAATCCTATGAAAATATGGAAACATTTCTACTTGTTTAGGTAAGATTTTTATGTAGCTCCATTCCTTGTTGCGGGAAGAATATTTTTCACACGTGACAAGTATGACATACAACAAGTGCTGTCTGGTGCAAGATATAAAGTCCCGGATATAGGACAGATCTCCCTGTTGGGATATTTTGTTTGACTTTGGTGAGAGCTTTAAGTAGTGACCATGTCTTAACTCAGTAGTTCCAAAACTTCAATGCTCCAGATGTTTTGGACTTCAGCTTCCACAGTTCCCTACTATTGGTTAAGCTGCTGGGGCTTCTGGGAGCTCCAAAATATCTGGAGCGCCAGTTAACTGAACAAGGGTAAAGCAAGGCTGATGTGGCCACCACCATCATTAAAATATGGTGGGCTGGAGTCCCCAAATTTTGATGATAGCCATAGTTGTGGGGAGGGAGAGGTAAACTGTAGTTTTAGTCCTGGCAAGCAAATTATCTCCCAGCTGTTTCCCCTGGAACAAAATTACTTGAAATGGACATTCTCTTGTGTACCAAATATAGTTATTGTGGACACACCCCACCTTCAAAGTAGCTTCACCACTACATAAGGTGCCATTTGTGTAATAACGTTTCGTAGCTCAGAAAAGTCTGGTGAGTTACTGCTCAATCTTGGTAGTATGGAAGTGTCCTTGCTAATGCACACCAGTTCCAGAATGACAGAAATTAAAAAAGGAATAACACTGCCTCCTTGGATGTTTATCTATCACAATGGTATTGTCTGCTTCAAATAGGCATTTGACCTTGTAGCGTCCTCAAATGCAGAAAGACCTTCATTACTGAGATCTCTTTAAGAAAACATCTTTCCTCACATCACCATGCCTGCTCATAATTAGATGGTCATGATCTCATCCTGCTTTCGATGCATCCATAGTGACCTCTACTGTTGCACGAGGTGTACACAATGGGTCCCCAGTAAGCAAGTTGGATTGGCATATCCACCATGCTTTATGATGGGTGGTAGTATTGCCCATCTGTTCTTTGTATTCGTTCTATGAACACATTTGTGAGTGAACTTATATCATTACCTTACAGAGCCATGCTATATCACTGCTGTAATTGGAAGCCATGACATCTGTACTGGGCACATCTTTACTCTTGGTATGTTAATAAAACAAGTTTCCCTTATTCTGTAGTCTCTTTCAAGAGGCAACAGGCTTTCCCCTACTGAGAATCTAACAATGCTCTGATTAACTATTTTTTTTCTTGAGTTGGGAATAAGATCAATTTTTTCTTATTATGACTCCTACTTGGGACAGTAAGAGTTTGATATAAATTTGCATATCACTAAGTCTTTAATAATTTAACTATCTAGTCAACTACATTTGAGAAAATACATATTCTAAATATTCTTAGATAAGCAGGAACCACCTTCATGTAACTCATAAACACCCCAGGGCAGAGGACAGGAACAATTTCAGAAACCAGAAGGATGGCTGAATAACAGAATGACTGAGGAAATTGCTTCAAGTGCTGTTTAGCTAATTGTTCCTATTCCTTGATAAAAGCACATTCTCACAAAGTATAGTGCTTATTAAGTGCTTTATTAGGATTTGGAAGATTCAGGTTCTAGCCTACAGTGTCATTAAATTCACTAAGTGGCTCTGTGTCAGTCACTCTCACAATGACCTACCCTACATGGTTGTTGTATGAATAATGTGGGGGGTGGGGGGAAGGAGAGCCATAAGATCATTAGACAAAAAAGTTGGATGTAATCTATATATTTTATTAACAAATATATATGTATTTTTAAACACCCTCCTCCCAAAAGAAATTGATATGGTTTGCAGAATGGGAATTGCTTCAAATTTAACTTTTTTTTCTTTTTAAAAAAGAGTATAGAAGGCCCTGGGACACCGGATAGGCAAAGGTGTGGCAGGTTAATGATCACATTCTCAACTAGGCTGGGACTCCCCTGGATCTGAGCTCACATCATAATCAATATGCAGACCCACACATTTTTTCTTGAAATTTTTATTCCAAAATCCACCCCATGAAACAAAGTCTCCCTTTAGAGGCTGGTATATTTTCTTTCCCCAT
Source organism: Urosaurus nigricauda (assembly GCA_034509955.1). Lineage (NCBI taxonomy): Eukaryota > Metazoa > Chordata > Lepidosauria > Squamata > Phrynosomatidae > Urosaurus > Urosaurus nigricauda. Next base: position 124,188,644 of record JAOEGL010000001.1, on the reverse strand, counting down.
TCACTTGTCTCCCATTCCTGTGGTAATATGCTTGAGGAAAGATTCTCTAAAACTGTTATTGGCAAATGATTAGAAAATGAAAAATCCCAACTAGCTCCCCTCCCTTTAGCCCCCAAAATTCCCCAACCCTAAACATGTCAGCCGAGAGAGCGCAAGACTTGGTTTCTTTTACCCTTAATGCTTACATTTAATTTTAAAGCACAACATTGGAGATTGACTCTAAGTTAGCAACAAAAAATATATATTTACAATTTCTTCAAAAAACACAAAAGAACAACCAAACCCTTTTTGACAATAGTGACTTTCTTTAGGGAGTTTTTATTTAGGGAGCATGTTTTCTTTTTTAATCACTAAGTGATTTATATAATTTCTCTTTCCTTTTATGTCACCACTCGCCTTCTGAGGTGGTGGCCAATTTAGGCAATTAAGTTTCACAATTTGTTTTTAGTCACTTAAGCCACAGTCACTGGAGGGCCACATTTGAGAAGGCTGCAGGACAGCAATGCCTAGGCCCACAATACCCTCCCCAATCAGTCTGCCGCTTCCTTCATCCCTCTTGCCACAAGACGAGATTCCTCCCAGACTCTAATGCTCCTGACATGCCAACTTGCTGCAGTCCAGCACTTCTCAGGCTGAACAATGCATATGGAGAGTTGTGAAGGTGCTCCCACTTTTGAGAAAAGAGAGAGAGAGGAGAGAGAGAAAAAAAACAAACAAACACAAAATACCTAGAGCCTAGAAATCTCCAAGCTGGGAGTTATTTGGGCAGATGCACTTGAACTTCCTATATGGCTATTCTCAACTTCCTCTTGAAAGAAAAAGCAAAACATAACAAGAGATTGATTCTACAATATTTTTCCCATGGGAGTCAACACAAGGTAGAATGTATCCACTTCTAGAAGATCAACGGGTGTTTTTGCAGAAAAAAAAAATCAATATGCAGCAAAGCTCCTGTGTACTGAGGCACTCTGGAACTCATCACACTAGCATTGTCCTCTTGGCAAAGAAGCCTGCTCCTCATATGAAGTGACGGGGAACCACTGGATCCCAACACATCTAAACATATATAGATATGCTCCACCCCATTCCCAACTGTGCAGGCAAAGCTGCTCTTCCCCAAGGCGCAGATGTCCCAGCATTCAACACAACTGAGCTGGGCAATGTGGGGAGTTATGGGTGGACTCCTCCTCCTCCCTTATTGCTTCAGAAGCAGCGAGGGTGCATTATGGTTTCATCCAACTTGTCACCTCTTTCCCCCTGCTGCACAGATACTGGAGAGCTCTTTTCTTTTTTGCCATGCGAGACTCAGAAAGGGAGGCAGGGGTGAAGGGCAGTCTAATTTGTGCTATCACTATGGGGAAGAGAGCAGAGTGCAAAGTGTGCATTCAAACCCTGACAAGCTCAGACAGCTGGAAGGAGTGTCCAGTCACCCAGGCAGGGGGAAAATAAAATAGGGATCCAAAATATTACCTTTCTTTCTAAAGTGCAAAAAGCTCTCTGCTGCCCAAGAGAGAAGTTCTTTGGACCGGCCATTCATTGCAAAAGAAGAGAGGCAGCTAATTGGGCATTCACCCATCTCCCAGTTCAAGAGCCAACAGCTACGCCCCCCTCCAATGTGTAGGCATTTTTCTCAAACCAGCAGGATAGAGAGCATTTCTGCTGGTGTTAGGAGATCTCACCAGATGCCTCTCAAGCTTTCAAGCTTGACTGCAGCTTTCCCTCTACATATGCTGCCATCTTTCTGAACACGGTTCCCTCAATGTGAAAGCTTCACATTCCCCCCACTAGCTTCAAACTGGAAAGTACCTGCAGGCTAACCACAAGGCACATGGAGTACCCCTCACCTCAGAAGGGACACCATTACTGTGGACACTGCAGCTTTGAGTAATCAGCACAAAGCAGTAGCTGCCAACTGCAGCTGCTGATGGGTGAGAAAAGGAAGCTTAGCACAGTGCCGTGGGCACAAGACGTTACTCCCAAGCCCGGTGTTTAGTAACAAATCACATACTAAGACAGCAGAGAAACAGAAGTGCCTCTGTTTGACACTATTCTGGTCTGATTCCCACACAATCTGATGGGGCAGTGTGATCTGTTTTTGTAGGACTTATGGGAAAGAGCAGAGACTGAGAGGAGAGAAAGGGACACATTCCTCCTGAAAATGCTGCTACAAAACATCAAGTTAGGGCATGTAGCTGATGAGCAAGTACCCCTCAAGAACAGCCATCCTACAATCTCTTCTGGTTTACACTTCCTCAAATATCTGGTGGGATTTCCTGGTCTGCTGAAGTCCCAAGGAGAGGAGGGACATATAGTCACAATCAGGCTGCTATTGGGGAAAATGGGGAGGGTCTGCTCTCCAAGAGGGGTTGTCTGGAATCTTTCCTTCTCTTCAGTCTATCTGTGGCAAATTTCTAGCTGATTTTCTGGATCAGCTTTTCATCTGACAGGCAGTAAAGGCTGTTGATTGATAGATCTGAGATGAAGTGCTCGCAGGCTTTACGGGTGATCTGCTTACAGCCACGAAGGTCTATCAGAGTGACATTAGAAATGCGCCGCAGGTAAAGCAGAGACTGGTCTGTGAGCTTACTGCAGCCTGTGGAGAGGAGGACAATGTTATGGTCTGCACAATCTCCATGTCCATTTTCACAAAGGATTGTAAACTGAACCAACTGTGCATGCTACAGAGGAATAGTTGAAGTGCTAGGAAGACACAGGAAAGGTCACACACAAGCATAAAAGGTAATTCTTCACTAGACATATGCACTGTTTGACTTTTTGGTCACCTAAGAGTGTGGATACAAACAGACTGCACTTCATGCAGATATGGCTTTGACCAGATGATATTGAACAAGACAGGTTTTATGCCTGGATTAATGAGGAATAAAAAAAGCCATTCTTTGCATTAAGATGCAGAAAAAATAGGTTTTTGGGGTTTGTTTGGTTTTTTTTGGCAAGGGCTGTTCACACCAGTGTAATATAGCCAGATTTAAAGGTCAGCATTGCCACAAATATTTATTTTGTTATATCCATATTAAAAAGGGTCAGAGAAAAAGGCTCTCTAGTACTACATTATATTACCCCAAATACACTTGTCTCTCCACATTCACTGGGGTTAGGGGAACAGGACCCCACTGAATGTGGAAAAACTGCAAATAACAAAAACACTATGTTTTTACCTGAGAGAACATCTCTCTAGAAATCTCTAGGTCCTCCAGTGCAACTCTGTGGTCAACACCTGCCAGATTCTGTCCATAGAATTGTGTTGGAGGAGCTACAAATGCTAGTGGAGTGCTCTCTCTAGGAATCTCTAGGTCCTTCAGTATGACTTTTGGTTAAAACTGACCATAGTGTTGCGCTGAAGGATCTAGATATTCCTAGAGAGAACATAATAAAATCCATGAATAATCAAATCCACAAAAGTCAAAGCCGCAAATATGGAGGGACAAGTGTAGTGATATGACTACTAGCCTTAAATCTTCACTTATCTCTGTGGGCCTATGTGAAGACATGCAACATCATCTTAGATGTAAACAACTTCTTTCCCCAGTAAAACAGAAATCTCAGACTAGCAAGGCTTTCTCATACAAGTTCCTACATGTTAGAAGTGAGGGACACACTTAAGAAAATGTCCAAAGACACACACCTGCCATATTGATTTCAGTGAGTGAGTTTCGTGTGGAAGATCCTACAGCTGTTAACAAGTTGGTTGACTGGTCTGTAAGGTGATTGCAGTGACTAAGATCAAGTCTTGAGAGCAGAGGCATGTGGCGGATGATGAGTCGGAGTGTGGCGTCTGTGATGTCCAGCCCAGCCAACCGGAAGTCTATCATGTTACGGAGTTTGCTGCGATTGTCTTGGCCTATTTGAAGATATGTAAAGATGTTCAAAATGAATAGATTCTTGCCTCTCTAAAGCAGACATCACAAACAACATTCTTAGAAATGCATCAAACTCTTCTTTCTCATCATTAACTTGTCCCTCCCACAAACTACGTCACCAGTAAGAACATGTATAGCATAAAGGCAAAAAACAAAACAAAACAAAAAACAAAACAAAGAAACCCAAACCCAAACAATACATACTGGGTTTATCTGATGGAGGTGTGAGCAAGTCCCGAATCTGAGGATCCTTAATTCCTACTGCCCACCGAAGATCGAGAGTCCTGAGAAGGGGGCAAGTGGAGGTACCGACAGCAGAAACTGCAGACCATGAGCAGCCTGCTAAGATGAGGTCTTTGAGGCCTTAAGACAGCAACAGAAACAAACAAAAAAACAGTGGAAATATTCATTTCAGAAAAGTTCCTTTTCCATATTCTCCTTTGCAATAGTAGAATAGCAGCACCCCCCCTTCCCAAAACAATGTGAACAACAAAATCAAAGTTATAATTTGATTAGGCTATAAATGATGGGAGGCAATAGACCTCCTGGGGTGGGTTATAATGGCAGATTCCACATGAATAACAACATGCTACTCAGAGCAACTTGCCAGAGTTGCAGCTAAATAACAATGAAGTGAAGAGGAAGGCAATCAGAATCATAATCCAAGCCTGTATTCACAAGCCAGATTTAGGGATGGATGAAATATAGGGGAGTACTTTGTTCAATGCAAAGCACCCAAACTAATGACAACTGTGCTAAGATATGCTGATCCACCAAGATACATACCTGGTAGTCTGTTTATGAGCCAAGTGAGCTGTTTTCTGGAAATATTGGTCCAGCTGAGGTCAAGGCTAACTGGCTGCCTCCTGATTACACCACTAAGAGCTACGGGTGTGATGGACTTGTACCTGCTTAAATCAATCTTTGTCCACAATCTTTTTTCACCACACCTAAAGGAAAACACATGGAGTTAGAGAAGTGCTTTCCCCCTTCACCATATCCATAAACGCAACCATTTGTGCATTTCACGGATGAAATTTAATTTGGTTTTGCCTGCAGGGATGACCTAATAACCACAGTCTTTGCAAGGAACCAAATGACAGGTGAAAGAACAGATTAAGGTCACTACTACAGCCACTTGCAAGACTGTCTTTTGGGTTCATCAAGTTTTGTCATCTCAAGTATATCCCCTTCTAATCACTCATTAAATCTATTTCCACAGAAAAGAGGAAGGGGAAAGTATCTCTCCTGGCAACCTGATATGTATTTCCTCACTTAGCATCCCAGATGATTCTAAAGAAACACTTAATTCAAGGTTCTGTGATAGTAACTCTCTTATGGAAAGACTAAGTGAGATTCTATGTGGGGAATGCAAAAGCTCATAAACTTCTTACAACTATTTCAGCATGGTTCAAATTTTTCTAACTTTCATCCTCTGATGACAGCCTAAAAATGAGCCAGTTACCAGATGAAGGGGAGCTAAGGTTTTCTATGATGGGAAGACTCTTCAAGAGGCACAAAACTTTGGTCAAGATGTTAAGTAGTACCCAAGGCAGTTCTGGAACTATGAGTCCAAATCCAGTCTTTCAGTGGTGCAGGAACTAGAAACGAACGTTGGGTACTTACCGTGACATGTTTATTTCCAGCAGACAAGGGTCCTAGCATCCTGTATACTGGGATGTGCTCCTCCCACTTTGCTCCTACAAGGCAGGGACAATTCAAACAAAGACCGGCCCCTATAAAGGAAGAGCTAAGCCTCCCGGGCCTCAGTCAGTGACAAGCCAAGCGAAAGGTAAGGTAAAACTCAAATGAAGGTATTTATTAGCAACAATAAAACAACAACCAAATGAGAAAAACTCAGCCAACGAGCCAACAGAAAAAAACCCAGGAAGAAAGGAAAAACTCTAACAGGTATAGTCGGAGGCCGCAGGCAGCATCCGGGTGGGAAGGATGCTAGGATCCTCGTCTGCTGGAAGTGAACGTGTCATGGTAAATACCCAACGTTCGTCTTCCCAGCAGACAGGGTCCTATCATCCTGTATACAGGGATTTACAAAAGCCCTCCAGACTAAGGAGGGAAGGTGCTGTTAAGAGTCTGCGGACCCCGACACCACCTGCTGGAGGACCCTCCTTCCGAATGCCGCCTCAGCGGATTAATACAAGGTCTAGTTTGTAATGCCTTATGAAGGTGGAGGGAGACTTCCAGGTGGCCGCCCTGCAAATCTCTGACAGGGAAGCATTTGTGGACAAGGCCGCCGAGACCACCGCAGCACTCGTGGTAGAGTGTGCCAAGATCCCTACAGGCAGTGGGAGATCCTGGATCCAGTAGCACTCCTCGATGCACGCCCTGATCCACCTGCTCAAAGTCAAAACCGACACCTTTTGTCCAAGGGAGCTTGGTTGAAAGGACACAAACAAGGCCTTGGAAGACCTGAAGGCCTCAGTCTTCCTGATGTAAATCTTAAGAGCTCTGCGCACATCCAATGTGTGCCAAATCTTCTCTAAGTCTTCCTTTGGATTGGGGCAGAAGGAGGGAAGCAGAATGTCCTGAGATGTGTGGAAGGACGAAATGACCTTTGGCACAAAGGTTGGGTCCAGATGTAGGCACACAGAATTCTGTCTGAAAATGCACAGGTCCTTACGGACTGACAGGGCTCCTAACTCTGACACCCGCCTGGAAGAGGTGATTTCCGCGAGCAAAACATCTTCCAGGTCAGGTGCTTGAGGGAAGCCTCTCTGAGGGGTTCAAATGGTCCAACTGTCAGACCCTTTAGGACCATGTGCAGGTTCCAGGACGGAAAATGATGTTTCGTAGGCTGGGCCCTGTTGGACACACCCTTCAGCAGCCTCCTGATGTGGGGATGAGAGGCTATCTTAGCTGCCCTTTTGTGGGGTAGAAACGACATGATGGCAGACACCTATCTCCTGATTGTGTTGGGTCTAAGGCCCTTCTTGATGCCATCCTGCAGGAAGTGCAGAACCTCGGCCAATGAGAAATTCAGGCAGTTGACCTTTTTTAACTTGCGCCACTTCCTGAAGGCCTTGAATGTGGCCTCATAAATCCTGTTGATCGAAGGGTGCCTGAATGCCAAGATAGAGTCTATGACTTTGGCCGAGTAGCCACATTTATCTAGCATGAGGCATTCAGCCTTCAGGTGCGAAGCTGCAGCCACTCTGGGTCCGGGTGGGGAATCTGACCCTGCGATAGAAAGTCGCGCCATCTCCAGGACTTCAGAGTACCACGTCCTCCGTGGCCATGCTGGAGCTACTAGGATCACCTCCAGCCTCTCCCTTCAGATCTTGGCCACTACCCTGGGTAAGAGGGGTAGTGGGGGAAAGGCGTACACCAGGGTCCTCAGCCACTGTAGGTTGAGGGCATCGAAGGCCTCCGCCCCCTCTGTTCGGAACCGGGAGACGAATCTGGGTAGGTTGGTGATGACTGGGGAGGCAAAAAGGTCCACCTGCGGCTGTCCCAGTCGCTTGACAATCTGTTGGAAAACCTTGGTGTGGAGGTCCCACTCTACGTGGTTGATGTCTGTCCTGCTTAGCCAATCTGCGACCATGTTGAGTTCTCCGCTGAAATGCTCTGCCTCGATTGAGACTATGTTCCCCTCTGCCCACCGGAAAAGTAGCTGGGATTCCTCCATCAGGTCCCAGGACCTCGTCCCGCCCTCGCGGTTGAGGTGAGCTTTGGCAGTTATGTTGTCCGTCCTGACCAGGACCGCCTTGCCTTGGACCAGGTGATGGAAAGAGAGGAGCGCCAATCTGATCGCCCACAGTTCCAGCCAATTTATGAGCTTGCTCTGATCTTCCGAGGACCACCTGCCCTGAGCAACCCAGCCCCTCAGGCTCACGTTGGTAGTTATCAGGATCTTCTCAGGGCCCCACATCTCGTGTCCCCTGTGGATTGCTGGCGAGGTCCACCACCACAGGGACCTGAGAACCTGCGACAGAACCAGAATCTTCAGGTTGGATTTCGCCACAATGGCTTCCTGGTGTGGTAAGAGAAGCCACTGGAGTGGCCTGGTATGGAATCTGGCCCAAGGAACACAGTCTGTCGCTGCCACCATGGGGCCTGAAGGTGGGTCAGGAGTAAGATGCTGGCTCTGGGCTGTGACTGGACCTCCTGGACTGCCCTGGAGATAGATTGGATCCTCTCTGGGGTCAAGGAGACTAGGCCCCTGTCTGTGTCGAGGCACACGCCCAGGTGCTGGATCTATCGAGATGGGTTGACGGAGCGCTTGGCTAAATTGACTAAGAACCCATGGGTTTCCAAGGACCTCAGGATGCAGTGGACATCGGCCTGGCCCTGACTCAGCGACTCTGAGCAAATCAGGAGGTCGTCCAGGTAGGGGTAGACATGGAGACCCCTGGTTCTCCAATGGGCCACCAAGGACACCAGGATCTTTGTAAACACTCTTGGGGCTGATGACAAGCTGAAAGGAAGGGCCCTGTATTGGTAATGGTGGTTGTCGTAGGCAAATCTTAAGTAACGGCGATGGTCGGAGTGTACCGGGATGTGAAAATAGGCGTCCTGTAAATCCAGAGAAGCAAGGAAGTCCCCAGGGAGAAGGGCCTTGAGCATGGACTTGAGGGTTTCCATCCGAAACTTCCTCTTGGCAACGAAGGTGTTGACACCTTTCAAGTTTAGGATAGTCCTCCAGGTCCCATTTTTCTTGGGTACCAAGAAGAAAGAGGAATAACAGCCTCTGTGCCATTGAGAGGGTGGGACCTCCTCTATGGCCTCCAGGAACAAAAGGTCCTTGATAGCGTCCAGCAGGAGGCGATGCTTGACCGGGTCCTTTGTCTTGGGAGAAGGGATGAAATACTCATGGGCCCAGCGAGAAAACTCTATCCGGTAGCCCGTCTTGAGGGTGTCCAGCACCCACTGGTCTTTGGTGGACTGCTCCCAAATTGCGACAAAGTTCATCAGTCTGCCTCCCACTGGGACTGCCCCGTCAGGCCTGCTGGTGTTTGCGGGCTTCTCTGCCTGCGCTGGACTGCCATCTCTGCTGAAAGGATGGATGGGACTGTCGAGACTGGCTCCTGGACTCTCCCCAGCGCTGACTGAAGGGTCTGGAGTCTCTGGCCTGGTGGGGGGTGGAGGGGTTGGAGGAGGGGAAGGGTCTGGAGGAACGAAAAAACTGCCCCCTGGATCTAGACCTCTTTATGTTGTTGCCTTTCCGGCCCCCCAGCAAGGACTTTTTCTTGTCCTCAACAAGGACCTGATCAAGAGACTACCCAAATAACTTGACACCGAGAAAGGGGGTGAAGGCTAGGTTGTGCTTAAATTTGGAATCCACATTCCAATTCTTCAACCAAAGTTGGCAGCGTACATTGACTGCCGCCTGCCCTCGCACAAAATTGGACTGCATCTAGGGTACCGTTGGCTGCGAAAGCCGTTGCATTAGCAATCTTGTTCAGACCCTGTCTAAGATGGGAGTTTTGGGCAGGGGCCTCCTGCAGAAGCTCCCTTGTCCACTGAAGAGACTCTAGCCCCTATAGATGCTGCAGCTGTAGCCCTGATGGCCACTGACATGGCCTCAAGGGCCTTTTTGAGGGCCCCTTTGGCCTTTTTGTCCTCAGGAATCTTTAGCGTGTTCTCCCCATTTTTGCAGAAGACGGCGGAGGACACAAGAGCAGACATCGGAGCATCCACTACTGGGACCTAGTTTCTCCATCACTGGTGGAGGAAAATTATAGAGCCTTTTAACGGTGCTGGGGCAGGAGAAAACGATTGCTGGTCTGCTCCACTCGCCCTTAATGACTTCCATGACGTTGGCTGGGCAAAGAACCTCGGGTAGAGAAGGGACTTGCACAGGAAACAGATCCTGCCCCACCCTGGGCAAGTCAGAGACCTGGGGACGCTTGGTGTACTTAGCAAGAGGGATGCTAAGGGTCTTAGAGGTCTTCTTAAGCAGCCTCAAAAAGTCCTCAGCCCTGAACAGATGGGCTGAGGCAGGGGAGGGGTTGGACTCCTCACTCTCATCCTCCCTGGACAGCTCTCCCTCCTGTATGTCCTCCCTGGTGCCTGCCAGGGCCCCATCAACCTCACCTTCTATGTCTGAGAGGGGAAGGTCAGTTCGGTCCTGGTGCCGCTTAGACCGCCAAGACCTCTTGGGGGGAGACTCCTGCCCCGCCTCGAAGTCAGACAGGGAGACTTCATCCTCCTCCTTGGGCCGTTTCGAGGGCTCCATTTGGGCTTGGGGGGCAGACTGGGGAAGTGCCGTGTCCATGCGGTGGCTCCAGTCCCCACCAGGGGGCAGGCCCGCCTGGGCGACCTTCCCCAAGATGGCGGCCCTCGCAGTCCTCCCCAAGATGGCAGCTTCCAGGATTGCCCTCAAAATGGCGCCCGTCGGCCATGTGGTGGGTGCCAGCTTCCTTCCTAAGATGGCGGCCCCCATCCCAGCCTCCAAAATGGCAGCCGCCATCTACCGGAGCGCTCCATGCAACTCCAGGGGCTGCCGTGGCCTGGAGAGAGCCCTCCCCGGCCGAGCCAAGCTGGATGGAGATGTTCCCCGCCGGTAAGGAAGGGGCTGGTGGGTGTGCCAGCCAGGCCCAGCCGCCCCCAACAGAGGCAAGCCAGGCCTGCAGGTCCCCCGCGGAGGGAAAAGGAAGGGTTGAAACAGGGAGGGAGCCCGCTTCTTGATTCCCGCTGGTGCGGGAAGGCTCCGCAGCAGAGTAGGCTCCATCCTGAGGCTTGACCTGCAGGGGCTTGGCAGAGGGTAGGGCTGCGGGGGTCCCACTGGCAGGGAAAAAGGGGGCAGAGTCTTGAGGGTCCCTGGCTGTCCCGCCCAGAGGGGGGGTCTCCAACCCCCCCAAAACTGGCTGCTTCCTGGGCAAAAATCGCTCTGACGAAATTCGTGAGCCCCTGAACACTCACCGCCTCTGAAGGGATTGGTGCTGGGGCCTCTCAACGCCCTCAGCCGCTAAGCGGGTCGAGCGGAGGGCCTGTGACTGCTCGACGTCTCAGAAGGGAAACCCCTCCTCTGGCTGAGCCACCCTCTTGACCTCTAGGAACGACTCCCTTTGCCGAGTCAGGGAACCCTGAGCTATGGGGACCTGAACTAAAGGAAGCCCTTCACCCATTCCTCTGCCATAGCCACCGCCAAGAAGGGGGGAAAGGCAGGAGAAAGGGAGAGAAAAGGGAAGGCCAAGGGAAAGGCTCTCAGATCCGCTTTGGCAAAAGAAAAGACTGCTGGCTCGAAGAGTGTCCTGCACGAGTGAAGGCAGGAACAAGACTGGGGCCCGGGAGGCTCAGCTCCACCTTTATAGGGGCCGTTCTTTGTTTGAATTGTCCCTGCCTTGTAGGAGCGAAGTGGGAGGAGCATAATCCAGTATACAGGATGCTAGGACCCTGTCTGCTGGGAAATTGTGTTCATATGGTTATTCCCAGCCATTTTTTTCCTTTGCCTTAAGAGTTATAAGCTTGAGAAAACAACCTTAGCCAATCTATTGAAGTGGGTAAGGTATACTGGCTAGACTTAACTTGAATCAAAGCTCAGGGGTTTAAAGATATCCAGCTAAAAAGTAGAAAACATCTGAACTTTTATATAGAAAGGCCTAAGAATTCAAGAAGTCTGACAAGAGCCAGGTCACAATTTTTATTTGCCAATCATAAAATGTACTTGCTGAATCTGGATTATGCCAAGCAAGAAGCTTCTTTCTTCTTTGTGGTCTCTGCGAATCATACAAATGGGTTCTCTGTGCCTGCGCAGACGAATTCGGAACTCTCTGGAATCACTGGGCAGAAAAGCGGCTTTCAACTTTTTGCAACGTTTTGGCGGTAGCCCCGCCCCTCCTCTATATAAGCCCTGTTCCTGCTCTTTTCCCCAGTTCCTTTTTTTCCGCCGTGTAGGCTACTCGAAAGGAACAGTGTTAGAATCGCTTGGCTTGTCTTTCTTGGTATTTTGATCTTTGGTTTGTTTTTGACTACTCTCCCTCATCTGTGACTCGGCTCCTGTTTAGACCTCTCGGCTTGCTTGACTTCGATATCGGATTGTGATTTGGACTTGATGTCTCCGGCTCCATTTAAGCACTGCGCTGTTTGTGGGGCCAAGGTCCCTCACACGGACCCCCACAACAAGTGCCTGATCTGCTTGGGCGAAGCTCATGACACCCAGAGCTGTGCCCTGTGCAGATCCCTGACTCCGCAGGCGAGGAAGAACCGTGCTTCCCGGGTGAAATCCTACCTCCTGGACCGAGCTTTGGCCCCGCAGGAGATCCTGCCTTCGACCTCCATTCCGGCTTCGACCTCCAAGGCATCCGTTTCGGCTTCCAAGATGTCTCGTGAGTCCCAGGAGAAAGTGACCTTTGATTCCCCTGTTGGTCCCTCCAAGTCCCCCTGAGAGACGGAGGCTCACCCCGCTGAGAAATTGGCTAAGAAGGCGGATGAGAAATCCAAGTCCTCCAAAAAGGACGCTAAGGACAAGCCCAGGCAGGGCAAAGACCACAGGGATGAGAGTCAGAGAAAGAAGGTGAAAATCCCTTCTCAGGGCGAAGCAGATGGCTCTTCCTCTCTGAAGGAATCCAGCTCTAAAGCCGCTGCCAAGAGGAAGCATTCCACCGAGGGGGACTCCCTCCGGAAAAAGTGCTCCTCTGAGGGTGAAACCCTCCGTAAAAAGGCCCGCTCCAACTCCGACGTGGGAACCGAGCTACCACGTGCGTCGACACTGAGACAGACTCCCGCCAATGAGCTGCCATGTGTGTCGACACCGAAGCGGATTCCCGCCACTGAGACGGCCACCTCCGTACCGAGGGAAGTGTCACCCAGGTCCAGCCCTCCCACCGGGAGACGTCCGTTCCTCGCAGCCTGACTCCTGCCCAGCGCTCCCCTCAACGGAGCCACAGGTCCCAGAGGTCCCCGACCCCAATGGCTGAATCCGAGGACGAGCCAGAATACTATTACGATAGTGAGTCCGGCAGGTACTTCGTTGCGGTCGACCCATCAACCTTGGATAGACCTCAGGGCAAGTGCTGGCGCCCACTTGATGTCTCCACCAGAGTTGGCGAGGAGGTTTCGGCAGCTGTTCCCACCGGGCAGGAGCAGGCCCGCCGAGGAGAGGCAGCCACCCAGATGGCCTACTCCCCATCAAGCTCCGTGTTATGTGGAGGCCAGCACGGATTCGGAGCAGGACTTCCAACCCGAAGGCTCGGTTCCGTCGCCCGTTGACTCCCGAAACCGAGGATCAGAGGCCGGTCCGCCAGACATTCTACCAGCCGGGCCCCGTATCCACGACCGACAACGTCCATCAGTTCGGGGAACACGTGATAAAGATGGCAAACGCCTTGGAGCTCCAGGTGACCCGGTCAGAGGAGGAGGCCCTTGTGTGCAGGGCTCTGCACTTACCTTGGCAGCTATTCCATTCCTGCCGTCACTGGAGAAGATCACCAAAAGGTCTTGGCAAAACGTTGCCTCCATCCCCTCAACCTCGAGGAAGATCGACTCCATTTATAAAATCTCTCCCTCGTCGGCGGAGTGGTTCCATTTGCACCAGCCACAGAACTTGGCTATTTTGGAAGGGTCCCAGAAGTCCTTCACCCCGAAGACTTCTCCCTCTCCATCTGACCGTGAGGCCAAGAAGATCGACAGGCTGGCCAAGAAGATCTTTGAGGCCTCGGCTCTTGGACTCAGGGTCTCCAATTATAATGCTTGCATGGGGGCCTACATCCAGTACTTGATGGAAAGGATGTCCCCCTTGTTGGCTGACCTCCCACAGGAGAAGATCCCAGCCGCCAACCAGCTCAGGGAAGAGGCTCACTCGGTTGCGGGCTTGTTGATTACTTCGGCCAGACACACGGCGGACTGTTCGGCCAAGTTCATCGCCTCGAGTATTGCCCTCCGGGGACATGCCTTGCTCCGTTCCTCGGACCTTACACCTCAGGTGAAGGCAGCGATTGAGGACATGCTGTTGATGGCGAAGGGCTCTTTGCCAAGGACACCAACGAGCAGCTAAACTTCAAGTACCGGATGAAGTCAGCCGCTAAGAAGCACGGCATGTCCACCTCCCAGCTCTTCTCCAGGAGGCGTTTCGGCGCCCAGTGACCGCCCTTCGAGCAGTCCCAGAGGCCTTTCGGACAGGAGAGACAGTACCAACGCCAGGAGACCAGGCAAAGGTTCTCCTTTCCGTCCTCCTTTTCGTCAGGCAGACGACTGCAATCCTGGTACCAGAGGCCGCTTTCAAGGAAGTCCGACTCCGACCCGGGTAAGAAGGGGCAATGAAGTTCACCAGCGTACTCCGTTGCTTCCTCGACTTGCCCCTTCTTCTTGGACTTGTTACGGCCCTTCGCTAACATCTGGGCCCAAATCACCACTGACTCCTGGGCTCTGACCATCATATCCAGAGGATATGCCCTCGAATTTGAAGAGTTCCTACCTACCGGAGCTGTTCTCTCCACTACCCCCTCACCCACCCTTCTCGACGAAGTACACACTCTATTAGACAAAGGGGCCATCTCCCTGTTGGACTCTGCCCAGGTTCCCCGGGCGTTTTTTTCCCGGTACCGAAGCCGGATGGAGGTCCCCGTCCCATATTGGACCTTCGAGACCTCAACAGCTTTCTCTTGTACAAGTTCCGGATGATAACTCTTGCTTCCATCTTGCCTTTGTTATCCCAGGGTCTCTGGTTCGCCACGATAGACCTGAAGGATGCCTACTTCCAGGTGGCCATTCGGGAAAAGCACCAAAGGTTCCTCTCCTTTGCCATCGGGACGGAGATGTACCACTACAACGTCCTGCCTTTCGGCCTGGCCATGGCTCCGAGGGTCTTCACCAAGTGCATGGCCCCAGTGGTGGCCTATCTTCACCAGCGAGGGTCAAGAGTCTTCCCCTACCTAGACGACTGGCTCTTTGTGGCAGACTCCAAAGAGGGCCTTTGCCAGGATATCTCCTTCGTCGTCTCCCTCTTGCAATCTCTCGGACTGATACTAAATCTCGAGAAGTCCCACTTGACCCCTGTCACCAGGATCAAGTTCATCGGGTCTATCCTCGACTCCGACACTTGTGTCGCATACCTGCCAGAGGACCGTTTCCAGTCCCTCTCCAAAGCCGTCCGGCATTGCAGCTCCAACAGGAGGGTTCGGGCCCGAGATGTTCAGGTGGCTCTCTGACACATGGCCTCGACCACCTTCGTCACCCCATGGTCAAGGCTTCGGTTTTGACCCCTGCAGGCTTGGTTCCTCTCCGTCTTCGACCCGTTGGTCAACCCTCCAAGCAAGTGGCTCACAGTACCGAGGCTGGTCTCTCGGTCCCTATTGTGGTGGCTGGACTCCTGGAAGGTCTGCGCCAGCATGCCGTTCGTCTCGCCGGATCCACAGGTGGTCCTCACCACGGATGCATCCATGGACGGTTGGGGAGCCCACACTATGGGTCTCACCATAAAGGACAAATGGCGGCTGTGTCACCAGGATCTCCACATCAACGCTCTGGAGATGCTGGTGGTCGAGAAGGCTGTGAAGGCCCTTGTGGTCTCTTCCAACTCTATGATTCTATGGCCTTCGAACCCGAGCTCGGCGGGAAGGTAGTGTAGCTCCTGACGGACAACAACCACCGTCATGTACTACCTCAACAAGCAGGGCGGGACCAGATCTCCAACCTTGCTGGACATAACCCTGCGGATTTGGAACTGGTGCATACAGAGAAACATCTACCTCCAAGCAGTTCATCTTTCCGGCGAAGAAAACGTCTTGGCAGATCAGCTCAGCAGGTCAGATTCGCAGTGTCATGAATGGACTCTCCATCCCAAGATGGTTGCAGACCTGTTCTCAATATGGGGTGCCCCGCAAATAGACCTCTTTGTGTCGGAGACCAACACACATTG
This sequence comes from Urosaurus nigricauda, assembly GCA_034509955.1. NCBI lineage: Eukaryota > Metazoa > Chordata > Lepidosauria > Squamata > Phrynosomatidae > Urosaurus > Urosaurus nigricauda. The sequence goes on along the minus strand of JAOEGL010000001.1, from coordinate 124,172,948 downwards.
CAGCCAGTTCTGCTCCAGGGATCAGTCCCGACGCTCTCCGGGGGATGTCTTCCTCCACAGCTGGACGGGGGAATTCCTTTATGCCTTCCCTCCGTTCCCACTCATCACGAGGGTCGTCTCCAAGATGTCGAGAGACCGGACGGACACCATCCTGATCACCCCTTGGTGGCCCAGGCAGCCGTGGTTTCCGTTCCTGCTTCATCTGTCTCCGAACCGGTTCCTGAGGATTGAGCCGAGGCCAGATCTACTCACTCTTCAGGAGAGTCGAGTTCGGCATCTGGACATCGAGGACCTTCCTCTTGTGGTGTGGAGACTCTGGCCTTAGCGGACCTTCCGGCGGCGGTGCGGCGCGTGATCCTGGCGGCCCACAAGCCAGCAACCAAGAGATCCTACTCTGGCAAGTGGCAGAGGTTTCTCTGTTTCCTGGATTCAACACCGACAGTGCTGGAGTTCCTGATGACACTGGTGGAGTCGGGGCTGTGCCTTAACTCCATCAAGTGTTATTTGTCTGCAATCTGTTCCCATTTTCAGTTTGATGGGAAACCTTCCTTTTTCAAAGACCCCTTGGTGAAGGGGTTCCTGAAAGGCTTTAACAACCTCCATCCGCCGGCACCGGCATGGAGCCTTGAGGTTGTTTTATCTTGCCTTGGTACCAAGCCCTTTGAGCCCATGGCTACTGCTGACCTAAGGCTGGTGACTTGGAAGACAGCCTTTTTGGTAGCCATCACTTCTACCCGCAGTGCAGGCGAGCTTTGAACATTCTTTGGTTCATCTTACTACTGTTGTCATGACACTCCCTCCACCGCTTACCTAAGCTTGCTAGTCTAACCCATTTGTATGATTTGCAGAGACCACGAAGAAGGAGGACAGGTTGCTCACCTGTAACAGTATTTCTTCGAGTGGTCATCTGCGAATACATACAAATCCCGCCCTTCCTCCCCTCAGTGTCCTGCTCAACAGTGTTCTGCTCCTCCGTCGCTTGCGGCGGAAATATTTCGGAACTGGGGAAAAGAGCAGGAACAGGGCTTATATAGAGGAGGGGGCGGGGCTACCACCAAAAAGTTGCAAAAAGTTGAAAGCCGCTTTTCTGCCCAGTGATTCCAGAGAGTTCCGAATTCGACTGCGCAGGCGCAGAGAACCCATTTGTATGTATTCGCAGATGACCACTCGAAGAAATACTGTTACAGGGAAGCAACCTATCCTTAGCATTTTAGGGTGACCAAGAGTCCTAGTACTGTGAAACACAATATTTAAAGCCGCTGTTCAGACCTTTACATCTGAAGACACAGAAATGTGGGATTTCTTCTCCCACCCTCCAGCTGCCTCTTCAGAGACAAGAGATGCGTGCCTCTTCCGCCTCCTCCCCATGTGCCATTCCCAGCCGTCAGCTGCCTCCAGAGAGGCAACTAAAGGCCTGGGATTGCTGGGAAGTAGGAGGAACAGGTGCATGCCTCCGTGTGCTGGGGGAAATGGGTTTGTGTGCCACAGGTTTGCCATCATGGCTGTAGTGGTTTAAGCACTGGACTACAACTCTAAAGATCATGGTTCGATTCTCCACTCGAGCATAAAAACCCAATGGGTGAGTCACATTCTCTCAGCCTTGGGATGAGAATGGCAAACTCCCTCTGAAGTAGTTTGTCAAGAAAATCTCTTGACAGGTTCGTCTTAGGGTTGCCATAAGTAAAAAATGATTTGGCAGCACACAACAACAATACACATACACATACACTGCTCCTGAAGATGAGGGTTTAAATTTTTATCTAGACTTTACTCACAATCTAGCCATGGATTTGTCAAAGCTTTTATACAACCGTCATCTGAGTTTCTGTCCTCACTAGTGTGCATGAATTCTGAAAGTTAATTATGCATTGTATAAATACATTCTTTTTCTCCTCAATCCACTTAACCTCCCTTATGTCTACTTATAAATTAGTAGAAAATGAAATTTGGATAGCAAGTTCTTTCTACTTACCATTTGTTCCAGGTTTTGCATACACACATACATTCACAAAGCTCCTTGCGAGTGAGATAGCGGAAGACGGACATCCACACCTCCTTCTGATTCCAGACCTCCTCTCCATCTGGTGCCTTGCCACCCTGACCATTCAGTCTGGCTGCCCCACTCTCCTCAGCACTCTCTTCTTCCTCATCTGCAGTTTCCTCTTCTTCCTCCTCCTCAGCTGCCTCATCATCTCCTCCCCGCTGGGGTGTCTTAGATGAACTTTGGCGCATGACCACACGGGGAGAGTGTCGCAGATTAGTGGAGGCTGTTATTGCCTGCAGCTTGGGCACAATGGAAGTGCCATGCACGTCTTTGGTAGGTCTTTGCAACGTGACTGTAAGGTAAGAACCATGGAGCTTGGCTTTCTCTACCTCTGAAAGCTCCTTCTTGCCACTAGGGTTGTTCTCTTTTTCCCGCACTACTGTGCGCTCTGCACCCTGCAGCCGAAGTAGCTGGCGCCGCTTAAAGCGTTCATCCCGACTTGCACCATGATGATCACTAGGACCTGCTCCTGGAGAGGATCGTGTTACTATGGTTCTTGGTGACACAGGGTCATGGATTAACTGCAGCATTGGGGTAGGTGAATGTGGTGGGGGAGTCAGAGGTTCCTCACAGCTTCGTAAAGGTCGCAGGACTTTGGCTTGCACTGCATCGTCCTCACCATCGTCCATCTTCCGCTTCTGCAATGTGAATGGCACCAGATTAACATTTGAAGACTAAATATCAGGTTTAAGGACTACACAAGAGTTTTAGTCTTGGAGTTGGTAAACAGAACAGATTAAGTTAAAAGTAAAATGCACGAGGGAATGATCAGGTTGTCTGCTTCCACAAGGTTAAGGCTAACTAAACATCTCTCAGTAAAAAGATGTCTTTTCCATCCCCACTGGTATTAACTAAAAGCTGTTCACCATTACTAGTAGAAACTGGGAACAACCGAAATTGTGCTGACTTACTATAAAAGCAAAGGAAGCTTATTACGGAACCAAGGTATTCACCACAAAGGTCACTAATGCAGTCCTCATGAGTGATATAGGTCCTAGTGGAAACCTCCCTGAAACTGAGAGTTATCTGCTACTTATTGCTCCCTTGTTGATTCTTTTAATTTTAAATAGTTCTCCTAACTAGCTGTATCATTATTACAAAGAAGAAGATGAGAAAAGACAGGTTACATCAACACTTTGTTTCTACTTCCTGTATGGGACAGAGAGGGAGTGGAGAAAAGCAGAAGCTGAACTGCTTTGAGTGTATTAATGCCCTGACTGGGACAGTGGAGGGGCAGAGACCATGAAGGCCAGGAGCTCTGTCAAGGCCTCAAGAAGTTGCTACCTGGGCTTTGTACAGGACTCTGGCTTTTCCTCAGCAGCAGGAGCCTGAGCAAGCGCCATATGGCTGTTCATGTCAATTGCTGTACAGAATCTTAAATGCCTGTTTTAGAGAAGTTCCCCTCTCACTGCATGTCATTTATTTCTAGTAGAGACAATTAAACCCTACTGTATGGAAGCTTAATCTCTCTCCTATTAGCTTCTGTGTGAATCAAGACTGTGTGTGTGTGTGTTGTGTGCTTTCAATTTTTTTTCAACTTATGGCAACCCTAATGCGACCCGTTTTTGGTATGATTTGTTCAGAGGATTATATTCAGGTGGAAAATTTTAGACAACTTCTGCATTAATTCTTGGCTAAACAGGGTCTGACAGAGTTTGCTCTAAACAAAGAGGCAACTCACAAATTAGGGGCCATTAAGAGCTCTGAAAAAAGTGGCAAAGAATACATTTACTGGGTGAAACTGAAGTTCTACTATATATCCAATAAAAAGTGAGAGCACCAGAGGTACATATGCATCCACTATGAAGGAAAGTAGCAAATATGGTAAGCTAGATAAATGTTACACCCAACTCAAACTACACACAGTTTACTTAGAGCAACTCTTAGTATGCAGAACAGAGAATGTGCAACTTTCCTGACAGATTAATTCACAAGCAGATGTTGGTGCTGAAACTAAGCCAGCATCTTTGCTCTGCAGAATTGTGTTTAATTTAAAAGTGGTGATTCCCAGAAAAGTAAAATGTGTGAGAAGGAACAAAATGGGTGTTATTTAAACTGAAGAGAGAGCAAGAACCCATATTTTGCACCTTATTAAGAAACCTGAAACTAGCTGACACAAGTGTTTATCATACAAAGACTGCTGAGAAGAATGATGAGTCTGATTGCTATTACTCAAGATATCCAAGACTGAATAAAGTGCTGCAGGATACACTGGCCATCCAGAGGACAGCACTATAACAGCATCTGGAAATAATGTCTGTGATGAGATGCCACCCATCCACTTCCACCCATTTCTTCTGCTTGCCTTCAGTGGGATGCTCTTTGATGGGACAGCTGGCACAACTCCATGCAGGATCTTGTAACTATGTTTTGCTGGGGCCACTGATAATATGTTTGCTGTTTGGCAGATGAAAGGTGATATTGCTGCCTTCTCAGGATCTGCTTTTTCCTCAGGTTGCCAGAGTTTTCTCGCTGATAAGATCTTTGCAGATGTCAAGAAGGGGGCAGTGCCAAAATTAAGTAGCTCCATTGTATACAACCAGCATTTAGTATCATGACTGCCCATTTTTAGATGGAGGTATTTTACTCAATGGATAGCATCCTCTAATGCTCATCTGCCTGACTCTTAATCATATGCTTTTACTAAGCCTTCCCAAATGTGCAAATAAAAGAAGGCTAGTACACCAAAAGAACCTCTTTCTGAAAGCTTAACTACAAAGAAGATGCAAGGTTGAATCTTTTCATATGTGACAGCTTGCCTCTTTATTACTCATGAGCAGTGTATGATAATGGAACCATTAATGGAAAGGAAAATCCACTTCTTACCTGGCCTTTCTCTGCTTCATCTCCCTTGTAGCACTTTGGACATTCCCAGCAGTTGGGCAATTCATCATTCAGTAGCCCTTCGCCATCCATCTGCAGGGGAAAGAAACTCAACATTTTTTTCTAAGAAGGCATACATTCCTCAAATTACTTTATCAGGATGGGTTAAATAGCTGCTTCTGACTATGCAGTTCAGACTTTCTCACCTGTAGACAACCAGGGTGAACAATCTCATTGCAGATGCAGCACTCCATTAACTTCTTTTCAAAGTCCTGCGAATCCTCATCCTTATCTACCTCCCCACAAAGTGCACATGTAACTGAGTGAGGCAGTCTGGGCTACAGAGCAAAACAAGAGCAATGCAAGCAGTTACACTACAGCTTCAAGAGTAATCACTGCATGTTTTGCATCCTAATCATTAAAATTTGGATGTGAGACCTTTTAAAATCACCTCCTTAATTTTGCCCATCACATCTGATAAGTATTACAGACTGCATTCTGTTTTCTTGAAGAAATGAAGTCAAACCCTTTCAAAAAGACATTTAATATAACACAGGACTTACTGCCAAGCACTGCCGTAATACACAGGACTGCTTCATGCGCCCAGGTCCTCCGAACTTTTTCATATCCCTGCAGTAGTGACACCTGCCACATTCCCCTTGCACGCAGGCCTCGCATTTACGGCATCGTACTCTCCTTCTGCGTGCACCTGATACTATAGGAGAGACTGTGGGTCTTACAGTTGCTGGCCGTGGAGCTGGTTTCATGGTGTGGGGTTTGGTGATAGGTATAGTGGGTAAACTTAGCTTTGGACGAGTCTGAAATTTGAGCTGTCAGTGGAAACAGATGGTGTGAAATTAAAAAAATTTGTTTCGTTCATATATTTCTTACATTTATATCCTACTTTTCCTCCATTAGCTCAAGGAGGTATACATGGCTCTTTACCTTATTTTATCCTCACAGGAGTCCTGTGAGGTTGAGAGAGTGATTGGCTGAACATCAGCCAATGAATTTCAACAGACTCTTGGACCCAGATCTCCTAATTCCCAGTCCAACATCATCATCATTATTATTATTATTATTATGCGCTGTAAGTTTACAAAGTGCTGTACATACAATCATAAATTAGACAGATCTAAATTAGACATTCTAATCACTATACCACCCTGGCTTTCCAAAAGCCCCAAGACGTCAAGATCCAGGTGCATGAAGTTCAATCACAGGGACCGGAACAGAACAGATCATGCAGGGAGAGTGAGGACTTTGCTCCCAGAAGCAGAAAGTCTAAATAATGGTTTTGTGTTTATTATTAACCAGTTCTGGATTCTGGCAGTGACAGTTGGTACAAATTGAAGCCAAGATCATCATCTTTTTGTTATTTCATTTTAGTATAATTTGTGCCCTTCACACTTTGCTCTTACAGGTATAGGGGAAGCAGCAGAGTCTTTTTCTTGGTTTTATGTTTTGAATTAGGAAGTTACTCCAGCCAGCTAAAAAAAACCTTCACATAATTGGAAAAAAATCATGTTCTTCAAAGCAAACTCCCCGTTATTTGAGTTAAGTCACAGGTCTGTTATTTACCTTATCTCTCTTCGGCCACTGGACAATAGGGATCGCAGTGAGTGCCAGTTTGGGATCACTGTTTGCGTATTCTTCGAGCAATAGCTATAAAAGAATAAACAATGTTAAAATAAAAAGATTTATTTTGCTCTTAATATTTCTATGGAATATTAGTGTTCAAAATAATTTCTATGGAATATTGGTATTCAACAACTCTTTTGCATAGATTACTATTACGTAGCATAGATTACTGTTAGTTTTTCCATTTTATTGATGAGGGGTTGCGATATGGCGGCTTACCTAATACCATTTGTTATATTAATGGTGGGAGGTGTAATCAGACCAGAAATTGCCTAAAACACTATGCCAACTCCAATTTTTAAAAAGGGTGAAACAGAAGCAGATAATGCAGATCTTCCTTTCAGACCAAGGTTTTTCTCTGCTATACTGCAGTGTCCTCCATCCAACTCACATCTGATGCATGAGTGCATAACTATGGTGATCAGACCTGCATAGATCAGTCTGCTATACTCTTTGAACAGCAGGCATCAATGGCAATCTTTCCAACATCCTGTTTCAGTATGCCTCTCTCTACACTATCAGCCCATGCCTAGGAGTTAGCAGCAAACGGACGCAATTCCAGGCACTCTGGCTCTTTTAGTCCTGTTTTGAGACTTCTGCTGTCCAGCCCACCCACCCACTCTAGATTGGCTTTCTGATGTGCTTTATTTACTTGAGGTTACTATGGTTACATTGCTGGCATCGCCTTGCAAAGGGAGTGCAGTCTTTCTTGCTGCCAAGAGGGAAAGAACACCGCATGGGCTGGGCTTGCTCTTCCTGGCATTTACTGTACCAAAGGGATTCATATTCCCATATGAAGCCAGTACTGGAAGACTGCTTTCCAGCAGGTTAGACCGATTTAAGTCATCAAGGAGGAGGACTGGCTCACACCAACAATTTAACCAGATTTCCAACTTTCAAACTGATTTGTGTCTTGAACAAACAACACGCACTGTTTGCTATAAAGAATTAAAATCTCTCTCTGCCATCATCTAGAGCCTTGCCATGATCTGGGGGTGTAGCCCAAAATCTCTGAGCATGCTAACTTTATGCCTTTGCATGACAAAAAATGTACTTGCCTTAAAAAAAGAAAAGTCAACATCTATCTTATTTGGTTCTCTACTCACAGATAAGTTACCATGTAAGACCAACAAACTGCAGGTGAAATGCTCAGAACTTTCTAGAATCAAGAACTGGTAGTTAATCCAGTAGAACAGTTATTCCCTCTGGCATGGAATTTAGTCCATAGTCTTTTGGTTCAGTCTAAATCAGAGATTTAGAGCCCCACAAGAGATGATCTGTAACTCCTTGGGACAATGAGAACTTGGGGGAAAGCAAATTTGGGGTTTTAAGATTGTAACCAGCCCCTTTCTGCACTTGCTTCTGACACCCACAGGTCCAAAACACACTACAGAAATAATTCAGTTTGAGACCACTTTAATTGCCCTGGCTTAGTGCTAGGGAAGCCTGGGTTGTAGTTTATTGTGTCACCAAAGCTCTCTGACAGAGAGGGTAGAATGACTCACAAAACTACAGTTCCCAGTATTCCCTAGCACTGAGGCAGGACAGTTAAAGTGGCCTCAAACTGGATTATTCCTGCAGTGTGTTTTGGACTGCAGGGAAAGAGGTGTATATTGTTCACTCTTCTCTAGGGACAAGACTGCACCCCCTCCCCCAAAGCAGCATACCACAAAGGACTTGTACAAGGGAAATAAAATATGTATGATGAACATCCAGGGTGCAGGAGAGAGCAGAAGAAGATGCTGCATTAGCAAGAAAGACAAGGAAAAACAGGGTTTCAAAAAAGTATAAATCCAGCACAAATAAATCTAATACTAGGACAGTCAGCAGACACAGAGATCTCATTTAATATTTCCCTGAGATCTCTGCGTGGCATGCATTTATCATGAACACACTTCTCTTTCAGAACAAAGTTACCATTGCCAGAATGCTATGCCTAGGTCTATCCTTTACTTGTTGTTGTTGGAAAATTAGGTGGCATCACTGCATATCTGGGGAATGGTAAAAGATGAAAGTCTCGTTATTCCATATAGGAACAGCAATAAAATATGGGACTGAGTAGGTTCTGAAAACCTGGCCTCAGCGGTCGCATTTCAGTATTTGGTTTGCTATTTTACACAGAAACGGCAACTCAGTGCATTCGGCAGTTCCCCCACAATCCGGTTTGACATCATTTTAATGCCCATGGCCCCATGTTATGGAATCCTGGGAAGTGTAGTCGGTTGTTTGCTCTGGTGCAACAACGAACTACACCTCCCAGAATTCCACAGCATGGAGCCATGGCAGTTAAAATGGTGCCAATCTAGGGAGCCTGAACTTTTTTTTTGGAAAGGGCCAAGACCCATGTGCTGAAATTTGGTGAATCCCCCCTCCAACACCCCCTTTCTCTTTCCCAGTTAGTTCTCCCCCTTCAGAAGGAGCCTGGGGGTGGAAAGGAAGTGGCTGCCTGGCCTCTCTGGCCCACCCAACCAGGGCAGAAGCGCCGCCCTCTTCCTTCTTCCACCCAGCGCCTAGTCCTTAGGAGGAGGAGGAGAGAGGAAAGAAAGGTCGCTGCTGCTGTGCTGTCTATGGGGAGGAGGGCATGAAGGCACATGCTTCTTCATGGGGCAGGACGAAGGGAACGCTCTCTTCTGTCAGCCTGGGGCACTTCATCTGGGAAGCTGCACAGACGTGCAAACTCCCAGCTCCACCAACTCCCCCAAGAGCTGAGGAAGAAGCAGCAGCAGCACTCACACATGGGGGGGGGGGGGGAAGGGGCAGACAAAAAGGCAGCACCCCCCCCCCATGCACGAGGGGGCTTGGGCAGAGAAGGGAGGGGGGCTCCTGAATCAACCAAGAAATACAGACACCCCCCCATCTAAGTCTCCTCCAAAGCAAGTGCAGCCAGGAGAGCCCCCGACTGAGCCCACACAGTCCTGGGGGGGGCAGCCCCCCTCCCCGCCCGCTCAGAGTCCAGCAAGCACTGACTACTTGGCCCAAAGTCCAGCCTTAAAAGTTGGCCCAAAGTGCAGGGCTGCAAAGGGGCGGCCCTTTCCCCGAGCAAGGCTTTCCACCCTGACCTTGCCTGCTCCACGCCACGCCACTCAAGGGGCCGCCCAGAAGTCTCCAGCCAGGAGGAGGAGGAAGAAGTTTCCGACTTTCCCTTTGTTTCCTAGTCTGCCAAGTTCAGGCGGCGAGGCTGCTGGTGGTGGTGGTGGCCCAGGAATAAGGCTTCTTGTTGCAACAAGGGTCTCCGCGCGGGAGAAAAGAACTCAGTAGCCTCCACCGGAGCGAGCCCCCTGCTGCGAGTCCGACCGGGTGGGAGGAGGCAGGGAGCCCCAAAGCCAGCCCTAGCTCCAGCCTCCTTCCCTCCCTCCCAGCGCCAGGAGGAGGACTCAGGAGCCCTGCTGCTGCTGCTGCTGCTGCTGGAGCGGAAGCCTCCCCCCGCCCGCCTGCAAACAATGCTGCTGCGTCGTCGCCCGCATGCGGCTCCCAGCAATGCTTTGCAACGGAAGAAGAAGAGAGCAGAGACAGAGAGGGAGCCAGCAGCAGCAGGGAAGCAGTAGAGGCTCAGGCGTTCTTCTGCGGCAGGGAGGGGGCGTGGCCACGCCGATCCCGGACTCCTGATTGGCTCAGGCGGGAGCCAGAGAAGACTCCCCCCCGCCCCACACTCAGGCTGCCTGGTGCTGCTGCAACTGGAGAAGCTGCTGCTGGAGCCAGCAAGCACACACTCCTCCAGGCCTCTGGCCAGAAAGAATTTCAAGATACCCCCCCCCTTTTTTTAAAGCAAGGCTAAGCACCATGGGATTATATTTCTACCAGGGACCCCTAGCTTTCCTTGGGCCATGTCCCCTATTATATATACAGCCAGGGTGACCAGGCTTTCCCTCCTTTTCCAGGACGCGTCCTCCATTTGAGCCTTCCGCCCAGCAGGAATTCCACAATGTCCTCCATTTGGAGCATGGCAAAGCAGCAGGGGTTTACATTTCTGTCAGCGAGGTTTTGAGCTTTTCTTTGGTCATGTCCTCCATTTTTCTCAAGTGTCCTGAATGTAGAGCATGACTGAGAAGCATGAACTTGCATTTCTCTTTGTCCTTCTTTTCTTGGATCAGGTCCTCCATTTTTCAGTGCCTTGTCCTCCTTTGTGGTTTTGACATCTGGGCACCCTGGTGTAGCTGGATGGGAGGGAAAATCCCCCCCCAAAACGTATTTTGCAAAGGGAGACCAGATGTCCTCACCACAAAGGAGGACAAGGACCCACAAAATAGAGGACATCCACGTAAAGGTAGGGCATTACCAAAGAAAAGCTTAAAAAGCACCCACAGACATGTAAATTCATGCTGCTTAGCTGTACTCTAAATGGAGGGCAGTTGGGAATTCCTCCTGGAGAGAAGGCTGAAGTTGAGGAAATGTCCTAGAAAAGGAGGACGCCTGGTCACCCGGGACCCACCAAGGCAGACTCTTCAGAACAGCACAAGAAATGCTCTTAGCCCACACTACCTGCTGCAGCTGCACCCTCCCTGCAGAAATAATCCAGTTTAACACTGCATTAACTGCCCCACTTTCAGACTACGGGATTTTGGGATTTGTAGTTTTGTGAGGCATTTAGCTGCCTGTGCCAAGAGAGCTCTGGTGCCACAACAAACTACAAATCCCAGGATTCCATAGCACTGAGTCATGGCAGTGAAAGCCTTGTCAAACTGGATTATTTCTGCAGTGCAGACATAGCTTGAGTCTTCTATTCTGGACAAATGAGAGGGACTCAGAACATTGTCACACTGATCTCTGGTGTCACAACAAACTATGATTCCCAGAATTCTATAGCATGGAGCCGTGCAAGTTAAAGTAGTGTGAAACCAGATTATTTTGGCAGGCAGCGAGGATGCTGTCTCAGCTCGCCCTTCTCTCCCTGCCTTCCTCACAAGCAACTCACTGCTTTTGCTCAACACCCACAATGGCATTTTGTAACCCTGAAGAGGTCATGCATTCCCCTGTTTCCACTCTCTGGAAGATGGAAGGAAGGCAAAGGATTAAATGGAGGACATTACAGTACTGTAAAATGGAGAACATGTCCAAAGAAAAGCTAAAAACACAAACAGGGATTCAATTCGTGCTTCTTAGTCATGCTCTACATGAAGAACATTAAAAAATATAGGCCATTACAAAACAAAAGCTAAAATACAAATTTATGCTTCTTAGTCATGCTCAAAATGGAAGACATTTTAGAATTCCTCCTGGACAGAAGGTTGACATATCCTGGAAAAAGAGGACATCTGGTCACCCTGAGCTATACACATTACGCAATTACATTCATCCACTTATTAAATTACACTACAGGAAAAGAACTAAGTTAGGTTACGGGGGAAGGTTTTCTTGAAGCCACCCCATGGACGCTTGTCAGTTTCCAAGGGAGGAGTCTCTGCTTCCTGCCCTCATTTCTCACACAGGCCCAGGGGCCACACAACCAGGGTGGCTAGATGTTATAACCACAAAGGAGGACAAGGCATCACAAAATATAGGTCATTCCAAAAAAAAAAAAGACATGACAAAAGACAAGCTAAAAACACTCATATCAATTCATGCTTCTTAGTCATGCTCAAAAAGGAGGAGATTTTGGAATTCCTCCTGGACAGAAGGCTAAAATGTAGCACATATCCTGGAAAAGGAGGACATCTGGTCACCCTGCACATAACTTGACTGGGAAGCTGGGAATGTTTTGTAGAGGCTTGGTGGATGCCATACACAGGATAGGGATACGGTTGGTGTGTGTGTGTGTGTGTGTGTGTATAGTGAAGGAAGCACAGCACCTTGTTTAATTTTTCCCTGTAAGTCTAGGAGAGTAACTCATTATTAAGAGGAATACTGAGAGTAATTAATTACTAAGAGGAATTATTGTGATCTAATCTTTGGGCTGCCTAGTTACTGCGGGCCCTTCTGGGATGCAGGGTCCCTGTGCAAAGCAAAGCCTGTCCATTTTTTTATGGGTACTGCTTGTTTTGTTGTTGAAACGCACAGGCAGCTAACCTACACTGAGACGGTTGACTGACAGAAATGGTTTCAGCCAGGAGTTTTTCTAGTCCTACAGTGTTCCCTAGCAGCCTCATATCCAAGTACTAACTAGGCTCCACCCAGCTTAGCTTCCAAAATCAGGCAAGATTGGATAAGTATACATGAAATGTAAATTTGAAGAGTCTCTTGCTGTCTCAGTAGCTCAGTGCTGTAAATTATGCAAACAGTTTTGTGTAATAGTTTCTAAATGCTACACAGGCTCACAAACCAACATTTTCAAAACATCAGTATATTAACAAGCACTTAACAGAAGCAGGTGCTATACTAGCTAAACAGGTACTACTGGATGGTATACTGCATTACTGGCTATCTGAGAATTACCTAGTTGTAACATTTGCCTACACATTAGAAGGCTGAGGTAGGTAAAAGTGGTTAAGCATGCATCGTGCCTATTTATCTGTAACTTTTCTTTCATGAATAATAGAGTATGTGAAATTATGGTGAGTGAAGGGAAGGGAAATTGAAGTCAGATAAGGCCAGGAAAAATAGAGAATTAAGAAAGTACTGTAATAGGAAAGATAGAGAAATAAGAAAGAAGAGGAAGTGGAAAGAAGGTAAAAAAGTGAGTTAAGGAAGGCTAAGGAAGGTCAAGGAAATTAAGATGGGAAGAGTTATAGATAATAAGAGAGGGGGAAATAATGGTTTGAAGTGGAGTGTTATAGAGAGGAAGAATAGTTGAAGGCCATCATTGTATAAAATATATTAAATAAGTTAGGATTGCAAAACAATATAGATGGAGATATGTCTGTTTGAAAATATGTGTTTTCTGTTCATGTAAAATTATGATTGTATGATTAGGTCAGTGTTTGATGATTTTAAAAGATTTTAAAATGTCTAATAAAAATTATTTTAAAAAGTGGTTAAGCATGCATCGTGCCTACCATATATAACTTTTCTATCCTGAATAATGCAAACAACAACAACAACAACAACAGTGCTCTAGGTCATTTCTGTCTGTGAAGCAAAACCTATTATTTCACAAGCACCGTCAATAGCCTATAGAGTTCAGAACTGTAAATTTCTGTGTAACACAGAAGAAAGGCAAACTACAGCCTGTAGGCCACACAAGCCTCCCCCTGGGTTTCTATTACAGATGCTTGAACCCCCTAAAGCACCCATATTTGGGGAGGGCATAATCACCCCAAATTAATCAACAGCCACCAAGGCAGATAACCAACACCAAAATAAGGAAAAACAACTGAAAAGAAACTAAAAGGAACTTTCAGAGGGCACAGGCAGGGGAGGGGAGGGAAGAATAAAGAGTGAAAAGTGAACTGCATGCCTGCTGCAGTTACCAACCTATGGTAAACATAAATATAGAATCATATGCAGGATAAATATTTTGAAATGCCTTTTAACATTAGTTCTCTTCCATTTAACCCTAGGGGCTAGTTTACACATTATACTGTTTTTGAAAGACTTTCCAGAGTCTACTACATCAATAGCTAATTTATAAATAGTGTTCACATGTATATAAGTTTAGAATGTTACTGACACACAAACAATATGCTGGTAACATCAGAGTCTATCTCTGGTGTACTTTGTAGGCATTAACAAGTGACAATATTTGCATGTCGTCATACTTGCGAGTTACATGCCCAAGTATAAAGAGTATAACACCTCTACCAATAGCCTACAGAACATCCTATATAGGCTATGGGTAAAGGAAATGACTGCAAACAGAATAGGCATGAAATACAGTGGGCCCTTGGTATCCGCTGAGGTTTGGTTCCAGGATCCCCTGTAGATAACAAAATCTGTGAATGCTCAAGTCCCATTATATACAATGATACAGTAAAATGGTAACTCTTATATAAAATGGCAAAATCCAGGTTTGCTTATTGAATTTATATATTTTGGGAAATATTATCAAGCCTGAATCCGTGGGTAAAAAAATCTGTGGATATGGAGGGCCAACTGTATACTTTTTCTGCTGCAAGTTTTGTATGAGTATGCTGCTAATGAACACTTCTAATGAATGCACAAGAGACCAGAGGAGCAGATGTTTTAAGAGTCACATTTCAACGCTCATACTCAAGATGGTTACTTCTGTAACAAAAATAGTTGAGACGATCCAAAATCAAGCAAAGTTTGACCAAAGTTTGACCATACATATCACATTAGTTCAATCACAACCTTTCTCAATGAAAACCTTGGCACTGGTCACATTTTTCAATAGACAGGCAAGATGACATGACAGGGTTTCCCAACAAAACAGAACCTAAACTAGTAGCAGCTTTTAACATCACCTAAAAGTGAGCTGTTTTCTAGTTTGACCATTTAATTTTTTAGGCATTACTTCTACCTTTGTTCCAATAAAGTAAGAGCCTTCATTCCTGCCTTTCAAGTTGGATGAAACATTTTAGCCCATTTGCAATAAGCAACCCTATGTTTTTCACATAACAGAGAGGAGCATGAGATATAGAAAGATGTATCTATTGGTTATAGGAAGCAGCGAATTATCAAGATGTAAGGAAAAATGGACACACTGATTCCTCCGATTTTCCCTATACCCATCAATTATTACCGCTGGCCCTTAGACCAAAATACTTAATAACTACTGCTTCATCTATCAGGGTCACTTCAGCATCTTCTGGGGACTTTTCTCCTCTGCAAGACATCTACCAATGTGTAGGTTGCATAATTCTTTTTGATGCTATGGGAGACACTAAGATCAGGAGTGCAAAGAATAGTAAAGAAGGACTTAGTGAAGGGGAACAAGTTGCAATATATGTTCCCAAAGCCAATTAGAACCAATTCCCAAAATATTCAAGGACATATGGAGAGATTGGATGCGGGGTAAGAAGCCATATGATGGCATTTCTAATGTGCAAACTGCTTCCTCTGGATAAAGCTGCTTGACACTCTTCAGAGCAAGGGGAGTCAAATGAAAAACAACCCTGCAGAGCTAATTACAGGATGTGAGATATTATCACATCATGTTATAAAGCTCACAACAACTGCACATCAAATATGCAGGTAATCGAGTCTAAAATGTCCAGAGACAGAGGATGAATGTCTTTAGGAAAATTGATAAAATGCTTCATTAAATAGTCAACTGAACTCTAGTAGAACAGCCACAACAGTGAAGCACAGATTTTGAAATTTTAACAGCTGGAATACAGTCTATGGTATATGCAAGCAGGCTGGATACTGCCTTTTCAATCTCAACTCTAGCTAGTGCTAAAGAAGTCAACAGAAGAACAAGACAAATAAATTTGCATCATACCTTAACATCTGCAATAAGGGCATCCTCATCTTCTATGCCTGTGGGTACATATTTCTTGTGCAGAGGCAGAGATTCCAGTTTATCTACCAGACAGCGGAGACCCTCAAGCTCAAACTGTGTCAGGTGCACCTTCTTCCCCTTATGTGGGCTATGAGATTCCCAGGCTTGGCCATTGTGAGAGCCACGGCTGGACTCAGAGTCCATGGAGAGAGTCCTCTTGAGACCAGGCAAACTCCGACAGCCTTTATTTAGTTCTTCATAGTCTACATTAGCACCATTGGCCACAGGGCTGGTGAGGACTGACCGTCGGGTGACTGGACGGCGTGGTTCCTTCTCTGCTGTTGCATCATCTTCAACTACATTTCCTGACTCAGAGCTGCACAGCTCCATATCTGTATAAAAAAATCCGAATAATGATATCAAGTTAAACAGCTTTATTTATTGTACAGTGGGCCATTCTTATCTTTGAAAGTTCTGTTCTGGAACTCCCCTGTCCTGCGGATGGCAAAACTGAGGTATTCAATGATGGCGCACGTGCAGGGGCAGCCACTCTGCTGGGATCGCCTGCACACACTGCCACTGAAGTCAATGGAGCTTGCCGTCCATAGATGCTCAAATCCATGGATGGCAAGCCTGTGGTTGGGGTGGGTGTGCTGTGTTTGATTCCAGTTTTCAGAAAAATTACCTTCCAAAGTAGCTCACAATAATAAAAGCCTACCATCACACTTTCAAGCTAAAAAGACAATATTGCTATAATTCATGGAAAGCAGGGGAGTACAGGCTCCCAGTACCTCTAAATTCCTTGACTGATGACAGAAGCATGAATGTATTTTCCTTTTGCTTTTTAGTCTCATGGCAAATACTCATTAGATGGAATTAAGGTGTTTCAACATCTGCACTTTTCACTTAGCAACCCAGCCTCAGTGAGAACAGAGCAGAGCTCTGTATGTGCTACACAAACACATACACAAAGATATGGCAAAACAGTGAGTATGTGTATGTAGAAGCCATTATGTTCTGCTGTGCTTCCTGGCTGGGGAAAATTGTTCTATAGAACTGCCTACCTCTCAGTCACTGATAACGGGCTACTTTGCTTTACTATCCTGCCATGCTACTGGTATCTGTATTTCTACATCACTGTTTTGGGTTATAGAGTGATCTCTTAAAAATATTAGAGTACTATACAAAGCAGAGGCCTCAACACATAAAGAACATTAGGGCTAACTTGCGAAAATATCTGAGATAGCAAATCTCTTTATTTTATTTCAGTGTGAGTGGGAGAGTTTTAAGATTTCAAATTAAAGTAAGATTTCTTTCAAAATATGGGAAATTGAAAGAAAACAAGGAATTTAATAATCATTTTATTAGAAGAGGGCTTTTGAGAATTTGGGAACAATATAGAAAAAAAATTATGTTAAAATTCCACTTTGGACTTCTCCACAAGAGGCTCACTTTGGTAGATTTTAAAATGTAAAAGAGCAATGGATAACATATGAACAATTATTAGAGGCAGACAACACATCTGTCTTTAGATTAAAAACAAGAGAAAAAATTGAGAAAGAAAGGGTACAACTAGACTGGTTCCCATATAAGCAGTTAGAGGAAAGATTAAAAACAGACCTAAAACTTGCAGGAATAGAAAAAATCTAAAAATGAATTAGATAAAATAATTTTTGAAAAGAGAAAGAAAAGGATTTCGAAATATTATGAAGTGTTACTAAAGAGAGAACTAGAACAAGATTGCATAAAAGAAACTATGATCAAATGGAGTCAACTTTATTCAACATAACATCGAATTAGGGGAATGGGAAAAATCTTGGTATAAGACACAAAACTTGGCACAAAACTTGTTCACTTTGGCGCAAAACTTGAAGGAGAATTATTATAAAATACATGTGGCACTTAACTCCATCTAAGTTAGCAAAAATTTACAAGAACGTAAATAAAATATGCTGGAAGTGTAAAAAACCAGAGGGATCGTACTACCACATGTGGTGGACTTGTAAAAAGGCAAAACAGCACTGGAATATGATTCACACAGCAATAACAGATATATTAGTTAAGAACTTTCAAAAAAATCCAGCACTGTACTTACTGAACTTGACATATGGTTGGGGAAATACACAGAAAAAAACAAAACCTCAAAATTAGTATTATAGTATATGGTTACAACAGCCAGGGTGCTTTATGCACAAAAGTGGAAATCACATCAAATCTCTACATTAAAAGAATGGCTTAGAAAACTATTAGACATGAGAGATGCTGATAAACTTTCCAAAAACTTAAAGGGATAAAATGAATGTGATGAAAAAGAAGATTGGGACTTAGTAACTGAATATTGGAAAAAGAAAATAAGGAAAGATTATTTAATAAATCAATTAATGACATAAGAAAAAATATAACAAAGCATAATGAAGAGTAGTAAATTTAAGTAAAAAATTAATAAAGCAAGGAAATAGTAAGTTCTATGAGAGAAAATTCAAAGGGTAACATAACATGGTCAAAAAGAAATAAGATAACCACGTAAAGAAAGAAAAGAAACAAAAAAAGAATAAAGAGAAAGAAAGATAGCATAATAAGCGAATATACAGATTAAAAGTTATTATAGGTTGGAAGAATGTTGCCTGTTATATTTAGATAGCAGATATCAAAGTGTGCTTGTTTGTCTGATATAGTGGTATGCTGGCTGGTATTGTATATGTTTGTAATGTAATATAAGAGTGATAATGTGTATAGTGTTATATGTGAGTAATGTTGCAAAGAACAGTGCATTGTATTGATCCCCCCCCCCAAGAATAATATAAAAAAAAGATTTCAAAGTAGAGCAAAACAAAGTTAAAAAAAATTAAATAGAAAGTCTTACCCATGTTCAGGGACTCCTTTTGAAAGTCCTTGGTCAAGTGGGAGCGGCCAGTGATGCAGTAGACATAGCGTTCCAGTACATACCAGCACATTTCATAATAAAAGGGATAGCGAAATTTATTTGGTACCTGTCAATGGGCAAAGTACAAGAAGACTGAGTAAAGAAATGTCAGTTACTGACATTTGTAAGACAAATATAATACTGTCAGACTACAATGGGTAATTTTGGAAGGTCCAGGGCCATTTTTACCCTTCTCTCAATCCAGCGGTGTTCTGCACTGGGCTTCAGGGGAGCCAAAAGAGACCCCTCTCTCCTTGCCCTGTGCAGCTTTACTTTAGAGTATAGCTGCTTGGGGGGAAGGGAGGAAGAGGGCCCGGCACCCTTCCCATCCCTGCTCCGCATGGCTTTAAAGTAAAGCTGCACGGGGCAGGGACTATGGATACTGGGTCTTCCACCTCCCTGCCTTGCAACGCTTGGAGATCCAGCCACACAGGGGAGGGACTGGGGATGCTAAGTCCTTCACCTCTCCCTGCCTTGTGAGGCTTGGAGTTCCAGCCTCAGGGCAGGGACTACGGACGTCAGGTCCTCCACCTCCCTTGCTGCACATGGGGAGAGGGGGGCAGGTGGGTGTTCACCGGGTGTCACCCCCCCCTTTGGGGGTGTCACCCGGTGTGGTCCATACACCCCTAGCGATGCTACTGCCTCAATTGCCATCCTCCTCATTCTGGGGGAAAAAAGCCTTGCAGAAATTGCCTTTGAAGGGAAAACTACGCCTTGAGGCTTTTGGGCAGCACACTTTGAGGACTGATGATTTTTTTTTTTTTTTGGCAGTGGGAGTTCAATTCATCCTTGGCTAACAATCAAGAATTTGACATCAACTGAATGAAGACTAGAAACTGGGAACAAACCACTTGAGGGCCATCATTATCATTATCATGTTTTGCCTTGCTTTTGAGCTTTCTGGGTTATCTAGTGTGATGGAAACTGACTACTGGATTATATATAATCTAATATTCCAATGCTCTCTGTCCCTAAAACATGACGGAATATCATTCTAACTTGTGTACATCTTTAGTACACACTGAACTGAAATCTAGCTGTTACCCAACAACAGCATCTTTCAGAAGACCTGGAGATTAATGTGACTGCCAATGTGAATACCCATGCCTTCTCTGATGATCCATGCTATGACTTGGTATGCTGAAGATAAATAGAAAATTCTATGGGAATTTCTAATTCTATGAGAGCACTGCTCTTAAAATGCATAGGACTTTCAGGTTTGAACCCTCCCCCTCTTTAAAGCTTCTTACCCGTGTGCGGTCTTCAATACTATAAATCTTCAGCTGCATAGGGATATTGAAGCTGTGCAGAAAGTTACCTCCAAAAACAAGGGTGTCCATAGGAGTGTACACTGCATGAATCCAACCTGAAAAGAAAGAGCCTATGGATTACACGTTCTGGCATTCCAGAGTTGAAAGCTTTGTACCACTAAAACTGGAGTTTCTATGCTTTCTAACTTCAACTGTGCAATACTTTCTGAATTCAAAGTTGTCTACAAAGGAAAGGAGGCTGCTTTCAGACTCAGATATTGATATTACTGAAAGATATAAAGCTGCTACTACCATTCATGTAAAATATGTGTTTTTGTTTACATAGAAAGGATACTTTAACTTGAAACAGATTATTTCCTGACCTTGACTGCATCCCATTCCCCTGCTCCCCTAAATTGTTCCACATGTAGCAGACATTACTGGCCGCCAAAAGGCAACAATTGTTGATTTTATTTATTTATTTGATTTTATTTATATGTTGTCTTTCTGCCAAGATGGGACTCTAGGCATCTTCCAAAAATAGTAAATTAAAAATGTTTACAATAAAATATTTTAAAACAGTTCAAAAATCCCACATTAAATACCATAAAATCATTTAAAAGCCATAAAAATATTAAAAACAACAACAACAACAAATAAATAAAACATTCCCTGTTTAACCATTTAAAGCCTGCTTAAACTAAAATGTCTGCCTGCCAGCAGAAGAAAAGCAGGGAAGTGGCCAACCTAGCCTCCCATGGACAGACTGCAAGGTTAACATAGAACCCACAAGATATATTCATTTTAACAAGAACATGGGGCTTGACAGACCGCCCCTAAGGGGTGGATCCATGCCAAGCCTTTCCTCACCGGATTGGGAACGCAGCCCCGCATGCTGCAGCCCCGATCTGGCCTTTCCATGACGTGAAAAGCAGCTCCTTTTTGCGCTGCAGAAAGGGAACCCAAGCCATGATGTCGGCTTTTTGCTGCTTATTTGGAGCAGTGCATGTAAATGCTGTGCTGAAGATGCGGTGTGACGCCACCGGGCATCTAGTCAGGTGGGTGGCGTGGGCGCAGAGTTAGGGTGGCCGGCATGCGTACACCATGCCCCCACGCTGGTCTGTCAAGCCCCAAAGTTTGTTAAATTTTGTTGCATCTACCTGAGGGTATGACAAAGGTATAGCCTTGCTTGAGCTCAATACGCTGGCAATTTGACACTTTGTCACCGAGAAAGATGTCCCCTTGCTTCCCTGAAAGCAGCCAGTTTTCATACAATTCCAGGTTCTGGGGAGTAGGTGGAATCAACCAGAAGATCTGCAAACAAGAAAAAAAAACAACAGATTAAAGAAGGCATTCTATTGTAAAACTAGAATTCCATTTAATACAGTGGTCCCCCGGGATACGAAGCCCCCGGGGAACGAAATCCCTGGGAGCCGAAACCGCCGGGGGCGAAAAAAAGCCCCCGGGATGCGAAGAAACCCCCGGGATACGAATAAGAAAAACCGCACGGCCCCTTTAAATTAGCCGCGCGGTCCGTCAGAGAATGCGGTCCCCCGGGAAATGAAGATTTCCGGGTTACGAAAGGTAATCCGGAACGGATTACCTTTCGTAACCTGGGGGACCACTGTACTTTGGTTTGAATGTTGGATGAGGATTCTGGGAGATCAGGGTTCAAATTCCCATTTAGCCATGGAAATCCACTGGGAAGGGCCCTTGGACAAGCCTCAGAGAAAGAAAATGGCAAGCCTATATGTATGAACAAATCTTACCAAGAAAATCCTTGGTTTGCCTTAAGAGTCGCCATAAGTTGAAAATGACTTGAAGGAAAACAACAACAACAACAACAACAACATCATCATTTCAGCCAAGCTTAAAAGAGACTCAGAACAGCATTTTTAATCTAGGCATTGAGTGGCTGACAGAAAGTGACTTTTCAAAGTTTGTCTTCCCAGTAACCTTCCTATATCCTAATTTATATACTGGAGCAGACTGGGTATACTGAATGGAACAGGTAGGTATGGATTAATGTGAACAAAAATCACTTAAGAGGTGAATTAAATCACTTGGCACTTTCCTCCACATCTCACACTCCCACCCGTCTCTGTCCTCTGGCATGCTGCACGATACACCAAAAGAATTGTCTCATCTTGCAACTACCCTCCTTCCAAGTAATGGATTCTTAACACCAAGTTTCTGAAGCATTCTATCTGTATATGTATGTGCGTCATGTGCCTTCAAGTCATTTTTGTTGTATGGAGACCTAAGGCTTGTGGGGTTTTCCTGGCAAGATTTGTTCAGAGGAGGTTTGCTATTACCTTCCCCCTATCCAAAGTCACCCAGTGGGTTCTATCATCGAGCTGGGAATTGAACCCTGGTCTCCAGAGTCATAGTCCAACACTCAAACAACTATGCCATCCTGGATCATTCTATCAGTACTTCTGTCCTTAACTTAACTATTTCTTTGCTTCTACCACTTCAACATTGTCCATCCTACGAGGGGGTATCCAAAAGTTTTAATGATCACCCTTTCAAAAAATTGACAGAAAGTTTGTTTTGATTTGTAGTTAACTTATCTCTATGTAGTCACTATCTAGATTCATACATTTTCCCCAGTGTACTGTATCTTGACCCTCTGAATACCTGATACTGTAGAAGTTTGCAGATTGCGCCTTATGAAGGGGCATCGTAAAGTAATAATTATGACCTGGAAGTTATTATAGCACATGGATGAAATTTTGTCCGTGTCATCATTGGTCCCTAAGTGCACGTTGCTGACAAAATCAGCTCATTGCGTGACTGGCTGTGCCAGAAGTGACTAAAGTGTAAAATCCTCATCGGGTGCAATCTGCAGGTTTCTACAATATCAGGTACTGTATTTGGAGGGTCAAGATACGCTGGGAAAAATGTATAAATCTAGATAGTGACTACTTAGAGATAACAACTACAATTGAAAACAAACTTTCTGTGAATTTTTTGAAAAGGTGATCATTAAACTTTTGATATCCCCTTGTATGTGCCTAGTGAAAGATCCTTCCTAAAACTGGTGACTTCAGAATAACAACCATTAATCCCAGCCAGCAGGATAGTTATACTGGCGATGGCTGATCAGACCTTTAGTTCAACACACCTATAAAGCAGAAGAACAACAAGCATTTGAGTGAAGGAGCACATCCTGTATTTTTACATGTATCTTGATATAAATGCAAACAGGGAGCAGAACTATTTACTGTAAGGAGCAGACACAATGTTTTGTACTATGTGGTGATTGCTCTTTGTGTTAAATATAGGAAGTCTGGTTTGAGTGGCTAGTGTTAATGCATGATTCAAATGATCTGAAATTGCAAAGAACGTAGAGCCAACACAGCACAGAAAAATGAGAATCACTGCAGCAATGAAATATGCCAAGAATGAGACTAGAAAAGAATATAGAAAAAGCCAAGCTATAATTCTGAAGACAGTGACCAGGTGAAAATGCATTTTGTAGCAGTGATCAGACTATGTCATACCATTCCTTTCAATATTAAGGGAGATAACAGGAAATTGCAATTAAGATTCAGTTCCCATTAATATATATCTTCAGAAAAAATGGACTTTAGTATTCACAAGTCCCATCACATTACTTGCCTTTTATACTTAATTCAACTGTTATATTGCCAGGATAGTTTATTACATATTTTATATAAAAATAAACTTTTGTTGGTGCAGAGGCACTGAGTGTCCACAGTAACTAAATCAGCATGATGGAGGCAACTAGATAGAACAATAGAAGTAAAGTTGCCCCTCCGTTTTCGTGGGTGATCTGTTCTGGATCCCCCCCTGAGAAAATTGAAAACAGATGATATTCAAGCCCCATTGGCTTGAATGGTGATGCGAGCCCCATTTTGTCCCCCTCCATTTGCCGCCTGCGAATGGGTGAGGGACACAGATTCTAAGTCCATGAAAATGGAGGAGCAATTGTATTTCAAAAAGAAGAGGCTCAAATAGACAAGGCTTTTAGCATTGTGTTTGCTACACCTGCCTTCAGTAGGCATTTGTATGTGCATAAACATTAATGACACAAAAAACAGCAAACATATTGTACTAAGTCCTCTAGCCAGACAAAACAAAACAGAACATAACAGTATTTGCTACACTCTTCCTGTTATTACTAAGTATGATCCCAAACACTGAGACTCAAATGAGCTATAGATAATTTCTCTCAGTAGCACGTTTCCAAAGGAAAAAGTAATACTAGAATTGCCCTAATCTTGAGGAACTTACAAAGAAAAGAGTTCAAAAAAGTATACTTCTTGGGATAGAGTACAAGGATTTAGGAAAACATGGACTGCCTAGAATTGTATGTTCTACCTGGAATGGTATGTTTGAATGCACTCAGACATTTTATACTTTGAGAAATAACTTGTACTATTTAATTATGAATTATATATGGGCACAAACATTTGCTTCAATTTACAGAGCAGGTTAAATAAAAGGCCCATGAGTATTTGTAAGACAGGAATAGGATGAAAAGACTATCACTGACTGGATGTCCTGAAAGTTTACACCAGAATGCTACGTAACACTTCTACACAAGCCTAAAAGTTTTAAAGCATATCAAGTAGACTCTTAACTTCTCAGTGTTATGTAGAAACCATTTCAATAAATGATCCATTAACAGATTTATTTAAAGTACTCATACTGTGT
The DNA here is from genome assembly GCA_034509955.1 of Urosaurus nigricauda. Taxonomy (NCBI): domain Eukaryota; kingdom Metazoa; phylum Chordata; class Lepidosauria; order Squamata; family Phrynosomatidae; genus Urosaurus; species Urosaurus nigricauda. The sequence continues at coordinate 124,148,307 of JAOEGL010000001.1, read as the reverse complement.
TTATCCAACATCAAAGCAACCAATTTAGACATAACTACTTAAAGCATACATTTCTTTTATCATCCATTCACACACACGTACACACACACAGAATTGGTTCACATGTTCTATGAATTACAAAATCCTGTGCAACAACACAATACTATAGATTATGTACTTGATGGTCAAACACTATCTGATAAGTTGCATGTAGTTCCCAGGCTGATAACAAAGCAACTTCTCAGTAGGCAAGTGTACTATGGGCACAAAAGACCTATATTTCAGTCATTTATACCATCTCTGTCCCTTCTTTTAGTGAGAAGCCGGTCTAAGGCTGACAAAAGCAAAAATGACCTCATACCTGACAGGATCCCTTAGTAGGCAAGAAAGAAATTCCATTTTGATTCTACTTGAAACTTTTTTAAAAAATGCTGCCCAATCTCCTCCACAAATAGAAAAAAATTGGTGGCACAATACCTTCCCCCCTCTGTGGATATGATACCATACTGAAGTGCCACCGAAGTCTACATGGAAGTCAGTATAGCAGCCCTTGACGCTCATCAGACAGTACCTGAAATGAAATGAGCAATATGAAATTGCAACTCAAAGTCCAAACATGCATTTCTATGCAAAAATAGAATAAATGTTTGGTCCTGGAGTGTTTGCTGACAGTATTCTATGGATAGCTTGTATTCTGAGTAAGAGCTCTCATCATCCAGAATCTCCAGACAATCAGGATACTGTACCAATCAATGTTGACCTAAAATGGGCCATCAGAATCAGTACATGAGGCATATCTACCATTCTATCAGAACAGTGGGTAAGAGGAAGCACTGTTGCTATTCCCATTATTTCTTTCTACAATATAATGTGGTACTGCTTGGTATACGATTGTAGTGCTTTTAAGATTCTGGATTTAAGTACAGTTGCAGCAGACTTTATTCTGAAATCTAACCCCAATGAAGGGGGCAGGTTGTTCAAACAAAATCTCTATCAACTTACTTTTGCACCTTGGGATACTGCATCTCTAGAATAGCATTCGTTGATTCTGTCTGGCTTTCCTTCAGATGTCTTGGCCACATGTTATCAACCCAATCAATCAAATCCACCTGAAACCATATAGGCATTAGTTCAAAATTTGTATTTTAAACAGAGGCAGTTCAAATATTACTAGGCAGTCTCATTGCCAAATAATACAATTCCAAGCTGTCAAAGTAGTGCAGTGAAATAACGATGAAGGACTATATGTTGAGAGGCATAATCAGTGAGGTCATTTAAGTTTCTGAGACGAGATTATAATTTTGGAGAGTCTATACCTAATGAAGAAGTTTAACTCTCAACATACTGAGATAAAGCCAGATGCTAGGCATGGATTAACCCACATTCTTGCTGATCGCTCCCCTGCATCCACCAGAGAATTACTCTCCATGACTATTTAAGGATGAAGTCCACAAGGGAAGGAAATGCACTCCACTAACCGTATTTGGTCTTTGCACCAGGTTCTCAAGCCTGGTATGACTGAATTCCAGGCTGATGACATTGTATAGCTTCTTTCGGTCCTCTTCTGGGGTTTCATAATAGCGGGCCCACTGTGTCATAGTCATCTCAATGTCTCTTTGTGTGTTAACATCCATTACATCCACCATCCTGCGACTCCCTATTTAGACACAGAGATACATGACTACTTGCTATGAATTGCAACAGCAAAGATAGGAAGCAATTATTGAAGCTATGGAAGAAAAATAGACAGGAGGCCTGTGATGGAGAAAGCATATGTTTTCCAGCTAAGGCCTTGTGATTTAGGGTTCTTGGCTTTTAAACAAATATTCTTCTACTGTTTGCCAAAAAGGCTAGAGTTTTGCTACTATCTGCTGGGGTTTGGTTCTAGGACCACCCACGGATACCAAAATCCATGGATGTTCAAGTCTCATTAAACACTGTACAAGACATAGTAAAATGATACCCTTATATAAAATGGCAAAATCAAAGTTTGCTTGTTGGACATTATTTTTTAAAAATATTTTCAAGCTGTGGGTGCTTGAATCCATGGATAAAGAATCTTTGGATACAGAGGGCTGACTTCATCTGATTAACGTGGAACGGGAGTGCACAATTACCTACATAGAGACGCACATCATTCACACTGAAGTCTGGATCTGGCATCCTGCAACAGAAAAAAAAAATACCAAATATGACATTCCCACTGTAAGACTGTTTTCCATGCATTTTTATGCAAGGCACTTCAAACATACACAATTTTGTCAGAATGCATTTGTTTTGTAAGAAGCTAATAAGAAGAAGGGACACCTTCCTTCTTCCTCTCAACCTTGGCTCTTTAGGTGTTCCAAGTATGACTGTCTTCATTGAAGGCCAATACTCCACGGAGCAGAAGGTAGAGAGGTGCACATTCAACTTATTGTGTTAGCCATTTTCAGCTACAACCGTACCCAATTCAAAAAAGAGGATCACCACTCTATCTTTTAAGCTTAGAATAAAATTCATGCTCATGTTAATTTAATCCACATTTTGTGAGACTGAACTGAAAAGCAATATGATTACACAATGAACAAGAGCAAATTAAATGTAGTTTTTCCCTAGGGTTTAGATTATTAGCTGCCATTCCCCTATCCAGGTGCACCAAGGTCTGAAACAGTTCACCCTGGTAATGAACAGGAACCCTCTGAATCAGAATACCCTCAATGGTTCCAGCTGGCTCGGATGGCACTCAACTCTAGTTATTCGGTGGAATGCACAACCTGACTTTAGTATAACTGGTTACTTGGATGCATTTTAACCTTGTCTAATGTCTGTTTTGGGTTAAAAACCAACTGTGTCCTCAAGCTGTTTCCAATTTAAGGCCACCTATGTAATTTTTGACAAGATTTATTCAGAGTGGGTTTGCCATTGCTTTCCTCCACGTTTGAAAGAGTGTGACTTGCCCAAGGTCACTCATGACTGAGTGGGGCTTTAAACCCTGGTCTTATTATTAACCTTTATTTATATAGCGCTGTAAATGTACACAGTGCTGTACATACAATCTTATAAATTACACAGTTCCCTGCCCTCAGGCTTACAATCTAAGAGAGACATCAAAAAAGAGAAGGGAAAGGTGGTGGGAAAGGGGATGAAGTGTAGTGGTTCCTCTCTCCCTCTGGGGCCTGGACCAAGGCAGATGATGGCAGATGGTCTTCCATTGTCATAGACCAATGCTTGAACCATTAACACTGTCTACTCTCACAGATGTCCTAAGCCTGTAGAGAAACTAGGAAGCATGATTTTGCTCATTCGCTTGGATTACCTGCAGCCTCTAATGCTATCAGCTATAACTTCATTCAGAAGAAGGATTAGCAACTGCTTGTCTACCAACTGCTAGCACTGTGTGCCCTTGAGAAATCCTACCTGGTGGGTTATTTCTAAAAGGTGAAGTTAGAAGACTACCCTCGGAGTGTAGTGGAGTTTCCTTCCTTAGAGGTCTTTAAGCAGAGGCTGGATGGCCATCTTTCAGGGATGCTTTGATTGGGAGTTCCTGCATGGCAGGGGGTTGGACTGAATGGCCCCTGTGGTCTCCTCCAACTCTACGATTCTATGATTTGTGCTACACAGTCATGCAAGGTTGTCTCCTATGATAATTAAATTTTGTAACAAAAATGAGAATGATGTAGTCTTCTAGCTGTTGTTGGACTTGATTCCCAGTATTCCTTACAACTCTATATGGAAATTAAGACTGCTAGAGCACCCTCTGAAGAGCTACATGATTCCCACTCCAAATCAAGTTTGTTCCTCATTGAAGACACTATTGAGATGGTGTGCCAGCTGTAGCTCCTCCTGGGCAGAAATAGCCTGGCCACAGTCATCATTCATGCATTCATTTGTAGTTTAGTAATCCACTTAGATCTGGAAATTTCAAAGAAGTGAAATCGGTGGTTGTCTCAACTGTGGTACTCCAAACGAGGAATTCTCTGCACAGGGAGCTTTGCCTGGCACCTACTTTTCCATTAGCTACGTGCCAGCAAAAGATCTGTTATTTTTCTAACCTTTTAATTTGAGAGACTTAGAGTGACTTCTTCATTGTTTTGCCGCCATTTTAGTTTTATAGATTTTATAGTTTTCATTTTTTTATAGTTAGCTGCCTTGAGGATACCGTATTTCATATTGAAAAGCGACATATTCCCTCCCTCCACCCCAATTTTTTTATATCACTACAGCTGTACTAGGAGCCAGTGTGGTTCAGTGGTTTGTGCTCTAGAAACCAGGGTTCAAATCCACATTCAGTCACGGAAACCCACTGGGTGACCTTGGGCAAATCACAGTCTCTCAGCCCCAGAGGAAGGCAAAGGTAAAGTCCTTCTGCAAAAATCTTACCAAGGAACCCCTGTGACAAGTCTGGCTTCATTACTATTGTGTGCCTCCAAGTCATTTCTGACTTAAGGTGACCCTCAGGCAAACCTATCATGGGATTTTCTTTATCAAGATTTGTTCAGAGGGGGGTTGTTTTGAGGATGAGAGTGTGTGACTTTCCCCACATTACCCAATGGGTTTCCATGGCTGAGTCGGAATTCGAACTCTGGTTTGCAGAGTAGGAATCCGACACTCAAAGCAGTAGGCCATGCTGGTTCATCTTAGGATAACTTTAAGTCGGAAATGACTTGAAAGTACAGAACAGCAACAATAGATGGGAGAGTTGCTGCAATTATACCAGTACAAGTTTAGAGGGAGAGGATACTTTTATAACATATGGCATAGTTTTCTTCAGAGGAAGATGAAGTTTCAGCCAATGGAACATAAATGTTCTTTCTAAGCAGAGTTGTCCTCTGTCTCATGATCAAAGAGGTAAGAAGGAGCACTAGTCCTACTCTATAAGTCCCTACTGAGGGAGGGTGACCCTCCTTTTGAAAATTTACCAAACGTCACCAGGTTCCCTCTGGTGATTCACAGACCACTGCTACTATGATAAAGATTAAATAAGTGATCCAGAGTCTTGAACAAAATTAAAATGCCAGCACACAGAACCAGATACAATGCAATTAGTTTCCAAGGTCCAATATGCCATCAACCAGCTGGGTAAGGATTCTAATTCTGAATTAGATGCTAACTGGAAAACGACCAAGGGGCACCTTTTGGAAACTCTGGCACACATTTAGGTTATTTCACCAGGGACAATGACTTTGTTTTCAGATATCAAATTCTCATTACAACACTACTCACTTTATTCCAAGTCCATCACAATTCTTGAAGATCAAGGGATCTCGTAAACCACCACGCTGAATGTATTCCATTGTGAAATCTGTCAGGAGATACAGTGAGAGAATACATGTCAGACAGGTTAGTAGCTGACAAAAGTGAACCTGGAAAGGGAGCAGAAGTAAAAAGGCTGGAAGATAGTGACACTATCTGCAGATTTGTCATTTGCAGAAATAGGCTCCCTAATTTTGCACCCTTTCTTCAACCCAGAGCAGCGAGGCACTGTTGTACAAATATATTTGTTAATATTATCCATACTGATGCATCTCCCAAATGATTCTTTCTAGTTTTCAATCAAAAATATCAGAAGGGTAAAATGGGGAAAATGGAGAGCTTTAAGAATTGCCAAGAAGGGCTGGGAAGTAGTCCAAGTCTGCAAAGCTCTGGAACTAGAAGAGTTTGTTCCTCATCACTTGGTCTTCTGTGTAGAGCTACAGTGCAATTATCTTGTAGGTCTGATCGCTGAGGTGCAAGGCTAGCAAAATGGAACATGCTCTTTTCTTCTGAACTTAAAATGGCATAAATTGAGGAGGGGATATAATTACCAAACCTCCTCCTCAATCTGTGGGAAAGTTGGGGGGAGGTGGATTAGGAAATAAGCAACTCGTAGTATGCATTCCCTAACTATAATACTTCCTACAAGATACCATGAGCTGTTAAAGAGACTGATCAGAACAATTCCCTTCTTTCCTTCCCTCTGAACACTCTATGCCTCCTGGTCTCATTCCTGTCAGCTAGGTAAGTCTGCCTAGTTTTCAACAGACAATTTTGTTTTCTCCATACCAAAAGAGTTGTTTCACTCCCCAGCTGACAGGACCATCTCCCAGGTTTACAGTGGCAAGAAAAAAGTTTGTGACCCCTTACCCTAATTGTAGAAGTCTTTGTCTGGATTAAGTGTCAATTTGTTGGCCCACATCCATTACTGACAACTGACACTGGTTCAGTAATGAAAAAGCTTCCTTAGAGTCAGAGGGAAAGGAAAGATAAGAGTTGGACATCATCAAAATACTAGTTACACTAAACTCCAAATCTCCAGTCCACGTCTTCCAGCAGTTCCATGTAGATGTTAAAGAGCATGGGTGACAGAACTGAACCCTGAGGGACACCACAATGGCCAGGGTATCAAACACAAATCCACCTTTTAGGTGTATCCTTCCAAGAAGGACTGAAGCCACTGTAAAACTCCAGTTCCCATCTCAGAAAGGAGGCCCAGAAGGATATGATGGTTGATGGTATTGAAAGCTGCTGAGTGGTCCAGCACAACCAGCACAGACACAGTCCTCCTGGCCAGTTTCCTGAGTAGGTCATCTACTAAGGTGACAAAAACCATCTCTGTCTCAAAATCAGGCTTGAAGTCAGTCTGAAATGGATCTAGATAATTCACTTAATCAGGAAAGATCAGTCAGCTCTCCCAGGAGCAGTCATCTACCCAAATATCTCCAAGAAAGTAACAGACCATCATTCAGAAAATCTCAAAGAACCCTAGTGCAACATCCAAAGATCTGCAGGCCACTCTTGCCTTGATCAGGATGAACTGAATAATCAGGGTTTTCACAGGAGGATAGACAGGAGGAAACCACTGCACCCTGAAGAGAACATTGCTGACCATCTGAAGTTCACTCAAGATGACATAGATGATCCAAAAGACTTCTGGAACAAGGTTCTATGGAAAGACAAGTTCTCTGGAAAGACAGCAATTTTTTATCCTCAATTAGAAACATACTTGCTAACTGTTATACTGGAATTGAAGTGAATGTGGGCCCTGCAACATGACAATTGATCCTTAGCATACAAGCAGGTATGCCAAGAAATGGCTACAGAAGAAGGAAGTGCCTGTTTTAAAATGTCCTATTCAAAGCCCATGCATAAACATAATCAAATTTTGGGTCAAGACCTGATGTTCCTGCTAGGAAGTCACGGAACGGAAGCAATTCTGTGGAATGGCGCCAAATTTCATGAAACTGTTGTGAGAAACTGGCCATAGGTTATACAAGGTGCTTATATGAAGTCATTAATGCTCAAGAGGGTGCCTGTGGGTAAAAAACCCAAAGGTTCATGTACTTTTCCCACACACGAATACTGCCTGCTGAATCAGCTGTGGAGAAATAAATACTAAAAATGAATCCTGTTCTTGTGCCACCTGTTTTATAACGTTATTCTGTTCTTCTCTATCTAGGATTATGTGGTTAAATTAAGATCTAATAAAATTTTTAAGAAATGCAACACAGTCCTAAGGGATTCTCAGTCCCAAGGGATTCTTAAATTTTGTTGCCAATGTAGTAATATCAGAACCAATGACAGTAATGGGTACACTGTAGGTGGATGAAGCCCAAAGACCAACATAATTTGCATACAAGTTCTTGTGAATATAATCATCTTCTTATCCCACATTGCAGTGGTGGTCATGATGCTAATCATGATCACTTGGTATAATTGTGATAGATCCTCAGGACATCAGTATTTAGTAGATCATATAACTCCCATTGTTGGACTTTAAGTTCAAGTAACTCAAGACAGTAGAACCAATAGTGAGGAATGTGAACTGCAGACCAGCAATATCTGGAGTGCTACACTATCAACCCTGACCTTTACTTTCCATACTAGGCTGTTCTTAGCCTGTAAACAGGGAGAAAACTATTAGGTTCCTACCATGTCCACTTCTGTTCCCTAAGGGATTCACCAGCTCCCTTTACAACAGAAATTAGAATCAACTTGTTCCCTCTATTATTCCACCTTGGGACATAGTGATTTGCATATGGTGCAAAGGGCCAATAGGTTTGGTCCTGTTGTCTCCTATAGCTAAGAAGTCATAATTTGTACCCAGAAACAGGCCCAGGTTCAGTGGTATGCACCATAGTATACATGCTTACAAATGCTATTTTAGTCTTTTTACTTTGTAGAAAAAACAACAGCTACATTCTTTCCAATTTTGTTTATTAATCCACATCAATACTATATCCCCACCAGTACCTAAGCTTCCTAGTTACAATGAGGAAAAGTAAAAACAACAAACTGAATTCTGCACAGACTGTGCCAGAAGAGGCACTCACCTTTCCCTTCCATGAACACCACGAAGCTGGCGTTAAATTTGTTGGTTGAAAGTTTCTCTTCAAGGTCAAATGTCCGTTTGCCCTCAATTTCATCATCCGAAATGCCATCATCCTCATAGCGTCGTCTCATAGCACCACGCTGTGGAAAGAACAACTTAGAAGGTAAGGTAGCTGTTAAAAAACTCAGTAGCTATAAGGAAACACAATTAGTTGTGCAATGTACATGTAGACAGTTTCATCAGATTACTCAAAACAACAATTTGTAAGAAGTGAAAAAAAACAAAAACTACCCATCATTCCTTGTTTCTGATTAATTAAAAGGATTTAGGCCTTTATGAAATCAGCCCTTTTATTCACTTAAGTTCTACAGTTACTGCATCTGAAACTTGTGGTCTGCTAAACCAAGACAACTAGCTGTCCAAGGAAGATGCATTTCCCTACCATAACTCTGGAAATACAACATATGGCTAGCATACCAAATCCAGACCAAATGTTGGGAATGGCATAAGCAGACTGAAGAAACAATCAAGGCATCTAGAAGGGCCTTAGTCTATAATTGACCCAATTTTAGCAAAATCTAAGATTAGGAAGTAATTTGAGTAATTCAAGCAGAAGAGAATATTCTTGAGGATAGTCTCCTACTGTATGGGAAGTCCTATTCTACTGGAAATAATTTTTTCCTCCACCCTATCAGCAGCTACTCAATCTATTGTTAACTGCTGTTTGGTCTAAGATATCATTTTCCTACTAGTAGTTCTCAACAGTTTTTTACTCAAACAGTCTTATCCAAATGGACCTATCGTCCCAACAAATCTCTTCTTGCCTTCAAACTATGCTGGAAAAACACACGTTCAGTGTTATGTTACTATTGGGTGCTCTATGGTAGTCATTTAACCCCAGGGGGCAGAGAAGCTCTCACATCAACTGTGACCAATGATCTTGCCTGTTAAGACTGTTGAGAAGTTGAAAGCCTAACAATATCTGGGGGAACAACAATCCTCCAACTGGCATAAGAGAGCTAGACAACCTTATACACAAAGCCAAAAGGTTAACCATCTTTGGATCCTAATGTCCTAACCAATGAAATTTGTTTTTATTGTTGCCCTGGTAATTTGCACAGTTGTGCTGATAAAACTAGTGAGATATTTATAGAATATTTTAGAGGGTTTATATGGAGGGTTTATTAAATAGTTGACCAATGATAAAATTTATCAAGAATTCACACTTCTAGAACTACAAAGTTCTAATAATTTTTCAATGCAATTTAGGAAAGTTACATTTTTACACACACACACACACACACACACACACTCAGATAGATACTGCAGTATATGACTATTTGTATATACACCTTCAGATACCTTGGAGATGAGACTTAGGTCTAAACATCAAATTATTTTATGTTTTGTATACCACTAATTATATACATAGTCTGAAGATAAATTTATACATAATATTTTAAAATAATTCTGTGCATGAAACAAGGCTTGTGTACATGGAACCATCAAAAAACAAAGGTGTCCCTAGCTCTGCCACTCATGTGGACCATTTGGGAATATTTTAGAATTCTGTATAAGGGATACTCAACCTGTGTATTAAATGAGCATGTTAAAAAGTTAGCTCCATGGTTACTCCTTGCTAAGAAGCTACAAATTAAGGACAAATTTCAAAAATCACTGGATATTCATGGTCTGAAAAATGTGGAAACTATAAAAGACTTAGCTTCTTTGCCATATAAGCATTAATAATGCTTATTTGATTTACAGACTCTTTTCTCTTCAGTTAAAACCTAGGCTCTATGAATCCATAGTATACCTTTACCTTTCAACCCAAGTCATCTGCAGGGAAGGATCAAGATGAAAACTAACATCAACACTATAAAATAGTTAATATAAATCTGGATATATATTACAATTAATCACATGGAATATCTCTTGGAAAGAATGGCTAGAAGACAAACAGCACTCTGAAAACAAATCCTACTGCGTGTCACAGAAATCCACAAGGAGTGTGTTTGGTCATTCCACCCAAATGATATAGTAGCCTTTTGCTTTTCTAAGCAGTATCTCCTCTGTTCTCATTATTCCACCTCTTTTTCCATATCTAATTTTCTGGAGAAGGCAGCTGCTTCTATGTTCAACCCTTAATCTTAAACTCATTCCCAGTGTAGAATGCTTCTCCCTCTGGCCTTTCAAATCCTGTCTCAGGCAACAGCCATCTTAAAAACTGTGTTCTTGAAGACATCACACATTCAAACATATTCACACACATTCACACATATAGTCTACCTTCTATTGTTCTTCCCCCAGCAGCATATGTGCATTATGTTCCCACACGTACAGCTTCTACTCTGGTTAAGTTTGAGCTTTCATTGCCATTCAACACTATGGGGTGGTACAGACAGCCCAAAAGGGGTGGTCTGCAGCTGCCCCTTTCAGCGGCGAGATGGGGCCAGGGCTGCCACACCGGCAGACCCAGAGCCCCATCCCGCCGCTTCTGAAGGCCACAGGGAAGCGGCAAACTGACACTTCCCTGCGGCCTGAAAGTGTGGTGCAGCAGGCGACCACCATCTAATGACCTGGTGCCAAAAAGGAGCTCATTTTCCAAGCTTTAATGTAGAGAGCAAGTTATTGGGTGGCCTGTTTATAGGAACACATATGTAGCTCAAATATTTCTACTTAAGATTTTGAAAAGCCTTGTTTTCATCAAGATCCTTGAGATTTCTTACAGATTCAAAGCATCCCTGTATAGGACGTACAGTCGTCTCTTCCCTTATGCAGGGGATCTGTTCCGGACCCCTCATAAGGAGAAAATCGCACATGCTCACACCCCATTGAAAATAATGGGGCATATGCATGCGGCGCAGCATGCATACAATTCACTAGACTGTCCTGCGGCTTCAGCGTATGCTGAAAGCCACAAAATGAAGCCCATGTATGGCATGGGCTCACTGTATTTTGTGTGCGCAATGTTGCTCTAGAAACATAACTGGATGTAAAAAATGTGTTCAAGGAAGGCTGCATTTGAACACATTTCATGTTCAACTTATACACAAAAAACATAACACCAACAGCAGGTTTAGACTTTATCACACTAGGGGGCAAACAGGATTTAAACAAAAGTTAAACAAGAGTTAAACAGGAAATGTCCTATATTTATCACAGGATATTTCCTTTTTAACTCTTGTTTAACTCTTGTTTAAATCCTGTTTGCCCCCTAGTGTGATAAAGCAGGAGGAGTGAAGATCAACATCAACAAGGAACATCAGCAATCTAAGATATGTGGATGACATCTTAAAACAATTACTAAGGAAGGTCAAGGAAGAAATTGGAAAGGCAGGCCTGATGCTGAACATTTAGAAAACAAAAAATAATGACCACAGAGGACCTACATAAATTCAACCTAGTCAATGAAGAAATCAAAATAGTTCAAGATTTCCAGTACCTTGGACCAAACACTGATCAGAATGGAGATGGCAGTCAAGAGATAAGAAGACTAGGAATGGGAAGGACAGTGATGAAAGAAACAGACAAGATATTAAAAAGATATACAATTGGGTACTTTGGCCATATCATGAGAAGGCATGAATCACTGGAAAGGACAATATATTAGGAAAGGTAGATGGCAGCAGAAAGAGAGGAGGACCACACACCAGATGGCTAGATTCAATTAGAGAGGACAAGGGCAAAAACCTTTTCACAGGATCACTATAAATTGAGGTCAAATGGAGGGCAATTAACAACAAGAGACATTTCTTTCAACTAAGCTCTACATTCATTCAGCTTCTTCTGAGATATTTCTCAAAACCTAACAGTCACCCATAATATACAAGTGCTCCAAGTCCCTTGTAGTTCTAAGACTGTAGGTTTCAATATTTGAAGCTGTTTCTATGACCCTGGTGCCTAGGAATTTTAAATGGTTTTTGGTTCTAGACTATTACTATCAAAAAAAGCACATTGCATACTTTCATAGTTTTGTAACAGAAGTCAAGAATTCTATGGAAACAAATTAAAATTTAACATGAAAAAATACATCAGCACACTCTTTACACATCTGTGAAGGCCTCTTCTCCTATACAATGCCCTGTTTTTTAGAACATGGAACTGAAATGGTTTTAACTGAACTGTTACCACTTTATGGACCCAAAGTACTCAGTACTGTGAAGTTACAAAATAATTTTACTGGGGTACTAAAGTTTAGTATACAAAAACAAATTGGCATGTGTTGGTTACACAAAAATTCACATTCCATCTCAGTTAATACAGGCAAAATCATGATTGACAGCAGTTACAACTGCAAGTCTTCTTGGGTAAAGTTTTGTGTATCTGAGCCATGTATTTTTGCCCATTCTTCCTGGCAAAATTGCTCCAGCTCTATCAGGCTGGATAAAGACCACTAGTGAAGTGCAATTTAAGTGTTGTCACAGATTCTCAATTGGACTGAGGCTTTGGTTTTGACTGGGCTATTCTAAGAACTCATGTTCTCCTTTTAAATTACTCTAATGTTATTCTGGCAGCATGTGTAGAGTTATTTTCCTACTGGAAGGGTAAATCGTTGTCCCAGACCCATGGCCATTGCACAATAGAACAGGTTTTCCTCTAGAAACTTATCTAGCTCCATTCTTCCAACCAGTTTCCCAGTTCTTACTGAGGAAAAGCATCATCACAACATCATCATGATGTTGTCGTTGTTCAGGGAAATGGGCCCTGTTAACTTCATGCCACACAAAGCATTTTGTGGCAAGGCCAAAAAGTTCAGTTTTAGTGTCACTACACCACAGAACCTTTCCTTACATCTTTGTAGTGTCTCCCACTTGGCTCTTTGCAAACTCAAAATGGGCATTGACATGGGTTACACTTTTTCATAAAGCCCAGCTTTGTGAAACACCTTGGTGATATAGATGATTTGTTCCACTACAGTGTTTCTCTAACTAATGCCTTCCTTACCCCATCATTAAATTTTAGTGGATAGATTTTGGGATGAGTTGTAACTGAGCCACATTCTTTCCGTTTTGCAGTAATAGATTTAACAGTGCTTCAAGAATGTTCATAGTTTGCTTTAAATAACAACAACAACAACAATCCAACCTTGACTGGCACTTCAGTTTTTCCCCTAGATTTGTCTTGACAGTTCCATAGTCTTCATGATGTTGTTTATTTAGAAAGGCTCTCCAACTTAATCTTGGACCTTTTAGAAACAGATATATTTAATCTGAGATCATGAGGCACTGGAAGTACACAGTGGCTGACTTCATTCAACTACATATGTGAGTTCTGGAAACAATGGGTTGCACCAGAATTTTTCAGGCATGTTATAGCAAAGGGAGCATATATATTTATGCAATCTAGAGAGGCTGCTTTACAGGCCTGAGGGGAAAAATAAAACCCCAAACATTTTATTTTGTTTAATTTTTTTTATTTAAACCAGGTTTTTTTTTTGTATTAATGTGTAGGACTAGACCCAATATAGGACCAAATCAGAAAATTAAGTAGCAAAATGCAGTTCAGATGTTATGGCAACTAGTTATTTTTTTTAAAGACGAAGGGCCTTGATCTGTCAGAAGATCAAGGGAGGTGTAACCAACCTGACTTCCCTTGGGAGGAAGCTCCACAGCTAGGGTGGTGCAAAAGAGAAAGCCCTGTCACATGGACCCAACAACCTAGCCTCCTGTGCTGCTAGTACGTGTAACAGAGCTGCCACCACGGATCTAGTCAGATTCAAATGGGAAGAGGCTGTCATTCAGATAACCTAGTTCCAAGCCAATTAATGTTCTCTGTGTCAAAAATTTAAGTACTCCATAAGTGGAGCTCAGAAGAAAAATGGAATCCACAGCAGTTTTTGCAAGACCCACATGTAGCACCTAAAATGCGTATCTGACAAAAATCTGCCAGCTGTGTTTTCTACTGGCTGTAGCTTCCAAACACTTTTCAGGAACAGCCTCACATATAGCACACTGCAGTAGTCTGAGAGTAATGAAGGCATGAGCCACTGTGGCCAGATCAGTCTTTCCGGGAAGACAAAGCTGATGCATGAGCCAAAGCTGGGCAATTGCAATTCTGGGCACAATAGCCACTAGATCTTTGAGAAGCAATACTGGGTCCAACAGCAGGCCCAAGCTATGAACTTTTTCAGATAAAGTGCAACCTCATCTGTAAGAGGTTACAAATCCAATCACAGGCTGATCCTGACTAGGCTGGAAGTGAGTGGCTCTCTCACCTCCACTATCTCAACAATATAACAGAGGTGCAAATCCCTTCCACCCCTCACTTAGAGACTTCTTCTGTTTTAGGATCCCAAGGAATCTTAAAGCATGCATGACCCTGCTCATTTTGTTTTGCACCTATCATGGACCTGCAGAAACTTCAAGTAGCTAAATTATTTTTGTCCTTGCAGCAGATACTGTCTGATCTTGGAAGCTAAGCAGAGTCAGCTCTGGTTAGTACTTGGTTGGCAGACTGCCAATGAATGCCAAGTGCTGTAGGCTATATATCAGAGGAAGAAACTGGCAAAACCACCTATGACAATTCCTTGCCTAAAAAAATCCTTTTAAATTCATGGGGTTGCTATAAATTGACAAGCAACACATACAAGCATACCACCAAATACAGAAAGACAAATCCACTGTTTCCTTACCTTATGTGCCTTTCCTGTTAATAGTCTTGTTTTGCCAAACAACTGAACACAATGGAAATGGACTAATCATGTTTAACAGAATAGGTTGCATCCACACTGCAGAAATAATCTGGTTTGACACCACTTTAACTTCCTAGGCCCAACGCTATGGAATTTTGGGAACTGCAGTTTGTTGCAGCACTAGAGCTTTGCTCTGCAAGAACAAATTGCAGTTCCCAGAATTCCATACCATTGATCCATGAGAGTTAAAATGGTGGATGTAGTCACAGAGAAAGAGTGCCACATACACCACACCTTGAGCCTGCTAGAGGAAAGGTAGGGTATAAATCCAACTAATAGTCTCATCTACTTCAAAATATATTATGGTGGGAAAGTAGCATGTTATATTATGTCTGTGAACATTTCAATATCTTGCTCATATTCTACCATACATCTTGTATTTACGTCTGGAAGTGAAAAAATAGCACATAGTATTTCACTTTTTCACTAATCTCTCTAACATGGTTTCTACTTATGATCTCTAGCAAAATAATTTTTAAAAATAGCAAAAAAGTCTCAACACATCAATAGAAAAAATTCAAACAAGTTGCCCAACACATTTAAGTGAAGATGGTACAATTATACAATTTTTTTAAAGCAAGACATCTAGAAAATTACGATTGTCATTAAATTGGACAGATGCCAACATCTGATTATATTTCACCTTTTTTTAAACTGCAAAAGCAGGTTAATTTTGGGAACAGTAGAATGGGACAATCCAAACTACTAAAAATGCCTGAAGACACGAGCTACATTTACACCACTAGAACCAAATTTTGTTAGCAGGGAGGTGCCTTTATTTACGTTATCTGAATCTTTCACATGGATAAACCTTAAGGCCAAAGCTAAAAATACACTGTACCAATTCCAAGAGGAAACTCTGTAAGGTCCACTTATAAGAGGCTGTATAATTGATTACAGCTTGATTCATTTACTTTCCTGATAAAAGCAGGATGTCTCAAATTGTTGAAAACTGAAAGGGGAACTCAAATACAAAAAATAAATAAAAACGAATTCACTCCCTCCCATACAAAACCACACTGTACATTTTGGAAAGGCCACAGCATATCCCATCTAGTTCAGTAGGATCAAGGTAAACTAGCAATTGAATCTCAAATCTCTAAGGCTTCTCTAAAGCTTCAACTTGGGACCTAAAACACATTAATTGGGAATGCAGAAATCCAGCTACGTGGCCTCTCACAATTCTATGACTTCACTCCTAACCTGTTTCTCAGTGAACCTGGGGCACAGAAAGCAATAAAGTTCATCTGACATGTGTCAGTAACATTGGCTAGAAAATTTTCCACAATGGAAATTCACAATGCACAATGGAATGCTTCCCATTTCTAGAAATCCAGTGTTTCACAAAATCGATGGCATAACTAACAGATGTAGTCTTTTTCAAGCTGGGCAATTTCTAAGTTAATTTTGTCTGGATAAAGCATAACCACTTATGTTGGTTCACACTTGTCCCCCCTCTTCATCTTCCCTAGGTATTTTTATTAGATCCAACCAAATAATAGGATATTAGTCCAATCTAAGAAGGCACACATAACATCATATTCCCCTTTTACATGATTGTCTATTTGTGTCCAGCTGTGGGGATCAGTGCTCATCTCCATTACCAAGCGGAAAGAACCAGCATTGTCAGAAACAATTCCATGGTCATGTGGCGAGCATGACTAAATGCCAAAGTGCACAGAATGCTGTTATCTTCCCTCCAAAATGGTACCTGTTTATCTACTTGCATTTTTCAGGGACTTAGAACATCTATAATGCACTTAAAACCATCAGTTAGCTAAAGTTAAAACTATAAATAAAGCTTCAACTTGTAATCAGATTATCCAACTATGCTATTCACAGCAATTGAACTCTGTTGACTAATCACCCCTAAAGCAGGAAAAAGGGCTTAAAGGGCTTAAAACAACCTTTTGATTTCAACATAACTGAATATTAAAAGTAAACCCTTCCTGATGATTCTCAAACATTGTCCAACAATGACCATCAAACCACCATTCATTCCAGAGATGCGTACACGCTGTTATGCTCAAAAATCAACTTTTTGTCACACTGGGAAAAATGCATCTGAACTGCATTTGTCCTAGGCTAGCTTCTAGGGTTGGGCTCACCCACATTTGGTTTGGTTTGTCTCAATAATTCTATTTCAGCAATTTTCAAACTATATTATAGAAAATCTCATCATTCCCTAGACATGTCAAAGAGTTTTTAGTACAAAGATAAATAATGGATTACATATCCCCAAAACAAAGCCTTTCCACTGTCAGTCTTATGCTCTAAAACACAGCTATGGAGGTGGTAGCAGTATCAGCTCCATTCAGTTTATGCAAGATGACTGTGAGGTCTAACAGGAGAAACTAAAACCCCATTTAACCTAACTAGCCACTCCAACTAGCCACCTTTTGAGAAGCTGTGGCATCTTCACTGGCCTCAATAGAACACAAAGGAGATTATTTGAAGTTAGAATGTTTCACATCCCCTGCTCTACAGCCAATTCTTCCAAAAAAGAAATTGATTTAAATATATTCTTTCCAATCAAAATTAACTCTGCTCATATATTCCACTTTAACATAACTCATACTTCCTTCCCATCTTAACTCCTTTCTCCTCCAGGCTTCACAAGCTCAGATGATCTTAAATCAAGGTTGTGAACATATACCTTTACTCTCACAAGACTCTCATCCCACTTAGGGGGTTGAAGTGTAAATACCAGATGCCTATAGAGGAATGAATAAACATGTGAAGAACCAAAATGCCCCAGTTATAACTGAAAGCAGTTACACAGAAACACCCCTGTAGTTATACACCTACATTCCATTAAATTTACTTTTAAAAAAAGTAAATATGTTGTATCTGAATGGGTGAGAAATCCTACTAGTGGAGGCACAGAGATCTGAAGAGGGATGAACTGCCTTATCCAAGCTTCACTGGGGATTTACTGTCAAGGCAAAAAGAAGGGCAAATGTTTATTTTTGCTTTCCCATTCTGTTAATATCTGGTTTTTTTTGTACTGTGCCAGGTGGAATGGAAATTATACATGCCAGCTCCAAGGCTGGTGTAGATATCCCTCTACATCAGTGACATGTCTGAGGACTGGAGAGGGATGTAGATCTTGCAAATTCATCCTTTCTCTGATTCAACCCATTTTTGCAGACACTGACATAGAAAAACCTGGCAGTTATAGACATTTCCACAAAGGCTGGGATGGGGCCTGTGAGATCACAGCCCCTCTCTCAGGGTGGACATCTTTTTCTAATCTTGGTAAAGGAGATTCAAACTATCCTATGATACCTAGGATGCCTTTCTAGGGCCTATACGCTGGCAACTGAACAAGATCAGAATCTAATTACAATTTTTCAGGCAGAGCATGAAAGTTACTAATAACCCACAGTATCCTAGATATTCAAACCAAGTATTATCTATGGAAGACTGCCATATTGTAGTTTGCCAAATTTACTACACCTTCAATTTAACGTCAAGTATTTCAAGAGAATTTCAAATCTTCTCTCTCTGAAAGCTGAAGTTTAAACACATCATATCTTGAAGTACAAGTTCCAACACTGCCCTTATATGTTTAGCATTGCAAATTACTATGTAACAAAGCATACTAGTGACTAATCTGGAACTAAAAATTACCACTCTATAGAGGTTTTTCATTTATGAGAAATATAATTGCCACAACACTGACAGACAGATCTGGATTTCCACTGTTGGACAAGTAATGGATATTGACAAAACCAGCAATTCAAAGAAGTGCAGAAAATCTTGTCTTAGGAACTTCTCGGAACTACTACCACTTCTTCAAATAATTATGATTCTTTACCAAAATGCAATATGACAGCTGTATACAACTTGATTTCTAATTCTCCTTAATGTAAGATCTTTTCATATGTAACATTCACATTTCAATCCTTCCAATAAAATCTGTTTAAATGGCTATATAAGAATTTAAATCTTCTCTTTTTAAAACTCTAACCAAAAAAAGTTCTTTCAGTATTTCAAAAGAAACTTTGGACTTGGACTGCTGAATCTCCAGAAAAAAATGATATCCTATAGCTTTGGGGCAGCATTTAACCTTGTCTTTATTCACCTTACAATGGTGTAGTCAAGAAGGGTCTTTGGACTGATTTAAAGAATAAGAGAATGTAGGGGAAAGGAACAAGATTTCTAGAATTTTATAGATCAAAGCAACTATTTTATGCTTGGAAGATAATGCAAAGCCAGCGGAAATACTGGAACATGTAGTATAGTGTGAGCTTTACAATCTAATCCTGCCAGGAAGCCAGCTACCATTAAACCAGCTGAAAAGTCTTCAAGAGAAAATGCATCAAAGCACCTTAAAATAATCTAGCACCAAGATTACAAAAGCACAAGACAGATCCAACCAGACAGTAATGAATCCAAAATTACAAACCTGGAAGCTCAGAGAAGGCTGGCTACTTCTTGAATTTATACCTCTCCTACCCAGCACCCAGCTCAGCCAACTACCATAATCTCAATCCCTTGTCTGTATTTGATTTCTATTATCTTGCCTATAGTCACTTGCCAACTCTGATGAGCACTGTGATAGTTATATTTAAAAACAGGTGGACAATTTATGGCCATTCAGATGCTGTTGAACTGAAACCCCCATGGTGTGGATACTAACCAGTCTTTGGCTATAACGGATCCGTTCTTCTTCAGGCTCCATCTCAGACTCTTCTGATGAGAGCGAGAAGGAGAGATCAGAACTGGTGTCCTCCTCCTCCTCCTCCTTAATATACAAGAACAAGAACATACTATAATTGCTTCTTTCATGGAATGCACCAAAAAAGTAAAAATTAACAGATGTGAAGAGAAAATTAATAGAAACTATGTATAAACAATATATTTACTGAATGAATTAACAATATATATGAATTAACAATGGCATGCATGTTTGAAAGTCAAGCTATTTGTCTTGTATCCATGTGTATTTGTGTGTGTACAAAGACAGAAACGATATACACAGACATATGAGGATTATGATACAGAAGGCTCTAAATCACGTATGTTTTTAAATGAGTTGAGAAGTCACCTAAGGACAAGCATGCTCAATTTTGTCATGAAACACCTATAGGAATTTTCCTAGCATATCCAAAGCATATCAGAATAACCATAATCCATCATATGTCATTCAAACAAAATGGCTTACATTTAAATGTTTTACATATCATGGCCCTATAACAAGGCACTGTTATTTCACAAAATGTTTTCAAACTGCAATCTGGTTGTAGGTGGACAAAGCAAACTGTGTAATTCATTGTCTATTTGTATACATTGAGGGTAAGCCTGTGAAAAGCCTGTTAATGAATTTGGACAAACATATTCCCGAGATCCACTGTGAGTGAACACAGAGTGACCAGAGACCAATTATAGCAGAACTTCAGAGCTTCAACAACACAACATTTTAACAAGCTAGCATAGGCACAATGTAGGACTGGAACTATCCTGTTTAACATTTTATATATTTTAACCCATACAGAACTCCCTTCCACTATACATGGAAAAAAATGCACAGGGCAGAATACAATGGATAACTGTTTAACCCTTTGGCGTTATAAACGTTTGTACAAATGCCTTGGCAGAGATGCCACTAAAGCAAAAAGTGACAGCCTGAGCTGGTTCTTACACTGAGTAAGTCACTGTCTTGATACATCTGTACTCCTCAGGTAGCGGCAATCAAGGGTGCTTCAAACTGAATGACAAGACAACAACAATTAAACAGTGTTAGGAAAAGGATATCACTAGCTTCAAGTAACACAAATGGTGTTATGTAAGAACTAGCCATGGATCACTCCCTAGTAATTAGTAAGTCTAGTATTCACTTATAAAGAATTAGCTTGCATTAAACAAAAGCATGAGAGATGGACTATGTAAATCTGTTTCAAACCAATACAAAGTGGGCTGATAGCTGTGTTTTTCCTCATGCCTTTTAAAGCACAATACAACAGGAGAGGACTGGATAGGGTGAGGGGTACTCAGGCCCAAAACACAATACAGGAATAATCCAGTCTGAGACTGCTTTAACTGCCCTGAGTGCTAGGGGATCCTGGGAACTGTAGTTTATTGTAGCACCAGAGCTCTTTCTGACAGAGGTTAAATGTCACACAAAACAACAGTTCCCAGAATTCCCTAGCACTGAACCCGGCCAGTTAAAGTGGTCTCAGAGTGGATTATTTCTGCAGTGTGTGTTTTAGACCACAGTCATTCTTACTTGTCACCCCTTACTTCAAATCAGAAGACACAAAGTCTTTAAACAATGTCTTTCACCATACATTAGGGCAACCCAACCCTACCCAGATGAACCGAGGCAAAAAATCCCGGTCCCACAAAAACCTTCTCTGGATTTAAAATACTTGGGCTGCATCCACACTGCAGAAATATTATTATTATTATTATTATTATTATTATGCTTTATTTATATAGCACTGTAGATATATAATCAGTAAAATAGATAAAAATAAACCTGCATGCATTCTAAATAATAATAATAATAATTTCTATTCCACTTAATCTCGGGGAATCCAAGCAGATTACAACAGTAAAAATAGGATACAGATTAAAGAAGAATTAAATAAAAATTCCAAAGTCCCCAACCCTTACCCCCCACATAATAGTACAACACATATAAATAATACATAACAATACAGGAAAGGGTTCAATAAAGTAAGTCAAGCAACAAATAATAATGATAATAATAATAAATCCAGTTTGACACCGCTTTAACTGCCACGGGACTCTGGGAAGTGTCGTTTCTTGAGGGAATCCAATCCTTTAACCTTCTCTGACAGAGAGAGCTCTGGTGCCACAACAAACTACAAATCCCAGGATTCCCTAGCACCGAGCCGAGGCAGTTAAAGCGGTGTCAAACTGGATTATTTCTGAAGTGCGGAGGCAGCCTGAGAACATCAGTGCGATTACAATGACACTTGTCCCTCCGTATTTGCTGGGGTTAGGGGCACAAGACCCCCGTGAATATAGAAAAACCACAAATAACAAAAACACAATGTTTTTACCCGAAAGGACAACTCTCTAGTTCCTCCAGTGCAACTCTGTGGCCAACGTCCAACACAATGCTGTGTAAAATAATATTAATAATAATTGTTTTATTTAATGGACTTATTGGTCATTGACCGTAATAGAGTTATTCATCCAACGCCCGACAGACGCTGCCAAGTATTAAAAACAACAATTGTAAGCCGCTCTGATAGCCTTTAGGGCTTAAGAGCGGGGTATAAATAACAAGCATTATTAATATGACATAACTGCAGCGGAAGAGCTACAAATCGAGCGTTCTCTCAGTGCAACTTTTAGTTAAAATTGACCACGGAGTCGCCCCGGAGGAGGACCTAGATATTCCTAGAGAGGACATATCGATCAAACTGGCGGATAACCGAAGCCGCATATACGGAGGGATGAGCGTATGTAGCGCATTATATCGTGTTATTATAATATTATCATGAGATAGAAAAGAAGCACCGAGAGAGAGAGATTATATATATAAACAAAAGGTTGGGTCTTCTTCTTCTTACCAGGTCCCTGGCTCCCCTTCTCCCTTTTCTAGAGCAGGAAAAGTTGGAGAAATCCCTGGAAGCAGAGAAACTGGGTGTCAAGGAAAAGAGTAACAGACAGCTCAGGTGTTCACATTGGAGGGATAAGTCGCTTTGGGAGCGCTTCGAGGCTCGAGGCGAGGGCATTCTGGGAGTTGGAGTTTGTTGTGGGGCCCAGAGCGGAGCGGAGCTCCGCTCTGGGCCCCACAACAAACTCCAACTCCCAGAATGCCCTCGCCTCGAGCCTCGAAGCGCTCCCAAAGCGACTTATCCTTCCAGTATAGACGCCAACCAACAGGCCTCGGAGACACCAACGCCTTCAACTGGGCCTCCTACGTACCCAAGCGGCCTCCTTCTTCGGCGGTGCTGAAAAACCAAGGCTGCTCGCTGAGCTTCTTCTTCTTCCTCCTCCTCTTCCTCCTCTTCCTCTTCTTCCTCTCTGGGCCACAACAACCAGCGGTGCTTTCTCTCTCTCTCTCCCCCTCTCCCTCACAGAGAGTAAACTTCTTCTTCTTCTCGCGATGGCTCCTAGCTAGAATAACCTGCTGCCATCGTCGCGCGAGATTTGGGACGGACGCTCGCGAGAGTTCCGACGCCTCGCGAGAAGCCGTCCTACTGTCTCTTGCTCTCGCGAGAGTTGAGGCGTTTCCCGGGTGTATATAAGCCGCCGCACGTCGCTCTCCGTCTCAGTCGGACGGCGGCGGCGGCGCAAGGAGGGGTTGGGTTGGAAGGGGTTAAGGAAGGGGATGTTTGCTTTGGGTTTGCCACTCTCGCCAGCGCATACTGGGACTTAGAATATATATATATATATATATATATTGTTTTTTGTGGTTGATACTGTATAATATATATTAATATATGTTATAGTTTTATATTAATATATATAATTATTTGTATACAATATATATATGTATATTATGTGTGTATATATATATATATATATATATAATGTATATATACAGCATATGTAGAATATATATATAGTGGTTGATACTGTATAATATATATTAATATATGTTATAGTTTTATATTAATATATATAATTATTTGTATACAATTTATATATATCATGTGTGTATATATATATATATATATATTTATAATGTGTATATATACAGTATATGTATATATGTGTGTGTTTATTTTATGTGTATAAATGTATATATGTATATATATATATATATATATTCTAATAATAATAATTTTTATTTATACCCCGCTCTTCAGCCAAGGCTATCAAAGCGGCTTACAATTTGTTAATTAAGACATTTCCCTGCCGTTAGGCTTACAATCTAAAATAGACACGAAACAAAAGGAGAAGGGAATGGTGGTGGGGAAGGGGGAAAGTCCAGCAGAT
Organism: Urosaurus nigricauda; assembly: GCA_034509955.1. Lineage (NCBI taxonomy): Eukaryota > Metazoa > Chordata > Lepidosauria > Squamata > Phrynosomatidae > Urosaurus > Urosaurus nigricauda. The sequence goes on along the minus strand of JAOEGL010000001.1, from coordinate 124,124,419 downwards.
CTTCTCTCCCTCGGAGGCCTGGACCAAGGCAGATGGACTGGAGGGAGGGCTCTTCTTCTTTTTATAATGTTTATTATATATTATATATGTTTATATATATATATATTGTTTGTTGTGGGCTTTTTTGGGTACGTGGCCATGATCTAGAAGAGTTTATTCCTGACGTTTCACCTGCACCTGTGGCTGGTAGAGATTTTATATAATATATATATATATATATATATTGACTTTTTACTCGTCATGTTTTGTGATCATTTTTTAGATTTCTGGTTAGTATTTATATCCTCCTCTACATCCACAAAGGGCCAAAGCACACTGCGGAAATAATCCAGTTTGAGACCGGTTTAACTGCCCTGGCTCAATACTAGGGAATCCTGGGAACTGTAGTTTTCTGTGGCACCAGAACTCTCGCTGACAGAGAAGGCTTAAATGTCTCACAAAAGTACACTTTCCTAGTATTCCCTAGCATTGAGTCAGGGCAGCTAAAGTGGTCTCAGACTGGATTGTTTCTGCAGTGTGGGTTGGACCATGGAGGAACAGGCCGTGGGTAGCCAAACTGTGCCCTGGCTAATACATTTTGTTGTTGCTGAGTTCCCAGGATTCCCTAGCACTGAACCGGGGCAATTAAACTGGACTATTTCTGCAGTGTGTTTTGGACCAAAGACACAGAGTACTAATTGGACAGTTCCCTGCCCTTAGTTTTGTTAGGTTTGTTGTTAGCTGCCCTTGAGCAGACCTGGGCAATGGAGCCCCTTCTGTCCTCCATTGCTCTGCCTGGGTCCTGCAGACTCAGACCCTTGACCTCCTTAGAGTCTGACTGGTGTGAGGGCTCTTTTTCTGCAACCCTCTATTTTTCCTAACATTAGATTAGATTGGGCTCTGCAGTCAAGAAATCAGAAGACTGGGAATGAGAAGGGAAGCCCCGAAAGGACTAGACAAGATCCTAAAGCACTGGTTCTCAACCTTCTTAATGCCGCAACCATTTAAGACAGTTCCTCATGTTGTAGTGACCCCAAACCATAAAATTGCAGTGTCTCGGTTCCTAAGACCACTGGAAATACGTGTGTTCCTATGGTCTTGGGCGACCCCTGTAAAAGGGTCATTTGACCCCCAGATTGAGAACTGCTGTCCTAAAAATTAAGATATACAGCTGCATTCTAAAATGAGGATACCCCAACCCATCATATTCCTCATCACTATGGAGTTTATCACATGAAGGGAATTGGAAGTATAATCCAATGGCAATCTGAATGCAATCATGGGTTTCGCGTGATTGCGTGAAAGCTGATCACACACATTTTTGGGCAAAGGGAAGTCCTTCCGAACGCAATCATGGGGTTTCGCGTGATTGTGTGAGAAACTATCACATGCAATTTTGGGCACTGGGAGGCAATTTCAGGCAGTTTCGAACGCAATGCAGCATCAATACGCAATCACATAAATTTGCTGAACTAGCGAATTTACTCAATTCTGAACTGGCCTCACTTCCATTTCTTTCAAAATTGAGAGAAATTCCTCCCATTTGATAAACTCCTATGTATGGATGTGAGATCTGGCCAGTGAAGAAAGTTGATAAGAAGAAAACCAACTCCAATGTGGCGCTGGAGGAGAGTACAGTGGGCCCTTGATATTTTCTGGAGTTTGGTTCCAGGGCCCCTAAAGTTCCATTAAGTACAGTGGCATAGTAATATTATGGCCCTTGCATAAAATGGCAAAATCAAGATTTTGTTTTTAGAATATATATATATTTGAAATATTTTCAAGCCACGAATGCTTGCATCCATGGATAAAAAAAGTCTATGGATAAAAAGGGTTGGCTATACTAAGGATGAAGGGGTGTCATGCCAAAGATGGAGCAAGCTTGTTTACTGCTGTTCCAGAGAATAGGACCCAGAACAATGGATGGAAACAACAGTAAAAGAGATTCCAGCTCAACCTTAGGAGGAACGTCTGATAGTAAGGGCTGTCAACAGTGGCACACTCCCTCGCGGATTGGTGTAATCTCCTCATCTGTAGGCTGGGTGGCTATCTGTGTGTGTGTGTGCGTGCACATGTGCTTTGATTGTGAGTTCCTGCATGGCAGAGTGGATGGCCCTTAGGGGTCTCCCAATCTAGGTTTCTATGATCAAAAGGAAAGATCCCTTTGAAAAGCACCTTACAATCTTAATGAGCAATGAGGTAAAGAATAAAGAGAAATAGAATAAAGAATAAAGAGAAACTGAAGAGAAAGGAAACACAGGGACAACAACAGAAGTAACATCAACTACAACTTCTCAGTTGGGTAGCCATGTTAGTCTGTTGTTTACATTAAGACTGTTACAGGTGGGGATGAGAAAGGATTAAGGACAAATGTCCTGAGGATGAATGTGAAGAAATAGGGGCAAATAGCATGGAAAGACACATGGGCCCAGGAACAGATCAAGCCTGAACTCTCCAAAATGATTAAAGTGAGGCTGTTGTTCTTCAGCCAAAGGCATGAATTATTAGAAAATACAATCATGCTGGGAAAAGTAGAGGGCAGTAGAAAGGAAGGCTGGACATCAGATGGATGAACTCTATTAGGAAGGTCACATGTATGAATTTGCAGGACTTGAGCAGAGCAATGGATGCCAAAGGGTCTTGGAGAATTCTCATCCACAGGCTCACCATGAGTCGAGGTTGATGAGGGCAGCTAATAACAACATTGCTGACTTGCACTGCCTATATTTTAATTGCTTTACATTCTTGGTTATCTGTATGCCTAAATATTTGAAGCTAGAGAAGCACAGAATCATATCTGGATGTTTGTGTATTTAATGTTCGGTGGTATTCATATATTTTTAAATGAACACAACTTAATCTTGAGGTGGAATCTCTTTTCCTGTAGATTGCATCCATTGCTCCAGATCCTATTCTCTGGAGCAGCAGAAAACAAGTTCAAACATTTAAACAGGGCTATTATATCACCCCTTAATCATCTCTTCCCCAGGAGGGTCCCCTTCTCACATGCAAAGGACTGGTACCATTTTTGTATCCATGAATTATAATTGATTTCCCTAGAAGCATGCTGGCATTGGTTCATGGGCTGCCATTTTGAGCAGCACTGTTATGTGCCACTGACCAAGGGTGGAGTCTTCAAAGTTTTTTGTTTTTTGTTACTGTATACCTTCAAGTCGTTTCTGATTTACGGCAGCCCTAAGGCAAAACTATCATGGGGTTTCCTTGGCATGTTTCTCCAGAGGAGGTTTGTCATTGCCTTCCCCTGAGGCTGAGACAGTGTGACTTGCTCAAGGTCACCCAGTGGATTTCATGGGCAAGTGGGGAATTGGACCTGGTTTCTGGAGTCAAGAGTCCAACTCTCAAACCTTAAAAGTGCTTAACCAGGAACTCATTGAACTTAATTGTGCTTATAGAATACACAGATGTCTCTCATCTAACATTATCTGCAGCAAGCTTACTTTATTTCTATGGACTCTTTCATACGAGGCTAAATTGGAAGTATAATTTAAGGTCAATTCGAATGCAATCATGGGTTTTACGTTATTGCGAATTAACTCTTCGCACGCAAATTCGGGCAAGAGGGAAGCCAATTCGAATGCAATCATGGGTTTTACGTTATTGCGAATTAAAGCTTCGCATGCAAATTCGGGCAGGAGGGGGTTATTTTCGGGTAATGGGAAGTAATTCCGAACGGAGCAGGGGTTCATGTAAATTCGCTAAACAAGCGAATTTACATGAATCCGCATTGGCTCCATTTGGAGTTGGGAGAAATTCCTCCCGTTTGAAAGAGTCCTATGTCCTGCATCTGTGATTTTTAAACATTAAAATGATGCGGAAGACTGATGTTCTCTGTTTCCTGAAAACCATATGGGATATTCTCTGTTTTCCAAAAACCATATGGTGGTAAGCCCCTAAAATGTGGATGAGACAGACATCTGCATAAAACTGATTAGATCTTAGCTGATTGATATTATCTATTTCACTTCATCATCAGTTAATGTTTAAATTTCTCAAAAGCGTGAATAGGTATAATCTCATTTTCCTGGGTTTATTTCTTAAAACCCTAACAGGAGCATATCAGTTTCGTTTAAATCTGGTCTTTCATCAACTTGATAGGATTACTTTGTGATATTTAAAAATAAATTTGCTGTGTTTCTTTTTATCTTCATAGCTCAATGTAACAATTTAACTGTTTAGTGTCAACCAGGACAGTCAAATCTGAACAAAGCCCTAGTGGAATTTACTCTTGAGTAAACATGTATAAAACTTCCAATTTTTCTGCATATTCCCCTTAGATGCATGTAGTTTACACCCAGTTTAAACCACAATACTCCCAACTTCCAAGATTATGCCATAGATTAAATTTCATTGTAATGAATGCACTATATTTGTGAATTTTGTGGATTCAGAATGCATTTTTGGCTGAAATAAGTGGATGAGCACAGTGTAGATATACCATTAATGGTACTGTCCTAATCACATTAATTCAACGTATGTTTATGCTCAAACTAAACATTGTGTGGGTCCCTATTTGGTGATACAGTATATAACTTTGTTGACCTTACACCGGAAAATAAACAAACTTATTCCTGTTCAGCTTAATTTTTTAAAAAAAGTTTGCTAAATTTTCTCCATAGTTTTAAAGACTTTGAAATTATATTCCCTGTTAAAATGAGACTAAAAATGCCAGTGAGTTTTTCATTACTCATTCAATTCAGAAAGAATCAAATTAAAGAGGCAGACATCATAAATGTCTTTATTTAGATGTTTAACTGAAATCCATGGTATATTAGGGTGCAGTGGCTGATGTAGTCCTTCATCATAATATCAATTTAAATTTGCCCCTCCTTAGGGTATTTTGCAAAGGAATCATCAGGTCAGACATTGAAAAGACAGTTTTGTATGCCCCTTCTCTCTTGTTTCTTGTGTTCAGTGAAACCTATAAGAAACTGGAACTAGAGAGCTGCTTAACTAGGAGAGGATTGTGTGCCATAAAATACAGTAGTTTCACACTGTTCTATCTCACATTTTTGTTTATTCTTTGATTCTCTTTGTATTTCTCATGGCTTGACTGGAATCTCAAGCCATGGGTGTGGCTGACTCAAACCAACTTTAAATGAATAGTTGTGCTCTTTTGTTCTTGAGCACTGAAGCACTCAACAAGTTTGCCAGGCTATGTAAGAATTGGCTCTATATGTTCCCTTTGCTTCCCCTCCTCTGATTCCTACAGCTATGACCTGAAGAAAGCTTGCAAGAAATGTTGATAACTGGAACTTTTTAGCATTGCATCACTCAAGCACAGCATCGTTTTTGTTGTGTGCCTTCTAGTCTGGTTTACAGCACCTTAAGGAGAATGTATCATGGGGTTTTCTGGGGCTAAAAGTGTGTGACTCATTTGCAACCATGTCGACGTGGCAGACATATAAAGCTTCCAGACCATGACAAACTAAGACCTATGCATTCCTCCATTATGTATACTGGCTAGTGTTGATGGGAGTTGTAGTCCAGCACCATTTGGAGGATCACACAATTTCTACTTCAGTCCAAAACCTAATTGTTAGTAAAAACTAGAATGGATCCATCAAATCAACAGATCTTAAGTGTTGATCTATCAAGGTCTCATTGATTTGGTGAGTCTACCATAGCTGCCACTAATGATTAGAATTAGGCCATTTTTTTTAATTGCCAAGAAAAGGGAAAGGGGCTAGTCATTTTTTTTTTGTCTCAAGTGCCAAAATTACATCATTAGCCTTGGATATTATTTACTTTGATTTTTAAATGTTCATATTTAATACTGTATGATTAACATAAATATGTGGTTGTTGTGTGCCTAAAAGTAGTTTCCAACTTTTAGGGACCTTAAGGCAAACCTATCAAGGGGTTTTCTTGGCACGATTTGTTCAGAACAACGGTTTCTTTGCCTTCCCATGGGCCTGAGAAAGTGTGACTTGCCCAAGGTCACCAAGTGGGTTTCTGTGGCCAAGCAGGGATTTGAACTCTGGTCTCCAGAGTCATAGTCCAGTGTTCAGACCACTACACTAAGCTGGCTGTCATGTAAATATACCTATATCTATACCTAAGATTGCCTAAATATTCTGAATCTAAGCAGGGTCAAGTCTGGTTAATACTTATATGGGAGGCTGCCAAGGAATGCCAAGTTATATTTCAGAAGAAGTCAGTGGGAATTCACACCTGAGTATTCAACGCCTAAGAAAAACTTGTGAAATTCATGGGATTGCCCTGAATCATCAGTTGACTTGACACTGTTTAACTCACAGTCTTGACACTTCATGTATAAATTGAAGGCAGGTTTGGGGGTCAAAATTACGGATTTTGACATGACTGGAAGAACAAAGGATCTAAAGGATGAAGCAAAGGAAAACAATGCCAAAAATTTACATAATTCCTGCAGGCATGTTTGTGTTTATAATAAAGACTGGATGGATGAGAGAATAGAAGAGGGTCAGTGCTTCCAGGAGAGATTATGCTCTTGCCTGTAGCCAGGTGATGGCTTGTTTTTAAAATAAGAGTTAAAGTACAGTACTTACATTGAGTAGAAAAGTCTACTCAGTTTTTTGGAGTCTAGACTTATACATGAGTACATACAGTATATATAAATATATATTGATGTTCATAAATATCTCCCTTGTTATCTTTCTATCACCAGCTGAAGATGTTTTTATTCTGACAGGCTTTTGAGAACTTTAAAAAAATGGATTTTAATAGAATTTTGTAATATTGTTTGCCAAGCAGTCTTGGAAATGCTATGGTTTTGAAAGGTGAACAAAAAGGCCTAAATAAATGAATAAAATCGATACCTTGAGAGCAGAGAGTCACCTCTGGCAGCAAAATGTTTCCAGCTGGCCCTGAGGCCCTTATGCCATCACTGCTTATTTCCAGAGTTCCACTACTCTTGGAAGTACAGTTGCCCCTCTGTTTTCGCGGACTTGAAGTCCACATCCCTCGCCTGTTTGTGGGCAGCAAACGGAGGGGGACAAATCGGGGCGTGGGCATGCACTGCTGTTCAAGCCAATAAATGCATGTTTTGTCACCTGTAAATGCCAGAGGCAGCTATTTTCACTGAGTATATACAGATATCTCAGAGATACTAGGTAGCTTTGTTACCTTTATGAGAATATTGCTGAAGCTGTTGGGGTTGGTGACATCATAGCATATAACTGCATGAACCCCATTCTATGAGAGTGGGCATAACCTGTCATATTCTTCCTGCTGTGGGTGGAATGGAGAGGAAGCTGATATCTATGCAATGGTTTCTCCTTTTAATGCAAGACCTACCTTTTATATACAAATAACTTTTGTATAAATACTTCTAATAACAGTGGGCCCTTTAGCTCTGTGGGGTTTTTGTCCCACCCCCTTTAGACTTTAGCACTTCCTCTGATCTGTCCAAATCTGGTACAGCACAGTGAAGTGAAACCCAGCTGTGTTTTTCTGGAAGAACAGCACCCACCAGTGAAACAAATTGCTCTGTGCTCCCTCAGTTTGCTGTGGAGATTTGGGTGAACCCTGGTGCAGAATTCAGGGGTGTGAAAGGAGGCTACATTGTGGAACTCAGAATAGTAATATTCTATTGTGTTAGTGGGAATTTCTGCAGTGCTGGATTTTGTCCAGTCTTTGCCAAATAAAGAACTATTTTACTAAAGCTAAGTAGGGTTGTACTAGTAGTATACACAGCTCAGATTTTCCCTACTGGATTAGTTATTCAGGGGAATTTCAGAAGGGACCTGTACCAAAAGGCACATTAGAAATGGAAAGAACAGTTTTGGTTATATCTGTCACTAGAATTCAATAAGTCAAAGGCTCAGTTCAAGGAAAATAACCTCAGGGAGTTCGGATCTACTCTAAAGAGAACATGCATGGGCGATTTGTCTTGAATAAGAAACATCGTGGAAAATTACAAAGAGGGGGCAGCTGTTCATATTGAAGAGGCGAGAGAGGGATTGTGTGGACAAGAGAGGGCTTACCTTGGGGAATTCTCCTTTTGCAAAGACCATGACCACTGATGTCTTTCCACAGCCACCATCCCTCACTATTACAACTTTGACCTTTGTGATTGTTGGGGGTCTCCCTATTGGTCTCTAATGGGTATAGAGTTTCTATCTTACCTTGAAACTCTACCAGCTGCAAGAGCCCCCGATATTTATATTTTGAAATGGACAGGAGGAAAAGGTCCTACTCTGAGATCACAGGTAAAAATCAAGGTTCATAACACCAGTGTGTCTGCAGGACAGAATGGCCAAGAGCCAATGCAGAAGGGCAGGTGTGGTTGGCTTGCAAAAGAATTGGCTGGCACAAAGTTGACAAGACAAACAGGAACATACTCAATGAGTCATCTACCCACAGTGTGGCACATGTAACTTTTTTTTAAAAAAGAAAATATGCTGCAACTTGTTTTTCCCCACACATTCCGTTTTTAAGAGCACACTTATACTATTTCAGATGTACATTAAAATATATCAAGTGTGAATGTGACTAAGATATGTAACAAACAGGAGTAATGGCTCCAAAGGGGGGGGGGTGAGTGAGTAATGTGAGAAATAACACCCGCATGTCTCCTGCTTTTACTATTTCAATGAAACCATTCATAGCAAAAAAAAGCAGAGGATTCAGACATGTATATTAACACAATATCAAATACACATCTCAGATAAGTCATACATCTATAATTACCCATGCATACAACTATAATGGGAGGTAATAAATCTACCAAGGAAGTTAAGTGGTTTACATAAAAGCACACACTCTGTGTAACATGTTTGGTGCGTCGTTTTAAATCCTTTGTTAAATGTCCATGTCGTAAAACATATTTTTTCAGCATTGTGCACACACGTGGAAAACAATCTGTATGAAATTTGTGCCAAGCATATCTACACTGGGCTTGCTGGGGTTTGGTTTCAGGACCCCATATGGATACCAAAATCTATGTATGTTCAAGTCCCATTATATGCAATATTGTAGTAAAATGCCCGTATCTAAAATGGCAAATGTAAGGTTTGTTTTTTGGATTTTTAAAAATTATAATCTTTTAAAATAGATTTTCCCAACAATCATGATTTAAACATTTGTCTTTCAGTTCTTACAAAACCATAGCAATAGACAAACTAACAAAATAAGACAACAACAACCAGAAAAACAGAACAAAACAATCAAAGAACAATAAACAAATGCATTCATTTAGGTCCTTAACTACAACACTTGATTTTAGCACCCCAAGCCCATTGTCTATATCTTCTACAAAATATTCATACCCTATTCTGTCACCACTAACTGAATTATTTTTCTTGTTCTATTATTAGAACACTACTACTGTTATAATATATTTATATATGTGTGTGTATAATTTTCCCTTCCTTCTGACTTCTTAATTTTATAATCTTGCAACTGCCAGTTGCTAGTTCTCCCCATTTTTTATTTAAATACTTCACCAAGTTCCAGTCTTTTTTGAATGTCTTCCAATCTCCATCACATATCAATCTTGATAATCCGTCCATTTTGGACATGTCATATATTTTCAACAACCAGTCTTCAGTCTTGGGAATCCTCTCTTCTTTCTACATCTGGGCATATAAGAGTCTTGAGGCTCTTAAAAATATTTTCAAGCCTTGGATGGTTCAATCCGTGGATATAGAGGGCTGACTGTGTATTTTCGAACTGATTTCCTTAACTTAGAATCATAGAGTTGGAAGAGACCACAAGGGCCATCCAGTCCAACCCCCTGCCATGCAGGAACTCCCAATCAAAGCATCCCTGACAGATGGCCATCCAGCCTCTGTTTAAAGACCTCCAAGGAGGGAGACTCCACTACACTCCGAGGGAGTGTGTTCCACTGTCGAACAGTCCTTACTGTCAGGAAGTTCCTCCTAATGTTGAGGTGGAATCTTTTTTCCTGCAGTTTGCATCCATTGTTCCAGGTCCTAGTCCCTGGAGCATCAGAAAACAAGCTTGCTCCCTCTTCAATATGACATCCCTTCAAATATTTGAACAGGGCTATCATATCACCTCTTAACCTTCTCTTCTCCAGGCTAAACATCCCCCGCTCCTCATAAGGCATGGCTTCCAGACCCTTCACAATCTTAGTTGATGAGGAGTTAGCTATTTTCTCAAGCTGAATGGATGTTCCATGTCCTTGATAATTGTACTGGTTTCAGTGAATGTGAGTGCATTCCTTCAACCTAGTCCTGCATATGATACTGATCCATGTCTGCAAAAATAATGGAAGCCAACTGGGCTTGTATCTGCTTCGCTCTCCATACTTCCTTCGAATTCAACATGAATGAACTGCCTTGTTAATCTTAATAGGCTATTAACCCTGCCCCTAAATTATACTGTTGATGTTATCATATGGCCATGTTTCAAATAGCTCCTTGAAGAAATAGAATGTCCATAGGCCAAATGTCAGAAGGGAAGGTTACACAAAAAGGTCTGTAAATTATTATTTTTAAAACCATACCCTGGGTTTCTGCCTCTACCTAGCCCAAATTAAGAACCATTAACTCAGTTGCCCTAATCAGTTATATGCCTTGACCTACAACTTGCATCAACCCACTCAGCATGACCAATAGTGAAGTATTGTGGGAGGTTTTGGCTGTATCTGCACTGCAGAATGAATGCATTCTGACACTGCATAGCAGCTTTACCTGCCGTGGCTCAATGCTATGGAATCATGGGATTTGTAGTCTTGTGAGATATTTAGCCTTCTGAGAGATCTGGTACCACAATAAACTATAAATCCCTGGATTCCAAAGCATTGTACCATGGCAGTCAAAGCAATGTCAAACTGCAATACTTCTGCACTGCAGATGTAGCCATAGTCAGAAAGATCCGGAGGGCCAAAGGTTCCATCTGGTGATATGGTGCCTTGAGTGAACTTTTTAACGTTCAAGAGATCTTTCAATAATAAAGTAACCAGGGACAGTACCTTTTTTTTTTTTTTTACTGCCCACCATTCTGTGCTTTTAACAGCAACCTATAGGGCAGAAATCTAAATGGTGAAGCTTTCTGCGCACTCATTTTGATGTAAGAGAAAGCCTAATTTATTACACAATTGTAAAACTGCCTTTAAAAACATATTAGCTATGAAAAGGGGGAAAGCTGAAAAAGTATTATGAATATAGGTTGTTGACTACAGAACACTCATGTAGCAGGTAAAATAGAAAGATAAAAAAGTGGAAGCAATGCTGACTCAAAGAAGAAATTTGGCATTAAAGGCGGCATCAACATAAGGCCACAATGCCCCCCCCCCCCTTGATTATGGTCACATTTTCCAGATCTTCTTCAGTACTAGTGTGTTACTGAGATGTATGCACACTGAGGGAGAGCTTGGAAAAATAATTTTTGGACTTTGCACGATAATAACAATATAACAATGGATCAGCAATGGATGAGTGATGAAGTTGTGCAAAAAGAAAAATCATAGGTTGTAATTCCTCTTCAATTCCATCACTAGCGCCTTGTATGGTAATCTCCTTAGTTCCCAGAATCCTCCAGGATAATCATTATCCATGTTGGAGAGGGGGGTTCTGGAACATGTAATCCCCCAAAATAACTTTTCCAGACTCTGCATGGGGATCATATGGAATGAACTAGAATTGCCAGACTGTAGCCTAGGGATGTTAATTTCACATTGAAAGGAATGAGATGCCTGGAGAACAGCATGGACTTCTGTCTGGATTCTTCCTCTCCTTGACTTTCCTGTTTCTATCATTGTCTGCTGCAGGCAGAACTGGAGCTCAGCTTTCTACAACTGAATGGAGGAGGGTAGTAGGCAAGGAATCATTTCAGAGAAGCCCTGCCAGTGTTGTCCACAGGAGGCCTGTAATTTTAAATGCAACACTGTTAGAAAATTGTTGTGGTCAAAAATTGTAAGCTTACTTTAGCTTACAGGTATATAGTAAATTACTAGATCTGAGCTTCTAGTAAATAAACAGGATACATAGGTAGGTAAAATAAAACTTACTTTATCATTACATCTCAGTTCTAGAATAATTACTAATCAGTAGAGAAAACCTATACACAGTAGAAAAGTCCCTATAGCTGACTCTCATATGTGCAAGTAAGAGAAAAAACATCTTTAGAAGCACAACCTTGTTTGTGCATCTATGATAGCTGAAGGCAGAGAGAGGTAAAGAGCCTCTAAACCAAGAGTCATAAATCTCCCAATTTCTGTCAAGATAGGAGGAGATAGGAAGTGACCTCTTCACAGCTACGCTGACCAAAAATGACCATAGAAAGAATCAATGCACCCACGAAGAAGACAGCCCCCTTCTCAAAAACACAGAGCTACAAGCATACTCCAACAGACACAATCTCTCGAGGATACAAAATGTTGGTGTAGTGGGCTCTCATAGTTCTGCCAAGGTTATCAAACAAACTGTGCATCTGACATACCCATGTAACGATCAGCAAGCCCTCATTGCTTCCTTTCTATTACCCCTGAATGGCAAAGTTGACTCATCATACACCAGAATGTCCAAACTTCAAATGAAGCTTCAGTACTTTCTGGCCTAGCACCATTTTGCAGAGCTTTAATGGCAATTATGGCTGCTAGAATCAGACCTTGACAGAACTTCTAGTCCTTTCAAAATGGCACAAAAGCCCAAATTTCGCTAGTTGCCATTTTCCCATCACAATTCTGCAGTGACAAAGAAGTTGCATTTAGTGGGTTTTTTCCCCATTTGTCAGGCTAAGGCCTTAGCGTCAAAGGCAGCTATGAAAACTCATGGGATCATCCCTGCCTCCTTCCCTCCCTCCTTTCTGTTTTTACTAAATTATACTCCACCTTTCTCCTGAGATGGGATTCAGGGCGGTTTACAGTCATTAATAAAAGGTGAAGCTGAAACATTAGTTTACAAAAGTTTAAAAATAATTACTGTATATACTCATGTATAAGTCTAGAAATTTAGGTCAAAAATTGACCCAAAAAACCTGAGTCGACTTATCCATGGGTCAATGTAAATACTGTATTTTAACTCTTATTTTAAAGAAGGAACCATCCCCTGGTGAAAAGCAAGAGTATAATCTGTCCTGGAAGCACTGACCCCCTTTACTCTCTCATCCATCCAGTCTCAAGAATAAGCACAAAGAGTTATGTCTGATGGACTTTTGGAAGTTATTTGACATTGTTTTGCTTTGCTTCATCCTTTAGATCCTTTCCTATATACCCCTAAATTTTACCCTTGACTTATCCACGGGTCATAGCAAAATCCATAATTTTGGCCCCAAAACTTGCCCTCGACTTATACATGAGGTCGACTTATAGTTGAGTGTATACGGGATAGCAATATTATTTTAAAAAACAGGATTAGGAACAGTTTAAAACATTTAACACAATTTCCAATGAAAGATTTAAAAAATAGAGCATGACACTTCACATACACACTACTAGTCCATAAATAAAATTCAAAGACCTATCTGAATGAACAGGTCTTCACCTGGCAATGGGAAAGTAGGGAGGGGGTCAACTGGACCTCTTGTGGAAGGGAGTGCCGGAGCCTGGGAATGCCACAGAGAAGGCTCTCTTCTGAGTCTTCATCAAATGTACCTGTGGAAGTGGTGAGACTCAGACCCCCCCCTTGAGATCTTAAAACATAAGTTGGCTTGTATAAACGTGTCTTTTGGGTGGTACTGGTGCCAAGGCTACAACCTCTCTATCTTGAGTGATGATAAATTCAGCTGGGGGAGTTCATCCTTCAGGCTATTCATAAAATGGTTTTTGTTTTCAATCCTTGTGCTTGTACTTAAGAATTCAGCCTTAAAGAATAGTTTATTTAGTATTCTGCTGCCATCATGTGGTGAGACCCTAGTTGGAAGGAACTGGCAAAACCACTTCTGAGTATTCCTTGTCGAAAATCCTTTCCTAAGAAAATCTTATGAAATTCATGGGTTTTCCATAAGTCGGCAAGCAACTTTAAAGCACATATATACATAGACACAAAGCTGTTGTTATTTGCTGTCAAGTTGGTTTTGATATAAGGGGTGTGTTGCCACTATGATTTAGAGTGAATCGCTGGTTGGGTTATATGACCATTGTTCCTATTTGAAACTGGTTCTGATCCTACTGTGATTGATTTTTGTCACGATAAAGCACTGCCTTTGTGCTTTGGTGTGACCTATAGATGCATTATTATTTTTTAAATAAAATTGATAGAAGATCGATTGATTGATTTTGCAACTACTTGCAATCAGTGAGGCAAGTAGTTGCAAAACCAATGAATCAAATAATCTATCTATCTATCTATCTATCTATCTATCTATCTATCTCCCAAGATGGGCTGCTGCTTATGTCACTGATGATGCACAGATGCTTGACATACATTTTGAAGCAGTGCAAACTAGTTGGGATGACAATCGTGTCAAAAAAGAAGGGATTACAAGGGGATAATGAAAAGATCTGCTTTTATAGTGGGAACGACAGACCTTTTGGAATCAATTTACCAACACAGAGTGAAGATGAATTGCAAACCAGTTTAAATGTAAGTGGGAATGAGCCCAAGGTGACCTTATGCATGAGATACCTCCAAGTACCTGGATCATCACCAGTCCTGCACTTTGTACTTAACCTAGGATGAGCATAGAGAGAGCCAGCATAGTGTAATGGTTCGAATGTTTGACTAGCTGACTTCTCAGGAACCCTTGATAGAAGGGTCTTTAATCCAGTGAAAATTCCTGCCATGTGTGTGATTACAAAAATAATGTCCTCCACTGCTTCCTTTGTTCCAGGGCTTTGAAGAGGGAACCTTTGACACTTGCCTCCCTTTCATTCCACAAATGGGACTGTCCTCTGAGCAAAACATTCAGATCCAAGCATATAGCTGCTTCTGGTTTGTGTGTGTGTGTGTGTGTGTGTGTATGTATCTGTGGCATTTTCACACTTTTTACAATATTCTTCCTACACCCCATCCCTCTATATTCATGTATGAAAACTGAAGGTCACATTTCAAGCATATGATGAAGTGTTGGCTTTCTAGTCCATAAGAGCATATACTACAATAAACCTGGTCATTTTAAAGGTGTTTTCTAGAAGCTGTATTTTATAGTTTTTTGTGGAGCTTTCGGGCTATGTGGCCATGTTTTAGAAGAGTTCCTTTCTGACGTTTCACCAGCATCTGTGGCTGGCATCTTCAAATGTCAGAAAGGAACTCTTCTAGAACATGGCCACATAGCCCAAAAGCTCCACAAAAACTATGGATGCCGGCTGGCCATAAAAGCCTTTGAACTCCCCAAGCTGTATTTTCTTCTAACTTGAATAAAACAAATGACCACATGATGGCAGCAAAACATTGAAAATAACTAGTGGTTTCTTCCATGTTAAGACATAGGTCTCTGCTGACTAGAACAACATTTATTTATAATGCCCTTCCTACCAAAAGGCAGAACATCAAATGTATACAGAGACAAATATAGTAAAACATAACATTATAAATATTTATAAAATCCCCAACAGCCCACTTACTTACTTTCTTCTGTAGAAAGCTTTTCAAATGTTGCTCTCAAATGTACAGTTGTCACTCATTTGTTGCAAGGAGTCCAGGCCTCTCCCTGAAGCCAACACTTCAGCTGTGAAGATACTCTCTTTTCCCACCAGTGAAATAGTAACATTTTTTCATATGAATACTCCATCCCAAAGGTGGTAGTTTCAATATCTGGGGAGATCAGAAACTACTAACCTAGGAATTTATCACACAACATTTTTGCCCGATCCAGGAACAGGAAGAGATTGGACTTGAATGGCCTTGAACGGGTGTTATTGCACACAAAAATGTGGACTTTTACAAGTTGTCCCTCAGTCACACCTAGCTAGCCGATTTTGAGGGACAGAAGCTTTATGTCCCTCAAAATCGGCCAGCTTAGAGCGGCTGGGGGACAACTTGTAGTTGCCCTGCGACAAAGTCCACATTTTTGTGTGTGATAACTCATTCAAGGCTATTCAAGCTTATCCTGTCCCATGCCCAGATAGGGCAAAAAAGGCTGTGTGACAAACTCCCTAGCCTCCAACACTTCCCAATGAGCAGAAGGTACAAAGTGTACTTAGGAGAGAAAGTTCGGCAGTAACCACTGACCCCTTGGTGCCATCTTTGGTCACCTTGGCTTCCATCCCACCATTCCCAGTAGTCCTCATCTGCCATGGCTGTACTTGAAAACAGTTCTGAGCCATTGTAACACAAATCCTGCATGAGAAAAGCTGAACTATGGAAATTATGCAGGTTTAGATAGTTTCATCATATATTAATTAGCATATTTTGTTATTTTTTTCTTCATCTTTTCCTTATTTTACATAATAAATTCTATGTCGTGATAAACAGGGAAAGGACAAGGCAGTGTGCAGAGTCCGAGCCTGATGTTACATCTTAGAAAATACGGAGTTTCAGCCACCACTTCCCGCAAACCTTGAAGCAATTACTGTTTGATGTGGGGATTTTGATCACTAGCAAAACAGCTTTGCCCTTGTGCCAAGTGAATATTCTGTCCCAGGATGCTCCCAGAGTCAGCCACATGAACTGCCAACAGTTGAGGATGTGGAGAGAACCAGAAGTGGCCAGAAATTCACATCTGCTTTTGAAAAGTGGATTAAACAGTGTGGTGAGCTATGGAATACTCCTCCCCTAGGGTGGTCCAGTGTTTGGGTGGATGGGACACTGCTCCACCTGGAGCTGGCATGGGCATAGAGCAACCCATGGACTATATGTGGCTCCTGGACCCCACTTTTATTGCCTTTGAAACTTCCACGAATCCACAAAAGTCTCCAACCCACCTTCTCTCCCCCCCCCCCCAATATGCAATTTGGGTCAATTTTTGACCCAAGTCCATGCAGAAAGCCCTCCAAACATGTAAAAATTCATAAAAATACAAGTATCTTGTATTACTTCAAAATACCTAAATTTTAAACAGGTGTAGAGCTATTTAAAAGATGAATTGCTGTTCTTGAAGCCATTGAGGAGAGGCCAATCACCACATTACAAAATAACATTTTTTGTTTTTAATATAATATGCTATTTGTCAATATATCAATAATATTGAATCACAATTCAATTTTTCATTCTGAATTACCCTTCCTCCCTCTCCCCTTCCCAAATTATAATGCAGAAAGAATCAGCTTTCCTGTCATTCCTCTTACTATTACCCTTTTCCTTTTATACCAATATACATTTTTATTCCTACTCTTTAAGATGTTCACCATTTAATAATCCAGAATTTCACTGGTTTGCTAGAAGATTTAAATTCAGTATTCCTTTGAGATATAAAACCTACAAATGGTTTCCATTTATTGTCAAATTCATCTTCTTTTATATCCCATAACAACAACAACAACAACAACAACAACAACAACAACTTTATCCCACCTCTCTGCGCAATGCAATCGGGGTGGCTAACAACATTAAAACATACATTCCATAACATAACCCCCAAGTCCACCCCCCTTAAGATACAATTAAACCATTTACAATTTAAAACATGCTTAAAACTATAACAATAACTCTTGCTAGTCTAACTTTGTATGTTAATTACTCTGATAAAGCTGTGGCCCCATTTTTTGTTTGCAGAATTTGGAGGAATTTTAGGCCACAAAAATAATTTCTGAGGCTTGCATAAAGCCTTTGGTCTGCACCTTGTTTTAGAAAGAACATGAGCTGCAGAAAACCCTCATGTAAACATTCTTACACCAGCAACATATCTTTTTTGCATGGAGCCCCAATGTCAGTCAGAAAGGACTAGAATAACATTAGCCATTACATCACGTTACATTATATTACAGTCAGGAACAATCTGTTCCTACTAAACAGCTCTTAGCTGTCTGGTATTACTGTTGCTTTTCCAAAAATGTTTCCGGCGTTTAGAAAAACAATCATTGGCAGAAAAATCTTAGACTTCCTTTACCCTCCCTTTTCCTTCCCACGTTCTGTGGTGATCAAGTAGAGTGGCCTTTCTCCTACCTCCCAAAAAACAACCTGGAGAATCTCAAGCTCTTCTTGCAGAGGGCAGCCTATGTTTTGACAAGCGTTCAGGGTGTGTTGTGAAATGCCCCGGTAGTCTGGCAGCCATATAGTGAGAGAGAAAAGGGGTAATTAGAGAAATTATCTGGGTTGTAGGACAGGTAATTTTCACAGTTGCCCAATTTGTTGTTGTTGTTGTTGTTGTTGTTATTTATATGTTGTCATCCATGTACATGGGACTTTTACAAATAGAATAAAATATCATTATTTCAATAATATAAAATACTAAAACATAATGCAAAAAAGCCACACACACAAACACAAAATGCAGAATAAAACAATCAGTATAGATAATCAATTATAGTAAAACTGTAAAGCATTAATGCCAAATTCCAAAAGTTTTGGAAAACAGAGAAATTTTCAATTTGGATTTAAAAATGGTGAGAGAAGGAGCATTTCACATGTTCTCAGGGAGGCAATTCTAGGAATAGAGGGTAGCAAGAGAAAAAGAGAAAGTAAAAAAAGAAAAAGGATGAAGTGAAGCCAAGGAGGAGGAAAAGGATGAAGTGAAGCCAAGAATGAAGAAACACTTAGCTAGGAGAGAGGCCCAGAATTCCCAGAGTGCAGATTTCTAACAGGCTGAAAGGGGAGAGGAAGAGGATGCATGACCACCAGCTACCATGTTAAATTATTGGCCTGAGAGATAAAATGAAAACCATCTGAGAATGGAATCAGTGAATCCTAAGTTGTGAGGTGACTTCAACAGAAGAGCATGATCCTCTGTATCAAAGGCTGCAGAAAGATCAAGGAGAATAAGGATGGGATATAGGCCTTTCGACTTGGCCTGAATGAAGTTGTCTGCTGTTTTCATGAGAGTTGTCTCTGTTGAATGTAAAGAATGTAAATCCAGATCAAAAAGGATCAAATACAGAAGTCTGAGAAAGAAAGGTGAGGCACCATGTATAAAAAGCAGGTTTCAATACTTTCAAGAGGAAAGTCAACAGTGAAATAGGATGATAATTAGAACAAGAAATTGGGTCAAGTGAAGACTTCTTGAGGATTGGAAAATCCATGGCATGTTTTAACTCAGAAGGAAGTGAACCAGAGGAAATGGAGAGACTGATAATATCACAAAGAAAAGGGAGAATAGTGGGGGAGAGGGAAATTAAAAAGACATCTTGGATAATTCGTCGAATGAAATGGAGGGTGGGGGGGGGAAGAAAATTTAGAACAAGTGAGCATTTGATATGTTGGTAATGAGGAGGGTTCAGGTACAGGGAGAGAAGAACAGATGGTTTCAATTTTGGTATTGAAAAAAGGTGCAAATTTATCAGCAGAAAATGATAGAGGAAGAGGTGAAGGACAGCACTTTAGAAAAGAGTTAAAAGTAAAGTAAAGTAAAGAATTCCTGCACACCAGGAATTAGCATGAATCAGTGATATATAATAAGTCTGTTTGGCCAAAGAAATGGCACAAGAGAAGGGAGAAAGAAAAAAATTATAATGAATATAATCTGCCCACTTTCTGGTCTTTCTCCACAAAAGCTCAGCTGCGTGAGAACAGGAACAAAGATACCGAACAGTGGGACTAAGTCATGGCTGAGGCTTAGAGGGAGGGACCACACATGCTGACAAAGGGGCAAAGCTATCTAGAGGTGAGTATAAAGTTGACTTGAGACATCTGAATCTAGAGAACCAACAGAATTAAAGGGAGACAACAATGAGCCCAAAGCCTGAGAAAAGGCCTTAGGATTAACAGAATGTAGCTCCTGAAAGAAGTGGGTAACAGAATGATGAGAAGGTGGGTTATAAGCAAGCACAAACGAGACAAAATGGTTATTAGACAAAGGAAATTCAGTAGCTGAAAAGCAAGACTTAGAACAATTTTTAATAAGAACAAGATCAATTTCCCCTCTTCAAACAGGCTGGTGCTGAAGATTGTTGTTGTATGCCTTCAAGTTGTTAACTTATGGCGAATCCTAAGGTGAGCCTATCATGGGGTTTTCTTGGCAAGTTTCTTCAGAGGGGGTTTGTCCTTGCCATCCTCATGCCTTCCCATCACTCATGCCTCCTCACTATTATTGGTACTATTACTACTGCTTCATTATCCAAATTTTCCTCTTCAGCTGGATCTTCTTTTTCTTTTTCTTTTTGCTGGGCAACTTGTGAGTGGCCTTCCCCTTGCTGTAGAAAAAGAAGGCAGCAGTAGTAGAATCCAATGATGTCACTAAAGTTGGCATCACATGGTGTGGTAACTCACACTATGGTCAATTCCAGAATCATTCCACATTTATGCCATTATTGGCAATGAATATCCTATTATTGACAATGGGATAATTGTGGGATGGTAATGGGATAATTCAGAGAATCATAGGCCCATTTTAGCTTGGCAAAAAGAGCTGTGTTGATGGTTGCATGAAAGCCCAGCCTTTAGATGAGAAAAAGGGAAAGTGTGCCATGAAAACACTACTTTGGAGTTTTAAGGGAGAAGAAGCACCTTTAAAAGGGAGCTTGATTTCCCCACTACTTTTTTAAAAAGGGCGCAACATTGCTATTGCATCTAAAGGCTAAGGTGTAGTTGCACGGTTAAATGGGGCTCTGTATCTTTAAAGCGCCCATTTAAAGGCAGCACTACAGGTGCGGATCATAATGGATCGTGGGTTGGGAGCATGCGTGGTGTGGACTTCACTTCTAATTAAAACGCTCAATGCCCTGCAGGTGTAAAAGCTGGGGTTTATCCGCGAAGTTTTTTAAAGCTCCCAAATCCTAGCTCCACTCCTAATCCGAACCCTAGACATGTGCAGTAGGGACTCTGGGATGCCGTTACTGTTATTTTACTGTGGATAACATGTCAATTCATTCATAAAATAAAGGGGTTCATTCATGATGCACCAGTGCAACGGCCACAGAAAAGACTTCAGATAAGTCGTTCCCACACCCCTCAGTCTAGCTGCCCTGTACCTTTTAAATGCACACCTGGGGCTTGCAGTCTAGCTGCTGAGCATTAAGGTAAAGGCAACTTCATGTCACACTTTCCTGCCAATCTAAAAAGCCCCATAGAATCATAGAGTTGGAAGAGACCACAAGGGCCACCCAGTCCAACCCCCTGCCATGCAGGAACTTCCAATCAAAGCATCCCTTCCAGATGGCCATCCAGCCTCTGCTTAAAGACCTCTAAGGAAGGAGACTCCAGCACACTCCGAGTGTGTATGTTCCACTGTCAAACAGCCCTTACTGTCAGGAAGTTCCTCCTAATGTTCAGGTGGAATCTCTTTTCCTGGAGCTTGAATCCATTATTCCGGCTCCTGTTCTCTGGAGCAGCAGAAAACAAGTTTGCTCCCTCCTCAATGTGACATTCCTTCAAGTATTTAAACAAGGCTATCATATCACCTCTTAACCTTCTCTTCTCTAGGCTAAATATTCCCAGCTCCCTAAGGTGTTCCTCATAGGGCATAGTTTCCAGACCCATCACCATTTTAGTCGCCCTCTTTTGAACCCGCTCCAGTTTCTCCACATCCTTTTTGAATTGTGGTGCCCAGAACTGGACACAGGTGGGGCCTGACCAAAGCAGAATAGAGTGTCACTATTACTTCCCTTGATCTAGACACTATACTTCTATCAATGCAACCTAAAATTGCATTGGCCTTTTTAGCTGCTTCATTGCACTGTTGACTCATGTTCAACGTGTGGTCTACTTGGAATCCTAGATCTCTTTCACATGTCGTCTCGCTCAGCCAGGTGTCCCCCATCCTCTGTGCATTTCATTTTTCTGCCCTAAGTGCAGAATCTTACATTTTTCTGTATTGAATTTAATTTTGTTAGCTTTGGCCCAGCTTTCTAGTCTATTCAGGTCATTTTGAATTTTGATCCTGTCCTCTGGGGTATTAGCTACTCCTCCTAATTTGGTGTCATCTGCAGATTTGATAACTAGGCCCTCAATACTGTCATCCAAGTCATTAATAAAGATATTGAATAGCACTGGGCCCGGAGAGAGGCCTGAGGGATCCCACTGGTCACTTCTCTCCAGGATGAAAAGAAACCATTGTTGAGCACCCTTTGGCTGCGGCCAGTCAACCAGTTACAAATCCATGTAACGGTTACCTTGTGGGGTGGATCTGGAATTGATCCTAGTGTGATAATCTCAATGGTGTGCCCACCCCCATCGACCTCCTCCTGTACAATACCATACAGAACACCTAGGATTTTTTTGTGCTAATGTTACTCATAAATCATAATTTTCGTGTATCAGTGAATGTTGTAACATAACAGGCAAACACCACAGCCCCTTTCTTCCAAAAGGCAGATGTTCAAGGAGCAATGGTGTTACTTCTCCTTAGAGTGTCACCTGAGGCAGCCCACCCTTCGCACCCCACCAACCCCACCCCCTAGTGACACCCCTGGTAGCAACAGAAATGAGTGTGAGAGCAACAGGGGCCACATTCCTCCTCCTGTTTATCTTTTATGATTGGGATTTGTGGAGGCATTGCTACCACTGAGGAAGAAGAGGGACAATACTTGTAGTTCTTAGTGTCAGTTCACAGTGATAGATGGCAAATAGCAACAAAAGCAAGCAATGAAATGGATGACAGTGGGAAAGCAGGACATTGTAAAAGCCACTGAAAAATCAGGAATGCACCGGATTAAGTGTGGCCATCTTGGCTGATCCTTGGCACTTGGAGGATATGCACTTCCTCAAAGGCTGTGACAATCCTAGGCTTTGTTCAGCTAAGTTTCATTTCTTTTAAAGTCAGCTGTGTTCCTGTGTTCCTTGAGCTTTTAATGAATAATGTTAGTTGAAGGTATCTCTGTGTAGCAGTATTTGCCATATTCAAAAGTCAGCCTACACATGAAAGTCTCATGCTGCATGTGCCTTGAAAGTCATAAAAATGGTCACAACTTCAAAAGGTGAGAAGAGAACAGGGAAACTCTGGTGTTCAACTCTGTGTTTTTGTCTACAACATCATTTAAATTTTCCTCCAATGTGGGTGAGGTTATTTCTGGAGAAGAGGGTGTGGAAACATGTGAACAGCTTCAGATGATACACAAAATGATAAAAGTCACAGATTGCTCAATAGAAGACAGAAGATTAGTCGAGGTCTTACCTATTGCCTTTCCCAGCATAGTCAAGACACTACATATGATGGCATGTGGGAAAAAGGCACCCTTGCACCCAGCGCTGTACAGTTTGTACAAACACTTTCTATAGGAAGAATTTTATTACATAATTAAAAGGTGCTGATCTGCTGGGGCTAATCTCTTCAGAGCCAGCTGTTGATTTATTAACTTTTGCATCAAGAATTCAAAACAGCAGAGAGTAAAAGTGTACAGGTATATTGAAATAACTTTTTTTCTCTATGCGATTGTCTGTTGCAGCCCAGTGGCTTCTTTTTTCCAGATCCCCCAATTTCCCATTCTCCTATGATTCCCAAGAAGGCAGCATACACTTCCTTGCCTCCTTTTTCAAAGCTGCAGTCCCAAACACACTTATGGGGCAGATGTGAGTAAGGCATACAAAAAACAGTGAGACTCACTGACAAAGGCCACCACACAACTATAGAAGTCTGTTTCCAGGAACCCTATCATTGTTGAAACTTGATTTTAGAAACAGGGCAACATCTTTACAGCAGAAATTTCTGTTAAAAGTTACAAATAGCTTTCCCCCCGCAGTCACTGTGTCATGTTCTCATTTTAATTTTTGGGATTTCAGTGTGTACTTTTAATTATAAAATAGCAACCAGATTGAGGGATTCAAAAGTGTGTGAACATATCTGGCCAAGAAAACCCCATGATGGCTTTGCCTTGAAGTTGCCATAAATTGGAAATGACTTGAAGGAACACAACAATAACAACAAGAAAAAGAGAAGGGGCTACAACTTTTATCTGTTAAAGATTTGTATGTACAGATGTTAGAAGTTCCTGGCCTTCTCACCAGATCTTGCTAGGTAAGGATGAAAGCATTTCATCAAGTGGTCTGGTCTGATCTGGCCACAGTCAAGCTCTCCGGACCATAAATTGGGCCAGTGAGCTAAAAGTATCTGATCATATTTTTGAGCACACTCATTAGAAAATATTCTGGGATGAATACTGTGAATCTCCAAAATAAAATAAAAAAGAACAGGAATAAAATCTGCAACTTTTGGTTTTTTAAAAATCTGTCTGGATACAACCAGACTTTTCATTGTAAGTGTAATTCCCTTGTTAATTGGAAATAAAATAAATATACCTGAGTTCTTTTTTTCTTTTTTTTTAAAACCTGTATATTAAAATGTCAGGACTAATTTTTTTAAACATTGGATTCATATACTACCCTTTCTATTGATATGGGTCCAGTTTGTCATGGTCATCAACTAATACAACCATTAATAAAGTTAAAGATTTTTTTTTTAAAAAATAATGATAAACTACATTTATAATATTTTGAAAGTTATCTTGTTATTTTCTCCTCTACTTGTTAGCAGCTGCATATATGAGATTAATAAAAGATATTCTCTCAGAAATCCCATGACATAATATATATTTTATACAGCAAGTATTAAATAACTACCTTTCTTAAAAGTATATATTCTCAGAGGATGTGAAAAATTCACAAAGTATGTGGGCGCTGAATACCATATATGCCTTTAAAGCATTACAGACAATAATTATGTTAATTATTATGTATGGGGACCTCAATCTTTGTGGATCCATGGGGCTCACCAGGATTTTGACACAGTGCCTCAAAAGTTGCTGCCATGGACAGGACAGAATCAGTCACAGCACTGCTGCCATTGCAGGAATACAAACAATCCCAATGTGAACTTTTCCAGCAAAACATCATGCCACAGATAGTAAAACGGTGCAGCTAAAAGATGAATATCTTCCCCAGCAGAAAGGATGGATGGAATATATGAACTTCAGAACATAAAACTACTCTTTTGAACCTACTGTCTTTTACAATGACATAAAACATTTCATAGAAGGCAAGTCACTTTCCTGAATATCTTCTAAATTAGTGAATTTCCACAGATATGTATATCACCTTTCTTTCCTGTACAGACCCTGGTCCTTCATTTTCTCTTTCTCTCTCAACCCCGTCCTATACATTGTTTCCCTTCCCCCCTTTCCTTCTTTCATTCAAGCACCCAACACTATAGTATTCTATAAGAGGCAGTCATAGCAGATATAGTGGAATAATTTTGCTTTAATTGTATACTGTGAAAGGGCTATCACTTATTTGCTATCTCCTCTCCTCTTTTCTTCTTGGAATCCATATTCCCCTTGCTGATAACACCATCAAATTAGAACTTTGCTTTCAGATATAATTAGCTTTCTCATTGAAGAAAAGAGGGACAATTCTAACTGGTTACTCTCTTCTATTTGTTGGCAGCATCCATCAGAAAAATCCATTCTTTCTCCTTTCCATTTCCCCCCTGATACTGATGACAAATCAGAGTGCCTTAAAGGGACTTAAAGCAGTAGTGCATGTTGTGAAGTGTTTGACATCGAGAAAATTGAGGGGCTAGGTAGATTGCTGTTTTGTGAGCTCACTGAACAAACCATCTGTGGGAATGCAGCACAAGTTACTGATTTGCTTCTTTCCCCCTCTTTCTGCTTTCAGGTGAAAAAGGACTGGGGGAGAGGAAGTCAAGATCACCCTCTATTTTGCTTATTATTAGTTGTCTTCAAGTTGACTTCGACTTATGGAAACCTTATGAGTGAGAGACCTCCAGGTCACCATATTATCTTAACTGAGGCTGTATTATGACACAGATAATCCCTGATTATTTGACTTGTTTAAGGAGTGATTGCTGGACACCCAACAGCACTGCTACTTGCAGATATTATGAGCACAATTTAGGGAATGGAATAATCTACATTATTAATCATTTCATCTGCCTATTTGGCCTGATGGGAAATGGAACTGTCCTTTGGTGCCTCAGATGCTGTGTCATGAAGAAACCCATCATTATATACATCCTCAGCTTAGCATTAGCTGACTTCGCCTACCTCTTTTGCTGTCTGTTCGTCATTCTAGTTTTTTCTGTGGAATATTTCAGCAACCATTATTGTTTCCCATGGTGTAAGGTGTTGTTCACAGTGTACAAATTGGAACTGTTCTTATACAGCACTGGCCATGTATTTCCTAAACGCCATCAGCACTGAAAGGTGCCTGTGTACTCTTTGCCCATTTTGGTGGCTGTCTGGTGTTCTGGCTGTAATGCTGTGGAGCCTTGCTGCCTTGCTTTATGGGATCAACATCTGTGCTTTATGGGGAAAAACAATCTACCAAGAGATGGACAAAGCAATCACTGTTGTAAGCCTCTCATTCATCACCCCCATTATGATCTGTCCAGACTAATCCTGTTCACGAAAGTGAGGTGCTCTTCACAACAGCAACAGCTAGGACACATCGGTAGAACTATATTACTCACAGTTTTCTTCTTTGTCATTTTTGCCACTCCCCTTAGCATAAAACATTTGTTCAAAGATTCCGACAAAGTCCAAAATATGTTTTACTTGCTTGCCTCAATGAACAGTAGCATCAATCCAGCTATTTATTTCCTAGTGGGTTGTTGTAGGGAGAAATGGTTCAGCGAGCTACTTTTGTTCATTCTGCAAAGGGCCCTCAATGAGGAGAAATATTAAAAAGGGGATGGTCTACAATACAGATAGGCAGAAAAGAAAATAACCAAGGTCAGGAGAAACCTTGGTGGTTTTCATACACAAAACCTAAATTCACTTTCTGTTAAATTGGTGTGTTGTTGGGATAATAGTATGCAAAAGGATATTGTAGCACACTTGAGATTAACTGTGCAAAGAAGTTGTAGCATAAGCTTTTACAGACTTGATCTACTTCCTCAGAGATAGACCAAGGCCCGGAACAGACTGGCACTTTGTGCTGGCCTTGGGCTGAAAGTAGGGCTCAGAAGAGCTGTGTGTCCACATGCTCCTGAGCCCTACTGTGTACAGCAGGTACCATCTTGGCGTGCCACCATTTATATGGCATGTGTGATGATGATGCATGTCATGCACCATGTCCAAATGGCGTGGTGCACGAAGGACGTCACAGGGTGTTTATGGTGCCTTGGCAGCAGCAGAGCTGCATTTCGCGGCTCCTTTTTGGAGCAGATTGTTACCGCGCCATTTGGTTGGCATGGCCATGACCTGGAGAGAAAGGTGCTGCCTCTGTCCGCTCCTTTCTCCCAATCTTTATAGGCCCCAAGTCTATAAAAGCTTATGCTACAATGTC
Source organism: Urosaurus nigricauda (assembly GCA_034509955.1). Classification (NCBI taxonomy): domain Eukaryota; kingdom Metazoa; phylum Chordata; class Lepidosauria; order Squamata; family Phrynosomatidae; genus Urosaurus; species Urosaurus nigricauda. The sequence goes on along the minus strand of JAOEGL010000001.1, from coordinate 124,097,261 downwards.
TTTCACATAGTTAGACTCAAAGGTATAGTATCCCTTTGCATACTGATATTCCAAACTAACATGGCTTTGTCTCTGAACTCTACCTCCTTGTTCGGATAATGGAAGCAATTAGATAATATCAGAAAATATTCATCTCCGAGACAAATGAAACTTTAAAGGGAATTGTATTCCATTAAATTGATACAATTTCCTTCCAGAAATGACAAATCAATGCCTCAGAACTGGACTTGCCAAATTGTTTACTTTCCAATGACCAAACACAAAACAAGGCACATTAAATGCAGATGATGCATATGCTATGGCAAATAGATGTTTCTCACCACTTGATCTAGCTCCTCTACATGCTACGTATATAATATAGTTTGACCCTGAGATTTTCTAAGGGATAACTTTGTTAGACACTTTCAGTATTAAAAGAAGGGGAGGAAGAAAGAACAAGAAAGACCTAAGGGTTAATTTATTTCGTATAGCTGTCAGCTCATGTACTGCCAGAGGTCATCCAAGTTACCAAGCTAATTAATTAATCAATAATCCTAGGTACAAATGAGGAGTGGTGCAGTGGAGCTTAGAACATTCTCTTAATGTCTACCTCCTATGCAAAATGAGAAGAAAGAGAACTGTGAAGTCGAAGGCTTTCATAGCTTGCGTCCAAAGTTTTTGTGGTTTTTTTGGGCTATGAGACTGTGTTCTAGAAGAGTTTATTCCTGACATTTCACCAGAATCTTCAGAAGATTCCAGTCACAGATGCTGGAGAAACATCAGGAATAAACTCTTCTAGAACATGGCCACATAGCCGGAAAAACCCACAAAAAACTATGGATGCCAGCCATGAAAGCCTTCGACTTCACAATTTCTCTTGCCTCTTCCTGACTGTAATAACACAAGGAGGACAAGAAAAAGCAGCATGGACAGACTTCAGGGACAGAGCAGGGGAGCCCGACCACAGGGAACAGTTGCTGCTAAGCCTCGGAGGAGGTGTGTGATTGTGGTGGGGGATTCCTTGCTGAAGGGTACATATACAGTTATTTGATGTCTCAGGAGTTGTGTTGTCTCCCTGGGGCAAAGATCCATGATGTGACAGAGGCTGACAAGACTGATCAAGCCTACTGACCAATGTCTCTTCTTTTTGGCCCATGTGGGAACCAATGACACTGCAAGTCACAGCCTTCAGAATATCAGAAAGGGTTACGAGGCTCTGGGAAGGAAGCTGAAAGAAATGGATGCACAGGTTCTCATCTCGTTTCTTCTGCCAGTTAAAGGCATGATCCAGGAAGGGAGAAGAAAATAGCAGATGTAAACAACTGGTTCCACAGATGGTGTCACCAAGAACATTTTGAATTCGTTGATTGTGGTTTGCAGTTCCATGAGGGGGGACTTCTGGTAAGGGATGGGTTGCATCTCACACAAGCTGGCAGAAGCGTTTTTGCCAACAGTCTCAAGAATTTGATCAGGAGGGCTTTAAACTGAGTTATGTGGGGGAGGGAAACAGCATTCTGGAAGGCAAAAGGGCTGGAGAAAATAGCCAAACTGTCATAGAGGGAAAAAAGGCAAATAATGCAAAGACCCAACAGTGGGAGGCAAAAAATCTTGCATAGGCAGCAAGTAAGGGGTATACATGGGTCTTCAATGTCTCTCACTAATGCACAGAGCATGGGAAATAAGCAAGATGAACTTGAACTCCTAGTACAACAAAGCAAATGTGATATAACAGGCATCACTGAGACTTGGTGAGATGAGTCTCATGATGGGAATGTAGAAATAGAGGGATATAACCTTTTAAAGAGAAACAGGCCAAACAGGAAGGGAAGAGGAATAGCATTATATGTCAGAGATATTTACATCAGTGAAGAGATCCAGGACATCAGTACTAGAAGCCAGGTGGAGAGCGTCTGGATAAAAATTAAAGGGGGTGGGGAAACAACAGGGACGTTATTGTGGGAGTCTACTACAGACCCCCAAGTCAGATGGAGGAATTGGATGATGCCTTTCTAGAACAGATGACCACACTCTCAGAAAGGAGAGACATAGTAGTGATGGGTGACTTCAATTATCCTGATATTTGCTGGAAGTCAAACTCAGCCAAAATCTCAAGGTCTAACAAATTCCTCGCTTGCCTCAAAGACAATTTCATTGTCCAAAAGGTGGAAGAGGCAACAAGGGGGTCAGCTATTTTAGATCTGATCCTAACCAACAAGGATGACTTGGTTAATGGGGTGCAGGTGGTGGGATCCTTAGGTGGAAGTGACCATGTTTTCCTGGAGTTTGTTATACAGTGGAAAGGAGAAGCCAGGCATAGTCAGACACACATTCTAGACTTCAGGAGACCTGATTTCAGTAAACGTAGAGAAGTACTGGGGTTGATCCCATGTTCAGGAATGCTAAAAGAGAAGGGAGTTCAGGATGGATGGGAGTTTCCCAAAAGGGAGATACTGAAGGCACAATTTAAAACACTTACAGTGAGGAAGAAAAATGGGAGGTTTCTCAAAAAACCAGGATGGATGACTAATGAACTTTCAACTGAGCTAAGCTTTAAATGGAACATGTATAAGAAATAGAAAAAGGGGGAAATCACCAAAGGGGAATTCAAACAAATAGCTAGCACTTGTAGGGATAAAGTCAGAAAAGCTAAAGTGCAGAATGAACTCAGGCTTGCTAGAGAGGTTAAGAACAATAAAAGGGCTTTTTTGAGTATGTCCGCAGCAAAAGGAAGAAGAAGGAAATGGTAGGGCCACTGCATGGAGAAGATGGCAAAATGCTAACAGAGGATAGAGAAAAGGCAGAATTACTCAACACTTTCTTTGCTTCAGTCTTCTCAGAAAAGGAAAAGGGTGCTCAACCTGAGGATAATGGAGCAGAGGACAGAATACGGAAAATTCAGCACAGAATAAGTAAAGAGAAAGTACAGGAATACCTGGTTAATCTAAATGAATATAAGTCTCCAGGACCTGATGAACTACATCCAAGAGTATTAAAAGTACTGGAAAATGTAATATCGGATCCCTGGCAATAATCTTTCAGAACTTCTGGAGTCAGGAGAAGTCCCAGAAGACTGAAGGAGGGCAAATGTTGTCCCCATCTTCAAAAATGGTGAAAAAAGAGGATCCCAACAATTATTGTCCAGTTAGTCTGACATCGATTGTAGGAAAGATTCTGGAGCAGATAATTAAACAGAGAATCTGAGAACACCTAGAAGGCAATGCCATAATCAGAAAAAAAACCAATCTGCATTTCCAAGAAACAAGTCATGCCAGACAAATCTGATCTCTCTTTTTTGGGGGATAAAATTACCAGCTTGGTAGATGAGGGGAATGCTGTGCATATAGCATATCCTGATTTCAGTAAGGCCTTTGACAAGGTTCCCCATGACATTCTTGCAAACAAGCTTGTAAAATGTGGGCTAGACAAGGCAACTGTTACATGGATTTGTAATTGGTTGACTGGCTGAACACAAAGGGGTGCTCAACAATGGTTCCATTTCATCCTAGAGAGAAGTGACAAGTGGGTTGCCACAGGGTTCTGTCCTGGGTCCAGTGTTATTCAACATCTTTATTAATGACTTGGATGAGAGTATTGGGGGCATACTTATCAAATTTGCAGATGACACCAAATTGGGTGGAATAGCTAACATCCCAAAGGACAGGATAAAAATGTAAAATGACCCGAATAAACTGGAAAGCTGGGCAAAAGCTAACAAAATGAAATTCAACACAGAGAAATGTAAGGTACTGCACCTAGGGCAGAAAAACATAATGCACTTGAAATCCTGTTGACCCTAATGGCAGTACAGCCGAGTTCATGTGCTGCTATTGGAGACAATTGAGTATCCACAGAATTTGGTATCCATGTGGGGGTGGGGGTGGGGGCGCAGAACAGATCCTTGTGGGTACTGGGGTCCCACTGTATGACAAAATTGTGAAAAAGTTTTATTTTCTGACTCTTTCAAACTAAATTTATTTTTAAAGGGTAACTTGTTTCCCTAATCATTCAGGACTTTTGATAATCAACAGTCACATAAATAAAATGAAATAAGAGACAGATCTCCAACAATTTTTTGAAAATGAAAGTTCTAAGTCCATTTAAACTATAGAATCTTTTTTTTAAAGTTACAAGGGAGAGTTTTGTTTTTTTCTGTAGCTTTCAATCTATTTCCATTTGTCTAACTTAATGGAATGTTTGTTGTGCTTTGTGTACAATGGGGTGGGGATGATGTCTTTACTGTGTTCTAGTAAAATGAACAACCAATGCAAAATTTAAAAGGTGCCTAGGATTCAAACAATACAAGAGCAATTAATGTTTTAGCTATTCCCCCCCAATGGTTTCACTACTTGATTGTAAATAAAAAGTCATTAAAATGGATGTGATTAAGTTTTCATATTTCAAATATTTATTCAGTACATCATATGTACTTCACAGAAAGAAATAACTCACATCCAAATTCCAGATGTTGAACACTTCACATGGATTACAGGAGGCTGTAGGACATATTTTTTAAAAAGGATCCTTAAACATTTTTCTTAGACTGGAACCCTCTTACATACCAGAGCAATCCTATATACTCTTATCAGGGAGTAAGTCCCACTGAATTCAGTGGAGGCCTGCTTCTGAGCAGACATCTACAGGATTGTACTATAGCTGACACACCACCCTTCCAAAGGAGTCACAAGAGATCCTCCCTTACATAGCACTGGAAGAGAAGGATAAATAGAGGAACTAGTTTTTGTACTTCTTCTGTTTAGGGTAATTTAAGTTTCCTAAAGCATCAGCCTTTGCTAAGGAAACAAAAATATTTAAATATCAAAAATATCAAAGCCAAGCCTGTTAGGGTCCAGCTTTAAATTAGCAGAGTAATAGAAATAATCCTTTGTTTAAGTATGGGGCTGTACATACAGCCCAGTAAGGGGCGGCTTTGTGCTGCCCCTGGAAGTGCTGGATTGGGGCCACAGTGATCACATGCCCAGCCATGTGGCCCCAATCTAGCATTTTTCCAGGCCAAAGAGAAGTGGCAAAATGATGCTTCTCTTTGGCCTGGAAAAGGGGTGCCCTTGAGGCATTATGCTTCCTGAAACCCCGACACTCATGAGGAGAAAGGGGCAACCCCTTTCTCCTCCAGATTGTTCCTGCTGTTGTGTAGTTGCCATGGGAATGATCCATTCTAAGAAGGAGCTGCGAAATGCAGTTCCTTCGGGCTCTGCAGCTGTGACACCACAAGTGCCTTGGCATGGCGCAGTGATGTGTCTTGTGCGCTGTGCCATGTGGATGCATCACACAACACACATCATGGATATGCATGCCATATGGACGGTGCTGCATCTAGATGGGATCGCCAATACGTATTAGGGATCAGGAGCGTTTGGTTGCTGCGTGCTCCCGAACCCTAAAATCACCACTGGGACGCCTGTTTATACCAGGCCTATGACTCCCTAAGAACTGAGACTGACTCAGAAACAACACAAATAGCTTATAGTTTGGAATTTTTCCTGGGGTGAGAGTGCATTACAGTTCAGTAACTTTCCCTCATATATTGACTGCATTCTGTGTATGTTTCTATTGTATATTGTAGTATAATATTACTTGAGGTGAGTTGTAATTAATCCATTTGTAATCTAGTTTGGATGCATCTCATTCTGCTTGGTTTCATGATGTTGGAAGGATTGTCCTATGGTAGGTTCCTTTTATTTGTAAAGAGTTATCAGTTGTAGGAAGATTACTTTTTTAACCTGAAGTGTGTTGTACATTTGCTGGTGATGGAGTGGAACTATTGTGAAAAAACCACAACAAACCTGGGCTAGAAAACTACAGTGGGTCCCTGGTATCCACAGTTTTCAGCATCCGTGGATGGCAAGCCCCTGTTGTCCCCAGTGGTGGTGTGTGCATGGCCATGCCTTCATAAGGGACAGTGCCTCAGAATGGATCCCCCCCCCCCCCCCCAGATACTGAGGTCCTACTGTACTAGATATATAATGTGGCTCCTTATGAACCTATATGTAATGTATAAAAATTATTTTTAAAATATATTTTAAATTAAAAATCAACAGCATAAAATAACATTAAAAAGTATATATATACTATTCTTTATAATTTGCATAAGTTTAGGATTCATGAGTAATGCAATTTTTAATATTTGTGATATTGTAGACTGAATTAATTTCCAATATTTTTTAGTTTCTTGACAATTCTGCCATATATCAAAATATGTACCTGTTGAATTTTTACACTCCCAACACTGTTTGTCACATGTTTTGTATATTTTTTACTAATAAATTTTACTGGTGGTAAATACCAACAATACATTGATTTCCCCCTCTTGGATTTCTCCCATTGTTCAATTTCTCTATTATGATTTTACACATTGGCTCCATTTAAACATAACTACTTTAATGGCCTCTTGTTCCAATTCCCCTTTTAATAGGACTTTGTAAAATTTAGATATCTTTTTTCCTTTCTTTTTCTCAGAAGAGCTTATCTAGTTCATTCATTGCATTCCCTCCATAGCTGCCCTGTCCCTTTTCATTTACGGGGGAAACCCATGAATGAACTACCAATTGCGCAATCCCCTGGGTGTGAAAAGCCATTCATGGGGCAATAGTGTAATTGGGAGTCACATGGTGTCATGGTCCCCTTCTCCCCCTCCTCCTTGCTATTTTTTTTTAAATTTTTTGCACAATTTCAGAACTCTGAAGCCTGAAAGTTTCAAAAAGTCATTTAAAATAGCTTGAATCAGGGCTGCAGAGCTCCAGAATTGTGCAAAACCCAGAAAATAATAATAATAAAAATACCTAGAAGCAGGCTGGGTAAGACATAAGGGAGGGAGGACACGGTTAAGGGAGAGGACAGGAAAAGAGTGTGATGGGGGCAGCAGCCTCTGTTGCTTGAAGGAAAGAAGTGTGGTCGTGGCTGCACCTCAATCGGTATGTTCCTGTTTTATTTTTGCAGTGGGAAACAAGTGAGAAAGGGGCTGATGTGATAATCTCCCTAATCTCTGTATTCAGTCTGTCTATAAGAAGCAACTCACAGGAGGACATATTCATAATGCTAGCCTATATGGTTTTGAATACCATGTCCTCAGAAAATTTACTCTCTTCAGCAACATCTGCTGCTAAAATTTAGTCCCCTCTGTAACACCTGCAGCTGAAGTTTAATTGTACTGAGCATTGCAAATGGCTCAAACATAGATATCAGCCATGTTTTGAAGGGCTGCCAAATTCTTCCACTCACAGAGGGTCATGTGCACCGATCAAGAGATCTATAGTAGCTCTAGTGATTGAGCACGATCTGTAATAATAGAGGTGCTAAGCATGTCTGCACCTTTGGGATGGACACACTGTCTCTTCTTCTCACTCTTTTTTTCATTCCTAAAATTAATTCTGTATTAATTGCTTGCAGTCAAACCATGCTGAGAGGAGTGTGAATTCACTTCCATTTTATAGTCATTTGTCCTGCAGTTGCTTGTGCTTGTAAAGGAGCTCTCCTGGTGCTGAACCTCTATAAAGAGTAGGGTCCAGCATGTACAATCTGGACCAGCTGTGAGAGGAGCAGCCATGAAACCAAGAATGGCATTCTTGCCCACTCAGCAGTGAATTCTTTGGTTAGTCTTGAATTTTCTTCTGCAGCAGTCTGCATGTAGGTCACCAGAAAAACCACATGACTTGCAGCGTTTAGGTTTGTTCATTCTATACAACCAGAAATGTTCATGGTTTGGAACTTGTGACCAAGCCACCATCACATTGCTGCTCAGTTATGGAAGCTTTCAGTGTATCATTACATTAATTCTCCTTTAAAGTAACCTCCCAGCCTACGCACTTAAACAATTTTCTCAGAGCTGTGTAGAAGGAATTAAAGCAGGGATTGGCAGCTGCATGAGTGGGAAACTGGGTACATAGAATTAAAACAGGAGAGGTCAGTGTTTACCTCTGCTATCTCCCCTGCAGCCTTCACCCATGAGTTTTGGATACAGTGGAAAAGATGTGACATCACATCTGGCTGCCACTTTCAACTAATCTGGGCCATTTTGAAGCATTTCTGGGATATTAGATGTTTCTGTGAGGTCAAACCACTACATTTGGAGGCAGTTTTGGCTTGTTTTAGGCTACTAGGGGACAAAAAAAACCCTACTAAAAACCAGCTTTTAAAAAAAAGAACATGGGGGTTGGAAGAGGCTTTGGATGCATTCAGAAGGCCTCCAAACAGGAGGACTGGGGGCCAGCCACATGCAGCTCACAAGTTGCACTTTCCCATGCCTGAATTGAAGGAACATGAAAGTTTGCCACAGATACCTTTCTGAAATGATGTAAAGTTTAACTTCTTTAGTCTGTATCCCTCTTGCCTTTTACTTGGCCTCTGGGATCTTATTAACTTATCTTATTAACTAAGTTTATGAACTTTTCTAAGCACATGACACTGTGCCAGTTCATCCCCTGCCAACAGAATAGTTAAATCTCCTTGCCCCATCACTTGCTTCCACCCCCAAAGATTCTGTTTATGGGAAGATGTTATATAGTAGGTTTTGAACACCTTCCAGAAAGGAAAGTTGGAAAAACAATTATGCTTTCTTAGATGAAGGCAAATAAAAAGGTCACAATTTAGAAAATACTATTTTCTTTCCTCTGACAGCAAATTTTTGGGCTACTCTATTAGTAGGCAAGGCATTTTATTTGGAGAGTCTTTACTACTGAACATTTGTGAACTGCTGTTTTGAGCGCAGGCAGGTATCAGAGGCAAAAACCAGATCAGGATCATTTTGCACTATTTAATCTTTCAGTGCCACTAAAAACAAACAGCTCTGGGTAAGAATCTATTATCTTATAGATGCATCTTGCTTTCAAGATATTATATCAGGGTGTCTCTGTGAAACTTCATTGCAAATACAAGCAAGGTATGTTGTTGCAAAATAAATATTTTGAAGAATTCTTATCAGATACATATCTATTCATCTATTTTTCTGCCGAATAATTTATATATCTCTTTTTGGACAATATAGACATGTTTCTAAACCAAATAATTTCAAGCAATGGCATGTGAACATGCATAACGTTGGATCGGTTGGGTTTTGTTCTGTTATTTTAAAACATACAAAAAGAGAAAAAGGTGTATGTCTGTACTAGTTCATTATGTAGTTTAGGGGTTTGTTCCAGTTTCTTTTAATGCCTGTTAAATTGTTGTTGATAACTGCCTCAAGTCGACTTTGACTCATAGCAATCCTGTGAATGAGTCACCTCCAAGCCCTGTCCTTAACTTCTCTGATCAGGTCCTGTCATAAAGCTTTGTAAGCCCTTCTTTAGTTTTTGGAATTTCCCTTTCTTTCCATTTTTGAGTGTAGATAGTCCTGACTGTTATTGCCATTTACAGTGGGATTTCCCATAACTGTATTTTGGAATTTATACCCCTTATGTGAGTTTGACTTATCATCAGTCACAGCAAGATTTTCTGTCCTCTTTCAGTGGTCACTGGCGGATTTCAGGCTGTTTATCGAAAGTGAACTCTGGCCCATGATCAATGACAAAGGTTCTTTCTGATTTGCAGATATTTTCTTGTTTTAATGTCCTGTGCTATCTTCCCACAAATGTTAGCTGGGAAATATTTTAAAATCATAAAAACATCTTTCTTTATTTTAGTAGGAATTGTCTAGTCTTAATAAGAAAAACAATTCCCCTTTTAAAAGCAGTGCTCTCCATCATAAAGGAATTGTCTATTCTTTAAAAAAGTCTCTCTCTCTCTCTCTCTCTCTCTCTCTCTCTGCCTTTAAGTTGTCTGTTGAATTATGGTAACCCTATTAATTTTATAGGGGTTTTCTTAGAACAAACAAACAAACAAAATTTTAAAAAATCCTTAGAGGTGGTTTTGCCAGTTTCTTCGCTCAAACATAGCCTACATCAGCTGGTATTTGTTGGAGGTTTTCCATCTAAGGAGTTTATCAGATGGGAGAAATTTCTCTTCATTTTGAATGGAGCCAATTGGAGCCAATTCAAATTCACATGAATTCGCTAGTTTAGTGAATTTACGTGAATTCCAATTGCATTCGGAATTTGTTCAGAATGACTTCTCATTACCTGAAAATGACTACCCATTGTCCGAAATTGTGTGAGATGCTTTAATACACAATAATGTAAAACCCATGATTGCATTCGGAATGACTTCCCTTTTGCCCAAAATTGTGTGAGATACTTTAATACGCTATAATGTGAAACCCCATGATTGCGTTTGGATTGCCATTAGATTAAACTTCCAATTTCCTTTGTCTGATAAACCCCATAGTACTAACCAGAGCTGAACCTGCTTACCTTCCACATTCAAATGGAATCTGGTCCCTTGAGTGTATTTGTGGTTGTTGTGTGCCTCTCAGTTATATTTGACTTATAGAAACCCTGTCATATGGTTTTCTTGGCAAGTTTCTTCTGAAGAGGTTTGCCATTGCCATTCTCCATTCAAGAAATGTATCCTCTGTCAAAGAAAGCAAGGGCAATTTTTGGAGTGGTAGAGTAATTAAATAATCACTGAAATGTAGTGTTGTTGGTTTCCTTCTCTTTTATAAATAACATTTGATGCAGTTTCTCATAAGTATTTCTTAGCATTATGTCAGGCAGTACGTAAATTCAGATCAGTTCTTGCATTTCTAGGTGATTTGTAGTAGACTGAGAAAAAGTTTCAGTTGTTAAGTTGATTCTTCCCTCCCCACTTCCCAACTAAATTAAACCATACTGCTGAAATGAAAACAAAATTTGATTTGGGGGTTGGAAGCAGAACCTGATAGAACTCTTCAGTTTTGCTAGGCCCACAGATACAGAAATATTTACTTCTAAGCATATGGTGTTTGAACAAACTTCAGTTGGTAGATTGCAGGAGTTTGATTTTTTTTTTAAAAAAATACAAACTGTTCTCTGACCACTCCTGTTGTATAGCAAGGGTTTTTAAATGATGACACATGCATTCATTTAGATATTTTTTAATTACAGTGATTTTTCCTTTGGAGAGCCTTCTACTCTAAATTTTTATATAAGCACAAACAAATGACAGCATTCCCATTTTGTAGTGTAGGGACTTGGGGTTTATTGGCTCCCTGGTTAGTTGTAAAGGATTTAATCTAATTTAATCTGAAGTTTGGCCTGGTCTTAATAGAGCATTTCTTTGAGTTCTATTATGACACTTGAAATGCCATCTTACCTGCATAGGCACTGAGAACCTCTTTCAGTTTAAGGGCCCTATTTCAATTTCAGATAAATTCTTTGTCTGCAACACTTGTGAGATGTTTGTCTTCTTGCCTACAGATGTGGGGAACTTCATATTCCCCCAAGTGCAAGTTGGTAGCACTCTTGGAGGAGAAAGTACAACAAGTTGATGGCCATCCTTTGGGGATGCTTTGATTGAGAGTTCCTGCATGGCAGGGGGTTGGACTGGATGGCCCTTGTGGTCTCTTCCAACTCTACGATTCTATGAATGCAGTAATGGATAGGCGAAAGGAAAAAGGTGTAAAACTTTTAGTTTTAGTAACTAAATATTAAGAAAGACATTTCAGCCTTTCAACTTGTTGTGAAAGGCAAATGCTTTAATAAAAACACATCAGCATGTAGCGAAGTTGTTTCCCTTCACCCATCTATGGAAATGATTTCAATGAAAATCAATGTGATGGATCAAGTGGAGAAATGTGATCTATTTGGGTGTGGGCAGGAGTATTAGGCTGTAATATGCTATACACTTACCTTCCTATCCTTCTATGTATGTTAGACGAACAGATTCAGGGTTCCCTTTTGATATCTGAAGCAGGCATGGGCAGTGGCATCACTAATGCAGTGTGTGGCGGGGGGGGGGGGGGAGGTAGTGGTGCTGATGGCACCAGGTGACACCCTAAGAGGGGGTGACACCACTGTTCCTCAAACATCTACTTCTGTGGCATTTGCCTGTGACCCATTAAAATGTTGAAAAGATTGTTTGAGTGGTCAGTGGAAGGAAAAGTCCCATGGGTTTTTTTCAATTAAATTTTAATTTTTAATTTTTAAAATTTTTAAAAATTTTATTTAAAAACATCACCTTTTGCCAAATTTTCACTTCAACCACACAAAACTGTGTGTGTATATATATGTATTGAGGCTGTGTGTATGACATTGTAATTTAAAGGTATAATATGCTAGTTGTTTATGTCTCAACTATTACCATGACAATCAGTGATAGGCAGGAATTACAATTAATGAGTAACAGTACAAAAAACATGACTAAAGATGGGAGGTATGGGAGGAGATCAATTGGCAGATGATAGCATGAATTACTGCACCTTAGTGATGCCACTGGGCATGGGGAGATTTCAAGCATGTGAGATTTATTTTGGTTTGCTAGTATCCCAAGTAGCGTTACCAGGTGCAGCAGCACATGATGTAGAAAAAAATAGGCCCTAGGAGTCACTGCCTCCAAGGGCCTGAAACCCCCTCACATGTCATGAGGACTATAGGTAAGGCCACATGGGATTCAAGATATAATGAGAATGGGTGGGTGCATTTTATCTCCTGCCCAGCCACCCCCCCCCCCCCCCCCAAAAGCAGCTTTGTGTTTCTCTCTCCCCCGCTCTGCTATTAGCTGGCTAGCTGGTTTTTTTCCTCACATTTTCAACCCATTTCCCCAGATGGCCCTATGCCCTTTTCCACAACCAACTGAGCCAGAAGCAATCCTGGCAGCTCCTGTTCCATCCTTGTGATATCACAAACGCCCATTCCTTGGTCTCAGGTTTTAGCCCTGAAATCTCAAGGAAAGCAGTGCTACTGTCTTGACTACTCTAATTCCAAGGTGTAGCACTAATTGGAGCCATGTCCATAATGGGAGTGGGGGGTGGGAACACAGCTAGGTACACACTGGTGGTCTGTCTTTCACACTGCCAAGAGAAAAAGAAGTGGAAACAACAATGTAGAGCTCAACTATTGTTTAGAATGCTGGCTCTGTCAATGACATTAGGGGTGGAGGCACCGGGAAAATAATATGTGCAACACACAATGGGACACAGCACATGGGGAGGAAAAAGTAGCTTGATCCTGGGTTTTCTGAAAGTGGCTTGAAACTCCACTGTCTATACAGCCTACACACCCATGCGCTGTCTGCACCATGTGGCATCAAGCCATACTGTGTGGTTATTTTTTTTTTTTTTGGTTGCCTCCCCACCATTCATGTGCACCATCATACAAATACACCACTTGCTCCAATTACCATCCTCTTTCTGTCCAGATGCCATTCCATTGGACTCCTTCCCATATGTTTGGCCACATAGTTGCATGTGTGATGCACCATTGGGGCATCAATATGCCCAGTGATACATTGGCAAAGCACAATCATGGAGCCCCCCCCTTCACCCCCCTTCACCCTATGCTCCCCTGTTGGACTGTCTGGTTTGTGTATATTGTAACATTGCATGATTGGTGACCTGTCCTGTTTGATGTACTTTGTCTTTGGTTTGCCACATTCCAGCACGGGCGCTGGGCTACTTATATGCCAATGCAATGATGCACATTTTCCGCATTAAGCTGTAGTATCACAGCTTCTTTTTGCTCCAGTTTTTATCCCCAGTTTTTAACCTTCACTTTACTTTCCAGCTAGTTTTGCCTTGTGTGTCATCTAAACAGTTAGCCTTCAAAGTGGTTTGAAGTGTTTTATTTGGCCAGTGCGGACAACCCCAATAACACCCACATCCACAAAACAGTGATGCCTTTATTGAGCCAAACAAAAATGCACAAGAACAGAAACAACCCGGATATTCCAGTGTCTGGATTTTATGATTCCCAGAGCCCACATGGACAAAGAGAGGAATAGCCTCTTCCTGCATTGCTATCTCTCCAGACTACCCTGACTGACAACAAGGAAAACAACATATTGGCAAAATGTAGCCCCCTGACATTAACATCATCATTTGTGTTTTTCTCCTGTGTGATTTTTAACATCTTTTCCTGATGAAGAAGCTAGTGGAGTCAAAACTTGCATTGCGTATTTTGTGCATTTTTGGTTGACTCATTAAAGACATCACTGTTTTGTGGATTTTGGATATTGTTATATTTTGCTGTATGGCTAACATGGTTATTACTGGATATGTTTCTAGATCCAAAGGTAGCACAGACAGTTTTCCTAGGCTCCTCATTTATATTTCTTAGTCCCAGCAGGCATTCATATAAATAGCTGAGCTCTGTGTTACCATCCTGCCTCCTCTCTCAACAGCACAAAAGTATGGCAACTGGAAGAAGTTTGCCATCTTCCTTTCTTCTTTCTTCCAGGGCAAGGAGGGAGCAGGCAGAGGTAAAGATATATGTGCATTCATAGGGAGGAATATTAAAGACTAACTACAATGTCTGTTTTTTTTTAAAAGAACAGGCTCTGGGATGTGGTGAGGAGGGGTCTGGTTCTTGGTCCTGGGCCATTGGATCTTGCCTGTGGATGCTTCACATTTTATTCATATTCCCTTAAAAACAATGCTAAGCATGTAGAAGCCAAACACAGCACAGAGTAGCTGGATTAGTGACTGTTCCTTGATATACTAGATTTTCACTTGCAGGGAGATTTGATTTCTCATTTTCAATACAGAGGAGTATTTTTTTAAAAAAATGATCCCCCTTCCTCATACTCTGAAAATGTAAGAGCCCACTTTGCTACCTCAGGATTCTGGTGTCTGATTCTACTGGGTGTTGTATAGTTTTAGTCACCAATGTTATGTGTCTGTTCTGAGCATATTCCTTCCATGTTATTGCAGGTGATCTTACTCCCATTATGCAGAACATAAACAATGTGACTGAATTTATCTTCCTTGGCCTCACCCAAAATGATGAACTGCAAAAAATATGTTTTGTGGTATTTCTGTTCTTCTATCTGGTCATCGTGCTGGGAAATCTCCTGATTGTTGCTACTGTCATCTTTAGCCCTCGTTTGAATTCTCCCATGTATTTTTTCCTCAGCTACTTATCTTTTGTAGACATCTGCTACTCCTCTGTAACAGCTCCAAAAATGATAGTCGACTTCCTTGCTGAAAAGAAAACAATTTCATTCATTGGCTGCATAGCTCAGCTCTTTGGGGTCCATTTCTTTGGCTGCACCGAGATCTTCATCCTCACAGTAATGGCCTATGACCGATATATTGCCATTTGTAAACCACTCCATTATACCACTATTATGACCAAGCGGGTATGTGGGCAAATGGTGGCAGCCTCATGGCTTGGAGGATTTATGCACTCATTGGTGCAGACTCTTATGACCACACATCTTCCATTTTGTGGGCCCAATGAAATTGACCATTATTTCTGTGATGTTCACCCATTACTCCAATTGGCTTGCACAGATACATATGTTGTTGGCATCATAGTGGTTGCCAACAGTGGAATGATTGCTCTGAGCTGCTTCCTCATCTTGGTTGTGTCATACATTGTCATCTTGGTCTTCTTGAGATCTCGCTCTTCTGAAGGACGTCGCAAGGCTCTTTCCACTTGTGCCTCCCATATCACAGTGGTCATTTTATTTTTTGGTCCATGCACCTTTACTTACATACGCCCTTCCAGCAACTTCTCAGAAGATAAGACAGTGGCTCTATTTTACACTGTCATCACCCCCATGCTAAACCCATTGATCTACACACTAAGAAATGAAGAGATGAAGAATGCCATGAAAAAATTGTGGAGCAGGAAAATATTCTTCTCAAGTGAGAAGACAAAAATGTGAACAGAATGGGAGCAGATACTATTATTTGAACAGACAGTTTTATTTTATTTGATATTATTTTATAATCTTGCATCTTGATTATATGTATCTATCAATTTGGTTTGTATCATATTGCATTGGTTTGTGCATTGCTATCTGGATAATTCATTTTATGGTTGCATTGTGCTAGTTTTATATTTGCAATAGTCCTTCCTTCCCCTACGCCTTTGTACGCCTTTTGTAGGACTGACTCTTTTGTTGTCATTTTACTTGGTGAAGCATCATGTACATTAACAGTGCTATATAAATAGATGATGGTGATGATAACTGATGATAACAGTAACAGTCCTGGCACCTGTCTGTTAAGTGAAGACCCTTTTATTTTTCCAGTTATATTAATAAATATCAGCTTCAGTTTGTTTTTATCTCTCCTATGCTTTTATGCTGTTTAATTTTTGTTAAGCATGCCGCAGAAACAATGTTTTAGAAAAAAAACTGTTTTACTTGTTTAAAATTATGCATATATTGTTCTTTCTTCTTAAGTGCCAAATACAATCAAGGGAGTTTCCATGATGCAGTCAGATCAAGCAGGGGCAAATGTTCTCAGGAAATTGCTGATTTCAATTACTCAGTG
The DNA here is from genome assembly GCA_034509955.1 of Urosaurus nigricauda. Classification (NCBI taxonomy): domain Eukaryota; kingdom Metazoa; phylum Chordata; class Lepidosauria; order Squamata; family Phrynosomatidae; genus Urosaurus; species Urosaurus nigricauda. The sequence continues at coordinate 124,080,979 of JAOEGL010000001.1, read as the reverse complement.
GGGTAAATATTTTACCTCTGTCTTCCTATGGAAGAAAGACCTGCAAAGGGGCTGAAACAGCATGCAAGAGGATTCTGTGGTTCAGTCTACAAAATAACCATACACCTGCTCTTAGGGTTGAGGGAATGCATGTTCCATACCATGTGTTGTTTTTTTGTCCTTCAGTAGAATTTCTTCAGGGTTGTGTGCCCCAGTAATAAGACTTGAAAATAAGCTCATATTGTATTTGTCTTCCAATGACAAATCACATAAACATGGTTAAATTATGTCTTTCACTACCAGAGAGAGCACCACCTCAAAAAATGTGCCAAGTATTTGATCCTCAAAAGCCACACTGACAGCAGGGGTGGGCAAAGTATGGCCCTCCAGACATCGGACTGCAATTCCTATTAGCCCTAGCTGTTACATCCAATGGTAAAGATTGCTGGCTGGTACAATTTAACAACATCTGAAGGAGCACACTTTGCCCACCCATTATTTACAGAAAAGGTGAAGTATCAGAATAGCTGTGTAGGCACATAATTGACTTTACATGCTCCGAGGTTTATATATATATTCTTAAAGTAAAATATTTCCCTTCCCCCACATACTGATTGAAAAGGGGTTTGACAGGATGCTCCCAAGGTCTCACTGGTGGCTGAAGTGGAGCTGGTACCATAGAAAGGCCAAGATCTTCATGGCACTGCGTTTAAGGAAAGTATAAGCAAGTGTTTCTTCCAGAACTGTAGATAAGCATGCAAAGACTGGGGGAGGAAGCAGAGGCAATGGCTATGGACATGAAGTTGGGCAGGTTTGGGAACCTGCACTATGCTCAACAGGCATATAGAACATGGAAAGGAGCCCACTATCCTAGAAAATCCCCAGAAAGACTATGGTCAGCATACACTTTATTGGGAACAGAATTCATTCCAGGTAGGTCCATGCCATGAGAGTTAACTAGAGCCAAAATGACCCCGAGGTAGTTGCTTCTCAGTGATAGGCAGGACATCATGGTGTATCCTTAGTTTATCCTAACATGGTAGTGATAACCTCTTCCCCATGGTGATTATTAGCTGCCTTGATCAGACATGACTTCATTGCTCAAGAAAGCCTACAACATACAGTGGCAGCAACAGGAGACTATCACATATTATGGACATCTGTGGGTGATGTCACATTACTGCCAGTGTGGTGGAACATAGTTCATATCTTCTGATCTTGATGGTGTGCTTCTCAGGTCCTAGTGGAGAGGCCAGAGAGGCAGTCCAACTTGAGGTGGCCCAGAAGACGGCCACTGTACTGCTCAGCTTTGTTGCCACTTTATATATTTATATCATTTTTATGCAGCCTTTCTTCCAGAAAGGGACCTAAGGTGGCTTACAAGATAGCACTTCGAAAACTGTACTACAAAAATTAAAGTACAATTAAAATAATCCACATTAAAAGCATAAAAAGTTAAAAACATAACTAAAACACACCCCATATAAAAGCCACCCTGTCATGATTTTAAAAAGCCTATCTGAATTAAAACATTTTTACTTGCTGGTGAAAGGAAAGCAAGGAAGGGGCCAGTCTAGCCTCTCATGGAAGGGACTTCCAGAGGTTGAGAGCAGCCACTGAGAAGAATCTCTCTCATGTTACAATCTAAGTGAGTCTGTGATGGTGGCGGAACCAAGATAAAGCCTGCCCCTGAAGATCTTGGGGCTCTTACAGGGGAAGATACAGTGTTTCAAATTGTCTAGAAGAACGAGAGGCAGACTTCTCACCAACAGCATGGGTAGTGGGAGCACCAGGAAGTGTCTGATCATCGTGGCCAGAATTCTATGCTTTAGGTCTGGGAGAAAGTTGGAAGACCTTTCTTCCAAAACATGTGCTATACAGCTTGGGGCTGAGAGACAAAATTACATGGGATGCCACAAGTGAGTTGTGTTTGCAAACAACCTTTGTCAACCTTCACAGTTTCCATGACATATGTAGCTATGGGGCTCACTGCTGCTGTGGCAGGAAGACACTGGTGTTTGTCACATCATTGCCAGAAGAGGAGGTGCTCCATACTCTTCCTAGGATCAATTTCACTGCAAAGGATATGTGATGACTATGAGGTCCATAGTAAACCAGATTAATTCCTTATAGTCAATCCTAAACTGGGAGGTGTTAGAATGCAAGATTCTACCAGGGATATACAGTGGTCCCCCGGGTTACGAAGGTAATCCGTTCCGGATTACCTTTCGTAACCCGGAAGCTTTCGTTTCCCGGGGGACCGCTAAAATCAATGGACCGCGCGGCCATTTAAAGGGGCCGCGCGGCTTTTTTCGCTTCGTATCCCGGGGGATAGGAAGCCGGTCCGCCGCCTTTCGGATCCCGGGGTTTTCGCAACCCAGGGGATTCGTAAGGCGGGGGACCACTTTATAAGGTGGGGATGATAGGAGTTTCACTGAGTTAGGGAGTAGCATAGTTGAGCGGGAATGTCAGTTAGCTGGCCAGATGGGTGCTTATCAGTTTGCATAGACCTTGAAGTAGAGGCTTGGAATGCAGCAGTTAGTATGGTGCTTGGCAGAGACAAGACAGGGGGGATGGGGGGATTTTAGGCAGATGAGCACATAGGTAGTTCCCGGGCTTTTGGGAGCATGAGGGGTAGACTTGCGAGGGGGATTTAGGGGAAGGGCTGGCTGGGAGATGGCAGTCTCAGCTTAGAAGCTGAATGGTGTGGAACTTCAGTCTATGACTTAATCAATAAAGTGCTGTTTCATGAAAAGGAGCCAGACTGCGTGATTGTTTCTGGAGCTGTTCCCTATTCTGACAGGAGGTGACAACCAGGAGGAAGATCATTTGGAGAAGGAGGAGCAGCAGATCATGCTGCTATTGGTGATCCTACCACCTGAAGCATCTCTAGCACCATTGACATAATCACCACTACTTACAGAAGTGGTAATAGCTCCCTGCAAGACAAGAGTGCTCTGATGTGATCATGCCTGGTTTACATCTGAGAGCAGAATGGAAACTGAAAGGGTCTGGCATTCACCCAGGTTTGGTTTCCTTTTCAGGAGTTCAATCAGGGGCTTTCAGTGTATCATATGGCCTTGGGTGGTCTTGAAAACCTGTGGTTTAAGGGTGAGTAACAACCATATTCAGGACCCATAGGTCAACAAGCCTCACTTGCTGACTCCATAGAAGGAAGGAGCTCAATCCCTGCACATTCCCCTTTCCCTGCTTCCAGGGCCAGGACTTCGTTCAATCTCTGCATCTCCTTTCTGGGGTTGCTTTGTTTGCCTTGTGTGCATGAGCTTCTTTGCCATGGGTACATTCAGTAGTGCTAGAGCAGGAATAGGGAACCTTTGAGGACTAGGAGTGGCCCATTTTAAAAATGGATTTAAAAAAATGTCAAACAATACAGAAGGTCTGTGAGCAATTTAAAAGGTGAATCATCACATCAAGAGGTTCCCAAGAAAGGGAATTCTCTGCCAGAAAAAAAGTGGTCAGAGGGCATGGGGAGGGGATCAAAAGCCATATTTTTCACTGAAAACCTATGGAAAATTTGACTGAAGTTTATGTCCCACAATTGAAAAAAACTTCAAGTAACACTTCACAAAGTTGTGTCCTGGTGGGAAAAATACACCTGGGAGCTTATTATTCAGACCTGTGACATACTAGCAGGGCATGATCACATTCAAGTGCTTCATGTCTAAGTTCAGAACAAGGAGAAACAGAGAGAGGGGAGAATGTTTCCTATGAACTCTTTAGAAGTAGCATTTCTATGAATCAATGGTTTCAGATGGTCTCCTCCTTTAAGGGAGGGAGATGGCCTCTGAGATCTTCTGAGGTGGGAAAGCCATAGGAAGAGCAAGACTGAATTGCATTCCAAGAACAAAACTGAATTGCATTCTCTGACTAATAAACAAAGAGAGAGAGAGAGAGAGAGAGGCAAGTAGACAGGCAGAGAATGGGAGATAGAGGGATACTGGGAACAGAAGTATGTTAGCAACTTTCATAATTCTGGATGCTATTGTGAACTAGTATTCTCAGAGACACCATTCAAGAAAGACGATTCAGGTAACAATGAAAATCTTTAATTTGGAATTATATGTGCTGAGAGGTGATAATTTCTATAGTAAAGAAGATAGTCATTCAATTTCCCAGTAGGTTCAAGGTTTTCCCCCTTTAATATTTCCTTTAATGCTCATTCTATACATTATATAATATCATATATTTTTATAACATGTATTTACTTTTCTCAATGATTCTCACAACATTCCTGAATGGTTAATATAAAATATTCCCATTTAATTATAAAGATCATTCATTCATAAGACAACTACCTATTTATTTATTTGATTTATATCCTGCCTTTCTCCTCATGTAGGATGGTACAGTGTTTCCAGAGGGACACTAGAAGTCAAATGTCCATGTGTTGTTGTTCCATCTTTCCCTCCTTAAAGGACTTTTTATCGTGGGAACAAAAAAGCAGAAGGCAGAGTGGGGAAATGCAGAAAAGGAGATAGAAATAGAAGATGTCTTCTTTAAAGTTCAATGAATGAACCAAGGAATTACATAGTAGAAACCTTATTTAGAAGCACTCTTTATGTACCACTAGCATCCCTTCTTCCAAGGGACATTGGAAAAAAAATGTTTACATACATCAGAAGGTCTTATCTCTTTTCTTTTTGATCATGCAAACTAAACTTGCCTTTTAAAGAATGCATGCATTTTGTCATAATTGGATTTTATTGTTGGCCTGTAGAGTTACTGCAGATAAAGAAGAGTTGGAGTGCTGATGGTCGGTTGTGGTTAGAAACCCATGTTGCACTGATGCTAAATTGCCCCAGGGTGATGCAGCATCCTTCCATTCCATCCATTCCTTTGTGCTGCACTGTCCAGACACCTGCTCCAAAGGGGTGTCTCAGGCCCCAGGAACATGGGTGGGAGAGGGGGATGGGTAGAAAGGATCATCCCCTTTCCTTCTGCGAATGGAACACAATTGGCTAGGCAGTTGGTGGATTCCACCTCAGTGGGGTGGAGAATCCACTGAACATTTTAGGCTATACTAAAGAACTATTCAAACTGTTGGAGGTCTCTTCCAACTCTACGATTCTATGATTCTATGATTCTAACTATCCCTCCAAACAGGTTCAGCACCTTAGATAGCCTTTTAGATTAAAATTTTAGAAAGGATTTACTATCTCACTGACCTGGCAGCCACTAGTTTCCACTGTAGTCAGTCACCCCATCCTTTTAAGAATCAAGGTGAGAGTTCATTTGTCACTTGGCCACCAGAGATAGAGAGCTCATCTGAACTCCTATGTCTTGAGAGGGGCAACAAAAATGTAAGAGTGTTAGAATTTGGTAGTCTTCTTCAATTTGCATTTGCACCTCACAATCTCTTTCTAAGGCAGATTCTCCCACTCTTGATTCCTCCTCCTTTTTGTGTATACACACAAGAGGAGGGGAGGAGAAGAAGAGAGAGGGAGATTTTTTATTGTTGTTGCAAAATATTGCAAAAACAGTTGCAAAATATTGACACAGGTTTGGAGCGAATCAGATAATGTTTTTTGGGGTATTTACCAGGAACCCCATGTTACTGTTTCTGTATCTCAGATTTGAGGCTGTTGCAAAATACGGGTTTGGTTTTTTTTTTTTTTTTGCAAAACAATTGCAAAACTTTGGCACAGTTTTTTTTGGGGGGGGATTCTAAATTTCAGGGTTTGTAGTAAACAAAACTGCTGCCTTATACTGTCAGACCATTTCATAGAATCATAGAATCATAGAATCATAGAGTTGGAAGAGACCACAAGGGCCATCCAGTCCAACCCCCTGCCATGCAGGAACTCACAAGCAAAGCATCCCTGACAGATGGCCATCCAGCCTCTGCTTAAAGACCCCTAAGGAAGGAGACTCCACTACACTCCGAGGGAGTGTGTTCCACTGTCGAACAGCCCTTACTGTCAGGAAGTTCCTCCTAATGTTGAGGTGGAATCTCTTTTCCTGCAGTTTGCATCCATTGCTTCGCGTTCTAGTCTCTGCAGCAGCAGAAAACAAGCTTGCTCCCTCCTCAATATGACATGCCTTCAAATATTTAATATTTGTTCAACTAGCTCAGATTTAAAGCATATTGACAGCACCTTCCCTATGTCAAAAGGCACAGAGTGTAATAATGTCCCAAGTCTCTTTAGATGCTGTAACAAATGTGACTTTGGAGGACTAAAATGCTCCCATCCAGGTGTAGAAAGGTTAAAACACTGCTTTTAAAAAACAATTCTTTTCTGGCTCATACAAACCAGTTGCTAAAAATGTAGAAATTACACAAGAAAGATGATAAAAGCTGGGTTGTGGATTTGTTTTTGATGTTTTTAGTGTGTCTCTTTTAAAATATATATATTCTGGAGGGTAACTTTGGCATTTTTAAAGAATAAACACAACAATAAAAGATCTTTCTCACAGAACGCTAAGGTTCCATAGATCTCTGACTGAGGAACCTTGCTCTATGCCTACAACTACTGTGGTGAAAAGACAGAAAGTAAACTCATGAAGGTTTTTCCCCCTATGACTTTACTTATCTGTGACGAAATTCTGCACAACTTGCCTTCTTATTGTCATGTAGCGGTTACAGCCACGAAGCCTTGGAAAAGTTAAAACAATGATAATATTTGACTCACAAGGAAATACCAGATCAGTGGCTGAAGATATGCTTTGTTTCCAAAGGGTACTAGTTTAAATTGTAAGCATCTTGTCATGAAGCAGGAAGAAAACTCTGCCTAAATAGGATCCTGTGTTATCCTATAGGATCATATGCTGTTCTATATTAACATAGGATAACTCAATGCCTTTTGGTTTATTCAAGTGGCACTCAACATTTTGGGGGGGGGGGCGGCTAAGGGGTAGAGCACCCCTCCCACAGAATATCACTACCTCCCAACATGAATACTGCAGACTCCTTTCTTGCCAAAACTCCCAGGTCCTACCACCCTTTCCCTGCTTCCCTGCTTCCCATCACAATCTCACATTCTTACTTCAGATCCATGCTTTTCTTCAGGATCCCTCAGTTTCAATCTCAAGACCCACCAGTCTCATCCAGTCTCACTCCTTCTGCATGCCTTCTGCATCACAATCTGCTGTTCTGCCAAAACTGTCACCCTCTCACTCCAGATTCAAGCTTTTCTTCAGGATCTCTCAGCTTCAGTTGCAAGACTCTGCTGTCTCATCCAACACCCAGTCCTATTCTTTCTGCACCCATTGTCTCCGCAATCCAATTTTAGCCTCAGAGTTTTGATAAGCATATTCATGGGTATGAATGTCTGTCCTTGGGACATCAGGTGTGTTATGAAACACAAAAACACAGCAAAGAAAAAAACAAAAGAACCCAATAGGCACAGAGTTAGCCTGCTTTGGAATAATGGTGGTGGGAGCAAAGGGGAGATTCAGGCCCCATCCTGCCACTTGACTCTTGTAATGCCAGAACTAAAGTGGAGAGGCTTTATGCATTTTAATACTAGCACTATAATAGCAATACTGAGTGCTGATTCACAGGTTTTGCCCATCAATGAAAAGGTGCACAACAGTAACAGGGCAGCAGCAGGATGGACACAATGTGGTCTGATAAGTATTGGCCAAAACTGCTCTTAGCCTGTTTAAATACTGCTTTTTGGCTTCATGCAGTAAAGTTCTCAGAGGACTCTTTCAGACGTGAGAAATTGGAAGTATAATCCAAGGGCAATCCAGACGCAATCCTGGGGTTTCACGTTATTGCGAATTAATTCTTCTCACGCAAATTCAGGCAAAAGGGAAGTCACTCCGAATGCAATCATGGGTTTCACGTTATTGCAAATTTAAGCTTCTCACGCGATTTCGGGCAAGGGGGGGTTATTTTTGGGTGATGGGAAGTAATTCCGAACGCCTTCCGAACGGAGCAGGGGTTCATGTAAATTCACTAAACAAGTGAATTTACATGAATCCACATTGGCTCCATTCAGAATCGGGAGAAATTCCTCCCGTTTGAAAGAGTCCAGAGCCTTATCACACAAGAAAAGAAAACCAAAATGGAGCAGGAGAGTAGTGGCTTTCTCTGTCCCTCTCCACATGCCGTCATAACACACGCGTCCTCTTCCTGAGGGAGATGGTAATAAAAGTATGCCTTTTGTTGAACTGATTTTTCAAGTATAATAAAAGACACACTTTTTTGATTGTCTCCCTTAGGAAGAGAATGGAAGTGCTATGACGGCATGCAGAGAGGCATGGAGAAAGCTGTTACTCTTTTGCTCTATTTTGGCTTACTTTTCTCATGCAATAAGGCTTTTAGACCTCCAGTGTAGATACCTGCAGAATGATAAACAGTTTATTTATTTCTTATTTACTTAATTTATATCCCACCTTTATCCCAGCCCAACAGTCCTCAATGTTCAGCATTTTTCTACATAAAGGAGATAGGAAATACTCAGAATTCAGCAAGTGCATTTTTTTAAAAAAATAATAGTATACAAGAGTGTACGTTTTCATTTTTTTTTAAAAAAAGTCTGGTTTTTGCTCTTAGGTATTGTTGTTCAGGAGTGGTGCAGGGTGGGTCTGAATATTCAGCCATTCTCTTATTAACCTTTCTTTAATTCTATGGTTATTTTTTTTAAAAATATTCTATCCCATGTTTTTATTTTTAATAACTTAAGCAATTCAGGCATATTTAATACCACATACCAGCAGCTTGTAATGTTGAGATAGAATAATTAAGAAGAAACTCTTCTACTCACTTTTGAGAAATGACAAAGTTAAAAGTTGATAAAAAAATAGCAACTATAACTAGGGTAGATCTTGTAACTGTAACAACTAATTACTTATTTAAAAATAAGGGTCCAAGCCCTGATCAGGTTTTAACATTTAAAGGAGCTATTATCACTGACCTGACAACTCTTGCCTTGCCAGTGACAATAGCTATATGATGAGAATGTATACAAGAATATAATGAGAAGGTAACTAGTAATATAAGCACTGTCTTGTTGCTTTTGTTTGCCTCAATGACCTGTTTTGGAACAAGAGTAAGCTGTGGAAGCAGCAATTTGGATTGGAAAAATGAATGAATCAGGTTATGAATGAAAGAACCTGCCCACAAGGTTTTGTACAGTTGATTAAAACAAATTATTTTACTGACATATTTTAGCGTTCACTTTTATTTAATCTTGTTTGCAGACTTGCAGTCTGTGTTCTGGAAGACACCAAGGAATTATTATATTGTAATCCTTAAGCACATTCTTGATTTACTTTTAGAAATTGTTGGGTGCAGATTAAAACATGCCATCTGTTCATCTGTACTGAATGTCTAGAGCATTCCTAGAATGAAAAGAATGACTACAGAATCTATGTGTTAGGGCTGATTAAAAAGCAAAGAGATTAGTTTATGAGTAACGAAGTTAATAGATTTATTGTAGGATCTAAGGAGAAGGAAGTTACTTACACTGCAACTGCCTGCTCTGTTATCAGGACAGATATGAAAGAGGAAACTGAGAGGAAACAAAATCACATTATCTCTGATTATATCAGTTTGCATCATAGATAGAGATAAGAAACAAAAACGAAACACCCAAGTCATCTTAACTATCTTAACTAACTGTATTACTACCTCCTTCTATATGTGCCAAGTATTGCTGTTCTGTTCTCCATTTTTCCATAGGAGTAACTATTTTGTTTTATGTTTTTTTTTAGTAGAATCCAAAGGAATAATGAGTATGAATTTTTAATTCTTGGATGTATTTGTTTTCCACATTTCAGCTGACATTTTTCATTTTTCTTAAATGATGGCAGGTGATTAAATTCTGTAGTGTAATTCATCATGTCCACTAAGTACATGGGGAATACAAACAACATGTCTGAATTCATCCTTTTGGGACTTACCCAGGACCAGTTCCTACAGAAAGCCTGCTTTGGGATGTTTTTGGTTTTCTACACAGCAATTCTGATGGGGAATCTGCTCATCATTGTCACCATCAAGACCAGCTCCCGACTGATGTCTCCTATGTATTTCTTCCTCAGTTATCTCTCCTTTGTAGACATTTGTTACTCCTCTGTCACTGCTCCCAAACTGATTGCAGATTTCCTTGTCCAAAAGAAAACCATTTCTTATGTTGGCTGCATGGCACAGCTCTTTGGGGTTCATTTCTTTGGTTGTACTGAAATCTTTCTTCTCACAGTGATGGCCTATGATCGGTATATTGCAATCTGTAAACCACTCTACTACACAACTATTATCAACAAGAGCATATGTAGCTGGATGGTAGTGTTTTCTTGGCTAGGAGGATTTGTGCATTCATTAATACAGACTCTCCTTACTGTACACCTTCCCTTCTGTGGGCCCAATGAAATAGATCACTATTTCTGTGATGTCCACCCACTACTCAAATTGGCCTGTACCGATACCTACATCATTGGTCTCATTGTCATTGCTAACAGTGGCATGATTTCTCTGAGCTGCTTTCTTGTTTTGGCTGTTTCATATATTGTCATCCTAGTCACATTGAGAACTCATTCTTCTGAAGGGCGTCTCAAAGCCCTCTCCACCTGTGCCTCCCACATCACAGTAGTGATTCTGTTTTTTGGGCCATGCATTTTCATCTATATGAGACCTTCCACCACATTCTCGGAGGACAAGAGTGTGGCTGTATTCTACACCATTATCACTCCAATGCTCAATCCTATAATATACACCTTGAGAAATGAGGAGGTAAAAAATGCCATGAGAAAATTGTGGAACCAAAAAATGCTTTGGGGTGGGAAATGAATCTTTTTAATTGTATTTTTCTTTTAATATTGTGAGCTGCTCTGGGTCCCAGTTCTGGGGAAAGAGATGGATACTACTACTACTACCACTACTGTTAAAAAATTATAAAAACAGAGATGTAAAATTATGTTTCTGAGGATCTAATTCCATATTACACCAGTGGTGTGATTAGTGGTGGTGTAGGAGATTGTTATCATCAGCACCACAACACATTTGGAGTACAGGATAAGTCCACTTTAGGAGTAGAGGATAAACATCAGTAAAAATCCCTCCCATCCCATGTTTACACCAAAGGACTAATTCTAATGATTGTAAATACTATATGGGAAAAGGATATTTACTATAATCATAGCAATTAGTGGAAGACACAAGCTCTCTGCCTCCACACATGTTCTTGAACTGAAGACATGCTGTTTCCAACATTGTTAATTAATCCTATAAAAAATCATATTATTGTTTATCATGTCATTAATATGTAGTTACTGTAATTCCAACACAGTGGGAAACTATGGCACATGTTTTCACAGAAGTGGTCAGTCTTTTGTGGTTACATCTCAATGTGGGTAGGCAGTCCTCCCCTCCTCTATTACTGTAATACTGGTTTTATTTTAATAAAATAAGAACTGTTATACAGTTACCCCTCCTTTCTTGCGGACTTGAGATCCACACTCTTGAATATTCATGGAGGGTGACCATCATTATTCTCAGTGAGGTGTGCCCCCATGGTGAGCCGTCTGCACTCGCTCGCGGGCACATGCCCCATTCAAGCTTATGGGACTTGAATATCTGCGAGTCTCCATTTTCAGTGGAAATGGAGAGCTGACTGTACTTTGTGAATTTTCCAGGAAGGAGCTACAAAGATGTATTCCACACATATATAAGCAAGAGTAGTAAATATAACATTCTCTTTTGCATATTTGTTTCATTTACTGTAGTATGCCAGCTATCTAAGACTATATTCAGATTTACATGTTTTGAAAAAATGAGCTAGTTGGCAAGCACATCCACTTTATCTTCCACAGACATACAACTGATCTTTAGTGAAACTGTTTGTATGCAACTGAATATGGCCATTTTATTTACAAACCCATACATTCTCCCCAAACAAGAAGGAAAATCAGCACCATCTTTGGAAATAAGGGGGAGAGGGGCAATATTTGATTTTCTAGTAAATCTACATGCAGCCTAAGCCAGACACAAAGCACATGTACTTCACTGAAAACAAAATTTTCATGGAAGCTATATTTATTTTGCTGAGGGTAACAGCAAAACTTGCATTGGCCATAGTTTTACTTCTTTCCATTAAATTATCTTTAATCAAGATATTCCGTGTTGTTGACAGATGTAATAATAATAATAATAATAATAATAATATTTATACCCCACCTCTCCCAACAGATCGAGGTGACTAGAAGATATTTCTTCTATACCTTTGCCCAGATCTTACAGTATGACTGTAGGATAACTTAAGGTTGCAATACTGTAATGTCTTCTTATACTTTAGTCCTACTGAACTATGTATAAATATAATGATTCCATGTCCCTGATCCACTTAGTTCCCAAGTTTGAAGGTCTGTCAAAATGAAAGCGAATCACAGGTGCATCTTGATTAGATAAGGTGTATTAAGTGAGATTCAGCAATAAAACTTAAGGTAAAGGCAAAATTAGCTTTTATCCCTTCAAATGATCAAAGCAGTCCATCACAGCTGCTGTTACCTAGACACTGCCCCAACAGACTGGTTTTCTGGGCTGGAGTATGGTTGATTCAACTTTCAGGATGAGACCAAAAGAATACAATTTTTCCTGTTCTTTAAATAGTCTTTCCCTCTTGTTCTAGAAAGTGCTGATACCTTTTCTTGACAATACTGAGAGGCTGAACAGCCCATTCTAACAAAGGAAACTCTCTGGGTGACCTTGGGCATGTTACACTCCCTCAGCCTCAGAGGAAGGCAAATTCTGCCATGAAAATATCACCTTAGAGTCACTGTAAGTCAGAAATGACTTGAAGGCGCACAACAAACAACAAACAACAATGAAAGAACAGGCATTCTAAAATGGAAAAATTCCTACAGCACAATTGACCTTTCACAGCTTGCTAGAGAAACTGCAGCTACTGGAAGCTGAATTCATATTATAGTGTGTTCAGGGACACAAATACATCTGTTTTGGTGCAAAGTATGCAACAGTACAGCTGCACAAAGCTGCACATAGATGTGGCATATAGGTGGACCTGAATTGTGGCACCAATTGATCTGCCTGCCAGTTGATGTGCCACAAACCCATGCCTACTTTCTGGGCAACCTACAGGATGACAGATGTGGGATTCAACATGGGGAGATACCATTGTGTTATTACCCTGCCATCAGAGGCTGTGGTAAAGGCAGACACCTCTGAGCTGGGTGTGACATTATCTGCCCACACCCCTAAGGTCCCATAAGGAGATTCCCTTCATTATTTATCAGTATATAGATCCTGAATACCTTCTTCTTTGATCCAGATTCCATGCCAATATACATACAAGGACATTCTCTATTTTTTCTCTGCCAAACCTACTGCACCTGCAATCAAAACCACACATCAGATTTGAGTGTTTATAGCTGGTATCCCAGTCCCATTCCAATAAATGTGAGCAGGCCATTCATCCTCCATATCAGTGATACTGCTGGTGGATGAGGGTAGCCTCTGCCATTCCTCTGCTACACTGAATTGCTGTCCCAGCTGCGGAGCCCACAGAGGGCACTTGTGACTCTAGTGCTCAACCCCTTTAATGAGTATATACACTTGTCCCTCCATATTCACTAGGGTTAGGGGCACAAGACCCCTGTGAATATGGAAAAACTGCAAATAACAAAAAACACCATATTTTTACCTGAGAGGACACCTCTCTAGGAATCTCTAGGTCCTCCAGTGCAACTCTGTGGTCAACGTCCAACAGACACTGACCATAGAACTGCACTGGAGGAGCTACAAATGCCTAGTATTCCCTCTACTAATCTCTAAGTCTTTCAACGTAACCTTTAGTTAAAGTTGACCATAGAGTTGCACTGGAAAACCTAGATATTCCTAGAGACAACATATTAATGAAATCTGTGAAGAATCAAATCCACAAATATCAAAGCTGCAAATATGGAGGGATATACACACATATACTGCATAATTAACAAAGTCTGGCATACACATATACATATATACATACATATGTATATTTATATAATTATATGGGAAGTCTAACTATTTGAAAGGGGGGAAGGTATCAAGGTAAGGATAAGGGTTAGCCAGTCAAGATATAGTTGATACTCAACCTTCTGTATAACTTCTCACATGTCTGTGACAGAACCTCCAACATTGCCACGTGGTCAGTTTCTTTTAGGTGCTTTGCTGGTTCCTGACCCTTCCTCTTTCCCTTTGAGGAGCCACAACTGACCTTTTGCTTCTGGCTTGCTTGACTTCTGGATCTCAGCAAGGTCTGCTTCTGAGACTGCTGAGATGTCTTGTTCTTTGGAGGCTTAGTTTTCGCAGCAGCTGTAATGCAACCAGAGGAAAAACAACCATACAACCCCCAACTTGGCAGGTGGTTGGAATGGATGGCCCTTGTGGTCTCTTCCAACTCTATGATGTTATGAGTCTATGAACTACCTACAAGCTGAAAGATGCAGGATGCAACATACAGTAAAAAGAAAGAGTGTTGGTAGTGAGCACATGTTTTTATGAGTTGTTAAAGATCCGACTTGCATGCAGACCCCTGCAACTACTGCCCCTGTAACTACTGCCAGAGCATTGGTTAATAAAAGTAAGCATGTGTCTGAAAAAGTTATTTATTACTTTCCCTCAGTAGGATTGCCATTATACTTAGACTTACTTGTATTCTTCCTGCCTGCTGCTTGAAAGAACCACTGTGTCCCCACCGGTCCTTTGTTCCTCCTGTTTGTTATGCTCACTTTCTTTGTAATAAGTAGAACCCTTCTAAGGGCTGTTATATGCAGCTCTCAGACTCTTAGAAGGGCTGTTCCAGCATTGTGGCGTTTATATGTTGACCTGACCTTACAGCCCTTAAAAGGGGTGTTGTGTGTTTTTTATGTCTTTGCAAGGACTATTTCTCAGTTCATGGACCTTCAAGTGGGCTGTTAATGGTTCAAAAGCTCTTAAAGCGACTGTAATTCTGACTGTAACAACTATTGCTTGGTATCCACAGAGCTGTTTGCATTTGTTGCCCCATAGCACTGGGTCAGGGCCTTCCTGCTTCCTTCTGGCAAAACTGGTGCCTCCACCTTTACTGATTCTGCTGATGTCTTCCCTGCTTTTGCTGGTGCTGCCTTGAGTTGAGCTGCCTTTGCTGCTTATCTTAGTGCTTATCTCCTGTACTGCTCCTCTCACAAAGCTCTGAAGCCATCTAAACCTGTAGCTTCATATATATGGCCACACCTGACATTCTTCTGGGCTACTCCATGGTTACTAGTCATTGAATTCAAATTCATTGGCTGGAGGTTTACCACATCTTCCTAAAGCCCATGCAAATTGCTGCTTGGTGCCCATGACATTCTAAACTGCCGCAAAGCTACAAGCTCACCTCAGTGGTAAGTCATGGCACACTGTTTTTACTATAGGCCTGCTTGAAATGCCCAGTATGTTACGTATCTCTTAAGCATATAAAACATGTATATAGGGTAAATATGAGAGTCAGCTATCAGTGTTCCCCAATTCTTCTAGAAGTTTCAGGCTCTACAGTAGTAGAGCAGATAGTACAAAACCTCTCAGTTTGCAGATATAGGACAACAGTCATTAGATATACACATGCACTTTGTCAATATGTAATTAGACGTTAAAATGTGTGCCTTTTTATAGCTGCATTTTTTCTTCTGTGTTCTTTTGTAAACCATTAAAATTTTGACTGATGATGTCCACTGCTTATAGTAGGCCTTCAGTAAATTCACTGCAATGAACTGAAGGTGTGGTGAAACATGAATCCTAGTTTGGGAGACCCATAATTCATTTCTGAAACTAAGGCTTTATAATAAGTCACTAGAATTAGTTTTGTACAAGTTCAGCATCACCCTTTCAAATAAAATTTCAGAAGATTTTCTGTTTATGTAGGCATGATAGTTACATGATAGCTGCAATGAGAATACAGCAAGGGATGACATGAATTCCATTGCTCTCTATTCACTGGATAATTTGCCTGAAATATGGCAACTTTCCTTTGATGGGAGCACATAATAGAAGTTATAGAAACAGTAATAGAACTGCCTCATCCTTGCAGAACAAACTAAGAATGTGTCCTGTTGGATAGTTTCTTCAGATAATCTTTTTGTGGAGGATAATGAGCCTACCAGCTGTATTTTGAGAGCTTCTGTCCCTTTTTATAGAGTCTCCAGTCCAAGATCTAATAAAAAATATGGTTAGTTACATATCACACCCTGCTTCACAGGATAATGTGGGTGTGTGTCACTTTCATTAAGGAAAAGTGGAATAGGTGAATGGGCAACAAAGGGGAGAGAAATGATTTCCGCAAAATGTCAGAGTGGCAGGAGAAGCAAAGCTTCTCCATTAATGGATAGCAGTGATGGCTGTTGGCTTCCATGGCTGTGATGGCTGGTTGAATCTGCTCTCGACCTGAGTCTGAACTTCAGAGGAGTAGCCTATAGTGCTGAACCTGTTCTGGGAATTGTATTCAGCACTTTGGATAGGTCATTTCACATTCAAATTAAAACTCAGAATCCCAGCTGCCACTGCTATATAGCAGAGGTGAGAATCATGCCATTTTAGGCCAATAGTAAGGAGTGCTGAGAGCTTCAGTTCAACAATATCTGGAGGTCTCCATGATTCTCACTCTTGACACACACACACACACACACACACATATTTAACATACACCAGCATCTCTCTTTTCATTTTAGGAAGCTGGATTGGTGTGCACTTGCTGTTTGCATAGCAAGTATTTAGGTCAGTACCTTGTATACTAAGAAGATAAATTCTTTCTTCAAGAGTTCATTTTCTCCTGGGAAACACCTAAATACTTCTGGGAACTTATTATCGTAACAAGATCAGTGATGCGCTAGCAGGATATTAATTCCTTTTAGATAGTCTGTGTTCAGAACTGGACAAGTGCATGTGAGAACCTCTTTCCCCCAAACTGTGTAGATGCAACCATTTTATGAGCCAATGGTTTCATCTGCTTCCCTCCAGGAGATGGTTTCAGATCTTCTGAGTTGGGGAAACAGGAGATGGGACTAAATCAGACAGTGTTCAAAGGCTCTTTGGTTAAATGCAGTGGTTAAATGCCAGTACTGCAGCCACTCACTCCCAAGCCACAAGGTTGTATGCATTCTTTCGAGGTTGCTAAAACGTGTGACCAGCTTGTTGGGGGCAATTAGCTTACATTTATAAATCACTTAGAGACTATTAGTGTGGTAGAAAGAGGTATATAAATGAAGATGTTACTGCTGTTGATACCAAACTGATTGTGGACTTCCTTGTCAAAAAGAAAGCAATTTACTTTGTTGGTTGCATAACATAGGTTTTCTTCATCCATTTGTTGAGTGGCTTGGAGATCTTCATTCTCACATCAATGCCGTATGACCGCTACATAGCAATTTGCAAACCTCTCCATTATGCAACCAGCATGAGCAAGAGCATATGCAGCTGGATTATGGCAGCTTGTTGACTGGGAGGATTTTTGCATTCGATAGTACACATTTTCCTCACTGTATATTTCCCCTTCTGTGGACCCAATGAAGTAGACCATTATTTCTGTAATGTTCACTCACTACTCAAATTAGTCTGTGCCAATATCTATTTGTTGGACTCATGGTCATATCCAACAGTGCCATGATTTCTCTAATCAGCTTTGTTGCATTGACTGTTTCATACATTGGCATTCTTATTATGTTGAGAACTTATTCTTCCGAAGGACACTCAAAGCCCTCATCGCCTGTGCCTCTCATATCACTGTTGTAACCTTGTATATTGGTCCATGCATTTTCATCTACCTAAGATCTTCTACCACCTTCTCACATGTCAAGACTGTGGCTTTATTCTATACCATTATCACTCCACTGCTCAGTCCTTCAATTTACAACTTGAGAAACAAAAGAAGTGAAAAATACAGCTTAAAAGTTGTGGAGAAAAAAAGTATTTGAGAGTGGGAAATAAAAAACATTGTAAATTTACAAGTGATGTACAGGATGTAATATTCCATCTATTCTACCAACATGATCAATGGTTGCAGTTGCATCTGGAAGTGTAGTGTCACATAGCTGTTGTTTTATTTCTATTTTAGTAACACAACATAATCTGTACAGGGTCTTTATCCAGCAAGATTTTTCTTAAGCCATCTTGTACTTGCATATTTTATAAGACCATTAGATATTGCTTTAATTTGCCTGATTATTTACTTCAAGCCAAATACAAAGCAGATATATGTCACTGAAATATAGACACAGCACAGTCAATTGGAGCGAAATTGACTCCTCTAAAGTTAATGGTCAAATGCACATGGATTTTGAAAAAAAAAAAGCAGAGGATCAAAATTGAATCCACTTGGATTAAATTTACTTTAGTTTCACTGTTCTGATTTGAGCATAGCTCTCTGTTTGCCATTTATCACCCAGAGCCTGATCTTGTACTGTTACCATGCAACCATTATCACTAGGTTGAAAGTGTACATTCTTTAATCACTGTATGCTTCCTTACATGTCTCTTTACAGAACATTAAAATTTTGAGAACAGAATTTAGATGTCATTGTTCCTTCCTGTAATTCATTTCTGCTCTGTTTTGATGGCACACTTTAGCTACAAAGTATCATGATCTACAACAAGCAATAAGCAGCAGCACCTTCCCAGTTTGATTTACCAAAACTACCGTTCCTTGGGATGACCAAATCTCCAGCTACTTTCCAGAAACTGTAGAAATAATATTGGAAATGCATCAACAATATTTTTATTGTACCCCACTTCTCCCAGCAAGTTAAATAGGTCCACAGACATTAAGATAATTGATTTTGTTTGGATAAGAAATCACCAGTGGTAGCTGGAGGCCCCCATTTTAGTGGGGATGTGGACCAGCTCTGGATTTTAATCAAATGTTAAAAGAACTATCCAAAGTACTGAATCTATTTTGAGAATAAAAATATCATCTGAATTATTCATTGCTCCACTGACATAGGAGCCAGTTGCTACCACTGGAAACTACTGGAACTTTATGTTTGCTCACAAATATACTACAGAACATACAGGAAGACAAGCAGTATTCATGCTCCTAACACAATTAGTATACAATTTGAAGTGCTGGTTATGACTTATAAAAACCCTTTACAATAGTTTAGGTACAAGTTGCCTGACAGACCATGGACTAAATCCCAGACTTGGTGACACTTTACAGATGAAAACAAGAACACATGCAACATGAGAGTGTGGTCAAGATGGCAAAAAAATATTAATAAGAAAGAATGCACAAATTTGGAAAAGCTGCAGCAGTTTGCATTTGGCTAAGCATGCAGGGAAAGACAAGACTCTGTCCCTTCTCTTTTTGATGCTGAATTTAAGTACACACTATTTTTGTACTTTGAGCTCCATTTGCAGTAGTAAGCTGAGGACAAAGGGAGAAGTGGGGAGAGGAAGGAGAAAATGGGACATTTTAGAGGCAGCTGAAAAATGGGATGACAGAAGAATAGACTGCTGCTTCCAAATCAGGACAGTTGCAGGGTATAAAATCTTATTGCTAATCCAACTGGATTAGATCAAATAAATCAATTGGATTTACTTATGTGTTGACTCACCATTGAACAATTAATTTAATGAACCTATGCTAGTTGGGCTTAACTATGTTTCCATGTCAGTGGATCAGCAAATCTACCTGGGTTTTTAAAACTAATCTTTGAAAGAGCTACTCCCCGCAATAGATGCAGCACCTTGGAGAATCCTGATCTTTCCCTTAAAAGTTTGGACTAGAACCCAGAGCTCATTTATCACCCCACTGGCCTGGAAGCTACCAGATCCCACTGGTCCCATGCTTGACTGTGGAAGTGCAGATGGAATTGATAACTTCATTAGATGTGATGCATATCAGCTTTGGCTGATTGACCAGTTTGTCCCTTCCTGGACAAAGTTGACTATAGTCATCCATGTAGGTGGAGTAAGTGACTGTAATATGCTCTGAATGATCTTGATGGTTTCAGCTGGTAGATAATGTAGTCATCTAATTGCTTATGAGGGCTAAACTATCAGAACATACACACACACACACACACACACACACAAATCTGTTCTGAACAGTTAGTCTAGATTCCAGAAAATTTCCAAGTTCAGTTTTAAAAGCCATCTTGTAACTTTGAAAGCCTTCAGTGGTTTGTAGCTTGAATCCACCCAAACCTACCCATGCCCTAAGCTCAGCTACAAAGACCTTGTTCATCATGTGTTCACCAGTAAGATATATTGCTAATGGGTATTATATACACAGTTTCATCTGTGGTGGCCTCCAAAGGTCCTGCCTGGAGATGAATAGAGAAGGACAGCATTTCCAGTTTTCTATTCCCCCCTCCCCCTTAAAAAAAGTGTCTGGTTGTCCAAGATGCTTTATTTGATTGCAAACCCAAGGCTGTAACCATTTACCACTTTCAGAGTAGATCCAGTGTGTCAACTGCTGAATGGCAAGTTAGTACTCATATAAATTCCATTGATTTGGCGGGTTTATTCCCGTTGGGACTATCTGTTGGAGTAAATCTCTCCTTTTGTACTGTGATTTAAAAAAAATAAAATAAAATCCTGTTGGGACTATTTTAAATATTTTATTCCATGTATTTATATTTTATTATCATAACTAATTATTTGGTGGACAGCCTTGGGGAGGCTTTGCCTTGAAATGCAGCACAGAAATGTTGAAATAAACGTATCTTCTAAAAGTTCTGAGGAGGCATCTCTTGGGTACAATTAAAGGCTGGTTATAAAGAAATCTTTCTAAATGTGATGTTACATCAGTTTTGCAAGAAACCCACAAAGCTAATAGTTATGCATCCCTTCCAGTGTATGACTTAACTGTGGGAGGTGGCCTTTCACAATGGGAGTTGTGGTACGTCATTGTTGCTGAATGGTGCACTTGGTCCCCAGGTACTATCCATGTAGCATTATCTTTAAATATTTATACAAGAGCTTAAGACAAGTAGATGAATGCTTTCAAGAATGTGAGATGGGGCAGGGGAAAGGTAAGGAGGATGGCAAATGGAGGAGACAGAGCTAGAGACCCTGAAACTGTTTTTATGGTTGTGGTGAACTCAACACTGGGAGGCACATAGTTATTAATTTTGTCTACTTGCATGTGGGAGCCAGGTTACTTTTCCCATCCATTAGCACTGAACATCCTTAAAAATGAAGACTCTCATCAGCACAAAGTGTTATGTAGAACTGCCCTCCATGTGTTCAGTGTAGCTTCCTCTCAGGTAGCAGCTTTATTATTCTAAGAAGTAAAAACAATCAATGTCTTAATCTTTCTTAGTTCTTAATCATTTAATGCACTTCTGGTTGATAATTCCTAAAGTCACTTGGCTACATAGGAATCTTGGTGGCCCAATTTTGTTTCATACTTTTAGGGCAGGGCTCAGCCCACCAGCATAGTCTCAGGGTGGCTTGAGTTTTCTCTGCCCTGAGATTTATGAGCAGAATTTCACACTCAGCAAGGCAGGATAATTTTTTCCCTTCATCTGGAAGCATCAGTGATAAGAGAATTCTCTTCAGTAAACGAGGTTCCCATTCAGTGAGTGCACAAAATTTATATGCCATAATCTTTGCTTTTTCTCAAATGCAAGGTTGCAGCAGTCAAATGAGTCATGAGGATTGAAAGTGTCAAGGGTATTTCCAGGGTAAGTAGATCTTTGATTTCTTTGTGCCTCTATAGTTCCAGGAGCTGTAGGCTATATTTCAGAGAAAGGAATTGGCAAAACCACCTTTCAGTATTCCTTGCCTAAGAAAAGCCTAGGAAATTCATGGGATCACCACATGTCTACAGATGACTGGAAGGCACACACACACACACACACACACACTAGCAGGATGCCATTACGATTTCACAGACACACACTAGCAGGATTTCATTAAGATTTCACAGAAGAATTATTTCCTTCTTGTTCCCATCAGAACTCTTGCCTTGGCTTTAAGCTTTTTAGGCTGTAATTCTACCCCCCCCCCCCATGTTGAAGTTAAGTTAACTGCCCTGGCTCAGTGCAAGTTCATGAGGACTAACTCCCATGTAAGTGAGAGGCTGCAATCCTATACAGATGATTTTAAATTGTGAATTTTAAATGATGAATTTTAAATGTGGGTTGTTTTAATATGCATGTCATATTTGTCCTTTTAAATTGATATCTGTTTTTAACTGATGTGTGTTTGTTAACCTGGTGTTGTCTCCATGGAGAGATGTCGGTAATAAATAAATAAATAATCCAGTCATATGAGGGGTTAAGCCCTATTGAATGCATAGGGTATAGGGTTGTACTTTGAAGGAAGGGTAAGAAATGTTTGTTTTGTTTTGGGTTTTGAATGATAGAAAATAAGCTGAGCAATGTATTTTTATTTTATCTTTGCCAACCATAATATATAAAACTTGGAACTTCTGTGGGAAGAAAGGAACAATGGCTCCATCAGACATATCACTTGTGTATCATCATTCAAAGTAGATATTCTTTTCAAACCTACCAGCTTTTAAAATATTTTACTGCCTCCCATTCTTTTGGATCAAGTCATCAGTAACAACCATGTTAACTTAATTGTTATAATATTTTTGGTTTATTTTATAGGGGAAAGCTTTTTTGCAGCTTTTTTTGAAGACTTATCAACAGACCCAAGGGATTCCTAAAGCACCATTTTGCACTATTGCAGGAGAATTGTAACCTCTTTCAAGTCAATGGAGACCACAAATAACGTGACAAAATTTATCCTTTTGGGATTCTCTCAAAATGACCAGATTCAGCGAGCTTGTTTTCTCCTGTTTCTGCTCATCTACTTAGTCATTGTGGTGGGCAACCTTCTGATCATGGTCACTGTGAAGTTCAGTCAGCACCTCCACACACCAATGTACTTCTTCCTTTCTGTCTTGTCCTTTGTAGACATTTGCTATTCCTCTGCCACTGTACCCAAACTGATGGTAGATTTCCTCAGTAAGAAGAAGTCTATTTCTTTCAAAGGCTGTATTACCCAGCTCTTTTCTGTGCATATCTTTGGCTGCACTGAAATCCTCATCCTCACAGTCATGGCTTATGACCGCTATGTTGCCATCTGCAAACCCCTCCACTACACCTCCATCATGAGTAGGCGAGTGTGTCATCAGCTGGTGGCAGCGACATGGTTGGGAGGCCTTGTGCATTCCTTGGTGCAGACCCTCCTCACCATAAAGCTGCCTTTCTGTGGGCCCAATGAGATTGACCACTATTTCTGCGATGTATACCCTTTGCTCAAGCTGGCCTGCAGTGACACCCACATTGTTGGGGCCTTGGTTGTTGCCAATACAGGCATGATTGCTTTGGGCTGCTTTGTGGTGTTGGTGGTGTCTTATGCGGTCATCTTATTCACTCTCCGAGTGCAGTCAACTGAGGGCAGGCACAAAGCCCTCTCCACTTGTGCTTCTCACATCACGGTGGTGCTGCTTCTGTTTGGGCCATGCCTCTTCATCTATGTCCGCCCTTCCACTACCTTACCAGTGGATAAAGTTTTTTCTCTCTTTTACACTATCCTCACTCCTATGTTGAATCCCATCATCTACACTCTGAGAAACACAGAGATGAAAAATTCCATGAAAAAGTTGTGGGAAAAGACACAGAGATGTTGTGAACCAAAATAAATGAGGCCAATGCCCAGCTAAAAAGTGAAAGCTGAATGGGCCAGGTCCCTTTTCATGATGAACCCTTAGAAGATTTCCAGAAGACTTTGCAGCCTCCATGAAGATCAAATCTGTTTGGAGAGAGATGATAATCTTTGTGAATGTTCTTTAAAAATGGTTACAGTTTAGTCACTTTAACAAAGCAGCAATATGAAGCACAACCCAAGCCAGGTCTTGAATGATGTGATGTTACTGCTCCACTTGTTAATAAGACCATACTTCTGATGTGAAGAAATTAATTTTAAAAGTTGCAGTTGAATTGTAATGGGAATGAAGTAATCCTTCAGTAATAATTTAACTTTGGTCCAAAACACACTGCAGAAATAATCTAGTTTGAGACCACTTCATCTCCCTTGGTTGAGTGCTAAGGAATCTTGAGAATTCGAGTTTATTGTAGCAGCAGAGCTGTCTGGCAGAGAAGGCTAAATGTCTCACAAAAACTACAGTCCCAGAATTCCCTAGCATTGAGTCAGGGCAGTTAAAGCAGCCTCAAACTGGATTATTTCTGCAGTGTGTTTTGGACCTTAGATATACATTTATTACCAGGGAAGGGAAATAAATTAAGTCAGTTGTATTTGTAAGTATTTAAAGCTCTATGCAGAGCTGATACCCCTTTGCCCTTTGTGTGAATACCTCTTTTATCGCTTTGCCTTGTTCCCTGTGCAATATTCTTGTTCCGTCTTCTTTTTAGGTCCAGGCAGATGGATTGACTCTGCCCCCCACCCCACCCCTGTGGTTCATTCATGCCAGAGCTAACTCTTGTCTGTATCAGCTTCTTAATATTTTTAAATTATTTCAAAATTTGATTCATTTGTTTCTGTTACCAAGATTCACTCCCTCATCCCTTCATTTAACTTTACATCCATCCATCCATCCATTTATATACTCCTCATATATTACTCTCTGGCCTTGTCTGAATATAGCACTATGATGAGGAGAACTTGGAAAGGAGCATAGATTCCTGAGGCATGATCCTGATATTTTCCTGGCTACCAATCTGAGAACAAAACTTTGTTCAGTCTCATCCTCAGTCTGATGTGCCTGACTAGTGGTTGAATAAGAAAACTGACAGATCCCTTTAAGTTCTGTGAAGAACAAGGAAACTGCTGTACATTAGATATTCCACAGCTTTCTAGACTGAAATGATTTTGTCAGTGTTTCTGGATTAACTGGGATTATGACATGGGCCAAGATTCTGCATTGCTTCAGCACAGTGTAAATATCTGACTCTCAATCTGCAATCCTTGTACTGAATACTAGGTAGCCAAACTGGTTGGAGTGTTGGACTAGGACTCCAGAGTAGACATGGGAAGGCCCAGAAAAAAACTGCAAAAATTTGAAACAAACCCATGTTTTTTCTATTTTTCCCCCCGAAGCCTTTTTTTTCTGAAAAAGGAAGAAAACCAATTATGGAATGTTTTATTTTAGGATGATCAATAAAATCTTTAAGACAAGGTGTTCATATATTCTTCAAATCATTTCTAAAAACTACGTACAGTATCAGATTATTCTAATTTCTGTGCACTGAATGAGGACAAGCAAGTCTGTGGTGACGAACCTATGGCACACGCAGCTATTTTGGAGGGCATGCACACAGATGGGAAAGGAAGATGGGAAAGCACGCATGACCCTCTTCCTCCTCTTTCCCCCATCCTCCTGGGCCTTAAGGTGTCTCTGGGGAAATTCTGCCCCTGTATGCCCCCCTGTGGCAAATGGCGAACCCTTTCTCACACACAGTCCACCCACAACCTATTCTCAACCGTGGCAGCCCTATGGGAATTTCAGTCCCACCGCTGCCACCAAAATTCTGTGAAGGACTCCTGCCAACCTTCACCCTAACACTGCTCTTTAAGATGGCACAGCACCTCTGTGACACTAGTATTAGGTAGTGTGGTCTGAATCAAACGGAGGCTAAGTCATATTTTAAATACTAACAAAATTTTTTGGAAAATAATAAAATAATCTTTAAATAAAACTCAGAGTTGTTACATTCATCTTAATACTTAGTTATAAGATGTTCTTCCAAAATATTAATATTAATACAGCCAAACAGGCAATCTTAACTCAGGTACATAGATCAAAATTCCCTTTTCAACAACTGGCTTGCTCTGAGCCTCTCACTACTAGACTCCCGAAGCCTGCACAGTCCCTCTTTGGACTGTCAGGACCCTTTCGTAGTCACCAAACAAAACTAAAATGTTCCCTCAGGACCTCTAAGAGCACACCCTCCCTTCGATGTAAATCTTTCCCTCAAAACTACCCCCTTCACTCTCTGCAAGACCCTTTTATAGCTCTGCCCAGCCGGCTTCCCATTGGCTGGTCACATGCTGCTCTATGATTGGCTGATAGATTGGCCTTTTCACTACGCCGCCCCTGAAAGTTGTGCCCCCAACACCTGGTGCCGGAATGCCTTTGAGTTTGGCCACTCGCTCTCTAAATGGTTTGCCACTACTCTCTAATTCAAGAGCAAGATGCCTTTCTTCCTTTAGGGGGCACTGAAAGAATCTGGTCTATGTTTGGGGACAGTCACACTAACTGACATGTGAAAGGACAGAGAAGCTCTTCAGTTTTTAGAAGTCTGTGATAACTGTGATAATGACAAACATAACAAAGCAGAAGCAGACACGGAAACCGATACTGATAACCAGGACTGCATCCACATTGGAGAAATAATGTAGTTTGACATCACTTTAACTGCTAGGGCTCAGTGCTATGGAAAACCTCTCAAGTATTTCTCTCCTTCCCTGAAAGTGAATAACACATTGAGTGATATGTGGTTTTTTTATGTTCTAATGACATCCAAAATCTGCTGCCTAAGGCAACCACCTCATTTTCTGCTTAATGGTAGGGCTGGCCCTGCTAGAGCACAATTTTGGCCAGTTCAACCATTTGAAGTAATTCAGAGATGCAGTTAGTATTCTCAGCTATGGGCTATTTATTCCACATCAAGTTTCACATGGATTGAATAATTTGCTCCCTAGGTGAAATGATACCTCATGTCAAAAAATTGGAGGGTACACGATGATAAGAACAACCACCTTTAATATAAAATGTTATAATTCAGGGAAGAACAAGTGTGTGTGTTCTTGTGGGAATGGCTGATAAATATGGGTTTCCAATACTCCCTAAAGAAACTTCATGACATACAAATGTTTTTCTACTTAACTAACTTTCAACAATCTTTAATTGTTTCCCCCTTCCTCTTCTGGGCGAAACATATTTCAAAAGCTCTGGGGATCCTTTCCCAAGACCTAAAAGTTGCTGCTAAACATTGTTGTTTCTATAATAGCAAGTGTAAAGCATCCAGAGTCAATTAAGGCAATGCATCCTCCTAACAGGTAAATCTTCTGTTTCTGACTTTTCATTAGAAATGGGACCATAACTTACTGTGTTTTATTGCAAGCTTTTTATCTGTGTTTGGCCTGGGAGCTTAACTGAATACTCAAAATGTCTGGAAATAATTGTAAACCAGGTTCTTCATGCTGTGTCTTAATAAAACTGCCATTAGATTCTTAAAAATGCTGGTAGGGAGTTAACAGAGACCTGAGCTATAATTTCCCCTTTTTATGTCAACAATTTATTCCAGTGTAAGGCAGAAGGAAGATGGAGAGAATAACCTGGCACTCTGCTGATTTATTTCCTTTTTCTTTATTACATTTATACATCACAATGCCTTGAAGGAGCAACTCAATATGTGAGGTAGGGTAGGCTTCCTAGTGGCACCTGCTGAGTTTTACAACTAAGTGGAGATTTGAATTTGAGTCCCTGCTGTCTTAATTTGACATTCTAACCATTAGATCACATTGGTTCTTAAACCAACTGAGCATGACAGAGAACATGGTGAGAAGACATATATAAAGGCTACACAGTTTTTGTTGGCTTTTTGTAGTCATGAAGACTCCATACTGAATGATACTTTAAAGACACAACTAACAGCTAAGGCTTTACCTTGCTTGAGACCATAAGAGCCAGGCTGCATCAGACTTATCTAATCCAACGTTCAATGTGCACAGTTGCCTATGGAAAGTCCACCAGCAGCACATGAGTGCAATAGAGCTCTCCTCTATATGCTCCCCAGGAACTGATATACAGAGGCAGAATGCCTCTGAAACTGGTGATGATATGTTAAGACATCTCAACTAGTGGCCAGTTGGTGCCCCTATCCTTCATGATTTAATCCAATCCTATTCTCCTTTAAAGGTGTCTAAGCTGGCAGTCATCACTCCATCTTGTGGAAGTAAATTCTACAGTTTTACCTAGGTACTGCGTGGAGATGTTTTTCTTCTGTCTGTCTAGAATACTCCACCATTCAGCTTCAGTAAGTGACTGTGGTTTTTGGAATTATAAGGGAAGGAGTAAACATCTGCCTATCTACTTTCTTCACACTATGCATGTATAATTTTATACTTTCTTCCTCTATTTCCTTTCCTCCATAAATAATCCATAACATGATCTTTCCTAGTAGAGGTCTCTGATACCTTTACCCCCCCCCTCCATTTTACTCTAAAATGAATGCTGGTCATCTAATTTTGATTGATAGTCTAGTATGTGCCCATATGGTCAGATCACTTTGTGCCTAGCCATAGTCTCAATCTGGAAGGTAAAATAAGTGAATACTAGTGGCTTTAAAGAAATATCCATTTTGAATTTGTCTGTGAAAACTCTACGTTTCCTGACAGCTTGCAGTTATTCAAAAACTCTTCAGTACTCACTGGGATCAGAGGATCACACTGGTACTTGCTTAGTGATGACAAAATGGCTGGCACTGGAGTGGTAAGAGATGAAGCACTCACTCATTTATCAGCACAACTCATGCCTTAGCACATTATTGGAACCATGGGAACATTGAGTTGTGGAAAACAACAAATGAGTTCCTGCTTCCACCATTGGTCATTCCTCATTCTCTGTCCATAATTTTTAGCACGACTATATAGTTTCCCTAACATGTAACAAAAATAAAGAGGTGTATTAAAAATAGAGGAAGTAAGGGAGAAAGGGAATCTTGTAGGGCTTTCAAGAAGAACTAATATATTCATTTTAGTGTGAGATTCCGTAGATTAAAATCCATGACAAAATGCTGGACAACAACAATTAGTTCAGTATGACAGCATGTGCTCCATAGTACAATTTGTTTCCTAGGTGCAGCTTCTCATATTCTTGTGTATTCCAAGTCTTGTGAAGATATTTAGATGTGATGTCTTCCCCTCCCTTCTGCATCTCCCTGTAACTAGTCCTTTTTTCCCATGAGGAAAATCCAACATTTTGGAGGCTGCTGAATTGAAAGGCAAATGCTTTAACTGAAACTCACTTGGTATCAGTGTGCAAAATTAATTGCTAATGTGGTAAATGTGTTGCTGTGTACAAGGAGCTGCCATTGGCTGGGGGGGGGGGGGAAGGAGCTTATGTTCTCAACATTCCCCCCCCCCCCCGGTGCATAGACTGAAACTGAAACAATGCTCCTCACACTTTGATCCTCCAAGAACCCCCAGCTTTCTTGGCCAATGGTCAGGAATTCTGGAAGCTGAAGTCCAAAACATTTGGAGTATCAAAGTTTGAGATCCACTGACAAGAGCCAGAGTGGGACAGGTATATGTCTTCTCTTTATAAAAGGATACATTATCTCCTTGACCTTGTGTATCTTCTCAAATGAGATGTTCACATAAAGCCCAAATTACTTTTTTTACTGATAGCATTGTGTGGCTTACAATGTGCCTTGCAAATTACCATCTATTGTTCATTTTTGTGGTTTTCAGACAAACAGTTTTCACTTTCAAGATAACAGGCAATCCTCAAGGATGTATTTGGATGTTAATTCTTGTGGAGTCACAGAAAATCCACCAAGAGAGCTCCTAGGTTGGTTTGTCCACTTATCAGCAGAGCACACATTGCTCAGAAAAAGATGGATACCAATAGCACCAAGATGACAGAATTCATTCTGCAAGGATTTACTGAATATCCAAAGGTACAGATTGGCCTCTTTGTAACATTTCTTGTCATCTATCTTTTCACCATGGTAGGGAATCTGGGGATGGTTGTGTTGATCAGGTACAGTTCTCAGCTCCAGACCCCCATGTATTTCTTTCTGAGACATTTTTCATTTATGGATGCTTGCATTACCTCAACTATTGTCCCCAAGATGTTGCTGAACTTCCTGGGGCAGAGGAATGCTATCTCTTATAGTGGGTGCATTGTCCAGTTCTTCATGTTGTGTACTTTCACAGACGTTGAGGCCTTTATTTTGGCTGCCATGGCTATTGACCGCTATGTGGCCATTTGCAAACCATTGTCCTACACTTTGATTATGTCAAAGCCATGCTGTATTTGGCTGCTCACTGGGGCTTACATTGGTGGTGTTGCAAGCTCCCTCATACACACCTGTGCATCTCTGAGACTATCCTACTGTGGGAGGAATTCTGTCAACCACTTCTTCTGTGACCTTACTGCCCTGATGGACTTAGCATGTTCAGATACATCCCTCAATGAGTTACTTCTGTTCACTTTCGGCACCTTGGTTGAAGGGTTCAATATTTTGACCATTGTTACTTCCTATGCCTTCATAATCATGACCATTATCAGGATGCACTCCTCAAGAGGAAGATTCAAAGCTTTTTCCACTTGTGCCTCTCACTTGACAACATTTTCCCTGTTCCATGGCACCATCCTTTTCATGTATTTCCGACCCAGCTCTAGCTTCTCAATGGACACAGATAAAAGAGTTTCTGTGTTTTACACCATTATCATCCCCATGTTGAATCCTCTGATTCTGAGGAACAAAGATATAAGGATGCCTTAATGAAACTGATAAGGAAGAATGCACATCCTAACTGATTGAGTTGGTACTATGGATTTGAGAAGCTGTAGAGTAATTGAACTTGTGTTTGTACATACTCTGGTTATTCAAATAAAGAGGTAGTAGAAAGGTTATAAAGAAGTAGGCATTCACTTAACATAAGTGTTTTCACATGGACAGTGAAATAGATCCAGAATCTGCCTTCCAAGAAAGAGAAGGGGGACTCCTCCATCTAATTCTTGGAAATCCTTCTCCTTCTACATCATACCTCACCTCATTCACAAGAGTTCCTGTCCTTCTGCTGAGGGGTTGCTGTGGGAAAGGGTGTCAGGGAGAACTCAGATTCCACAGGTCCAAATATGGGTCCAACCCACTGACTTCAGTTTA
Source organism: Urosaurus nigricauda (assembly GCA_034509955.1). NCBI lineage: Eukaryota > Metazoa > Chordata > Lepidosauria > Squamata > Phrynosomatidae > Urosaurus > Urosaurus nigricauda. The sequence goes on along the minus strand of JAOEGL010000001.1, from coordinate 124,050,208 downwards.
ATGAATTCTTTACACTTCTTAATTCCAGACTAAAGGTTGTTTCACAAATGAATACACATCACTTGATTGGAATATAGTTTGTGTCAGTTCTCAGGGTTACCAGTGCCATCATCAGGTCCAGGGAATCTGAGATAAGGACAGGTGAAAGTACTCTAAGTGCAGAGCAGATTTCCTTTGCAAGTGAGTAATAACAAAGAGTTCCATGCATCAAGTACTGAGGAGTAAGCTTTTAAGTTGGATGCTTTTGCTTTTAGACAGGTTTGACCCTTGACATTTCCTTTTCTAGTAATTCATCATTGCATTTAATGAATGGATATTTGATGACTGCCAAATGAATTGTGTGATTTAATATTAAAGGACTGGGTCTGAGATGCTTGGATATGACAGTTTTCTCTTTGGCTCATTTGAACATGTATATTCTCATATGATGTCGCAGTCAGCAAGAGATAAACATATCAAGGGGAATCTACTTTGGAAGAAGAAATACAGAGCTGAAAATAGCTATAATACATGCAATGTAGGGAAAGACAGAGAGAATGATCCTGTATCTGTATATGGCTTGCACAACAATGATAACTGGTTCCAGAACCATGAACCAAGGGACTAAACTATGCTTGACTTTAAAGAAATAGATATCCAATCAATGTGAAAAAAAAAAAACAAGACACAACATGCCACACTTACAATTTACATTGTCCAAAAATGATCCAGTTGGGACCACAGCAACTGAGACTACAGTAGAAAGCAGCAGGTTAGATTTCTATTTTCCTTTAAGGAGGAGAAAGAAAAGGAGGAGGTTCTAGTCCATGTGCTTGGGTGAGATCTAATTTAATTTACACTTGAGCCATTGCATTCTGGGAGCCAGTGCTGGGAGGCTACTTAAGGCTACTCAAGGCTAGCAGAAGCTTCATTTCCTTTAAGGAGGAGAAAGAAAAGGAGGAGGTTCTAGTCCATGTGCTTGGGTGAGATCTAATTTAATTTACACTTGAGCCATTGCATTCTGGGAGCCAGTGCTGGGAGGCTACTTAAGGCTACTCAAGGCTAGCAGAAGCTTCATTTCCTTTAAGGAGGAGAAAGAAAAGGAGGAGGTTCTAGTCCATGTGCTTGGGTGAGATCTAATTTAATTTACACTTGAGCCATTGCATTCTGGGAGCCAGTGCTGGGAGGCTACTTAAGGCTACTCAAGGCTAGCAGAAGCTTCATTTCCTTTAAGGAGGAGAAAGAAAAGGAGGAGGTTCTAGTCCATGTGCTTGGGTGAGATCTAATCTAATTTACACTTGAGCCATTGCATTCTGGGAGCCAGTGCTGGGAGGCTACTTAAGGCTACTCAAGGCTAGCAGAAGCTTCATTTCCTTTAAGGAGGAGAAAGAAAAGGAGGAGGTTCTAGTCCATGTGCTTGGGTGAGATCTAATTTAATTTACACTTGAGCCATTGCATTCTGGGAGCCAGTGCTGGGAGGCTACTTAAGGCTACTCAAGGCTAGCAGAAGCTTCATTTCCTTTAAGGAGAAGAAAGAAAAGGAGGAGGTTCTAGTCCATGTGCTTGGGTGAGATCTAATCTAATTTACACTTGAGCCATTGCATTCTGGGAGCCAGTGCTGGGAGGCTACTTAAGGCTACTCAAGGCTAGCAGAAGCTTCATTTCCTTTAAGGAGGAGAAAGAAAGGGAGGAGGTTCTAGTCCATGTGCTTGGGTGAGATCTAATCTAATTTACACTTGAGCCATTGCATTCTGGGAGCCAGTGCTGGGAGGCTACTTAAGGCTACTCAAGGCTAGCAGAAGCTTCATTTCCTTTAAGGAGGAGAAAGAAAAGGAGGAGGTTCTAGTCCATGTGCTTGGGTGAGATCTAATCTAATTTACACTTGAGCCATTGCATTCTGGGAGCCAGTGCTGGGAGGCTACTTAAGGCTACTCAAGGCTAGCAGAAGCTTCATTTCCTTTAAGGAGGAGAAAGAAAAGGAGGAGGCTGTAGTCCATGTGCTTGGGTGAGATCTAATTTAATTTACACTTGAGCCATTGCATTCTGGGAGCCAGTGCTGGGAAGCTACTTAAGGCTACTCAACGCTAGCAGAAGCTTCATTTCCTTTAAGGAGGAGAAAGAAAAGGAGGAGGTTCTAGTCCATGTGCTTGGGTGAGATCTAATCTAATTTACACTTGAGCCATTGCATTCTGGGAGCCAGTGCTGGGAGGCTACTTAAGGCTACTCAAGGCTAGCAGAAGCTTCATTTCCTTTAAGGAGGAGAAAGAAAAGGAGGAGGTTCTAGTCCATGTGCTTGGGTGAGATCTAATCTAATTTACACTTGAGCCATTGCATTCTGGGAGCCAGTGCTGGGAGGCTACTTAAGGCTACTCAAGGCTAGCAGAAGCTTCATTTCCTTTAAGGAGGAGAAAGAAAGGGAGGAGGTTCTAGTCCATGTGCTTGGGTGAGATCTAATCTAATTTACACTTGAGCCATTGCATTCTGGGAGCCAGTGCTGGGAGGCTACTTAAGGCTACTCAAGGCTAGCAGAAGCTTCATTTCCTTTAAGGAGGAGAAAGAAAAGGAGGAGGTTCTAGTCCATGTGCTTGGGTGAGATCTAATCTAATTTACACTTGAGCCATTGCATTCTGGGAGCCAGTGCTGGGAGGCTACTTAAGGCTACTCAAGGCTAGCAGAAGCTTCATTTCCTTTAAGGAGGAGAAAGAAAAGGAGGAGGCTGTAGTCCATGTGCTTGGGTGAGATCTAATTTAATTTACACTTGAGCCATTGCATTCTGGGAGCCAGTGCTGGGAAGCTACTTAAGGCTACTCAACGCTAGCAGAAGCTTCATTTCCTTTAAGGAGGAGAAAGAAAAGGAGGAGGTTCTAGTCCATGTGCTTGGGTGAGATCTAATCTAATTTACACTTGAGCCATTGCATTCTGGGAGCCAGTGCTGGGAGGCTACTTAAGGCTACTCAAGGCTAGCAGAAGCTTCATTTCCTTTAAGGAGGAGAAAGAAAAGGAGGAGGTTCTAGTCCATGTGCTTGGGTGAGATCTAATCTAATTTACACTTGAGCCATTGCATTCTGGGAGCCAGTGCTGGGAGGCTACTTAAGGCTACTCAAGGCTAGCAGAAGCTTCATTTCCTTTAAGGAGGAGAAAGAAAGGGAGGAGGTTCTAGTCCATGTGCTTGGGTGAGATCTAATCTAATTTACACTTGAGCCATTGCATTCTGGGAGCCAGTGCTGGGAGGCTACTTAAGGCTACTCAAGGCTAGCAGAAGCTTCATTTCCTTTAAGGAGGAGAAAGAAAAGGAGGAGGTTCTAGTCCATGTGCTTGGGTGAGATCTAATCTAATTTACACTTGAGCCATTGCATTCTGGGAGCCAGTGCTGGGAGGCTACTTAAGGCTACTCAAGGCTAGCAGAAGCTTCATTTCCTTTAAGGAGGAGAAAGAAAAGGAGGAGGCTGTAGTCCATGTGCTTGGGTGAGATCTAATTTAATTTACACTTGAGCCATTGCATTCTGGGAGCCAGTGCTGGGAAGCTACTTAAGGCTACTCAACGCTAGCAGAAGCTTCATTTCCTTTAAGGAGGAGAAAGAAAAGGAGGAGGTTCTAGTCCATGTGCTTGGGTGAGATCTAATCTAATTTACACTTGAGCCATTGCATTCTGGGAGCCAGTGCTGGGAGGCTACTTAAGGCTACTCAAGGCTAGCAGAAGCTTCATTTCCTTTAAGGAGGAGAAAGAAAAGGAGGAGGTTCTAGTCCATGTGCTTGGGTGAGATCTAATCTAATTTACACTTGAGCCATTGCATTCTGGGAGCCAGTGCTGGGAGGCTACTTAAGGCTACTCAAGGCTAGCAGAAGCTTCATTTCCTTTAAGGAGGAGAAAGAAAAGGAGGAGGTTCTAGTCCATGTGCTTGGGTGAGATCTAATCTAATTTACACTTGAGCCATTGCATTCTGGGAGCCAGTGCTGGGAGGCTACTTAAGGCTACTCAAGGCTAGCAGAAGCTTCATTTCCTTTAAGGAGGAGAAAGAAAAGGAGGAGGTTCTAGTCCATGTGCTTGGGTGAGATCTAATTTAATTTACACTTGAGCCATTGCATTCTGGGAGCCAGGGCTGGGAGGCTACTTAAGGCTACTCAAGGCTAGCAGAAGCTTCATTTCCTTTAAGGAGGAGAAAGAAAGGGAGGAGGTTCTAGTCCATGTGCTTGGGTGAGATCTAATCTAATTTACACTTGAGCCATTGCATTCTGGGAGCCAGTGCTGGGAGGCTACTTAAGGCTACTCAAGGCTAGCAGAAGCTTCATTTCCTTTAAGGAGGAGAAAGAAAAGGAGGAGGCTGTAGTCCATGTGCTTGGGTGAGATCTAATTTAATTTACACTTGAGCCATTGCATTCTGGGAGCCAGTGCTGGGAGGCTACTTTGATTTTTTTTATCTAGTCAAGGAGTGGTTTAGAGAATAGAAGAGGAGCCGGCCTGAAGCATCAGAGGAAGTGAATCAGAGACTTCCCTTTGGAAGGAGCTTTTAGCCAGGAGCTCTCTACATAACTATAGGCCCCATGACTTGAACTCAGTGACAGAGCTTGGGAATAAAGGCCAAGTCTAGCAAGGGAAGCCCACAGTCTTGTTTCAGTGCTTCCTTAAGACTTCTCAGTATGGACACTGAAGGCCCTGCAGCAGTCACCCGCAACACCTGTGGGATGTTTGTCTTCTTGCCTACAGAGGTGGGGAACTACACCTGCCCCAAGTGCAAGTTGGTAGCCCTCTTGGAAGAGAAAGTACAGCAGCTAGAGGAGCAGATATCTGCACTCCAGCATCATAGAGAGCAGGAGAATCTCCTGAACAGATCAGACCAGAATGTCTTGGGTGGGAAACAGAGAGAGGAAGTTGTTGGGGTGGAGGCGGTCACTCCACATACAACAGAGGTAGATGCTTGGAGGAAGGTCACACACAGAAGTAAGGAAACCAGGGGACGTTCTGTGAGCGGCTTGCAGCTACAGAATCGCTTTGAATCTCTCTCTGTTGTCAGAGATGATGAGGAAAAGCAGCAGGGACAGACATCAGGGACAGAGCAGGAGAGCCTGAGAGTATCACGAAAAGGAACAGCCACTGCTAAGCCTCGGAGGAGGCGCGTGGTCATGGTGGGGGACTCCTTGCTGAGGGGTACAGAAGCAGTGGTTTGTGGGCCTGACAAGATGTCTTGGGAGGTGTGTTGTCTCCCTGGGGCAAAGATCCATCATGTGACGGAGAGGCTGACAAGACTTGTCAAGCCTACTGACCGTTATCCCCTTCTTTTGGTTCATGTGGGAACCAATGATACTGCAAGGCACAGCCTTCAGAATATCAAAAGGGATTATGAGGCTCTGGGAAGGAAGCTGAAAGAGATGGATGCACAGGTTGTCATCTCATCTCTACTCCCGGTAGAAGGGCATGGTCCAGGAAGGGAGAGGAAAATAGCAGAGGTGAATAACTGGCTCCGTAGATGGTGCCGCCAAGAACAGTTTGGATTCTTGGATCATGGGCTGCGGTTCCATGAGGAGGGACTTCTGGCAAGGGATGGACTGCATCTCACGCCAGTTGGCAAAAACGTTTTTGCCAACAGTCTGAAGAATCTGATCAGGAGGGCTTTAAACTGAGTTATGTGGGGGAGGGAAACATTATACTGGAAGGCAAAAGGGATGGAGAGAATAGTCCAAGTGGCATAGAGGGAACAAGGCAAACAGTGCAAGGACCCAACAGTAGGAGGCAAAAAAATGTGCAAAAGCAGCAAGTAAAGAGGACACATGGTCTTAAATGCCTCTCCACTAATGCACAGAGTATGGGAAATAAGCAGGATGAACTTGAACTCCTAGCACAACAAGGGAAATATGATATAATAGGCATCACTGAAACCTGGTGGGATGAGTCTCATGATTGGAATGTAGAAATAGAGGGGTATAACCTTTTTAAGAGAAACAGGCCAAACAGGAAAGGAGGAGGAATAGCGTTATATGTGAGGGATATTTACACCAGTGAAGAGATGCAGGAAGTCAATACTGGAAGCCAGGTGGAGAGCATCTGGATAAAAATTAAAGGAGAGGGAAATAACAGGGATGTTACTGTCGGAGTCTACTACAGACCCCTGACTCAGGCAGAGGAATTGGATGATGCCTTTCTAGAACAGATAAACACATACTCAGAAAGGAGAGATGTAGTAGTGATGGGGGACTTCAACTATCCTGATATTTGCTGGAAGTCAAACTCAGCCAAATCCTCAAAGTCTAGCAAATTCCTCACTTGCCTGGAAGACAATTTCATTGTCCAAAAGGTGGAAGAGGCAACAAGGGGATCAGCCATTTTAGATCTGATCTTAACCAACAGGGAAGACCTAGTTGATGGGGTGCAAGTGGTTGGATCCTTAGGTGGAAGTGACCATGTTCTCCTGGAGTTTGTAATACAGTGGAAGGGAGAAGCTAGGCATAGTCAGACACGCACTCTAGACTTTAGGAGAGCTAATTTCAAAAAAATTTAGAGAAATACTAGGAGTGATCCCATGGTCAGGAATACTAAAAGAAAAGGGAGTTCAAGACGGATGGGAGTTTCTCAAAAGGGAGATATTGAAGGCACAATTTCAAACAGTTCCAATGAGGAAGAAAAATGGAAGATGTCTCAAGAAGCCAGGATGGATGACTAAGGAACTTTCAAATGAGCTAAGTTTTAAACGGAACATGTATAAGAAATGGAAAAATGGAGAGAGGCGAGAGAGAGCGGCGAGCGAGAGAGAGCGGCGAGAGGGCGGGGGAGAGGCCTCCACGGCCAAACCCCCAGAGACACCACCCGACTCCACGCCGGGCGAGGCTTGAAAAGGCTAAGCCCCAACAACAACACTCGGCGGCGGTGAGAGAGAGCGGCGAGAGGGCGGGGGAGAGGCCTCCACGGCCAAACCCCCAGAGACACCACCCGACTCCACGCCGGGCGAGGCCTGAAAAGGCCAAGCCCCAACAACAACACTCGGCGGCGGCGAGAGAGAGCGGCGAGAGGGCGGGGGAGAGGCCTCCACGGCCAAACCCCCAGAGACACCACCCGACTCCACGCCGGGCAAGGCTTGAAAAGGCCAAGCCCCAACAACAACACTCGGCGGCGGCGAGAGAGAGCGGCGAGAGGGCGGGGGAGAGGCCTCCACGGCCAAACCCCCAGAGACACCACCCGACTCCACGCCGGGCGAGGCTTGAAAAGGCCAAGCCCCAACAACAACACTCGGCGGCGGCGAGAGAGAGCGGCGAGAGGGCGGGGGAGAGGCCTCCACGGCCAAACCCCCAGAGACACCACCCGACTCCACGCCGGGCGAGGCCTGAAAAGGCCAAGCCCCAACAACAACACTCCGCAGTGGCGTATGGCATAATTAACCAGCTATATTAACTGGACCAATTATAAGCAGCGCTCCCCACACACACCTTATCTGCCGCATCGCCAGGATTCTTCCTGATCGTGACGGAGGAGATAGGACAGGAGTGGTGTGGCATCCTACTCCGTCCTCCCTAAGGGCAGGCTGGGATTAATTCTCACGGAACTTTAACCCTGGGAAGGGATAAACTTCGGGGGCTTGTAGAAGGCTGTTAGGAATAGCCGGAAAGCAGCCACCTGCCCTTACAGGACACCTTGTTTGCTTCAAGGTAATTCCTCTACACGATTTAAACAACTATATGTTAAACAAAATAACTATTAATTAGAAAAACAGAGAAGTTTAATGACAGTAGGAGGCATTAGCTTAATCCTAATGTTAACATTGCAGTTTGTTAGCTTTTTCTTTCACGATTTTTGAACACAGGTGAACTTATAATCTGTCTTAAAAGCACTTTGGGAACATAGATATTTAAGGTATAGTAGGAGCAGTTAATACTCTGAGGAATGTTGTGAACATCTCTCCCTTTAAACAATCTCTTGTCGATATTAGAACATTAGAACAACTTTGTACAGTATAACAGTTCTTTAATATAGATAACAATATGGCAGCTGGGACAAGATTACAAGCCAATAAGGCATTATCACAAATTACAGCTAGAAGAGGCTCTTCTGACTCCGCAGTAAAACAACCAGACGCAATTCAAATGCTGGTGGAGGAAATGAGGAATTTCAAGCAAGAAATGAGACTCGAATTAAAAGAAAACAGACAAGAAATAAATGAAAATTTAAATAAGGGCTTTGAAAAAATGGAAAGAAAACTAGAACAAATCTCTAGAGATATGCATCAAATGAAAGAGGAAATTGAAATGTTAAAAGCAAAAACACAAAAATTGGAAAAAAGAACTAATACGGTAACAGAAGATCAAAAGAAAGACAGATCGAGTACTCTGATCCAGGAACTCCGTTATAGGGAAAAATGCTTAAAACTCAGAGGGCTATCAGAAAAACAAGATGAAAATCTATACTCTCGTGTGATACCGTATTTAGCTGAATTTATTGGACTATCAGAAACCGAACTAGACATAGAAACAGATAGACTTTTCAGGGTTAACTCACATATAGCAAAGGAAAAAAAACTACCGAGGGACATAGTAATTTGCCTAACCAGATCTAGAATAAGAGACCTAATCCTCCAACAAAGCTATCAAGAAAAATGTACAATAGAAGGAGAAAGAATCCAAATATTTAAAGACGTACCAATAGAAATTCTGAAAAAAAGACAAACTTACAGAACTTTAACTCAAACGCTTACAAGATGTAGAATAAACTATGCTTGGGATAGATTGGACGGTGTCACTTTCACTTACAAACAAAGGAGACATAAAATAAATACCAAAGAAAAGGCTCTAGAATTTGAAAAACGACTAAACAAAGAATTCACAAAAGATAAAGAAAGCATGGTGGAACAAGAGCCTTACAAAAAAGGTAAGAAAAAAGATGAAGCTAACAACAAAGATAAAAGAGAATCTTACAGAAAAGACACAACAAGCCCCTCTGATAAAGAATTTTCCAAAAAACAGATGGGAAAAAAGAAGCCAGACTATAGCCTATCAGATAGTGCGGGATTGGTGGATGAACTAAGCCTTTCGGAAGAAGACGATAATGCGGAAATGGAGGAAGACGCTATAGAATCTGATAAAGAAGAAGGAGAAATATTAACACTAGGAACAGTCTCCAAAGACCCCGGAATATTTGAAGGGGAAAACAGGGAAGAAGAATTAGAAAGAGCAACCTCAGGAAATAAAAAGACAAACCCAGAAGAAATAGAGAGACAATAGTTTAATACCCAAATTTAGAAAAGAGAAAAGGGGAAAAAAAAAAAAACCCAAGGTAGAGATGACTTTGAAACTCTGTTCATGGAACATCAAAGGCCTAAATTCTAAATATAAAAGAAATAGAATATTCCACTATTTGGAAAAGAAAAAATTTGAAATTATCTGTCTTCAAGAAACAAAAATTAAGAAAAATGATCAAAGATTTCTTCAAAACACAAAATTGGGCCAATTATTTACTTCTTGTAACGAAAAGAAAAAAAGAGGTGTGGCCTTGTACATTCATAACAAATACACGGCAAAAGAATGTTTTAAAGATAACGAGGGGCACTATATTGGGGTGAAGGTGAATTTGGAAGACACAAACATGCTATTAGTGGGGATTTACGCCCCAATAGAAAATAAAGCATCTTACTTCCAAAAATTACTACAAGAGATGGAAAGATACGAGATAGAGGACATTGTCCTGATGGGAGACTGGAACGGGGTAATAAAACCAAACAGAGACAGAACTTCATGTAAAAGAGGCAAACAAAATCATGGTAAATTACCAAGTACTTTTTTCAAGATGAAAGACACTTTAGCTTTAAAAGATGTTTGGGTAGAAAAATATGGAGGTGCATTGGGCAATACTTTCTACTCTACACAATACAAATCTGCCTCTCGTATTGACATGTTTCTGGTTACCCCACGTATAATGCCCAGAATTAAAAAAATGGATATTTTGCCTAGGACAGAATCCGATCATAACCCAATCATTATTGAATTACTTGTAAGGGAAAGACGGTTTAGTTGGAAGATCAATGATTCACTACTTCAAGACTTAGAATATGTAGAATTTTTTAAACAACAACTAAAATTATATTTTGTTGAAAACTCTACTAAAGACTGTGACATGAAAACAATCTGGGACGCGGGGAAGGCAGTGGCTCGCGGTCTCCTAATACAACGAGGTGCAGAAATCAAAAAGAGAAATACAGATAAGGTAATGAAGTTAGAGGAACAAATAAAACAGAGAGAACAAGAACTAAAAAACAACTCCGACAACGAAGCAATTGAAAAACAAATAAAACTACTGCAAAAACAACTAAAAGTAGAACTAACTTCACAGTTAGAAAAGAAACTAAAGGAGACGCGACTCACATATTTTGAGTCGGCTAACAAAACCGGGAAATGGCTAGCCTCCAGACTAAGAGCAATAAGAGAAAGGAAAGTTATAGACAAAATACAAACAAAAGACTCATTGTGTACTACGCAAGATCAGATAAAAAAGAAATTCCAAGATTATTTTGCCCAACTCTATATGGAATTACCAAGATCAGAGACAGACATTAAGATAATGAAAGAATATATTAAAGAATCCAATACCATACATATTTCTAAAGAAGACCAATTAATATTAAATGCTGATTTCTCAGATGAAGAAATATCCACCGCTATCCGCAATTTAAAGCTTGACAAATCTCCCGGACCTGACGGATTCAATGCCAATTACTATAAAAAATTAGAGGATGTTCTGAAAGTACCCCTTAAAAATACACTGAATGCCATTCTTAAAGACGGAATCCCCAAGTCTTGGGAATATGCAAATATTACTTTGATACAGAAAGAAGGTAAAGACAAATCTAAAATGGAAAATTTTCGACCAATATCACTCCTCAATTTAGATTACAAAATCTTTGTGGGAATTCTGTCTTCAAGACTAAAAAAAATATTAGGGAAACTAATACATGAGGACCAGGCAGGTTTCTTACCAGGGAGGTATGCAAAAACAAACATTCGAACAGTTCTGGACTTGATTGAATATTATGAAAAGTCAAATGACAAAAAATTTGCCCTGCTGTTAGTTGACGCAGAGAAAGCTTTTGATAACATCAAATGGGATTGTCTGCTGGAAACACTGAAAGTCATGGGGCTAGGAGATAAATTCATAGGCTGGGTGGAAAGTATATATAAAAATCAATACGCTCAGTTAATTATCAATGGGGAGAAAACACAACCATTTAAGATACAAAAAGGGACTAGGCAAGGGTGTCCTCTTTCGCCACTCCTTTTTATCGCGGTGCTAGAACTTTTGAATAATCGCATAAGGAAGGAGAACTGTGGGCCTCTGATTAAGAACAAAACATACAATTTAAAGGCATATGCTGATGACTTAGCAATATTCCTAGAAGATCCAATAATTAATATCAGCAGAATCATGGACACTCTCAAAATATTTGAATCAATAGCAGGATTTAAACTGAACAAAGACAAAACAGTATTTATCACAAAGAATTTATCTCAATTGGACAAGAGTAAACTTCAAGAGTCAACTAACTGTAAGATTGTTAAAAAAGCGAAATATCTTGGCATCTGGATGTCCAATAAGAACACTGAACTGTACGATAACAATTATAAACCAACCTGGAAAAAAAATAACACAAGAGTTACATAAATGGACAAAGCTTAAATTATCCTTCTTGGGTAGAGTTGCAACTCTCAAAATGACTATCCTCCCTAAACTAAATTTTCTCTTTTCCAATCTCCCAATTATATACAATAACAAACCTTTTAAAAAATGGGAAAAAGAACTGCAGAAATTCATTTGGGAAGGGAAGAAACCAAGAGTTAGGTGGAAAACTCTTCAGGACACCAGAGCAAACGGTGGCTGCAATCTACCAGACTTATGGCTATACTATCAAGCTAACACACTAAACTGGCTGGCAGATTGGGTTAAGCTGGAAAACATTAAATTGTTAAATCTGGAGGGGTTTAATCTTCGTTTTGGCTGGCATGGATATCTCTGGTACGATAAAATAAGAATACACAAAGAATTCAACCATCACTTTATCCGGAGAGCAATTCTGTACGTTTGGGAGAAAGTTAAAGCTAAATTTTATGTTAAGTTACCAGGGTGGGTATCACCCCAAGAAGCCTTATTTGGAAGGACAAAATTTCAAAAAGACTGGATCAGATATAGAGACATATTAATCAGCCAAGCACATAATCAATTTCTAATAAAACCAATAAAAGAAATACAAGCGTTCAAACAAGAACATCACTGGCTGGTATACAAACAACTAACAGATAGATTTAAAATTGACTATAGAAATCTTTCTTTTGAGACAAAAAGAAATGATTTAGATATGATACTGGAGGGTAATGAATCAAAACCAGTCTCCAAACTGTACAAACTCCTTCAAGCCAGAGAACACGAACAAGACATAATTAAAAACACGATGATTCAATGGGCCAGGGATGTTGGCAGAACAATTAACCTTAACAGTTGGGAATTATCTAGAGAAAAGACCTTTAAATTCACGAAATGTCAAAGCATTCGAGAAAATTACATAAAAATGGCCTACAGGTGGCACCTAACTCCTTCCAAGCTTGCAAAAATAAATAAAAAAGCAGAAAATAGGTGCTGGAAATGTAAAAAATCAATTGGAGACTGGTTCCATATGTGGTGGACATGTCCCAAAATGCAAAAATTTTGGGAAAAGATCCATCGGAAAATCAATTTGATACTGGGACTAAATTTTAAAATGTGGCCCGAACTCTACCTTTTGAACATAACAAATACAACTTTAGATAATGAAGCGAAAAAACACACAAAGACCATTTTATATATGATTTCCACCGCCAGAATACTAGCGGCAAAAAAATGGAAAACGGAAGAGATACCCTCTATAGATGATTGGCTATTAAAAACATTGGACAATATGGAAATGGACATTTTATCGATGAAATTACAAGGGAAAACATTTGATATCCACAACTCAGATTGGAACACAATCAAAACCTTTTGCCAGGATAGATGGCGTTGTACATAACAGGTTGCTATCGAGGAATCATTAACTCCCCATTGGTTGCTTTAAGAATGCAGGAATAAATGTTGGTCTGCAATGATTAAGGATTTTCTTTTGTTAGGTACGGTTATAAGCGATGCCCTATTTAGCTAATAATGCTTCTAGTGAGAAAAGAGATCTACGGGAAGATATTGTTTTTTGTTTATTTGTTCAATTTCAGTGCAAAGACTTGATTGTATAAATGTGTTATTAAGAATCAATACAAGGACGCAAATAATTTCACATGAGATTAATCATAAAGCATATAAGCAATTTCACTGATATAAGAAAGGAAATATGATTTATGGAAAGTATATGACGTGAACTTACTGTGATTTTCTTGTGTATAAAAATAAAAAAGAAAAAAAAAAGAAAAATGGAGAAATCTCCAAAGAGGAATTCAAACAAATAGCCAGCACATGTAGGGGTAAAGTCAGAAAAGCTAAAGCGCAGAATGAACTCAGGCTTGCTAGAGAGGTTAAGAACAATAAAAAGGGCTTTTTGGATATGTCCGCAGCAAAAGGAAGAAGAAGGAAACAGTGGGGCCACTGCGTGCAGAAGATGGCAAAATGCTAACAGGGGACAGAGAAAAGGCAGAATTACTCAACACCTTCTTTGCTTCAGTCTTCTCAGAAAAGGCAAGGGTGCTCAACCTAAGGATAACGGAGACAGAATAGAGGAAATTCAGCACAGAATAAGTAAAGAGGTAGTACAGGAATACCTGGTTAACCTAAATGAATATAAATCTCCAGGATCAGAGCCATTGGCAATAATCTTTGAGAACTCCTGGAGAACAGGAGAAGTCCCAGCAGACTGGAGGAGGGCAAACGTTGTCCCCATCTTCAAAAAGGGAAAAAAAGAGGATCCCAACAATTATCGTCCAGTTAGTCTGACATCAATTCCAGGAAAGGTTCTAGAGCAGATCATTAAGCAGAGAGTCTGTGAACACTTAGAGGCCAATGCCATAATCACAAAAAGCCAACATGGGTTTCAGAGAAACAAGTCATGCCAAACGAACCTGATCTCTTTTTTTGATAAAATTACCAGCTTGGTAGATGAAGGGAATGCTGTGGATATAGTATACCTCGATTTCAGTAAGGCCTTTGACAAGGTTCCCCATGACATTCTTGCAAACAAGCTTGCAAAATGTGGGATAGACAAGTTAACTGTTACATGGATTTGCAATTGGTTGACTGGCCGAACTCAAAGGGTGCTCAACAATGGCTCCTTTTCATCCTGGAGAGAAGTGACCAGTGGGGTCCCACAGGGTTCTGTCCTGGGCCCAGTGCTATTCAACATCTTTATTAATGACTTTGATGAAAGAATTGGGGGCATACTTATCAAATTTGCAGATGACACTAAACTGGGAGGAGTAGCTAATACCCCAGAGGACAGGATCAAAATTCAAAATGACCTGAATAGACTAGAAAGCTGGGCCAGTGCTAACAAAATGAAATTCAATGCGGAGAAATGTAAGGTTCTGCACTTAGGGCGGAAAAATGAAATGCACAGATATAGGATGGGGGACACCTGGCTGAATGAGACCACATGTGAAAGGGATCTAGGAGTCCAAGTAGACCATAAGCTGAACATGAGTCAACAGTGTGATGCGGCAGCTAAAAAAGCCAATGCAATTTTAGGCTGCATCAATAGAAGTATAGTTTCTAGATCAAGGGAAGTTATAGTGCCACTCTATTCTGCTTTGGTCAGGCCCCACCTGGAATACTGTGTCCAGTTCTGGGCACCACAATTCAAAAAAGATGTGGAGAAACTGGAGCATGTCCAAAGGAGGGCAACTAAGATGGTGAAGGGTCTGGAAACCTTGCCCTATGAAGAACGCCTTAGGGAGCTGGGGATGTTTAGCCTGGAGAAGAGAAGGTTAAGAGGTGATATGATAGCCCTGTTTAAATATTTGAAGGGATGTCATATTGAGGAGGGAGCAAGCTTGTTTTCTGCTGCTGCAGAGACTAGAACGCGGAACAATGGATGCAAACTGCAGGAAAAGAGATTCCACCTCAACATTAGGAGGAACTTCCTGACAGTAAGGGCTGTTCGACAGTGGAACACACTCCCTCGGAGTGTAGTGGAGTCTCCTTCCTTAGGGGTCTTTAAGCAGAGGCTGGATGGCCATCTGTCAGGGATGCTTTGACTTGGAGTTCCTGCATGGCAGGGGGTTGGACTGGATGGCCCTTGTGGTCTCTTCCAACTCTATGATTCTATGATTCTATGATTCTATCTGCCCCCATACTAGGATCTTAAAAGGGAGTGGGGTGGGGAGATGACATCTAACTATGTATTTAAATAACACATACTTTTGCCGTGTTAAGATGGCTTCAGAGATTGTACTATAGTGATATCCATGTTGTTACTATCTTCTGTCATGGAAAGGATCTGAGCTCTATCTTTTCACAGCATAAAGGAGTGTCAGAGAAGCTGTATGATGTAGCTAAGACTCATATCTGACCTACAAGTCTACCAATCCATCCCAGCTGCAAAAGAGCAAACTCATGTGAATATAAGAACAACTAGTTTCTGGAACCTACTGCGATGGTGACACACAGTAACGGTAATTTTTCCTCTTGTGGCAGCACCATGGATCTTTGTTCTCCTACTGCTGCCACCTATTTGTGACAATGCCACACCATTCACTTTACTGTTTTCCACAGATGGCAATCCAATGGGATTTTGTTCTCCCACCACTGCCACCAATTTGTGACAAGCAACTGTACTTTCAAAAACCTTTTCCTTATTAATTTGTGACACTACCATCTATGTGTGACGGTCACTTAATTTTTTTGTGTACACCAACTTATATGTGAAACTAATTTCCTATTTGTAAATGTGAGTAGCATGGTTATTTATTCAAGTCCCAGACCTGTATGTGAACAATAATAAAATTTTATTTGAAAGATGGTTTGAACAATCTTTCCCTTGTTGAAATGTTTTATGCACTTGTTACTTCAAGGTCTTACTTTCTTGGTTCCACTTTGTTATAGTTACAGTTTACTTCACAACACTCTCCCCAGAGAACAGTAGTTACTTTGACCTAGGACCCACACAGGCCTTATATTAGGTTCATGCCCATATATTTTTTTTGTAGATGGTTATCATCTTTCTCTGGGACGAACTTGGAGGTTTCCACATCCAACTTCACTGAAGGAGGCTTTGCCAAATGCATATATTGTATGTTTCATAATCCATCAAACACAAGCAAAGTTCTCTAGTCAACAGAGAAGAAGGAAGGAAGTTGATGGAAGGGGAATTCCAGTTTATTACAGATACGAATCAATATTATGTGTGTAGAAAGATCAAGCCAAACTCTATAGAAGAAAAAATAAGTAATTACAAGTGCAAACAGCACATTAGCCCAGAAGTACACCACTGACTAGTGGTTCAAAATGTACACACCTACACTATATTTTCTCTCAGATCAACATAGCCAAACACAAAATATATAGTACAGTTGAATCTCTGTATCCACAGACTCTTTATCCACAGATTCAAGCATCCATGGCTTGAAAAGGTGTTTTTTTTTAAAAGGATAAATTCCAAATAGCAAACCTTAATTTTGCTGTTTTATATAAGGGACACCATTTTACCATGCCATTGTAGTTAATGGGACACAAGCATCTGCTGATTTTGGTGTCCACAGGGGGTCCTGGAACCAAACCACAGTGGATAACATGGGGTTACTGAATATTTAAACTTCTTTCCAACTTGGAATGTAGCCCAAACCCTGGAAGCAGAACAGAAGCCTCCTGTTCAAAATGGTGTCAGGCTCTACAGCCCTGCCCATAATCCTAGATAACTGAGAGTACTGAAGTAGAGGTACTGTACCAATGTTTTGACTCAGGATAATGTAATTTTGCTGTTGTTATGGAAAAATAGATTGGGGGCCAGCATTCTGTTGGTGGCATACACATGTGTACGTATAGTTTACATACATGTATATTTCTTTTGGGATAAAGTACAGGTCGGACTGTCAGATTAAATCTGGGATGCTCTCCTGAAACATAAATCCTTAACAGATGTTGGCACAAAATGAGGTACCATAAAGCTCCATCAAGTGAGGTGAAAGTACCCGTCCTCCCTTACTTTCCAATCCTCAACCTTCAGTCACAGCCATTTTCTCCCAACACACCTATTCCCTTACTGGTATTGAGTGGGAGAAGGGTGCGTAGAGGTAATAGCCATGTTGTTAGGGAATGGCTGTGTATGAAAGGTGAGGGGTTAGTGCGAAAGAGGACAAACCTTCATCATTTTGTATAGGGATGAATGTGCTGTTTCCCATTCACAGCTACACTAAATTGCTAGATTTCACAGCTCTTTTCTATGGGCATTAATTTGTTCTTCATCAAGAAATGCCAATTTAAAAAACACAAAGTGAATCAAGAAGTTTGTTTTCCATATCTGTGTGTCATTCTACCTTTATTTCTAAGGCTAGCCCAATCATGGCCACAATTTATATACTGTTGGCTAAAACTACTGAAAGGTGAAAGCAGACTTTTCCCACAAAATGACAACACATTTTGCCTTATGGCAATGGTTCTAGCATCTGTAAATAGTTGTTTTAAAAACAAGCAACCCTAAAGTCTGCTGGGGGCATCTCATCCTTCCCAACTAAGACTACAGGCTGCTGGTGTTCTACTAACTTCTTCATCTTTAATACAAAAATTAAAATGAAATCCCAGAGAAAGTATTTACAGAAATGTCAGAGCTTTATTTTAGAATGGAAAGGCATACAACAAGCTAGGTTAAAAAGGTTACAATGTATTTAAATACAACACCGATGCTCTGTGATGTTTCTGAACAGCAGATGGTGTTTTGTTATGGTAAAGCGATTCAACTACATTTTTGCACAGGGCTATATGATCCATCTCTTGCTCTGTTGCACCATTCACATCCAGCATAGAGATCTGGAAGATACCAACTTGGGTGAAGGTGGGCTACATGAGTGCTCACCTGATGATAACCATGCTACTAAGCTTTGCACAGTTGTGGGTTGTATATATGAAAAAACAAAATGCCACTGCAGAAATTGTATTTGCTGCAACTTAGTTTCTCTAGATTCATGTCCTCTACATCTAACAGTGTCTTTATTTTAAATGATTGATGACACTTCTTCTTGCTTCTCATTAATCTATACATACATTTTTTGTTTACAGAGAGAGGTAGTTTTTAAAATTTTAATTAACTCTTCTGAGGTTTATTACTATTAACTATCTGAAACAGTCTCTAGGCTTCAGGTGGCTGCTGGGACTCATAAAGGTTAATGCCGACATTGGTGGAATTATGACAAGACGTGAACATTGAAACACAATTTTCATTCAGCTATCCTTTGGGACAGTTAGTTACTCCCTGGTTTCCCTGCAGTGGTAAATATTCCCAGCTAGGATCAGAAACCCATATGTCTTCTCCCCATAGTCACAACCAGGCCTCTAGTCTATTTTTAAAAGAAAAGTTTTGGTTTCAATAAGATACTTCCAAGCCAGTTTAAACATATCAAGTCCAGCAATTTTCTCTTTTCTTAGGTTAATTGTTCTGGTGCACTGAAGAGGCTTAAGAGCAATCCTAAGAACATAGGACCAGTCCAGTATAAGATCTCCAGAACTGACCCCCGTTCAGTTCAAAGGTACCCAAGGGAAAGGGGTATTAGAATACATCCATAAATGCCATGTTCTTTAAAAGCCCACCAACCCCACATTTTCAAGAATCAATAAATATTTCACCAGTGATTTACAAACTCTAGGCCAAACATTTTATTTTATTTTATTTAAGCTGCGAGCTATGTCTGTTGAACTTAGCTGCTACTGGAGATGGTGTCTTGTCTTCTATGCAAAGATGATATGTGATGTTTCATCTTAGTTTTCCTATTCTCAATTATTTTCTTGGAGGACATCAGGATGTGGAAATTACTTTGATATACATCTCTGGTTATTTGAGTTGCACCTATAGGATTGTGCCATCAGAAGAGCTTCTCTTCAGTTCTTTTGTTTAATGCATTTCTTTAAATTGTGTGTGGTCAAAGTGTGTCCTTTGACCCAGATAATTTTATATTGCAACTCACATCAGCCTTAGCAAACATAAACAACATCCAACAAATGGAGAGCCACATCCTGTTCATTGCTGCATTAGAAATGTCTGTTAATAGGAATTTACAGATGATTCTGATGATGAAAAATGGTCAGACTGGACAACTGTTTCTTTTTTTTAATCTTTATAATATATGAAGTAATGATAGTACATAAAATATTACATACAATTGTTAAGGCAGTTGTTAGGTCAAGGGAATCAGAATATTTGGAAACAGCATTATATGCATCAATACTTCAGAAGCACTTATGTCATCAATTTTGTTCTTGTCTTTTTCCAGATTGAGGAATCCAGGCAATCACAGCATTGCTCTTTCACACCCTGAGCCTAGACAGAAGCTTACTCCATTAGAGCCTGGAACACTAACCAGAAATGGGGGGAAAGTGCCACAAAGAGGAAATAGTATCATGGCAGTATTTTTTAAATGAAAACCCACCCGAACCTGTTTTGGTATTAATCCTGCTTTACTCCAATTTGTTGTTTGGATTAGTGCCAATTTAGATTTGGCACAACCTCCCATACCCTAAATTGTTGGGATTAGCAGGTGTTTTGGATTAGTACCTCTGAGGCCTAAGACTCCCTTCTTCTGTAAATTCTCCTTCAGCAACTAGAATACTGCTGAGAATAATATAATCACTTTGAAACTACAAACATACAATGTGCTGAATTATCACTCAGACCTGGTAGAAACATGTTGCTGTTCCCTTTTCCCTTTCCCTGTGCAGTTCGTTGAATAAGACGACATTTTACTGTCAGAGAACTAATCAATGGGAATGTGTGTGTGGAATATGCCACTGCCTGGCATATCTCCTAAATGTTTTAACAGGATGAGAAAGTTAGATCCCACATTTGAATTAATTTATGTTGGAGCAAAACCCTAGCACAACCAGTGGCTTCATTACTGTGGACCAGTGACTCCATCCTCAGCTTTCATGGCTACTCCCTTTACAGCTCCTCCAGGTGTTAAAACCTCCTCCAGGTATTACAGAAGGTAGCCAGGTGTTGAATCCTATTCTCTACATAGGTTCATCATCTGGAGAGGCTGCAAAGGAAGCTGGCATTAAAACTCAGGGTGGGGTTACCACCCCATAATACCAGGGGCACCAATCAGGCCTGTGACAAAGTAATCACATTTGTTGATACTGGTTCTGAAGGACAACCAAGGACATCTTCTTCTGGTAGACTGTATGATTCTATGAGTGTGTTTCAAAAAATAACTGTACTGAGCATACATTTCTCTAGATTTGATATGAAGATACAATGAAGGCAAACCGTTTGCTCCTTCACTTGTTCTTGTGGTTTTGTGTGTGTGAGTGTGACATTTCAGTTTGTATGTCTTTTTCCTACTACATCTTTCCGTCTTCCTTTGATCAAGAGATTCATCAGTGTTAATGAGCAAAGACTTTAGTGTCTATTGATCTCCATAAAGCATTTTTCACATCTTTGTTCCTCAGGCTGTAGATGAGGGGATTTAACACAGGGACAATGATAGTATAAAAGACAGAAATGTATTTGTCTGATGTAGGGGAATACCAGGAGCTGGGGCGGGAATAGATGAAGAGGAGAGTGCCCTCATAGATGATGACAGAGGTCAAGTGGGAGGCACAGGTGGAAAATGTCTTCCTTCTTGCTGCTGCAGAGTGCATCTTCAGGACAGAGGAGACAATGAGAACATAGGAGATGACAATGATAATGGAGGACATGATTTCTACTGAGCTCCCATAAGTATAGAGCAAGAGCTCATTAAGAGATGTGTCTGAACATGAGAGCTTTAGGAGCAATGGAAGATCACAGAAGAAGTGGTTGATGACATTCGGCCCACAGAAAGATAGCCTGAAGGCAAAGCAAGTGTGGACCAGGGCACTCAGTGTACCACCAAGGTAAGAGAGCATAACTAATGTGAAACAGACCCTCTGGGACATGACAGAGGTATAAAGTAGTGGGTTACAGATAGCTACATACCGATCATATGCCATAGTAGCAAGGATGAAAGACTCTGTGTCAGCAAAAGTACAGAAGAAAAAAAACTGCAGCCCACATCCAGCGTAGGAGATGCCCTTTTTCATTGCCAAGAAATTGACAAGCATCTTTGGGACAATAACAGTGCAATAGAAGAGATCAACTAATGACAGATTGCTAAGGAAAAAATACATAGGGGTGTGGAGCTGGGGGCTGGTTCTGATTAGAACCATCAGCCCAATATTACCCAGCAGAACCATGCTGTAGAGTAGCAGGAATACCATAAATAAAACAATCTGAAGTGCTGGGCCCGTGACAAACCCCAAAAGAACAAAATGAGTCACAATGGTTTTATTGCCATCTGGCATCCCTTCCCAATGTCCCATTTACCAAAGAGAGGCAGAAACAGGGCTGTAGAGTTCAGTGTGCTTTGCAAAAGAAAGTGGATAGGCTTCTTAATGAACAGAGCAGAGAATAATTTGATAGAAAGTATTTATATACAGGTGAGACCTCGATATCTACTGGGGTTGGTTCCAGGACCTCTTGTGGATACCAAAATCCGTGGATGCTCAAGTCCCATAATATGTAATAGCATAGTATAATGGAGTCCTGTATATAAAATGGCAAAATCAAGACTGGCTTATTGGAACCGTGGTTGGTTGACTTTGTAGAGGCAGAATCCGTAGATATGGAGGGCCGACTGTATTGACAGGGGAAAAAAAAAGATCAACAGTGATGACAGGGAAGTAATAGCAGGTTCAAATCAGAAACAAGTACTTTTAGGATGCCGAGTGAGCAAATTATTAGGCAATAAAAATCAGTAACTGAAATCATATCTACCAGCCAGGATCAGGAAATGATATAGGCAAACCATCGCTTCTATACTTTCCTCTCATCCATTAGTGGCTGGTGGCTTCCATGTTAATGCATCAGTGAATCTGTACTGGCTTTTAGTTCAAAACTTTTTGGGAGCTATCCAAGATGATGAACTGATTTTGAGAGGTGGGTTAAACATTTTCAATTTTCCCCTTAAATTTCAGATTTACTCCAAAACCTGGAGTAGATTCACTGTCTTATGGGTACAGAGGCCATCAGGCACCCTTGCTCCACTGACTTGGAAACCATTTTTAACTGAGTTCATTTTTGAATTGTTCACATATGAAATCACTCACCACTCTTCTGCCCCTGGTCCTCATTCTGAGGACAGTGTCTGAAACAGGACTCTTTCAAACGGGGAGGAATTTCTCCCAACTCCGAATGGAGCCAATGCGGATTTATGTAAATTCACTTGTTTAGCGAATTTACATAAACCCCTGCTCCGTTCGGAATTACTTCCCATTACTCGAAAATAACCCCCTCCTGCCCGAATTTGCATGCGAAGCTTTAATTCGCAATAACGTAAAACCCATGATTGCATTCGAATTGGCTTCCCTCTCGCCCGAATTTACGTGCAAAGAGTTAATTCGCAATAACGTAAAACCCATTATTGCATTTGAATTGACCTTAAATTATACTTCCAATTTAGCCTTGTATGAAAGAGTCATCTGTCTGTATGGACTCTGCCTCCTTTCCAACCTCTGTTCAACACAGTGAATTCTTTAAAGCTCTAAGTGGAATAGTTAATGTTATTCAGCACAAATACCATTCCTTTCTCCAGCTATAATTTTCTTGCCTCTATTTGATACAAGAATTAATTAAAGCATAATTAAGAATAGGAGACTTCCATGAGCTTCCTTTTGATGTGTTTAGTGGGACTTACTTCACTGCGATTTTACTGAACTGACCAGACAGATAAAGAGCTTCTATGTATTTGCTCACATTCTGTGAGCTGCCATCCTGTGCATAGTTACTAGAAATAGAGGATTACTTACAAGTAAAAATATACAAGTTTGTAAACACAACTGATAATCAGTGACATACAAAACTGATCTGTGGGGAAAAATATTTTTTCTATGGAACATAGCAGTGGTTAGAAGCCTAATTGAAGGACAACAATATTATTGGCCAGATTTGTGGCTTTCCTTATGAGGTGCTGGGAGGGAATCGAGAAAAAGGGAACTACAGTGGTCAAGAAGAGTCCTGCTTTTCATTATTTAATTTTCTTCCTTGTGGTTTTCACCCTTCTCTGACTTTCAGTGCTTCAATTAAAGTGAAAGGGAAGATATTTCTCTTGTAGTGTCTTCTCTTTCAGCCCCTTCCCACAAGATTAAGAAGAGCAGGCAATTGGGAATTATGTAGAATGAGAAAGAGATCAGTTGTAGGGATTTTCTACCTTAGATCTATACCCCCAATTCGCCCTAGGCTGGCTGCATGGTGTTTACACTACACAATCCCGAAACCCCAAATTGGATGTGTAATGTTTACACACTGCCTGGACCCAATTTGGGATCTTCACCCTTTTTCCACATTAAAAAACAAAACAAAAACATTTGCTCTAGATTTTCCAGAGAACCCAGAGCAAAGCATGGTGATGAGAGGTGATGAGGACAGCTGCTAGTCTCTCTGTAGTCTCTGCTGAGTTGCTGTACAGATGCAAGTTGTGATGACCACAGCCACCTGTCATCTTCAGTGGGTAGGGTAGGGGGCAAATTCAGGGGTAATGCTGGAGCTAGAACACTCCCGGGGCAGCCTGGAGTATTCTGGTAAGTGCAGACAAGCCTATAGAAAGATAATACACAGACAGCACCCATGACATTGACAACAATAATCTCAAAAATCCCAAGAAAAGAAATGACCACTCCTGTTGGACAATGATCTAGTGTTTTCTACAGGAACTGGCAGAGCAGTGATGGCCAATAGTTTCCATATCACAGATGCAGTGAATCTACATTGTGGTTTCACCTGAACATTAAAGAACCCATGGAAGGTGCTAAACCTACCATCACCAAACAGGCCCACTACCTAGGATGGCTGCATTAAAATTTAGAATAAAACTCAGAGCAGATTCACTACCCCACTGACCTGGAAAACACCAGCTCCCACTGTGGTAAATCCTGAAGCTCAGGAGGAGGCTGGGCCTCAAGATTCTCAAAAGATGAGGAGAACTCTGCAGCACAGACTGCCTCCTTGTTCTTGAGCATGCTTATGTATCAGGAAAGAACAGCAATGTTGAGATGTACTCAGCTGTAACAGAAGACTCTTTGGTAGTAAAAGACTCCCTGTGAGGAGAATTTCCTACAAGAAACGTCTAAAAGACTGCAGTTGGACTTCAGTTCCAGTAGTTCCTACATAAAAATCATCAACCACAGGTTATAGAAACTGCTGAGAGTAAATTATTACTTGAATGGCTGTTTACTTTCTTGGAATACTGCCTTTTTATATCTGATACTAAACTGTTATTGGATTTTGACTTTTGATCCTTTGCACTTAACTTTTCCTATTCTCTTATAGGACTTCATTTGATGTGACTGATACTGCCAAAGCTAC
This sequence comes from Urosaurus nigricauda, assembly GCA_034509955.1. Lineage (NCBI taxonomy): Eukaryota > Metazoa > Chordata > Lepidosauria > Squamata > Phrynosomatidae > Urosaurus > Urosaurus nigricauda. Next base: position 124,025,723 of record JAOEGL010000001.1, on the reverse strand, counting down.
ATTATTTCCCATACCTTGTCTTTGGATTCTCAAAGCCTGTCTGCTGTCTCTGTGATGGTTAGTGGGGCTAACTTTGGACTGCTTGACCTTGCTACTTGGACTTGCTTGCCAGAAACCAGAGCAAAACCATTCTGAGAATGAAGCAATGGGAAGAAAACTTTTAGAAAATTGGAGGGCAGACTGATAACAGGAGATAAGAATATTCCTTTCTATTTCACTTTATAGAACTATTAAGCTTCTCTTCTCCAAATGTCCACGTTTGCTTAATGGCTGTTGCCATAATTTCAGTGTATATACACCATGTAGCAAATAGACTGTAAAGACTCAGTTAATATTTGGGTGGCAAATAAGTTGTTTTTTTACAAAGGGGCTTCATTTTAGCTCATTCAGCTGAAACATATTGTAGAAAACATAAAAGAAAGAAGGAAAGAAAAAAGAAATCTTATTCAACATACCTTTGGCTTACATTCCTTCTCAGAATTCGCAAATTGCCACTATCAAGAGATAATGGTATATATGTGCCTTTCTAGCCCTTGGGATGTAACCTCTTGTGGATGTGATAACACAACACCTCAAGAGCACTGTTTGCATGATAATTCAGCTAGGGACAGTTTTGCATTTTCCACATTTATTTTAATGATATATTAAATGAAGCTCTTTCTGTGAACCACTGTGTATTTAATCTGAGTTGTTTTGGGGCCACTGTTAAAGGCAAACTCTCCAAGGTTGGAAATCTGCTTCAGGTCACAGACTAAACTTGGCGTTCCAATCTTAATGCAGCAATCTGTGGTCTGAAATTGTTGTTTGATTTAAGGTATTGTGCCATGCTTATGCTCAACTATCAGTGTAGTCAAGCTCTCTATCTTCCAATGAAGCAGGCTGGACAATGAAGCAGGCTTCCACTATTAGCTGGGGAGGCTTAACAAACTATAGCCACTGTGGACTCTTTCAAACGGGAGGAATTTCTCCCAATTCCGAATGGAGCCAATGCGGATTCATGTAAATTCGCTTGTTTAGCGAATTTACCTGAACCCCTGCTCCGTTCGGAAGGCATTCGGAATCACTTCCCATTACCCGAAAATAACCCCCCTTGCCCGAAATCGCGTGAGAAGCTTAAATTTGCAATAACGTGAAACCCATGATTGCATTCGGAGTGACTTCTCTTTTGTCCGAATTTGCGTGAGAAGAATTAATTTGCAATAACATGAAACCCCAGGATTGCGTTTGGATTGCCCTTGGATTATACTTCCAATTTCCCACGTCTGAAAGAGTCCTGTGAAGATGCACTCAGTACTTGCACAGAAGACAAAGAAATACTTCTGCACAGCACAATCTGTGTAGGAAATTGTTCTCTCTTCCACTAAAAAGTTCTCTAGTATCTAAGGGGAAATGGCTGAGGAATATTTAAAATCTAAAATGGACAAATGGCTAAGGAATAAATACATGAGGTTCTGGAATTGAGGGTCAATTTGGATTAACATGATCATCTTAAGATTTCCTGCCAGGGCAACCAAATACATCATTAATACCACAACAAAGTGCACCAGCTTCATTTGGGGGCTATCCAAAAGAATTTGGGGGCTATCCAAGAGGACAAACTCAGACACTTTTGGGTGGTTTCCCTCTTTGATACTTTCCCCTATAGTATCACTGATCTGCTGAACTATTAGAATTAAATATGCTGATGAAATTTCACCTGTAACTTTTGGGGGGGGGGGGGAGATACATTAGTAAGGAACAATGTTTTCAGTCCCAAGCCCTCAGAGTGGAATTTTAAACATATTTATGCTATTTGCCATCAAGTCAGCTTTGAGTTGCCTTATGGTAACTCTATGACCTTCAAGACGCACTATTATTAGCAGCCTTGCTCAGGTTATGTAAACTCAGGGCCATGGCTTCTTTGATTGAATGGGCTCTTCCTCTTTTCCTACTGCCTTCCATTTTCCCCAGCATTATCATCATTTTCAATGTGTTATGTCATCTCATTAATTACATTACAAGTATATTAAATAAAATTAAGCTTATAGTAAGTCAGAAATAAATTACATCCTCTTACATGTTATAGGAAGATCTCTCCATCACTGGTGCAGAAATAAATTGCACCATTACTATTAACATAGGGGCTGTACAAACAGCCTCTAAGGGCTGGCATGCAGCCGCCCCTTCTTCAGCTGGATCGGGGCTGTGGCAACCTCATGCCGTGGCCCTGATCTGCCTTCATGCTGTGGCCTTGATCCAGCCAAAAAGCAGTTCCTTTTTGCACCCTCCAAAGGGTGCCATAGACATGGCAGTGTGGCTGTATGGTTCCCCTTTGGTGCTGCATCATCTAGCTGCAGCGCTGGAGGCACACCATGATGCCGTGTGCTGTCTGGAATGGTGTGCAGCATCATGACACCCTGGGGGTGGAGTCAGGGCATCCAGCATCAGGAGGCTGCACCCTGACTCTGCCCACAGGCTGGCACTAAGTGCTGGTCTGTACAGGGCCATGGTTAATAAATAGATCCCAGAAGACACCCCAGAAGACAGGATAAAAATTTAAAATGACCTGAATAAACTGGAAAGCTGGGCCAAAGCTAACAAAATGATATTCAACACAGTGAAATGTAAGGTACTTCACTTAGGGCAAAAAACTTAAATGCATAGATATAGGATGGGGGACACCTGGCTTAATGAGACCATATGTGAAAGGGATCTAGGAGTCGAAGTAGACCACAAGTTGAACATAAGTCAACAGTGTGATGCAGCAGCTCAAAAGGCCAATGCACTTTTAGACTGCTTGAATAGAAGTATAGTGTTTAGATCAAGGGAAGTAATAGTGCCAATACATTCTGCTTTGGTCAGGTCCCACCTGGAATACTGTGTCCATTTTCTGGGCACCACAATTCAAAAAGGATGTTGAGAAACTGGAGTGTGTCCAAAGGAGGGTGACTAAAATGGTGAAGGGTCTAGAAACCATGCCCTATGAGGAATGACTTAGTTAGCTGGGGATGTTTATCCTGAAGAAGAGAAGGTTAAGAGGTGACATGATAGCCCTGTTTAAATATTTGAAGGGATGTCATATCAAGGAGCAAGAAAGCTTGTTTTCTGCTGCTCCAGAGAACAGGACCCAGAACAATGGATGCAAGCTCCAGGAAAAGAGATTCCACCTAAACATTAGGAGGAACTTCCTGACAGTAATACCTGTTTGACAGTATCTTCTTTGGAGGTCTTTAAACAGAGGCTGTATGGCCATCTATCGGGGATGCTTTGATTGGGAGTTCCTGTGTGGCAGGGGGTTGGACTGGATGGCCCTTGTGATCTCTTCCAAATCTACGATTCTATGATCCTATGATTCTATGAGATACCTGCAAAAGATATTTTGAAAGGAAAAGAAGAGTTGTGGATCTGTGTGTTCTTACCTCACAATCCTGAACTATTTGTTTTCCCCATCATTGCTAGACATCATACTCTAATCTTTCACTTTGTTAGAGATAACTTATTACAATTTTTCATAAATGGAATTTTAGTTTTACTGCTAAAATGACCAGATTTTAAATGTAGGAGAGGCTTACTGTTCTCTATGGTGGAACTAAGTGACCACTGCTGCTGGTGGCAGAGAAGAGGGCAAAGTAATTTCTGGGCAGGGAGATGATCAAACTAAATGCTTTGGAGAGGACCAGTTGAAACTCACATGGATTATGTTATCTTTGTAATCTGTGGAGCTCTACCTAGAGTTGCTCTTACTTGGGGCATCCTCCTTTCCAGTGTTCTAAAAGGCATGCACAATCCGTTAATGTGGACGTAGGCCAAGAGCATATGCTATGCCTGCATGATACACCTGGATGACACTTTCCATTTCCCACAGTACTGGAACACCCCCTATATTCATTTAATGTCCAGGGTAGGGCAGAGGGCACTGGCTGACTGCAGTTCTGCAGCTGGGAGAAGAGAACAGATGCTGCCTTCCTGGATCCCATGTATCATCCCTAGCATCTACAGCCAGGGCTGAAACACATTCTCATCTGAAATGCTGGAGAACTGGTGCTACTTTGAGTAGGCAGCTCTCTTAAGTTCTTGTACAATTGGGCACTCATAGAGGGACCCTAGATCATTCTGCAGGCCATCTGAACAGTAGGAACAAGTGGTTTGTGCCATTTCATCATGGCTGCATTAGCTTGACTGAATCTTATTTTCAGGTTTAGCCAAAACAGCTCATTTGTTGCTATATCTAAAGAGATTGCTAAAATCTCTGCCTTACTTCAGCCCTTCTAGAGTACAGTCAGGTGCAATGAGTTCATTTCTCAAAAACTGCATACATGCACTAGCTGTGCTATTGTAAGTCACCTCTTTTGAAGCAGATTGATAGTAAACGTGAAATATTCTCAGTTCTATAGCATTCATTGCATATTGTTAAAAGCAGTGACTTTGACTTGCCTTTGCTTCACATTTCATTTGTGGAATGTCTTTTGTGATCCAATCTCCTGATTCTTTGCTGTGTACACTCAACAAAGTGATTAAATTGTTTCTCGAGGGCTCTATACTGTGCTCTGATGCTATGTGACATCTTTAAAGCGACAACAAAAATGTCAATTACTAATAATTAAATATGACAAAGATGGCTAGTCTTTGCAAAATGTGTGTTCTGTAACACTTACATATAAATGTTCAACAGAAGTAATTAAAAAAATACTTGCCAAAATGACTACAGGTAAATGAAAGATGAATCAGTGCTGTGTAATGGTTTGAGTGTGGGGCTAGGACTCTGTAGATCAGGATTCTATTCTGTGCTTGGTGATGGGTGACCTTGAGTGAATCAGATACTCTCAGCCCCAGAAAACTCTATGGAGTTTATCAGACAGGAGGAATTTCTCTTTATTTCGAATGGAGCCAATTGGAGCCAATTCGAATTCACGTAAATTTGCTAGTTCGGCAAATTTATGTCAATTCCGATTGCATTTGGAATGTGTTCAGAATGACTTCCCACTACCCGAAAATGACTGCCTATTGCCTGAAAATGCGTGAGATGCTTTAATATGCAATAACATAAAATCCATGATTGCATTCGGAATGAATTCCCTTTTGCCCCAAATTGCATGAGATACTTTAATACGCAATAACGTGAAACCCCATGATTGTGTTTGGATTGCCATTAGATTATACTTCCAATTTCTGTCATCTGATAAACTCCTATGATATGTTTACTTAAGGGTTGCCATAAGTCAGAAACAACTTGAAGGCAAACAACAACAATAGCAGCAACAACAGGCTTTCCCCTTTGGTTTTCCCTAGTATTCTTTGGCTTTCTACCATCTATCTGATAGTTCTAATAATCAGGAAATAGATGCCAGAATGCTTCTTGTTCTACAGCAGGCAAGACCCAGTAGCAAGACTCATAGCTGAAGATGATTGAGCAGTCTTTTAAGACAGGTCGGCAAAATCCAGGAGCAGAGCCAGAACATAAGGCCAAGGTAAAAAGCAAAGTAAAACAAAATGAAATCCTGTAGCATAAGCCAATGGAAGAAGACCTAAAACAAAGCCAAACAGCATGCCACAATTTAATCCACCAAGTTCCAAACAGTAAACAAGCAAAAGGCAAAGTCAAACACTAAGATCAAACATGTAACCTGTTTTGTCACCAGGCTTTTAGCTTTATTTTGTTTAGCTGTAGTAAGCCACCTTAGGTCCCATGTTGGGAGAAAGATAGGATGTCAAACAAATAAATCTGGATGATCAATCACAGCAGGGTTTATAGATGCAAGGGCTAGCAGGAATGAACAGAAGCTTAGGAACAGTATTATTCCAACAGTTTGACTGCGCCAGGAGTGAGGCTTAAATGGATTATTTACTGGGGGCCCATCAAGTCCTCAGTTGCTAACATCCTGGCCTTTTCTACTCCTGAGAACATTTTTATTCCTTGCAATGAAGTACTTCACCTGAGAACATCCAAACAAATTTGGGCTTTTGGGTATCATCATATTCTTGTGTTCTGAAAGGGGATCACTTGGAATTGTCTTGTCATTGGACTCTGGAACCACACTGCCTCTATCAGAGATATTGTTTCAGCTACCCCTCACCAGTCTCTATCTTTGTGGGCTTAGTTCTTCCTCACTGGAGGAGTCTTTCAGCGGATCTATGACAGGAACAAGATTATTCCATGGTTTGCCTAGTTTCAGCAAAATACTTCTGAAAAAGTGATCTGATTTCATATAATGTAATGTTTATTGGTTATAGAATCATAGAATCATAGAGTTGGAAGAGACCACAAGGGCCATCCAGTCTAACCCCCTGCTATGCAGGAACTCCCAATCAAAGCATCCCCAACAGATGTCCATCCAGCCTCTGTTTAAAGACCTCCAAAGAAGGAGACTCCACTACATTCTGAGGGAGTGTGTTCCACTGTCGAACAGCCCTTGCTGTCAGGAAGTTCTTCCTAATGTTGAGGTGGAATCTCTTTTCCTGCAGTTTGCATCCATTGTTCCGCGTTCTAGTCTCTGCAGCAAAAGAAAACAAGCTTGCTCCCTCCTCAATATGACATCCCTTCAAGTATTTAAACAGGGCAATCATATCACCTCTTAACCTTCTTTTCTCCAGAATAAACATCCCCAGTTCCCTGAGGCGTTCCTCATAGGGCATGGCTTCCAGACCCTTCACCATCTTAGTTGCCCTCCTTTGGACACACTCCAGTTTCTCCACATCTTTTTTGAATTGTGGTGCCCAGAACTGGACACAGTATTCCAGGTGGGGCCTGACCAAAGCAGAATAGAGTGACACTATTACTTCCCTTGATCTAGATGCTATACTTCTATTGATGCAGCCTAAAATAGCATTGGCCTTTTTAGCTGCCGCATCACACTGTTGACTCATGTTCAACTTGTGGTCTACTTGGACTCCTAGATCCCTTTCACATGTACTTTCATTTAGCCAGATGTCCCCCATCCTATATCTGTGCATTTCATTTTTCCGCCCTAAGTGCAGGACCTTACATTTCTCCGCATTGAATTTCATTTTGTTAGCACTGGCCCAGCTTTCTAGTCTATTCAGGTCATTTTGAATTTTGATCCTGTCCTCTGGGGTATTAGCTACTCCTGCTAATTTGGTGACATCTGCAAATTTGATAAGTATGCCCCCAATTCTGTCATCCAAGTCATTAATAAAGATATTGAATAGCACTGGCCCAGGACAGAACCCTGTGGGACCCCACTGGTCACTTCTTTCCAGGTTGAAAAGGAGCCATTGTTGAGCACCCTTTGGGTTTGGCCGGTCAGCCAATTACAAATCCATGTTAACGGTTACCTTGTCTAGTCCACATTTTTCAAGCTTGTTTGCAAGAATGTCATGGGGAACCTTGTCAAAGGCCTTACTGAAATCAAGATATACTATATCCACAGCATTCCCTTCATCTACCAAGCTGGTAATTTTAGTAAAAAAAGAGATTGTCTGGCATGATTTGTTTCTCTGAAATCCATGTTGACTTTTTGTGATTATGGCATTGCCTTCTAAATGTTCACAGACCCTCTGTTTAATAATCTGTTCCAGAATCTTTCCTGGAATTGATGTCAGACTAACTGGACGATAATTGTTGGGATCCTCTTTTTTCCTTTTTGAAGATGGGTACAAAGTTTTATTGATAGGCTTAAACAGCTACACTTATATGTAGGCTGTTGTCAATGAAATGTTTGATTTATCCATGCATTTGGAAAGTGTGATCATTCCCACAGAATCTTTCTTAACAACAACAACAACAGTTTATTTATAAAGCACTGTAAATTTACACATAATCAGTTAAATTAAAAATAAAGACCTGTCAGGGGTGTATAGTCTAAAGTAAACAATATAACAGTAAAATATATCAGAAAACAGGATAAAATCAAGGTTGTCTATCATAATCTAATAAAGTCTAATACAGTGTAATGTGAATGGGAACTTAGCAGCAGCAGGCACTGACAGTACTTCTAGATGGAGGGCTCCTAGGACTACCAATTCAACTGGCACTGCACATCTATTCCATATTTTCCTCCATTATAAACTTTTTTGCAATAACAAAAAGATGGGGAAAGTGTGTGTGTTTATTTATTTATTTAAAAAATCATGTTTAAAAACCATATGCTTTAAATAAACCCTATCACATCACTGAGCATGAAGGCAGGGAGGACAAAGGAGATGAGAGAGAGGGAGTCAGTGGGTCTAGGGTAGAAAGGGGCAATGAGAGCAACTAGAAGATGTGAGGATGAAGGAAAAAGAAAAGACAAAGGAGCAAAGCAAAGATGGTAACTCCCATGTCAACAGGGAAATGAATTTATTCCAGGTTTTGGATAGTTTGTTATAAGATCTATCCACAGCACAAATACTATTTGGGAATGGGCTTCAGCACCTTGGTAAGCTACTTTGAACCCTGCAATAAAATCTGGAGTAGATTCACTTTCCAACTCGCAGAGAGGCCTCCAACTGCCATTGTCAATAAGGACATTTAGCCTGGAGTTGTGGGTGAGAGAAAGGAGAAGAAGAGAGAGGGAGAAGAGATTATGATCATAAACAGTACCACATTATACTGATATAGTGCTATTATTCCATCTTTACTGCTATGGCTGCCTCTTGTGGCATTTTGGGGTTTGTAGTTTAGTGAGGTCTAAGAGTTCTCTGGCTGGGAATTCTAAATGCCTTCTCCTAAACTGCAGATCCCAGGATTCCACAGGAGGCAGCCATAGCAGTTAGACAGGAATAATAGTGCTATAACAGTGTAATCTGATATTGTCCATTAATGACATTTAGCCAGTGATGGGGGAGGTGAAAAAGATAGAAAGTTGGGAATAAAATAAAGGCGTGGATGAGTAAGGACAGCAGTTACAGTGGAGGAGAGTAAGAGAATGAGGGAGAGAAAGAAAGGAGAAGACATTTAGCCAGGAAAGTTTTGGAGAGGAGAATGAGAGAGAAAGAGAAATAAGTAAAATCAAGATTAAAAGAGACCTAAGCAAAGATGAAGAATAAATACATTTATATCATTGAAGCAACCTATCAAACTAAGCAACCCTTAAACTAAGAAAGGGAATTCTGTTGCAGCATCAACCATTTAGGTGGGAACAGAGCTGGGGAATTTAGCAACAACCAGAAAGCATCAATCCTGTAGTTCTATATTTAGCAACTCCTATGGCAGCTCAATATTTTCTTGTGCTGACTGCTGCCTTCCACTGGCTCTGGTTTCAAAAACTCTGAAAGGGGGAAGAGGTGATCAAGTGGACTCCACTGAGTCTGAAATAGCCACTCTCAAGCAGCAGGTGCCACCAGTATATAGGAACAATATATATTTTATTTCTAAGATTATATTCTCATCCTGAGATTCCTACTCTAACTTTGAGTTGAAGAGATAGTTGAAATAATGGCAACAGTTATTCTACTTGATAACAGGAGGCATAGTGTATGCCCTGCCCTCCTCACTTTGTTGCTGAATCCACACGGTGTTCATACTGAACACATTGCCATTGGGTCTGGGACACTTCATCATTACAGCCCTCCATGTGCTGAGAAGCAGGGTGTCTTATAACACTGTCACACAATTATAACATTAGATCATGTACATAAAGATGTATGGCCTCTCACAAAATTGAGAGAAAACTATTGGTCAAGGCAGATGATGCATTTTCCTCAGTATCTATTTAGTTTTTAGGATGTATTGGCCTGTGTACCAAGAACAGTATGTTTATTTCATGTCTAATGATAAAAAGCTATCACAAAGGATGATGTATGGCTGACCCAGTGGGCTGGGAAGACAATAGATACTTTAGCAGAATCTGTAGTCATAGTCATTGGTCCCATGATATTTACTCTAGAGCTCCTTAGCTGACTTGCTGTACAGTAATCATAATGTCAGTACCAGATGATAAGTGCAAGCAATTCCCAATTATAAAAACAGTACAGAAAGTTTAATTGTTGCCATATGCAGAACAATTCCCAGGTCTGAGATAGGTGCATCAGTGATGGTAAACCAGGAGGCAACAAAAGGCATTTAAGGCCTCTTCATTTACTTACTGATTCTGAAGGCAGGAAAAGAAATACTATATTCCAGGTAAGTTTACTAATGTAGAAAAAAAGGTAGGCATCTGAAACTGAAGTTACATGTTTTCCAACCTAAAGGTATTTTTTATAGTCACTTCATAGTGGCAATCCATGTGGGATTTGATCCTGAAGAGGCTAAAATATATAGGGTCACAGACCAGCCTGATGACGGAGGCTTGCCAGATTCAAAATCCTAAAATTGTAAACCTCTTCCAGGGCTTAATTCCATGAATATGACCCTGCCATCACAAAAGCAAAGAAAGACAAATCTGTCATGGGACAAAAGCCCAGCAAATGTGATGGGCTTATTTGCTTATAAGGTAAATGACCAGAACGGAAACTACTAGTTCATTTTGTGACTGTTTCCTGGGTGACAATTGCCTCATTTGATTTGCAGGAAATCCTTAGTGTAATGTATTGTACTTAGCAGACTGTATTGATATACAGCTTTTGAAGTCTTAACTCACTAAATAACACAAGAATGACATCTACTGTAATAAATAATAATTTACTTGCAGCAATAGATATAGACATAAATTAGAATATTGCAAAATACAGAGAATAAAAATTAGTGCAAAGAAGTCTACAATATGAATTGCATTGGTTCCAAAATTATTCTTATGCAAAAGTCATAGTGGGTGAACTCTAAAGAATATTGGTTTTTCCTTTTCTTGTTAGGAAAAAGACAAATTCTGGATGCAGATAATTTCTTCAACCCAGCAGCACCAATTGTGAGAGAATGGATAAAAACTCCTCTGTCATAAATGAGTTTGTTCTTCAGGGACTGATAAATAATCCAGAACTGCAGCTTCCTCTTTTTATAATCTTCCTGTTAGTTTATGTCATGACTATAATAGGAAATCTTGGGATGATTGTGTTGATCTGTGCTGAACCCCAACTTCACAACCCTATGTACTTTTTCTTGGGCAATCTTTCCTTTGTTGACCTCTGCTGCTCCTCATCCATTGCTCCTAAAATACTAGCTGGTTTCCTAGCAGAAAATAACACAATTTCATACCATGCCTGTGCTATACAGCTCTTTTTATTTGCCATGTTTGGAGATGTAGAATGCCTTCTGCTGGCTCTCATGGCTTATGACCGATATGTGGCCATCTGCAGTCCACTTCATTATTCAGCAATGATGTCCAAGAAGGTCTGCAGGCAGTTAATGGCTACAGCATACTTTATAGGCATGGTGGATTCACTGATTCACACTTCCTGTACGTTCCAGCTGCCATTCTGTAGATCTAATGTCATCAACCATTTCTTCTGTGATGAACCTCCCCTACTAGTACTTTCCTGCTCTGACACATCCATCAATGAGATTCTACTTTCTACCTTGGTGGGCAGCATTGTAGCAAGCAGCATTGGTATGATTCTTGTTTCCTATGTTTACATTTTCGGCACCATCATGAGAATGCATTCTGCTGAAGGAAGGGGCAAAGCCTTTTCCACCTGCATCTCCCACCTGCTTGCTGTTGGGATGTTCCATGGTACCCTGCTCTTCATGTATCTGCGGCCTAGCTCCAGCTATTCCATGGACCAAGACAAATGGGCCTCCATGTTCTATACAGTCATAATCCCTGTGCTCAACCCTCTGATCTATAGTCTGAGGAACAAGGCTGTGAAAGATGCCCTGACAAAAGCACTGGGCAAATTAGGGCTTTTGAAAGGAAGCACTATTGCTTCACAATAGCCACTGGTTTAACCAAAGACCAAAGGCCTCTCTAGGAAATATGTATCTGTATTTGGTATTTCTCAAAATGTATTCTAAACATTCTTGGGAAGCATGTTGGTGATTCATCAGTGATATCTGTTTAGTAACAGCTTTTTCAATAGCCAGTATTCATTCTGTTCATAAATTGATCCATGGTCCATAATCCATTCAAACAATTTAATGTAGTCATACATTTTAAGATACAGGTTGAATCTCCATTATCTGAAATGCCTGGAACCAAAAGTGTTGGATTTTGGAGGTTTTTAAAAAAATAATATTTTAGAATGCATAATGAGATATCCAGGTCTAAACATGAAGTTCATTTATCTTTGATATATCCCTTAAGCATATGCCCTGAAGGTAATTTTATAATAATATTTTTAATAATTTTATGATTGAAACAAAGTTAGTATACACTGAACCATCAGCAACCAAAGGTGTTGCTATCTGAGCTACCAATATGGACAATTTAAGATTTTAGAATATTTTGGAATTCAGGATTCTGGATAAGGGAGATTCAACCTATAAATGTTTTATCTAAACACACAATCTCAGCCTTTCTGAAACAAAATGGAAGTCCCATCAGTCTCTCTAGTAGTGAATTCAGGTGTTGATGCCTGCCAGGAGTGGAACCAAAATGGGGCAACTCAGAAACGGGAAGGAGGCACCAGAATTCTCAGGGGAATGTTGGATTTTACAGAAGTGTCATTTTAAAAAATCCTTAAAAATAAACCTAAAGAGAGCAACCCTCCTAAAATATGACAATTGGCATGCCTAGTAGCCACAGACTATTGAAAGTCCTTGGAAAAGAAAAATGGAAAAGAGATTATGGATGCTGAATGTCGTTTTTTGTAGTTTAAAAGAATCAATGTGGGTGAGAGCATGGTTACCTTTCTGCCTGGAAACCTAAAAAGGTGGTAGAGATGCACTACAACATTTTGCTCCCATTCTTACTTGTCTTCACCTCAGATAATACATAAAAGGAATATGTAGGGTCTACAAACAGGTGTGTCTGAAACTGACTTAGCAGTTAAGACTGCAACTCTGTATATGCATATCTGTGGATATGCCTCTTTCAATGCAATATGATTTCTTCTGAAAACACATGCCCAGGAAAGCAGTGTATATCCCTGAAAATGGTAAGGCTCTGGACTCAGACAGGTATGTTGCTGAGCGGCATAAAATTCATGACACATATAACAATTAGACCAAAGCAATAAAGATACAAAAACATGGTACTTTGTCAAAATCAGTGTATGAAGCATCCATTTCTTTTCTAAAAAGCTGAAATGTTAATTATTTTTTTAAAAAAGCACAAATGAAAATGGCTTAATATTTCCTATGTATCTTTCAAACCATTCCAGTTAAATAGTAATATATCTGAAATATAAATGTAGAAGTTACATTTTGAACAGCTACTTCTACATATTTTGAGAGACAGGCTCTTGCATGCTGAACATTAATAATCATTTTCCAATTACATAAAGTTTCTGTCCATCTTCTCTAAATCCTATATAAGTAATGAGCTTTGCCATAATTTTATCATCATATCATCATACTTCTTTGATTCCTTTTCAGCTGTTTCTAGGATTTTAGGCTTGTTCCCAATTTTTGGTAGCAATTCATCATGCAAGACACTAATTATTTTAAATGAAGAGATTATTTCTTCTAGCTGAATTAAAAGAATTTTGTTTCTAATTCTGTTTCTGCTCACATGATTGCTTCTATTTAATATCTTATTAGTGTCTTAAGCTCCCCCCATTCTACCATTAATTAAAGAACATACATAACCACCAATTTTAAAATTTCCATTTCCATCATCTGTCATCCAGATTTACACTGACATTATGTAGCTTTTCTGCATGATATACTATATCATCATCATCATCATCATCATCATCACCACCATAATCTTTTTTTTAAAAAATATGTATGCTTATGAACAATGAAAAGACATCTGCAATCATAAATCCCAAATTTTGTTATAGTAACTGTTCAAGTGGTGTCTGATCTGAAAGGCTTTTTTATAAAAAAAAAAGTGCTAAGGTTTTTCTCTTTACCCATTTTAAATTCATTTTTAGAATCCCTTGCACTAATTGTCAAGCAAGTTAGTGATAATAAGAGGTTATTGATAGTAACAGGAATGTGGGGAAGAAAAAACTATGTTGTAAATTGATGATGCTTTATTACAGGGTTGGCAGTAATGTGATCCTCAGATATCATTGAACTGCAACTAACAGCAGCTCTTGCCAGTATGGCAATATTGGGCTATGCTGGCCATGTCTGTGTTGGGAAATGTGAGAGATAGGGGAAACATTGTAATTATACCTTTGGGAATTAAATCTCAGAGGCCCTGCAGAGTTAATATATGATGAAAGACTCAGAATACTTTCTGGGAAATTCTAGAGGCCAGTAGCTGCTCAGTTTACCCAGGCACAGGTATGAGTAGCTCATTCCCATCATCTTTTTAAATTTGAGATTAATACACACAGGGTTATGGTGTGTGGTATTTTCAATTATTCCTGTTAAAGACCTGGTGAACTGGACTTGTAGAACTTTAATCTCTTGCAAAGACCTGCCAATACTGCTTAACCAGAAATGACAAACTATATATGCAAAATACAAATAATAGAGCATAGTTGCTTCAAGATGGGGAACTACTCACTGAAATGAGCAAATCTGTAAGGCAAGCTTGCATGGGGTTCAGTAATCTAAAATTTAAGGGTGGTTAAAAGGAGGGAGAGAAAACAGAAGCAAGGGTTCAAAAAGTAAAACAAATTAATATGTTTCCTTATCCATACCTATACCAGAGAAGGGGAGGAAGATGAGGTGAGTTATGCAGAGAAAATTATCCCCAAAGGATAAGCTACTGAGAGTCTCTGGCCAAAATTTTGGATGTGGGGTGTAGGTGACATGGGAGGTCTGAAAGATCTTGAAAGGAGTGAGTTCGAGGACCAGCAGTGATTTTGCAAGAGGCCTCTACAAATGGGACAGTATTTTCTTCTCAAGAATTAGAACTTTAGGTCAAATATGGGTGCTTCAAGTAGACACTTCCTCCCGAAGGACTCTTGGTCAAAGATGGATGCTGATCTTTTCCTCTAAAGAACTGCCTTTGGAAACTAGGGCCTTTTAATGAGTCTGAGGTGGGAAAATACCCTTAAGGTTTGCTTACATTTGAATATTTCACAGTCCTACACTGTTTCAGTACAGTTTGTTCATGATCGGCATATACAGGTTATAGCCATCAAATTAGCATTTTACAAAAATGATTAAAACCTTTAAAAACTTTTACCATCACAGCTGGCTCTACAACTTATAAAATGTTTACTCTAAAATCACAAAAATGTTTCACACTAAACACATCACAATGTTACATAATCTGTTCAAATTAATATAAATATATTTATTGCAGATTCCCATGCGGGCCATTATCCTTGAAATCTAATCTAAGTTTAGCTGCTTTCACAGGGAATCTAGCAGTGTTAAACATAACAGTCTTTGATGTATTTGCTAACAAGTAAGTGATTTTATCCAGATCATTTTGGTTAACTGTGAGTTCTAAACTTCTCTTCAGAAATGTATCTCTTGGGGTTTTGGAAATCCTGCAATGTAGCATATAGTCTATGGTGTCTTCAATATCCTCACTTCCTCAAATGAAAACACACTGCTCCTTGGAGATCTTTTTATATTTCCCTTTATTGGTTTTCATTGTCTGGAATCTTAGGCTATGAAAGCCCTGTGAAGAAGAGACTGAGTAATTTCAGATATATTATTTCTCCTTTCCAAAATATACTTTTAGAAAAGGGAAACTAGAAGAGAACTTTGAAGCTCTAATGGCATCAATATCCAGCAAAGCATAATAATCTTGCAATCCTTTCTTTGATGAGTTTTCTACTATGGTGTATATAACAAGATTTTAGAACTGTAGGATCCAGGATAAATTTCTTCAAATTTGCCTCACATTCTAACAGCCATGGATTTTTATACATAGAACCTCTTTGTTCATCTACAGTGCAAGTTATTAGTTCATTTACCGAATACTTCAATTTTATAAAATAAAGAAATGATGTTTATAAGAGTAAATAGGATATTAGCATTAATCCAACTTCTGCTTCCTTCTTCACAAGGTAATTGAACATGCTTGGATAACTACTGTCTAGGGCTACTGTATATGACATGACATTCCTCCAATTTGAAATTGCTAAGTGTTCAAATCTATTTTCGGGGTACTTTGGATCCTGCTTCAGTTTGGATATTTTTTGAATCCACCCAAATCAGACTAATTTGGTTCTAGATTTTGTTTTTGCCTAAATCCAGGCTATTACCATTGAGTCTTATTTGGGAGAATCTCAGAAGCATCTGTTTGACAGTTCATAGAATCATAGAATTATAGAGTTGGAAGAGACCACAAGGGCCATCCAGTCCAACCTCCTGCCATTCAGGAACTCTCCATCAAAGCATCCCTGACAGATGGTCATCCAGCCTCTGCTTAAAGACCTCTAAGGAAGGAGACTCCACCACCCTCCGAGGGAGTGTGTTCTACTATCGAAGAGACCTTACTGCCAGGAAGTTCCTCCTAATGTTGAGGTGGAATCTCTTTTCCTGCAATTTGTATCCATTGTTCCACGTCCTAGTCTCTGGAGCGGCAGAAAACAAGCTTGCTCCCTCCTCAATATGACATCCCTTCAAATATTTAAACAGGGCTATCATATCACCTCTTAACCTTCTCTTATCCAGGCTAAACATCCCCAGTTCCCTAAGGCGTTCCTCATAGGGCATGGTTTCTAGACCCTTCACCATCTTAGTTACCCTCCTTTGGACATGCTCCAGTTTCTCCATATATTTTTTGAATTGTGGTGACCAGAACTGGACACAGTATTCCAGGTGGAACACATAATGTTACACAAGGAGGACAACTGACTTGTTCTAGCAAAATTACTATTTTATTGTTAATGAAGAGAGGAAAAATAATTTCCTTCCTTCCTTCCTTTGATTTTTATTATTACAGAGAATATGTGAGTTACAATATGGGAAGCAGCAATCAGCTGTGGAATGTGGAATTTTCCCTCTTTGGTTTGTCTTGTCATCCAGAAACTCAGAAAGGCCTTCCTTCAGCTCTTTTGCTCTCTTCTGCTCTTTTTCTGGTGAGATAACTTGTCACATTGGCAGGGAATTTGCTCATCATGCTGGTAATAAGCAGAGACCTATATTTATGCACACCATTGTATTATTTTCTGAGCCATCTCTCCTTCCTGGACATCTGCTACACCACCACAATCATCCTTAAAATGCCGTCCAACTTCCTGGCAAAGCACAAAACCATCTCCTTTGTGGGCTGCATGGCACAAATGTATATCTAACTATCTTTGGGAATGACTGAATTCCTCCTTTTGGCTGTCAGGGCATATGACCACTACATGGCCATTTGTCATCCCTTGCATTATAATACCATTGTGAGTAGGTGGATCTGTGCACAGATGGCAGCTGGGGGTTGGCTCAGTAGGTTTGTGGATGGCTTGGTACAGACAGTGTTCACTTTGCCCTTGCCATTCTGTGGTGTGAAGACCATCAACCACTTTGGCTTTGAAGTGTTAGCTGTTCAGTAGTTGGCTTGTTCTTTTATTGAGGATGCAGTGATGCTGGGATCCTTATTCTGCTTACGTCCTTCTCTCTTGTGCTGGTATCTTATGTGTATACCCTCTCAACCATCCTGAAAATCCAATCAGATGAAGGAAGGCACAAAGCCTTTCCCACCTGCGCAGCCCACCTGACTGAAGTTGTCCTGTTCTATGGGGTAGTCATCTTTGCCTATTTGTGACCTAGATCCCACTATTCGCCCAAGCAGGGGAAAACCATCTCTTTGTTCTATTGCATTTTTACTCCCATGCTGAACCCCATGATCGACAATCTGCAGAAGCAAGAAATAAGGGGGGGGGGCTGTTGAAACTTACAGGAGAAATGAGGAAAAGGAGCTCTTCTTTTGCTTATGATTTCTCTGTTCTTTCCTCATTTATTCTCAACATCAAGCTGAGTTTCATTTGGTGGGGCTGAAGATGTATGCATCCAATCTTTGAATGTCTTTTAAAATACAGTGAAAAGCATTCCAAATGGAAAACACAGCTGGATTAAAAGTTTAAGAAGCACATCAGTACAAAAAGGTATAGCAACTCCTCCCCCCTTCTCAAGAGCCCCTTACTTGGTGGCCGCTCTATTCCACAAGTTTACCTGAATTCAAAGGTCATTGCTGATGGAGGAAAGACAAAGTAGTGGAAAACAGCAGCAGTAGAAGCTAATTGCCATAAGTTGTTTCTACCAAATGTTCCAAACTGTTCATGTAGGCTTTCACGATTTCCCTGAGCCAGTTGTCCTGAGAATTACTACAATCTGAAATAGCATTCCTTTTGTGATAGGCTTTAAATTATTTCTTTTTTACTCTCTGTTCTCCAAAGCCCTTCACTTTTGAATAATGTAGCCATTATACTGACTTCTGTTAAAAATCTTTAATGAAGTGAAAACTTTGATTGCTATCTTTGAGTATATATAGGCCATTTGGTTGGTGCGGTCTCCATCCAGGTCAGAAAGGGGAGGCATCTCACTGCCCCTTTCTGCCAGTCTGTATCCCCCCTATATTGCATAATTGCATTTCAAAATAATTTTTACTGCTGTGTTTGTATGCATTTTAATCTGTACTTGTTTTAATATTTTGTAAGCCAAACTAAGTCTCAGTGGTAGAGAGAAGGAGGGATATAAATGAATATATTATAACAACAGCAGCAAACAATTTCTTGAGTAACTAGTTATCATTCCAATCTCTGGTCTCTGTCACCTTGCCCAGGAACATATTGTTAGGCACTGACCTACAGTTGTTAATTCTGTCCTGGTCCAGGCAAAGTTACTTCAGAACTGATCATTTATGACCTCCTTTGAAGAAGTTAGAACTATACTCTCTTCCAAACATGAACACTGATAGATATCTCCCATCTGCGAAATGTTAGGAGGAACTTCCTGACAGTAAGGGCTGTTCGACAGTGGAACACACTCCCTCGGAGCGTAGTGGAGTCTCCTTCCTTGGAGGCCTTTAAACAGAGGCTGGATGGTCATCTGTCAGGGATGCTTTGATTTGGAGGTCCTGCATGGCAGGGGGTTGGACTGGATGGCCCTTGTGGTCTCTTCCAACTCTATGATTCTATGATTCTAAATGTATAAGCCACAAAAGGCAAGCGTCAAACATACAAGCATTTGGGTGGACTTTTTCACTCTCTCTTCCCCAAAGCCCTTCACTTTTGAATAATTCAGCCATTATATTGACTTCTATTAAAATCTTTAATGAAGTGAAAATTTTGATTGCTGTGTACTACCACTCTTTGAGTATGTCTGAAAGTGCAAAGAATGTGCTCAGACTGGATTATTGCTGCAGTGTGTTTTGAACCCAAGAAGGCCTTTTCTCTTAGCCCCACAAAATCTACTGTAATTGGGAAGCTGGTGAGACTGACAGAAGGATCTTCCTCAATGATCCTAATGCCAGGCAGGCTCATATAGCAAGAGATGTTCCTTTAGGCAGCCTGGACCCAAATCATGTAGGGTTTTATAGGTAACAATCTACACTTCAAATTGTGCTGGGAAACAGATTGGCAGCTGGTGGAGCTGTGGCAACAAGAGACTTGCATGTTCCACATAGCCAGCTCCAGTTATGAATCTGTCTGTAGCTGTTTGGGCTAAACGAAGTTACTCAATACTTTCCAAAGACAGCCCCACACCAAGAATATTACATTAAGACAAACAGAATATAACAAGGCATGTGTCACTGTGTCCAGATCAGACATCTCCAGGAACAAGTGCAGTTAGTGTACTAGCTTTAACTGTGCAAAAGCACTCCTGTGCAATAGGAAAACCTGGGCCTCTGAAAAAACTTGCCAAGAAATCCTGTAATAAATGAACAAATTAATAAACAAATACTATTTAAAACTTTTGTTAAATAAAGTTGCAAAGTAGTTTTCATCTCTCTGTGTAGCCTTGCTTTCATTATCCATTTACTCTAGTATCTGGTTGCTTTCTCAGAAAACATGTTTGTTTGTACGAAGGATTTTTACCATGCTCCAAAAAAGGTCTTGAAGTGGCTTACACAGATCAGTAACAAGACAGCCCATTCCCTTAAGCTTACAATGGAAAAGACACAGCACAAAAGTAGAAAGATTTGGGATGGAAGAAGAAAGAATAAATAAATCTCAGACATTAATTCTTCTTATGTTGTCCAGCTAGAATGATAAACAGTTATCATATTCTCCATGATTTCACAGCTGAAAACTGGGACACATATGACAAAGCAATATCAGAGTGTGGCCAAGATGGCAAAGTTATTTTTATTTTTTATTTCTTTTCTTTTCTTTTTCCTTTTTCCTTTTTCCTTTTTTGTTTGTTAAAGAGGAAGAACACACAGGCAAGAAGAGGATGTGCCTGTTTGCTTTTACCTGACCCTATTCTGGGTTTCACTCTGAACTTTAAAGGAATTATCCATGGTGCCGGATTCCATCTTCCAACTAGCAACAAAACCTTGGACAGCTCCTGTAAAGCTGTGACTAAACCATAGTAAGGATTCACTGCCTCAACAACAGGGAGGCCACCACCCACCACTACTTTTCTATTGTCAATAGTTGTTTTGGATTGTTTTTAATCTGCTTGGTGGTTTAATTGCATTTAACAGCAACCTTATTTTTTTAATTGTATTTTCATTTTGTAGGTCTTTGAGTCCCATATTTGAGGGGAAATGTGAGAGGTAAAGTCAAAGAAATACTAAAAACTCCGTCACACAGTCAATCCTCAAATGGGTGCAGCATCTCTGCACAGAGGGATTTGCTTTGGGTTTAATTGGTATAAAAGTGCACATGAAGTGCTAAGGCAAGGTATGCAAAATATTCCTGCTTGCAGGGCCATATTCTGGTGGAGACTGGGATTGTAACTGGTATTTTAACAAAGTGCATAGGGCCAACCAAAGTAGACGGGATCACAATGGATGCCACATCTTCTCTCTCATGTACAGACTAGACATAATCCATGCACTTTCTCATATACACACCAAATTCCCTTCTTTCCTCCCTCCCATATAGCTTTCATTTTCAACATGTCCTTCTCACTGTGTTGCATAGAAGCTAAGCAATCTGGGCAGAATCCTTATCCCCTGCAAATAATAAAACAGAATTTTAAATCAAAGCATTCTTAATTGTCTAGATGGACAGCATTTTCTTTTCCTTTTTTTCTATGAACATGTGGACTTTTGGGGAAAGCAGCTGAGTGTGTCAGATATATTAACCTCCTCTCCCCCCACTGCCACTTGCTTATGGAGTTTTCTCCATAGCCATCTGCTACATTTGTGATAAAAGCAACATTTAGTCAAAGACTTTGTGGCCCAGTTTCTGTACCACAGTTGCTCTCAAGCAGTAATTTGCTGTATTTTTTAATACTTCTTTTTACAATTGCAAATTCTAATGACAGATGAAATAAACTGTTTCAGATTGTTTTTATGTGGATCCCTTTCAAGCATTGCACACATGTTTCAAGAATATTGTCTGCTGTAAGACTCTCTCAGGGCACTTTTCACTTTTTTGTTCCTCAGGCTGTAGATTAATCAATTCAACATGGGAATCACCAGCATGTAGAAGATGGAGATCAATTTTTAATTACTGAAAATGGATTGGACATACACAAAAACTATGGTGCTATAGAAGAGTAAGACAACCGTCAGGTGGGAGGCACATGTGGAGAAGAGCAGCCCTGTAGGATGGTGGAGATGATGTAGGATGCTGTGAAATGTGCCAAAAGTGTAAAGCTGGAAGTGTCACTGCAGGGCAGCTTTATGAGTGGAAGAATGTCACAGAAATAATGATTATGTTGGAACTGCAGAAGGAGATGCTAAAAGGGGAAACAGTTGTGCAACAGCATGGATGAAGCTAATAAAATAGGTGATACCTACCATCTGGGCACACACTTTCTTTATCATGATGACATTTAGAGCAGTAGGTTAGAAATGGTCATGCAACAGTCATAGATCATAATAGCCAGGAGAAGGCACTCACCACTCACAATAAGGGCAAAGCTAAACCATCACCAATTGATTAATGTAAACCACTGATTAAAATGACAAAAGGGAATCCACCCAGTGTCTTGCCTCCCAAAATTCCAGACTCCATCTCAGGGTTTGGAAGTGTTACTCTAGTCATAGCCCCTTGGTTCAGGTCAATCTCTCTGTACATAGGATGTGTAGAATGCAACTATGCACCTACTAAATGTCTTTGTGGCACTTAAATGGCACATTTCATTCTTGTTCTAAAAGACATATTACATTGATCTAATAGGTTCACCCAAGTTTTCTCTCTCTATGTTTGTCTCCATCATCTTTCTTTTCCTTTCCCCACTACCGATGTTTTTGTTAATAGGGCAGCATTCCTTGTCATTTTGGAATGTTACCATATGTTAACTTTCCGGGGGGGGGGGGGGGGGAACACTTTGAATCAGAGTGTTGGGCATCCACAAACCACATATTAAGATAGGTTGATCCCCATGCCAATTCCTGCTGTTCATTATAGAACAGCCTAATCAGCACACATGGCACCATTAGTTTGCCAAGATAGCAGCATCCCATTCATGGAGACTTCAGGACCAAAAACTGCTCCAGGTAAGTAGGTGTCCCCATCCATCCCCCACCTGCTTCAGTTGTTTTTCCTTATCAATATACTTGTCTTCAGACTTCAAGCGACAAAGAAATAAGCCTTTATTTCTTTGGCAGTCAGAAGGAGAGGAACAGAAAACAAAAATGGAATTCTACCCTTTCCTCATAAATATGCCCCAAGCTTCAATGGAACAGTGTCCTTCTTGTAGTATTTAGTTATAGTGTTTGGTACTATTCTGCTTTGTATTATTATGAAGCTTGTTGATGTTTGCATTATTCTATATTGTATTATATGGTTGGTTAGATGTCATATTTAATTCCCTTAATTATTCTGTATATTTTCACAATATTAGTTATTCTCATATTCATTTTTTGGTTTGACTGTTTGGATTCCCCACTCTCCTGCTGTTTCCTAGTTGGGATTTGCTTATTTTGAGATGCTCTTACTTAGAATTTTCCTCTTTCCATCATCCTTCCATCATCCTGCTTCCTTCTCCTCTTGCCAGCTGATTGTGAAAACAGTCAAGAAAGGTACCTGCGTAAATGGAGCCAGAAATTTGGCATAACTCACTAGGTAACATGGCAGCCCACAGCCAAGGGGAAACTTTTGGCAGTTGGGCAGTAGGCAAAATACACCCATCAACAGCACTGGCTGCTGCCGTTTCTCTAGGCCTTGCACACTGGGACGCCTTCTCTATAGCATACAGCATATGCAGAATTTTTCCACCCCCACTATGGTCTATGGAAGGCATCCCCAGTCCACTTCGATCCCCCTCAGGTCCTGTTCTGCTGTTGCCAGGGCTTGTGCAACAAAAAGGATCCTGAGTCATAGCACTGACACTCTACTCTCTGCTTTGCTTTGAATAGCATGATGCCTGCACCTATTGTTTTTCCCATGGGAGATTATCATACACAGATAGGATAGGGATGAGATCACTCCCCCATCCTTACCCCACCCATGGCAGTGATCACACAAAAGCCTTTCATAATGTAGCACTGATCCTGTCATTATCCTGTCATTGAAACAGCATTGCATTAACACAAACTCCCATTAATGCAAAATGCTGGGCAATGCTATTTCAATGATGGGACAATGACAGGATCAGTGCAATGTCATATGAAAAACTTTTGTGTGATTGCTGGCACTCATGCTTTCCAGATGGGATGATGTCCAGATAAGTGCAACGTCATCTGAAAGTCCTTCCTGTGATCATGAGGGAAGGACAGCACAGGGATGGGATAATGACATCCTGACCCCCATGTGATAATCTCCCCAGTCTCTTTGTCTTGGTCCTGGCCTGTTGATTTACTGATGTTGCATTAACACAACACAACACACCACAACACACACACACACACACACACACACAAACACCTTCAGACAGAACCAGTCAGCCCTGGTTCCAGCTAGAAATGGGTGGAGATGAGTGCCCAGGCTGTAATGCTACCTCACAGCATTGCTCACTCTGAGATAGGTCTCCTTGCCTAGAGACCCAGAGCAGCACAGGAATTCCTGTGACTTCAGTCAGTGCTCTATAATTTGGCAACATTAGGCACCCAAAGATGATAGCAGACTCTTTAAGACTTAGAAGATAAAGCAGGACAAAATACGAGGCTACTGATTGTGATGAGTCACTACTTAGGAGAATGTACCTGTGGAGATCTCGTAAAAATTCAGGCAACATGGCTTCTGTTTATGAAAGGGGGAGGTTGCCCATGTGAAAGGGGGACAAAAACCAAAGGAACATATCTGGGAAGAACTGGGAAAATCCAGGAAGAAATGAAGACAAAACATATAAGGGGTTCATTCTATCCCTTCTGTACTTGATAAAATGGCTACTGGAGAGATGAGATTGTACATGAAACCACATTAATTCCCATAACACTTTTTGATTGTACGCCATATGGCAGGTTTTACTACTATTTTATTTTATATTGTTTTGTATCATGTAAAGCACTGTGCAAACTTTACAGCATTCTATAAATAAATAAATAAATGTTAATAATAACGTTCAATGTTCTTCTTGATTCAGTTTCTGATTTGGGGATATTCTTTCCTCTCAGAAGGACGTCTGAGAGATCCTTTTTTTTTTTTTTTTGCCCTGAGAAAAATAATAGAAGGATAGATGAAAAGTGAAAGAGGAAGTCAGTTGTAGCTGGAATTCTGTGTGCACAGTGCCATTATCTTTTATCACTTCTGTTGCTGCAACTTTTAATAGGACACTAGTGTACCCTGTTACATCTTTGTCTGGCCTATTATTAATAACTGTGGGAAGTACCTGTTGTAGACCTTGTGTCAAAAATGTGATGCTTGCTTTGGAAAATAAAGGGAAAGTATCTTAAAGCACTCAAAGAAATTTATAAATTTACTAGACTATTGTATATAAAATAATACCTTTTTTCTGTAAAAAATTTGCCTAAAGGAGCCAAGCCATTTTAAGCAATTGTTTTAACATTTTTCTGTACTGAGAAATCCCCCTCCCCCCGGTTGAACAACCTTCTCAAGGCATTCTTCACCTCCTTGTTCCTTAGGCTGTAGATCAAGGGGTTCATCATGGGATCCATCACAGTTTAGAATACTGACACAACCCTGAGATAGGTCGCATGTACATAAAGACAGCTGTTCTAAAGAACATTGCAACAACATTCAAGTGAGAAGTACAGGTGGAGAAAGCTTTGTGCCGGCCTTCAGAGGAGTGGATTTTCAAGATGGCAAAGAAAATATAAATATAAGAAATGCATATTTCCAGTGTGATAAAGACACCATTAAAGATACAGAAAGAAAACAGAATGATCTTATTCACTCTGGTGTCAGTATAGGTGATGTTGAGGAGGTGAATCTTACCACAGAAGAAATGATGGATGACATTGGAACGACAGAAGGGCAGTCAGAAAGCACAGCCTGTGTGCATCATTGAAATCACAAAGCCACAAATACAGTGGGCTATGTTATCCACTGGGGGTTGATTCCAGGAACCCCTGTGGATAACAAAATTTCAAATGCTCAGGTTCCATTCAATACAATGACACAGAACATGTATAAAATGGCAAAATCAAGGTTTGCTTTTTGGAATTTATATATTTTTAAAGCATTTTCAAGCTGTGGATGCTTGAGTCTGTGGATGAAAAAAATCCGTGGATAAGGAGGGCTCACTGTATAAGAACCAATAAGGAGCTGCAGGAAGAGCTGGCGGGACATGATAATAATATAGAGCAAGGGATGGCCACATATTAACCATAGGCCATCACAGCCTAAAAGCAGCACCCAGTGGTCCCAAATGCAATGAAACTGTACATCTGGGCCACACAGCCACTGAACGAAATGCCTTTGTTCTTGACTATCAGGTTGATCAGTGCCTTGGCCATGATAGCTGAAGAGTATGAGAAGTCCAGGAAAGCTAGGTGGCTGAGGAAGAAGTACATAGGGGTATGTAGTTGAGGGTCAACCTTGATTAATGTGATCATGCCCAGGTTCCCTATCACTGTCATCAAATACATGATCAGGAACACTGAAAATAAAGCACCCTAGAGCTCAGCCTTGAGTGTTAGTCCTAGGAGGATGAATTCAGTCACAGTGGTGGAGTTACCCTCAAGCATTTCTATAATGAGGTGATAATCAACGGTAATATATTTGACTGACAGTTAATATAGGTGTGCATTCCCCCTCACACCACCACCACTCATTCTCTGGTTTCTTGAGAGAAATTCACTCAGTGCCAATCAAAGAGAGCTGTCGCTTGTTTTTACCTCTTTACATTGGTCCAGTTGTTAGTGACTAATAGCATTTTTTACCCACATGCTCCATCTTCACTGAAAAGCATGATCCTAAATGTAATTGAAGCAGCTGCTCATCTCTGCAGGAGAAAGCAAATCTCTTGTGGCTTCAAGATTTAATGAAAACACAGCAATTCCCATTTCCCACAAAACCTATGTATAGAATCATAGGATGTTATCAGACAATGGAAATTGGAAGTATAATCCAATGGCAATCCGAATGCAATCATGGAGTTTCACGTTATTGCGTATGAGTGTATCTCAAGCAAATTTTGGGCAAAAGGGAAGTCATTCCGAATGCAATCATGAGTTTTACGTTATTGTGTATTACAGTATCTCATGCAATTTCAGGCAATAGGAAGTCATTTTCAGGCAATGGGAAAGCATTCTGAATGCATTCCGAATGCAATTAGAATTCACATAAATTCACTAAACTAGTGAATTTACGTGAATTCGAATGGTTACCATTCGAAATAGAGAGAAATTCCTCCCTTCTGATAAACTGCCTAGAATCATAGAGTTGGAAGAGACCACAAGGGTCATCAAGTCCAACTCCTTCCATGCAGGAAATCACAATCAAAGCACCCCGAACAGATGGCCATCCAACCTCTGTTCAAAGATCTCCAAAGAGGGAGACTCCACTACTCTCCGAGGGAGTGTCTTCCACTGTCGAACAGCTGTCACTGTCAGGAAGTTCCTCCTAATGTTTAGGTGAGATGTCTTTTCCTGTGCTGTGTTTCACCTATTGTGTCCTCTGCTCCATTATCCTCAGGTTGATCACCCTTTTCTTTATGTGAGAAGACTGAGGCAAAGAAGGTGTTGAGTAGTTCTGCCTTTTCTCTATCCCGTGTTTGCATTTTGCCATCTTATCTACATGGTGTCCCTACCATGTCCTCCTTCTTCTTTTTGCTGCAAACATATTACAAAAAACATTTTTGTTCTTATTAAGCTCTCTAACAAAGCTGAACTCATTCTGTGCTTTAGCTTTTCTGACTTTACCCCTACATGTGCTAGCTATTTGTATGAATTCCACTTTGGTGATTTTCCCCATTTTCCAATTCTTATACATCTCTCATTTAAAACTTAGCTCAGTTGAAAGTTCTTTAATCATCCATCCTGGTTTCTTGAGACACTTCCCATTTTTCTTCCTTTTAGGAACTGTTTGAAATTGTGGCTTCAGTATCTCCCTTTTGAGAAACTCCCATCCGTCTTCAACTCCATTCTCTTTTAGTATTCCTGACCACGTGATCACCGCCAATATTTTCCTAAGTTTACTGAAATCAGCTTTCCTAAAGTCTAGAATGCACATTTGACTATGTTTGGCTTCTCATTTCCACTGTGCAACATGTTGGTGTAATACATCTTTAAACAACAGAAAAATATTTTGATTGACAGTTGAGAGTTGATGGTTGGAATGTTGGGTTGGTTGAGAGTTATGGTTGAAGCAGCAGTGTGGTTGATTACTGTGTATGTATAGACTAAGTTTGGAGCTATGAAACAGACTTTGAAGCTTATTATAAGTTAGAGAGGTGTGTGTGTGTGTGTGTGTGTGTGTATGCTGTATTATATTGTGTGTGTCTGGGAACACTGGATAAGTCAACGGATTGTGTTCATTTCTTTAAGTGTGAAAAGTGGTCAGTGTACTGCCAATATCAATAGCCAGGGAGTTTTACCTCTATACTTCTGTACAATGTGCACATTGTTTTTGGCTGTAGCTGGGTGATTTTTACCCAGACTGTGCAGGGAGTTAGCCATGTCCCAAATTTATTATCAGATCTAAAATAGCTATGAATAATGATGAAATTTTGTGAGCCATTAGGATTTTGCCTTTCACTGTAGTTATAGAGGGCTAGGCTGCTAGTCCCTGCCAGGAAGTTCACAGTGATTCATAGAAGCCCCACACCCTCAGGAAAACACTCACAAAGATTTTGAGGGGAAACCTTACACTGTCAAAATTGCTGCCCAGACACTTCTTCCCCTCTTCTTCCTGGCAGGGGTGTGATCCACTTTCTGTGGCAAGTCTTTTGCTACACTCATTCTGATGCTTGTTCTAGTACAACTTAATAGGGCAGCCAGCGACTCCACCGTGGCAGGTGCAACAGATGCACTCTGCATTTTATTGCTGTTGCTCCGCTCAGCAGCTGCTCCAGGTTAGATGCTCACTCAGCAGCAAATTAGCTAGAGTGGCTCACTGGACTAGTTTTTTTAAAAAAATATATAATTTATTAATACATTCTAAAACAGAACAACAGACAACAAGTGGTATACCAAAACAACAATGAATAAAAGACATTAACCCAGCTAATGTCCTAAAGATTATAAACAAGAGGTGTATTCAGGGATCTTGAAAGACATCTTTCCATTAAAATTTAGCTAATATTGGAGGGTGTCTAGAGAGTAAATCCTGTTGGATATATTCAAGAAGTGGGTGCCAAATCTTATGAAAATTCAATCCAGAGTGTAAACCTCTTGCTCTATTGTTATTATCTGCAATTTTCTCCATTGACCACAAGTCCCAGAGTCTAGTCCACCATCCTGCAATATTAAACTTTCCAGTTTTCCAGTTCTTGGCTATCTCAAGCCTGGCGACAGCCAAAAGGAAACCGATGAGTTCTTTATGCTGCAGGGCTTTATTTTCATCCATAAAAATGGAGAACAGGAGAAGGAGTGGTGATAATTGTATACTTTGTTTAGTGATCTTGGAGACCAGTTGTAAAAGTTCTATCCAGTATTTATGCACCAAAGGAAAGCCCAGCCACATATGTACAAAAGTTCACCTATCTTCACATCCCCTCCAACATTTTGGATTATCATTGGTAGACATACGCACCAGTTTAACTGGGGTAGGGTACCATTGATGGACCAACTTGAGGGTATTTTCTTGCCTTGGCTCTTTCACCAGTCTCTCCCCCTTGCCTATCTTACAGTGTTATTGTTGGTATTATAAAATGGGCTGGGGGGGGGCAGGGAACCCAAAGGGCCTGTTGCAATTATGTCTTGATTGTCAGATCCATAGGTATCACATTGGCCATTGTGGAATGGAATTCTGCCCTAGATCCAACTGAGTAGTACTTCTTTTGCACTATGTGTAAATGAGCTCCTTGTAAGTAAGGTGGGACATCAATGTGACAAAGCACATGGAGAAGACAAGAGATGGGCACAGATATGACCTTTGTCTGTATAAAAGGCTGTCTGAGATTTGGGAGATAATTTGGGATCTAAATGAAAACCCATTGTATAATATTTTACATTAGTATTTATTTATTTTAGAGTTGTCTGGGTGGCAAGCAGGATATGAAACAAACAAGCCTACCATCCTTCATGAAGCAGCTTCCAATAGATGCAGAAAATTGCTAGGTTTGGCCCATTTTTGAACTTGGCATGGACTAAATTTTAAGGACTATAGATGTTCTTGCTCAACATTGTTTTACAGTGATATGATATGCAAAATTATTTTAATCAACACAGGCAACACAAGATGAATTTCCTAGTTCACACACACACACACACACACACAGAGTTCCCTGTTCCCTATTTAAATATAGAGGAGAACCCATAACAGTATGGGCTTTCCTACAAAGAGCCTTTAACATTCCTGTCTCTAAACCTCCTGCTAGTACCTAGTCTCCATCCTGTTAAACAGTTCAGGGAGTTTTTTAGCTTGACATTGTTGATTCTGTTTATTTGTAATTGTTTTAACTTGTTCTGGTTTAATCCTTTTTTAAGAGGGGGAGTTGGGAATGGGATTGGATATCTTAATTGTGATGTTTTTAACTTCTCTTGTACCCCGCCCTGATTGTCCATTCAGAGGGGCGGGCTAGAAATAAAAAATATATTATTATTATTATTATTATTATTATTATTATTATTATTATGGCTCCCTGATCCCTTTCAAACTCAATAGCAATGCAAATAGACTGTTGCAATCAAGGAAATTACAAGATGAATACCAGCATGCAGTATGATGTGACTATTACAGAAACTTCATAAACAGGATGGTTGCATTTGCAGAAGCATGGTGTCTATACTGTGGGGCATACTTGTTCAGCTCTTTTCTGCTCTGTTCAGGGCTCTGTTCAGATTACTGCAGCAAGTTCTAGGTGCCACATTTTAAGAAGGGCATTGGCAAATTGGAATATAGACAGAAAAGATTGATAGTATGGTGACTGGGGAAAGTAATCATGAGGAACAGTTCAAAGAGATCTTTAGCTTTTATGAGATATGACTGAAAGGAAGAGATGATTTGTTGTTGTCTGCCTTCAAGTCATTTCTGATTTATGGCAACCTGAAGGCAAACCTATCATGGAGTTTATTTGGCAAGATTTGTTCAGAGGGCCTTTGCCTTTGGTTTCCTCTGAGGCTGAAAGTGTGTAACATGCCCAAGGTCACCCATTGGGTTTCCATAGATTCAAACCCTGGAAGAAGAACACACACACACACACACACACACACACAGCATACACCTAATATACAGTAGGGCTCTGTCCCCACCCCATCCTAACTGTAATGAAAATAAAAAAAGAGAAAAAAAAATCCTACCATTACTGATCCAACTAAATAATTCTGTTAAAATTACTACTAATCATCAATTAACACCTTGTTAGATTTCTAATTGCTCAAAAAGTTTCCTATCTTTCATATAGTCCTCAATTGCCTTATTCTCCAGAACCCATGTTAATTTGGCCTTTAGGCTAACTCAGCAATCTTAATAATCTGTCCTTCCATCATTGGTGCTTCTGTCGGGATCGAAGTTTGAGCAACAATATTCTGACTGCTGTTGTGATATATTGAAGAAATGATCCATATTTACCATCTAGTTCTCCATCTGAAATGCCCAACAAAAACACCTCTGGCAACACTACAAAATCAACACCCCCATCTCTTGGCTCAATACACAAATCCCAGACCAGCAAGTCCCCCACCTTCTCACATGTTCATCACTCATGAAAAAGGAGCCCTCCCCACCTCCATATATGCACAGTATTGATCTGAAACACCCAGGGCACTATCCTACAGTTCCAACAACTGCATAAAACAAATTCCATATATTTGAGTCACATTCCCTCCCACATATTCACATGAACATCATGTCCCAAACCCTGGGCCGGTCCCACCATACACTCCCCCACAGGCCCATCTCTATCTTTAGCATCATCATACTACTTCTGATGATGATCCCTTCACCCCAGACCTACCTCTTAAGCCAGACATCATTCTGACTGAATGGTTTCCAAGGTGCTGTAGTTCAGGGCTTTGGGAAATAATGACTGCAGTGCATGTCTGAGTGTAGGGTGCATTGAGAAGGGCAGCTGGAGAGAACCTGCCTTGTGATCCAGAGAGTACTGGAGTTATCATTTTCCAGAGCCCTGATCTACAGTGCTTTGGAAACCCTTTGGTGGGGACACTGCCTGGCACAAGAGGTAGGTTTGGTGTGTCAGGTTTGATCATAGACAACTTTAAACATGAAATTTTGTAAATATTGAACAGGATGATAGCCAAAGTCTTGTAGCCCTTTAAGAAGTAACCTACAGATTAAAGCAGGCTTTCTGGAAATGCTAATGACTAACATATTGTCCTTGGTTGATACATACTCACCCACAAACTTATACATCTATTGAAAAAACAAGCAGAATGGGCCCAAAGGGTCAAAAGTATTGCCAATCACTTTTTTTTTTTTTTGGTAAAGGTAAAATATATACAAAATAATGCTGGCGGCCATTCAGAACAGCAGTAGTTGTTGATTGATTAAGATAATGTAGCCTTTCTGGATTTGAGAAGAAAAATGTAACACCTGGAAAGGAAAAGAAGTTAGTATTTGCCATACTAGTAAGTGCAATTTGCACTATTGTAAGTAATCCAATTTTTTGTTGTTGGAGGTCACAATTGTGTTCCAACAACACAACAGACAAAACCATCCTAATACCACATTATCGGCTATTTCCATGTGGGCAGAGAATGAGGGGAGCAGCAGAGACATATCTGGCTTTAGCTGGATGCACTGTGACAAGTATCCTTTGTGACGCTCAAGGGTTCTCATCCTGTGGATGATGTTATTGTGCTGCAGTCAGCTAAAAGAAAAGAACTGAGCATGTCTTCACTGCCCCCCCTGCTTGCTCAATGACATGAAAATGGCTGTCTCAGGGATTGCCACAATGAAAAGGTGAGTTTGAGAGGGCATCAGAGCACATATTGCAGCCAAATGCTGGAGATACATCTCGCTATGCAGAATCTCTTCCACTGTCTTAGGCTGCATCTGCACTACAGAAATAATCCAGTTTCTCTTTAATTGCCATGGCTAAATACTATAGAATTCTGGGAACTGTAGTTTGTTGTGGCACCAGAGCTTTCTGACAGAGATGGCTAAATATCTCACAAAACTACAGTTCCCAGAATTCCATTGCACTGAGCCGTGGCAGTTAAATTGATGTCCAACTGGATTATTTCTGCAGTGTGGATGCAGCTTTAATTGAGGCCTAAATATATACAATCAAATGTACAAAGCCTGCCAAATATACATGTTGGAGTCCACATTGGGTTCATTCTATAACATATGGAGGGGTCTGCTTCATTTTATCCCCTAATTATTTTCTTTAAAGCTTGCATTAAGTTGCTAAATTATTTCTGTATTTCTTACAAACATATTTTAATTCTCATAGTTTGCCAAAGAGCCTCCTTCACTTCCTTGTTCCTCAGGCTGTAGATGAGAGGGTTCAACATAGGGACCACTACAGTGTAGAACACAGATGCCACTTGGTCCCGGCCCAAAGAGTAACTCGTATTGGGGCGCAGATATGTAAATATCAGAGTCCCATAGAAGATGGTGACTGCTGTGAGGTGAGAGGTGCAAGTGGAGAAGGCCTTGTGCCTGCCTTGACTAGAACGGATCTTGAGGATGGCAGACAGAACGAACAGATAGGACAAAAGTATGATACACAGGGATCCAACAGTGGTGAGCCCAGCTAGGAAGGAAATGATTGCTTCAGTAATGTAGCTATCTGAGGATAGTGCTAAAAGGGGAGGAGCATCACAGAAGAAATGTCTAATGATGTTAGAGCCACAGTATGATAGGCTGCTTATAAAACAGACTGTTATTGTGGCATTTGTGAAGCCAACGAGACAGGAGCCAGCAACCAAGGGGATGCAGACTCTTTGAGACATGATTGCTGAATAGAGTAATGGGCTACAGATTGCCATGTAACGGTCATATGCCATTGTGGCCAGCAGAAAACACTCGGTACACACCCAGGCAACAAAAAAGTAGAGCTGAATAAAACATGCATTGAAGGAAATTGATTTGTCCTCTACTAGGAAGCTTATTAGCATCCTTGGGGTGATGGCCGACGAGTAACAGATGTCAACAACAGACAGGTTCAACAGGAAGAAGTACATGGGCAGGTGAAGCCGGGTGTTGATCCTGATTAACGCAATCATCCCCAAGTTCCCTGTTAGCGTGATGAGGTAGATCATAAGAAACACCACAAACAAGGGGAATTGCTCCTCTAGTTCTTCAGAGAATCCTAGGAGAATGAACTCTCTCACCATAGTGCAGTTTCCTCCTTGATTTGTTTCCATTTTCAGAGAGCTAGTGAATGATATATATATATATTAAAAAAGTTAAGTCAGTCATTCTGTGAATAGTCTTTTAGACAGTGCAATGTTTCTGACGGTTCAGTGTACACAAACTTTGTTCCACGCACAAAATTATAAAAATATTATATAAAATATTGCATAAAATTACCATCGTTTGGACCAGTACTATTGGTCTCAAGCATAAACAAGATCTAAAAACAAGAACTAATAATAATGGATTGGATGAGGGAAAACAAGCTGAAGTTGAATCCAGACAAAACGGAGGCACTCACAGTAAGGGCCCCTAAACCAGGTATTGGGCTGCAACCTCCAGTCCTAGAGGGGCTCATGCTCTCCTCAAAGGACTGTGTTCGCAGTTTGGGGGTGCTTCTTGACTCATCGCTTCACATGAGAGATCAAGTGAACACAACGGTCAGGAGCGCCTATTATTAGCTTCGGCTGATACGCCAGTTGTGCCCTTTACTGGAACCAGGGGACCTTGAAACTGTAGTACATGCACTGGTAACCTCAAGACTCGATTTTTGTAATGCACTCTACATGGGGCTACCCTTGTGCTTAGTTTGGAAACTTCAGTTGGTACAGAACATGGCAGCCAGGCTAATTATGGGAACAGCAAGGAGTGACCATATTACACCAATATTGAAGTCACTCCATTGCTGCCTATTAGTTTCTGGGCACAGTACAAGGTGTTGGTTATCACCTTTAAAGCCCTACATAGCTTGGGCCCAACTTATCTAAGGGATTGCCTGCTTCCATATAATCCACCCCGTGCACACAGATCCTCTGGGAGGAACCTATTGCAACCAGTGGTGACCAGATTGGTGGTGACCTCCCAGAGGACTTTTTCTGCAGTTGCTCCCACTTTATGGAATGGCCTGCCGGACGAGATTCGTCAAATTACCAACCTGGATGGGTTTTAAAAAGCCATCAAGACGGATCTCTTTTGGCAGGCCTTCCCGGAATAAATCACTAAGCCACAAATATCCCCCCACATAGGCACATAGGACAATGACTCTGCCACTGTTATTGATGGGAACTGTTGTAATGTTATTTTTAATTGTTATGAAAATTTTAATTGTAATTTGTTTAATTCCTTTTTAAGGGGGGTATTTATATATATTGTTGTATCGTTTTAAATTCTGTAAGCCACTTTGATTGCTACGGCAAAAAGAGGAGTATAAATAAAAGTTTTATTTTATTATTTATTATTTTATTTTATAATAATATATGTAGGGGCGAAACATCTTGAGGGCCAGATTCCATTTGATCTCAGAAGCTAAGCAGCATGAGGCTTGCTTACTATTTGGATTGGGGACCATCAAGAAATACCAGGTGATGTAGGCTATATTTCAGAGGAAGGAACTGGCAAAAACACCTCTGAGTACTCCTTGCTTGAGAAAACCCTATGAAATTAATGGGGCTGTCATAAGTTGACAAGGAGCTTGAAGGCACATATATGAACAAAGAGTTAATCACTCACATAATCTCAAAAGCAAGATGTACAATATAACATTAAATTAGATTAAATATAAACATTAAATTAAAATATTATTTAAACCTGAAATCAGTGGCAACTCCTGGCTTCCATGTCCACACTTTGAAGCAACTTTTCAAAGTGCTGAACTTCAAGTTTCACTAGGCTGGAATTGCAGTTTACCATAAAATATATAATATACAAAACACTGCATTGTTATGTAATGTGCACTGGTGCATTGTTTTAAGCCTACCTATATTCTTATGTGATTTTAACATTTTTTTTCTCTTGTCCTGTTAGGTGTACATTACCTCATCTGTTAATTCCTATATCTTTATTTTTGACATGCAACATTGGAGGATAGTCCCCCCCCCCATTTTGTATACCTTGATATCCCTCCACATTTCTTATTATTAGTTCTATTTTTATGAATTACATGGGTCTGAATTAATTCATCATTGTATAAATTATCTTGCTTTCCCATAAAATTATAGACGTGGGATGAGGATGAAAATGTTCAATATTCAAATAGAACTTCACATGCATTATCTGTCTGCATCATTTATCTACCAGTCACCATTCCACATATGCACACATGACATACATTGAAAATGAAAAGGCTAGACTCACCTTATATTCTGAAAGAGATCCATGGTAGGTCAGAAATAAGGAGCTTCAAGTTGTGAAAAATGAGGCTGTTGGAAGGATGCTCTACTCTGGATTTATTTCCAGATTAGGGCTGTGGTCTTA
Source organism: Urosaurus nigricauda (assembly GCA_034509955.1). Lineage (NCBI taxonomy): Eukaryota > Metazoa > Chordata > Lepidosauria > Squamata > Phrynosomatidae > Urosaurus > Urosaurus nigricauda. The sequence goes on along the minus strand of JAOEGL010000001.1, from coordinate 123,989,726 downwards.
TTTGTGAATTGGCAAGACCTATAAGTTTACATAAACTGTAGACACACTGCACTCACAGAACTACATCACTAGAAACAACCCATAAGATACATAATATACCATTACAATTATGTATAAAAGCTACCTAATTTCCATTAGACAATGTGGAAAAATAGAAATAAGAGGCTGCCAGTTTGAAGAATGGTGGTACAGAGGAGCTAAAGGGAAATAGAAAAACTGACATAAATATTATAAAATAGAAATACATATTCATTTAGCTTTTAAGATACTCAGCTCTACCTTAGTAGTCTGTTAAAGCTAAAAGTTGTGAAAATCAGATAAAGAGAAAATATGAGGTCTTGATGATACCTCAGTATTTAAGCAGATTTTTGGACCTTCTGCATGAGGTTTGTTTTGCCAACCTCAAGGGAGACTCCTGGAGTGCCAAACATGCATTCTTCCTCAGGGAAGAAAAGAAACTAGGCAGCAAAAGAAAAGGCTGATGGCAACTAGTTCCCAAGATCATTGATTATTAGGTCTAAATTCTTGGAGGTAGAATTGAAATGTTACCTATGCTTGCACACCTATGGAATTTTACTAACTAAAAGGAATCAAATCCCTTGTGTTTTGGTGGTCAGTGTAACAGCACAGGGGCCTGCTTTCTCCCTGAGATGCTGAAATCTCCTACAGTAGTCTACTACCCAGCCTTCTTAATATGGGCCACATTCTCACAAACTCTTGGAGGTGGATAATAGAACCAGTTTATGAGACCAGTTACCCTGAACAACGTCAGCCTCTTGTTTATCTGTTCATGGTTGACTATCACTGGCACTTCATGAGTCATGTATTCCTATTTTTTTAAAAAATGTGTTCTGAGTAGCTTTGTTTATCAAAGACCATTGGTCAAGAAGGCAAAATGGCATCTAGTATACCTTAAATGACAGCCAGTGTGGTGTAGATAATAATATTTATTTATATGCCACCCAATCACAGGGAATCCGGGCGTCTTACAACAGAGGGGATTATACAAGCAATAACAATAAACATGAATTAAAAAACAAACAAAAACAAATGGCAATGCATTAAACAATAACAATAAAATCAGATAACAGTTAACAATAACAATAACTAACAAAAATACATAACAATTATAGCAACAAAAATACATAGTAATTATAAGAACAGTAAAATTAACAAAGCAAAAATACATAGCAGTTATAGCAACAAAAAAACAACAACATAGTAATTATAACAAAAAATAAAATTAACAAAGCAAAATACATAACAATTATCCAATGCCTAATAAAGGTTGGATGATGATGACGACATAACAATTAACAGACCAAAACAAACAAGAAGAAAATAATCCCCATTCTCAGCCCCCATCCCAATCCCCAAAACAATGTGAACTATACACACTCTTAAAAAAAGAAAAAAAAGGGAGGGGGGGGGGAGAGACAAGACTCCTCCTTAAGTCCAGGAGCCAAGGCATGGGAGTAGCCCAGGTGGGAAGGAGGGCAACAAACACTCTCTCAGCCGTGTCTTCACTGGTAGATGTTGGAGAGGAGGAAAGGAGGGCCACTCCTCCTCCTTAAGTCCAGGAGCTGAGGCATGGGTGTAGCCCAGGTGGGAAGGAGGGCAAACAAACACTCTCTCAGCTGGGTCTTCACTAGCAGATGTTGGAGAGGGAATCAGGGTTCAGTTCTCCATGGAAACCCACTGGGTGACCTTGGGAAAGTCATAAACTCTCAGCCCCAGAAAACCTCATGATAGGTTCACCTTAGGGTTGTCATAAGTTAGAAATGACTCAAAGGTAAAAAACAAAACAATACTCCAAATATCAATTTTTGCTTAATCAACTAATGTTTTAAATTTAAAGAAATTTTAGTTGTTAAAGCAAGAACAATTTTCCATTACTTGATTTGAACAGGATGATCTGATTCTGCATTCCATTCCATTCTAATATAATTAACATCAAATTTAATATTTTCCAACAAACATTTTAAAACTAGACATATTGCTTTTAGGTTTTTTGACAATGTAATTGATGATTGCAGCACAACAGGAGTTGCTGAGAACCCTTAGGATAGCACATTTTTGTTGTCAAGGTGTAGGTTGGTACAGAATTCCATCCTGTGCAATGACCAAAACAGTGAGTTAAGATGACATAAGTTGGACTTATGCCATTGTAACTCACTAAAAGGATGCCAGCCAGCCTTTTTAAAAGCCTCATTTGGTATCACTGGAAGCAGAGCTGCAATGCCTTCTTAGCATGGGTGTGTTTGTGTCCATGTGGAGCTACAGCATTGGGGAACACCTCCCTGATCAGCAATGAATCATCTATTGTATAGATTATACAATATTATACAATTGTATAGATTATCAGTGTAACAATTATTTATTATCTTGAAACAATGCAAGCAAATCTCTGTCATTTTCAACAATCACTTTAGGTGATTTTGCTGTAACCAACAATTACAGTCATTTTAAATATTATATTCAAGACATATGCAAGAGCTCTGTCACTACAATAGCACCTAGCTGGTAAAAATTCAGCTAAGAAAAGAAAGAGCTATAAATAGAGAAGAGTTATTCTACCTGACTCTCAGTTATGCATAAGTGCTGAAGATAGCTGTATGTTGTCATTCTTTCAGGGCTGTTCTTGTGAATGAAAGCCTGAATACAATGTATTTAATTTTATGAGAGTTATTAATTCCACTTTGTGAAATAAAAAAAAATGCAAAAGTGGAAAGTGAAAAAAATCACTGTGTGAGAAAGATACTTTTGGGGCAATAATCTCAGAACTCCCATCAAGCATAATCCATGGTAATGAGTTGTAGTCAACCCCCCCCCCCAACTTTTCCAGTATCTGAAATAGTTATGTGCTAAGTGGTCAGCATGGTGATTTCCATTACTCCAATAAGGTAATATGCAGAAGGTTTGGAGTGTCATGGACTGCCCTGGGCCTGATTTAGAGGCACAGTCAGAAGACTCAAACCCTGAAGACATAGAGGAGGCTGAGACGGGGCAGATCTGGGGTTGCTTGCACCTGCAGTTCCAGAGGAGGTTCAGGAAGCTGCAGAGGGTGAAACAGACTCTAGGATGTAGGTGTTAGGACCTGTGGAGTGAAGACAGGTCAAGGAGTCTTTGAGGCAATCTTCCAGGCTAGAAGCCAAAAGGAAAGCTAATAGGTTTCAGCTGAGAGAAGCTGAGGCCTTTTAAAAGACCTGCAGCTGCAGAGATAACTTGGAATGAATTTGCCTTGTGACTATGCTCTTGCCTTTGCTGTGACTGACTGACTGGTATTGCATGACCTTTGGACTGGACTCTGGACTATTCCTTTGTATACTCCCCTGCTGTGCTGTCCTCAGTAGAGGTAAGCAGGACATGGAGCTGTGAATCTTTGATTAGTGGAGGATAGAGTAGTAGAATGCTGACCTCTTACCATTTCCTAGCCTGGCAACCAGAGCTTTAAAAACAGTTTTAAAAACATAAATATGCATTAAGTATGTTTTATGTATATTGCTTTAAAAATTTAGAAACCTCCCTGGGTTTATGAAGACAATTTCTTTTGATTGAAAAGACTATGCACAGTCTTAGGGATGGCACTAGATGTCGCCAGAGATCCATCTGTTTTAGGTTAGTGCAGTCCTGTTGGCAATTTAGAAATGGAACAGGATTTGTGAACAATCTGAGTGGTGAAAGCCTCATTCACACTACATAATAAACTGATTTTTGAGTCAAATTGATTAAGTGATTCAGCACTGAATAGATATTCACACTATTCAAACTGCGATCAAATCTGCCCATTTCAGTTTTCTCCACTTCACATTCACATTCATCAATAGGATTGAATCAAAATGGAGTTGTGTCATAGGGGTGACCATGCTACAGGGTACCAAATACAATCGACAGTGCGTTAACATTTGTGCTGAATTAATTCATTTATGAAGATGTAGGGAATGCTGTGGATTAGAAAAAAAACCAGTTTAACTGGGTTTAGCACTGCACCCTGCGGCAAACTACGTCAGAAATTTGGTGCAAGTGTAAAAAAGGACCCTTTAAACCAGTTTACATTGGTTTGAAAACTGGGTTATTATGTAATATAAACGAGGCTGAAGTGATTATTGTTTCTGAAAAGTACAACTCCTTTGCAGTACCTACCTGTTTTCTGAAGCCAGAATTGCACTAGTAATTCTGATTAGGTGCAAGAACAGATGGTTAAAACTTGCTACAAATTGTTCTACCTATTGACTCGCTAAGAAACAAGATGCCTTCTCCTGAATTTTAATCTTGGTCATTTTAACACACACCATGTTTTTCTACAAATGGAAATTCACTACGGTCAGTGAGTGTTAAGCTCCTTCATCTCCAATCTCCTTTACTTACTTAAAACATTTCTTTCTTACTGTTTTTCATAAAGCCAGGGTCAAATATTTTAAGCAATATACATAAATACACTTAATACATTTATTATGTAACAAATACAAACACAAATTTGAAAAAAGATCAACACAATCACAAATCATCACCTTTTATTCACAAAACAAAAGCCAGATTTGGCTATTCTTGGAAATGCCCAAATATTCCTACACAGGCCTACGCAGAGCATCCCTAGGTTTCAGTGACTGGAAATGATGCACAACCCAGTATGTAACTGAATTGGCAACCAAACAGTCAATTGAAGGAGTACAGCCAGTTTACATAGAAGGCTATGCATTGGCTGAGCATGCACATCCACATGTCCTACAGCACCACAGGTACATATCCCCTTCTGTGACCTTCTCATTGTACTAACGCAGTCACACACACAATGTCCAACTGCTTCCATAGGGGAACATAAAAGCAAACTATGTGCCTTCAAGTTACCAATCATCTTATGTAGAACACCAACTCCGCATTTCATAGGATTTTCTTAGGCAATGAATACTCGAGAGGTTATTTTGCCAGTTCCTTCCTCTGAACAATAACTGCCAGCACCTGGTCTTTCCTCGAGGTCTGCCATTCAAGTCCTAATCAGGCTTGACCCTGCTTAGCTTTCAAGATCAGTTTCAATCGGGTGCCTTCAGGGTACTGAGCAACAGGGGAACTTATTTATGTATTAGGTACATCTATATTGTAGAAATAATGTACTTTGACACCACTTAAAGTGCTGTAGCTTCATCCTATGGAATCATGGGATTTTTAGCATTACAAGGTTGTAAGCCAAAGAGTGCTAGTACATCACAAACTTACAAATTCAAGGATTCTGTAGGATGCAGCCATGGCAGTTAAACTGTTGTCAAACTGCATTATTTCTATAGTGTAGTTGTACCTACAGGTTTCCAGACATCTGACTCTTTCCTCTCAAAGCAATGATCAGGGAAAGAGCACTGGCAGACATGGTGGCTGTGGCTTCCCCAGCGGTGGGATGGCAAATCCTTTCTTTTAGTCCAGACTTGAAATGAGCATTCAAGGTGCTAATTCTTATCCTCTCCACTAAATTTAGCATCTGGGACAGATCCTTTAAAATTCAGATTAATACCCAAGAAAGCCCCACAGCAACAGCTTTTTCCTGGCAGCCATCTCACCTACAGTGCTTCAAGACTGCAGTGTGAGATTAATTCTGATTTCATATATATACACTCATCCCCCTCATATTTGGGGCCTTGATTAATATGTTCTCTCTGGAAATATCTAGGTCCTCCAGTAAAACTCTGTGGTCAACTTTAACTAAAAGTTGCACTGAAAGACCTAGAGATTCCTAGAGAGAATACTCTGCTAGGCCTTTGTAGCTCCTCCAGTGCAGTTCTATGGTCAGTGTCTGTTGGAAGTTAACCACAGAGTTGCACTGGAGGACCTAGAGATTCCTAGAGAGGTGTCCTTTCAGGTAAAAAATGGGTGTTTTTGTTATTTGCAGTTTTTCCATATTCACAGGGGTCTTGTGCCCCTAACCCTAGCAAATATGGAAGGACATGTGTGTGTGTGTGTGTGTGTGTATATATATATATATGAAAAGTCCAGTATTTCATACTGTATTTCATAATGTTCTCTTGAAAGAGTGATATATAATATAATTGCAATGATGGGTATGTGTCCTATGTTTCTCTGAAGATATGAATTTGAATCACTGAAATATAAGCCACTGTGTTCGACCAAAGATAAATGAATCACATCCTCCAGTGTGGGACCAGATTTTGAAGGTCACATCTGGGACCAGACTATGAAAACAAAATACAGTGAAGAAAGTTGACCGAAAGAGAACTGATGCTGAGGAGAGTTCTATGGATATCATGGGGTGCATCTACACTGTAGAAATAATGCAGTTTTACATGGTCTTTAGCCTTCTCTGTTAAAGAGAGCTGGTGCCTCAGAAAAATGTAAACCCCAGAATTCTGTAGGATGGAGCCATGGCAGTTAAAGTGGTGACAAACTGCATTATTCCTTCAGTGTAGTTGCACCCATGGACTGCCAAAAAGATTACTGAATGGGTCCTAGAACAAATCAAGACTGAGCTCTCCTTACTGCAATGATTAAACTGAGGCTATTGTATTTTCTACATACTGGTTGACATTCTGTTAGGCATCTTGATGTCACAAGCTAGACATAGGACTTCATAACCATTTCAGGTTCACATTTTTGATCACATTGCCACAACTGCAAATGCCCCTAAAATTTACCTAAAAAGTTAGGCAGCCATCCTGAGCAAAGACATTCTGTGGAACTGACAAGCAGGCAATGAAAGTTGTCATGTCCTGCCCTCTTCTTCCAGCAACCTGTGGTGAGACAGGAAGTGGTGACATGATTCCATAAGGGTCCCTGCTTCTGCTCTTCACATTGCAGCTGGGATTGGGCAGGATGCACCCTGCTTCAGCACCCTGCTCACCAGAACCACAGAACTCCCATCTTAGCTCAGGGACTGCCAGGAGGAGAATGGAGGACATGTGAGGGAGGAGGCCCCTTTAACATCTGGCCCCCCTCCAGCCCCAGACCATCTCAGCGTGGGCAGCCGCCCATAAGCCTCTGGCAATGCTAGGGGTATTATCTTGTAGTTAAATTTTAGTCTACCCCTTTTTCAGTGTGTTAAAATGTTATCTCTTAACTGTAATTTTTAATCAGTAATTTGCAACGTGCTATGCAGTATTTGTTTTATTACTTCATTGTTTGGCATCTGCTTTGTTAATTTTTGAATGGGGGGTTGGAATTGGGGATTTTTTGGGATAATTATTGATTGAATGTAAATTTTGTGTTATGCTTATTGCTGTTATTGTAGTGTTTTGTTGTTATTGAATTATTTTTATTTTATCATGTATTGCTATGTTATATTTGCTTATTATTTCATGTTTATTGTTAATCCCTGTATTATTTCCACTATTGTAAACTGCCCGGATTCCCAGTTGATTGGGCGGGGTATAAATAAATCTTATTATTATTATTATTATTATTATTAGCAAGATTTGTTCAGAGGGGCTTTGCTTTTGCCTTCCTTTGAGGCTGAGCAAGTGTGACTTGACCAAGGTCATCTAATGGATTTCCATGGCTGAATGGGGATTCAAACCTTCTCTCCAGAGTCATAGTCCAAAGCTCAAACAATTACACCATACAGATTATCAGACCGGCAAAAAAAGATGGGAGCAAAGCTGTATGCTCCCATCAATATCTCACAATAACATGAAGATTATCACACAACATCATGTAATGTCATTATTATCTTGCGATTATCTCATGAATAAAGAGGAATTCTAGCACTGCTTTTTATCCACAGGGATTTTCTGTGAATAAAAAGTGGTGCTAGAATTCCTCTTTATCCATGAGATAATCACAACATCGTGTGATAATCTTCATGTTATTAGGCAATAATGATGGGGGCATACCACTGCGCTCCTACCTTTTTTGCCAGTGTGATAAACTCACACGTTGGCTCAAGGGATATTGATGACTGAGGCCCATGGAAGTCAGTTGCTGCAAGCTGAATCTTTTTTAAAAAATATGCAATGCCATCCCTTTATTTCAGCCTTTTCTACTGCCTCACAAAGGCAAAACTGGTCTGGGACTGGAGAAACAAATTGGTATGCACAAGCCCAATACAGATTCTTTCCATTTCCATAGTTCTGAATGTGGAGTTTTTCATGCTGTCCTCCAAACTTCTCATTTGTTCTCAGGGTCCATTCTCCAGCACAGGGGCTTCAGTTGTACCCCAATTAGTTTCTGAACCTTTTTCAGCTCTTCTTTGAAGAATTTCATTGTCATGTCTCTGATGCCTTACAGTATGGGAAGCTGCTCTCGTAGATATGCTTTCCGTTCCTGAGAGAAATACCGTTTGCATCAAGTTTGCCTTGAGACTACCATCACACATTGTCGTCAGCAGACTTCCCTTGTGGCTGCCTTAGTTGGATTTGTAACGTTGAAAAAGCACCCACTGTCACGTGAAAAAAGATCTGCCAGAGGTTGCGGAGTTCATAAAGATACATGTTGCAGAAGCAGATTAAGCCAAAAATTAGGAAGGATTTAATGTTCCGCCAGCCCGTGCAATATACAAACAAATAGCACTGGTACAAACAAGCTGCAGTGCCAAGAAAAAAGGCAATTACGTAGCTGAAGTCTTGTTGGTCCTCCTGCAGAAGACTTTCTACACCATGAAAACCGCAAATTAAGTTCAAAGCTCCACATAAAAGACTGAGTTACAAAGGAAACAATTCCTGACAGCATCACAGGTTCCAATAGCTGGTGAGGGGCTGTAGATATCTTCCCAGTACCTTTGTATTCTGGAAGAGACATACAGTATGTGCATATCCGTTGGCTGAGCCCAAATCAGATAAAGAAATTTGATACGGTGGTCTTAGCCTGATTTCTGTCTGCATATCAGCAAGGTTTATTTTTGTTGAAAGAGATTGTGGGTTATTGTATCTTTGCTTAGTCCTCTGAATGAACTTATCAAACTCAATGAAACAGTAAGGTCTAACTGCTGTATTCGTCTTCATCATGTTGTAGGTGGAAATGTAATCCTTTTGAAGCTCATCCAAGAAGCAGAAGGCCAGGACACTGGGGTAACTTTCAGTGCAGAGCATCATGTAACTCACTCCCAGCGAACTAATAAAATTTATGTTATACTGTCCTGCTTGCAGTGTACACCTATCAAGAAGCTGAGAAAGCCTCTTTCCAAGAATTTTGAAGTATTTTCTGCACTCTTGCACACCAGCACTTTGCTCATAATCAGTAGAAGCAGACAGAGGGAGTCCATCTCTCATATGGAAGAATACTGAGGCAGACAAGATCATAGACATTGCCAGCAGAGACAAAGAAAATCATTGCAGCAGCATGGAGAGCAATATTGCCAGAAAGATCTCAACCAGCATAGAAAACACATCCAGAATACTACCAGACAGAATGTACAGAATGCTCTCCGCTGCAAGCTGAATCTTAGGAGTCTATCATATGACAGAATTTGGGGGTGTAATGTAATGGCAATCTGAACGCAATCATGGGGTTTCACGTTATTGCGAATGAGTATATCTCATGCAATTTCGGACAATGGGAAGTCATTCCAAATGCAATCATGGGGTTTCACGTAATTGTGTATTAGAGTATATCACGCAATTTTGGGCAATGGGGGGGGGGTCATTTTTGGGAAATGGGAAGTCATTCTGAACACATTCCGAATGCAATAAGATTTCACGTAAATTCGCTAAACTAGTGAATTCATGTAATTGCGAATTGGCTCCATTCGCAATTGAGACAAATTCCTCCCATGTGATAAACTTCTTACTTAAAGGCAAATGAGAACAAATTAGAAAATAGGTGATCTGTAATGCAGGATCAGCCCAAGAAACTTTAGTGTAATGGGAACATCTCCCACAGCAATGGGGTAATGTCCTTATCCACATCTAGACTAGTTTAGGGGCAGGGCAAGATAGCTTGTGTGGCTCATTGATTGAGTGATGGGAAGAGCTGGTGAATTCAGGAGTAGCAGCTGGAGAAATGTCACCACAGCCTCTCAGCCACCATTGCTCTCCAACAACTGCTAACTGTTGTAGCCATGTCACTCTCCCTATAGCCGATATAGGTCCTGTAGCCAGACCTGCTATAGTGATGTAAATGTTCACACTGACAACATGCGTATTGGTACATTGTATGTGTCTAGAGTCTTGAACTACTTTGGGCATAACTGTGCATTTCACAACTCATGTTTATAATGGACAGGAAATGCTAATTGGGAAGACTTTGTCCCCAAACCAAGGAGGATGTGACTGAAATATAAGTGGCAAGGATCTGTGTGGCCTTTCATATATTGATAGACTACAATTTCCATTAACCCCAGATAGCATAGCCTATGGAGGGATGATAGAAATTACAATTTGACAACTTCTGTAGAGGCACATATTTCCCATTCTTGATTTAAAGCATTAATGTCACTTTCTCTGATCTCCTACTCTACTGCCATAAATACATCATTCTTTGACATGCTTATAGCTGCTTCTTTCCAAAAGTAGTTCTTAATTAAAATGATCCTTTTGTGGTCAGCAGGAGACAGGAGAAATGATGGACACAGACTGGGATGACATCGGCTAACACAAATGGTATTCATTGGATTCATTCTTTTGTGTCTAACAAGAGAAAGTTCAGGACAGAAATATTAATGTACTGTGTAGTTTTGCAGTTGGAGATCATACAATTAGTTTTCTTCTCCTTATCAAACTCTCCTGGGTAATTTTCAGAAGAAAAAACTGTACTGTGGAGACTGTGAATGCACTCCTTCAGCTTAATGGTCCTGAGTCTCACAACAAAACAAAAAGGAAACTTCCCAAGGGTTTGTTCCTTTGGGTGCTTCCACCTCTAGGTTTGAGGTGATCTATTCAACATAGTTACCTAATGTCACCAGTAACAGTGTTGATTCCTGGCTAGTCTAATAAGCCCACATGGGCTCGATTAAAAAGTTAGTGCTTGCCAGGCCTCTGCTATGGAGCTTACGCAAGAAGTGTGAAAGTTCAGGCAAATTGGCTCCTCAGTGCCTCATTAAAATTCAGCTCAGCTTCAAAGACATTGTTTTAAATGAAAGAAAGGCAGCTGTTGGGTCTCTGAAACTAATGATAATTTGGACTCAAAGCCTTAACTTAGTAGGAAGAGAGGGGTGGCTGATCTGGATGTCATCATTTCAAAATCATGCCCTTGATATTTTCCTTCTTCCCTTAGGGGTTTATCAGACAACAGAAATTGGAAGTATAATCCAATGGCAATCTGAACGCAATCATGGGGTTTCACCTTATTGCGTATTAAAGCATTTCATGCAATTTTGGGCAAAAGGGAAGTCATTCTGAACACTATCATGGGTTTTACGTTATTGCGTATTAAAGCATCTCACGCAGTTTTGGGCAATGGGAAGTCATTTTCGGGTAATGGGAAGTCATTCTGAACGCATTCTGAATGCAATTGGAATTCACATAAATTCACTAAACTAGCGAATTCATGTGAATTCGAATTGGCTCCAATTGGCTCCAATTGAAATAAAGAGAAATTCCTCCCGTCTGATAAATGCCTTAATCTTACCAAGATGTGCCCCCCCTCCCAGTTTTCAGCATAATTCTTCCCTTGTAGGTTAGTAGGTGGGCCATACAACATCAGCCCTAAGGAGGAAATGTGATCCTAAAAAGAGGGCAAAAGTATACATAGCAATGTGCATGACATTTACAAATACCAACTTTTGTGGGTACCAGATCTTGTTTTATCTTGGAAGCTAAGCAGTTCACCTATGATAGTACGTGGAAGGGAGATTGCCAGGGAATACCATGTGCTGCAGGGCATATTAAAAGGTAAGCAATGGTAAGATTCTGCCAAATAAATTTTCCCAAGAAAACATAACATAAGTTGGTGAACCTTCCTTCTTCTCCATTCTCATGATTCTTTTGCCTTACACAGGACACAGACTAGAGACAGTCTCTTAAACAGAGGACTCCTTCAAACAGAGAAAAAGTCCTTCACTAGCTGTTCAAATAAAGAACTGTCCTCTTTAGAGCAGAATTCATGGCACATACATAAACAAATTTAAGTCAAATATAATAGACATCCTTCTTGTCATTCTTACTAGAACAGGGATTTTAGGCGACTACTGAAGGAGTGTGCACGTTTGCCTGCTCACAGTGTAGCAGCATGTAGTGTTGATTTTACACTTGCATGATTTGTGCAATCCTTTTCCCCTCAATAAATAGACTAGGCAAGATTGTTTGAATCAAAGATGGGCAAAACATGGCCCTCTAAATGCAATTGGATTGTAGCTGCCATGATCCCTCATCATTGGCTATGCTGACAAGGGCTGCGGGGAGTTGCACTCTAGCGTGCATCTGGAGGGATGCTCTTTGTTCACCCCTAGTCTAAATGTATGGCTATAAGCCAGTACAATATTACATGTGTCCCAGGAGATCATATGTATTAGTTCACCTTTCATCTTTCAGTACAGAGAACAGGGCCAGAAAGTGAACCAGCTCATCCATCTGATAGGGCTAGATGAAGTTGCTCAGCGATGGGAACTGAATGGTTGGCTGGCTGCAACTCCCAGCATTCATCACCAATGCTTCTACTTGAAAGGGTTGATGGGAATTGTAGTTCAACAACAGCTGGAGGACTGTACTTCACCCACTCTGCAATACTTCATCTTCCAGTGAAGTTCAGAGCATTTGCAAGACTGTCCTACTGTAAGACACTATCTAGAATTATAGGTCTCAAATATAATTGAATGCTTGGTAATATGTACTCAAAAATACATTGCATAAGAAATATCAGGGATGGTCTCTTCCTCTGATATATAAATTATAAGACCCATGCTGAAATGGCTAGTGGCATGTAGTAAGTGAATGCAAGTTTGTGTTTGCATGTATCTGCATTTCAAACTCCTAATAATAATGATAATAATAACTTTTCAATACTTGAAAAAGTAAAAAATACATTACATGATACCATAAAAGATGTTCATGAATAACATATATACATGTTCATATTATCAGTTGTTAAGTGACTTGCCATCCTCCCCAAGTTAGCTTTCTCTAGTCTTATATACAGTCGGCTCTCGGTATCTGTGGGTGATCTGTTCCGGACCCTTCTTTGGATACCAAAATTTGTGGATGCTCAAGTTTGCAGTGTCCCTGATGATGGCACAGCCACACTGCCATGCTGCCATTGGGCACAAGGGAACCTCTCAATGGTGGCGCGTGCATGTGGCTGCACCACCATTATGGACAGCCCCTGTTGTCCCCAGTTGTAGTGTGTGCATGTGAACACAACACTGTTAGGGAAAACAGGACTCAATGGGATGTTAGGGACAACAGGGCTGTCTCTAATGGTGGCACAGCCATGTTCATATGCTGCCATTGAGGACAATGTGGGCTTGCTGTCTGTGGATGGTTGAATCCGCAGATGGCAAGACCATGGATAGAGTCAGCAGACTGTATCTCCTTCTTTTCATCCAAACCTTTCTCTTCTATTCCCTACTAAAAAAGGTAAAGATAAAGGTTTCCGCTTGACATGAAAGTCTAGTCGTAACCAACTGAAGGGGGCGGTGCTAATCTCCATTACTAAACTGAAGAGGCAGTGTTGTCTGAAGATGACTCCAGCACAGAAAGCTATCTCCTACTACCCATTCATAATTCTATAGTATACTTTTACAACATGGAACTCGAGATTTGTGCCCGGCCACAGAATGATTGCCCCTCACATCATGTATTAGCCCACCACTCTGTCCTTGTTATATTTTTATTGTTATATTTTTTAATATCAATAGATATTTAACTACTAATTTTAATTGTACCATGTTTAATCCTGTTTTAAGGGGGGGAATTTGTGACATAATATTGAATGTGAATATTTTAATGTGTTGTGAGCCGCTTTGATTGTTTTATCACAGAAAAGTAGGATAAAAAAAAAGTTTTTTAATGTATTATAGTAACAAATAACCCCCCCCCCCCCACAAATATAAAATCAAATAGTGTGTTAAGGGGTATCACAACTAAATTGCTCAGAACATTTTATATGTTAATATAGTACAAAATATTATATAACTCTAATATATTATGTATTTTATAATTATATAAATTGATTATATTTTATAGGGTAAAAACTAAAATACTTCTTACTACTGTGAATTATCCTTTGAAGTAGAATACTGCTATTTGTCTTCAGATTTGTTTCCAAAATTTTATTAAGTCTTCTCAGTCTTGCCTATGTCTTTATATTGTTTTATCTTTGATCAATCTTGTTAATTTCTCTGCATGTGTCTGTATTTCAGTGAATCAGGATTGGGCCAGTTTCCAAGGGATGATCAATGCCACTGTTACTTGGTAGGAGTTGGTGAGATTCCTGGAGCCCCTGAAGTTTTCACTGAAATTTGGAGACAACTATGCTAACTCTTCATATTGCAGGAGACATGCCATCAGAGTGTCCACTTTGTGCACTTCATACCATATCCTTCCCTTCCAGAAGGGAAGCCACTTCTTGTCTTCCCTGTTTTATTTCTTCTAAAAGAGATGGGAAGGAAGAAAACAGGGAAGACAAGTGGTGGTTTTTGACGCACTGCTGCATATTGGTGCATTGGTTCTTTCTGCAGTGGCCAAAATGGCTGCCTTGACAAGCCGCATGTAGCCCCTTTGTAGCCTTAAATCCACCCAAACTTCATCTTCAAACATCCTAAACTTGAGTGAGAGCAAAAAGCACTGGCCTTACTGTGATAGGTTTCAGAGCTTGGAAAAATTAAATAATAATAGGTAGCCCTGGTGGCGCAGTGGTTAAATGCCTGTACTGCAGCCACACACTCAAAACCGTAAGGTGATGAGTTCAAGACCAGCAAAAGGGCTCAAGCTCGACTCAGGCTTGCATCCTTCCGAGGTCACTAAAATGAGTACCCAGATTGTTGGGGGCAAGTAGCTTACAGTTGTAAACTACTTAGACACTGCTTAGGCGGTATGAAGCGGTATATAAATGAAGCTGTTTTGTTTTGTTTAATAAAAATTAGAGCACCTATAATTCCTGGCCATGCTGGCTGGGACATATTGGGACTTGTAGTTTTTTAAAAAAGGAACTTTGCCAAGGTCTGGTAATTTTTGATAACACTTTGTGATGATTCACCACTGTGTGATGATCTCCTACCCTCCTCTCACAAATGCCCAGTGGGGGCTCTTAGAGGAGGTAGGGACTTTATAGGCAGCCGTTAGCCATTAGCCTTGATTACTGCATGTTGCAATGTGAACAGAAACATACAACAGAATGCTAATTTAAATTCTGTAGCTTTCAGGAGCAATATATTTTACTTAAGCAGTGAAAAGAACATAAATATTAAAAAAGAAATAATAATCCAGAGATGCTGCATGCTATTGCCTCAAGATGCAATTTAAGGCAATATTACAGGAAGTAATCCCCACTGCATACTTATTTAGAGCCATAAATTTTTAGAACCATGTTTCCGTGACAGAGCACATGATTTGCATGCCAAACATCCTGGGATGAATCTCTATGAAGTTCAGTTAAAAGCATAGCATAGCAAGTCCATTTTTACTGAGTTTTTCGCACGACGGGAATTGGAAGCATAATCCAATGGTGATCTGAACGCAATCATGGGGTTTTGTATTATTGTGTGAGAAACTATCACACACAATTTCTGGCACTGGGAGGCAATTTCGGACAGTTCCAAACACAATGCGGCGTTAATATGCAATCATGTAAATTAGCTGAACTAAAGAATTCACTCAATTCCGAATTGGCCCCACTTTCATTTCTTTCTAAATTGAGGGAAATTCCTCTCGTGTGATGATAATAATAATAATAATAATAATAATAATAATAAGGTTTATTTGTATTTCCCGCCTCCCCCCATGGATTGAGGTGGGATTCCAACAACTATAAAACTACAAAGTCAATACAATCAGATAAAAATTTTAAAACGTACAATTCTCAATATAGAAGCATTACAGCATTATACCATTAGCCATTGTCTGACCCGTGTAGTCAGTTAAAACCATCACAGGAGATCAGGTGGATAAGCTCGCCGGAAGAAATCCATCTTTAGTGCTTTTTTAAAATGCATCTAAGGTGGTAATAAGACAGATCTCTTCCGGGAAATCGTTCCATAATTTTGGAGCCATAACAGAGAATGCTCTATTTGATGTCGACATCAGTCTAGTATTCATTGTTTCTAACATATTTTTCCCTGATGTCCTGAGGGTATGGGGCGGATTTTATAGGAGGAGGCGTTCAGACCCAAGACATATAGGGCTTTAAAGGTAACAACCAACACTTTGTATTGCGCTCGGAAGCTAATTGGCAGCCAATGCAAGGATTTTAATATTGGGGTGATATAGTCAGCTCTTGATGCCCCAGTAAGCAATCTGGCTGCCACATTTTGGATTAATTGAAGCTTCTGAACTTGGTACAAAGGTAGCCCCATGTAAAGTGCATTGCAGAAATCCAAACGAGTGGTCACCAGTGCATGTATCACTGTTTCAAGGTCCTCCCTGCCCAGGTAGGGGCGCAGCTGGCGTATCAGCCGATGCTGGTACCATGCACTTCTGGCTGTCGCATCCACCTGAGCTGTCAGCTGGAGTGACGAATCCAGGAGTACACCCAGATTGCGAACATTGTCCTTTAGGGGAAGTGTGACCCCGTCCAGGACAGGTTGACAAATCTCCATCCCTGGGCGGGGTGGGCCTATTACAAGTACCTCTGTTTTCTTTGGATTCAGTCTGAGTTTATTTTCCCTCATCCAGCCCATTACCCACTCCAAGTAGGCATTTAGAGGGAAGATGCCATCCTTGGTTGCTGCAACAGCTGGAGGCACGAAGAAATATATTTGAATGTCATCTGCATATTGCAGACACTGCGCCCCGTGTCTCCGGATGATCTCTTCCAGCGGCTTCATGTAAATGTTAAAAAGCAAAGGAGACAGAATGGCACCCTGGGGGACGCCAGATGTCAGCTCTCTTTTACGAGAGCAACTGTCTCCCAGCTTCACCATCTGGAACCTACCTGAGAGGTAGGAATAGAACCACTGCAGAACAGTGCCTCCGATTCCCATCCTCTTCAGGCGTTCCAGAAGGATAGTGTGGTCTACAGTATCGAATGCCGCTGAGATGTCCAAGAGCACTAACAGGGTCACACTTCCCCTGTCGATGCCCAGACATCCTATGGCCCACAACCACTTAATTCCCAGACCAGCTAAGTGCACCAAAACAATGATTTATTGCTCACATACCGATAGAAGTGTTAAGCAGTGTGCAGCAATGAAATCTAAGACAAAGGCAAAGTTAGTTCACATCCCCTTCTGCTGATCTAAGCAATCCTTTATCACACCTGCTGTTACCCCATACTAACAAAGGAACATTTCCCCAGGAATTCTGAGATCGCATTACTCTAGACATTATTTGTCCCAGTAATGTAGTAATGTGAGCTGACCTCCTCCTCCTCACTTTGCTAGAAGCCTACTTGATTAACTAGTAAATGTCCAGTTGCTGTTTTATGCATCCCTTGAGTATATAAACCAAGTGTATTATGTGAATGTGAAAGCTAACTATTACTCCTTGCCAACTCTTCTAGAGAGCCCAGGCCTTTATAGCAGGCATAGAAATACCTCTGTCTGAAAACCTGGAGAGCCACTGTTAGTTCTGGGCAAGATGGACCAATAGGCTGGCCTATTATGAGACAGGTTCCCAGATCTTCATACATTATGGATTCCTGCTTTCACATTGTAAAGTACTGCATAGTGGCCATCAGAAAAATGGTGTGTGTTTGGGACAAACATTGGAAGCAATAAAGGAATCATGAGCAAGCATATTTGTAACTCTTCCATAGACAGAGTAAAATTTAGTTTAAATATTTCTTTTGAGACTGACAGTGGACACTGTATTATAAATGTTCTGGGAACACATGTGCACTCGTATTTTCCTCAGAATGCTTGCTTGCCCAATCTCAGAGTGATATGTCCACAGAGTGAGAGATCCAGGTTGCACCCGCACTGTAGAAATAATCCAATATGATACCATTTTAACTGCTACGGCTCAATACTATGGAATTCTGGGATTTGTAGTTTTGTGAGATATTTACCCTTCTTTATGAGAGTGCTCTGATGCCTCAAACTACAAATCCCAAGTTTCCGCAGCATTGAGTCATGGCAGTTAAAGTGGTGTCAAACTGGATTATTTCTGCAGTGAGTATGCGGCCCCAGTCTCAGAGCAAATTTTTATTTTATTTTATTGTTTAAAAAATCTTTAATTGTTTCAGATTGCTTAAATTGCTTTTATTGCATGCTGCCACAAAGCAAGATAGATAGATAAATAAATAAATAAAAATATAGTCAGCCTGTCATATCAATGGATTCTTTATCAATAGATTCAAGCGTCCACAGCTTGAAAATGTCAAAATCAGTATAAATTCCAAATAGCAAATCTTGGCTTTGACATTTTATATAAAGGACACCATTTCACTATGCTATTGTATTTAATGGGACTTCAGCATCCACAGATTTTTTTATCCAAGGGGGTCCTAAGCTGCAGTGGATATCTAGGGCCCACTGCAGATGACAAATTAACTGCTAGACAGATAGGATGAGTCTCAGAAGGAATGCTCCCTATTTCTTACTTTGACAGTCTCCCCACAGCAAGAGATCAGGCAGGCTTGTCTAAAGAGTTCTACAGTCTCCATAGCCACCTCTTCCACAATGCCTCAGTCTGAGGAAGGATCTCCTGAGAATGAGGCCTTTAGATTGAGATGGTTCTCTGCCTCTTCATTCACTGTTACAGTGTCCTAAAAGTGAGAAAAAGTGTGGTAGAGGTGGGGCAGCCCTGGCAGCAAGGAGGTGGCAGTGGTGTAGGTGGCAGCAGCAGGACATTTTACACCACCATGAATGGTGTGAACAAAATATACATGTTCCTAAGTATCTCTATGTGCAATGTTGCAGGCTCATACATGTGTGCATTTTTATGTTCTTCACCTTTGACATGTTTTCTATGGGATTATATGCAGGGCGAATAATGGAGCCACCTATTTCCGATCCCTGACACCTATTTCCGATCCCATAGATCCATGGTGAATGGAAATTTAGAAGCACATGGCTGCTGTTAGATAGTTGCTGGGTGCAGGGCCACAGTGTGAGTAGCAATGACATTTATTTATTTGCTATTTGCTTGGTTATTGAATGAATTTCTTAGCTACCTTAGATAACTACAGTTTAAAAAATTAAATTAATGGCGCCGCCTGAAACACTCGGGCTGGCGCTGTAGCCATGTGCAGGAAGCACCCGTCCCCGCGCTCCCGCGGCGGTGCCTTCCCGGCAGCCAGTGCGAGGGCAGGCTCCCTCCTCATTGGCTGCCGGGAGGGCCGGCGGGAAGTGAGCCCGCCAAAAAACCTTGGCACTGGGACTTCAAGTCCCAAGCTCCCTCTGGAGACTGTGGGTCGCCCGCCTGCTCCCACTATTGGCTGGAGGACCAATAAGGGGCAGTGCCTCCATCCCCTTTGGCCTCCTATTGGATTTTCGGCCTATTTAAGGCCGCGGTGGGCGCTCCTTGGCACCGTTGCCACTTTCGGCTCTCCCTCCCTCCCTCCCTCCCTGGGGGTTGATTGTCACAACTGTTTGGGGCGGCACCATAGGCTGGATACACGGTGAGGGGCTCTCTGGCTCTGGATCAGGAATCTTCGCAACTTGGGTGTAAGGAGCAAGATGCTGTGGCTTTTGAGGGGGCCACAGTCATTTAACACCCGGTGACTAGAGTGCCTTGCAAATCGAATTGTAGCAGCTCAGTTGTGTGACTGAGAATAGGGCGGGGCTTGGCACCTATGTCATCTCAATACTTGGTTCTCCAAGCAACCATACAATAGCCAACTGGGTATTTGGCTGATGTCCAGATCCAGACCTTATGCTTTGGGCCAACCCTATAGATATGTTATTGTTTTATGTTTAGCTAATAAAGTTGTGGCCATGTTTCCTCCAGCCAATTTGTTATGTTGTTTTTGGGTGCCTGACCTGCGAGGCAATTTCCCTTCTCTTCCCAAACAGCTTGCGTTAAGATCAACAGCAACAAAAAATACACCCCCAGATTTACAATCTAAAATTCATGAGACGAAAGGGAAAAAAAAAAAAAGGATTAGGAAAGTTTACACACTATTGGTCAGTTCTTATAACAAAGATAGTTCAGGAAGAAGAGGAGCCAAATGGAGCAGAAGCCTCTGCAGAGCTAATGGAGTAGGCAGGCTCTGCTTCCTTTCTCTCCCTGTGTTGCAGTCTGATTTGCTGTTGCTACCTGCCTTCTGAGCGAAATGGAGGTCCTCTTGCCGATGCAGCTGACCTTGTTTCTTGTTTTTCCCATGTGCTCTCATTGGGAGGAGGGAGACATGGTGATTATAATGGGAGGATGACATGATGATTTTAAGGAGGCATAAATGTGTCTGCCAGTGAGTGGCATGATAGATATGTATGTGGCAACATCACCGGAATAGCTGTCTTTCAGCTAAATGAAAAAGTCATCTGTTCCTTATCCAAGGCAGGCCAACTCTTGCTCCATATTTTAAAAATGCAATGTTTAGTCACTTCTACTGTAGAGGGTTCTATACGACTGTTTGTATGTGTGTGCTGTGTGCCTTCAAGTCATTTCCGCACTTTTCCCACTCCTGTCCTAGCACGGCGTTTTCTTTCCTCTTAAACTCTTCATAATTTCTTGCACCTCCTTATTCCTTATGCTGTAGATGAAGGGATTCAGCATGTGGATCACCACTCTGTACTGCAGAACACGGAGGTCACTTGACCTTGGCTGAGTGTGTAGCTGCACAGAGGCTGTGAATAAGTAAATATCACAGTTGCATAGAAGATGATGACAGTGGCCAGGTGGGATATGCAATTTGACAATGCTTTGTTCCTCCCTTTAGAAGAGTGGATATTTAATAGAGCAATAAGGATGTATGTGTAAGACCCCAGGATGCAAAGACCCTGACTATTTCACTAACACTGATAAGGAAAACATCCAAACATCACTGGTACAGGTGTCAGAAATGGAGAGTTTGAACAGAAGTGGGAGATCACAGAAATAATGCTACATGACCCTGAAGTTGCATTAGAGGAATAAGACAAATGTGGACTGTAGCATTAAGAAATTCTTCAGCCTATGACATGGTCCCAAGCAGAACAAAGAGACTAGATGACATAGATGTTTTCTAGAGCAATTGGTTATAGATGGCCATATACTGACCATATGCCATTTCAGCAAGGAAACAAGACTTTGTATTTCCCAGGCCAATAAAGAAGAACATCTGTAGAGCACAAATTAGGAAAAAGGTACTTTAATTGGTTGCCCAAAATCCTCCTAGGGTTTTGCAAGGGGTGATTGATGAATAACAGACTTCTCTCTGTATTATTGTGCCTTCAAGTCACCTGTCAATTTATGGTGATCCCATCAATTTCACAGGGTTTTCTTAGAAAGGGAATACTCAGAGGTGGTTTTGCAAATTCCTTCTGAAATATAGCCTACAACACCTGGTATTTAGTGGCTGTCTCCCTTCCAAGTACTGACCAGGGGTGATCAGATAGGAACTAGTGCTAATAGACATCTAGATGGTCAAATTGCAAAGGAAAAAGTACATGGGGTGTGCAGACAGAGATTCATCATGATCAGCACAATCACTCCTAAATTTCCCACTGGACTTCCAAAGAAAGTGGAAGCTTTAGCTCTAGGCATTCCATAAATCCCAGAAGGATAAATTCCATCACCAGTGTTTGATTTTCTTTGATCACTTATTATTCCTGACCAGGATGAAAGAAGGAGAAATATGTATGAGGAGCTAGTGAATATAGCATGTTAGTCTATATGGGTCCCATCAAGCAACAGGTGAGAACTACATTCTCAGAGAGGTATCTCTAGATTGTACGCCATAGGCAGGCTTTTTACATATTCTTGATTTTACTTGGTTTTTGTACAGCGCCATGTACACTTACGGCACTTTATAAATAAAGCTAATAATAATAATAATAATAATAATAATAGGTATCCAAACACGTATGGCCAAAACCCTTGTTTCTAAGAGCCTTTATGGTGTAATGATTAGAATGTTGGCCTGGGGCTCAAAAAATAAAACTTCAAGTCTCCAATGAGTCATGAGGCTCACTGGGTGACCTTTAGGCTATTTGCTCTTTCTCAGACTGATTTACCTCACTGGACAAAGTGAGCAGGAGATATATATATACTGTAATTTGAGGCTTTACAGATCTGAAATATTTGAAAAGTCAGATATCAGGGTTTAAGTTTTTATAGGATATGGCATTTTAGGAGGTGTTATTATTCACATATTCAGATGAAAAGCTGTACCTGTCATATTTTCCTGATTTACACAGCTCCTACAAGTAAAAGTGCCCTGTAGTCATTTGAATTTTGTTATCTGGAGGTAAGGTTGAGCCATTTGTTATAGCTACATGGCCCGTTTGTATGATTAGCAGTCCATAAGAGATATATACCTTTTGAAACCAAGTAGATCAGGTTGATACCTTACATATCTTCTCTTCTTTATTAAAGTTATACAGTTTGTTGTTCTGCTGCTATACAGGTGGCACTTCTTTCACTCTGTGAAAAGGAAATGCATCCCGAGAGTAAGCAAACATTCCTCCACAAAGGTCCTTCACAAAGGCTGCCAAAATAATCCAGTTTGAGACTGTTTTAACTGCTCTGGGTCAATGCTAGGGAATTCTGGGAACTGTAGATTTGTGAGACATTTAGCTTTCTCCATCAGAGAGCTCTGTCGTCACAATACACTGCAGTTTCTAGGATTTCCTAGCACTGAGGAAGGGCAGTTAAAGCAGTCTCAAACTGGATTATTTTGGCAGTGTGTTTTGGACCATAGTCAGAGAAATTCTCAAGTGCTGCCAACATGTGGGTAAACCTAAATGGAGCTTATTTTTCTTGAGGAAGAGATGCATAGTTCCTTAAAGTATGAATTCTGGGAAAGGCAGAGGGATAATTATATGTCTAGATTGTACATGATTTTTTTTTCTAGCTCCCGTTCTTTAATTGTGTGATTCCCCCCCCCCCCAAGATCATAAGCCCAACTCTGTAAAAACAAATGATCAGATTCTAGCAGCAGTTCAATGGTAAGATGATTTACACCTATGTAAACATATTTTGAAATAGCATGATGTGTTTGACTATAAAGTCATAAATTTTGTGATACATTGGCTGATTTTTATCAAGTTTTTTTAAGTGGCCTGTGATAAAATTCTGACACGCAAAACACAATCGGCTTAATAGCTGAAGACTCAAATATATTTGTGGCCATATTATGTACATTACATACATTGCTTTCTTCAGACTCTTGTGAAAATAATAATACCAAGTCAGGCTGGCAAGGTGGGTGTCCCCTCCCTCTTTCACTGCTCCATGTGAATCACTCCTGAAGCTTCACTTTCAGTGGAGGATGACTGCCATTCAAGATAGAAAAAGAATACCATTCTTCAGTCAAGGGTATAACAGAACCTCTTTGAACAATTTACAACAGCTGATCCAAAGCATCCCTGGAACAAGGCACCATGAAAACAAAGATGTGTATAATTTTCAAGGCAGCACTCTCACTCTGAGATTCCTCAGTTTCACCATGAGGACCAAAGCAGAGAGTCTTGGCTATGAGATGGGAACCATACCACTCTCCATCCCCATTATTCAACATTTTAAAATACACATTTTTATTTAAAAAAACAAACAAACCACAGAAGTGGACTATGTTTTATTGGGGAGTATTTAAGCTGTCCATGCAGTCCCTACTAAATTCCAGGACAGAAAATTGGTCCCTGGACCTACCACAGTCACTACCTGTGCTACAAAGTATCTCCAAAATATTATCCAACATTTCCCAGAGAAGGCAATTGGATTGCTGAACTGTTGAATTCAGGGATACCTGCCCCCATAACTTGAGTTCCCCTGGTAGTTGATTCTGTAGTCTTAAATTCCAAGGCCTGTACTCAGAAAAGAGTCATCTTCATCACTGTAAAGAGGGATATTTTATTAAAAAGAGAACAGAAATGCACGGATAGGTTGCTAAGTAGGTGTTGTAAGCAACAAGTTACAAGTGGTTAGTATCTATCTCCTTGTAAAAAAAGATCAAATGCAATGAAAATAAAAAGGGGGGAAAACTGATCTAGGCACAATACTCTGTTGACATTTCTGTAGGCTTCAGCTTTCAAGTGTTGCAATGAAGATGGCACTTGGTAAGCCATAAGGGTGGACCTCAGATTCCAGAAGACCAGGACAATTCATCCTTTTTAAATAATGAGCCAAGAAAGTGAAAAAATACCTTTTATCTTAGCATTTTCTCTTGAAGAATCTCATGGCATGGACATAATGATTCTCACTAGAATTTCACTCTCTGATCTTAACCCTTTGAAACCACGGAAAGCAAATTATGGTGCCTAGTCAAGTGATGTTAAACCATCTCTCTATTTCATTACTGTTGCACATTGTGAATTATTAAATATATACTTTATTTTTACTAAAAAATGTCACTGTCTACACCGAGAGACCTTTCTCCACCTTTGCAGAAGTGGCAGCCCAGTCCAACTGCAAAGACAGAGTGTTAACACTCCAGTCATGGATGGAAGAATGCAGCCTCTATCTTTCCCTGCTTTCTACTTGTGTGATGACATCCTAGGTAAAGCTGTGACTCACTGGTGGGTCCCATCACATTGGTTGACTGCCAATGGGCTAGTTATTCTCTGGTGATCAACTACATATGAATTAAAGAATTTGGTTAAACTTTGCTAGCATTTTCATTTGGAGTAACAACATTAACAATGACAGAGCAATTTTAATGTTGCCTATTAAAAGAAAGTGCAAATTCTACTTTATGGAACCATAACATTTGCGATTTTTAACTCTGTGAAATTTCTCAAAATGAGAAAGGAACTGAGACTGCACAAAACTATTCATTCATGTCTCATGATACAAATCCGTACAGATCTCTCAAAATGAGAAAAGAACTAAGAGAGGCTGCACAAATCTATTCATTAATGCCTCACAGTAATTATTCTTCATCAAACAGGCATCTATATCTTACATCTTGTTCCATTAAGCAATAAATTTTTATAGATAAGCATGTTTTGGAAATCTACCATATTGAATTTTCTCCTTAGATTTTCAGACTCTGAATAACCAAGTTTTGGAAGGAGTGTACTAGAAATTCTCTGTTGCCTTTTGGGGGAGGAGGTGTTTTACTGTTTTGTTTTGTTTTTTACACTGTTTCAAGAAATATATGCATTGGTGTTGTTAACTTTGGAGGTGGCAATGGTAACACAAACTGAAAAAGCTGAAATCTGCCACAGAGTGGCAGGGAATCTGTTTGTTTCCACTGTCTGTTGGAAAGTTAACTGTTACTTTCAGTAACCAAGAAAAGGAGATGGAGACATTTAGGTAGGTTCTTACCTGCAAGGCACTGACAGAGCAGACTAACTGAGATATAAAAGGTAGCAGTGGATAACAAATTAAAGGGTTGCAATGGGCAATGCTTACCAATTCCAGAGGCAGGCTCCAATCTGGGAGAAAGCTGGGAGTTGATTTTCCAGGAATCCCAGAAACAATGGGACTCCCAGCTGGTTTATGGTTTCAGCTTCAGAGTTACAAAAAGAATATTTTTTTGTTGATGGCAGTGACATTGGTTTAATCCAGCAGTGATAAGAACAGGACATTCTCAGGGATAGTTTGGGATAGGATGGGGTGTGGGAAAATACCATGGAGTCTAGCAGAAAGATTGGCTTAATGTTTAGGTTGACAGATCTCTTTGTCTTTGACCTTCAAAAGGAAATGCACATGGCAGGGAGTTGGGAAGGAGCAATAGTCACAACCATTAAGTTTACACATGCCCTTAGGTCTATGTGATTTATCATCAGAAGTTCAGCTAAATCATGGCCTTTCCAGGTTCATGCTTTTTGGCCTCTCTGTAACTGCTATTATAACAAAATGTAACAAAATATTTGCAAGGCAAAGGTGCCAAATAAGTGGCAAAGAGACAACAGAACACCATATGGAAGAAAAATACCACAACTTTATTGTTCACAGCAGACAGATAGAGTTGGCATGGGACAGGATCTGGCATTGACCAACCTGACTGTTGATTGATGAACCCCTGGCCAGTCACAGCAGGGCCCAGGGATGACAAAGGGGGGACCTCTGGGTGTACCCTAACTTGCCCCTTATCACTTGGGGACACTGACAAGGTGTTTGCAATGCAATTTTCCCTGGATCAGTTTGTAGCCACATGTGCTGTGAGACAACTGAGAAATCAAGTCAGGAACTTCAAAATTCCTCTGAGACCCTTGTTCTCAAGTGCACTCCTTGTCTGAAGCCATTTTCCCCTAGGGCCAAAAAAGGAAAGAAAGAAAAAGAAAAAAGGAAGAAGGAAGACTTGCTCCTTTGTCTTACCACATGCTTGTAAAATGTTACTTCAGAATAACTGCACCAGCACTTCACATGATTGTTGTCTGCATAAATTCTTCACAGTGTTGCTTCCTAGCCTATTGATACAGGCTACCAAGGAAACAAGGTACGTTCATTGGAGCAGCAGCTCTAGATAGCAAAACATTTCAGGTTTGCATCCCTGTTCTTTGATTATATACGTATTGCATTTATTCAATGATTTAAATGATTTATATTTTGAATAAGCACAATTCTTACTATGAGAATTCTCCTAAGAACTCAGCTGATGATCTTGGACAAATTTCTGCTTAAGCGTCTTTATTCTTTACCCCCACCTCAGAAATTTGAAGGTTTGTGTGAATGCCTAGACAAATTATTAGTTACAGTTTATGAACTGTTGGTGATAGCAGTTAATATTAGCTTTATGTCTTATAAAAAGGACTCTTTTGGTAAACAAATATTTTATCATGTTAGCAGAAAGTCATTGGGGAAGAAAATATTATTACATTCATCTATGAACACTACATGAATGTCTAATATTTCAGCTTGTGATGAAATATACCTTATATTCCAATATATTTTATAAAACTATAGAATTGTTATTGCAGCAAGTGAAAAATTGGACAAAGAATTTTCACAGGAGTGTAATGTATGACAGGAATTGCTGTTGGTTTGGTTATCGTAAGTGACCTATAATTCTTCTCTCACTGCTGTTTTGCAAATACCAATAGCATTGGAAAACATAACTAAATACAATAATCATTTAAATCAGGTGGGGGAACTGGTGGCTCTCCAGATTTTGCTGGTTTCCAGCTCCCTGAAACCTTCATTATTGGCTATAATGCTTAAGGCTGGTGGGAGGTGCAGTCCAACTAGATGTGGAGAGCCAAATGATTCCCACCCATGAACTGCATGCATCTGAGAAACCAGACCAAGTCTAGGACAACTTATGCCATAATTTCTTTTGTTCAGTTAGTCTCCAAGGTGTGACAAGATTCCCATGCATACTTGCATACTTATATTCTGAACTAACAAGGGTCTGAATTCTATCCTTCCTGAGGTGAATTAATGAAAAACTCTCATTTCTCTCCTTTTTCAAATATTACTCATGTCATGTAATAGGAAATTTATTTCCCAAGTCCTGTCGTTATGTTATCAAAATGGTACCATCCATGTACAAGAGAGGACTTTCAGGAGTCACAGCAGAACCACAGTATTTTTGTTGTTTGCCATAAAGTTGACTTCAACTAATGGCAACCGTGTAAATGACAGACCTCTAAAAGCCCTAATCATCCCCTGCCCTGCTCAGGTCCTGCAAATTCTGAGCTGTGGCATTCTTGATGGCTTGCAAACATTTCCCAAGATATGCAAAAGTACAAAAGATGTTTTAAAAAAGTATCCTCACTGCAGAACCATTTAATGAGTGCCAAGCATACATATTAACTGGCCAAGGAATATCAGCTCACTAGCATGTGTGTATGACCAGCCTGCAGGAACAGGTTTGTTGGGAAGGATGGGACAGAGATACTGGAATCCTGAACAGGAGCACTCCAGACAAAGTTTTCTTGGAGGTGACACTGGTATTTTATAGTAACTAGTGTGATGGAAGGGTTTTGATAATTAATATTGTCATAATAGATTTGTGGAAAATGGAACCTGAGCCAGAGTGTAGTAGTCTGGAGGCTTCTGGGAAAAGAATGCCAAGGGGGAGCAAGAGCAAAGGGCGTTTGTAGTTCAACATGACATGCTAATAGCCTTGCTTAGAATGCAGGAGACAGGAGTTAC
This sequence comes from Urosaurus nigricauda, assembly GCA_034509955.1. Classification (NCBI taxonomy): domain Eukaryota; kingdom Metazoa; phylum Chordata; class Lepidosauria; order Squamata; family Phrynosomatidae; genus Urosaurus; species Urosaurus nigricauda. The sequence continues at coordinate 123,961,575 of JAOEGL010000001.1, read as the reverse complement.
GTTAATTCTTAGCTGAACCCATCATGCACTACACTAGCAACAATTATTTACTATTTTAAACACTTACAAAGAAGATATTCTACAGTATAAAACTTTAACCATGCCTCAATTTAAATTAGAACCAATAAATAAAAGGGAATAAGGAGACACGTCTATGATAATTTTCCTGGATTGTGTCATCCTTCTCATAACCAGAATTTCTTCCCAGCTTTACTATTTACCATCATTGCAATATTCTTTAATATTTTAAGCAGGGTAATATTTTAAACAAGCTATAGATTACTGTGTTTATAGCCAAAGGCAGAAAACTGTTGCTCTCCATATATTGTTGAACTATTGGCCTCATCAACCTTGACTATGACTGATATAGAGCCCAGCTACATCTAAAGGGCAAGAAATTGTCAGCATTGCTAAATAGACTGCTGAGTGGATGGATTTCTTTAAATTGAGGAAATTAACTTTTCTGTGCCAGAGTGATAAGAGAGAAAGACTAAAATCTTTATGAATGGTTTTGAACTGGGATTACAGCACACATCCAATGTCTGTTTTTCACTGTGTGTAAATTTCTCTCTCCCCCTGTGTGTGTGTTTGTGTGATGCATGTCTAGGAGAAAGAAAGATTAGTGACAGCTTGTATTTTGTGTAGGGGTTTTGTTTTTTAAAGATGTGTCATTCACTCCAGTTTCAAAAAAGCTTCAAAAGTATTGACCTTTCTTTCTTTTTTTAAATTAACACTATTATATATTCATACAAATCTCAAGTATACTTAGAATCATAGAATCATAGAGTTGGAAGAGACCACAAGGGCCATCCAGTCTAACCCCCTGCCAGGCAGGAAACCACAGTCAAAGCACCCCCAAGAGATGGCCATCCAGCTTCTGTTTAAAAACCTCCAAAGTAGGAGACTCCCCTACTCTCCAAAGCAGTGTGTTCCACTGTTGAACAGCTATTACTGTCAGAAAGTTTCTTCTAATGTTTGGGTGGAATCTCTTTTCCTGTAGCTTGCATCCATTGCACCGTTGATTCATGTTCAATTTGTGGTCTATTAGGATTTCTAGATCCCTTTTGCATGTACTGTTGTTAAGCTACAGTACGTGTCCCCCATCTTATATCTATGCATTTGATTTTTTTCACCCTAAGGACAGTACCATATATTTCTCCCTGTTGAAGTTCATTTTGTTAGTTTTGGCCCAGCTTTTTAATCTGTTCAGGTCATATTGAATTTTGATCCTCTCCTCTGGGGTATTAGCTACTCCTCCTAATTAGGTGTCATCTACAAATTTGGCAGGCATGCCCTCTATTCTTTTACCCAAGCCGTTGATAAAGATGTTGAATAGCACTGGGCTCAGGACCGAACGCTGTGGCACCACACTGGTCACTTCTCTCTATATTAACTAGTATTGTTGTTGTGTGCCTCCAAGTCATTTTTGACTTATGGTGACCCTACATTCTCATAATAACATTAATCATAATGATACCAATGATCCTACCAATCAAAATATTAAACTAATTAGTAATAAACATTAAATATTATTCCAATGATAAACTAAATATAGAAAATTAAATTATATAAGATTATTAATCTAACTCCACATATAGTGTAAAATCATCCCAATTCCAAACCTATTCAGGTTAGGTCTAGATACATCTTTGTTGTTCTTTCATTCCTTCCCTGATATATCCCTGATTAATCTACCCTTAATCTTACTATTAATCTTACTATTAACACACCAGCCATCCTTTCTACTCAACATGTAACATACAATAGCTTCTGGGGTAGTTAACAGAGTTTATAGTATGCCCAATATTTTGTGTGATTGTTTACTCTATGTGGTCAACTGTTTATAAACTGTGATTCAATTGAAACCAATCTTTTACCAGCAGTTCATAGTACGACTGTGTGGGGGTACATTTTACTTATCCTTCAGTAAGAAAATTAGACATATACACATCATGCTTGAAATGTGTTCCCTCCCTTGTGCATACTTTTAACAAACCTATCTTCATTTTTCTGTATGTTAGATTTCTTACCATTTACTTTCACTGGATGGAAGATGGCGAAAACCAATCTCACATGGATGGATGATTTTTACCTGACTGAACTGTCTGATCTTCCAGAAGTACGAATTTCCCTGTTTGTGATGATTCTGCTGATCTACTTAGTCACCCTGGCGGGGAATGGGGCAATCCTTCTGGCAATAGGGACTGATGACCACCTCCAGACCCCCATGTACTTTTTTCTGAGCAATTTGTCTTTGCTGGACCTTCTTTGCCCAACAGTCACTGTGCCAAAAATGCTCCAAATCATTTTGTCAGAGGACAAGAGAATATCATTTTGGGGTTGCATGTTGCAATTATTCTTTCTGATTGATGTGGTGGGCACTGAAATTTTCTTGCTAGCAGTAATGGCCTATGACCGCTATGTGGCTATATGTAGCCCTTTACATTACACAAGCATCATGAGTAAACGGCTTTGCGCTCAGCTGGCTGCTGGAACCTGGCTAACAGGCTTCATCAATTCCATGGTTCATACATCTCTGACTTTTACATTAACATTTTGTGGGCTGAATAAAATTGACCAGTATTACTGTGATATTCCACCAGTGATGGCTCTCTCTTGCACTTCAGCGTACCTCCCTGAACTGGTTCGTCTTCTTGTGGCTGGTATTTTAGGAAGTGGTGCCTTTCTTGTCACCCTGATCTCTTACATTTATATAATTTCTGCTATCTTGCGCATGCCCTCTGCTGAGGGAAGGCGCAAAGCCTTTTCTACCTGTGGGTCCCATTTGACTGTAGTTTGCTTGTTCTATGGGGCTACCATAGCCACCTATGTTCGTTCCAATTCAAATTATTCCCCCAAACAAGACAGAATAGTTTCCATGTTATATGGGGTGGTTACTCCCATGTTGAACCCTATGATCTACAGTCTGAGGAATAAGGAAGTAAAAAGGGCTTTGGTCAAAGCACTTAGTTCTAAAAGATTTTAATCAGATCTTCCCAATATTATCTGTTGGAAAATGTGTTTTCAGAATATTTTTTCATAATGATAGAGTATACATTTAATAATGAAGGATATGTAACACTAATGAAATGGAGGGAGAGTTTAACATCACTTCACTGAACTCTTTAATTGGATACCCAGACATAATTTTAGTTTCAGTAGCTTGAAAGGGTTAAGAGCAGAGAGGGAAGCTTTAGTGGGAACCATTAAGTTCATGGCAGCAGGATCCTTCAAGAGAAAATGCAACGAAAAAGGGCATTTTCTTCACTTTCTTGGCTGATTGTGGAAGAAGGATGAATTGTCCTTGTCTTCTGAAATCTGAGATTCAGCGTTACAGCCCATCAGAAGGATTGGGTGCCATCTTCATTGTCATAACACTTGGAAGCTGAAATCTACAGAAATTTCAAAAGAGTGTGATGCCTAGATCAGTCCCCCCCCCCTTTTTACCTTCATTGTTGGTCTTCTTATACAAGGGGATCAATACTAATCACTTGTAACTTGTTTACAACTCCTGTCTAGCAACCTATCCATGCACTTCCATTTTCTTTTTAATAAAATATCTCACTTTGCAGTGATAAAGATTGCTGTGTTCTGAGTACATTTCTTGGAACTTAAGACTGGAGGATCAACTACAGGACAACTCAAGTTAAGGGAGACAGATATCTCTGACTTCAGCCACTGAGCTATCCAATATCTATCTCTGGGAAATGGTGGGTAACATTTTGGAGATACTTTACAGCAAGTGTAGTTACTGTGGTAGGTCTAGGGACCAATTTTCTTCCCTGGGACCTGGTAGAGGCTGCATGCACAGTCAAACACACTCCTAATAATAAGACAATGTCCATTTCTAGTATTGAAAAATGTATTTTAAAATGTTGAATGATTGGTGAGTGGGGGAAACAAGTAGGATTTCACCTATCTATATGGCCAACCGGCTTCATTATGCCCTTGGTCCATACATCACTGACCTTTGCATTATCATCCTGTGGGCTGAATAAAATACAGTAAACCCATATTACTGTGATATTCCACTAGTGGTGGCTCCCTCTTTCTCTTCAATGTACCTCTCTAAATTAGAAGACCTGTGAAGGTTTTTGCTTTTTGCTTTTATCAGCAGATTAGCTCTGTTATAGTCCAGGTAAGTGGAAAAGTGCTCTGTCTATCTCTCTTAGATCTACATGGCCTGGTCCTCAGGGTGAAGTGGCAGAATCTCAGTGCCAGAGTAATTTCTTGAAACTTACATACATCTCTTTGTTCCTGTACCCTGTTCATGGCTGCTATGAGCAGCTAATGTAGATTGTTCAAAGCTGCTATCTTATACCCTTGACTGCAGAATGGTACACTTTTTCTGCCTGGGATGGTTATCCTCTTCCACTGAGAGTACAGCTTCAAATGGGATGTACATGTATCAGTGAGGGAGGCAGTGAACAACACCCACCTTACCAGCTGATCAGCCAAATCAACCCTGGTAATCAATGGGAGGACAGACATTGCAGCCAGGTCACTTTCACATACCACATACTAGTGATGTAATTTTTTATCTATTCTTGCTGTCCCTGAAGGGAAGCAGAAAGTTATTATCCTTGATGCTCCTTTATGGAGAGCAAGATATTTCAACTTGGCCACTCCTCATAGAGAAGCAAGCCATTCCTGACAAATTAGAATGAGTGCTATAAAACACTGACCTGGCTTTCCCTTCCTACCTCTTCATGCAATTAGGAGTGTGAACCACAAAACTCCATTTGCAGTGTCTAATAAGGAAGAATGGCTGGTGTCTACCATTACAATGGCATTTCTTCTCCCCCTCCCTTCCTGCAGCCCAGTGGAGTAATTCAAATTGTCTTGACTGAGATTAACACAAATAAAATGGAGAATATTAAGTTATCTAAGTGATCCTACTGTCACTGTTTATGCTTATATACAATGTCATGTGCTTTTGAAACCCACATGCATACATATACTTTTATGTTTTAAAGCTATAAGGAATCTTTTGGTGGTGATTGAAGAGCACCATATAACAGACTGTCTTTTCCTTCTGCAGTGTCTAACAAGCACAGATGGCCTGTATTTATCTTTAGAACTGAATTCCTCCTTCCCAAGTGGAGTAATTCAAATTGCATTGAGACACACAGTTAAAATGAATGAGTGAAGCACTGTTACTTTTATTACTTAAGCAAAACCAACCAGACAAACAAAAAGACAGACAAACAAACAAGAACAACAACCCATGTTCTGAACATCAAATTTCTCACTGAAGTGCCTACTCTGTTACTTCTTTTACAACTCATTTTCAAATTCTCTGCAAATTCTCACAGCTTGTGCAATTTTGCACACAAATTAATAATGGCTCCATTAAGTTCTTTTCTGTTCAGTGTCACTGAGGTGAGTAGATACCTGCAGAATCATTTGTACTGACCTTGAACGAAATTCTTCTAGAACAAACAACATTCCTTCTGATTCTTGTTGAATATACTTCTTTTTGATGCCTTATGTCTTTAATGATGATGACGATGATGATGATGTTTATTTATAATGACTTTTTCACCAAAGGGCAGAACATCAACATATATAATAAGAAATGGATGATAAAACACAACATTATAAAATGCTAAAAAGATATACAGTGGTCCCTCCAGATTCACTGGGATTAGGGGTAAAGAACTCTCATGAATGTGGAAAAACTGCAAATAAAAAACACTATTTTTTTTTACCCAAGGGATCTCCTCTCTAGGAATCTCCAGGTCCTCCAGTGCAACTCTATGGTCAACATCTGCCAGAAGCTGATCATAGAATCATACAGAATGACTTACAAATGTACAGAGAAGTGTTTTCTCTAGGAACTTCTAGATTCTCCAGTGCAACCCTATGGTCAACTTCTGACAGAGTTGCACTGAAGGACCTAGAGATTCCTAAAGAGGACATATTAATCAAAACAACAAATAACCAAATCCACAAAAGTCAAAGTTGTAAATATACTGTCTCTGGCTTTTCTTCGCTAACGAAGATTCAGGAAGGACTTTAGTTGATGACTAAAAAGGCCGATCCAAGATAAACAAATCTGGTTACAGAAAGCACAGCAGAAAGTCTCCTTGGGTGATATTTCCAAGTTGTGGTAAATATACTGTACTGATATACTAAAAACAAACTCCTTCAACCTTTTACAAAAGTGGGTAAGATCCTCCTCCACCTAGAGATGCAAAGGAAGTCTGTTCCACAAATGCAGAGCTGGATTATGAAAGGCTCACAGCCTTGATAGGGCTGTATGTATTTGTGGAACAGCCAGTAATTGTTTGGCTGTTGTATAATTTTTGGAAAAAAAACATTTTTAAAAAGGTATTCCCTGCCCTCTGAATTAGGATTGGGGTGGAACTGGGGTGGGGTTGGTTGGAGGGTTGGACAGGTTGGTGGGAGGTTAACATGGCATCCTCGTCTGGCAAGTGTGGGGCCATTTTTTGTTTTTGATGTCCAGCTGCTTTGCCAGCTGCAGTCCCAGGAAAGCCCAGGAAGGGCAGAAGAAAAAAGGAGGAATGGTGGGGTGGAGGACAAGACAAAAATGAGATGCAGTGGAATTGACTAGGGAGGAATGGGTGAAATGCAAGGAGAGATTGGAAGGTTGGGGACACTGTCTGGTGTCCTTTCAGCCCTCCTCTCCCTCTCCAAACACTGCAACAGCCCAGACTCCAGTTATGATTTTATGATATCATTTGTTTTTAGTTCTGAGTGTTCAAATGTCTGAAGAAGCCCTGTGAGCTTTGGTCATTTGATGGGAGTGGGAATGGAGGTTATGAAAGGAAAAAAAATTGAAGACCCCTTCTATTCATTACCTCAAGCTGGGGGAGATAAGAAGTAAAGGGGGGGGGAGGGTAAAAAGAGGGGGGAGGGCTAAAATCCAGTTTGCCCATCAAAAGCAACAGGAACATCTCAGAGTTTTAGGGAGAGTTGACGGGAAAGTCTCCATCACAAAGCAATGCAGAGCTGTGCTATTCATAAACAGTGCGATTTTATATAATAATAATAATAATAATAATAATAATAATTTTTTATTTATATTTCCCGTCTCTCCCTGCGTCTGTTCCTACACAGACATAAATCCAGTTAAGTTCAGTGGCACTTATTCCCAGGTAAGAGAACAGAGGAATCCAGAAGAAAATAGATTCAAAGAAATATAGGAAGGATTGGACTGTAATTTTTGCTAGTTGGGGAGGATAGTTTACAAAGCAGATGTTCCACTCTGTAGATTTTATAAAATCCTGTTACTCTTTTTCTTTTTCTTTTAAAAAACTTTAGAACCATAGAATCATAGAGTTGGAAGAGACCACAAGGGTCATCCAGTCCAACCCCCTGCCATGCAGGAATCCACAGTCAGAGCAGCCCCAAGAGATTGCCATCCAGCCTCTGCTTAAAAACCTCCAAAGAAGGAGACTCCCCCACTCTCCAAAGCAGTGTGTTCCACCGTTGAACAGCTCTTACTGTCAGGAGATTTCTTCTAATGTTCGGGTAGAATCTCTTTTCCTGTAGCTTGCATCCATTGTTCTGGGTCCTATTCTCTGGAGCAGCAGAAAACAAGCTTGCTCCATCTTCAATATGGCATTCCTTCAAATACTTAAACAGGGCTATCATATCACCTCTTAATCTTCTCTTTTCTGGGCTAAACATCCCTAGCTCCCTAAGTCTTCCCTCATAGGGCATGGTTTCCAAACCCTTCACCATCTTAGTCACTCTCCTCTGGACATGCTCCACCTTCTCAACATCCTTTTTGAATTGTAGTGCCCAGAACTGGACATAGTATTCCAGGTGAGGCCTGATCATAGCAGAATAGAATAATACTACTACTTTCCTTGATTGAGACATTATACTTCTATTGATAGTGTCTAGATTATTGATTAAATTCCAAAAAAGAAACAATGAAAACAACAAACAAAACAAATAGAACAAAACAGAACCAAAACAAAAAAGCCTATTATATAGAAATAGAACATTAAAAATATTTTTAAAAAACTTCCATGTTATACCTACATATAAATGGGTCTATATATCCTTATTACATCCTCTAAGAGGCCATTCAGACTACCATATAAACCAGTTTGTAACCCCGATTAAAATCGGGAAGTTCATACTGGTGCTGTTTTTTTTACTATGGAATCCGGATCTTGAACACCTGATGCAGTGCAAATCCCCCTAAACCTGGGTTTTCTGAAAGCTGAGTATTTACCGTTTCTTTTCAGAAAAACCGGTTCAATTGAATGTGAACTTCTCTCCGATCATGATCTGGTCAAGTTCAGGGGAGGGGTAAAGGCCAGGGGGCGGAACATTCCTCCTCTCCCTGCAACCACTGGCTTTAATCTGGTGCTGTCTAATAGTTTTTAGCCACAGGAGTGCTTCATCGGGCACTTCTGAATTTTTTTTTATTATTATTTTTACAATTTGACAGCTTATGCGCATTCTGCATGGGGCTCTTTAAACGGGAGGGGAACCCCCAATCCATATATGGATAGTTGGCTTCCATATATGGATTGGGGTTCCCTCTCCCTTTGTTTAAAGAGCCCCATTCATATTGAGTACCCGATGAAGCACTCCTGGTGCTGAGAAAAACGGAGGAGGAGGAGGAGGAGGAGGAGGAGGAGGAGGAGGGAGGGGGAAAGGATCCCCAGAATCTGCACTACTCCCAGCCCTATGCTCCATGCGCATTTTAAAAATTGAAGTGTCGGATGGAGCACTTACGCAGCCTATGGTGCATCAGATGTCACCATGACATCATTTGATTGACAGCTAGGAGGCTCCATCTTGAATCGTTACTTTTGCATGTATGAACTTCAGCGGGGTAAAATGCACCGGGAAGCATTGATCAGGGAAAAGGGTAGTATGAACTTCTTTCCAGAGAGATTTGGTAATAGCATGCATGATCTGATCTGGATCTAACCAGGGCAAATGGGCTAGTATGAATGGGGCCTAACTTAAATGAACATATCCTTTTTACCAGATGATTTCTCAACTGTAAAATCACTGTAAATACCACCTAAATAGTCAAATTATACTTATAACCATTTACAAAACAAAGTATATCTATACATTTACTCAGTCCTTGTAATTGATCTTCTTATTTCTCACTCCCCAAATCCTATGCTCATTAAACACCTTTCTTCTTTTCATATATTATACCCTCAAAAATTTTCTTCATTCTGTCCCTTAATTTATCCCTTTCTACTACTTCCAATAGTTTTTAAACCAATTTTCATTTAAGGGACTATTGATTCTTTAGGGAGGTGAACCACTGGGAAAACTATAATACTATAGAAAAGAATCTACCACAGATTAACAAGAAACACATACATCAACAAGCCAGCAGTAGGTAAATCCATTTTCTGTAGCTTTTTATAATACCAGGAACTTGACTATTGTTAAGTGCAGCATCTGTGTTTGTGCAGCATGAAATTATAATTGAAATACCAATCTGGTTTAACATGACTTGTCAATGCTGATGAAGACCTCGAAACGGCCTCACATTGTCGGCCTCACAAACGGCCTCACTGTCGAACAGCCCTTACTGTCAGAAACCAGCATGAATAATATATGCTAAATAATCCCAAAATTATGAGAATTGGGTCCTATAAAGCAATGTATTCTATATCTTCAAAGTAGTCCAAAAAATAATAAGTGACACTTGTAGTAAAAAAGGCTTCATGATGGTGGCAATGTCCTTTAGTCCTGGAGGGCAATGTCCTTGACAGCTATCAAGGACATTGCCCTCCAGGTAGCTGTCAAGGACATTGCCCTCCAGGACTAAAGGACATTGCCACCATCATGAAGCCTTTTTTACTACAAGTGTCACTTATTATTTTTTGGACTACTTTGAAGATATAGAATACATTGCTTTATAGGACCCAATTCTCATAATTTTGGGATTATTTAGCATATATTATTCATGCTGGTTTCTCCATATGCCACATTAATCTTCATAGAATCATAGAATCATAGAGTTGGAAGAGACCACAAGGGCCATCCAGTCCAACTCCCTGCCATGCAGGAACTCCAAATCAAAGCATCCCTGACAGATGGCCATCCAGCCTCTGCTTAAAGACCTCCAAGGAAGGAGACTCCACTACACTCCGAGGGAGTGTGTTCCACTGTCGAACAGCCCTTACTGTCAGGAAGTTCCTCCTAATGTTGAGGTGGAATCTTTTTTCCTGCAGTTTGCATCCATTGTTCCGCGTTCTAGTCTCTGCAGCAGCAGAAAACAAGCTTGCTCCCTCCTCAATATGACATCCCTTCAAATATTTGAACAGGGCTATCATATCACCTCTTAGCCTTCTCTTCTCCAGGCTAAACATCCCCAACTCCCTAAGGCGTTCCTCATAGGGCATGGTTTCTAGACCCTTCACCATTTTAGTTGCCCTCCTTTGGACCTGCTCCAGTTTCTCCACATCTTTTTTGAATTGTGGTGCCCAGAACTGGACACAGTATTCCAGGTGGGGCCTGACCAAAGCAGAATAGAGTGGCACTATTACTTCCCTTGATCTAGATGCTATACTTCTATTGATGCAGCCTAAAATTGCATTGGCTTTTTTAGCTGCTGCATCGCACTGTTGACTCATGTTTATGGTCTACTGCTTATGGTCTACTTGGACTCCTAGCTCCCTTTCACACGTAGTTTCATTCAGCCAGATGTCCCACATCCTATATCTGTGCATTTCATTTTTGCGCCCTAAGTGCAGTACCTTACATTTCTCCGCATTGAATTTCATTTTGTTAGCACTGGCCCAGCTTTCTAGTCTATTCAGGTCATTTTGAATTTTGACCCTGTCTTCTGGAGTATTGGCTACTCCTCCTAGTTTAGTGTCATCTGCAAATTTGATAAGTATGCCCCCAATTCTGTCATCCAAGTCATTAATAAAGATGTTGAATAGCACTGGGCCCAGGACAGAACCCTGTGGCACCCCACTGGTCACTTCTCTCCAGGATGAAAAGGAGCCGTTGTTGAGCACCCTTTGAGTTCGGCCAGTCAACCAGTTACAAATCCATATAACAGTTACCTTCTATGTTCTTTTTTTTTTTTTTTAATGTAAAGCCCTCTTCAACAATCCAAAAAGTAAATTCAAGTAAATCCTACTAATCTTGAGGGAAGATCATGTGAGGGACTTTAAATGTTATGAGCTGACCTTACTGAGAAAGCATTTAATTTTCTCAGGAAAGGAACCCAGTGAGAAAGCCATCCAGCTGGTGAAGTGGGGGGGGGGGGGGGGAGGGGGGGGAGAATGACAGGAATAGAATTGATCCCCCACCATGAAATAAAAAGACCAGACATATTAATTGGATGAAAAAACAGGCCTTTATTAGATCTTAAACCAATTTAACCCAAACTGTTAAATTTAAACTCTTGAGACATCAACTGAGAGTGAAATCCTGATGTGGGTTGAACTGAAGCCAGGTGTCGTTCCTAAACCACCTCTTCAGCCTTCCCATTGGGCAAAACACCAGACTCTGAGGGCAATCCTGAGCCAGACCTTCCACCTCATTGGGGTGCCTAGGTGTACACCAATCCTTCCCCCACCCCCATTAAGGCCACAGATAAGGGGAAAGCATCTACTTTGTCCCTTTCCCCCATTAGGAATTCTAACACAGACTTCACTCCCTGCTGAATATCGGTCAAGAACACATTATTACCCTCTTCAGAAAGGTGAAGCCCATATGATTGATATAACTCGGGTCTATGAAATACAATAGTGGGATGACCAATGACATGGCTGAAAGACCTTCGCATTGTATTCCATATTTCTCTATTGACCCTAAGAAGGTGGGCAAGACAGCTTAAATAGTTTTGGTTGGCCCCTTTCTTGGCAAGGCACCTATTTTTAAGCCTCTATTCCTGGGTGACCTCAAAAATTATACCCATGCCTATTGTGGCAAGCCACTTGTTTGGGTGTTCAAACTTATTGGTTGATATGGATATGCATATTTTGAAGGGGGGGGGGGGGTTAGCATGTAACCTAAAAATAATCAGTTTCATTGAACCCATGGATAATTGTAGATATGTCCCTTTATACCAATGTGTCTTCAGGTGTGGCAAATGTGTGGGCCTAAGGTTAATTTGAGTTCTGGTTAAAAGGAGGTAAAAAGTGGTGCTAAGGAGGCAAAGCTGGATCAAAATCGGGCCTGGATACTGTGCACTGGAGCTGAATTATTTTGCAGGTGTGGATTCAGCCTAAGATTCCAGTTCTATACTTACTTCCCCGCTCAAAAGAAAGGGGCTTACATCTGAGCTTTGCAATGGTATTTTCCCTGGATCAGTTTGTGGCCACATGTAGTGTGCTGTGACACAATTGAGAAGTCAGGAACTGCAAGATTCCTCAGAGGGCCCTGTCCCCAAATGCATTTCTTGTCTGATTTTTCCCAAAGGAAAAAAGGGAAGGGGAAAAATATGTAAAAGAAAAGAAGAAAACAAAGAAGAAAAAAGACTTGCTCTTTTGTTTTACTACATGTTTGTACAATGTTGCAATTAATAACTTCACCAGCACTTTGCATGATTCTTGTCTGCATAAATTCTCCACAGTGTTTCTTCCTACCCGTTGGTACAGCCTACGAGGGAAAGAAGAAAGGCAATGGAACAGCAGTCTTACTAACATTTTTCAGGTTTGAAGTCTTGTTCTTCATTTATATACAAATTCTATTTACTCAATGATTTAAAAAGCTGAGATCAAAATTTATACTATGTGAATTCTCTGAAGCTGATGATCTTGGCCCATGTGAGAGATCAGAAGGTCCAGAAGGTCTAGATAAATTATTGGAGACAGTTTATGAACTGTTGGTGACAGCAGTAAACATTAGCTTTATGCCTTAGAAATGGGATCTTTGGTAGATAAATGACTTACCATTTGAACATGTAATAATAGTAGAATGTGTCATTTTGGAGGATAATATTTTTACATCCATCTATGCACATTGCATAAATGCCTGCAATCTACACAAATCCATTTTTTTGGGGGGAGGGCATGCAATGTGATGAAATATGGCTTATATTCTGATATATTTTATAAAAATAGAATTGTTATTGCAACAAGTGAAAAATTATGATTAAACAATTGGACAGAGAATTTGCACTGAATGTTTCATAAAAAGAAATGTGTGACGGGATCCGCTGTTGGTTTGGATCATCATAAGTGGCCTACACTATCTTCCTCACTGCTGTTCTGCAAATGCTAATATAACTTTTGTTTTTGTTGGACTGTACCTTCCAGCACAGCTTCCAGCACAGCTTGGACTGCAGCCTCCAGCACCATTGGCTATGATGCTTGGGGATTGTGGGAGGTGTAGTCCAACAACATCTAGAGGGCCAAGTGATTCCCACCCCAGAACTGAATTAATGAAAAACTCCCCCTTCTCTCATCCTTCTTGTATTATTCCAGTGCAATAATAGCAAAATTATTTTCCATATCTTATCCTTAAGTTGTCAAAATGGCATGCACAAGAGGGGACTTTTAGGAGGCTCAAGTCAGCTGTAGTGTTTTTGTTGTTCTTCTATGTTCATTAAATTGACCTTGACATCTGATAATCCAGACCTCTAAGAGCTCTGGTCATCAACTGTCCTTCTGAGGTCTTACAAACTCTGAGCTGTGGTTTTCTAGATACCTTGCAAACTTTCCCCAAAATTTGCAAATGTACAAAAAGGTGATTTAAGTAAATATCCCCAACTACCGAACAATTTAATGAGTACCTATTTAAACAATTTGAAGCATGCCTATTAAATTACCATGGAATGTTAATTCACTGGTGTGTGTATATGATCAGTCTACAGAAAAAGGTGTGGTGAGAAGGATGGGACAGAGATACTGGAATCCTGAACAGGGGTACTCCAGACAAAGTTTTCTTGGAGGTGATACTGGTATTTTAGAGTAACTAGCAACAGTTATTTACTATTTTAAACACTTACAAGGAGAATGTTCTACAGTATAAACCATGCCTCAGTTTAAATTAAGACCAATGAATAAAAGGGAATAAGGAGAATGTCTATGATAATTGTCTTGGATTATGTTGTCCTCCTTATAACTAGAATTTCTTCCCAGCTTTACTCTTTTCTCATCATTGCAATGCTTTATTTTTTAAATATTTTAAGCAGGGTAATATTTTAAACAATCTATACATAACTATTGTTTATAGCCAGAGGCAGGAGCCTGTTGCTCTCCATAGATTGTTAGACTATTGGTCTCATCATCCTTGACTTGTGCTGGGGCTGATGTAATCTAGAGTGTTGCTACATCTGGAGGACAACCGCTTCTCAGCCTTGCTAAATGGACTGCTGAGCGGATGGCTTTCTTTAAACTGATGAAATGAACTTTTCTGTGCTAGAGTGATGAGAAAGTGAGACTGAAATAATTATGAATGGTTTTGAACAGGAATTACAGTGCACATATCCAATTTCTCTTCTTCACTGTGTGTAAATTTCTCTCTCCCTGTGTGTGTACATGTGTGCCATGTGTGTCTCCAAGACTGAGGGGTAGAATTGTTGACAGGTTGTATTTTGTGTTGGTATGTTTTGTTTTTTAAAGAAGTGTAATTTATCCCGATTTCAAAGAAGCTTCAAAGGTTTTGACTTTTCAACTGCACACTATTGATTCATAATGCAGAATTTACCATAAATAAGAAAAGAAGACATAGACATAATCTATAGCATGACATAAAATGCTAGGGATAGTTTCCACATTGTTGGAAAAGAGGAAATTAAAGATGGCCTTTCTGCTTTACATAGAGTGCATCTACACAGTAAAATAATGCAGTTTGATACGCTGTAAACACTGCAGCTCCATCCTATAGAATCCTGGCATCTGTAGTTTTACAAGATCTTTTTAGCCTTTTCTGCCAAAGCATGAGGGTGGCACACAAAGCTACAAATCCCAGGATTCTGCATAATGGAACCATGGCTGTTAAATTGGCATCAAACTGCATTATGTCTACAGTGTGGACACACCCAAAGACTCACAGTGGAGCTATGGTATAAAGCTGTTAAATTATCCCACATAGATAGCCCTCATTTAAATTTCCACCTCGCCTCATATTTTGTGTAATGTTTACACAATTATTAAAATCATTCTGTTGGGATACTTTTGGGAATACTTCCATTTATGTCAATGCAAAGCTGATCCAGAATGATGTGCTGAATTCTGCAAATCTGTTCCATGAATTCTTGTTCACCATATGCATGTTGCTGCATGCGTTCAAGTCATTTCCAACTTATGTGATCCTATCATGGAGTTTTCTTGGCAAGATTTGCCTTTCTCTTAGGCAGAATTTGTATGACTTGTGAAAAACAGTGTAAAACAGTGAGCTTCTATTGCTGAATGGGGATACAAGGACTGATCTCCAGAGTTGTAGTTCAATGCTTAAACTACTGTACCATGCTGGTTCTCTCACCATCTTAATCCCATATCATAGATGTGATAGCCAGGACTGCTTACTTTCAGCTTCACTTGTTATGCTATCTGCAACCCCTTTTCAGAGCTGTAAGGGCATTTGCCATTGCCATCCTCTGAGGCTGAGAGAGTGTGACTTGCCCATGGTCACCAAGAAGGTTTCCATGGCTGAGCCAGGATTCAAACCCTGGTCTCCCAGTACCTTAGGCCAACACTCAAACCATTGCACCATGCTGGCCTCCTCCTGTAATTTGTGTAATATTTATACAGATATTAAAATCACTCCACATTAAATTAGTTTCCAAGTAAGGTACAAAATGTTTATTATTACCTTCAAAGCCCTCCATGGTTTGGGTCCAGGTTACCTGTGGGATAACCTCCTTCTTATAAACTGCCCCGTAAATTCAAGTCCTCTAAGGGACATTTACTCCAGCCAGCCAGCCAGCTCAGATCTAGGTTGGCAACTGTCACCCAGAGGACTTTTTCTTCAGTTGCTTACAGATTATGGAATAAATTTCTGGAAGAGATTTGACAGCTGAATATGCCATTCAAATTTAAAACAGTATTAAAAATCAGTCTCTTTTGTCAGCCAGAAGATTTTTAAATTATGAATTTTAAATTGTGAATTTTAAACTATGGACTAGTTTTGTTTTAATATGGTCTTATAAGCTATTGCAAGCTATTTGGACAACCTGAACATACCCAAACTTAGATGGGCGTTTTTATTAGCCAGATTAAACATACTACCCTCAGCCGTTTTTGAGGGAAGATATAAAAAAATTCCCTACCACCATCGCTTGTGTCCCTGTGGACTGGAGGAAGTTGAGTCAACTGCTTATGTACTTCTTCGTTGCTCTCTTTATTCTGAAATCCGTAATATATACATTTTCCCATTATTACAAAGTATGCCCGGTAGACAGGAAGAAACTTATTGTTAACTATCTACTCACTGATTGTAAGGGATCAATTACTCTGTGTGTTGCTAAATTCCTTGCTGCTGCAATTGTTAGCTCCCCCCCCCCCCAAAAAAAATCCTGAAACAGTCTAAGATTGGAGAATAGTAAAGACAAAGTGTGTCGGAAGGTACAGTTGTTGTACAATTCTGACCTGTAATTACCTTGCTTACTCAATCCTGCCAAATTTTTAGAGTCGCATCCCTGTATAGTGTTGCTCTATCATATTTTATAATTATTACGGATTTATTGTATCTTGCTACTGTTTTATTGTTTTTTTTGCTATTGTCAGTGCTTGGTTATATGGCCTGAGCTTTTCCTATGTCTCTGTATGAATTTTATGACATGTCACTAATGTGTCTATTTTATTTTATTTTATTTCATTTTTTTAATGCTGGCTAAATGGCTATAATAAAGAATTGATTGATTGATTATGGTCTTATTGGTCTTATATGTTCTTTTAAACTAATGCTATTTTGACTATTGTTATGTGCTGTATTTTAATCTGTGGCTGTTCTTAACCTTGATCCATGGGAGGAGGAGGAGGAGGAGGAGGAGGAGGAGGAGGAGGAGGAGGAGGAGGAGGAAGAGGAGGAGATTCAACAAACAAGCCATTCTTTCTACTCAACATGAAACAAATTGTGGCTTCTGGAATAGATAAGAGAATAGATAGTATGCACTATGCTCTGTGTGACTGTTTGTTTTATGTGATTTACCGATTATAAACAGTCATTCGGTTGACATCCATACTTTTACCAGCAGTTAGTATGATTGATGTGTGGGTAGGGGAATGTGACATATGCAGTAAACAACATGCACATCCTACCTGAACTGTGGCCACTTCCTTTTAACAAACCTATTTTAATTTTTCTGTATCTTAGATATCTTACCATTTAATTTCACCGGATGGAAGATGGAGAAAACCAATGTTACATGGATGAGTGACTTTTACCTGACCGAACTCTCTGATCTTCGAGAAGTGCAGATTTTTCTGTTTGTGATGATTCTGCTGATCTACTTAGTCACCCTGGCAGGGAACGGGGCTATCCTCCTGGCAATAGGGACCGATGACCATCTCCAGACCCCTATGTACTTCTTTCTCAGCCATTTGTCTTTGCTGGACATTCTCTGCCCAACTGTTACTGTGCCAAAGATGCTGCAAATCATCTTGTCAGAGGATAAGAGAATATCATTCACAGGCTGCATGCTACAAGTATTCTTTCTGATTGACGTGGTCAGCACTGAAGTTTTTTTGCTAGCAGTGATGGCCTACGACCGCTATGTAGCTATATGTAGGCCTTTACATTACACAAGCATCATGAATAAACGGTTGTGTGCTCAGCTGACTGCTGGGACCTGGTTGTTGGGTTTCATCAATTCCATGGTTCATACCTCACTGACCTTTTCTTTATCATTTTGTGGACTGAGTAAAGTTAACCAATATTATTGTGACCTTCACCCAGTGATGGCTCTCTCTTGCTCTTCTACCTTTCTTTCAGAGTTGGTTGTTCTCCTTGTGGCAGGTGCTGTAGGAGGTGCTGCTTTCCTAGTTACCCTGATTTCTTACATCTATATAATTTCTGCCATCTTGAGTTTGCCCTCAGCAGAAAGCAGACACAAAGCCTTTTCCACCTGTGGGTCCCACTTGACTGTAGTTTGCCTGTTCTATGGGGCTGCCATCTCCACCTATGCTCGCCCTGCTTCTACTTATTCCCACATACACGTCAGGATTGTTTCCATGCTATATGGGGTTGTTACCCCCATGTTGAATCCAATGATCTACAGTCTGAGAAATAAGGAAGTGAAAAAGGCCTTGATCAAAGAACTTTGTTTGAAATGATTTTTTGTGACAGGTCAGCCTTTGTCTACTGTATGAGTTTTGTGTTTTTAGACCAGTTTTAGTTCATCATAACAACAAATTAGCAATTAACAATTTCATTTCATGAGACCAAAAATCTGCTGCCCAAAGGGGTAGTCTGTCTGGTGAGCAAAGATGTAAAGTGAAAAAGAACAATGGCTTCTTGTAATGGAGCCGTTTCATAATTCTAGAATTTCTCCTTAGTAGAGATATATTTGATGTACATGTCAAATTCTCTTTTTTCCGTCTAGCAGAAGAAAATGTGTTAAGACTGTAGACAAATGGGACTTGTTGTTTTAAAGCCTGCCTCATGTTTTGTTGATTTTTACACTGTAACCACTTTAGACCTCTAAATGTTAAAATTTGTTATACAGTTGTTGCATTTGCTTTTCTGTGAGCCATTTGGCGGACTTGATCTGTACAGTTTAAAACTGAATATAAATTTATAAATGTCAATAAATAAATAAGCTGTGCAAAATTCAGAATGGTGTATGGTACAATAAGGGTTTGAAGAAGTAATGGATACACCTACACATAAACTCATAGAAAGTTGCCCAAGAAGGCTGTGTTCTGTTTTGCATGGTTTTAGAGATATGGACTTAAGAAACTCTTTCAGACCAGAGATGGGGAACTGTGGAAGACTAGAGGACCACCTTAGCCCTCCATAGACATAAATGACCACATCTCCTTCCTCTTCTTCCCACCCATCCCCCCAAAACTGTTTTTTGCTACCAATGATCCCAAATGTCCCCCTAGAGGACATTTTGGGGCATTTTAAGGCTATTTTGGGTTACTGCATTTATTTTTGAGCCATGGGAGCTTGCCCCCCCCTCCTTAGAGATCATTTTAGGCATCCTGGGAGCACTTTTTGAGCCTTGGGGGCTAGTAAAAACAGCTTGGAGGCTGCATGCAGCCTGTAGGGTCCACATTGCCCTGTGGTCTAGACAGAAGAATGATCTGACTTACTGTGTTCACTATTTCTCTGAATATTGCTGTTCAGCAATCTTTTCCTTTATCTCTGTATAGAGGCTCAGACAATACATTTGTTAAAACCCATTTAAGAACTAATTAAAACAATTCTCCCCCTCCCTTCTTCTCTACCTCTAAACCTTTTGGGGGGGGGGCAAATCATTTAATGATGCAAAGATACAGCAAAATTATCTACTTGCATAGGATATAGTATGTCAGGTTTCTCTGTAAGTAACAGTTCTGGACATGCCTCATTCCAGCCATAAGAACTGCTGAAGAAATTAACTACTGAATTCTTCTTGCAGGGTGAAAGACCTTGTGACTGAGTCTCCAGGTGCCCCAACCTGGAAATAATATTGGCCACTGGAATCCCTCTCCCATATAAGTGGATTTGAGGAAAGTGCAAAGGGAGTGATCAGGCACTATTGAGTAGCTGGTGTAGAAGCTGCAGGAAAGTGGTGTTTCCCCCACAAGGGGGAAATAAAAGGGAAAGCCATGCTCAAAGGAGGAGAGAAAGGAGAGATATGCTGGCAGGAGAAGGATAGCAATGCTTTTCTAGATTGGGTGTGAGTGGAGGCATTGGAAGAGAAGACTGTCCAAGAGGAAACTGTGCTGCCTGGTAGCTCCAGAAAGGCAGGAGCAATTAAACAGACTGCCAAGTATTGTCTTGCCCACTGCATCTCAGAGCTTTTCCCTAAGGCATCAGTCCAAGGGAGCATCTGGTAGTGTGGTCAATGGATGATGCAAAGTCCAAGGCTGTTCAGAAGCACAAACCAGGAATTAAGAAATGAGAGTGTTGCTTCCTTCTGAAGGGTCAATCGTCAGCCACATCCTCCTGAGGGATGAGGTGCTGGATAATTTATGACCTGGCAGCCTCTCCCAACTCTTGCTGAATAATGAACATTTCCTATATAAACACTCTGAACCTCTCAAACCACCCCCCCCCCCTGGTCAACATTCAATTACAGTAGATATTACTGAGTCCATGTCTCTCTGTTGTGGCTGCTGGAGAGTGTAACTGTCTGTCCCAAGTACTGGCATGTCCCCCTATCCTTCTGTTTTCCTGCCTGTGTCAGAGTCTGAACCTGGGTCCTGGGAAAAAGTCATGATTTCACATCTATGTCCTGAGGTCCTACTTGAGAAACACATATCCTCCAACATCTCACAGATGAAAACCAGGACATGTTTGGACAAACAACATCTGAGTGGGGTCAAGATCAAAAAAATATTAATGGGGAAGAACATACAAACATGGAGAGGCTACAGTATTGGCTTTTGCTTGGGCCTAGGGGCTTTTGCCTGAGACTCTCCTTCCTCTCTCTCCTTCCTCTCCTCCTGCCCACTGCCTTGCTGGATTAACTGAGTACAAACTACTTTTCCACTTTGAATTCAACTTGCAGCAGTTGAAGTAAGATGAGGACAAAGGGGGAAGAGAATAGAGAAACCATGACATCTGAAAAGCAGTTGACAAAATGGGTTGACAGAAGATTAATTGGGGTTGTTCCTCCCAGGCTGTTCTCTTAGAGAATATGCAGTAACAGAAAAGGATGCCAAACATGTCTGTGTGATGGAATCCTTACCTCACTGTACCCTTTGGATTGTGACATGATCTGTAAATAGGTGGAAGCTTCCCCATACATAACACACGCAATAATAGTGGTGTAGTACCATCATTGCAAGACCACCCATTCTCTTTTCAAATGCAGTGTGCCTTTGGTATCCACTGAGGTTTGATTCCAGAATACCCTGTGGATACCAAAATCCACGGATTGTCAAGTCCTCTTAAATAGAATGGCATAGTAAAATGCTGTTGTTGTTGTTGTGTGCCTTCAAGTCATTTCTGACTTATGGTGACCCTGGGCCAAAGCTAACAAAATGAAATTTAACACAGAGAAATGTAAGGTCCTACACGTAGGGCGGAAAAATGAAATGCACAGATATAGGAGGGGGGACACCTGGCTGAATGAGACAACATGTGAAAGGGATCTAGGAGTACATGTAGACCACAAGTTGAACATGAGTCAACAGTGTGATGCAGCAGCTAAAAAGGCCAATGCAGTTTTAGGTTGCATCAATAGAAGTATAGTGTCTAGATCAAGGGAAGTAATAGTGCCACTCTATTCTGCTTTGGTCAGGCCCCACCTGGAATACTGTGTCCAGTTCTGGGCACCACAATTCAAAAAGGATGTGGAGAAACTGGAGCATGTCCAAAGGAGGGCGACTAAAATGGTGAAGGGTCTGGAAACCATGCCCTATGAGGAACGCCTTAGGGAGCTGGGGATGTTTAGCCTGGAGAAGAGAAGGTTAAGAGGTGATATGATCACCCTCTTTAAATACTTGAAGGGATGTCACATTGAGGAGGGAGCAAGCTTGTTTTCTGCTGCTGCAGAGAACAGGACTCGGAACAATGGATGCAAACTGCAGGAAAAAAGATTCCACCTCAACATTAGGAGGAACTTCCTGACAGTAAGAGCTGTTCGACAGTGGAACACACTCCCTCGGAGGGTGGTGGAGTCTCCTTCCTTGGAGGTTTTTAAGCAGAGGCTGGATGGCCATCTGTCGGGTATGCTTTGATTGGGAGTTCCTGCACGGCAGGGGGTTGGACTGGATGGCCCTTGTGGTCTCTTCCAACTCTAAATTTCTATGATTCTATGATTCTAAGGTGAAACTATCATGGAGGTTTGTTGGCAATAATTGTTCAGAGGAGGTTTGCCATTGCCTTCACTTGAGGCTGAGAAATTGTAACATGGCCAAAGTCATCCAGTAGGTTTCATAGTTGAGCTGGGAATGGAACCCCGGTCTCCAGAGTCATAATCCAACTCGCATAGTGCAGGGTCATTGTCCAACTACCATACCATGCTATCCGTTATATAAAATGGCAGAATCAAGGTTTGCTATAGAGATATCCTGGAGCTTGTTGATTGCTTCTTCTAGGAACAAAACTTTTCTTAGGACTACATCCAAGGTATCTATCTGGATTATCAAGGGCTCCAGGTCTTGATACTCTGATAAGACCTTTCTTCAGTAAGTTACCACTCTTCAGTAAGTGTCCACTCAACCCCTAAAGTCTTAGGATGAACAGAATTCAAGACTAACACAATGAAAAAAAAAATAGGCAAACCTAAATGGACAGGTTTATCCATCCATAGTCCTGAGAACACCACCTGCTCTTCCATCTTTGAACTCAATTCAACAAATTTGCCCTGGCTTATGTAAGTACTTTGGGTTCAATAAACTTGGGCATAAGTCATCTTACTGGGAAAAAGTCCTATTGAACTCAGTGGAACATAATCATGTCTAGACATATATAAGCTTGCACACTAACTAGTAATGGAAAAATAAGTGCCAGCTTAAGTTTTTTGTACATCCTTTAAAAATAAATAAATAAATGGTTTATTAAATCCCAAATATGTTGTTTAAAATGTGTAAATTCTTCAAAAATTAACTGAAATGAAATTTCACTCCATTTCTACTGGCCAAATACAATAGGTGAAGCTATTCCCATCATGGGGAGGAATGTTTTGTATAAGCCTATCATACAGGAATTAAAGATGGGATACCTCTTAGTAAAAAGAAAAGATATATCAACCTTCATCTAGTACTAAAATGGTTGAATACAAAGGGATACAAATTTCAAACCAACTTGTAATAACTATTAAAAGTTGGTTTGAAATTTGAATCCATGTGTATCTTTAAGTGCTCAGATTCTTACCACAATGAACTGAACTTGAAAGCTTTATCTACTTCAAACTATAACTTTCTTTGGATTAGTCATGCTGTATTCAGAACATTTTCTGGCGAGATGCCTTTCTTTACTACTGAGAATTCAGAAACTACAAGATTCCTTAGAGAGACTTATCCCCAAATGCCTTTTTATTTTTAAATTTATTTATTTATTTGGTGCCATATCAACCACAATGGCAAAAGGAGGGAAAAGAAAGAAACCATAGTCTGAAGTAGTGGCAATGTTTGTAAAGTCCTGTTTCAGAATAACAATGGCAGCATTTTGCTTGGCTTTATCTATATAAATTCTTCATAATGTTGCTCTCTGCTGCATTAGTACAGACTGCAAGGGAAACAAGAAAGATGGGCAGAAAGAGTTTATTGAAACAGCAGTCTTAATTGAGCTGACTCTTTAAGGTTTGTAGTCCTATTATTCAGTCACAATCTATTATGTATTTATTTGATCAATTGTCCAAAATCAGGAAATGAATTGTAAGGGAGTTCAGGTAATGTGACTTTGGCTGCATTCCCACTGGAGAAATAAACCGGTTTAAGTGCCATGGCTCAATGCTGTGAAATTCTGGGAATTGTAGTTTGTTGTGGGGCCCAGAGAGGAGCTCTGCTCCGCTCTGGGCCCACAACAAACTACAATTCCCAGAATTTCACAGCATTGAGCCATGGCACTTAAACCGGTTTATTTCTCCAGTGGGAACGCAGCCTTTGAATCTCTGCTCTTTAATTCAGGAAATCAAAATTTTGTGAATAAAAGTCATAGATAACATCAGTATTTTAAAATATATAAAGCAGTATTACTGTATATTATTATTATGTAACTTTATGGTTTTAGAACCATGAAACTTGCAGAGAAATTTCTTAACATTAAAATGTGTACTATTAGTAATTAGTGTTTTATTGGGTCATAATATCATTCCATGCTTTTGTGCACATGGTTTGAATGTATGAAATTTGCAAAATCTATTTGCAAGATCACTATTTGGAGGTAGGAGTATGCATCTTGTATTTTGCTTGCATTTTGAGATATCTTATAAGTGTCAATCGAAAAATTGTGATTAATAAGCCAACTGAAGTATAGGCAGTTTCATAATATTTAATATTTACAGTGAATCACTGTTGGTTGGTTCATCATTAGTGGTGAATATTTACAGTGTTTACAATATTTCACTTGTTGCTGTTCCATGCTACTAGTAATGACAAACAAACAAACAAACAAAAAACCCAACCCTAAATATGGCAATGTAACAATTAGTATTGGCTTGATTTATAATGCATGCCCTATAATTTTTCCCACCATTGCTAATGTAGCTTCGTTAATAGTGCTGCTAATATTGAAACAAATCTGGAGGAAAAAAAACAATAATGAGTGAAATTCATGAAAATTTTCTCCTCTTCTCTCCCTCCCATACTTGTAATGTATATTAAGGGCAAATTTATTCTGAGTGGTGCCATCCACTCACAAACAAAATCCGAGGTAGCAGTAGATTTAGGACACACTACACCTTACCTTAGAAATGAAGGAAAGAATCCCAGGGGCGTACCTATGCACAAACAATACAGTGAATACAGAGCATCCTTACTAAGTGAATTTGGAATGTAAACTAACGTGTGTGTGTGTAGAATTCAGAGACATAGCCATGTTAGCCTGCAAAGACTGAGACTAAAGGGCTATACAGTCTGCCACTTTTGGGTGGCATGCAGTTGCCTCTTTACTGGCTGGATTGGTGCTGCAGCAACTGCATGTCACAGCACCAATATAGCCTCTGTAGAGCACAAAAATGAGCCAGAAATACAGGCTCCTTTTTGCACCCTTGAAGGAGTGCCATAGCTGCCACCGCCACCGTGTGGTGTGATGATGCCCCTTTGGTGCTGTGCTGTTTGGATGCAGCACCAGAGGTGCATCATCATGGCACGCGCCATGGCAGGGTCATGGCATCCAGAGTTCAGATGATGCATTGTGGCTCCACCCACAGGCTGGCATTTTTTGCTGGTCTGTACAGGACTTAACTGAGAGAAAGAAGTTTGTAGCATAAGTTTTCGTACATTGAGTCTACTTCATCAGATGCATTGGGTAAGTGCTGATGGACAGACATTTATATCCATGAATGAGCAATTTTGGAATGTGAATAGTAATAGAAATTCAAAGCCAGTGGGTAAGGTCAGGTCATATTACTATTCTGCATTATGATTGTGCAAACCCAGCATTAATACAGCATTTTTCCTACTACTATCTACTAGCCTTAGTAACATTTTTATTATTATCTTGGGAAAGCATCTATAGTCCATTGTTTAAAGTGCCAAATTTAGAACAGATGGACCAAATCCCTGTGCTGTCATGGAATTTACCATGACATCTAGGACTATTAAGGGTTGCTGTCCACATCAACCCTGAGCAATCCTATATCTTGTGGTAAATTATAACAATAGGAACCATGTAAAGTTGCTGTATATATTCCTGGGGTGGTAAACATCAAGAATGATAACCTTTTGTCATCCACAGACATGTCCAATGTTAGATCACTATAGTTTTTATGTCTGTCATCAGTTTTTCACAGATGACAAAAAGGTTCAGATTAATTTAAAAAAAAAAAACACCAAAGGAAGCCTCAGAGAATGACAACAATGATAATGCCGAGGACAGTAGGAACAAACTTACAAGCTACATCTTCTTCTCTTGAACTTTGTCTCAGCTTATACCAACTTCTTTGCTCTTTACACCCTTCTCTTTACACCCTTCCACTGCCATTGCACCTCTCCCTTTCCCCCTTCCTTCTCTCACCATGTGCCTTTATATTGCCTCCCTCCTTAGACAGTAGCTGCACTTCTTTCCCTTCCTTGCCTCATCTTGCACTTTCACCATACTTGTCTCTTGCATTTTGCACCCCACCATTTGGATCTGACACTCTTGTTTCCTTTGTTTCCTCTCTTTTTGCCATTTCTCCTCCCTGCTTTGCTCCTTCCATCATCTTATGCCTACCTCTCTTCCTCCTTACTCCCTTTCAATGCACCTCTCTCTCCCCCTCCTTTCCTCTGCCTTTCCTTACCTCACACCTTTGTCATGCTTCCTTTCCTTGATTCTTGCACTCCATTTCTTGCACCTCTGACACTCCTTTCTCTTCTTCCCCCCTTCTTCCTCACCTCATGCCACCATATCTCTCTTCTCTTGTACCTTGCCTTTGGCTGCATTTCCTAACTTTCTTCCCTTCCCTATGTTTGCTTCACCTTTTCCTGTGCCGACAGCTCTTTTCCACCCACATCAGGCAGTGGGTAAACCCTAGCTGCCTCTCATAAAGTGAAACTGAGCAGCACAATGCCACCCCTTTGAGTGCCGGATTGAGGCCACAGCAACTACATGCTGCTGCCCTGATCTGGCATTTTTCCAACCCCAAAAGCAGCAGCAAAATGCTGCTCCTTTTTGGGGTGGAAAAAAGGTACCCTTTCTACCTCTGCCTCAGCTTTGCGGCATTCGGGTGGTGCATGTTGTCTGAACGTCACACTGTCGAAGCACAACAATGCGAATGGTGTGATGCCTGCTTGGTGATGGCATTGGGGTATGCATCATCTAAACACAATGCCCCCACACCACCCCCAAGCCAGTGCTTATTGCCAATCTGTTTCGGATTTAAGAAAATTAAGAAAATTTTATTTTTTTCTGGACATCTAATAATGATGCTTAATATTGCTACATAAAGCAAATTATAAACAACAACAGAGTCAATGGAACTTTAAATACTAATGATTGCACTGCATATTTTACACTTTTTTGTTGCATTTGCTCCTCCTCCACACCAATGGCCAGTGATATAATCAAGTCTTTTGCTCCAAGTCTCAAATTAAGTATCAAGTCAAGTCTTATGTCCCTGCAAGATACTTTCAAGTCGAGCCTCAAATTGATTCTCAAGTTTGGTAGCCAACTTTAAAAGAAAAAAAAGGAGGTGGTGTGTGTGTGTGTGTGTGTGGTAGGGCTTGAGGCAAAAAGATCTCTCTAAAGCTTTTCAAAGCCTTTAAAAGGCTCTTACAATATTCAGTAGACAATCTTTGCAAGAAGCTTTGTAAACCAGACTTCAGTCAGACTTTCTTCCAAAATCTAGACTTTCCTTCAGACTTAATAATATTGACTTAAACAGTGATAGTAGAATTGGAAAAGGACTGGATCAGAAAGTTCAGTCATATGTGTGAGTCTGCACACATTGGATGGGCACATCAAAGGCAAAAAATAAACAAACAAAACAAAAGCACCTCAGAGACAGGGACCAGCTTGTTTCTTGAAAAACAAATGAACAAAAAAGTGATTGCACATACAGTATTGATACAATTACTCTACTCCATCAGAATTAGAGACCTGCTTTTGTAAAGAAATGAAAGCTTGCAATCTAGGCCAGATAACTGCCCAAACGGGTAACAAATGGCATGTCTAAAATCTAGGTTAAACCAGCCTGACTAGATGATATGGCAGTCCTATATGTTGGGCTAAATCTGATGTTATTCAACAAGTCTGTTCTAGACAGGTTTACAGTTGGATTTAGCCTGTGAACTGATTGTGATTTCAAGACACAGTGACATTCAAATCAATGTTTAATTGTCTTCATTTTCCTGTGCAAATTCACCCTCCCTCTGCTGAAAATGTGCAGCTATGCAAAGCAGATAGTGAAGCAGACAGATGGTCACACTTTCAATAATGTGCATCTTTGAAGGTACTGCAGTAAAAACTGTGATTCCTTTTTCTGTGGAGTTTGAGGAACTTTTTGCCCCACTGATCACAAAAAAATTGCTCTGAATTGTGTGTGGAGGGATCACTTTCTATTAAAGAGAATGAGAAGTATTTAAATCCTATAGGCAAGCCCTTCCTTTGTTTTTCTTAGAAAATTGTGTTTTAAGTGTGTGTGTTTTTTCCTGGAGAGGGGGCCATTGCTTTCAAGAGATTTTCAGATGGGCCTATGATGTTTAGAAAGGCATTCTGTCTCTGCTTTGTTGAGCAAGAAGATCCCCACAGAGCAACAGCTATACCTGAGGTCATATGCGATGATATATAATAATGCTACCCTGTGGTCTGTGGTCCATGGTCTGATTATCATTTAACTTTGCAGCTAGGGAGTGATCAAGCAATGTGTATTAATGTGGCATGTGAACCATAGTGAACCATGACATAATGGGTTGCCGTGGAAAAGGGGGGAAGCGTTGCAAGGAATTACCATAATACATCCAATTGGAAGAAAAACAGGCCACAACTTTATTGAATACAGCTGACAAGTAGGGTTGGCCCAAAACGCATTAGGTCTGGATCTGACATCAACCAACTCCGTTGATTGATGAACCAATTTGCCTGGTCATGGCCAAGCTTTGGGATGACAAAGGGGGAATCCAGCTAATCGTATGTTTGCCTCTAAGGGAGCTGGTTGAGCGCATATATGCATCTCTACCCCTTGTCATCAGGGGACACTGATCCAGTGTTGCCCCCACTGGCAACACCACAACTCTTTCAGTACCCCCGATCTAGTGCTTCACAGCACAAGAAACCACTCCCACCAGATCCAAGACCCATGATACTGCCCCTGGAAAAGTTGTGACAGCATATCCCAAACCCTGAAAAGGGGGATGGAGGGTGGGAAGAGCTGAGTGAAAGTGGTGCTGATCACCAGCACTACGTGGCCTTAAATAGGCCCATCAGCCAATCACCTTTGTGGAGGCCCAGAAGTCCCACCCTTTCCAGCTTGCTTCACCAAGCCCAGTACCTCTCCGCCTCGGCACCAACCAATAAGCTGCCACCTCCAGGGAGAGCTGGGAGATGTAGTCTGGTCACTGGGCTGGGAGTGCTGCCTTTTCTGGCCTAAGCAGCCAATGAGGGGCCCTGAGGGAATGCCTAGGCTGGGGACCAGCCCAGGATGATACCTCCCCCCACCACAGCAACCAGGCCGGCCCAATGAGTCGGGCAGACCCTTTTACCTCTGACATAATAGGGAAAAAAAGATACCAATCCCTCACCTGCATACCTCAAAAGGAATTTCTATTGAGGATTTGGCAATATGTACATTTACTATGTGGAAGGCAAAACTCAGGATGATGGGTGGAATTGTTCCAACATAGTCCATAAACTCTGGTTCCATAACCTTCTGCATTTCAACCTTTCTTTGTACTCTTCTCCCAACCTGCCCTGGCCTCTGGGATAGAGATGTGTGTTGGAAGGATGTATCTAGGACACCCAGAATTGATTATATTCTATGCAAGTAAATAATGGATTTTAAATTGTTATTCAGTTGACATGCATGCTTTTACCAAGTCTGCTTTCCCCTCTGTATTTTAGGTATATCGGGCAATCAATTTGACAGGGCAGAAGATGGAAAAAGCCAATGTCACATTGATGAAGGATTTTTACCTGACCGAACTGTCTGATCTCCCAGAAGTGCGAATTTCTCTCTTTGTAATGATTCTGCTGATCTACTTAGTTACTCTAGCAGGGAATGGGGCAATCCTCCTAGCAATAGGGACTGACAACCACCTCCAGACCCCCATGTACTTCTTCCTCAGCAATTTGTCTTTATTGGATATTTTTTGCCCAACTGTCACTGTGCCAAAGATGCTCCAAATTTTCTTGTCCGAGGACAAGAGAATATCATTTATGGGCTGCATGTTACAATTATTCTTTCTGATTGATGCAGTAGGTACTGAAATTTTCTTACTAGCAGTTATGGCCTATGACCGCTATGTGGCTATATGTAGCCCTTTACATTACACAAACATAATGAGTAAAAGGGTTTGTGCTCAGCTGACAGCATGGACTTGGTTGTTGGGTTTTATCAATTCTCTGGTTCATACTTCATTGACCTTTTCTTTA
The DNA here is from genome assembly GCA_034509955.1 of Urosaurus nigricauda. Classification (NCBI taxonomy): domain Eukaryota; kingdom Metazoa; phylum Chordata; class Lepidosauria; order Squamata; family Phrynosomatidae; genus Urosaurus; species Urosaurus nigricauda. Next base: position 123,931,824 of record JAOEGL010000001.1, on the reverse strand, counting down.
TCATTCTGTGGACTGAATAAAATTAACCAGTATTACTGTGACCTTCACCCAGTGATGGCTCTCTCTTGCTCTTCTACCTTTGTTCCTGAACTGGTTCTTCTTCTTGTGGCTAGCATTATAGGAAGTGGTGCTTTTCTTGTCACCCTGATCTCTTACATCTATATCATTGCTGCTATCTTGCACATGCACTCTGCTGAGGGAAGGCGCAAAGCCTTTTCCACCTGTGGGTCTCATCTGACTGTAGTTTGCTTGTTCTATGGGGCTACCATAGCCACCTATGCTCGTTCTAATTCAACCTATTCCCACAAACAGGACAGAATCATTTCCATGTTATATGGGGTGGTTACTCCCATGCTGAACCCTATGATCTATAGTCTGAGGAATAAGGAAGTGAAAAGGGCCTTAGTTAAAGTATTTAGACTGAAAAATTTTTACTGAATGGGTTAGGTTTAGGTCTTTCTGTTCTAGTTTGCTGTCACAATAAGAGTTGGGGTTTTTTTAGCACTTTTGGGGATAAACCTTGCACCTCTCTCACATAGGAATACATGGAATTGTGGTTTGTTCCAACTACAATACTGTATAATGATTCAGATTTTGGTTCAGAATCAAAGTATGTTTTATTTCACCGCTGCATCCATTATGTGGGGTGAAATTTTCCCTACTGATCCTTAGCTGTGGGCCCTCAGCTGTGGAACTCCTTTTCAGTGGAAGTTTGCTAAATCTGATCAATTTATAACACTTTTTAGGAGAGCTATGTTTCTTCTGTTTAATTTTTGTAATGCAGACAGCTAGGATTTATTGTTTTAAATGGCATCTTCTGTCATGTTTTAATTTTTAAACTGTCATTGTATATATACAGTTCAAATCTTTATATGTTCATGCTTGATACTTTTATGATTACAGTTTCATTATTGCTCACCACTTTTAGAACTTTGGTCAAGAAGCAGATCATACATTTATAAATATGCCAATAAAAAGCACACAAAAATATGCAAGGCTATGGGTGAAACATAGTAAATTAGAGCATTTTAGCATTTGGCAATGTTAACAATAATTTAGTGTATCAATTATGGATGAACGAAGGAAATAGATATGTTCAAAATTTCTCAGACATAGAAAAATCTTGGCTGGTATTCTGTATTGCCATTGTGGATTCATAACTTTGAGTCTGTAACTGCTCCATATTCAGTAATACTACAGTAGAGTCCCGATTATCCGACATAAACGGGACCAGCTGATAGTCGGATAACCGAAAATGTCGGATAATCTGCAGGGTCCAATAAAAGCCTTGAAATCACTATGAAAAGCCTTGCAATCATTTTGAAAAGCCTTCAACTCATTGATCAACAACTTGTTCTTGGGCCTGTTCAGGCTCCTTGCCCATTGTGGCTGCCATTTTGGGGCATGTTTGGGGGTGTGTGTCCTAATTCAGCTGACTTCGGATAATCTGGAATGTCGGATTACCGAATGTTGGATAATCGGGGCTCTACTGTATGTAGTTAGAGTCACAGTTATAAATCCCCCCACAGCCTATCTTAACAGGCAGCATTCACATTGAGCAAAGAGTCCATTCAGCTGAAGATTGCGGCACAAGGAGGATGATATTTCCAGCTGTTTCCTACCATTGAACAAGCTTGCATTGAGAAATTGCGGCAATAGTCCTGCTCTGAGTTTTAGGAAAATCCAGTTTTGCAGTTTAGTAAAGAACAAACTGCTAGAGATTAGAGGTTGATGATGTGAGGGTATCACATGCTGTGATATATGTTTGTTTGTTTGTTTGTGTCTCTGTGTGTGCAGATTGCAAAAAGAGAAAGAAAAAAATGAAAAGAAAGAAAGAAAAAAATATCAGTGCTAATGAATGGAATGCAGTGAGACTTATGTTTACGAACAAAATACTTCTTTTTACTGAAGGAAAGACAGCTGAAGTTAATTTAGAGCTTTCAAAAAAGTATCTCCATTCATTTATTCAATGTTTCTGATCTGGTATATATCAAGTGATCCAGTGTGGAGTATAATAATTAAAGTAGCTTTAAAACTATCTAAAATAACTGATACACTTTAATACTTTTGAAAAAAGGTGTACAAAGGTGTACAAAAATATTCAACAGACCTTGTCAAGGAACCAGCATCTCCTGTGAGATTCCTTGCCCCTTACATGAGGGCAGGCCAATGGGTCCTTTATTTTTTTTAATTAAGGTTTCCAAAATATGTGCAAGATGCCTCTGCTGTAATTTGCTCTTTTCCCTTTGTGAAGAAAAACATGTACATGCACACCCATAGCAGCATGCACAAAAGAGCAGGCTTGTTAATTTAAAAAATGTAAACAACCCAACCTCTCCTTCTCTGTTTCTCTGTTTAAATTTCACTTACTATGAAGATTATCACATTAGCTTCACTGCCAGCCTAGGATACACCCGGGATGTAACTTTCTTAATAATAATAATAATAATAATAATAATTCCCGCCTTTTCTGCCTTCCGGGAATCAAAGCAGATTACAATAAGTATTAAAACAGGATAGTATAAAATCACAATGAAATTAAAATCCCCTTCCCCTCCCTCCCCCCCCCGAGACATATAAAATTTAAAACATTAAATCTAAAAGGGAATTAAACAATAGGAAGGATTAAATATCTAATACAAAAGGTTTAAATAAAACTGAATCTATATACAACTTCTAATGTGGGAGGAGGAAGTATATTATCCTAGGGGGGAGAAGTGGAGAGGGTTGTCGGGAGGGGAAGACTGGATAAACCTAATCTGGAAAGGCCTGCTGGAAGAGATCCATCTTAATGGCCTTTTTGATGGCTTCTAGAGTGGCAGTCTGACGGATCTCATCCGGCAGATCAATCCAGAGTTTAGGAGTGGCAGCCGAGAAGGTCCCCTAGGTCACTACTGATAATCTGGTCTTTTTTACTTGTAGTAGCTTCTTTCCAGAGGACCTAAGAGTGCGGGATGGATTGTATTGGAGGAGGCATTCCCTTAAGTAGTCAAGACCCAAGCCATGTAGGGCTTAAGGAGGATCTTATCGCATTCACTCATCGCCAGGCAGTATGCCGTCTGTATGCAACCTGGGCTTCACTTGCAGCTTTTCAAGAAGGGTTGCATATGGGCTGCATACTGCCTGGCGATGGGTGAATTCAAAACCCAGATAAGATCTGCCTTAAGAAAGTTACATCCTGGGTCTATCCTGGCAGCGAAGCTAATGCAATAATCTCCTCAGTCACATATGTCTTTATATTTATGCAGAGCAAAACTGAATTCATTGATTGTCTATTCACCTCTCAGAAACATATCATCTGTTATACCTGTACTCCTTTAGTTCCAGGGAAAGGAATGTCAGTAGCAACTTCAAAGAACAGGCCTCAAGGCTAAACTCTGCTTGCTTTCCTAAATCATACTGTGAGACTTCAGACCTACTTCTGTGCTGGCCTAGGTCCTTTTGGTATCAAATCCCCACATCAAAGGAGTGAATCACTTACCACTTTATTTATTTTTTTTTGACCTGACTTTAACTTTAATTGTGATGACTGCATCTCCTGTTGAACATTGGGTTTTGTGATTTGGTCAGAATTAGTATTATTTATTCATTTTATTTATACCCAACTTTCCTCCCAAAACAGGGAATCAAGGTGGCTAAGAACAAATTCAAATCAATGCAAATTAAAAAATACAAAACCATTAAAGTGTATGAATACAAAATATAAAAAAGAAATTAAACAGTTTGTAAAATTAAAAACATTAAACATTAAAAATATTAAAATGTATTTAAAAACTAAATACAGTACTAGAAGCACCAGAGAAGCAATCTGAATAAGAATCTCAAATACTTTCCCCAGATTTGCTAGTCTCAGGATTGCAAAGGATGTTGCCCTGACAGTTAAAGCATAATGAGAGAGCTATAACTGCATAGTGAAAAAGGGCCACTGCAGCTCTCCAAAACCTGCACATATTTTCTGACTTTTTAGTTGGGGCTAATGGATATTGTGGGAAAGTTTCTTGTGACCAATAGAGTTACCTTTGCTTTTAAGCAAAGTCCCAGGTCCAAAACACACTGCAGAAATCATCCAGTTTGAGACTGCTTTAACTGCCCTAGCTCAGTGCTAAGGAAGATTGGGAATTATAGTTTATTGTCACACCAGAGCTCTCTGACAGAGAAGGCTAAATGTCTCACAAAACTACGGTTCCCAGAATTCCTTAGCACTGAGCCAGGGCAGTTAAAGCTGTCTCAAACTGGATGATTTCTGGAGTGTTTTTTGGACACCAGAAACCTTTCCAGCATGACCAATGGTGAGGAATGGCGGGAGGTGGAATTTGTAAGCTCCACCCCTCGCACCGGCTGACATCCAGTACAGGGATGCTACTGGAAGGGAAGGGAGGGTGCCTAGAGCACCCCCTCCTTGGCAGGTGCCATTTTACTTGAGAGTAAAATGATGCCTAGCAGCAAGGTGAGGGGGCGTACAATCCACTCCTTTTGGGCCCCTTGGAAGCCTCCCCCCCCACCGCATCAGGTGACACCCAGTCCAAGAACACCACTGAGTCTTATCTCTAGTTACCTCAAAAGAAAAATACTGTATGTAAAGTGAAAAGTGGTTCCAATGAATATGGAACATTAGCAAATGTATTGCTGTTTTGTGGCTTTTGGTTAAAACAGGTCAAATTTCCTGGACAAGATCTGGAGCAACAAGATAGATGTAAGAACCACAACAAAACAACTAAGATATTGAAAACCCCCCTGAGTTTGATTTATGGAAGTGATCACCATCAGCTTGCAGAATATGGCCAGAGCTGTTTCAGTATAGTTCAGGCCAAGGATAAGTCAATTCCTTACTGGAAAAGAGCAGAAGAAATATCCTAAGGATATTTAGGTGTTTGTAGCATCCAGGTTGGTTTCTAAGTTGGGGGCAGGAGCTGCCTTTATTTATTGGTTTTTTACATCTATATTTTTAAAGCTTTCATTGAGATGAGCTAGTTGTGGAGCTCCAAGATACTGTTGGACTTCACATTTTATCATCCCTCAACATTAACTACGGGTCTGTACAGACCACGCAAAAAAGGGCGATCTGGAGCTGCCTCCTTTTCCACCGCATCATCGCCGCAGCAACCAGATGAAGCGGCAAAAGTGCGCAGAAAAAAGACCGCCGAAACTGGGCTCCTTTTTGCATTGCAGCTGCGACACACAAAGCTCTGGCCAGCGCACTCATGATATCGCAGGTGCATAGCAATGTTGAGTTGCTGCGTACCTGCAACATCATCGCTCTGCGTGCCATTTGTACAGCGCTGCAGCGCGAGGATGCCCTTGTCATGTGCTAGGGTTATGGAGCATCTATTGGCTCCACTTCTGGGCACCCCTAGCACGTGACGTGGGTGCCCTAAAGTACCCATCTGTAACGGGCCTATATTGGCTGGGACTGATGGGTGTTGCAGTACAAAACCTGCAGGGCCATAAATTATTTACTACTGTGTGGCAAGGCAAAGGATGTGGGGCCCACTGAAGAGGGGTGCTCTGGAAAGAGAGGGTCGCTGAAGACCAAAACAGAGAAGCAGAGATGGGAACTACAAGATCCAGCAGCCCCTGGGAAAGAAGAAAGAGAGGCAATGCCTAAGAGGGAGGGCCTAAGGAGGGAGGGGCCCATGGATAAAAGGGAAAAGGGTGAGGCATTCGTGGAGAAGGAGAAATGCAGAAGAATTGTCAGTGAGGCGGACGCTGGAAGGGAAAGAGAAGTACACTCAGGAAAGACTGCAGCTCTAGCTAAGAGAGAGACCCTGCCAGGAGGGGAGGTAATTGACTTTGGCAGGCTCAGCCCAGAGGAAGGACTTCTGGCCAAGCTGTACTCTCCTCTGAAAAACCTAGAGCCAAATGAGGCTGGACTAGGACTGGGCTATTGGTCTCAAGGGGCTTTCTATTGGAACCTTCAAGGTCGGGGCTGGCCTGTTGAAGAGGAAGCTGGGAAGGAGGAACTGTAAAGAGGAGAGAAATAAAAGGCATAGTCTGTGAGCCAAAAGGGAGAGTGTGAAGCAACATCTATCCCCTCTCTTGGGAACTGGCTTGTGAAAGTAGTTTTGAGTTCATTAAAAAGTTATAGAGCATCCATCTAGAGTGGTCTGCACTTCCTTCTGTCCTCATGGATACATGCAAAAAGCATGGAGTGGGAGGAGTCCCTTGTGGCCCCGCCACATCCTGATTTAAGATATTTAGTCTTATACACTATTTTAGCTGAGGCAGTTTTCCCCAAATTCTTTTGAAAAACATTTTTTTCCTTGTTGTCACTTTTCTAATAGCTTCTTTCACCTCCTTATTTCTTAAACTATAAATAAAGGGGGTTAAGCATAGGGATCACAAGTGTGTAAAATTCTGAAACTGCCATGTTTGTGTTCAGACAATACTTCAAGTTGGGATAAAGATCCTGCTTCCATAAAGCAAAGCCACAGAGGTTAGGCGAGAAGCTGAGAAGTTGAGAAAGCTTTGCATCTATGCTTGACAGAGTGGGATCTTCAGATCGCAGATAAAATGTAGACATAGGAGACAATAATTGTTGAAATAGAAGTCATAGCAAACATTCCTGAAGCATAGAATGACAGAGACTCTGAAAGATTGGTGTCATAATTGTAGTTCTGGGATATCACAGAAGAAATGTTTGATAATGATGTGTCCACAGTAGGATAATCGGAAGATACACATTGTCTGCACCGTGGAGTTTGCAAAGCCAGCTGCATATGAACTGGCAACCATTCAGCTGCATACCTTTTGGGACATGACAACTGAGTACAGGAGTGGATTGCAAATAGCTATACAGTTATAGTGGTCACAAGCCATCACAGCCAAAAGGAAACATTCAGTACTCACAAAGGCAGCACAGTTCTCAGTTGCACAGAATATGTAAGAGATGGTTTTGTTATCTATCAAGAAGTTCAGGAGCATCTTGGGGGCAATTGCAGAGGTATAGCAGACATCTATGAGTGACTGGAGGCTAAGGAAGAAGTACATGGGAGTGTGCAAGTGGGACTCTGTCCTGATCAACACAATCAAACCAAGACTTCCAGTCACAGTGACAACATAGATAGTGAGAAAGAGCAAAAAGAGACAATCTGTATTTTGGAATCATCTGTGAAACCTAGTAAGATGAATTCTGTTACCCTGAAATAGTTCAACTTGTCCATCCTCAAAGCATAAAGTATCTGGAGAGATAAAATGATAATTGAATGTAGGGATAAATAAAGTTATACATTACCATTCTCTCTAATCTGCATCTTTTGTCACAGTTTATTGTTTCTGCTATTGCTGTTGTATATTCTGGTTGTTTCCCAGGGTTGCATATCTACTGACCAAGAAATAAATGGCTTTTGCCTGCTCCCCTTCATTTTTTCTTAGCTATTTCATTAATACTTGCACTCTACCTCACACAGCTTTATATTCATAATAAGTAGCATTGTATGGTATCCCTTTTACTCTCTGGAGAAGATGGTGTTTCAAGGAAAGAAGTATCCCTTCATGATGAACATTTTGGTCAACACAGTTAAGATGAAGCTACTTTTCCCCCCTAGGAGTTCAAATTAAGAAGGGTGGAATAAATCACTCTCTTTTGATATTAACATGCACCTTAAAATAGTAAATTCATTTTTCAGGCTTTTTCCATATTCTCTCATTTCTCTTTTATAGCCTACAAAACTTAATATATAGCCAATATTTAGTCTCATTCATTTCTATAATCACTCCAGGTGCAGCATTATTTACTCCTCACATTTGTGTCCTGCTTTTCCTTCAAATTGCCCAAGTCAAACAAATACCAAAAGACATGTTGGACCGTTCCAGATGGGTGCTATGAGGCACCCTCACTATGTGCTAGGGTTGACTCGGGGTGGGGCTTCCACACGCCCTGCAACCCTAGCACGTAACAATCCTGACGTCATTATGTAGTGCTGTTTATACGGCATATGTAACAATGCTGTTGCAACTGTGCAGCTTCTATACGGAGCTGTGCAGTTGCGATGGGCTAAAGGCGTCCTATGGTGCCTTTTCCTTTTATTGCGTCACAGCTGCAATGCAAAAAAGGAGCAGAGAAGAGGTGGTCTTTTTTTGCTGCACACCTCCACCACTCCGTTTAGCTGCTGCGGTGAAGATGCACAGCAAAATAGGTGGTGCCAGACTGCCCTTTTTGGGCAGTCTGAAAAGCCCCACTGTAAATCAATTGTTCATTGAAGCTTTTTTCGTCACTACTAATAACGATTTTCTTGTGCTTCAGTCTAGTAAAATTAAGACTAAAAATGTAAAAGTTGCTTATCAGACTTTTACAATCAACATTTTGTGTTTTTAGTTTTGTTAGGAAGTGGTTAGAAATAATGACTTGGGGTGCATCTACACAGTTGAAATAATGCAATTTGGCACCAATCTAACTGGCTCCATCCTACAGAATCCTTGGATTTCTAGTTTTGTGAAGCACCAGCACTCTTTGGCAGAAAAGACTAAAAAAACTACAGATCCCAGGATTCCATAGGATGGAGCTCCAGCACTTAAAGTGCATTGTTAAACTGCATTGTTTCTACCATGAAGAGGCAACCTTAAAGTCAGCTGACTAAGGGGATCTTCTGTTATTATGTATTGATATGATTTCCAACTTATGGCAAATTTAAGGTGAACTTATCTGAAATTTCTTGGCAAGATTTGTTCAGGAGATGTTTGTCAGAGGCTGTGTGTGTGTGTTACCTAAGATCACCCAGTACATTTCCATGGTCTAATGGAAATTGGAAAGCTAGTCCTTGGAGTCATGGTAAAATGCTCAATCCACTGCTTAATGCTGGCTTTTATAGATTAGTCTAAAGAAATGTGATCTATAGGTCTTTGGTTTTTACTGCCCCCCCCCCCCTCCCCATTGTTGTTTCTGTGTCTAATTGTTCCATTCTTTTGGGTGACTGTAGAAATTCCTTGGATTTGCATTAGGGCTGTTCCATTTTTTTTTTTTTTTTTACAAAAAGAAAAGATAGTATACTAAGGCGATCCTATGATTTGAAAGGCACATTTTCCACTTTATGCTTTTTTCTTCTTCTTCTATAGTTATAATGCTATACAGTAGTTCAAAAGTGCAGTTTCACTGATATCCATAGCACTATAACTAGAAAAAGAAAAGAAAAGGAAAAAAAATAAAGGTAAAGGAGAGAAGGCTACTTTTGTTCTGATATGTGTTGGAATTAAAAAGAAACTCAGCTGAGGATGTGGATAAAATGTTGCAGTTGGTGCCAGGAATTGACAGAAAATAGTCCAGGGCAACAGAAACAGCACCTGAATTTTAAAAACAACAATCCTGGAATTATAACAGGAAATATTGGAGCCTCCCATACATTTGTCCTCTCTGCAAGATGTCAGTCTTGGATGAAAACAAGAACAATTTACCATATTGTTGCATTTTACAAATGTTCCAAAAGGTGGAGAAAGAATAGATCCAGTCCCATAATCAGGTACTGAGCTGAACATCCACACAGTTCCCATTGCAAGGATGACTGAAGCCTACAAGTGACTTCCCATTAAATTAGGGCTGTCTATCAGACAGAATATATTCAAGAATGTTACCTCATGGCAAGTGGTTATCCATTTCTGTCCACCAAATATGCCCTTAAACGAGTGAATGTAAGATGGAGAAATATTCTATTTCACCTTTGGCTGTCCTGCTTTAATCACCTTTTATAAGGCATCAAAGGGGAAATGGCTGTATTTTAGAATCAGTAACCTGGTAAGTAGGTATCCTTATGAAACACCATGTTACAGAAAGACAGTCTGCAATGCAGTCCTGTGTGTGTGTATGAGTGTGTAAGCACCCACCCACTGAGACATAAATCTCATAGAGTTCAATGGACCCTGATACAAGAGTGCAGTCTACATCCGCCCTCCTGCTGCCATGAAAGGCATTAAGCCAATAGGCAGAACTGTAAATGGTACATTTATTTATTTCCTTGCATTCAACCAGCATAATTGCTCAGTCTGCAATTCCTCCTCTCTCTTTACAAATAGTGAAATAAATAATACTACACATATTAAGAAATGTCTGTGAACTTACTCAAGTGTGGCATGAAAATTGCAGAAATGTGAAAAGACAATGAACTTCTTTATTGCCTTTTAATCTGCAGCAAACAGAATGACCAGCTCTTGCTTTATGCCATGGTTTGAGTGAGCACAGTTCTCACACTTTATTAATGGAAAACTGGTATATTATGCTCATGATGAATTTAAGGTTTGGGCCAAAACAGAGAGGTCTTCATACATTTGTAATATTTGTAATGCTCCACAAGAGGATGTTTCACAGATGAAATCCATGTGGACAAAACATTCACAAGATGGAGAATGGTTCAAATAAAATAAAAACAATGTTTTACATTTCTGACCCAGTATGCTGAACACCCATCTATTCATTTGAGAGCAAGAAATTAAAACAAACTCCTGGGGATTTATATCCACTTTCCTCTATGAGTAAATACTGTATTGGTGGGGCTTACTTTTGAGTACATTTGTGGATGACTGTGCAGTAAAGCCATTCCAACTGACATCACCCTGTCTGCAGAAAGAGAGAAGGGAAAGGCACAGCTCCACTATGCTTATCCCAGAAACAGAAGAAGGGTCATCCCTCCATTCCAACTGTCATTGTCCTGGTTTCAGAGGGAGAGAATAAGAGGCAGGCATAGCTCCACCAAGCCTAGCCCCAGAGGCGGATGAAAGGCCCTCCCTCCATTCCAAATGCCATTGCCTTGGCCTTGGAGGGAGAGAAGAAACAGCAGAATCTGCTGGACAGTGATTGAGTTCCATTGTTGAAGTTGCATCTAATGATGCCACATTCCCCTCCCCCAAAAATGTTTCAACCTGGCAGCACCACAACTAAAGAATTTCCAAGGCACTGCAGATAAAGGTGCTGGGAAATGGCATTTTCAGTGCTCTCCTGGTTGTGGGAAACACTAAGAGCAGGCAGCTGGAGAGACCCATTGGAGTCCTCTCTCAACTGCTTGTCTCAAGGCACTCCATGAGCAGGAGAGCATCACACATGTCATTTGCATCTTTTTTGGAGGGGAGGGGTCACATTCAGTGGTTTGCAGCCATAAATATAAATACCCAGAAGTTATGAGATCATAAGTCCTGCCTGCAATCTTGAAACTGCTGAACAGAATGCCAGCCATGGTACAGGGAGAAGGTTAAGCAGTGGTGGGAGAAAGGAGAGAGAATAAGAGGTGCAGCAGCTGGGTGCAAAGCTCGAGAGAAAGGAGGTGTAGCAGTATGAGGTGAGAAGAAAAGGCAGGAGAGGAAGGAAGTGAAAACAAGAGTTACAGGTGTTGCATGTAGAAAGTAAGGGAGGCAGGCATGGCAAATGTGTGAGGTGAGGGGAAGGGAAGGAAGAGTGAGAGATACAGCAGGGAAGTTCAATGAAGAAAAGAAGGACATACAAGGTAATGGAATGAGATAGAATCATAGAGTCATAGAGCTGGAAGAGATCTCAAGGGCTATCCAGTCCAACCTGCCATGCAGGAATATGTCCAGTTCTGGGCACGACAATTCAAAAAGGATGTGGAGAAACTGGAGCATGTCCAAAGGAGGGCAACTAAGATGGTGAAGAGACTGGAAACCATGCCCTATGAGGACCGCCTTAGGGAACTGGGGATGTTTAGCCTGGAGAAGAGAAGGTTAAGAGGTGATATGATAGCCCTGTTCAAATATTTGAAAGGATGTCATATTGAGGAGGGAGCAAGCTTGTTTTCTGCTGCTGCAGAGACTAGAACACGGAACAATGGATGCAAGCTGCAGGAAAAGAGATTCCACCTCAACATTAGGAGGAACTTCCTGACAGTAAGGGCTCTTCGACAGTGGAACACACTCCCTCGGAGTGTAGGGGAGTCTCCGTCCTTGGAGGTCTTTAAGCAGAGGCTGGATGGCCATCTGTTGGGGATGCTTTGACTGGGAGTTCCTGCATGGCAGGGGGTTGGACTGGATGGCCCTTGTGGTCTCTTCCAACTCTATGATTCTATGATTCTATGATTCTATGAATATACAATCAAAGCACCCCTGACAGATGGCCATCCAGCCTCAGTTTAAAAGCCTCCAATGAAGGAGACTCCACCACTCTCCAAGGGAGTGTATTCCAGGGTTGAACAGCTCTTACTGTCAGGAAGTTCCTCTGAATGTTGAGGTAGTATCTCTTTTCCTGCAACTTGCATTCATTGTTACATGTCCTAGTCCCTGCTGCAGCAGAAAACAAGCTTGCCCCATCCTCAACGTGCCTTCCCTTCAAATACTGAAACAGGGCTATCATATAACCTCTTAACTTTCTCTTCTCCAGGCTAAACATACCCAGCTCCATAAGTCACTCCTCATAGGGCATGGTTTCCAGACCTTTTACCATTTTGATCACCCTCCTCTGGACACATTCCAGCTTGTCAACATCCTTTTTGAATTGTGGTGCCCAGAATTGGATGCAAAAGTGGAGATGTGTATAGCAATGTATATAATGTATAACAATCAGTGGGTTTTCAATTGAGTGTTGTGCTTATAAGTCCATAGTGTGGTTGTTCAGTGGTGTCAAGAAAGTGAATTTGTTGTATGGATTGTTCCAGACTCAGGTTGATGGTAGGGTGGAAGTTGTTGAAATACTGGTGGAACATCTCAAGTTATTGCTTTCCATGTGACCAAATTACAAAGAAGTCATCAAGAAATCATAGGTAGAGGAGAAGTTTTTGGGTGTATGTGCCAAGGAGTCATTTTTCCTGCCATGAAGATATTGGCATACTCTGGTGCCATGCAGGTGCACATAGCACTTCCTGGCACCAGACGTGGCACTGACTTGGTTGTGTTGTTGTTGTTGTTGTTGTTATTATTATTATTATTATTATTATTATTTCCAAGAGTAAAGTAGTTATGAATAAACACAAAGTGTAAGAGTTTGGTGGATAGGACTGTTATAGCCTCATTCAGGATGGTATTCTTGATGGTTTGTAGTCTATCCTGGTCTATTTTACCTGGTCTAAGCTGTTGGTGCATAGGAATTCCACATCCACAGTGCCTAGAATGGTGTTCTCTGGGAGACTGTGGATGGACTGTATTTTCCTCAGGAAATCAGTTGTATCCTTCACATAGCTTGGAATGTTGACAGCTTATAGCCTGAGAACTGAGTCCATAAATCTGAACAGTGAAGGTTCTAATGCTTAAGAGAATAGGTCTTGCTGGATTGCCTTGTTTGTGTATTTTGAGTAGTAGATAGAGGAAGCCCAGTTTGGGCTGCAGAGGTGGAATTTGGTTCTGTATATTGGTGGACAATTCTCTGAGTACAGTAATTTGTGTAGATATACACCCACATCGAGTGTATATACCTCAGCCTGAAGACCAGGGATAGTTTGGGGATTCTGCTGGTATACCGGCCACCCCGTTGCCTAACAGACTCCCTAACCGAGCTGACTCAGCTGGTCTCTGGGTTGCTGTTGGAGTCGCCCAGACTTCTGGTCCTGGGCGACTTCAACATCCCTCTCGAGACCGGCTTGTCAAATCTACCTGGTGCAGCTCGGGAGTTCATGGAATCCATGACAAACATGAACCTATCCCAATTGGTCAACAAGACTAGTCATTGTGCAGGTCATACACTCAGTGGGGTTTTTAGTACATAACAGGAGTATCCATGGGCAGAGGTAACAAGAACCTCTGCATTGTCATGGACGGATCACTTCCTGATCAAGATGGAGCTAAGAGCCACCTTCCGCCCCCCCCCAGGGGTGGCAGACCTACTAAAATGGTCCGCCCTCAAAGACTAATGGATCCACCTGGCTTCCAGAAAGCCTTAGAGGGTTTAATGGTTGGTCTCGCCAGTGATCCTGTTGAGGCCTTGGTGAATACTTGGAACACTGATCTCACCAAGGCTATTGACACAATCGCTCCTGAGTGTCCTTACCAGCCCACTTCTAATTGTAAGCCCTGGTATACAGAGGATCTTAGGAGGATGAAGCAGACTGGACAATGACTAGAGCGCAAATGGTGGAAGACTCGACTCTTGTCTGACAGAACTCGCCATAGGAAGCATCTTGATCCCTATCAGGAGGCTTTACGTGCAGCACATTGATCCTTCTGTTCTGCTCGTATTGCCTCTGTAGAGTCTCGTCCAGCAGAGCTGTTTAGGGTGGTAGGGGAATTGATGAAGGTCCTGCCTGTGCCAAACCCCCTGCTTAACCCAACAACAGCATGCTGTGATGCATTTAACTTCTACTTTACAGATAAAATCTGTCAGATAAGAGCCAACTTGGATGCCAATCTTTTATCAGAAACCATAGGCGAGGTGTCCAGCAACTCCATGTTTTTACTTTGCTGGATGAGTTTCAATCTGTGGGTACCGATGACATGGACAAGCTTGTTGGAAAAATGAGGAAAATGACTTGCCCTCTTGATCCTTGTCCATCTTGGCTGGTCGTCCGGGGGGGGGGGGGGAACGTGTTGAGAGTATTCTTATGAGATACAATCAATGCGTCCTTCAGGGAAGGCATTGTACCATCCTGTTTGAAGGAAGCAACCGTGAAGCTTCTCATGAAAAAACCTTCAGGATACCCTCTGGATAGAAACAACTTTAGACCAGTTTCCTTGCTACCTTTCCTAAGCAAGGTGATCGAGAGGGCAGTTGCTTCCCAACTCCAAGCTGTCTTGGATGAAACCGATTATCTGGATCCATTTCAAACTGGCTTCAGGACAGGATATGGAGTTGAGATTGCCATGGTCGCTCTGGCCGACGACATCCGCATTGAGCATTGACGGGGTAGTATGACCCTGTAGGTGCTCTTGGATCTCTCAGCGGCTTTTGATACAATAGATCGTTCCATCCTCTTGGGTCGGCTGAGGGAGTTAGGAATCGGAGGCACTGCGTTGCAGTGGTTCCATTCCTTTCTCTCGGGCAGATCCCAAAGGGTGAGGCTTGGGGACAGTTGCTCCTCCAAAATTGAGCTTAATTGTGGCATCCCCCAGGGTGCCATTCTGTCCCTGATGCTGTTTAACATCTATATGAAGCTGCTGGGTGAAATCATCTGGAAGCATGGACTGCGGTGTCATCAGTATGCTGATGACACTCAGATATACTTCTCCAGACGTCAGCTCAGACTTCAGATGGTGTCACTCCTCTCAGTGACTGCCTTGGAGCGGTAATAGATTGGATGAGGAAAAACAGATTGAAGCTAAATCCAGACAAAATGAGGTACTCACAGTCATGAGCCTGAAACCAGGTTTGGGAATACAACTTCCAGTCCTGGACGGAATCACACTCTCCTCTAAGGACTCTGTTCGTAGTCAGGGGGGTACTTCTAGATTCGTCACTTCACATGACACATGATACACCAGCTGCGCCCTTTCCTGGACATGAAGGATCTGGAAACTGTGGTACACGCTCTGGTAACCTCACACCTGGATTACTGTAATGTGCTCTACATGGGGCTACCCCTGTGCTTAACCCGGAAACTTCAATTAGTACAAAACATGGCAGCCAGGTTAGTTACTGGTACATCTAGGAGAGAACACATAACACCTGTGCTTAAATCTCTCCACTGGCTGCCGATCAGTTTCTGGGCACAGTACAAGGTGTTGCTTTTAACCTTTAAAGCTGTACATGGCTTGGGTCCATCTTATCTTAGGGACCACCTCTTCCCGTATGTCCCCCCCCCCCCCCGGCACACTCCGGTTCTCTGGGAGGAACCTGCTACAGCCTATAAAGACCAGCCTGTTGCAGACCTCCCAGAGGGCCTTCTCTGCAACTGCTCCTAGACTATGGGATGGTTGCCGGACGAGAGTCATCTTATCATCACCTTCAATAGCTTCAAAAAAGCTATAAAGATGCATCTCTTCTGGCAGGCCTTCCTGGAATAACTTCCTGGCTCTAAAACTCTCCTGCTAAACTCCCCGGTTTAACAGCTTAACGAACCCCTGTTGCCATTGTCTATGCTGCTCAAGAATATTGCTTTTATTGTATTTTTTTTGTTTTGATTTCTATTTTAATTCTGTGTCAGTTTAATTTAATTTTAAGGGTAGGGAGGTTAGAGATTGGGTTGAAGAAATGTTTTAACTATTGATTGTTTTAATTGTGTTGTACACCGCCCCGATTGCCTTGCAGAGGGGCAGTTTAGAAATAAAACTATTATTATTATTATTATTATTATTATTAATTTCCTTCAGATATTCATCAGTGGGTTCTTTAGAGAAGATTCTGTAAAATGTGGTGTTGTACACTTGTCTTGCAGTGTCCTGCACGTAGTCTGACTGCATGTAGTCTGATCATTATGAACACTCTGTATCTTTTGTTTTGTCTTAAAAAAAAAACAAGAAATATTTATGAAATTAATATAATTTTAAAGAACAGATTTACACTGTTTATATCACTCACCCAAAAGAAACAAAAATGTCCACCTTTATGGTCTGACTCCAGAGATTACTTATTTTGTCTAAGTCTGAACTACCTACATTACCAGGGGAGCAATTCCTGAGGGTTGAACCTTGCATATTACTGATAACAGCAGAGTAATAAAATCAAACACAAGTGTCTCATAAGCTGAGCTGCTTCCTTCCATCTGGAGGTAAGATTCTAGACTATCTCTCCACTCTCAGTATCTATTCAGTGCTAATTTTCAAAATGTTCTTGACAACCTGAAAAGGGTTTTTCTCTTATCGGATCAAGACAGAGAAGCCATATTAGAATTTTTTGAGAAAAAGTTTGAATCTTATTTATGTCTTTGAAAAAGTGGGAATGAAGTGTCTTTCTCAACATTTAAAAAATATAACAAACTACATGGAGATGGGAATAAGAAAACATGATGATCCTTCATGTTCTACCCACTACTCTGCCTCAGAATACATGATATGAGGCAGTGCATTTGTAGAGTAAAATCAACCCAATGGGAGAAGTAAGCATATATTATTTTTCACATGAGGAAACCAGAGCTTGAAAATGTTACTCCTTTGGACTACAACCCCCAGCTTGCCCAGTCAATACGGCCATTTAAATTAAGTATTTGGGATCATTTAAAATATTATTTGTAACCTAAAAACCTCTCTCCCCTCCCAATTTTTTCCTCTTTTAGGTCAGAATATTTTGCTTAGAATATGCATTGTGGAAGCAATGAGAGTGCAGTTACAGACTTTCTCCTCTTGGGAGTTTCCATTTTTGGAAAGACACGAACCTTACTTTTCCTGTTTTTTTCTTTAGTATATTGCACCATCTTAATCTTCAACATCACCGTTATGTCAGTGATACTGCTTGATCAAACTCTACACAGTCCTATGTATTTTTTGCTGCTGGCCCTCTCTGTCTCTGAAACCTGCACCACCTTTGTCACCATTCCCAAGCTCTTGGTGACTCTGTTGACAGGCAATCCTTCCATTTCCTTTGCTGGATGTGCTGCGCAGATGTTTTCCTACTTCAGCTTGGGAGCAAACAACTGTTTCCTGCTAGTCACTATGGCTTATGATCGATATGCAGCAATCTGCCACCCACTTCAGTATCAGGTGCTGATGGACAAGAGAGTTTGTGCCAAAGTGATAGCTGTATCATGTGGAGCAGGGTGTCTCATAGCACTGAGTTTGGACTTCCTTATTTTTAGGTTGCCCTTTTGTGGGCCAAATGGAATCAGACATTTCTTCTGTGATCTCTCACCTGTGCTCCACCTGGCTTGCACTGATATCCACCTGACTAATATTGGGGTGGTTCTTGTCTGTGCAATTGTTTTGTTTGGCACAGTCATATCAATCTTTGTCTCCTACATCTACATCTTCCTGGCCATCCTAAGGATTGACTCTAGCCTGGGAAGGCAAAAGGCCTTCTCAACCTGTGCCTCCCATGCCACTGTGGTAATAACACATTTTGGCTGTGCTTCCTTTGTCTATTTGAGGCCTAAGTCTGCCTCTTCCCTAGATCTGGATACATTAATCTCATTGGTTTACGTCTTTTTAACCCCTCTACTCAACCCTATTATTTATACCTTAAGGAACAAGGAAGTTAAGTTAGCCATTGAAAAACTGCTAAGAAATTCATTTTGTTCTCAGAAACTCTGAAAAAATGTAGTGCTGTTTACATATATTGATGTTATTCACATACAAGCTTTGGCGGAGGATCTCATTTTATAAAGTAATGGTTTTAGCAGAAGCCAATGAGAAATTTTATCATGCAAGGTTTGAGTGTGATGTTGTAGCCAAATGACTTGAGCATGCCTACCAAAATCTGATAGATCAAAACCAGGACATGTGTGACCAAGCAACATCAGAGTGTGGCCAAAATTTATGGCCAGGTAATAGGAAGGCAAAAGTTGTTAATGAGGAAGAACACACAAAACTAATATTTAAGCAGAAAAGCTCTGGAATTTATGTACTAAGTTTAGAAAAAAACGGAAGAAAAGCATAAAAAACCAAGATTTTAAAATTATTTTTATAATAAAGGAAATCACAGTAGATTCACATGTCATATACTATCCAAAATTCATATTTAAATTTACCTATCTTACATCTACAAAATTGCTCTTACACTTTATGTTTGGTCTCAAGTTGAATTAATTTGAATCTTTGCATTGAATCTTAGTAACCACAACTGTTTGTTCTAAGCTTATAACTGAAATTAAAGCAAACAATATCTTCCAATAGATATCTTTTCTCGCTGGAGACATTAGAAATAACAAAGCAATGCATTTAACAGTACCTAACAAAAATGTCTGTTTCTTGATAATTGCAGTCCAACTTTTATTTCTGAATTCTTTAAACATCAAATGGGAGATTAATAATACCTCAACAGCAACATCTTATATTTGAGACCATCTATCCTGACAGAAGATTTTTATCGTATTTCAATCTGTGTTGTGGATAGCAAATTTGCTGAATGAAACTACGTGTGAAAGGGATCTAGGAGTCCAAGTAGACCATAAGCTGAACATGAGTCAACAGTGCGATGCGGCAGCTAAAAAAGCCAATGCAATTTTAGGCTGCATCAACAGAAGTATAGTTTCTAGATCAAGGGAAGTTATAGTGCCACTCTATTCTGCTTTGGTCAGGCCCCACCTGGAATACTGTGTCCAGTTCTGGGCACCACAATTCAAAAAGGATGTGGAGAAACTGGAGCGTGTCCAAAGGAGGGCAACTAAGATGGTGAAGGGTCTGGAAACCATGCCCTATGAGGAACGACTTAGGGAGCTGGGGATGTTTAGCCTGGAGAAGAGAAGGTTAAGAGGTGATATGATAGCCCTGTTTAAATATTTGAAGGGATGTCATATTGAGGAGGGAGCAAGCTTGTTTTCTGCTGCTGCAGAGACTAGAACACGGAACAATGGATGCAAACTGCAGGAAAAGAGATTCCACCTCAACATTAGGAGGAACTTCCTGACAGTAAGGGCTGTTCGACAGTGGAACACACTCCCTCGGAGTGTAGTGTAGTCTCTGTCCTTGGAGGTCTTTAAGCAGAGGCTGGATGGCCATCTGTCAGGGATGCTTTGATTTGGAGTTCCTGCATGGCAGGGGGTTGGACTGGATGGCCCTTGTGGTCTCTTCCAACTCTATGATTCTATGATTCTAAATATTTTCCCTTGTAACCTAACCAATAGTATGTCCATTTCCATATTGTCCATCTTTTTTAGTAACCAATCATCTATTGAAGGTATCTCCTCCATTTTTTTGCCACTAGTATTCTGGCAGAGGAAATCATATATAAAATGGGATTCTATATGTTTTTTTGCCTTGTTATCTAGAGTTGTATTTGTTATATTCAAGGTAGAGTTCAGGCCACATTTTAAAATGTAATCCCAATATTAGGTTAATTTTCCGGTGTATCTTTCCCAAAATTTTTTGCATTTTGGGGTAGGACCACCACATGTGGTACCAGTCTCCAATTGATTTTTTACACTTCCAGCACCTGTTTTCTGCTTTTTTGTTTATTTTTGCAAGTTTGGATGGAGTTAGGTGCCACCTATAAGCCATTTTTAAATAGTTTTCTCTAATACTTTGACATTTGGTAAATTTGAAAGTCTTTTCTCGAGATAGTTCCAAACTGTTGAGGTTTATTGGTCTACCTACATCTCTGGCCTATGTGATCATCGTATTTTTAACATTTGCCTACTGAAAAGGGCATGACTCTGCCACTTTATCTCCTCTCCATACTGTTGAGTCCATTTGTGGACTCAGTTTTCAGCAACTAAAATGAAAATGAAGGAGGGGTAGGAGGAGGAAAGAGAAGCCAGGGCATTTTAAAGCAGTTGAGAAAGTGGGACAGCAGAGGATTAACTGGGGCCATCCCTGTCACACAGGAACAGTTGGAGGGTATGGATCATAGAACCATAGAATCATAGAGTTGGAAGAGACCAGTTCAACCCCCCCGCCATGCAGGAACTCCCAATCAAAGCATTCCCGACAGATGACCATCCAGCCTCTGCTTAAAGTAAGCTAAAAGCTAGAAGCTTAAAAAGTTTTGATGTTGTACATATCTTTCTAGCCATTTACAGCAGTTGTTCTTTCTCAGGGGCAAAATTTATGTATGGAGCCAATTAATATAAATGAGACATGATAGGTCTTTTTATTTCTTTATATAATAATAAAAAACATTAGTGTTTCCATTTGAATAAACTAACCAGTCATTAGCTTGGAGGGCCACCCAATTGCTTACTACTGGAGCATGTTTGCATATACAAGGCTTAGGCTGATATATTCCAAGAACTGGCATATGTGCACATGTGTATCCCCCCTTCTTTTTCACACACACACACACACTAATCTGCAAACATGCATGCACACCTTTACAGGACAACATACTGGTTGTGCCAGGGCTCAGGGCTCTATCATGCTGCCAAAATGTACCACAGAATTCACTGGTTCCAGATGTTCCCAAAGGGTCAGGATCCCCATGATACTTTGTCAAATATTCAGCTTATTACATTCTAAAGAAAAATCTTTTTAAAATGATGATATCAACTCCAGTAAAATTCCCCAAAATATACTGTATAAAACAGCTAATAACAAGTGTTGGAAATGTAAACAAACAAATATTTTTCCATATATGGTGGAAGTGTAAAAAAAAAAACAAAAGGAAAAAGGAGTTGTATTAAATCACAAATGCAGAAAATATTGATATTAAAAAGGTCAGCGAATCTAAAATTCTCTGTTAGAAATTTCTGATGAAAACTAAAAAATGGAAAATAACATGATGCCATATCTCAACAGAATCTGTAGCTTGGTGAGAAGGATCTGCTGCCCTTGAAATTTATGGAGATATTTAAGTATATGCCTGTGGAAAATATTGCATTAGTGATAGATGGTGATAAAACAGATCTATAGAACAAAAGAAAAGGGAGAGGAAGATTACATCTACATGTATAAATGTATATAACTGGTTTTGTATGAAGGCTCTCATACCATAGAACTGTAGCACTATGATCCAAATTTGGTCCAAAACACACTGCAGAAATAATTCAGTTTGAGACTGCTTTTACTGCCTTGGCTCAGTGTTAGGTAATCCCGGGAACTGTAGTTTATTGTGGCACCAGAGCCTTGACAGAGAAGGCTAAATGTCTCACAAAACTACAGTACCCAGAATTCCCTAGCACCGCACCAGAGCAGTTAAAGCAGTCTCAAACTGGATTATTTCTGTAGTGTGTTTTGAGCCTTTAATTGCCATGGTTGAATCTCATGGAATCCTGGGATTAGTAGTTTGGTGAGACATTAGAACTCTATGGTTGAGAATTCTAATACCTCTCCCTAAACAACAAACAGCAAAGTAGAATGGTAGCACTATAGAGATTATCACATTCTGTTTAAATTGCCTTATCCCCAATGGGATAGAGGTAAGTTTAATTTTTAAAACGGGTCTTATTGCATTCACACATAGTTAGGCAAATGCAGCTCAAATACAGCCCAAATGCCAGCCAGGTTTATTCTTCGGTTTTCTAAGGATGGGAAAATTCCATTCTTGAAAAGTTGCAGAATAAGACCAGCTGGCATCCGAGCTGTATATGGGCTGCATTTGTCCGGCCATAGATGAATGAGACAAGATCTACTTTTAAAATTAAATGAACCTCTATTCCATTGGGGATAAGGCACTTTAAATGGAGTGCGATAATCTCCTATATCATGTGAAAGGATTCTTAATGTGCTTTTTAGAAAAAAGTATATAACTTTGTATATCATTTTTTACTGCAAATCCACTAGCATGGAAAAAAAAAATCTTGAAAAGGGGCTCTAAATATGACACCGCAGGGCAATGATACTTAATTTGTATGTCATTATTCTCAAATCATGTCCTCAACATTTCAGGCTGATTAAGGAAATAATAGAGGAAGTTTGTCTGAGCAGTGTTTTAAAAAAGCCCAAATTTGTACCATATTACACAGTCCTACATTATTTGTTATTGATTACATAGGCTTAAATCCAGTATCACACAGGTGCTGGAGTACCAATGTGAGAAAACTTTAATTCCCCTCCTACTTAGTGCATGGCAGTACCTGAAACATCTAATTTAAGAGTATTCCAATCCCGCAGAACTTTTGCTCAGAAATGCACAGGGTTTGGTAGTATTGGCCACCCTATTTATGCAAGAAGAAGTTCTGGTTAGTATCAGCAGTTGGCCTCTTAGATTTTGGCCTGAACTAGGGAACAGATCCATTGACAGAAATGAATCATTTTCCTTAATTTTCTCTCCCTTTGTCATGAATAACTGATTCTGAACCCTACAGTACTACAGAATGATATTTTGGGGTATGTGTACAATATGTCATCTCCCATCAGGCCTTTTTTCCCCATGTGCAGAGAAGCTGAAAGGTCAACACTTCATCTGTTTACTGACCTCTCAGTTTACCTCTTTCATCGTGCATGATGTGATAAGTTTTCTTTCACATCACACAGGTTTACTGGGTGATGTGAATGGCCAGAATTGAGAGAAAATGGCCAGAATTGGGAGTAAACAGGTAGGCATGCATATTAGTACATCTCTTAATATGTAGTTTGCAAAACAATGCCATACTCTTTCTCAGATGCAGGACAGACAGTTTAATTCCTCTGGGTCTTATTAAATGAGCTGGTAAAATTGTTCCAATAGTTCACATGAGGTTACTGGGTTGAATCCGGACTAAATTAGGTATGCTCATTGACGGTATGCTATTGACAACCAGGGACTTAAACAATGACTATCTTTTTTCCATTGATTTCAGTGGGACCTGGTTCCCAGAGGGGGTAGCACTGTTTTTATATTGCTGAAAAAAACAACAGAGTCCTGTGGTTTAAAGGTTAACACATTTATTAAGGCATAATCTTTCATAGACTAGAGTTTAATTCATCAGATGCATGGAATGCCATTCTCAGTGGGTAGGTATATATAATGCACACACATGTAAAAAGAAGAAAAACAGTGTTAGCCATGAGGTCAAATGGAAATGAAACTGAAGACATACAGATAATGATAGCAAATACACAAAATTTTAAATGTACCAGTATATAAAATAATTAGTTTCCATTCCTAAATATTGACAAGCACCCTGCTATTGGTATGACAACAAACTGAACAATCCTATATACATATTTCCTCAGAAGTAAATCCCATTGTGTTTGCTGGGATGCAAACTAAGATAGGTATAATTTTTGGTTGGTGTCAGGATATAACCCACCATGAGGGCACAAATTAACATGCCTGGCCCAAGACAGCTTGCTTTTTGAGGGAGAGCAGCAAAAATTTATTCCCCCCCCCCCCCAGTTAAGGGACTTTGTACCTAAAGTCAGACATGTTTTTTTAGCAGCCCTACAATGACCTTTTAATTTTCCCAGCAGTAAAAATATGATGATGATAATAGATTAGATAACTAAAGGTTTTCTGGCCTTTCATGGCACCAAAAATAAAGTGCCTGATGGTGGCCATTTCATTCTGTCCAATGGGAAAGGAAAATTAAGGCTTACCATTGATATGGCAAGATAGCAGGGTGTGAGTCATGCAGTCCTACAAATGTCACTGGACTGACACTTCCAGCATTCTGGCTATGCTGACTATAGCTCCTGGGAGCTGCAGTCCAACATATGGAGACCTGCACGATTTCCAGCCTTGTAGTAACAGATGTTGTAAGGCACTAGTTCTTGCCCTCTTGTCTTCCAGATGTTTTGGACTTCAGCTCTCAGATTCCTTCACCACTGCCCAAGCTGGCTGGGCGTCTGGGAGCTGATGTCTGTAATACCTGGAAGACCAAGATTTGAGAAGCACTGTTGTAAGGTATGGGCCCATACTGGTTATCTCTGAGACATATCCTTGCTCCCAAGCAGCCTTTTGAAAGCCTCCTTAACTTCCTTGTTTCTCAGACTATAGATGAGTGGATTCAACATAGGTATAGCCAGGGTGTAAAACACAGAAATGATCTTGTCTTGTTCCATGGAATATTTTGAACTGGGTCGCAAGTACATGAAAATAGCTGTTCCATAAAAGACACTGACCGCTGTCAGGTGAGAGGCACAGGTTGAGAAGGCTTTATGCCTGCCTGCAGCTGAGTTGATCCTCAGGATGGCAACAAGTATGTATGAGTAAGAGACAAAAATGGTCAAGATAGTTACAGACACAATTGCTGTAGAGAAGGTGAAATGGATGATATCTGTGATTCGTGTGTCTGAGCAAGAGAGCTTTAGCAGAGGGGGCACATCACAGAAGAAATGGTTGATGACATTGGATCTACAAAATGACAAGTTAAATATGAATGATGTCTGAACAATTGCATTCACACAACCTGTTAGATATGAGCCAACTACAAGCAGATAGCAGATTTTTTTAGACATAATAGCAGTATACAACAGTGGGTTGCAGATAGCTATGAAACGATCATATGCCATCACACCTAGCAGGCAGCATTCACAGGATACTGCAATACAAAAGAAGAAAAACTGGAAGGCACAGCTAGTGAATGAAACTGTTTTGCTTTCTGCTACAAAGGTCACCAGTGTCCTGGGAGCAATCACACTGGAGTAGCCAATGTCTAAAATGGACAGATTGCTTAAGAAAAAGTACATGGGAGTGTGAAGCCTGGAGTCAATCCAGATTAATGTTACCATGCCAATGTTCCCTACCAAGATCAGCAAGTAAATTAATAAGAACATGGCAAAGAGAAAAAATTGTAGCCTTTGGTTTTGTGTGAAACCCAGTAAGATGAACTCAGTCACTCTGGTGAAGTTTCTCTCTGCCATTTATGCACGTGAGGCTCTCATCTGCAAACAGAAATATGGGGACAATGACAAAGAGATATTATTCCATTTTAGATGTAACTGTTAACAGGAACTTCTCAATGACTCAGCCCCAAATGGAAGATTTAGGTGATTTTGGCAAAATCAATTTTGACTTAGCTAAGCAGAGGCAGAGAATGTACAAAGAGATGCAGCTATACATTGCTGGAGGGTGGTCAGTAGAGTGGTGAATTCACTCTAGGGAGCTTATCGCACACTCATTTTCAGCCTGATCTGGGCATGGGAAGGGATCAGGCTGGAACGGGGGAGAACGGGGATTTATCACACACAAAATTGTTGCTGCACTGCTGCCTGATCACCACCTGTCCCCCAGCCATGCTTCTCCCGGCAATTTTGGTAGTACAGAAGCTTTCCATACTACCAAAATCAGCTGGCAGAGCACAATTTTTTGTGCGATAAAACCCATTTCCCCCTATTCCAGCCTGACTCTGTTTCGTACCCAGATTGGGCTGAAAAGTGAATGCGATAAGCTCCTAGGTTTTAATTCAATCTTTACAGGAGCTATCCAAGGTGCTGAGACCTAAACCCTAAAGATATCTCAGAAGGCAATGAGTCACACTAAGCACAAGACAGCTGTCAGAGAAGAAGCACAAGGCATTTCATCCCCCATTCCCATCCCCCACTAAGATGCATAGTACCGGTTTATAAAACAAGCCAAATTCCTCAAATATCCCACAAGCATTCCTTCACCTCCCCAGGAGGGAAAAATTGCAGAAATAATAACTTAAATCATTAACCATTTGCTACTCTTTCTTGAAACCCCCAGTCAGCTGCCTGAAGCAGCTG
The DNA here is from genome assembly GCA_034509955.1 of Urosaurus nigricauda. Classification (NCBI taxonomy): domain Eukaryota; kingdom Metazoa; phylum Chordata; class Lepidosauria; order Squamata; family Phrynosomatidae; genus Urosaurus; species Urosaurus nigricauda. Next base: position 123,905,817 of record JAOEGL010000001.1, on the reverse strand, counting down.
CTTCACTCTGTCAAATGGCAGAGTATGTCCTGCTGTGAAAAATGACAATGAGATAATTAAGCATTTCCTTTCCACACCAATCCATTATGCATCCTTTAAACTGTGCATAGGAAATGTTTAGTGCTGCCCTTCTCATTTTTTACGCATTGAAGAAAATGTAACTTACCCTGTTTCCCCTAAAGTAAGACATCCTTTGAAAATAAGATCTAGTAGAGGATTTGCTGAATTGCTAAATATAAGGTCTCACCTGAAAGTAAGACCTAGCAAAGTTTTTGTTTGGATGCATGCCCATTTTTTTGTTCAACAATAAATGTGAATTCTTCTTCATGGAAAAAAATAAGACATCCCCTGTAAATAAGACCTAGTGCATCTTTGGGAGCAAAAATTAATATAAGACACTGTCTTATTTTCAGGGAAACACGGTAGCACAGGCAAAATTGCTTCATAGTAGACACTGGGAAAACGAAGCAGGTTTTTTTGTAGCTTCAGGGGAAAAACAACAACAACAACAGAGGGTCAACATGTAGCTCAAGACCACTACAGACTACACAAGTTGAGTCTTCCTTATGGGACCAAAAGTCTTTTGGATTTTGGAATATTTGCATATACATAATGAAATATCTTGGAGATGCGACCCAAGTCTAAACATGAATTTATTTTACACATAGTATTTTAAATAATTTTGTGTGTGAAACAAAGATTGTGTACAAAACTTTGTTTGTGAAACAAAGCAAAGGTGTCATTATCTCAGCCACCCATGTGGACAGTTTTGGATTTTGGAATTCTGGATAAGGGATACTCAACCTGCACATGTGTACTTACATTCTTAGGCAGTCCAAATTCCCACTCCTTTTCACACTATCTTGGGCTATTTATGAAAGTAAGGGATACTTAAGGGAAGGAAAAGAAAATTATTTGAGTTTCAGGTGGTGGTGGTAATTAGTTACTGACAGTTTTACAAACTGGTGAGTATTGTTTTCTTTCATTCTTTCCCCTGTATTTTCATAAGCTATACCCCTGGCTTCAAACTGTAGCTTGATAGAGAGAATACTAGACTAGCTGCTGTTTTGAAAATGAAACACACCTTCCTACATTTCATAGAAGAAAACTCACATGGCCAACCATAATGTGATCAAGATGGAAAGGTAATTAATGAGGAAGGACATGCAAGCTAGGAGATACTGCAGCATATGGCTTTTGCATGACCCTACTAGGGAGGGCAACACTTCACCCTCTTCTCTTTTGTGCACCCACTTTCTTGATTGAGTGAAAGTACTTTTACACTTTGAACTCAATTTGAAGCAAATGAAGTAAGTAAAGGATGAAGGAGGGTAATGGGAGGAGGAAAGAGACTGCGACTTTTTCAAAGCAGCAGAGAAAGTGTATTGACAGATGGTTAATTGGGATGGTCTCTGCCAAACCAAGACAGTTTGGGGGTATGAAGTAAGTAGTGAGGAGGTAGTACTGTGCTTTTCCCAATTCTTACCTTTTCTGTTTTGAAAATGGCTAGGACTCTGTTGACCCCTCAGTCAAGCTACAGCTTGGAGCACTGTCTTGAGATCAAGAAAGAAAAGAAAAGAAAAGATAAGGAGAAAAGAAAAGAAATCTACTTTTACCATTTGTGAATAATTCTCTTTCAGAAACACTCACCTCTCTCAAATGTGTTTGGCTGGAGCGAGGGATAAAAAGAAAAGAAATAGAAGAGCTCAAATGTACAGCATACCGTATATATGGTATGACCCTAAAATTTTGGGTAGACTTATATAAGAGTCAGTACATCAGTAGTGCTTAAAAGGTTCTAAAGCAAGCAAGCCTAACACCCCAATCTCCATTGAGCACCAATTCCTTCCCCCTCCAGTCCGTTTTGCAAGCCTTTGCTTCCTATCGGAAAAACCTCTCCATTTAAATCCATTGCTTCTCTCTCTGGTCCTTTTTGCAAGACCTGGCTTTCTATGGGGAAAAATCCTCTCCATTTAAAACCATCTCTTCAGTCCCTTTTGGAAACCATCTCTCCAGTCCCTTTCCTATGGGAAAAAACCCTCTCCATTTAAATCTACTTGCTTCTCTCTCTGGTCCCTTTTGCAAGTTCTGGCTTCCTACAAAACAAAACAAAAACAAAAAACAAAAACAAACAACTCTCCATTTAAAACCATTTCTCTAGTCCCTTTTGCAAGACCTTGCTTCCTATGGAAAAAAACTCTCTATTTAAAACCACTTGCTCCCTTTCTGAATCCAGTGTTAAGATCTCTCCTCCAGCACCTGGGAATCGGTTGGGAGAGGTCCAGAGAAGGAGAAGGAGGGATGGAAGTGGTATTTCCCGTTTTACATCCTTCCTTATAGCCCTCTAAGTTTTGTGGTTTTGTCTCTGTTGGAATGTTTTTAACTATGTACATGTTGTGCACCTCCCTGATCGTTGGAAGGGCGGTATATAAATAAAGTATATAAAGTATTATTATTATTATTATTACCCTAGACTTATCCATGGGCTATATAAAAATCCAGGATTTTGACCCTGAAACCTTCCTTCGACTTATACATGAGGTCGACTTGTACACGAATATATATGATAGATACGATCTGGGCTAATATTAATAATGCTACACTTCCCAGGAACAAGGACTCCCCACAAAAAGAAAACCTTTTGCTTTCCTAGAGATGAAATCATTTGACTTAGGGTGCTCTGTAGAACATACAAAAAACCAGAAGGTATGACATTACATTTGCAGAGTTCAAATGTACACAAGATAAATATAGCAATTATTTGCAGCAGTAGTAATTGGCAAGCCAAACCATTGCAGTATTGCAATGTTAATTTAACAGCTAGTGTTAATTTCACAACTGATGTTTTTAGATCATACAATAATGTTGAAAGGGTCATATTTGCAATATGGGGTTATTTTCAAGGCCTGGTTCAGGGTGAATGTTTCTTTAGGTGTTTTCCTGTTGCTGGTGATGCTGAGATGCATTCTTGACTTTGATATCAAACCAGCATGCCAATTCTACTCCATATCCATTCAAGAAATATTATTACACAATGGCCATACTCACTCACATCACATGAAAGATAGAAGAAATATGTCTAGGTGCAAAAGGGTAAGATATAAATGTAATGTCAAAGTTCAGAAAATGGAGGTTTCTGTCTTCTTAGGATACTCAAATGCTCATCTGAAACTCACCATAACTCAAGAATAGTCCTTGAAAGGGAGATCCCAGTATACAACCCCTTAACTACCATTTATCACCACCCTGGACTATACTTATATAATCTTTAAGGATTCACCAAGGCCATACAGCAAATTACACACTTTCTGGTGTACATCTGGAGAGGTCATTTATGGAAGTTACAGGTCGGTACCTACTGGCCTCACTTCCAGGCCAACTGTGTACTCAGTGTTAGTTTGAAGAAAAATCAGCCGGTACTTACTGGGGGCCCTAAATAGCATCAAAAGCCCAAACACAAAGAATGTGGATGAAATGTACTTAGGTCACTGGGAAGGCTGAGGTGAAATAAGGAGATCTAAGTAAGTATACAGTACTTGAGAAATGTTTTGGAGCAGCGCTTGTATCTGTCTGCAACCCTTGTATCTGTCTATGCCTTCCATATCATTGGTTAGGAACTCATGTTCAACCCTCCATATATCTATATGGCTTGCTGGAAACAAATTGTAACTGGAATGGACTATAATCTTAATGTCTTGATTTGTTCCTAAAAGTTCCTGGTTTACCACAGCTAGATTAATGGGAGTCATTGGTCACAGCCAAATGGCTATGCTTATAGCTCTGTATGGTCTTAGGACTTTAGAGGTCATTGTTTTATCTGTCTGTAACACTTGACCTCTTAGGTAGCTAGTCATCTTCAATATCCACCTGTTTTCAACATTTTTAACATTTTCACATTCACATTTTTCAACTGACTTTCCAATAAACTATTTTACTATGTATCCTGCACCCTACAGAAAAATGCATTTTGGGGGGCACACTGCAGCCCAAACACTGGAAATGTATGAATGTTGAAGGCAAATTCAATTTACTCTCTTGTTTAGGTGTGGGAAATGTACATTTTGAAAATCCCCATTGAAATGCAAATAAAAGAGACTCACTTTGCAATGCAAACTGAACAAATCTTTCCCACATCCTTATATTAGACCTACCTAAAAGTTTTCAGAGCAGCATTCATAGTTCAGTTTATGGTATCACTAAAATTTTCTCTGGATTGTCTTCCATTCTAAAGCAAGGAAAGAAAACAGATGGATTATGCTGCAGACACAATTTTGACAGAAAAATTGATTTTACTCTTCAGGTAGGCTGCTTTTCTGGTGGATCCTGAACGTGATCCGTCTCTGACTGAGGGAGAGTGCAAAAGATGTCAAACAGGAGAGATATTTCTGTCATTCTTTGGCCCCAAAGAGATTTTCATTAGGTGATAATGAGTTGTTTTTTAAATATATGGTTTATACACATGAGATTCTTTGAACAATCTCAAGAGGATAAAACACAAACAGGTAACCATTTGAATCTATCTTTATAGCAAACAAAGGTTTTCCTTTTTAAAAACACTGAGTCTGGGTTTTCATAGCAAAGCAATTTGAAATTGCACTGTTGTCAAATATACAGTAGCTGAAGACAGTGGAGCAAAACCACCCCTTCCTGAACAGTTTTCTGTACCCAAGATGTTAGCACTAGCCCTTTTTTAGGAAACAAATTTGCAGCATAAGATGCTGCAAATTTGTTTCCCAAAAAAGGGCTAGTGCTAACAGTAGATTGAGAACCAGAAAACCAGACGAAGAAGCTTTCTGCAGTCACTGAAGAGCAATAGTGAGATCCAGATCTGACCCTGGAATAGTCATAGTACATAGGAATAAACACATGGGCTCATAAAGAAAGAAATATGAGAGAAACAGAAGAGAGAAAGAGAAAGAATTTGCAAAGAGCTGGCTTCACTATTCATTACTATTCTGGTCTTCATGATGTTCATGCACAATCATAATGTTATATCTGGAGCAGGCACTTAGCCAGGAGGAAGAGTCAGATAGATATGTTGTTTCTTGGTGTTACCATAAGTCAGCATTATCATCTTATAAAGTCCTTACATTTTATTCTTTTAATATCAATACAATATTTACATTTCAATCCCAAAGAAAGGAGACACCAGAATTCTAGCAACCATTGGACTAATTGCATTAATCTCCCATGCGACCAAAGTGATGCTAAAGATTTTACAACAATACCGTATATACAGTTGGCCCTCCTTATCCACAGAATTTTTTATCCATGGATTTGAGCATACACGGCTTGAAAATATTCCCAAAAAGTATAAATTCCAAATAGCAAACCTTGATTTTCCATTTTATATATGGAACACCATTTTGTTGTGCCATTATATTTAATGGGACTTGAGCATACACGGATTTTGTTATCCACGGAGGATCCTGGAACCAAACCCCAGCGGATAACAAGGGCCCACTGTACATCCAGTGTGGCTTAGTGGTTTGAGCATTGGACTATGACTGAAGAGATCAGGGTTCAAATCCCTACTCAGCCATGGAAACCCACTGGGTGACCTTGGGCATGTCACTCTCAGCCTCAGAAAACCCTACAATCAGCTATAACAGAACTAGACAAGACCCTGAACTGTAAAACTATATCATTAAAGTGAGGATCATCCATGCTACAATATTTCCACGTTCTATGTATGGTTATGAAATCTGGATAGTAAAGAAGCTGACAGGAAGAGAATCAACTCATTTAAAATGTGATGCTGGACCTAGGGTGTTCTAGGATACCATGGACTTCCAAAAAGACAAATATAGGGTCCTAGAGCAAATCAAGTCTTCCTAGAAGCCAAACTGTTTTTATATTATGAAATGATATGGCTCATTAGAAGAGATGAAAATGCTCAATAAAATGGAATGTAGTAGAGAGCCAGTATGGTGTAGTGGTTTGAATGTTGGACTATGAGTCTGAAGACCATGGTTTGAATTCCTGCTTGGCCCTGGAAACCCATGGGGTAACTTTGGATTAGTCACACTCTCTCAGCCTCAGAGGGAGGCACCAACAAAATCCCCTCTGAACAAATCTTGCCAAGAAAACACTGTGATAGCCTTACTTTAGGGTTGCCATAAGTCGGAAACAAATTGAAGGCTCACAACAACAACAGAAGAGAGGAAGGCCACAACACAGATATATTGACTCAACCAAGGAAGCTATGGCCTTAGATTTGCAAAAAATAAACAGGTCTGTTAATAACAGCAATATCCTGGAGGTTGCTAACTCATAGGTTTGCCACATAAGTTGAAGCTGACTTGTCAGCAATTAACAAGAACAACAGTGTTCCTAAAATGTTTGGTGCTTTATAACCACAATCAGCTGGTTCAGACAGTTCCCAACAACAGGACCACAATATAATTGTTACCATAGAAAATAAAAAAGGAATAGGCAGGGAAGAGGAAAGCAAGCACTCAAGCAGCTCTTCTTCTTTAGGCTAATGGGAAGGCCTAGCTTGGTTTCTCCCTTGTCTTCATGACGTTCATTCTGGGAGGCAAGGAGCACACAGATAAATGCTTGGTGTTCTGATCAGTGGCTGAGGTCAAAGAAAGTCCCTATGACTATGTTGTCCTTGGAGAATTTATTTATTTATTTCTTATTAGATTATTTATTTATAATATAAGAAATAAATCATTTAACACTATTTCCATATGGAACTCTGGTTGGACAAGTCTTCTCTCACTGGACCAATAAACTGAAACCAAGGATTTTTGCACTGAGGTAGCTGGCATATTAGAAGAATGATGCTTTCCCTGTGAGCCAGAACAACTCCCCTATATCTGGAGCTTCCTTTTCTTTTGTTGCTGGAATGCCAACATTAGTGCTGAAACTAGCAGCAGATGGTGACTTCCATGTCTGTGGGGTAGCAAATGTGCCCTGGGTTCTAGTTTGAACTTTAAAGGAACTATCCAAGGTGGTGAATGTTACCCTCCCATATAGCTCCAGCATTTTCTTTAAAATTCAGAGAAAAGCACAGATTGGTTTTATTACCCCACTAATATGGGAATGACCAGCACCCCCTGTCAGGAATTGCTGCATGCATCATGCCTGCCATATGTTTAGTGCTTATATGGTAGCTATATTCAATTTGTAATCGATATGTAGAGTTAACAGGCTGGTGGAAAAGGGATTTAGTGATGAGGCCCAAGCTGAGAAGGTGTTTTAAGATAGATAAGCTAAAAGGTTCAGGGTGACATCTCGAAGGTTTTTCTATCCGCTGAGGTGCCTAAAGAGCCTCCATTAGGACATAATTAATAATGTTATGGAATGCATCTTGGAACATCCTGAATGGGTGATTAAAACAAGGTTGATAACAGTAAGAATCCTATATGTTTAGTTTTTCCTGTAACCAATTCCTGATGTAGAAAAGTTTTCTTTGTCTAATAACCTATAAAACCATAAGTTACTTTTTGTGTGGGACTTCAGATCTCTGGAAAGCAATTTCCAGCTGAAAAAGTTGAGTTTCACGCCTCTGGAGTATCCTGACTGACTGTTTGTTGGTGAGAATAAAAGAAGGATTTCTTAGTATTTTAAGAAATCTACAACGCCAATACAGATTTATAAAATGTAGCTGCACTTAATATGTGTTGGCATACTGAAGAAATGTGATGGGATATGCATTGGGATGTTTATTGCAAGGGGTTGTTGATGACTTTCCTGTGGGCTAAAATGACAGAGAGAATGGTGGTATGCCTGATCAGAGAACACCCAAGTTCAATTCCCTGGGAAAGCAGACAGAAGAAATTAGAAGGGAGTGGTATGGGAAAGGAGAGGGACAAGGTTGTTTTGCTTTTGTAATGAATGAGAAGATAGCCCACCAATGATCTGAAATTGTGTGTAGTTTAATTAAACATTTGCTGACATAAGCCCAGTACAGATGGGTGGGAAGCGCCGTCATGGGCCCAAAACTAGGGCTCAAGAGCTCGCCACAACCACATGCTCCCGAGCCCTGTACACATCGGTCGTGAGTCCATGATGCAAGCACGGTGCAGTGTCCACATGTTGCCAATGGTGCACTCGTGACATCCACACAGTGACCGTTTTTTCCAGGTTCTTTTGGGGGTTTTGAATAAAGGTTTTACTGAATAAACGTTTTCTGAGTTTTACCACTGAATCCCAGAATTTTGGAACTAAATGTTGTCAATTTGTCAACCATTAGTTAATAACATTGCTTCCATCCCAACTCCAGCTGCAAACTCAGGAAAGCCCATATTGGGGCTGCAGCATGCAATTGCACAGCCCCTAGGAGTCATTTAAAAATAAGCATTTAAGAGTGAAATGGAGTAAATAAAGTTTTTATTCCAAAAATGAAGGATTAGGCTATTAAGGTGTGATACAGTTTTGACAACATGACAATGGTGAGAAAAGCCAGAAATGTGACACAGTTGCACACCCACAATTCAATTTGTGCAGAATTATTCATACCCAAAAACCAAAAGCTTGACTTGTTCTAATGGTGACACTTTGTAGGAACAAAGAGAACATTTCCTGTAACAAATATGCATCACTTCAATAGTTTAAAATAAAACTGTGAGGTACAACTTTCTATTTTTAGAGGCGTAATTGTTAACAAAAGAAGTGTGTGTGTGCATGTATGTGTTTGCCTGCTGAATCCCCATTAAATCATGAAGTCTACCATCTTCAGAGGTACAGAAAACATCAAAACAAAAGTAGCAGGTTGAAAATTGGTAGTTGAGTAAAATTAAATTAAATTGAATGAAATTGAACAGTTAAGTTGAAATTGGGCCTTTCTGTTTATAAACCCAGATACTGTGCCACAATTTTCTTCACCACTGGACAGGAACATACAGACAATCAAATTATCCTGTAGTTATTATGTGCAAACCATAGTATATTATCATTTATTAAAACATGAGCATCAATATTCCCTTACTAGTAGAGTTAAATCAAGAATAGTAATCATTCTAAACTGAGGAATGAATTCAGAATAATTTTGAATCTTGTCTAAGGCTGCTGCATCAACACTGAAAAATTAATGCAATTTAACACTGCTTTAATTGTCATGGCTGCAACCTATGGAATTCTGGGATTTTCAGTATGTTGTGCCACCAGAAATCTTTGACAGTGAAGGCTAAATATTTCACAACACTACAAATCCCAGAATAGTATATCATGACAATTAAAGGAATGTTAAGCTGCTTTAATTCTGCAGTGTAGAGGCAGCCCGACAGTACATCTATTCCCAAAACCATTATTGTATTGTACTTGCTTAAATTTCTGATCTCACTTCCATGTATCCAAAAGAAGCACAGTCATTTAAAAAAATAGTATGTGATATGTAGAGTTAACTACCTAGGGCTAACATTACTAAGGGTAACATTATCTCCTCTTCTTGAGGGCCTGAACTTTGAAAGAGGCCATTAAGACTTGGTGGATGTGTCAAAAGGAAGTCTTTTTTGTACTAAGTGTGGATGGTTATATGCAAGATTCTTGGGTCTCACTATCCCACAAGGTAGAAATGGTTCAATTGTGTTTATGCAGAGACTCATATGCAGAGAGTTTTGTGTTTCAACGGGGAAGAAAAATGTGTGTGCATTATTTCATTGAATAATAAATAGAATTGTTAATGTTTCCTTTTCATTTGTTTGCCATATTCTATGATGATGATGATGATATGATGATGATGATGATGATGATGATGATTTATTTAAATCAATTACCTGCCTGTCTTCTGTAGAATTATCAAGGAAAACATTGGTGACACATAACAAATTATATGACTTTCCCTTTAAGTTCCACTGAGAAATGGTTTTAGGATTGTCAAATCCTGTTCTACTGCTATAGTGACTACATGTATTCACATGTGATGGATAATTAGTCATGATTTTATTTAGATTTGTAGATTTGCAATTAGAATTATCCTTCTTTCTGTATCAGTTGTAGGAAGCACAGTGCCTTCCTTCTACATGATAACCTGTGTGAAGCTCCTCAGTCCTGTCACTTGTTCATCATATTAGATAGAAGTTCAGGCACCTGACTCCATCTGATCTTGAAAGCTAACCAGCGTCAGACCTGCTTAGTATTTGGATGGGAGACTACCAACAAATTCCAGGTATTGTTGGCTATATTTCAGAGGAAGGAACTGACAAAATAATCTCTGAGGATTCTTTGCCTAAGAAAACGCTGTGAGATCCATGGGGTCACCTTAAATTGTCAGGGGACTTGAAGGCATATGCACAAACACACAGAATAGAAGGACACATCCAGACTAATTGAAAGTCCCAGATATTGTACCTGTTCTTCCCAATTTTGTACAGGCTTAAAATAAATTGAACTGGGGAGCTGGTATAAAAAGTCTCTAATCATACTAGAAACTGACAGAAAATATTTTGGGATAAACAAAACATGGATCTCCAGAATAAAATGGGAAACAAGAAGAACAAAATTTGGGAATTTCCTATATTTTTAATCAGTCTGGATTGCATATGAAAATAATGTTTTCTGATTTCTTTCTTTAGTGCTAAGAAAAGGGCAAATTCAGGCTATTTTTACTTCAGAAATGGCAACTTGTCTGTCATCCTACTAAGAGCATCCTACACATCTTTGCTTTTCAAATGACAGGGCTGAGTGAGGAATTCAGAAATGTATATAACATGGAAGCAATTTTGTTCTGATCAGGAACAAAATCTGAGCAGAATGGATCCATAGGATGTTAAAAACAATAGCAGTGTAGGAGATCAGGGCAATCAGAGTAGGAGTCAGCTGTTGCAAACCTCAGGCTCACCTCTTGAGTGAAATGCTTTTTTTCCTCCCCTTCTCTAAGTAGATGGAGATTGTTGTAGGTTGCCATTTAAATAACATTCTTGAAACAAAACAGAGTCTCTGGGGATGTATTTACAAATATGGCTTAGTTCCTGAAAGAATAATTAATTCAAAATAAGAGAATTGTACTTATATCTTTCACAGTTCAAAGCTCAGTTTGTTCAATTTACACAAATGTTGGTTTCATGTGACAATGAGTCAAATGGGAGTGTAGGGTAGCAAGTACATCACTATGGAGTTTATCATACAGTGGAATTTGGGAGTATAATCCAATGGCAATCTGAACACAATCATAGGGTTCCACGTTATTGCGTATGAGTGTATCTCACACAATTTCGGGCAAAAGGGAAGTCATTCCGAATGCAATCATGGGTTTTACGTTATTGTGTATTAGAGTATCTCATGCAATTTTGGGCAATGGGGAGTCATTTTTGGGCAATGGGAAGTCATTCTGAACATATTCCAAATGTAATTAGAATTTGCGTAAATTTGCTAAACTAGCGAATTTATGTGAATTCGAATTGGCTCCATTCGCAATTGAGAGAAATTCCTTCTGTGCGATAAACTCCTATGTCAACAGTGGGTAAAACAAGGCCACAACATTGTTAATTACAGCTGTATAGACTTGGCATGAGGAGTTGAATCTAGGAATCAAACAACCTGCCTGTTTCCCAACCATCCTCCTTGTTGGAAATGAAAAGGTATCAAAACTTGTTTTTAGTAATTACGGAGAACGCTAAAGTGCATCAGCTCTGTTTCTTGATTTATGTAACTCAAACTTCTTCTTCTTCTTCTTCTTCTTCTTCTTCTTCTTTTCTTTTTCTTCTTTTTTTTTTTTTGCCTACAGAGGTCGTTCCCATCTTCTTTCCAAAAGGTTCGTGTAGTGTTTTGTGACCCCTTGTTTGAGAAGGAAGCATCTTGAGGCTCCCCTGCCTCAAGATGGCAAACACACATACAGTACATGCCAGTCAGCATTAGGAACTCTTCTACCAATGTTTAGGTAACTTTTTGTCAAGCTGCTTTCCTATCTCAGATGGATTTCTTGCAAGAATAAACATACATTTTACTTTTTAAGCTTATCAGAGCATCCTTCCTATTTTATAACCTGTTTTATACCAGAAGCTCATACTTCACTGGGTCACACTACGCTCTGCTTACTATACATACCAAATATTCCTACACTTCCTCCCTTTTTGGGAAGCAATCCATATGAGCACCAACCACTGCGTGGTTTCCATGCCATCTGGGAATCAGATTGAGGCAAGTCTAACAGCCTTCAAATTTGGCCTGAATCTATCCTAAATTTGTACTCATAATATCTGTTAAGGGGACCTATGTAAAGAAGAAGGGTGGGTAAATCTTTTAGCTCTTTCCCCCTTGAAAACAAGATCCACCACCACAAATTATGCCACCACTACTCTCCTCGCACCAAACTTGATGCAGATGCAGCTGTACCCCAAGTTCATATATAATGTCATGAAGCCACATACCTTGCCCTCAATCCAACTGATGCACCACATCTGGCCAATTCAGTACCTTCAAGTGAAATGAAATGGCCAACTGCTGGATCATAAACTTCTCTCCATTGCACAGGCATTATCCCACAGCTCTGGTGACTTTCTGCCTTGCTATATTGGTCTTTCCCAGACTGGCTATGCCTCTAAAATGGCAAACCTCAAGGTCTACCAAATTGTCTTTATCACAAAGCTGGTAATGTGACTGTTCTATTCCTACAGAAACATTTTTTAAATTGTAGAGGAGACAAACCCAAAATGGACTGCAAAAATGGCCTTGAACTGGGGGGTAGTTGCCTAAGGACACATAGGGGCGGTACAGACTATATTGGGCCTTAACTAGGTTTTTAGTGATATTCTGTACCTGGCATGCATGATCTGGGCTTGATGTATTCAGGAAATTGTTCACTATCCCACTCTAATTTGTAAGCAGACTGGTTTCTCTCCAACCCTGCTGTTTCTCAGGGCTCCAAAGAAGTCCTCAAAGGTATGCTCAAAAGCTTAGCTTCAGATGGTGTCCTCAAAAATTTAATTTCAAAGTCCAGCCTAGGGAGCTGCTGAATTAAGGCAGTCTGTTCAGGGTAATAGGTCTTCAGTGCTATTCTGGGGCCATATTTGGTATCAATCTAATTTTAAAAAGGGACACTGAGGTGAGTGACTAGTGGGTAACCTGGGAATGACCCCACTGTCAAAATCTGGCCATGATCTGGTTGGCTCCAGCAAGGGAGTAAACAAGGCACCTACCACAATGAGATCACCCAAGACATTGACATAATTCCTTTTGTCTATGGAGGGTGATGATGGGACCCTGGCCAAAGGAGATGGTTGTGCATACACGGATTGTCCAAATATTTACTATAGCTCCCAACCATTCTTTTCCTCCTGGAAAATCATTCAGCAAGAGTTGAGCCATCCAGTCCTTGATTTCTGTCCTGGGACAGGATTTTGGGTGTATATACCACTGCCTGCAAACTAGCAAATTGGTCTAGTATGTAACCCCATAGATGGCCTGTTTTATTAGGCACCTCAATAAGCCAGTCAATAAGCACTGCAGGGGGTTGGACTGGATGATCCTTGTGGGTTCTTCCAACTCTATGATTCTATGATTCTATGATTCAACCCACTTGCCTTAGTGACTATTGAGCTATCTCTCCTCTGAACATCCCTTCATTGGAACCAAGCTTCAGTATTGGTAAGTATCCATTAGCAAGGATTCCACTATTCACCTTCTCCCACCTTTGTTTCATTAGTTCATGTGTGCATACGTAAGTGTGTGTGTGTATGTGTGTATGGTGATTATTTACTTAATAAAATTACAAAACCTATTTGAGTTATCCTCTGGAGTTCTGTGTGATTTGGAACCATTATACATAAGGTTGAGATCTGGAGGCTGACTGTTATGTAAAATATTTCTTATATTTCCATATTGCCTGTAGTCTGTACGTACCTACTGGTTCCAAGCAATAGTTCAGTGTAGATTTTAGTGCAAGGTTGAAAAAAGTGCAGTCCACATGAGAACCCTAAGATCCACTTCTGTAGCCTCATTGGAAGGCTGTCAGATTGAAAACTGGAGACAGATTCTGCATCTGTGAAGAAGAGGGAAATTCACTAAATGTTGTTTGGCACACAATCAGGTAACAAAGAACACCTACGGAAATTTCCTCTTCTACACAACTATTAAAGGTACAAGCACTGTCTACAGTTTTCACTCTGGCTACCAGTGAAACATCCAAACCCTCCAACCCAAAGGTTTTAACCTAAGCTGATTTGTTGTTGTTGTTGTTCATAGATACAAAAATGGCCCTAAATCAAGCCAAACTGCCTGCAAATGGAGTAGTTTCACTCGTTTGCCCCAAGAGGCCCACAACACCCTTCAAAACAACAACAACAATCCAACAACACTGCCTGGAGGGGGACAACAGGGGGGAGGGAATTAGAGTCAATTCTGTAACTTTTTGTGTACTCATGGCAAACAGATGAAGCCTATAGATAGGTGTGAAGTGAAAAGTATTCCTCGCCTTTGTACAGCTACACACACTTATATAGATTGTGCTGTGATGGAACATTTTTAAATACTGTCTCTTCCTACCTCCCCCCCACCCCATATCAAATGCATGTTTCTGTTCTGTACCTCAAATATTATTAGCTTCTGGATAATAGTTTTTTCAGCCTGAGAGCTGTAGTGTAGTGGTTCCAGCACTGAATGATGACTCTGGACTGGAGACCATGGCTTGTGTCCCAGCTTGGCCCTGAAACCTACTGGGTGACTTGAAAATCATACTCTCTTAGCCTCAGGGGAAGGCAATGACAAACCTCCCCTGAAGAAACTTACCAAGAAACTCCCATGACAGGGTCACCTGAGGTTTGCCATAGGGTCAGAAATGACTTGAAAGCAAACAACAACAACCACAACAAATAAATAGTCCTAGGAAGCTAGAAGACTTAAATAAAAATAAACATTATTATCATATTCTTCACAATGGTCATTTCTTCTTCCATTAAATGAATATGGAAAAGGAAAGGACATTGGTGCAGTGCAAGATTTGTTTCCCAGTGTCCACAGATCTCACTTTCATTTCCATTGTTTGTTTGTTTTTAAATATATGGAAGACAGCATTACTGGTAGGACTACAATGCTAAGATGGCAATGGGGTGCTGAAGACAGCACTTATATAAAAAGAGACATTTTAAAATAAGAAAGTGGGGGTCATTCTGATGACTAGCCAAGATGATGAAATTAATATTAGGGTTGCTAGTAAAATTCCCTCTAGTACAGTAGTCACCTTCTGAGAAGAAAATATCACAAAAGAAATTGCTTTATCTATTAGTGTCATGAATTCTGTGTAAGCTCTCTTTCAGCAATACAATCATGCCTAATAATGTACATTAAAATTCCCCAGTCACAGCTATATTTTTTATTATTTTAAACACATACTACATGTTAAAATCAAAACAATAAATATAAAACAAAGGGACTGATTACAGAAGTAGATATTATATTTATATAGTTTTCTCTTGTATTTTAAATATTTTATTTAAAAAAAATACTAGTCCTTATATATGCAATGCTTACATAATTTTCCCTGTTTACACAGAAATATATGTGCTTCAGTTTGTAATCTGTGCTGTTTTTAGGTATATAATGTTAGCTAGAATATTAAATGCTGTTCTGTACCTTCCGCTTGACAAAGATAAAACTTCAAACAAAACAGTCTGACAGAGTGTGTTCTTACAATAGGCAAATGGCTTAAATGAGTAAAAGGTAAAATGGCTCATATGAGTAAAAAATATTACCTTTGAAATGTTCAACTGAGTGTGTGAAGGATTGTTATGTATGTATGTCCTGAATATGTGTATGTGACTAATGAGTGCCTATCATTGGGACCCTGACAAAGACAACAATCTGATCAGGTGAAAGGAACTGAATTCAGAGATTAACAAAGGATGTGAGTTTATATTTAAAGATCCCTTCCCCCATTTCAAAGCATCTCTTTCCAGTACTCTCATGGTTGTGTTGGACAGCAGCTTGGGATTCACAAGCACCCACATCTCATAAACTGTTCCTCACTATTTAAGAATATTCTGTCCACGGCAGATGCCTTGGTTGGGGACGTAAAGGAGCTGAAGGGAATAATGGAAGTGCCTGGCACAAGTTGAAGAAAGAGCTGAGTCCCTCTTCATTGGCACTAAGCCAATGGAACACTGCACAGTGACTTTCTCTTCCCATCTATATGCATCTTGGACCAGCCCACTCAAGGTTTGACTGAAGTAAGCAAGTTCTTTTTGTGACTTTATCTTTATGTGCTGTTAGAGATATGCCTTGCTATGCTGCTTGCTGTCCTGATCCAAAGCTTTCCATTCTCCTATCCTGCCCTAGATTTCCCCTAAAACATTCTCCTCTGATTTCATTCCTTTATGGCCATTAACCTGCTGTTTTCCTCTCCTTCTATCCTACACCAATATCTACTCTTCTCTTCTTGCTTTAGCCTTGTCTCTCAGCCAGACCCCAAAGGAGTTGTAAATAGACAGTATTGTGTTTATTGCTTTACCCTTTTCCAAACTGTTTCAGTGTTCTAAAATTTTTATCTACTTTAATTAGAATGTTAGGGGCTAAACAGACTGCACACCATGCTGCCGCTCCTTTCCTTGCTGGATTGGGGCCGTGGCAACTACATGCTGTGGCCCTAATCTGGGGTTTTTCTGGCCCTAA
Organism: Urosaurus nigricauda; assembly: GCA_034509955.1. Lineage (NCBI taxonomy): Eukaryota > Metazoa > Chordata > Lepidosauria > Squamata > Phrynosomatidae > Urosaurus > Urosaurus nigricauda. The sequence continues at coordinate 123,889,266 of JAOEGL010000001.1, read as the reverse complement.
AAAGAATGGCAAAATGCTGCTCCTTTTGGAGCTGGAAAAGGGGCGCCTTTGCCACTGTGGCAGCAATTTCCGGCATTCCTTTTGGCATGCATCATCTGGACTCCGTACCAAAGGAGTGCTGTGACACCACCCACCATGTGGTTAGGCACATGACATGACTGGCGTCAGGGCAGCATTGGGGTATGCATCATGTGGACGCCACACACCCCACTCTGCCCTGAGGCTGGCATTAAACACTAGTCTGTTTAGCCTCTTAGGCCCTGTACAGACTGGCAAAAAGTGCCGGCCTGTGGGTGGAGTTACAGCATGCTCCACACGCTCAATGCCATAACCTTGTCACCAGGGTGCCATTTTGGCACGTGTCCTTTTACATGGCACATTCCATGATGATGCCACTGTGGCACAGGGCCCAAATGGCGCAGTGTGGAAGGGGCGTCATTGTGTGCTGCCGTGCCTATGATGCCCCTTCCCGGGCTTCTTTTTGCTTCCTCCATGGAGCTTATCAGTGCTGCTGTGTTCGATTGCTGCGGCACCGTTCTGGAGTGAAAAGGGGCAGCTCTGTGCCACCCATCTGTATAGCCCCATTGTCTCCTTGAAAAATGTCAAAGACTATTGAGATGGAAGCAACATAGCCCTGGATTGTCCAGCCTTGGATGCCTGAAGCAGAAACTTTACCCCCAAATGCCCAAATAGCCCAGTGAGAAGATTTAAAGCCCTGGTGGTGCAGTGGTTAAATGCCTGTACTGCAGCCACTCACTCAAAACCATAAGGTTGCAAGTTCAAGGCCAGCATAAGGGCAGAAGCACGACTCAGGCTTGCATCCTTCCAAGGTCGCTAAAATGAGTACCCACATTATTGGGGGGCAAATAGCTTACAGTTGTAAACCACTTAGACACTCCTTAAGGGTATGAAGCGGTATATAAATGAAGCTGTTTTGTTTGTTTTTTGAGACCAAATATGAAGTACTGAAAATGGAATTGAAAATAAGGTATTCACACAAACATTTTACAGCTCCAAGAGGAATATCATTAAGATATTTTCTGCAGAATTTTGTGGACCTTCAAACATTTGATCTCATATTATACTCTTTGATACTATATTGTCTTCTACAGATTTTTTTTTCATTATATTAGGCCATTCCATATTCCTGGGTAAGACAGAGGAGTTTATCACACGAAGGGAATTGGAAGTACAATCCAATGGCAATCTGAATGCAATCATGGGGTTTCGCGTGATTGCGTGATAGCTGATCACACACATTTTTCGGCAAAGGGAAGTCCTTCTGAACACAATCATGGGGTTTCACGTGATTGTGTGAGAAACTATCACACGCAATTTTGGGCACAGGGAGGCAATTTCGGGCAGTTCTGAATGCAATGCAGTGTCAATACGCAATCAAGTAAATTCGCTGAACTAGCGAATTTACTCAATTCCGAACTGGCCTCACTTCCATTTCTTTCGAAATTGAGAGAAATTCCTCCCATGTGATAAACTCCAGAGGTAAACAGCTGATTTCTCCATACAACCTTTTAGGCACAGGAAGTGTCTGATTCTTGATTAGTAGAAAATAAACCTTGGCTGAAATATTCAGACAGAGGGGCTCTGCTTTTCAAATTGAGTAGTGAAGTCATTTTGATATGTCATGTTGCCTGGTGTACAAGATTAGAGATTGCATGGTTCTTTGTAATCACCAACATAGCCCCACCCTCTTAGTCTACAAGCAATTTTACAATCATAGCTAATCTTACTGGCAAGGTTCTCAGGGATTCATGTCCCTAGATGCCAACAAACAACATTTAAACAACCCTTGCTAATAATTCACATAGCAGTCTTGCGTTTATAGATGAAATCTTGCTGCTTTTCCCTGGTAGGTGCCACCAGTTTGATAATAAAATTAAAGTAGATATTGTGGCTTCTTTTTTCTCCTGCAGGTTCATTGCCGTATAAGATTTAGAAACTGAAAGGCATATTTAGTTATCCTTTCTCAGCTTCTATTTGTGTGTGTCATATGTCTTACTCACACAATCTGTCTCTTTAGAGGAAAATAATTTTATCATTTGGAACATTATGGTAGAAGACTGGGGGAAGAGAAGAAATAAACTATCTAAATTTCCTAATGATACATGAAGTATGGCCTTTAGAAGTAAGACCACAGAGTTCAGTTGGTTATATTGACTATCAAAAATAGCAATATCTTTAATCATTTTGGCATCATTTAATTAAATGAAACACTGGCCCTGAAATGAAGTCTGCCAAGTTTGACACAAAGAGGTGCAGGAGGTTTTGTTTTTCTAATATTTGTTATTTTAAAAAGGGAACCAATAACTAACTTGAATTTTTTACAGAACTGGAGGAAATTTGCAGCCATGGTTGCTTCTTCAGTGAGGGTGTAGTCTGACAATATTAGAGAGAATGGTGGGTGGGTAGGTTATGCTAGTGGAATCTGTAAAATGGAGAGAAGATTTATTTAATTTCCTTTGGTCTGAGGGACAGTTTGTGTGAACATGGTCTACACATTAAAGCTGCTCCAAGGTAAGTGACTTGTAAAATCTCACACATACAGTATGTCTATGTACTTATGAGTAACTAGAAATGGGAAGCTTTTAATCTTTTTATATGGACTGGAGGGATTAATTTACCTTCCAGTGTGTTTATATGGGAGTAATCTGTTTATGTGGTACACATAAGAGTACACATCATAAAGTTTTCTCTAGATACATAACCTGCAAAATTTCATAAGGGTGAGTTATAACTTAAAGTAAAAAAAGAGAATTTTGGTTAATGTGTTTCCTTGATTGAAAACTAGATCTATCAAGTCACAAAACTAACAGTTTCCTCATAGGGAGTCATTAGAGAAATAGTTATTTTTAAATGACATAAAATCTGAACCTCCAGGAATTTTCTGAGACCTCCAAAGTTTAGTTGCAAAGCTTTGAGAGCATTCCAATTTGGATTATATACAGATGGGGAATTTTTTTCCTTTATTACACATTTTAAGGCAAATTTACCTAACCTGACATTTTTATAAACAAGCTGTAAACTAGAGCTCAGATAGTGATTAAATTTATCACTATTCTGACTTGCACATCAAGTTTTCAAATGTGTGTGTGTGTAGAAAAATGCATATATCTATATAACGGTGGGAAATGGTGAAAACTGTGAAAATAATGTTCAGATCTTGGATTAGAGAATTTGCTTGCCAAACTAATGGATACTTTAAGCCAAAAAGCATTAAAATGCATTTATAAAGAACAATGTGCATAATAAATCATACAGATTTCCATGTAAACTTTACTAGAACAGAAGAGTTGGAAGTGAACATGAGGGCCATGCAATCCAACCCCCTGCCATGTAAGAATACACAATCTAAGCACTCCCATTTAGCCTCTGTTCAAAAACTTACAAGGACGATATGTTACTACACTGGTACCAGCATTTGAGATAAATCTAACTTTCTGTCAGAAAAATTGTCCCAAGTTTGAATAAGTGATCTAATAAATTGGAAAAATGAGAAGCTGAGTGAAAGCAAAATTGATACATTACTTCATTCCTATGCTCAGGGTTTGTCCAAAACTCCTGCCAAAGATCCAATTGTATCCCTACAAGATATTGCACATGCACTTGTTAAAGGAAGTAGTACTGTGTGAGGATATTACTGTATGAAACATGTACATGATAACTGTTTTGGATGATCCAGAGTTCAAAGACTCATGTATTAACTGGTTGTTTCTTTCAAAGTACTGTACACCAGTGAGAAATTATTAGGCTTAAGTTACAGCAAGGCAAAGGTTTTTCTTGAGGATATGAAGAATGAGGGGGCCTGCATGTCATTACTAATAGGCATGCAGGGGAAGCTTTTAATTCACACCTCTTAAATATTTAATCCCAAAGAAAAACAAAAGCCTATGCCTTTTTCTGATGAAAGGTTCTCTTTCTCTCTCTCTCTCCCCGCAGACAGAAAAAGAGACAGACAGACAGACACAGTTAGTTAGATCCAGGGGCTCTTTTTCATTCACAGAAGATTCATTGACCCAGCAGAGGACTCTGCTAATAGAAGAAGGGGAAAGCTATATAACTGATACCCTTCTCATTAGAGACCCCTGCTCTTATTTCCAAGCTGTTGCTGATGACTACCATGTTTCTAGAGCAGATTTTCAGGGGGCTCGGTGGGCGAGGATAACTGAAAATAGCCTGCCACCCTCTCTATGGCCTCTGCTTGATTTAAAAGAGCAGCAGTGGACACAACCCACTATTTTCACTTTTCATTCTTCATGCTACCTGAAACTTGATAAATACCGAAGATATGAGAAGCTGTTTCAAATGAAATGAAAGTGCCACTCTCCCAGCACAATGCTTCCAACAGGAAGCAAATAACTACTTTTGAGAAGATGACAAGCTGGATTTAAAAATAATCTTTCCTAATGGTCTGATCCCAACATGTGCTGCTTATTGATCAGAGTCTGTTTCAGAAGATGTTCTATGCATCTTTCTTTAATTCTTCTGGGTGTCATTTTTGCCTGTGGTGTTGCCTCAGTTCAACCACATATTCTTACAGCCTCATCTTAATCATATTTAGAAGTAAGGCTTGCTGATTTCAGTTGGAGTTGCAGTTTTAGGTAGGACTATTCTACCATGAAGTGGATGTGACCTCCGCAGGCATCAGATGTGTGGGGAGCAGTGGCAATGGGCCTGCCTTCCTGCTGTTTCTCCTGAGCCCTCCAACTATTCGCTCTTTGGTGGGACAGGACAGGACATTTTCAAAAATTTCCTTCATTGAGCTACCAATCCAGTCAACTTCAGCAGATGGGGAAAGGGGGAGAAACACCTGTTTCTTTGATTCAGGCAGAAAGATGGCCCCACTTTTCTGAACGTCTCTTGAATTAAAACTATCGACTTAAGTTTTTCAGGAACAAAACTACTAATAGAGTAAATGGAAGTTCTGAAAACTATGAGTTCTTATGTCTATATAACATGCTATTTGTTTGCAGTGTACAGTACACATCACAAGAAAGGGCTGACATATTTGAGACACACCAAGTGTATGTGAACTCTTTGCTAATATCATTTTTGGTGCTCGTTGTAACTGCTACTTCCCTCTTGCAGCAGAGAACAAAAGAACATAAATGGAAGGGAAAAACCATACCAGTGTGACAGAATTCATTTTTGTGGGATTTATGGATGATCCAGACCTCCAGATCCCACTCTTTTTGTTGTTCTTTGGTTTTTACACCGTGACTGTAGTGGGCAACCTTGGGATAATTGTTTTAATTCAGATTGATGCCCGACTTCGGACTCCCATGTACTTCTTTCTCAGTAACCTCTCATTTGTAGATTTTGTTTATTCATCAGCCATCACTCCTAAGATGCTGATGACCTTTGTATCTGATAAAAGGACCATTTCCTTCATTGAGTGTGCCTTACAATTTTATTTTGTCTGTCTCTGTGTGACAAATGAATGCTGCCTTTTGGGTGTGATGGCCTATGACCGCTTTGTAGCTATTTGTAATCCACTGCTTTATCACTCTGCAATGTCTAAGAGACTTTGCATCTTGCTTGTTATGGCATCATATATTACTAGTATTGTAAATTCTACCGCACAGGGTATTTTTATATTCAGTTTGTCTTTCTGTGGATCCAATGTCATTAATCATTTTTTCTGTGATATCCCTCCAATCCTGAAGTTATCTTGCTCTGATATTCACAAGACAGATCTTGTCCATTTTACATTTTCTTCCATAATTGTGATGACTACCATACTCATTATTCTTGTCTCCTATATTTACATTGTTGCCACCATTTTGAAGATCCGATCTGCTGAGGGAAGACGCAAGGCCTTTTCGACCTGTGCTTCTCATCTCACAGCTGTCACAATGTTCTATGGGACTCTGAGCTTTATGTATTTGCGTCCCACTTCAGGTTATACCATGGCCCAGGACAAAGTCATTTCTGTCTTTTACACACTTGTGATCCCAATGCTAAATCCTTTAATTTATAGTTTAAGGAACAAAGAAGTAAAGGCAGCTGTGAAAAGGGTAATAGACCGAAAGATCCTCTCCCAATGAGTATTCAAATTGTATTTGGTTGAAGATGATCTGGGAGATAATTCTTTCATGTGTTATGATTAACCTAAAAATAATACAGTCTTAGTGAAAGGAGATCATGTGCACTAGTGGGGTTCCATTAATTTTTTTTTCTAGTTGTGCAAACAATTTCTCCTGTGGTCCTTTGATATGTGACTGCTTGTTCTTCAACTGTTTATTCAACTGCTTGTGCAACTTTTTTCTGTGTAACTTCTTCTGAAGCTGGTTTTTCCAAGTGCAAATTACACTGGAATCTTTCCTTTCACATATTCTGGAATTAAGTCTGAAAATGTGTAACAGTGTTTCTGCAATGACACCACTGGATTTTGATCATTGTGTTCAAAAGTTCTGTTAAAATAATTTTTTTGTCTTGAAGCTTCCATCTTATTCCAATAGATATGTTCAAAGAGCAAGTGACAAAGCATTGTAATTTCATAGACTGCCTGAAATTAGTTTCAATATGTTGATTTTAATACACCCCAGAATTCTTATCACAAGCTACCCAATTGAAATGATTGCTAACTATCTTTATCATATGTCTGAAGGAAGAGAGAGGTACTGGGATGGATTATCTCTCCTACCATGCAAAAAATAAAAATAAAAATCAAGATTTCCAGTGATCTGTGTGGGTTACACATGGGTATTTTGGCTGCCATGTGAGACACTTCATTTTTGGTGCGAACCTATGCAACAGTAATTTCTTTATTAAGTTCATTTCTACCTAGGAATACATACATGGAAACTGCCGAAAAATGTTTGATATGTATTTTATTCAAATTGGTTTCATTTAAAATAAATGTGTCTGATGTGATTTTATTAATATATTTGTATTGTTTTATGCTGTAACCAGACTATGGCCTTGAAAGGCAGTCCAGAAATAAATAATAAATGTGAGTAATGTTATCCTGAATGAAACAATGACAAACACTAATTCTAAATTAGTTTTATGGGAGGAAATGTTTTATTAAAGGCAGAGAGCACAGAACATTCTTTAAAGTACAAAATCAACACAAATAATATACATTTACATTAATATTACCTCAAACATTCATTTCCCCACATACAAACCCATGTCCTAAACCCTCTCCCTTATTATTCCTATTGGAATTTGATTTGATCGTTTTCTTTCAAACTTTCAAATTTGTCTTCATCTCTCTTACATGGTTGTTTTCATTGCTATTCTGCATCTCTTCATCAAAACAATAATTTTTTTTACAGGACTGCAGTTTTTCTTCTTTGTTTTCTGTTAAACATATAATCAATACCTATTATCAGTTCTTCTATTTTTTCCTACTAAGGAATAATCATCTAAAATATCAGGCCGGAGTGCTGTTACAGTAGGCAGCAGCTACACATTCATTTAACCATATGATCACCCCTTGACTATAAGACCTTTTCTCCGGGCCACCTCACCCTGTGCTTCTACTCATGAGGAGAAGCAGGGGGCAAGGTGACACAGGGGGAAGGGAGCGCACATGGCTTCCATTGGTGTCACCCCACCCCATCCTTCTCCTCATGATGAGAAGGATGGGAAGGGAATGTGCACTGGTTTATATCCTGTTTCTCTAGCTGGTCATTTTCAAGAAAAATGGTGACATTTCAGTGACTTTCCACGTGGGACAAATACATACTGTCCAACATTTCACAGAAGAAGACTGGTCCAGCAATATCAGAGAGTGGTTAAATGGTAAACATTTTAATGATGAAGAACAGAAGCTAGTAAAGGCTGCAGCAGTGTGCTTCTGCCTTGGTCTACTGGGAAGAGAAAGATTTTGCCCCCACCTCTCCCTTCTCAAGTTAAATAAATGCAAACTATTTTTGCATTTTGAGCTGTGTTCGGGCCAGTGGGAGTAAGCTGAGGACAAAAGGGAGAAAACAGAAAGAGGATAGAGAATGGGACATTTTAAAAGCAACTGAAATAGTGGGATGAAAGAAGATTAATCAGGACTGTCTTGCCCAATTGGGACAGTTGGAGGGTATGTAGAAGCTAACACTTTGGAAATGATCCTCCAAAGAAAAATAAGGTCAAAAGGTACTGAAGTGAAATTACTTTTCCCAGATGCACCAGGAAAGATTAGCAGGCCATACTGGTGAACCAAGGATCCAGGTTTGTTACAGAAAGAAATTTATTTTAGTCTCCCTCCCTTACAGACCATAATGTGAATGGAATGCAAGCCCTGAGATTTTACATTCTAATACAGTGTGCCAAGGTTGTCAAATGCAAAGCTCATGAACTGGGGAAATTCCATAAAGCTAACACATTCAATAGAAGTCAACAACAACAACAACAACAATAATAGAAGTCAAAACTAGGCTTCAGTTGGTTATCTATTGCCTCCTGCAAGGTAATCAACCATTTTCTTGCTACCTAACCCATTTCTCCTTTCCTTGGTGTCATTGGAAACAAAATAATCTAGGGAATAGTCAGTGTCAGCTTGTTCTTTTGGAAGAATTTCCCTAGCACCAGGATATACAAATAGCAGAGATGCAAGCATTTTTGGGCTAGCATATTCAAAGCCATGTTAGGGTTCCCCTTCATATTCTCCTTCAGTTCATCCCTTCTCACACTGCAGTTACAAACCAGTGTGCTCTATTACCTAAACTGTGAGTACAAAGACTGTGGTTCTGGGCTGCTAGTGTCCCTCAAGGCTATGTGTGCTTCCCCACAAATGAGTGTGAATATATTCTCATGGAAGCTTCTGGGCTCAGTGCTCTGTATTTTCAAAATACCTTTTCTCCCCTTTTCTCTCAGTCTTTTGAATCATGGGGCCTCCCTATACTGTCTAATAGAAAACCTCCCAGTGTGCAAAACCAGAAATAGAATTCTGGCCTTTTCTAGTTTTGTTTTGGACAACTCATGCATTAGACAATTGTACAACTTTTGCCAATGTAGACAACTTTAGACAACTATATTGTAAGTATTTTTCTCCCTCCCAATCAGTATCCATGTCCAACAGACTGTAGATCAAAGGATTCAACATGGGCATTATAACCATGTAAAACACAGTCTGTTTGGTCTGTGTCAGCTGAATAGCTAGAACTGGGCCTAAAGTACATGAAAAGAATTGTCCCAGGGAATATGCTGTCAGATGGGAGGCACATGTTAAAAATGCCTTATGTCTTCCCTCCACAGACCGAATCCTTAGAACCGTTTTAATAATGAAAACATAAGATAAGATAATGATTAGCAAAGTGCTCATTTCAAACAAGCTGCTGAAACTGAATATCAGTATTTCATTTATGTAGATGTCATTGCAAGCCAGTTTCAGGAGGGGTGTGAGATCACAGAAAAAGTGGTTGATGATGTTAGAGCCACAAAAAGATAATCTAAGCAATTTACCTGTGTGAACCATATAGAGTTGACAATACTCCACAGGTATGATCCTGCAGTCATTCCCATGCAAAGCCTCTTAGTGATAACAAAAATGTACAGCCCTGGTGGCGCAGTGGTTAAATGCCTGTACTGCAGTCACTCACTCAAAACCAGAAGGTGGCGAGTTCAAGACCAGCAAAGGGCTGAAGCTCGACTCAGGCTTGCATCCTTCCGAGGTCGCTAAAATGAGTACCCAGATTGTTGGGGGGCAAATAGCTTACAATTGTAAACCGCTTAGACACTCCTTAAGGGTATGAAGCGGTATATAAATGAAGCTGTTTGTTTTTTGTTTTTTTTGTTTGTACAGCAAAGGGTTGCAAATAGCTTCATACTGATCACAAGCCATGGCAACCAGCAAGAAAAAACAAACAAAAAACAAAACCTCTGTGGTGGAAAAGATGGCAAAGAGACAATATTGTGCAACACAGCCAGCATGGCAGGTGGATTTGTTGCCCACTAAAAAGTTTGTCAACATGTTTGGTTTGATGATGGTGGAATAGCAGGCATCTAAGAAGGGCAGGCTGGAGGCCGCATCTCCAGGTGTTTTGTTAGTCCAAACAAAATGAAGTGGGACACAGTGGTATAATTTTCTTTAGCCATTAGTTTTGTTAACTGAGAGAAAAGGGGAGAAAAGGTAATTTGAAAATACAAAGAATGATGAAATTTGAATCAACAGACTTTGTCCAACTTTTTCTTCATCCTTGTTCCAGACCTCAGTAATAAAGCTATTTATTTTTAGGTGTTAAAAATGCCTATAGTTTTTGGATGGGAGAAGGGCACTGTGTCCTTTGCCTATATTTTTGATACGTCTTTCATCATCATCATCATCATCATCATCTTTATTTCTATGTCCCGCCTTTCCTTCAGATCAAGGCGGGATTACAGCAAATGAAATACACACAGTACAATCAATAGAATAATAAAATAAAGACCTAATACATTAACATGTACAAACAATACAATATCAATAAAATAGTTCATAATATCACCTAATGCATAACATCAATTTAACTCATACAATACAATATCAATGAAGCAATCCACAATATAAACATAGCCAGTCAATTACAGTTACAATACAGTTACAATAAGCATAAGGTCAATCAGTTACAAATCCTCGAGTCCTCCACAGGGCGGGAAAAGGTGTGTAGTGAACAGGCCTCAGAGACAGCCAATCACAGAGCACCAGGTGTCCAGCCAATGGGGAGCTGGCTGGGCAAGGCTAATAAGAGCCTGAGCAGAGAGAGAAAGGGGGTATTTGATTGGGATTTTGAAGGGAAGAGACACCATAGAGGGAGGGTGTGCTCTTAGGTTCCTGTGGGGACAGGTGTAGGTTCATTCTTAGATCAGGGAAGGGTCTGAAGAGCTTGATAGGGAGGCTTGAGGAGTAGAAGAGAGACTCCTAGCAAGCCATTTGGTTGGAGAAAGATACTGAAGTAGTAATAGTAATAAGGTTGCCTGAGTAGCTGTGGTAATTGCATTGTAAGGAACTTATGTAACTAAGAAAAGACAAACAAAACTTCAAAGTACTTTATTGGATATTTCTTTATTTTGTTAATAAAACTTTATTTATATTTGAAATACCACTTGGCCTCTATTGAATATTTGTGACACGCTACCAGAGTTATCAGTGCCTCATTGGAGATAGGTGGTGGCGAACAGGGACGGGTTCATCACAAGGTTTTCCGGCGTTGGCACTGTTGGGGGGGGGGCAGTTCCGGCAGGCTGGCTTTTGGAGCGCCGTTCCCACCGGCGTTCTGCACCTCCAGAAGTCCTCCGCGGGCGGGAAAAGGTGTTCTGGCACTGGTGCTGTTGGGGGGGAAGTCCAGCAGGCCGGCTTTTGGAGCGCCACTCCCACAGGCACTCTGCCCCTCCAGAAGTTCTCCGCGGACGGGAAAAGGTGTTCAGGCGCTGGCGCGTGATTGTCACTTTCCATAGTTAAGGACCATAATTCCTCTATTAACAATAAGCTTGCACCGACGCCCCGCCCTTTGCTCTGGCGGTGGCACTTGGGGCTTAAATCTCCCTCCCAGGCTCCGCCACTCAGCTCCACCTCTTTGTCCTTTGGTATCCCAGAGTTCCTCAGGGGCACAGGTGTTGTTGTGCTGGCTAGAAGGTCCAAAGGATGCTGGCAAACCGGCTTAAGTGTGCTGCTCTCACCAGCTCCACCTCTCTTGATTTCTTTTTAAAATGAATTTTATGTCACTGAACCCAGTCAGCAGAGTACTTTTTAAATTTCACAAAATTAAAAGTACAGTAGTTAAACCTGACTGTTTCATGGCCACTTCAAAATCCCATTTCAAACGGCCCTCTGCCCTCAGGAAGTACAAATAAAATAAAATGGTCTGGAAGCATGGGTTGGATTAGGTTTAGTTTAGCATATACAGTTTTTATCAAATGAAAAGTACATAATATATATATATATATATTTAAAAAACTCAAGAGTAGATTATTTTAGAAATGTACACCAACTAAAATATTCCTCTCTCTCTCTCTCTCTCTCTCTCTCTCTCAATTTCCTGTTTATAGCTATGCTTGTAGAATCAGCTCCATATGTACATTTGTCAAAGGTTTTCCCCCAACCATCCTTTGCTTTACTGAACAATGATGACAATATATGGAAACTTAAAAAGATTGCCAAGTGAATTTTGCAGCTAGTATATGTGAGGCTCTCCATGAAAGTGGGGCCTGATACAGACGGGCAAAAAGCACCATCCTGGGACCGATTTTAGGGCTCCAGAGGGCTGGGCGTCCATATGCATCAACCCTTCTAGCGAAGCCCTTGCGCCATCTTGCCAGTGCCCTGCCCACACAGGGCATGCAACGATGATGCACAGGCATCTGTGCACCCAAATGGCACTCACCAGAAGAAGCACAATAATGATGCACGCGCGTCATACACCGCTTCCAGGAAGCTGCTTTTAGCAGCTTCTTTTTGCTCCCAAGAGGGAGTAGATCATTGCTGCGCCATTTGGTTGCTGCAGCAACAATCTGGGGCAAAGACGGGTGGCACAGAGCTGCCTATCTGTACAGCCCCTAGGATGTCTGAAGCCGAATGTGCAATAGATTCCTGTGATTTCTGGTTTTCAAAACTGCTTATGCCTATTGCAAACACAATTATTATGAAGTCCCACTAGTGCTGACTCCTGAATGATGAAAATATGCAAACAATCCAGTTCTATTTTACTCATATCACACAATGACTGCCAATGTTACTATACAATGGGGAACACATATTTATTCAAGCCCACAGTTTGCCTTCCCACTCAAAACCACACTTTTAGCAACGCTCAAATGAAAAAATGTGTTACAGAATGCAGTAAAATTATTTATGAAATTTATTATTTATTTGAAGCATTTATAAATCTACAAAATCATTGAAACTATACCCTTCCTTTTTCTGAAGCATTATGTCAAACCTAAATCAAAGGTGTAGCAATAAGAAGCTGAATAGTGATGTAAATTATCTATCTAGCACCTTGTTGATACTCTTGTATTCAAGAATGGCTTAGGACATTTGTTTCCAAAGCTAAAGAGTGGTGTGGAAAGTCAATGAACTGTGGGATGCAGGAGGGGAGGAGTGGGTGGAGGAGATAATGGTTTTGTGTATTTATGTGTTTTCTTCATGTGTTTTCTTTGTATTCAATTTCATTTTGTTTATTTTATGTGTTTTGTCTGTCTCTATGGTAAACTGATTTGTCAATAAAGTTCATTTAAAAAAAAAAGAAACTAGAAACATCCAATGGGATACAATGTAAAAAAGAAGCAAAATCTCAGGATGTGTGTATTTTTAAAAAGTTTATTCAAATAATTATTTGAATTATTATCATTGAATTATCTATATCTATATCTATCTATCTATCTATAGATTTATTTATAGGTTTCATCTCCCAACATACATTCTTGGGGGGGGGGGGTGTACTTCAGGAGTTCTTAGAGAAAAGGTGGGGAGACAACGTAACCAATGAGTTATCTCCAGTCATGAAGGCGAAAGTTCTCCAGTTTTGATGGGCTCAATTCCAGGCAAAAGGAAAAGGCTATTTCCAAATCTCCATTTCAGTTAGAACAGTGGTACACAGTCCATTCTTCGTATCTATGAGGGATCCATTCGAGACGCACACATCCATGCATAAGGAAAAATGCGGGACCTTGAGTCCCATTGTCCTCAATGGTGGGTGCCACATGCACACCCCAACTGAAAGCAACAGGGCTTGCCATCTGCAGGTGTTTAAACAAGGCTTAATTGATTTGTTGCTGCAACTTGCAAAGATTTTCCAGCAGATCTATGTGTTTAATTAGTTAGTTTCTTTCTTTGTTCTTAGTCCTTGTGGCACCAGGTCTTGCCAAAGTTGGAAAGAATGTGAAGGCAAAGCAAAACAACAACCACAGATACTGTAGCAGTGCTGAAACTAACCAAGCCCAGTCAGTGTATAAATGAGAACACTTAGGAGCCTCTAGGAATGCTGTTCCTAAGCTTTCCAACGCTTGAGAGTAGAATGAATAAATGCCCTACACAAAATATCCTTGCCTGACTCAAAATCAGTGTGAGATCAACTAACAACATGCATGGTCAAAAACCAAAGAGAAGCAGGAATGGGGTAATATCAAAGATCTTCTTTTTGGGAATTGAACAGACATAAATGCAGAATTTCAGCTGTTTGCTTTTGCTGTTCAGACAAACTAAAATTCCATAAACCAACCCAGGTCTTGTGAGCTAACAAAGAAAACCATACCCACACAAATGAGAATTGAAGCTGCTGTTGTAGGAGTCAGGTCACACATATTGCACTTTGAGCTTGATATGAGGGTCAAATGCTTCACAGGTCCTAGAGATCTTAGGTTGTGTGATGAGTTCTTTTATAGTTCTTAAAGACAAGTATTAGAAAATGAATGACCTGTTTACACCATTCTTGAGCTTCCTTGTGTAAATAAACTATGCTTTGTAAAATATTTAACCCTAAAGACCCAAATTGTTGAACAAATAGCTAATGCTATGATACTTACCCCTTGGAAATAACAGAATGAATTCAACAGCTTCAAAAAGCAGCTGTAAAGTGAAGAGGAAGTTTTCTGATATTTTCCCAGAGATATGATACAAAGCTTATGGAACATTAAAAAAATATTCCCAAGCCAAAACCATTACCAGAGGTATAAAGAAAGATTATTAACCTCAAGAGTGAATTTTAACATTTTATTTAACCCATTTAGTTACTTCTCTTTCTTTTTATAGAACACATCTTCTCATATGAGGCATGTTCCCTAAGGCAGTCATAGTTGGTGGCTTTCTCAGTGAGTTGGTGAATCTGCTTTGCATTTTACTCTAAAGTTTAAAGATTGTATTCAGACCCAGTTTTACTTTATACTACAACCCACAACAGTTTCACCACTCCACTAACAGCTGCCACTGCTTAGTGGAAAGCCTCCCTTCCCAATTCCAAAACCCAGCACACAATATTTAAACTAGATATTTAATACAATATTTAAACTAGATACTCCACTGATTCAATACGAGTAGGTCTACTCTAGTTGGAACTAACAACATGATTTAGGCCTATGTCATGAATTTCATTATTTACAAAGTACTAATACATTTTGGTTAGATTGTCTGAAACTTTGAAAGGACCTGTTTGACAGAGCCTATTCATCCAAGAACTGTAGTAAAAAAAACAGCTGGCCAAGTAATGGAGAGCAAATGACAGTCCCCACTTTTCCTGGCATCACCTAAATTGTCAGAAGAAGGTTGGGCTTTTTTCTTTCTACTGTTCTGAACTGATTAATCCAATAGGATTTGGCAAATAGTGGCACAGGGTATCATGTTTGGTCACAATGGCGTATTTGTGTGATCTGGAAATCCAGAAACTGGAATCATAGAGTTGGAAGAGACCACAAGGGCCATCCAGTCTAATTCCCTGTCATGCAGGAACTCCCAATCAAAGCATCCCTGACAGATGGCCATCCAGCCTCTTCTTAAAGACCTCCAAGGAAGGAGAATCCACTACATTCCGAGGGAGTGTGTTCCACTGTCGAAGAGCCCTTACTGTCAGGAGGTTCTTCCTAGTGTCTAGGTGGAATCTCTTTTCCTGCAGTTTGCATCCATTGTTCCGTGTTCTAGTCTCTGGAGCAGCAGAAAACAAGCTTGCTCCCTCCTCAGTATGACATCCCTTCAAATATTTAAATAGGGCTATCATTTCACCTCTTAACCTTCTCTTCTCCAGGCTAAACATCCCAGCTCCCTAAGGCGTTCCACATATGAAGCACCAATATAGAAATCGGATTTCTATGATTTTCCACTCAGAGTATGGGAATAGTCTAGTTAAAACAATTAAGCCAGTTTGTTAGTCCCAAGTGGAATGGGCCCATTAAACAAATTGTTCCATGGGGGCAAAGTGGTGTAGTGGTGTGACGGCTTGGCAACTACCTCACCAGCTGCCACCAAGCATGTAGAGTCCACTATTATTATTTCACTAGCTGCCACCACTTATGTATTGGGGTAACACCAAGTCAGTACCAAATCTCATAAACCCTTTTACACTGTGTGCCACCATGGCACCAATTGTTTGTGGAGACCCTCAAACTCAGATTGCTCACAAAAGACTCACATACTAGAACTCTCTTCAACTTCAAAATCCCAATAGCTTGGTACCAATTGTCAATTGATAACTACACACCTACTATCTAAAGTATCCTAAATAATAAAAGGACTTTTTTTCCTTTGGTATCATTTTAATTATGTTAGGTAGTATGGGTGATGTTATCTGTAAGCACACTTCAGGCAACTACTTGTTGAAACAAAGAAACAAATTTTATTTACAACCAAGCTTATCCAGTATCTTTCTTGTAAGATGTGATTCAAGCCTAATATGGTGTATTAATTTGTTTTAGTAGGTACAGAGTTTAAAGTTTCTTTCATTTGATCTTATAAATGTTCCCTTATAGTCTTAGGCCTGGTAAAGACTGTTGCTTTGCTGTAGCCTGGGGCTATAATTAGGGCTCGGGAGAGTGGAGTGTATTTCATTTGTTTTCCAGATGATTTTAATAAGGTCCACTGACTCCTAGCAATATATATATCTTGCAGGATATTAACACATACACTTTAACACCAGAAGGAGGCTCTGGTAAAGTGTCAGGAGAAGTGTGGACAGAGTTCAGGGAAACTGGATTGAGAACTTGAGCCGTGCTAGTGGTCAAAATGCTTTAGCTGTTGTTTCACCATGTGAGTCTTTTGAGTTAGGCAGTATTGCCTAATCAACTCATTTGAGATGTGGGGCTGGTGAAGAGTGCTGAGGATACCATGGAAAGCCAGGAAGACAAGCAAAGGGGTTCTAGGACAGATCAAGCCTGAACTATCCCTGGAAGCCAGGATGACTAAATTGAGGCTGTTGTGCTTTGGCCCCATTAAGAAGAAAAAGGAATCATTAGAAAAAACAATAATGGGGCTGTACATCCTGCTGCTCCTTTCCTAGCTGGATCAGGGATGCGGCAACCTTACGCCGTGGGCCCAATCCAGCCTTTCAAGGGCGCAAAAAGGAGCTGCAAAAATGGCTCCTTTTTGTGCCCTCAAAAAGGCACCATAGCCACGTTACCATGTTGCCACGGCTATATGGCACTCCTTCGGCGCTGTGTCATATGAATGCAGTGTCGGAGGAGCACTATGACACTGCATGCCATGTGGAGTGGCGTGCAGTGTCAGGGTGCCCTGGGGGGGGTGGAGTTGGGCATGCATCATGAGGACACTACACCCTGAGTCTGCCCCCATGCCAGCCTTAATGGGCAGTGTATAGGGCTGGTGCTAGGAAAGGTGAAAGGCAGTAGAAAGAGAGGAAGCTGACATGCCAGATAGTTAAACTTGATCAGGGAGGACATGGGTCTGAGCCTGCAGGACCTGAGTAGAGCAGTTGAGAACAGGGGGGCTTGGACATGGAAATGCTCAGGGGTAAATTTGAGAACAGGGGGGCTTGGAGATGGAAACGCTCAGGAGTAAATTTGATGCGGAATATTTCCTTATTCCTTGTAAATGAAAATGAAGGGGGAAATTCGCTTTGCATGCGAATCAGCCGCTGTGTTAGATTGCATCAAATAAAATCCACAACAACACGACAAGTGGAAATGGGGCCAAAGTCAACTTGAAGGAAGCTCACTACAACCAAGTGGTGCTAAACCATGTGGTTTAAATCCCATTTACACAGAAAAGATTCCCTCACAGTTAAATCAGCACCATACATTCCTTGACTTACATGGTTCCAAGTGTCTTCACACTCCCCTCACCACTCTGGTGTACAGCAAGGAAAATAGAAAAATGAGAGCAGAGTTTCTGGTTCAGGAGTGGGCAGCTTGTCAGCCTCCAGATGTTGTTGAATTATCACTAACAGAAACCCTAGCAAACATTGCCTGTGGTGATCCATTACAGCCAATAGTGAGAAATGATGAGAACTGAAGATCAAAAACATCTGGGGAGTCACGATTTGTTCAGTCTTTCTTTATATAGAAGTTATTGTTATCTGAAGCCATTAGAAGCAAAGCAATCTGGATGAATAGCAGTGAGCACAGCGAAGTCTCTGGGAATAATTCAACCTGCTCTTTAATGGCCTGGATATAGGATAGGATATAAATATTTTATTTTATTTTTTTTTTTAATTTTTAATTTATTTTATTATGAATATAATACAGACATCAAAATTCAACCATAAACAAACATATCATGAATCATACAATATCCCCTAAACGTGTACACTTATCAATCAACCTCCCATCCGTCCCTACTTCCACCATTCTAAATACAGTATAAAACAAACATACAAATATATATACACAAGATAATCCTATTATTCCTAAAAGCTTATCTGTATCTTCCTTGACAGTTGTATTTTCCTCTTATCTAGAGTTATTTGTTAGTTCCTACTTAATTCCCGATTATATCTTATTTGTTATTTCAGTATTAACTTATCTTAAGATTTTTGTGTTGAGATCTATATACTGAAAAAGAAAAATTCTTATATTAATTTCCCGGATTTATTTCTTGTTTACTGTTGTATGCTATATAAATTCATGCACTTCCATTCTTCTTCATAACTTTCTTTTGTTTTCCCTTTAAGTAAAGCAGATAATATGTCCATATTTTTAGCTTCATATAATTTTAACAACCATTCTTCAATGGTTGGAGTATTTGGATTTTTCCACATTTGGGCATAGAGTATTCTTGCAATAGTTACCATGTAGAGGAGTATTCTCCTATATTTTATGTCTTCTTTGCTATTTATCATATTAAGTAAAAATAAGGTTGGTTCCAGATCTATAGTTATTTTAAGAATGTCTTGTATTACATTTTGAATCCTTCTCCAATATTCTACTGCCTTAGGGCATTTCCACCACATATGGTAAAAATTACCCTCAGGTTTTCCACACTTCCAACATTTTATATATCCAGTTTTATATATTTTATTTATTTTCTTAGGAGTTAGGTACCACCTATAAAACATTTTGATGTAATTTTCTTTGTAATTTTGACATAAAGTAAATTTATTCTTTTCTTTCCAAGATTTTTCCCATTTTTCCAGCTTAATTGTTTTATTTATATCCATAGCCCATTTAATCATATTATGTTTTATCACTTCATCTTCCAAATCTCTTTCTTTCAATAATTTATAGTACTTGGCTATGTGTTTAGTTTGTCCATCAAAAATTATCTTATCAATCTCATTTTTTTCTCTTGTAAATCCCAGTGCTTTCTTATCCTTTTTAAATTGCTCCTTTAATTGATTATACAAAAACCAATCCTTCTTCTTTTCCAAACCATATATCTGTTCTAAAGATTTCATACACCAATTCCCCATTTTGTCTAATTCTAGTAAATCCTGGTATTTTACCCATGGTTCCCCCTTGACTTTGGTTCTTCCATAGTAAGCTTCTTGTATGGAGGTCCATAAAGGAATTTTATTATAGTATTGATGTTTTAATTTATTCCATACCAATATTAATGATCTTCTAATTATATGATGTTTAAATATTTTATTTTCTTTCAATTTAGTAGACCACATATAAGCATGAAATCCTAAACTTAAATTGGAGCCTTCTATTTTTAATAAATTTTCATTATTTAGTGTGATCCATTCTTCTATCCAATTCATACATGCAGAATAATAGTATAATTTCAGATTTGGTAGATTACATCCTCCTTTTTCTTTCTCGTCCGTTAATATTTTCCATTTTGTTCTTGGTTTATTACCCTGCCATAAAAAATTTGACAAATCTTTTTGCCATAAGTTAAAACATTTTTCGTTAGTTATAATCGGGATGTTAGAAAATAAGAATAGCATTTTAGGTAACACGTTTTGTTGAATTACTGCTATTCTTCCCAAAATAGTTAATTGTAGCTTGGACCATTTTTCTAAATCTGTTTTAATTTCTGCCCACACTTTATTGTAATTATTATTAAATAAATCAATATTCCTCTTGGATATATTGATTCCCAAGTATCTAACTTTATTAACAATAGTGAATCCAGAAATAGATTTTAATTGTGCGTCTTCATTCTTAGTTAAGTTTTTAGTAAGTATAAATGTTTTGTCCATGTTTATTCTAAATCCTGACACTTCTCCATATTCTTTAATGATTGTAACAAGATTTTGTATAGATTCCATAGGATCTTCTAAAAAAAGAATTATATCATCTGCGAAAGCTTTTATTTTAACCTGTGTTCCCTTGATATTGACTCCCTTAATACCCTGATCGTCTCTTATTTTATTGTTCATGATTTCTAAAGTAAGTATAAATAAAAGCGGGGATAAGGGGCACCCCTGTCTTGTTCCTCTCCGTATGTTAATATATTTAGATTTTTCTTGATTTATTAATAATTGTGCCTGTTGATCTTCATATATTGCCTTAATCCAACTTATATATTTGGTCCCCATTTGCATCTTCTCAATTAACTCTATTAAAAACTTCCAACTGACCCTATCAAAAGCTTTCTCCGCGTCTAATAATATACATGCTAACTTTCTTTCATTGTAATATTCATAGTGTTCAATAATATTTATTACGGTCCTTATGTTGTCCTTCATTTGTCTCTTAGGCACAAACCCATTTTGATCTTCATGTATTATTACACTTATAACTTTTTTCAGCCTTTCTGCTATTAAGGACGTAAAAATTTTATAATCCACATTGGTCAGAGAAATAGGTCTATAATTCTTTATATTTGTTATGTCCTTATCATTTTTGGGTATAAGAGTAATCGTTGCTTTCTTCCATGATTCTGGAATACCTTTAGTATTAACTTCATTAAAAGTTAATTTGAGTGGTTCAATTAATTCTTGTATAAATTTTTTATAGTAGATTGCTGTTATTCCATCCGGTCCAGGTGCTTTTTGTAATTTAAGTCTTTGAATAGTTTCTTCTATCTCTTTATTGGAAATTTCTTGATTCAAAATATTCCGTTGTGCTTCGCTTAGTTGTATTTTATTATGTTTATCAATATATTGCTTAATCTTGTTTGTATTTCCCTCTGTTTCTTTTTCGTCATTGTATAAGTCTTCAAAAAAATCTTCAAATGCTTTAACAATCTCGATTTGTGTCGTAAGATGTTTATCTTTATATTTTATTTCATTGATGTATTTCTTTTCGTCCATTTTTTTCAATTTTTGAGCTAATAGCTTCCCTGCCTTATTCCCGGCTTCAAAGTTCTTCTGTTTTGCCCGTGCTAGTTTCTTCTCTATTTCAGAGACATATAATGCTTTCAATTTTTCTTGTAATATGTCTAATTCTAGTTTTAAATTTTTATGGCCTTTATTTTTCCAATGTTTTTCTTTTCTATCAATTTCTTCTAATAATCTGGTTTCTTCTTCTTTAATTTTCTTTTTATATTCTGTGTTATATTTAATAAACAGTCCCCTTACCACCGCCTTGCTAGCGTCCCAGACTGTTTTCATCGGCATGTCCTCAGTTTGATTTTCTTTGAAGTACCATTTTAAATTTTGTTTAATATTATTTACTATTTTTTCATCATTAAGTAGATGAGCATTCAGTTTCCATGAAAAGTCCACTCTCTTTTCTTGTATATTCATTAATATAGGATTATGATCCGACACTGGTTTCTGCAGAATTTCCATATTTTGAATTTTGGATAATAAAGTTTTAGAAGCTAAAAATAAATCTATTCTTGAAAAAGAATTTTGAGATTCGGAAAAAAACGTGAATTCTTTTGCTTGTCCATATTTGTATCTCCAAACATCTTGTAAAGAAAATGCATCTAACAAGTTAAAAAAGGATTTCGGGAGCTTCCCTTGGTTCTTCTTTATCTTACTTCCTTTATTAGATTTCCTATCTAATTCAGGATTTATAACAGCATTAAAATCACCAAGAACAATAATATTGTCATAGAATACATTTTCCATTTTTTTCTGAATTTTTGAATAAAAAATATCCTTGTTTTCAGATGGTGCATATACTCCCACTACCAATATAACCATACTTTTTAACTTAACTTCTATAGCAATAAATGTTCCCTCCCCATCATCTGAAAAAATTTCTTTGGTTTCAAATTTCTTGTTTAAGTATATTGCAACTCCTTTCTTACGTTTAACATTTGTTGAAGCATAACAATTACCTAACTTAGGATTCCTTATATATCTTATTTCGTCGTTTTTTATCTTGATTTCTTGAATACATATTATATCGCATTTTAGTTTCTCCAATTGATGAAAAATTATATTTCTTTTATATCTGTTGTTGATCCCCTTTACATTCCATGATAGTATTTTTGTGGACATTCTTGAATACAGAATTTAAATCCGCAATAATTTCTAAATATTTATAGACTTAATTTATTGTTGCAGTTCTAGTAACTGTTATTCTATTAATAAACGTTGATGTTGTGTTATCGTTGAAGTTGTTATTATAGTTGTTAATGTTGTTAATGTTGTGCCACCCCTTCCTCCCACTTCTTTTTTTTCCCTCTTTATTATTGTATGCACTTGAATTATTCGCGTAGAATCAGTAGTTCAAATCAACCAAAAAAAAAAAAAAGGTAATAGGAAATTGTGTCTTCTTCTCCTCAGCCTAGAGCTTCAATTTCAGAATTATCTTCTATAGTATCTTCTCTTATTGATTCTCGGCTTCCTATTATTTCTTCACTATCTTCTTGTACTTTCTCCTTCTCTTTATTTTGTTTTATTGCTAAGATCAATTCTTGATTTTCTCTTTCTGTATTGCCATTTTCTCCTTCTCCTTCTCTTTTTCTGTCTTTCAATTTAGTCGCTCTCCATTCTTTAACACCATAGTTCTTTTCATTTCTCTTTCCTTCGCCATTTCTGTATTCTTTTCTCAGTCTGGTTTCCATTTCGTTTGCTTTCTCAATGGTGTCTATCTTGTATCTTCTTAATTGGTATTGAAAAGATAAACCTTCAATTCTCTCCCATCTATATTCAATATTCAAGTTCTTTAGTAGTTGTGTAAGATGCTTATATTTTTGTCTATTAATCATAATTTGAGGAGGGATGTCTTTAAAAATTTTGATTTCACTATCCTCTATTGTTAATTTTGTTACATAGCTTTGTTGTATAAATTCATCTCTTATTTTAGATCTCAAAAAACAGACTAGAACATCCCTAGGTAACATTTTATCCCTTGCCATAAAGGAGTTAATTCGAAATGCTTTATCTATTTCATTTTCCATTTGTCTTGCCGAAATGCCAATGTATTTAGCCAAGGCCGGTATGTTTGTTTCATATATATCTTCTCCAGTTTTTTCTTTTAGGCCTCTTAATTTAATGCATTTCTCTCTATGTCGTAGTTCATTATTCCATTCCATTCTTTTTTGTTCTTCTTGTTGCTGAGTTAATGTCTCTGATTTTTTCTCCAAAATTTTTGTTGAGTCTTTAACTTGTTCTATTTCCGTTTCCATTTTCTTTTGTTCTGAGGATAATCTATCAATCCTTTTTCCTAGAGAATCCAACTCCTTTTTAAAATCTTTTCTTATTTCAGATCTTACATCTTTTATCTCTCCTCTTAATTCCGTACAAGCATTTTTAATGTCATCTTTTGTTTCTAATCTCGCGTCTTTTATCTCTTCTCTTACTCTTCTGATTTTGTCTAAAATGAGTATATTCGGGTCTATCGTTTTAACAACATCCTCCGAAGATCCTCTTCTTGTATTAGAAAAGGTAAGTTGTGTTTGCGTAGGTCCTTTGTTAAATTTCGCCATATTTTCTATATTCACAAGTTTTTCAATCTGTTCTCTCTAAACAATAAATATCAAAAAAGATACTACACATAAAATTGAATATAGTTAAACTAACCAAATTAGATTCATTTGCTCATTAATTTTACCATCAATATTTTCAATTACTTGAGATTCACAATATTTGTTATTTCAATTTTTTTGAAAAATTATTATATAGCCCATCAAAGAAATATACCTTCTATTAATTACATAGGAGTACAAAGTGGAACACATCAATATATATCCATAATAAATTCTAAATTGTTGAATAGTATTAAGCTCAATATATGTTCTTCAAAACTTAAATCAATAGTTAATTACATTTATTATATTAAAAAAATAGATAAAAAATTGAAAAAATATTAATAATAATAAAAGAATTATAAAGTTTGGCTATAATCAAAATAAATTGTTACCCTATTAGCCTATATTGTGTATTACCATAGAATTTTTTCTTTTTCTTTTCTTTTCTTTTTCCTAAATAAAGTGATTTCCCCTCTTAATTATAATCTCTTACTTTTTCTCTTCCTTTACTTCTTGTTGTTACTCCTGTGTCCATAAATTTTTATATATATATATAAATATTTTAATAATTTAATAAATAATAAATAAATGTAATAAAGTTGTGGAAGAGCTCTTCCACGCTTACTTCCTGGAATGGCCTATAAATGGGGTACTTATGAAGCTCAGGTCTTGTGGTCTTCTGCCATTCCAATTCCAATGAAGACCTTCAAGTTTTAATCCAGAACTTGGGCTCTGTCAAAGAGGGATCAGTTTATGAAACAAACCAAATGGGCTGCCATGATGGAAGCACAAAACTCACCCTGCCTAAGCCTGCATCTGCACTGCAAAAATAATACAATAGACAACATGTTAACTGCCATGACTTAATGCTATAGAATCCTGGGATTTATAGTATGCTGTGGCACCAGGGTTCTGTGCCAAAGAAAGCTAGGTATCTCACAAAACTACAAATCCCCAAATTCCATAGCACTGAGCCATGGCAGTTAAAGTGGTGTCATTATTTTTTATTGCAGATGCAATGGAGTAGTGGTGTGGGGATCTAATCATCCCCCAACCTGGTGCCTGAAATTTTGGACATAAACTCCCATCAGCAGTAGGCAACATGACCAGTGTTTGAAAATGCTGAGAGGAGTTATAACTCAAAACATCTGGAGGGAGCAAGGTGAAAGGCAGTTGTTCTCCACTAACCATCTTCCTGAACAGAAGCAAAGAAATTCACTTCAAGGAATCATTGGAGCAGTACAGACCGCCCAAAAGGGGCGGTCTGCACTAGCCCAAAGTAGTGGTGAGATGGGGCCAAGGCTGCCTACCTGCAGCCCCAGAGGCCCCATTTTGCCGCTTCTGCAGGCTGTGGAGAAGCATCAAACTGCCACTTCTCCTTGGCCTGGAAGTGGGGTGCAGCAGGTGCCCTGGGTGCCGGCTGCACCCCGCTCTTCCCAGCACTGCGGGCCCTTTTCCCTCAGGGTCTTTGGCATGGCCATCTAAAGGCCTCACCAAGGACCAGTCGCAAAAAAAGGAGCTGCATTTTGGAGCTCCTTTTGGCACCACGGAAAGGGTGCCCTAGGCGCCCTCCTGCGGCGCCATTATGTCAGGCGCGTGCAGCGTTATGTAAATGCTCTGCGCACCATGACATTTTTATGGCACACCCGTATGGACACCACCATTTTAAAATGGTGCCGTCCATACATGTTAGGGTTAGGGAGGGTGCAAACGCTGCACCCTCCCTAACCCTAATCGCACCAGAAAGGTGCCCCATCAAGCCTGTCTTTATCAGGCCATTATGTTTTATACACAATCTGCTTCATTTAGAGGGGAGTTATTGGCTTCCTGAAATAGGTGGGATTCTAATTGATTCTCCATAATGGCATATATTTTGCCAGTGATGAATTATGATGCCAAAAGTGCATGTTAAAGAAAAGTTGTTTTTTTACTGCTCTTTATGTTATGCCACAACTAGGGTGGGCCTAGCATGAACTTTTCTGTCTTGTGACAAAATACTTCTGGTGTTTTGACTGGATAGTTTGTGAGCAAAGATAGGACGTGATTCAGGTTAACAAAAACATAAGTAGTATGCAAAGGGAACTTGTAGCATCTTCCCAGACTAACAGGGTTATGTCTGAGAAAAACACAAATGGCAACTTTAACAGTGACTGTTCCTACTACTAAACAATGTGAGACAAAACACTAGAAACTTTACTTGAGTTTTTAAAGCCACTTTTGTGCATGTCATTAGCTTCTTTCCCAGGAGATACAAAGGTCATTTTAATTATCTCAAAAGTTTTTAGCTTGAAAGACAAAGCTCTGAGTTTATTTTTCTTTGAAAATAAACATTATGCTGCATGTTGCAAGCAACCATCAGTAGCATTCTCCCACCTACCCTTATGAAAAAGGGAATGGCAGCCACCTCTCCTATCCAACAGGTATGATTGCTATTTCAAGATGATGGGAAAAAAGTGACAGTGACTTGGCCAGAAATAGGAATCTTTAAGTTAGTTTTATGAGGTACACCTTAAAAATGTGATGCAGCTGGGGAAACATGCCCTTATTAGAACTCTTTTTAATAACAATCTGCATAAAATATATTGTAATGCTTTCCTAGTGACCTAAAATATAATTGTAAGAAGACTACGCTGGTAATCAGTGAAACACTTTATGAAATAAAGTAGGGAGAGAAACTTTAATAAGAAATGGGTCAAATGTAATGGTTTATATTTGAATTAATATCTGAGACTATATTTGAGTGTTTATATTGAAGACAAAATATGAAACTATTTTTGGCTGTTGTGTGTTTCTGTATTAAAGAATAAAAAAGGTTAAAGATAGTCTTTCCTTCTAGCCATGTATAGTACTATTTCTTCATTAAATGATAGATTATTTTATACTTATTTTATAATACAATCTAATACATGTCGACAGAGAAGTAAGTTATGTTCAATTCAACCGGCTTTGCTTCTAGATAAGTGTTATAGGATTTCAGTCTAAATGTCTGAAAAGGGCATCTGTGGTAAGATTTAGCCAATGTAACATTGTGTAAATGTAGCTGTTCAATTGGGTAAAGCAGACATTAATTAAGCAGAAATTGTTTAGTGGAGGCATTGTACATTTAAATTATGTTTACACTATTTGAGAAGCAATATTTCATAATATTTGTAAGGATGTCAAATAAGTATTTATAGACCTATTATTCGTTATGTTAATTTCCCCCCACAGCTTTTAAATATCATACTTTTCGACAGCAACTCCTAGAACCCTCTGGCCAGTATGCTCAATAGCCATCCTGGCTAGGGAAGGGGATGTTCTAGGTGTTGTCCAAAAAGAAATGTTTTCAAGTATTGCTATGCTTTTTATTTTGTTTTGTTTTAATAGCAATATTTAATATGCAGTATTTTCTGCCTTTCCCATAAATGTTCCTAAGAAACTTCACATTGAAGAAGAGTGTAAATTATTATTTGTGACAGATATAG
The DNA here is from genome assembly GCA_034509955.1 of Urosaurus nigricauda. Classification (NCBI taxonomy): domain Eukaryota; kingdom Metazoa; phylum Chordata; class Lepidosauria; order Squamata; family Phrynosomatidae; genus Urosaurus; species Urosaurus nigricauda. The sequence goes on along the minus strand of JAOEGL010000001.1, from coordinate 123,862,110 downwards.
CACATTTAACTAGCACAGTGTTTTACAGTCTGTACATGATCACACTGAAACTTCATGGGACAGATTGTCATCATTCCTGTTTTTTGAGCGATGAGCAGTTTTGCAGAACTGAAAAGCTCAAGCCACTTCTTTTCCATTTTTGTAATACTATAGCAGTTCTAATAAATGGTATTGACCAGTTCTATTTTCTATTTACTTGTTTTTTAAATTATTATTTTAAATTTACTTGGGTAAATTGCCCCTAACCAGATAACTACCTTGTGTTCTTACAAGGCAGTTGGAGAAAGCTGAGATACAGCATTGTCTCAGTAATTCATGTTCTGTGCAATAGGGATGTGGTTAGTTGGCAGTGATTTTGATCCAGTGAATTGAGCATGCAAACATTGCTCTCTCTGCTATGACATTTGAGCTCTCCATGGAGCAACTGGGTATGGAAAGCACTGCAAGAGCCTGCAAGAGGCAATGGAAAAACTCAAATAAGATACTTTCCACAAAGGAAAACAAGACAGCTTGCACAAAAACAGAACAGTACTACATAAAGTAGAAAAACAATCTAAAAACAAAACAAATATTTCCTCTCATTGCCTCCCAGGTAAATCCTGATTAGTCTATGAGAGACCACACAGAAGCTTCTCACAATGCTGCTGATCAGATGTTCAAGAGTGCATTACTGACAATATGCATGACAAACCTGACAGAGGCTGGTTACAGATTATCTCTCACTCCCCATAAAGTACCTTGACAAGATTTTGGTTAACACAGCTTTATTCTGTATGCAGATCTCTATGGCTACACTGATGTGACAGTGCATGGAATCAGGAAACAGGCATTACCTTTGCTTGATTAATCTGGAGCATAAAAGTGAATCTTTCATGTGCACCCTATAGAATGATAATGTCCACAAAATGTAAAACAGTAGTTCTCAACTTTAGTCCTTCAAATGATGTGGATTTCAGATCCCATATTTCCTGACTGTTTGTCAAGTTGGCTGGGGTTTTTGGGAAGTGAAGTCCAAAACAAATAGAGGACCAAAGTTGGGAACCATTGGTGTAGAATGTTACATTAATTCTTTAAATATGTAGCAGTTCATAATTCATTAAAATTATAATTATAAAAACTTTTAGATTTCCCTTGTCATAATCTCAGCAAGATGCTATATTTGTTGCTGTATTATTCTCCTTGTTCTAGATTTGTTAGCTGCTTTGGGGAAAATTAAGAATGAGGGACAGCAACAAGAACATGGACAAATATGCAGACTAATTTGATCTCAAAATAATAATAATTCAACTTACTTTTTTATTGGAAAAAATAAGCTGATTTTTCTCCCTTTACCTTTGAATTTCCTATCGTAAGACATTTTTATAATAAATGTTTATTGATTTATAGTGATTCTATGAATGACTCTATGAATGCAAGAGCTCTAAGATTCCTGGCAATTGGTATTAGTATTTGTGTATGTATATATATATATATATATATGGGCAGAAAAATGGATAGAGATTTGTATATACTGTACATTCTTAACAGAAGTGTAGTTCTTATCTCTTTAGGTATTTCCCAAGCACAGTTCTTGTTATACTCTTTAAAACAATCCTGCAACATATGTTACTATTCTTGATATTTTGTAGAGGGATTTTGTTTATGGCAAGTTGGTGAGTTCATGGCAAAAGTTAGATTTCAACTGGTGATTCCCCTATTCATACCTCATTTGCTGGGCAACTGTGTTACAAGAATCGGCTTGGTATTCACCTAGTTTCTTGGTCTCTTTGTTCAGATATTTGCCAGCTCTTTAAAAAATCCAAGAAATGAACAGATAGAGATTGTTCTAGAAGGTGAATGAGCTGCTGCTGTGTCCCTCTCCCCCACCTAGCTTCATAACCTCAAGCCTAAAGTTTTACAATACAGCTATCATTTCTTCTGTTCATGCACATTGCTTGACTCCATTTTGTGTAGGCACAGTAAAAACACAAACTACACTAGAGGGAGTTGGGTGGCTCTAATGTCAGTGGAATGGTGACTCTGCTTTGAGGTCCAGTCTGAACTTTAAAACATCCATCCAAGGTACTGAATCTATTTTGAGGAGAGGTCCATGGGGTCTGGTGGCCTCGATGTCCGTGGAGAAGTGAATCCCATCCAGGTTTAGTCTAAATTTTAAAGGAATTGTCCAAGGTTCTGTTTGAGGTGTTCAACACTATTGCCCTAAATACCTTGGATAGTTCATTTAAAGTTTGTATTAGAACCTGCAGTGTATTCAGCATACCACTGACTTCCATTGAACCACCAGATTCTACTGCCAGAAGGACTGCTGGCCCTTACCATCTATCAGCTTTGTATTCTCTTGCATTAAAAGCCCACCTCGTAACAGAGATGCTAATCAAGCATGAAGGAGGGAAAGTGGATCAATATTTACACAAGTGCTCAAACAGATTTTTCCTCATCCACAATTCTTCTTGTTTGCGGTCTAGAAATGGACCAAAAGAGAAACTGGGGAGTGGGCATTTTATATTGTGCATGTGACTGAGGAACATCAAGCAGCATCCTCTCTCTGATCTTGTCTCTGTAACCATGGGCAGAAAGCAGAAGGAACTTTTTTTTGTAGGTTTCTCAGTCTCTTTTTGTACCCAAGAAAACAGGATGTATGTGCTGAGGCCAGGACTGCCAGGTTTTCACAACATCAATTAGAGGCTGTCAATATCAGGGAGTGGCTATCAACAAAAATATTCTACCTAAATGCCAAATAAAAGTATTGATTTCTGTTAACTTAGCCATGCATTTATTGGTAAACATCACACATTGTTGCTATGCAGAGGTAGTTTTGCCGGATCCTGAACTAAAATGGAGTAGAATATCATTGAGGTAGGTTACCAGTAAAACTACATAGTCCTACTGAATACAGACCATATTGGTGGAATTCAAAGATATAGCTGTGCTAGTCTGAGAAAGTGATCTTGTAGCACCTTTGAGAATAACTGAAAGAAAGAAATAACTGAAAGGTGGCATGAGATTTCATGGACTTCAGTCTACTTCTGCAGATACTTGTAACTCTAGGTTATGAATCCATCACTACAATACTGAATACCAGCCATCATTCTTATGATTGTTTTCTGGCTCATCATTTTCTCCAAATGCCTATGTGCATTGCTATGTGTAATGTAATTTCTGCAGCCTCCATCTTGTCAACTGAAGATGTCAGGAAAAAAATTGACTCCACCTGTTTTGACTGTCTGGCTCCTCCTTCACTGACCTGGCTCTCCACCTCCGCAAACCCCCTATGTACTTGCTGCCTTGTTAGTGAATGACATGCCCATTTTATTTATACTGGAATGTTCTGTCTTTGAGATTTGTAACCATCATTGTTTGACTCTCAAAACTACAAAGGAGGGCAGTCATCTCTCAGTTGCAGCTGAGAAGCTGAAGCCAAGAGGAAAGCTCACTATATAGTAAGTCGTTGGTAGAGCCAAGACCTAAACTGTGATGTCTCTATCTGCTTTATCACACTACGAGGCAAACACGATTTAAAATAGAGTTAAACAGGAAATGTCCTGTGATAAACATAGAGCATTTCCTGTTTAACTCGTTTAAATCTCGTTTAAATCCTGTTTGTCCCCAGCTGAAGCCCACAAATTTCCAAGCTTGCAAGAGAATTCATGTACACCACCACACTGCACTGGAAATGTGTATCTTCAGGAAATTCACATGAAAATAAACAACAGTTACTGCTAATAAATATTATTATCAACTTATTATCAACATTATTATCAACATACTGCTTTACCACAGTATGTTGATAATAATGTTGATAATAAGTTGATAATAATATTTATTAGCAGTAACTGTTGTTTATTTTCATGTGAATTTCCTGAAGATACACATTTCCAGTGCAGTGTGGTGGTGTACATGAACTCTTGCAAGCTTGGAAATTTGTGGGCTTCAGCTCATAAACTGCCTTTGATTCTGGAAAATGATACATTTTGATCAAAGCAAATTGAAATAAATGTAACACCCATTCTAGTGGAGACCCTGCTATTTTTGTATAGACTATCTATCTGATGTAGGCCCTTGTGTAATCAATGCTGTGCCTGCAGCAGTGGCGGTGTGGGCACTTATGCCGCCTTTGATTTTTGTTCAGTGTTTTTTAAAATGTTGTAGTGCATCCCTTCTCAGGAATCCCAAACTCTGAAATACTCCAAAATCCAAAATTTTCCCCATGTGCGGCTGAGATAGTGACACTTTGCTTTCTGATGATTCAGTGTACACAAGCTTTAATTCATGCACAAAATTATTAAGAACATTAGGTATAAAATTGCCTTCAGGCTATATGTATAAGGTGTATACAAAACATAAACAAATTTTATGTTTGGACTTGTGTCTCATCTCCAAGATATATCATTATGTATTTGCAAATATTCCAGAATCCAATAAATAAATAAATATGCAAAATCCAAAACACTTCTGATCTCAAGCATTATGGATAAGGGAAACACAACTGGTAACTCCATCAGCACTGAAAATGAATGTTTTGTGCTGACAACACTTGAGAAGTTTCTCAGTTGGCTAGTTTTAACTGTATAAGTAAACATACAACATGGACAGGATGTTAATAAATATATCAACTCTTTCAGGTAACAGAAGAAGGAAAAACAATTTCTAAAAACAACTTCTCTGCTGCCTCTCTACTCAAATCAGTCCCTGCAAACTCAAATGCTACCATAACTTCAGGAGAAATTACTGTGAAAACAGAAGAAATGGACAAGAGAAATCACACTACAGTTACTGAGTTTATCCTTTTTGGTTTCACAGACAATCAAAAGATACAGGTAGCCCTCTTTGTGCTCTTTCTAGCTATCTATGTGGCCACTCTAGTTGGAAACATTGGCATCATCTTGGTAATTTGGATCAGTCCTCGTCTACATAGTCCAATGTACTTTTTCCTCAACAATCTGGCTGTTCTAGACCTCAGCTACTCCTCTGCAATTACTCCCAAGATGCTGATCAATTTTCTAACAAGAACGAAGACTATTTCATTCCCAGGATGCATTGGACAAATGTATCTGTTTGCTTCCTTTGCAGATGCAGAATGTCTCCTGCTTGCTGCTATGGCATATGATCGCTACATGGCCATTTGTAATCCACTACTTTATCCAGTTCTCATGTCCCGCAAGGTTTGTGTCTTTCTGGTAGCTGGCTCTTTTCTCACAGGCAGCATGACCTCACTAGTGCACACTTGTTTTACTTTCCGCCTTTCCTTCTGCAACTCCAATGTAATCAACCATTTCTTCTGTGACATCCCTCCATTGTTAGCTCTCTCCTGTTCCAACACCTACATCAATGAAATTCTCCTTTTTGCCCTGTGTGGTTTCATCCAAAGCAGCACTTTCTTGTTCATCCTCACCTCTTACGCCTGTATCCTTTGCACCATATTGAGGATCCATTCTACAGAGAGCCGCCACAAGGCTTTTTCGACTTGTACCTCCCATTTGATAGCTGTCACTTTGTACTATGGCACTCTGCTCTTCACCTATTTGAGGCCAAGCTCCAGATACTTTCTGGATATAGACAAAATAATCTCAGTGTTTTATACAGTAGTTTTCCCCATGTTGAATCCCTTGATCTACAGTCTGAGAAATGAAGACGTGAAGGATACTTTCAGCAAATTATTGCAAAGAAACCTGATGGTATTCAAAAGGACTGTGACTTGTTCTCAGTCCACCTTATAGCAAAAAATCCAATTTGACTTTAGTTGTGTAACATCACTTGCAAATAAAACTTTAAACCTATGGATCTATACAAAAATCTACTGACAGATTTCATGGGATAGTTTTTGCTTTCGTGTTATTTTGTTTGTGTTGCTATATACTCTTGAGTTGACTTCATCTTATGGCAGCACTATTGAAGGAGACACCTCCAGGAGCCCTAGTCATCAACTGACTTTCTCTGGTCCTGCAAAAACGAGGCCACAGATTGTTTACTTGAATCAATCCACCTGTAATATGGTCTCCCTCTTTTCCTATGGATTTACACATTATTAAACATTATTGTTTTTCCAGTGAGTCACTGTCTCTTGATATGGCCAAAGTACAATAATCTCAGTTTAGTTATCTTTGCATCTATTGAGACTTCAGGCTTGATTGGCTCTAGGAACTATTCATTTGTCTTTTTAGCTGCCCATGGTATCTGTAAATCTCCTCTCCAGCACTACATTTCAAAGGCTAGATTAAAGTGATTAATTTCTGTAAGGCTTTTTTTAAGATAAAAAATAGCTTAAACCCTTTTGGCAAATCCATGTACTTTATATGTTGAATGTGTGCAGCTAAGCATTTCTGTAAAGGATTTTACAAACCACTGAAGCTGGAGAACTTTTACAACTTTTTTATTTACTCTTGCTAAACTGTTTCACACAGATATGCTTTGAGTTATGTGGTTTATATGCTTGATGCAATGTGAATGAATGCGATTCTGATGAAGTGTTCTCTAACTAATGTCTTTGGATACTGAAGCATGTTGTTTTCAGTAAAATGATATGCCATTTTGAGGTGTTTTTCCCCCTAGGGTGGGAGCTGTTGAGATGTATGGAGGGAGTAGCACTTTGCAAATGGATGGTATAAATTCATCTAAAGAAAGCATAATGTTTACCTACAGTTCAGCCATTTATTGAAGGACTATCAAGTCTAGTATGTGTACATGGATCACCTTCACACTTAGCCATTCATTTCAAAAGAAGAAACTCAATCACATTCCTCTTCCTTTGTTTATATGAATATATTCCTTAATTAAATTAACAGCAAGGGAAGGGGCAAATGCTAAACAGGTTAATGGGTATGCTTAAGCACAAACTGATTTCACAACTAGGAATAGTACCATATGGTTCATGTAATTTAACTAAGGGCTGTTACAGATGGCTCAAAAGGGCCATCTGTGTGGCACAATTAGGGTTAGGGAGGACGCAACATCTACACCCTCCCTAACCCTAGCGCGTATGGATGCTGCCATTTTAAAATGGTGGCATCCATACAGGCGCACCATCAAAATGTCATGGCACATGTAGCGTTTAGATAATGCTGTGCACGCCTGATATAATGGAGTGCCAATGGAGCCCTTTCTGCAGCGCTAAAAGGAGCTAGAAAACTGAGCTCCTTTTTTGTGCCTGGTCCTTGGCACGGCCTTTAGACGGCCATGCCAAGGACCCCGATGGGAAAGAGGCCGCAGCGGCGGCCCCTTTCTCCCCCCAGAATCACCGAATCCAGCAGTTTGCAGCTTCTCTGTGGCCTGGAGAAGCAGCGGGATGGGGCCTCTGGGGCTGCTGGTGAGGCAACCCTGGCCCCATCTCGCCACTTCTCTGGGAGGTTACAGGCTGCCCCTTTTGGGCAGTCTGTACTGCCCCTAAGGCATGAGGATTAATGGTACTGCCCTATCTTGTTAATTCAGAAATGGGTCCAATTAAGTTCATAGCAACTTAGTTTCAGATAAGTATGTACAAGATTACAGTCTAAGGACCTTATCACATGGAGAAAAAGACCTGAAAATAGATTTGGGGTTACAAACTCAAAAGCGGGTTTCACTGCACGTAAAATCACTGTTGCTGATGGTGGGCAACTACAAGCCAGGTTCCAGCCATGCTCAGTTGGCCACTTTGCAAAAACAGAAAGCTCCAATTTTTGCAAAGTGGCCAGTTGAGCGCAGCTGGGGCCCAGGTTATAGTCACCTGGTGGCAGCAGCAACAATTTTACATGCAATTTTACATACCTATTTTTGAGTTTGCAATCCTGAAACTATTTTGGGCCTTTTTTCTCCATGCAATACGGTCCTAAGTCTCATAACTGTAGTGCAAATGACATTAACCACAATAAACACTGATGTGGGCAGAAATCTGCAGCATGAGTTGTGTCATTGGCCATCTCAAATAATCTTCATGAAGTATAATGTCACGATAGAAGATAATCTAGGTCTGGAGATTCCAGAATAAAAACAATTCATTAGAACCAATTTTATACAGTATCTGTCTGTCTGTTTCTTTGTTTGTCTCTCTCTTTCTCTCCTCTATCTATGCTTTTTTAAAATATTTCAACAAATAGTGTCACCTCCATGCCACCCTGTGGGTAGTGTTACAGGTATCTCTATGAGATGTATTAGAAGTACAGAATCAGATTTTCTAGTTTGAACTGGCAATGGGGAGGACAAAAAAGGTTTCTGATCTAAAACTTGCCTTTTGTTGTAGATCGGTAACCTGATGCTGCTTTGGATATTGCTGTTGCTTTCTTTTTAAACCTGTCCATTTTTCTGTCTGTTTGTTTGTTCAGTATCCCATAAGTGCTTGCTTTTGACAAATGCAACTAAATTACAATAAATTATATGTACAAACATATGTTTCTGTTAAAACAACAGTTAAATTAAAAGTAATTTACAACTGGTACAGAAGAAATTTGGTCCTGGTCCTGCCTGGCTGTGCAGGTTGGAAGGGTAGCTTTTGGGAAGTGGACCAGTGCCAGGTGGGCATTTGCAACAAGGTGTGTGAAACCATGAACAAGCTGAGGAGGAGCCACCAGGTTTCACGTCAGCTCCATTTTAGCTCTCTGTGCTTTGCCATTGGTTCTGTCCACCATAACTCCTTTCAGACAGTCTAGGCAGTTGCCTTTGGGTCTGGATAGGAATTTTCTTTTTCCTTTCCAGAAAGTTTTTTTGCTTCCTCTGCACTGTTTTCTATCAAACTGAGGGAAATTGGCTTGAAGTATAGTTGAATAAATACTTATTCACTGACAGGTAGGCATAGGGGAGTAGAACTGAAGAAGAAGTTATGCTGAATACCCCTAGACACTAACTGGTGAAAAGGATATCTTCAGACTTTATCCTGTTTGTCACAGGATGTAATGCCCTCTTTCTATCTAACTGGAAGCCAGGTGGAGAGCATCTGGATAAAAAATTAAAGGAGAGGGAAATAACAGGGATGTTACTGTGGGAGTCTACTACAGACCCCCAACTCAGGCAGAGGAATTGGATGATGCCTTTCTAGAACAGATAATCACACACTCAGAAAGGAGAGATGTAGTAGTGATGGGTGACTTCAACTATCCTGATATTTGCTGGAAGTCAAACTCAGCCAAATCCTCCAGGTCTAGCAAATTCCTCACTTGCCTCAAAGACAATTTCATTGTCCAAAAGGTGGAAGAGGCAACAAGGGGATCAGCCATTTTAGATCTGACCTTAACCAACAGGGAAGAACTAGTTGATGGGGTGGTGGGATCCTTAGGTGGAAGTGACCATGTTCTCCTGGAGTTTGTTATACAGTGGGAGGGAGAAGGTAGGCATAGTCAGACACACACTCTAGACTTTAGGAGAGCTGATTTCAATAAAACTTAGAGAAATACTGGGGGTGATCCCATGGTCAGGAATACTAAAAGAGAAAGGAGTTCAAGACGGATGGGAGTTTCTCAAAAAGGAGATACTGAAGGCACGATTTCAAACAGTTCCAATGAGGAAGAAAAATGGAAAATATCTCAAGAAGCCAGGATGGATGACTAAGGAACTTTCAACTGAGCTAAGTTTTAAACGGAACATGTATAAGAAATGGAAAAATGGGGAAATCACCAAAGAGGAATTCAAACAAATAGCAAGCATGTGTAGGGATAAAGTCAGAAAAGCTAAAGCACAGAATGAACTCAGGCTTGCTAGAGAGGTTAAGAACGATAAAAAGGTCATTTTGGATATGTCCACAGCAAAAGGAAGAAGAAGGAAACAGTTGGGCCACTGCGTGCAGAAGATGGCAAAATGCTAACAGGGGACAGAGAAAAGGCAGAATTAATCAACACCTTGTTTGCTTCAGTCTTTTCAGAAAAGGCAAAGGGTGCTCAACCTAAGGATAATGGAGCAGAATACAGAATAGGGGAATTTCAGCACAGAATAAGTAAAGAGATAGTACAGGAATACGTGGTTAACCTAAATGAATTTAAATCTCCAGGACCAGATGAACTACATCCTAGAGTATTAAAAGAACTGGAAAAAGGAATATCGGAACCAATGGCAATCATCTTTGAGAACTCCTGGAGAACAGGAGAAGTCCCAGCAGACTGGAGGAGGGCAAACGTTGTCCCCATCTTCAAAAAGGGAAAAAAAGAGGATCCCAACAATTATCGTCCAGTTAGTCTGACATCAATTCCAGGAAAGATTCTAGAGCAGATCATTAAGCAGAGAGTCTGTGAACATTTAGAGGCCAATGCCATAATCACAAAAAGTCAACATGGGTTTCAGAGAAACAAGTCATGCCAAACGAACCTGAACTCTTTTTTTTTAATAAAATTACCAACTTGGTAGATGAAGGGAATGCTGTGGATATAGTATACCTCGATTTCAGTAAGGCCTTTGACAAGGTTCCCCATGACATTCTTGCAAACAAGCTTGTAAAATGTGGGATAGACAAGTTAACTGTTACATGGATTTGTAATTGGTTGAGTGGCCGAACTCAAAGGGTGCTCAACAATGGCTCCTTTTCATCCTGGAGAGAAGTGACCAGTGGGGTCCCACAGGGTTCTGTCCAGGGCCCAGTGCTATTCAATATCTTTATTCATGATTTGGATGACAGAACTGGGGGCATACTTATCAAATTTGCAGATGACACTAAACTAGGAGGAGTAGCTAATACCCCAAAGGACAGGATCAAAATTCAAAATGACCTGAATAGACTAGATAGCTGGGCCAATGCTAACAAGATGAAATTCAGTGCAGAGAAATGTAAGGTTCTGCACTTAGGGAGGAAAAATGAAATGCACAGATATAAAATGGGGGACACCTGGCTGAATGAGATCACATGTGAAAGGGATTTAGGAGTCCAAGTAGACCATAACCTGAACATGAGTCAACAGTGCGATGCGGCAGCTAAAAAGGCCAATGCAATTTTAGGCTGCATCAATAGAAGTATAATTTCTAGATCAAGGGAAGTTATAGTGCCACTCTATTCTGCTTTGGTCAGGCCCCACCTGGAATACTGTGTCCAGTTCTGGGCACCACAATTCAAAAAGGATGTGGAGAAACTGGAGCATGTCCAAAGGAGGGCAACTAAGATGGTGAAGGGTCTGGAAACCATGCTCTATGAGGAACGCCTTAGGGAACTGGGGATGTTTAGCCTGGAGAAGAGAAGGTTAAGAGGTGATATGATAGCCCTGTTTAAATATTTGAAGGGATGTCATATTGAAGAGGGAGCACACTTGTTTTCTGCTGCTCCAGAGACTAGGAAGCAGAAGAATGGATACAAATTGCAGGAAAAGAGATTCCACCTCAACATTAGGAGGAACTTCCTGACAGTAAGGGCTGTTCGACAGTGGAACACACTCCCTCAGAGTGTAGTGGAGTCTCATTCCTTAGAGGTCTTTAAGCAGAGGCTGGATGGCCATCTGTCAGGGATGCTTTGATCTGGAGTTCCTGCATGGCAGGGGGTTGGACTGGATGGCCCTTGTGGTCTCTTCCAACTCTATGATTCTATGATTCTAACCAAATTAATACACTTCATGAATGAAACCAGAAAGAGTTTATTTGTAAGATCAGCACAGAAGCAAATCATTGTCACATCTGAAATAACAAGCTCAGTTTCACTTCTCTAACCCCTTTAAATTCTCCTTCTTCCCACCTTCTTACACAAGATGACCAGACATCCTCCTTTTCCAGGACATGCCCTACATTTCCACCTTATGTCCAGGAAGTATCCCAAAATGACCTCTATTGAACATGACTAAGAAGCCCACTGAGTAACATCATGTTTGCTGTTCCCCTTCAGGAAATCCATCTATTTGGCAGCCTGTTCTTGCTGGAAATAAGGGGATAAAATTCTTTTTTCCTGGAAGAAGCAACAGGCAAGCCTTCCCCCAGAGCTGTGGTGCGTTTATCTCTGAGAGGGGGAAAGGACAGCAAATGTATTAGACAATGGGCTGCTTGAGGAAACAACACAAATGTTGAAAGTTCCCCCCCCCCCCTTAATTTCAGCACAATGGACAAATAAAAGGAATAATTTAAAAGTAGATTCAGTCAAGCGTTTGTTGCTAGCACAGTACAATTGCAAGAATTTGTCTTGCTCAGAGTGCTATAATATATTGCAAGCCAGCAAGGCATTTTAAGGAAGATAAGTTTATCCAAAAAATATGGTTTATATAATAAAATACAGTATATGTAATGTAGCTGTAAACAATCCCCCACAGCTGCTCACCTGTCCCCATATATACACAGCATGGCTATGGAGACCTAACATGGCAGAGAGCTGTTAGGTGGGACTTTGACATAGGCACTGGAGGACAGGAAAGGAGACTTTAAGACCAACCTGGAGCATTTTCATCTTAATGTTGTGATATTTGTATGTATCTAGAGGAGAGATTCTCCAGGAAAGTTGAAGTCTGGCTGAATCCTGGGCACAGGGGAGAAGGCCAGATTAGGACCCTCTTTCTCAGTCAGTACCCTTGTTATTGTTGTTGTTGTTGTTGTTGTATTTATTTATATCCCACCCTTTCCCCAAAACTGGGAGCCAGAAGGGCTTACAAGATTAAAAACAGTACAATTAAAAACATAGAAAAGTGTTATATTAAAACTGAATTAAATTATTACACTGTTAAAACAGATTGCATGTAAAAGAATAAAATATAGTTAAAAAGATAAAAGTGTTTAAAATACTTTAAAAGAAAACCACACCTAGCCCATTCTTTAAAAACCTTCTGTTCCAAATGCCTGTCTGAACAGGAAGGTCTTAACCTGCAAGTGGAAGGACAACAAAGAGGGGGCCATTCTGGTCTTGCTGGAAAGAGAGTTCAACAGCCTAGGAGAAGCCATGGAAAAGGCCCCCTCTCGTGTCCCCACCAACCATGCTTGCGATAGTAGTGGGAAGGAGAGAAGAGCCACTAAAATGGTTGCTAAAATGAGTACCCAGCTTCTTGGGGGCAATCAACTTATACACTGTAAACCACTTAGGGAGTGCTTAAGGGCATGAAATGTACTTGCTACTGCTCACCTGAGGATCTCAGAACCCGGGCCATCTCATACAGGGAGATATCCAAATTTATCACACAGATTTTTTTGCCCATTATAGGCACTGGAAGGGGACGCTCAGGGGCACACGTGACAGAGAAAAAAACGGATTTTATCTCACACAGAAATGTCCTCAAAACAAGCCCATTCCAGTGCCCAGTGCCTGGCTGTTTCCATTCAGTGCTGAGGCAAAACAAACAAACAAACAAACAGCTTCATTTATATACCGCTTCATACCCTTAAGGAGTGTCTAAGTGGTTTACAATTGTAAGCTATTTGCCCCCCAACAATCTGGGTACTCATTTTAACGACCTCGGAAGGATGCAAGCCTGAGTCGAGCTTGGGCCCTTTTTCTGGTCTTGAACTCACCACCTTGTGGTTTTGAGTGAGTGGCTGCAGTACAGGCATTTAACCACTGCGCCACCAGGGCTTGTCTTTTGGTTCTGGCAGAAGTCTTCTGTTCAAGCCAAAGGATGCACCTCAGCAGTGAATGGAAACAGCCAGATGGCAGAATGGGGCCATTTTGAGGGCATTTCCGTATGCGATAAAATCCATTTTTTCTCTGTCGTGCACTCCCCCACACGTCCCCTTCCAGTGCCCATAACAGGCAAAATAAAATAAAATAAAATAAAAAATGTGTGCAATAAAGTTCATAGTCTGCCAAATACCCTGGACTTGAGCCATGTAGGGCTCCTCCCGCCTGCAGATCGTTAAAGTTTAAAGTTTAATATTGAAATAGTTAATGAAGTGGCCCTTTAACCTACTTGTGAGCCTAGTCTCATTATTCTTAGTGGGTAAAAAATGAGTAATGACTTGCATGGAAAAAAAAAAGAAAGAAAAGAAAGAAAGAAAGAAAGAAAGAAGAAAATAACATCCCTCATTAAAAATTCACTCTGCAGCAGACTATTAATTGTCAAAAGCATGTCTGAGTATAAGAAATAGTAAAAAAGATGTTTCTCAGCATGTGGAAAGACTACAGGGAAGGAGACAACAAGGGAAGGAGCCACACAACCCTTAGATGGAAGTTCCACAGTCTCTTGCATCTTAACCAAACGTACCTGTGAAGGTGGCAGCATCAAGAAAAGTACCTCCTCAAAAATCTTTAAAACTGCACAGGCTTCTTTAAAGTCATTTAGATAGCCAGGAGCCAAGATGCATTGAACATCATAAGTCAAAATCCACATTTTGATTTGTGCCCAGAAATGGGTTGATAGCGGAGATTATCGCATTACCAAAAAACACGTCTTATACTCGATGGGACACAGTCACATTTCGGATTGCAAGCTGGTTTTATCACACTCAAAATGTAGCCACTGGCACTAGGCAACTGCAACGGGCATGCAGCCCAGCCGATTTTCAAAGATGGGAAAACTCCCGTCTTTGAAAATCAGCTGGCTAAGCGTGGCTAGGACCTGGGATGCATGTGAGTTGCAGTCACCTGGTGGAAGTGGCAACTTTTTTGAGTGTCATAACACCCGCTTGCAATCTGAAATGTGACTGTATCCCGTCAGGGATAAGACGTGGTTTTTGGTAATGTAATAATCCCCAGCCAGTGCAACTGTAACAAGCAACTTTTGCTTTCCCCCCATAACTGACCTGAGTCACAGTCTGGACATGTCCTATGATGAGTGATTTAGGAAGCTGGGTATGTTTGGCCTGGAGAAGAGAAGATTAAGTGGTGATATGATAGCCCCATTTAAGTATTTTAAGGGATGTCATGCTGAGGATGGAGCAAGCTTGTTTTCTGCTGCTCCAGAGAATAGGACATGGAACAACGGATGCAAGCTACAGGAAAAGAATTTCCACCTAAACATTAGGAGGAACTTCCTGATAGTAAGAGCTGTTGAACAGTGGGACACACTCCCTCAGAGTGTGATGGAGTTTCCTTCTTTGGAGGTCTTTAAACAGAGGCTGGATGGCCAACTGTAGCGCGTGCCCTAAGTTCCTGCATAGCAAGGAGGTTGGACTGGATGACACTTATGGTCTCTTCCAACTCTATGATTCTATGATTCTATGTGTCATCATGGCCAGTTCACATGTCTCCAGGAACAATCCTATTACACATAATGTTCTCACTGTACACAGTCAAATTTAACTATGTGAGAATGTCACTGAAAGCAAACCAAGCTTACATCAAAGGAGGTCCATGCTCAGCAAAGAGATTTTTCCTTCTCTCTGAATGAGTTTTATTTACCCTCAGTGACATTGCCACATGACCAGATGGAATTGGCAGGCTCACTGCTACTGGGCAGAAGCACAATTTCCTAAAATAATGGTGCCAATTTGAGTAACAACCTCTGTATATCAGAGGTCAGCTGTGAGCCTAGCCACACATTGCCTAAATGTGTGTAGTAAGGAACAGTCTTATTTGATAGTGCTGCTTTTGTAAAGTGGCTAAATTCCTCATTACACAACAATGGAGTGTCTTTTGCATGAAGTGAAGGTGCTGATGCCAGATTATGACTCAGCCCTAGACACAATCCACAGGGTGATGGTGAGTACTTACAGAAAAAGCCAAGAAACAAATTTAAATTAATAAGCACTTAAAGAATTAAGCTTGGTCTTCCTTTGCAATATGGGACTCTATATCTACTCCTGCACTCTGACTATATGTACAGTTACCTTCCACATACCCCATCATAGAATGGGGTATGCTGCTGCTTTCTTTTAGGTACTTTATAATTTATGTCAGATACTGGTATGCTAATTCTTGCTTGTTTCTTTCTGAGATGTGAAAGAAGACACAATATTTTTTTGCCTGTGGCAAAGTGATATTTTATGTCGATTTTCTTAAGAGAGGTTTTTGTTTTTGTTTTTGCATCTGTGAGAATGATTTTTTAAAATTTTATTTATTAACAAATGAGCAATTACGTACAAAACACAAACACAAACATATTAATAACAAACAGATACAAATACTTTTTCTGATGCTTATATAAAAAGTTAAGGTAATCTTCCCAGCTGAAATCACATTATATCAAATTAATATTCCTGACTCCTTTTCTGTAATTCTATTTTGAGAACTCCTAAGTCTTCTTCTTATTATCTTCCTATAATAAAATGGATTTAATTCTAGCTCATCACCTTGGTTCACTGTAAAGTTCTTGTTTACTAAACCATAAAAATTAACTCAAACGTTTTTGTCGTTTGGATCATATTTCCAACTTTCAAGGGGATAACAGTTTCTACTTAACAAATTCTATTCCTTAATTATTGGGATCAGTTGCCATATTTTCTTTCCGGAGACATTCATTTTCTATTTTTTCTATCAGTTTTTCTTGGATTAAAGCAGTTTGTCCATATTCATAAACTCCCAAATAATCTCTCCATTCTTTGATACTTGGTATTTCTTCCCCCCCGGTATCTGACATAAATTATATGTGCTGATATTATAAGATACAAAATTACACATCCATGTTTCTTTTCTGTTTCCTTGACCAGATCTAAGGTCATATTTAGTAAGTAAAATTCAGGTTTAAATAGGAGCTGGAACTGAAATATATCTGTTAAGGTCTAATGTATGCCTTCCCAAAATGCTACAGCTCCATTACATTCCCACCACATGTGGAAGAATGTACCTGGGTGAGTTTGACATTTCCAGCATTGTTCAGTTCCTGTTTTGTATATGGCGTTGAGTCTTGTGGGAGATAGGTACCACCTATGCAACATCTTTAGATAATTTTCTTTGACATTTCATCTGTGAAAATGATTTTGACCAAAAAAAACCACAACTTTTCATATGTATCATCACTATTGTAGTTAAGCTATGCAATTAATTCAATTTACATTTTTTGTCAAAAGCATCTGTGAGAATGATTTTGACAAAAAAAATTGTAAATTGAATTAACTGCATAGCTTAACTACAATAGTGGTGTTACTTATGAAAAGTTAGAAGCATCAGAGGATGTGTTGCATCTTCTTGCTCAATCAGAAAGTCCTCCAGTGCTTGCTGTATGTATGCTGTGCTTCAGAGAAAGAAATGACACTAATTTATGTCCCAACTGTGGAAATCTCAATGACAATAACAAGTTTTTTTTTTGTTTTTTGTTTTGCCTTGTTCATATGTAGAGGTGGCAAGAAATGTAATGAACTGTTGACATGGCATCTAAACTCATTCAAACGGCCTGTTTAATTAAGAATGAGTAATTTAGTGAAGGTTTTCCCCCCATATCTGAGTATTCATAATTAATGACAGCATACATTTCTTTCCAGTGCTCTCTTCAAGGCATCTTTCACTTCTTTGTTCCTCAGGGTGTAGATCAAGGGGTTCAACATGGGAAACACCACAGTATAAAAAAGAGCAATGATTTTATCTGTGTCAAAGGCATACCTAGAACTTGGACGCAGATACATGAAAAGGAGTGTGCCATAGAAAAGGGCAACAGCTGTCAAATGAGAGGTGCAAGTTGAAAAAGCCTTATAGCGGCCTTCTGCTGAGGGGATCCTCAAGATAGTGCAAAGGATACAGGCATAAGATATCAGGATGAACAAGAACGTGCTACTTTGGATGAAACCACACAGGGCAAAAAGGAGGATTTCATTGATGTAGGTGCTGGAACAGGAGAGGGCTAACAATGGAGGGATGTCGCAGAAAAAATGGTTGATCACATTGGAGTTGCAGAAGGAAAGGTGGAAAGTAAAATACGTGTGTACCAAGGAGCTCATGCTGCCTGTGAGAAAAGAGCCAGCTACCAGAAAGACACAAACCCTGCGGGACATGATAACTGAATAAAGTAGTGGATTACATATGGCCACGTAGCGGTCGTATGCCATGGCAGCCAAGAGAAGGCACTCCGCATCTGCAAAGGAAGCAAACAGATACAATTGTGCTATGCATCCCGGGAATGAAATAGTGCTCCTCTCTGCTAAAAAATTCATCAGCATCTTAGGTGTAATGGCCGAAGAATAGCTGAGGTCTAGGACAGCCAGATTGTTGAGGAAAAAATACATTGGACTATGCAGGAAGGGGCTGATCCAGATTAACACCATGATACCGACATTTCCAAGCACAGTGGTCACATAGATGGACAAGAAGATAACAAAGAGTAGTGCCTTAATCTCTTGATGATCTGTGAAGCCAAGAAGAATGAACTCAGGCACTGTACTATAATTCCACTTCACCATTGCTTCTAGTTTTTATTTTACTTCTTCTGGATTAGTGGCAGAGGACTCAAGAAGAGGAATCAATTTGTGAACTGAACTGGTTCTAGATAATTATTTCCTTTGCTTCTCCCCTGAAATAGAACAATGATAGTAAATATTCTCTTAAGCCCCCTTGTTGATTTTATAAAGTGCTGGCCAGTGGCTTCCATGCAAGTAGGATGGTGAATCCTCCTGGGTTTTAGCCCAGAGCTTAAAGAAGATTTCTGAGGTACTGAATCCTATTTCCTATTTGCTTTTCACAACAAAACCTAGATTCACTATCCTATTGACACAAATCCACCAAACACTGCTGATTGCACTCTCATTAAAGAAAGAAGTTCTTAGCTTGCAGGTGTCCCTGGCCTAGCTTTGTTTTTAGGAGACAAGATTACAGTGGTAGTGAGGATTATTTTTTTTTCCCCCACTGCTTTGGCTGGTATGCCAGCACTGCCTTTCCAGAAGAAGAGAGATCAACATCAGACTACTTTTTGTGTCTGCCTTTTCCTCCATACGATTGAAATTCCAGTAGTCTGCTGCTGTTCTTGCAACTGTCTTTATAAACTGTCCCCCACATTTCTTATATGTACTGGAGAAAGCTGTCTCTTTCACATTTCTCTCTCTCCTTTCCACAGTCCTATTGTGTCTCCTCTAAGACAATGTCCTTGAAATTCAATCAGATACAACACTAAGATATAAGCAATATCTGTGCATACGATTGAAATTCCAGTAGTCTGCTGCTGTTCTTGCAACTGTCTTTATAAACTGTCCCCCACATTTCTTATATGTACTGGAGAAAGCTGTCTCTTTCACATTTCTCTCTCTCCTTTCCACAGTCCTATTGTGTCTCCTCTAAGACAATGTCCTTGAAATTCAATCAGATACAACACTAAGATATAAGCAATATCTGTGCATTTTCTCATCTTCAATGAGAAATGGTATCTCAGTACTCTAAGACAACCTGTCCAAGAAAGATGTTTATTTTCACATTTTGGGACTGCATTTGCAAAAGTTTCATTGGAATAAAACCAATGTTTTTGCATAGAAAACAGAAGTTTTTGTGCTGTATAAAAATTTTATACAAAAATTTTATACAAATTAAATTTCCACAAAAAGTTTCAAAATATTAAATATAATTGGAAATGTACAAAAAGTCTCATAATGTCACTCAGCAAGGAGAGAAGTGAGAAAGTGCTAGAGAGCTGAGATGCTGTTTGGCTATATTCCTGTAGCCAAATGTAGACCAAAAAGGCTTCCTTCAGAGAATGACATTACTCCACTCTCAACTGGCCACTCAATAACTATAGCTATTTGCAGAAAAAGAGCACTAGATTCAACTTGTGAGGGGGCATACTTCCATATGTGTGTACATATTTTTCTCTGAGTTAGTATATTTTTTTCAACAACAACAACAAAAAATACACCTGGCATGCAAATTGTGGGAGAAAAGGAAATGTGGACAGTTCACAGCAGTCAAAAATCAGTCAATGATAATGTATAGAGGGTGGAAGAATGGTAGCCCTTCACAACTCCCACTGTTTGGGCTATTCTTGTAAGAATATAGGGGTTTGTGGATTTCAATGGTCCTACCAGTAAAATATGCTTATGGTGTACTTAAGGCTAAGAATGATGCCAGTATTACAAAGCAAACAGCTGATTTTAAGAGCACTTAAACTCTTGAAAGCTGGAGACAGCTAATGCTGGTCTCCCCCCCCCCCACTAGAGTGTATAAGAGATGAAAGTAGAGTTGCTGGGGAGCCCCCTATTATAAGAAATATCCCTAATTCAAGAGTCAGAAAGATTATCCTCACAGAGTTGGTAGGTGTCTGTTGTTATTGTTGTGGTGGTGTGCCTTTACGTCATTTGTGACTTATAGTGACCCTAAAGTGAACCTATCATGGGGGTTTCTTGACAAAATTCTTCAGAGGGGGTTTGCCATTGTCATCCTCTGAGGCTGAGACAATGTGACTTGGTTGGTGTCTCTTACTGTAAGGGATGTCACCAGTTTGAGAGTTGGAAAGTTTTACCTTTTATATATTATAAACATGGTGCCACCCCTCCCATATTTTTGGGTGTGGACCTGCATAAAGACAAATGTGTGCATCATGTAATTTATGAATGTAGATGCTATATTAATTTTACAGAGAAGCACATAATTAAGAGAAATCCATACTTTCATTCTGTATTTAGGTAGAATGCAAACTTGCTAACAACTGCTTCCTGATTGTCAACCCTACATGTCCTGCATTTCAGCTTTCCTTTATTGGTATTTTGAAAACCGAGCAACACTATCTGAGAGCTATGCCCTTATCATTCCATTATTGCTTCTGGTAAATAGCTAGTGTGGAATAGTGGTTTGAATGTTGGACTATGACTCTGGAGATCAGGTTTCATTTCCTCACTTGAGCATAAAATAAAATCCCACTGCATGGCCTTGGTCAATTCACACTCTCTCAGCTTCAGAGAATGATAATGGCAAACCTCCTCTGAACAAATCTTAACAAGAAAACTCATGGCAGGTTCATCTTAGGGTCACCGTAAATCAAAAATGACTGTGCAGGAGTGTCGAGGAGTATTTCAAAAGCCTGTAAAACCTGTCTGATCAGAGATGACAATGGGAGAAAAGAAATATGTTTACATGCTGCTGTTACAATATTATCAATTTTTTTTAAAAAAAATTGTTGTTTGTCATGAGCCCATATCTGTCCTGTCTATTTTCACAAGGATGTGTGAAATCAGTTATTTTTGTACTACTGGTGACTCTTCTTACCAGTATAAGACAAAATGAGAACTAGCTTGTGCATTCATACCAACATATGTTTTACTGGTGAAGTTAAGTGAAAACGAAAAATATATGTGTGAAATTTGTAAAACAGGGAAGTGGTAGATCTCAGGTGTGATGGGAAACTGCACTTGCTAATCTGGAGACCATCCTTGTCAAATCTAGGATGTACTTTCAGACACTGGTGAGGAGAAAAAGCACTTTTCATATATTCAGAGCCATTATTACTGTTAATGTTGATTTTCATTTTACACTGAAAATAGCTTACTGGGATGGAAATAGCATACTTGAAATTCAGCTCTAAATATTACTGCATAATAATTATTGCGCTTCTAGGAAAGATGCTTGTCTTTTTCCTTGAAGCTCAAAACACTTTGCTCCCAAGAAACCCTGTCTCACAAAACTCCATGCTTTTTTGCACCCAAAATAAATCACTGAGGCTTCCATACCAAGGAGCAGAACAATTTGTCATTACTACTTGGCAACCCATAAAATAGCAAGAACCCCATATTCAGAGTTGTGTCTCCTCTGCCGGCTCCTATTGTTATAGACTTACCTGAGAAGCATGTAAAGGCACATTCCCTGCCTCATTACAGGAAGCTGCTGCTTTTGAAGCTTCTGCATCCATCACTCTGCCACTGGAGGCCAGGCCCCTGAGGAGCTGAAGGCAGCTGGGTGCAGAGATGGGTGGGAAGAGGTGTGGCATTTGCAAAATATAAAAATATCTATTAGGATACTGCAGTGGCAAAACATGAATAATTCCATGTGTGATGATGAGCCCTTTCCTGGCTGAGTTATTGTTTGTATTGCCTCATAGAAATCTAAGTTGGATAATTGTGGGTTGAAAATCACCTGTATCTTGTTATGAACATTTTCAAATCACAGTAATTAGAGAAAATATACAGACAAAAAAGGCCTCCTTGGTGCCATACTGGAAAATTACTCCATTTTCAAAGTTTTTGCTCTCACAGGGGAAAAAACATCAAATACACAGAGTATATTCTACCTCCAAACCCCCACGCTTTCCTCGGTCTTCTTCTGTGTGGACTACACTGCATCAAGTTCTTTCATATGGCTCTCTTTAGCAGGGAGGAACAACAGCGTTTTGTGGCCCACTTGTTAATTGTCCTAGAGAGTATTATCAGGCCACCATTGAGGTTTACCTTTTCAAAAGCTAGAGTAAATGCTCAAAATGATGATGATGATGATAATTATGATGATGATGCAAAATATAGCTAAAAAAACCTCATGCAAAATTTAAAAATATAATTAAGTTATCAATAAAATTAAAAGCAGTTTTAAAAGATCATTAAAAAAAAAGAACAAATATGGACAACACAGAACATGAAAGGCCCTGTGTCCCTGAGCAGTTAACTGTCAAATGTCTGCTGAAACTCGCACTTGCCTAGAAGCTTTATTGCATGAGAACAGCAAGACAAAACAAAGTGGGAGAATACAGACTTTCTCCATGCTTCTCTGTATGAAATTGTAGCACTTCCATTCTCTTCTCAAAGGAGATGATAGTAAAATCATGTATTTTGGCATGCTGGAAAAATCTGTTTGATGTTCCACTGGATTCTTCATCAGGTAAAATAGGTTTTTAAACTCATGCAGAAGAAAGGTGATGATAGAAGAGTCACATGCCTGCATTTTGTATCAGATGTTGTTTCTGTTGTAGTTCAGTTATTCTGAAGGATCCTTAAAGGAAGCCAAGGCCATGGTTATCTATTATATAATAAGGACAAAATACATAGAGAAAGTAAAAATCATTTGGTTAGAAAAGCTCTCCTTAACATGTGGAACAAATACAAAAAGAGACTATGCCCTAAAATTCCTTTGTGGTGCTCTCCGCATGAGGCCCTTTTCAGAAGAGAAGGAATCCAGCAAATCAAATGGCTAAGATACAAAGATATATTGAAAAACTCACAAGAAAATTTAGATATCAAATCACAGGAAGATCTGAAAAGATCAGGTATCAATTGCCATTGATATCTCTATTGTCAACTACGGGAAAGATTTAAAATGGATAGAAAAACAGAAGGGTTTCAAATAGAAAAAACAGAATGGGAAAAAATTATAGACAAGGGGAGGAAAAATGGTTTCAAGAAATTATAAATTACTTTTAGAATGGGAAACAGAAGAAGAGATTATTAGACAAAGTATGATTAGGTGGGCACAGAACATAGGACACACTATAGATTATCAGAATTGGGAGGAGCTATGGAATAAGAAAATAAAACACACTTTGTGCCAAGATCTGAAAGAAAATGTCTATAAAATGATATATAGATGGCACCTTTCTCCCAATAGGCTAGCTAAAATGTTCAAAAACTCCAAACATAACTGCTGGAAATGCTCCTATAACACAGGCTCATACTATCACATATGGTGGACATGCCCGAAAGCCAAAAAATACTGGTTGGGCATTTATGAAATTTTAAAATCGCACCTTAAAATAAATATCTCTTTCACTCCAGAAATATTTTTATTAGGAATGATCGATAAGGAAACAGAAAAAAACCATGGTAGAATGTTATTTTTTATGCTAACCTGTGCTAGAATTTGTTTTGCCAGGAACTGGAAAGCAGATACAACCCCAACAATTCAACAATGGATAATGAAAACATATGAAACTGCTGAGTTGGACATTACAAATTGTTGGATGAGGGATAAAACTAAAGAGGACTGGAAACCATTTTATGACTTTTTAAAAGAATATTGGAAAGAAATTGTGTGGAAAAAATAATATATAATGTTTCTGGTATGTTTAAAGCTCAGTTATTAAGGTTAGATAAAACATTAACTGTCAATATTAGATGATTCTTTTTAAGGCTCACCTAGACTGCTCTTAAATAGAGGTTTAGAAGACAAAATCTGTATTGTTTATCTTTTGGATATAATAGATAAAGGAAGAATAATTTTAAGAGTAAAGAAAGCACTGAACTGTATGTTAAGATAAAACAAAGGACTTTTGATATACTGATTAGTGGAATCTCAAATAGAAGGAAGTCAGTTATATGTTATATGTTTTTTATATTTGGTAAATTAATGTGTGTATTTTGTATTTTATGTGTGTTATCAGTATCATGTCGATCCCCTATGTATCTGTCTTTTTTGTATCTGTTTGTCTGGTTTGCATCAATAAAAATTATATATATATAAAGGCCAAAGCAATTCTAGGCTGTATCAATAGAAGTATAGAATCTAGATCAAGGGAGGTAATGGTACCACTCTATTCTGCATTGGTCAGGGCTTACCTGGAATACTCTATCCAGTTCTGGGCATCACAATTCAAAAAGGATGTTGAAAATCTGGAGCATGTCCAGAGGTGCGCAACCAAAATGATGAAGGGTCTGGAAACCTGTCCCCTATGAGGAGCGACTTAGGAAGTTGGGGGGGGGGGGTTAGCCTGGAGAAAAGATGGTTAAGGGGTGATATGATAGCCTTGTATAAGTATTTGAAGGGGTGTCATTTTGAGGAAGGAAGCTTGTTTTCTGCTGCTCCAGAGAACAGGACCCAGAACAATGGATGTAGGCTATAGGAAAAGAGATTCTACCTAAACATTAGGAGGACCTTCCTGGCTAAGAGCTGTTTGACAGTGGAACATGCTCCCTTGGAGTGTGGTGGAGTCTCCTTCTCTGGAAGTCTTTAAAGAGAGGCTGGAGGGCCATCTGTCAGGGGGACTTTGATTGTGAGTTCCTGCATGGCAGAATGGGGTTGGACTGGATGGACCTTGTGGTCTCTTCCAACTCTAGGATTCTAAGAGTCTATGATTCTGTTGTCTTTTTGCTGAATGGTCAACATAACTACCCCTGAATATATAATCTAGAGAAGATCATTGTTTTGAGCTCTTGCTGGAGACTATAAATGCCTTGCTTCATATTAGAACAAGAATATATACCTTCATAGATTTTTGTGGATTTTTTGGGCTATATGGCCATTTAAAGGGGCCGCGCGGTTTTTTTTTTTTTTTGTATCCCGGGGGATCTTTCGGATCCCGGGGGATACAGTAGCGGTCCCGCCAGCTTCGGATCCCAGGGTTTTCGTAACCCGGGGGATTCGTAAGCCGGGGGACCACTGTAGTCTTTAAATTAATTTTGAAACTGGTTAGAGAAGTGATGAGGTGCACATGTGGGGAAAGAATGTTCCAGGAGTGAGGGGCAGCAAGTGAGAAGGGACAAATCTGGGACAGGGCAGTGGAAATCATAGGCTGGGACAGGAAACCTTGACTACCAGAACGGAAGGTACGAGAAGGAGTGTGAAGAGAAAGAAATTCAGACAAGTAAGGAGGGTCCAGTCCGTGGAAGGCTTTGAAAGTCAACAACAAAAGCTTGTACTGGATGCAGAAGGGGAAGGGGAGCCAATGAAGGGAGGATAAAAGAGGAGAAACATGGTCAAAGCGGCAAGTGGATGTGATAATACGTGCAGCTGAGTTCTGGTCAGAGATTAAAGGATGGAGGTGAGAGAGAGGAAGCCCTGTCAGAAGAAGGTTACAATAATCTAGTCGCGAGACCACTAGGGCATGGACCAGAGTCTTGGCAGTGGAGGCTGAGAGGAATGGATGGATTTTAGCAATGTTTTAAAGAGAGAATCTACAGGCCTTGCCAGTGGCCTGGATCTGGGGAAAAAAATGACAGAGAGGAATAAAAAATGAAACCAAGTCTGCGGGCTTGCTGAACTGGATTTAATGTTGAAGACAGCAGGTGCAGCCTGAGATTTTCTCAGTTCAGGGTCTGACTCTGAACAAACACATCAGATGCTAGATTTGAGTGAAATAACTAGCAATAAACACAGGTCTGGGAACCAAAGTTGTCACTTTATGGCAAAGAATGGTGATTTGTAGAGGGAAAGCAATGGGAATGAGAGGTATGTGTTGCTAACTCATTTTTTGAAGATTGTTTTCCTTCTACAAAACCCCATAGGGTTAGATGGAAAAATGTGCACTGTCGGTGGGTGAAGCAACTCTCTGCCTGTCTCTTCTTGAATTCATACTGTTTTTCAGCAAAAAGATGATGGATTAGCTTCACAGATCCTGCTTTGTTTCTAAAGAAACCTTGGCCTTTAGCTCTGCTTTTTCATAAGCTTCTCGTAAATCTATTCCCCATGTGGACTCCTCCATTCTTCCAGAGGACATTATGATTCAAAAAGTTGAATGTGTGATTAAGGCTCTTTCTTCTGGAATTCTGGAAGAATTCTCTCTTGTCCCACAGAGAATTATCTTTGAATTATAATCAAATCTGATGATGAGTAAATACAAAATAGTAACAGTCTATTCAGGGATACAAGGGTATATTAATACTCAAAGGAGATGGTATAATAAAACCCTGATTACTCGAGCAAACAGTGACGCTTTTGCTACGGTTATTTGAATTCTTAATGTGTAATGCTCCAAGGGTCTGTTGCTAACCCTTTCTCCTGGCTGGATGAATCTTATTAAATTTAAAAGATAACATTGTATGTCCCGCTAGACAAAACCTAGAAAATATGTGATTGTGCTACTCTCAGCATCAATATGTCATTTATGAATAATGCTAATGTACTTCATTTAACAAAACACTATTTCAAATGCAAACAAAACCCTTTATTTTCAAATAGTAATTTCACAATCAAAATGTACTATATTGATAATAGTTAATTCCATGGTTTCACTGATTATACAGAAGTGAATGACGTCCTGTATTTGCTGCATTTATTCATGCTTATATGATCCACCAATACCCAATGTTCACAACAGGAGAAACATGTGGGTTCAGTCTGTATTGATAGCAGAACATTCACCTATGGCTACTTAAAGCCAGTCCTTACTGCAAGGTCAATAAAGATGGTGGTGGCTATGGATGGAAATAATAGTTGATAATAGGGGTTAGTGAAATGAAAAAAAAAATTGGTATCACACAAATCAGGAAACATTGATGAAGAGCACCTGCCCAAAGCCACAGCCTCAATGAGAAGCTCTAGCCCTGAGATCCTGCAAGAACATTTAGGGGCAGTACAGATCGCCTAAAAGGGGCAGTCTGCAGCCACCCCATGAAGTGGTGAGATGGGGATAGGGCTACCTCACTGGCAGCCCCAGAGGCCCCATCCCGCTGCTTCAGAAGACCGCGGGGAAGCGGCAAACTGCTGCTTCCCTGCAGCCTGAAAGCAGGGTGCAGCAGGCGCCCTGGGTGCCCGCTGCACCCCGCTCTCCCTGGCAGTGCTGAGGGGAGAAAGGGGCCACCGCCATGGCCCCTTTTCCCTCAGGGTCCTTGTGCAGCCTTTAAAGGACCAGGTGCAATAAAAGAGCTCAATTTTGGAGCTCTTTTTCGAGCTGTGGAAAGGGCGCACTTGGGCGCAATTGTCTAAATGCTGCGTGCGCCATGACAACATCATGGTGTGTCCATATGGACGCTGCCATTTTAAAATGGCAGTGCCCATATGCGCTAGGGTTCGGGAGGGACTAAATGCTGCACCTTCACGAACCCTAAACACGCCGTACAGGCAGCCTTTTTTGGCCATCTGTATCAGACCACAGCATCATACTTCACCTCTCTCACCCCCAAAGACTTACCATTTTCTGGCTTGGATGGCAGGAGACAGTTGAGGATTGTCTGGTATGTTTTGATAAATAGCCCATGAGAATCTTCATTGCCTCCTCTGTCCCCCAGAATCACATACCAGAGATGGAGGGGGTGGAAGTGACAACTATCAGCTAAAATGCTAATAAAACGTTCAATAATTTTTTCATATAGCAAATGTATGTAAGACATAATGATAACTCTTAAATATTACTGATATTCTGTTTGGTGGATGTTATTTTACAGTAGCACATCCAACTTCAGCTAACAAAATACAGTATATACTCATCTATAAGTTGAGAAATTTATGCCCCAAAATGGACTCCAAAAACCCAGGTTGACTTATTTATAGGTCAGTGTGGTAATATGATAGCAGCTCTTTCAGATTGCCCAATACAGTTGGGGGAGCAGTTTATTTCTCTTTTGGGCCAAGCAGTAAGAGTCCTGGGTGAATGATTGCTGCTAAAAAGAGTCCCTTTCCCGCCTGCTGTCTAGGGAGTGAAGGATGACATGAAAGCTGAGATGCTGAAGCAAAAAGCTTTAACTTAGAGTCTCTCTTGCCACATGCACACAAACACACACTGAACGAGGAGCCTCCAAGTTTTACCCTAACTTATCCACGGGTCATGGCAAAATCCATAAAACAAAAACCTGCCAAATCCAGAAACCTGCCCTCAACTTATGCATGAGGTTGGCTTATAATCGAGTATATATGGTAACAAAATCCTCTGTGCCATTTATATACTATAAACAAGAAATTAACATTAAATAAATATCACTATCTCTATAAACTCATGTGTTGAAGCTAACAACCAATATTAATAAATACAATAACAATATTTTTAACAACCTTTATCAATCTATCCTCTAAACATATGTGATTATACATTTATATCTCAACCCTCGCTGTTTAGCCTGTTTTATCATGTTCATAGAATCATAGAATCAAAAAATCATAGAATCATAGAGTTGGAAGAGACCACAAGGACCATCCAGTCCAACCTCCTGCCATGCAGGAATTCTCAATCAAAGCATCCAACAGATGGCCATCCAGCCTCTGTTTAGAGACCTCCAAGGAAGGAGACTCCACCACACTCCGAGGGAGTGTGTTCCACTGTCGAACAGCCCTTACTGTAAGGAAGTTCCTCCTAATGTTGAGGTGGAATCTCTGTTCCTGCAGTTTGCATCCATTGTTCTGCATTTTAGTCTCTGGAGCAGCAGAAAATAAGCTTGTTCCCTCCTCAATATGACAGCCCTGCAAATATTTAAACAGGGCTATCATATCACCTCTTAAATGTTCAATTATACATCCATGTATTTTAGTTACACTTGTATATTATCCTGTTCAGTATATATCCATTCAGCTTAGTTATACATCATCATGTTTGGTTATATGTCCATTCATACAACTCCGCATTTAGTTATACTTATATGTTATATTATAGGTCACTTAAAATACATACAATCAAACACATCAATTCATAAACCATCCTATACTCTCAACAACAAATAGCATAACAATGCTCTACTTATTATAACCATTATAAAAATCAACATCTTATAAGTCATCTTATACTATACTTGTACTTTTATACTCTTCTAACACCCTAACACCTAAACCTGTGTAAGCTTCTGTCCCAAGCTCTCACCATAAAATTCCCCCTATGCATTCCTTAGCTGCAGTTGCAACAGTTAGCTCAGTTAGAAACTTCATTAACCCTTAGTCACTCACTCACACATGTGGTGGTGGAGGTGGAAATGCCATAATCTTTATGTCCTGATCAGAAACTGAATAGACCTCATTTGCCTGATCTGGCTGCTGGCCTTTAAGATGGGCTGGGCAGGATTCAGTTCTCATTTCAGCCATGGAAACCCACCGGGTTGCCATGGGTGAGACAATCACTCTTAGTCCCATAAACCCCATGATACCATAAGTTGCAAATGACTTGAAGGCACACAACAACAACAACAAGAACAACAACAACAACGGTAAGTCTACATAGTCTTACTGAACAGAGCAGTAACAGATCCATAGCTCTAGCTTACAAAAGTATAATTGCAATCCTGAATGCCAGACATATTTTTTTAAAAAAGCAAGTTAACATAAAAATGCATAAATTCTTCATACAGAAAAATTGCCTTCATCCCTGAAAT
Source organism: Urosaurus nigricauda (assembly GCA_034509955.1). Lineage (NCBI taxonomy): Eukaryota > Metazoa > Chordata > Lepidosauria > Squamata > Phrynosomatidae > Urosaurus > Urosaurus nigricauda. Next base: position 123,832,485 of record JAOEGL010000001.1, on the reverse strand, counting down.
GAGACCAGCCAAAATTTAAAGTGGAAAAATGAGAACCCATGTGAAATCAAGCTTGAAAATTTTGCCCTTAGTGGTTGCTATTGTGGCTCACAAAGCAAAAAAAGAAAATGCCCTGCAGCAACAGTTCTCCAGTCATCAGCTTTCCATCTTCAGTTTCTTTTCCTTCTTGGTTACTTCAGCCTTGGTTTCATCACATTCTGGGGGTGGGTGGTGGCAGAATAAGAAACAACATTTACTCCACATTTCTGTATCTTTCAGTATATATGTTATTCCTCAATGAAACAATTGCCAACCATACTTTGATTGTCTTGAGTTCTGTGTATGTTGTGTCACATCAACAACCTTTACATCCTTAGTCACTAGAGGCTGCAAACTTTTTTTTTTCTTTTCAAAGTAGCTACTTTAAAAATATATTTTTAGAAATTTGAATGTGTGAGAAACTGAAGTTGACAGATTTGTCCATCTAGGCTAAGGGTTTTGAGTATTTGATTTGTAATATTCAGAATTTGTATAATTGTGTATTCAGCTGTGTTCTGAATTAGAGTTGCCATTTTTTGTTTTCAAAATGTGTCTCTTCATGTTCCCTTCAGGTATAACATGGTTTTCCTCCTCCTTACCTCCTTGGAACTAGCAATTGAATATAGGCTGAAGTGTTCTGGGTGGATTGAACTGCGAGATGAGGAAAGGCTACATAATTATTATTTTTTAATATATTTATTCAACATCAGTACTTTGTACACTATATAATAAAATTTATCACAAATTACAAATGTGCTTGTGAAGGCCAAGCAGGCCTCAAAGAACAGACTTGCAAACAAGACACGGTCTAGTAACAAGGTCCATGGTCAGGCAGGGTGCAAGACAAAGGGTCAAGCCAAGAGCGAAGTCAGGCAGTCCAGGTCAAGGGTTTCAGAGGAGCAGCATAGTCAGGTTAGTCCGTAGTCCAAAGGCTCAAGCCAAGAAATCAATACCGAATCAGGATGCAAGGTGCTTTCTCCAGAGAACTCAGATAGCTTCTGAGGAAAGCAGTAATGTCCTTCCCAACCTTTTATCATCAGCCCTCATTAATATAGATAGTCTTGATAAGCTGGCATTTTTCATAAAGCTTCCTTGAGTGCCAGAGGCACGCCCTTTCAGATCATCTCTGGTTAAAGGTAGGTATGTGATCTTCCTCCTCCTCCTTCTCCTCCTCCTCCTTCATATCCACAGTACTAGAAGGTCCTGCTGTGACGAGGTTTGGCTCCTGATTCTCTACTAAAGCCACAGCCTCTGCTGGAGCTCTCAGGGCAGAGCTAGGGCCAGGCTCAGGTTCAGGCTGAGGCTCCAGCTTCTAACAGTCAGGGCCCAAGTTCTCTTGCACCCACCTGTCCTATCACCACCATCACCACCCTTTTATCACTATTACCTACTCTCTATCTCACTTTGAGAGCAAACTGGATCTCTGTGGAGGTAGGTGATCTCTATAGAGAGCACCATTGGCTACACTGTACTGATAGTCCTGTTCCCTGCAGAGTGAGGTGGGCCCACATGCTTGGCTTGGGGTGGTGTTTTGTCAAACCTAGATATTATGATTCCCTGGGGCCACAATTCCTTGGTCTGAGGTTCCCTTAAGTCAAGGATAGTTTGATTGGATCTGGAAAAGAACAGTGGGCCCTTGTTATTCACTAGGATTTGGTTCCAGGACACTCTATGGATAATAAAATCTGTGTATGCTCAAGTCTCATTAAATATAATGGCACAACAAAATGGTGTCCCATATATAAAATGGAAAATCAAGGTCTGCTATTTGGAATTTATTCTTTTGGGGAATATTTTCAAGCCATGTATGCTCAAATCCATGGATAAAAAAATCTGTGAATAAAGAGGGCCAACTGTACCTATGGATGTTTCTCTGCTGTGGCTTCACTAGAAAAGGAAATCAGCTAACTCTTCAGTGTCCTCTCATGGCTTTGTTTAAAGGGAGTGGCAGGCTGATTCCAGAAGCACTCCACGAAACTCTCACGATCAGCAGTGGGGCCTTCTTGGCAAGTGTGCTATCATTTGCACTCTGCCTGATGGGAGAGTCATTCCTTGCTTCTGATACACATAATAAACTAGTCCCTCAAAGGTATTGGCTCACTATATATGTGTGTGCATGTATGTGCATATGCATACAGTATGTGCTGGACTTAGCACACCTGGATGTAATATTTGCAAAACATCAATGCAGTGAAAGAAACTATTGGCCAGCAAGGAGACGTTACAGTTATTTTCTGGTTATCAGAACTCTTCAATATGATGCTCACAGATAACCAGGAAAATGAACATTCATAAGCAGGTAATCAATCTGAATATGAATTTAAATACCTCACATAATCAAGCTACAATGTTTTAGTACATTACAGAACTGAATCCACATTGTTTTAAATCTGCTGGCATTTTACATAATAGTTACACTAGATGTCAACCTTTATTTCTTTCCCACAGTCTCTTCAGTGCATCCTTGACTTCTTTGTTCCTCAGGCTATAGATGAAAGGGTTAAGCATTGGAATGCCAAATGAATAGAACAAAGACATAATTTTGTGCTGACCTTCTGAATAGTTTGAGCTGGGCTGCAAATAAACAAACAAGCCAGTTCCATAGAATATGGTGACAACACTCAAGTGGGAAAAGCAAGTAGAGAAAGCTTTTTTTTGGTTCTCACGCACATTGATCTTGAGCACTGTGGAAAGGATATATATATAGGAACTCACTATGACTAGGAGAGGTCCCAAAAGAACAGTCCCAGCACAGATGAAAGCCAATTTTTCAGCTGCAAAAATGTCTGAGCATGAGAGTTTGAGGAGTGAAGGGATCTCACAGAAGAAATGGTCAATTTTATTGGACTGACAGAAAGACAGAGTACTTATCAAAGCAGTATTTGCCGCTGATATCAAAAAGCCAGCTATGAATGCCCCACTTGCCATCTTAATGCACCGTGTGTGGGACATGATAGATGTATACAACAAAGGGTTGCAAATGGCTGCGTAACGGTCATAGGCCATAAGCCCCAAAAGGATGCATTCGGTGCTTGCAAGAGCAACAAAGAAAAACATTTGAACCAAGCACCCTATGAAGGAAATGGTTTTCCTTTGTGAAAGGAAAATTTCCAAAACTTTGGGGGTGATGTTGGAGGAGTAGCAGGCATCTAGAAAAGCCAAATTACTGAGGAAAAAATACATGGGTGTATGAAGCTGAGGGTTCATTCTGATCAGCAAAACCAGTCCCAGATTGCCAACCACAGTGATAATATAGATCAGCAACAGCAGTGTGAAAATGGAAATCCTTAGTTCTGGCTGATGGGCAAATCCCAAGAGGATAAATTCAGATACCCTGCTGTTATTTTCTACAGGCATCTATATGGTAGAATTATTCCTGTGATGCTTATGGTGAATGAATATATATCTTCAGGAATCATATTTTTTAAAAACATATGAAAAATGCTGATTATTATCCAGGGCAGAGTATGTCTGTAACTTTGCTGTTAAGCAACTAATCTTCTTGGTATCATTCCAGTTTTAGTATATGTGCTGCCAAAGCAAGGATGACACACAAATTTGTTAATTAGCTGTCTGCCTTATTGTCTCTTTTCCCCCTTTTCAAACTGTAAGTATAATATAAAATAAATCTGATTCTACATCATAGTATTAATAATCTATGTATTATCTGTAATTTTTCTAAAATAAAACAAATATGAATTTAAAACAAATATGACTTAAATATACATTGCTAAATATATTTCAAAAACTGCATTAGCTTTATTTCTAGTGAACTGAGCAGCAAGAAATTGCAGTGGCTCAAAATTTACTCACTTTCTCTTCTCAAGGATGTCAGCAGTTATTGGCATGTTGTAATGTTTGCATTTATTGACAAATATACATATTGATCAGGGGTGGAGGCTCCACTCACAGTGCAGTTCTCCAGAAGGGACAGCTGGCAGCACCATCAGGTTTGCATCCAGATGTGGGCACTTGCAAGTGAGCTGCAGAGGAGGTTATCCCACTAATGGCTTGTGATGTCCATGTCACTAGGGTTGTGAATCTGCTATGGCTTTTAGTTGAAATTTTAAATGAGCTATCTAAGGTGCTGAACAAAAAAGTTCAGTATCTTGGATAACTGCTTTAAATTGAGACTAAAACATGGAGCAGATTCACTGCCAAAGTTGCAAGCTAGAAGTTGACATTGAGTCCTCCACACTACTTCCTTCACATGATAGCTGCTCCACCCCTCTGGAATTGCTATAGAGCTTTAATTCTTTTTTGTTTTAACTCAAATTGTGAGTTCCACTGGGAATCCCATTGGGAGAAAGGTTGGATATAAAATAAACTGTCAGAGGTTCATGAGACCCTGCTTAAAGGGGTGGGATTTGGTGGAGGGGAACTGGGTGGATGTACCTTTGATCATCAGAGCTCTTCTATTCACAAAGATCATCAGCACAATCCAATCTGTCTCAAACTGCCTCTATTGTTCTTTACAAACAGTGTGTTTGTGTCTGCATGTGCCTTCAAGATGTCTGTCAACTTATGGTGATCCCATGAATTTCACATGGTTTTCTTAGGCAAAGAACACTCAGAGGTGGATTTGCCATTTCCTTCCCCTGAAATATAGCCTACAGTAACTAGTATTTCTTGGTGGTCTGTCATCCAAGTACTAACCAGGGCTGACCCTGATTAACTTCAAAATCAGGCAGGATCTGGTGCTTTACATCATTTAGTCCACAAACAAGGAGGCACATAGATTAAATATTCTTAGCTGGAGGGGGAGTTGCTTCTTGCCTCCCTTCAAGTATTTCAAAGCAATTCAGAAATCTTAAGGATTTAACACTTAGTTCTCTTGAAACACATACCACCCTTTTGTCAAATCTGACAATGATCATGTATTGCCTTAGAGCAATGGACAATAAGTGTTCCAGTCACAGAAAACTGTCTGGATTCTCATCACAGTATCTTCAATTTCTCTTTTGGCTAGTTTATACTTGTGACAAAAAATTCAAAAATCTACTGGGACTCCTCTTTTCATTGGGAAATTGAGAGTAATGTCAAAGCTATGCAAATCCTTCTAAACAGGAGCAAAAGGTATAATGAACTTAGAGATGTACTGAAAATGCTGTCCATGTTCTACTGGTAGTCTGAATCAGACTCCAGAGGCAAGCCTGTTGCCCTGAATTAAAATGGCCATTGTGTGCATGTATGAGATGTGTGCATGTATGAGAGAGTTGCTGTGTTCTGTGCTTTTTTGAGATGTTGTTTTGTGAGTTTGTGGGAGATATATTGCTAAAACCAAGAACCACAATTAACACTCACCTCCACCCTAGCTAACTCAATACATGGGCACATTGATGAAACCATACTGCCATAATTTGCTAACTCCTGTAAATACTGTAGAATAATCCCACAAGCTACTCCATCCCCTACATAGAGCATCATGAGTGGTGTGGAAACACGCTGTGTTGGCATCTATAAACAACAGATTTACCACACAGCCCTATGCACAAGTACAACATCTTTACTACAATTGAACAGTGTTTGAGAGGAGGAAGTCTTGTTGTGTTCAATGCACTTATTCCCAGGCAAACTAAGTATATTGGATTCCACTATAAAAATGGTGTAACTTGCAGATAGTACTGCATCCTTAGATGAATAAGTTCTACCCTGCTTTCATGTTCTACCTCTTTCTGAGTATAAGTTGTTTTCTTCTACATCCAAGCCTTCACCCAGAAAAAGATTTAGTGAAACATTCATTAGTTCTAGTGAAATCTATGTTAAATACTTAGAGATGGAAAGAATAATTTAAAAATTTTCAATAAGTGGTTGAAAAACATATTTCTCAAATGCTGGGAAGATGTAATGAGGAGAAACCTGGACTGAGTTGAGTATTGGCAGTTTGAGACTTAAATGTGTGCTAAATTTGCATGCTGTTATCTGCAAAATATTTTCTGCACAGAAAAGACTGTTTCTTGACAGAAAAATGTGTGCATTTACACAGAACAAGTGCTGAATTGTGGATAATCATTGAAAAGCATTCAGTTCTCAAAGACTTTCTTGCAGTGGGAAGAAAATTGCTAAATTTAATTGTTTTTTATTTTGAGATCAAAATTAGTGAGTACTTACATCCCAATAAGTACATATTCTGTTCTTCCGCTTGCAGACATCCCACTTAGGAAAGTGAATGATGACACTCCTTCCAGTTCTGAAACAATAGTGGTTAGGTACCAAATTGTAATGGTCTACAATGTCTGAAACAGGCATATGCTTCGTACATTTACTTGGTGTTGAAATTTGCAGTGGAGCAAATGACTGTGAATGTGACCTCATTTAGAATTTTCTTGGGAGTGTGATATGTGGTTCAAATTTTCTTGCTTTTTGTTGATACAACCCACAACCTTAACTCTAATTCCTATTTGGGGAATCAAAGGCTCTCATATTTACTTGGGAAAGAAGTTAAGGTACAAGAAGCATCCTTAAATAAGCCCATGGTCTGAATTAGTACATAGGACCTTGCTTTGAGGGGGCATTGCTATACATTGAAGGGATTTTATTTTCATTTGTGGAATTTCCTTCCCTTTTGAAGTCTAGGAAGACATAAATAAGAAACAGCTACACAATAAAAAAGTAAACAGACAACAAGAGCAAAATAACTCAAGCTCAGTGTATGTAGCAGACTGCTCTGCCCTGACACATTCAACCTAGATCTCTAAAGAAGCCAAGGCCACTCACAAAGGAGAGAGAAATTTTAGTTCAATATGAGGTGTTCTCTGAAATGTGGGAAGTGCAGAAAAGCTCTCTGTTGAAAGAGTTAATGCCTCAGATTGGGTAGCAGTAGAAGTAGAGTTGATAGTTTGAATGACTTGCAGTGATCGCCCACTGTCTACCTTTCATGAACCCTCTCACTCCCACTCTTATCAAAGACCATCCTAGAGATGTAACTAGACTAGAATAGCTCCTTCAATAACTTTCCTGTCTTAGAATGGAGTTCCTATAATAAAGACTTTAGTTTGTTCTTAAGACATTGGTGTCTTTGCTCCATAGTCAGAATATTTGATTGCTGCACTGCACTAATTCGAATATTAAAAATACTTGTCTTGCATATTGCTGCAGGGTGTTACTCATAAAAGTGCTCCCCCACATGGAGTTGGTGGGCTACTCATATTTTGCCTAAGGAAACATATTCTGGGATACAGTGTTTTACCAAAAGCTAGTCCTAACCCAAAATGGAGGAGGAAGTAGAAGACCACAGTCTCATATGCACCATGATGAAGACATCCTCAAGGAATTACAGAATGTTGTCATTGTGCATCCAGCTATAGGCATACAAGTGAATGCTTCTTTGCTGTCCTCTCCTTTCACCACCACTAAATGGCCATGAGAGGGGTCCCTGCAGAGACAAGGTTGCCTTTGAGGGAAAGGATCATTGCAAGTAGTAAATCTCTTCCTCTGCAAATCACCCCTCCACACACACACCCCTCCACACACACAAATGTGCACAATAAAAATAATCCATATATTGAAAAATGTGCATAAAGATGCTTCAGTCTATGGGGAAATATGGGAAAATGAATAAAGAAAGAGATGTACCTAAAACCCTGCATGTTGAGAGGGAATTTGTACTAAAATTCACACAAATGTCTGTATGGAAAGGAAAAAAAACCCCTTATAATGCAGTATGAAATGGATGGGATGAGGATGCCCATAGAACTGTGAGAACTGTGACAATAATAATAACAACAACACGAAAAAGAACAAGAAACATACAGAGTTTTACATCCCTAGCCTGCATATCCAAGGAAATGGAGAAGCGGAAAATTAGAATAAAAGACAGACAGACAGACAAAAAGACAATCTACTTGTTTACAGTGTATGATTTTATGAGATCAAGGGAGAATAAAAGTTGTGTAAACAGGTAGAAAACTGCCTGTATTTTCATTGTAGTCATTCTATTATCACAGACACAGACCTCATACAACTGTTTCATACACTCTAAACACAAACACATCCCACACAGCACAGTCAATCCTACATTCAGATCCCCCATTCACACATGACACCCATGCACTGTTCAGTTAAAGGCACAATTGCCACAGAGCATTAGCTCTCTCACACAATGCACATCTTTGTTCTATCTCCTTTCCTCTTTCTTTGCCCTGTATACATAAGGAATTCATCAGGATAGATGAAATGATGACCCACCTGTCAGACCAGAAAGAAAATCCCTTCATGGAGGAAGTTTCCTGCAGTATCTTCAGAAGCATTACCTTTCTATATTTCATCTACCACAACTTCAGTCTTGTACAACTGATTCATGTTAAAATATTAATTAATAATGCTAGAATGTGTTTGTCTTATTCATGTCTATGGCTTACTCGCTGATGTTTTAAAAGAGAGTAAAAGCAAGCTATTGCTTTCTTCCATTCTGCTTGTTCCTTTAAACTCCATTGCAAGCATACAAGTGGGAGGACATACTTTACCTTCTGTTTGCTAATTTTAGAGACTTGATCTCAGAGGAATACAAGGATGCAGCAGTTCATCTTGTCTCCATATTGTTGGACCAGTTAGAATATAGAATGAGAGGAAACATTTGGATTTTCAATGGTCACAACTTTATTCATTAGATTTGCAAGCAAGAGACTGTATCTTAAAGACAGGTATGGAACTTTAAACATCATTTTAGAATAATCCCCAGCTCCCAGGGTGATTTTACTTACAGATAAAATGGATTCCAATGTAATTTAGCCAGCCCACTTAGTTCAATAAGTTCACTGCATAGAACAGACACTTTTATATCCTTCTCTCCAGTAGGTAATATCAGAATAACAAATGCATGTCTCTTTTTGCATCAAGGTAAGAAAAATAAATGTGGAATAACAGGTAGGCCATTTTTGCCCCAGATGCCATAGGGGGAATTTTCCATTCAGAGGAAATTCCCTCTCCCTGAACGATTCAGGGAGCTGACTATTCCCTGATGATGAGGAAGCACGCCAGGCTTTCACACACACACTTGCTTCCTCAATGTTTGAGAGCTGATTGAGAGATGGTAAGCACTGGTGTGATAATCTTCTGTTTTATCCCACCACAAAGAAAAAGAAGTACATGTTTGCCTGAGTTCCATGCCTCTTTCCGGTTGATTTTCTCAGTCCAGTACATCATAATTGGCTTTTCCAAACATCCTGATGACTCCATCCATCTACTAAATCAGCAAAGTTCTGATGTGAAGCTAACTATGCAGCACAACCCTAAGTGCAGTGCTTCCTTTCCTCAAATACTTCAACCAATGTACAAGGAAGAGCCAGATGCAGTCATTTGGTTTAAACATTTTAGTTGCAACATTATTAAGACAGTACATGTTAGAATATGGGAAGGACCTGTACCTCTGGCTAATTTTCTACATGGATTGGAGGTTGGAGCTGACCTGGCACCCAGGTTGCATGTTATACCTCTCCCTTGATGTCATGCCTAAATTCATCAGTCACTCATGCCTTCAAATATTTAAACAAGGCTATCATATCACCTCTTAACCTTCTCTTCTCCAGGATAAACATCCCCAGCTCCCTAAGTTGTTCCTCTTAGGGCATGGTATCCAGACCCTTCACCATTTCAATTGCCCTCCTTTGGACATGCTCCAGTAACTCCACATCTTTTTTGAATTGTGATACCCAGAACTGGACACAGTATTCCAGGTGGGGCCTGACCAAAGCAGAATAGAGTGGCACTATTACTTCCCTTGATCTAGACACTATACTTCTATTGATGCTGCCTAAAATTGCATTGGCCTTTTTAGCTGCTGCATCACACTGTTGACTCATGTTCAGGTTATGGTCTACTTGGACTCCTAGATCCCTTTCACAGGTAGTTTCATTCAGCCAGGTGTCCCCCATTTTATATCTGTGCATTTCATTCTTCCATCCTAAGTGCAGTACCTTACATTTCTTTGTGTTGAATTTCATTTTGTTAGCTTTGGCCCAGCATTCTAGTCTGTTCAGGTCATTTTGAATTTTGATCCTGTCCTCTGGGGTATTAGGTACTCCTCCTAATTTGGTGTCATCTGCAAATTTGATAACTAGGCCCCCAATACTGTCATCTAAGTCATTAATAAAGATATTGAATAGCACTGGGCCCAGGGCAGAACCCTGTAGCACCCCATTGGTCACCTCTCTCCAGGATGAAAAGGAACCGTTGTTGAGCACCCTTTGGGTGCGGCCAGTCAACCAGTTACAAATCCATGTAACAGTTTCCTTGTCTAGTCCACATTTTACAAGCTTGTTTGAAAGAATGTCATGGGGAGCCTTGTCAAAGGCCCTACTGAAATCAAGATACACTATATCCACAGCATTCCCTTCATCTACCAAGCTGTTAATTTTATCAAAAGAAGAGATCAGATTTGTCTGACATGACTTGTTTCTCTGAAACCCATGTTGACTTTTTGCGATTATGGATATTATCTTCTAGATATTCACAAACTCTCTGTTTAATTATCTGCTCCAGAATCTTTCCTGGAATTGATGTCAGACTAACTGGAGTTGGGATCCTCTTTTTTCCCCTTTTTGAAGATGGGGACAACATTTGCCCTCCTCCAGTCTCCTGGGACTTTTCTGGTTCTCCAAGAATTCTCAAAGATTATTGCCAATGGTTCCGATATTACTTTTGCCAGTTCTTTTAGTACCCTTGGATGTAGTTCATCTGGTCCTGGAGACTTATATTCTTCTAGGTTAATCAGGTATTCCTGTACTATCTCTCTGTACTCCTCCTCCTCAGCCCAGTTATCCCACAGTCTGAGGAAGAGGAGGAGAAGCAAATATTTGCCTCCCAAGCCTTTCTTCAGCCCAGCTATTCCTTTGGGAGACAGCCAAGCTAGGGAAGAAGCTTCAGGGTCAAGCCTATTACTTTATTGCTCTCTGTATAAGCTGACCCAGGTTTTTGGGGTCAAATTTTGGGTGGAAATTTCTCAACTTACAGTTGAGTATATATGGTAAGTATATGGTGGCATTGTTATAAATCAATTGTTATATTTACTGATGTTGTTGAGCATAAATATTAATTTCTATCAATACACGCATAGATATGATGAACTAGATATACCAAGTGTACTTTTTAATCAAACCTCATTTTGAAATAATATATTTTCCCACAAGATTTGGAACTCCACATATATATATTTCATTCTGAGCACCCAGCAAAGCCTGTCAAATCCTTTCAATAAGTTCCATTCATATGCAGATAAAATTACAGCTTAGCATTTGACTGATTGTGGATGATCTCCTAGGCAAGAATTCTATAAAATTCTTTCTCTCTCTGTAGCATGGAGATGGTATCTCATATCACTGGATAATATGCTGTTATGCAAGTGGAATTAGAAACCTTGTACAATGTACAGAAATCCCCAAATCAGGGGCATATTTGAGCAGGATTATTTCTTCTAGGAAGCAGAGTCAGCCCAAGTCATTTCAGTGTCTGAAGAAAAAGCAGGGACAGACATCACGGACAGAGCAGGGGAGCCTAAGAGTATCATGAAAGGGAACAGCCGCTGCTAAGCCTCAGAGGAGGCATGTGGTGGTCATAGCGGACTCCTTGCTGAGAGTTACCGAAGCAGTGGTTTGTGGGCCTGACAAGATGTCTCGGGAGGTGTGTTGTCTCCCTGGGGCAAAGATCCGTGATGTGACGGAGAGGCTGACAAGACTTGTCAAGCCTACTGATCAATACCCCTTTCTTTTGGTTCATGTGGGAACCAATGATACTGCAAGGCAAAGCCTTCAGAATATCATAAGGGATTATGAGGCACTGGGAAGGAGGCTGAAAGAGATAGATGCACAGGTTGTCATCTCATCTCTTCTCCCAGTAGAAGGGCATGGTCCAGGAAGGGAGAGGAAAATAGCAGAGGTGAATAACTGGCTCCGTAGATGGTGCCACCAAGAATGGTTTGGATTCTTGGATCATGGGCTGCGGTTCCATGAGGAGGGACTTCTGGCAAGGGATGAGCTGCATCTCACACCAGTTGGCAAAAATGTTTTTGCCAACAGTCTGAAGAATTTGATCAGGAGGGCTTTAAACTGAGTTATGTGGGGAAGGGAGACAGCATTCTGGAAGGCAAAAGGGCTGGAGAGAATAGTTAAAGTGGCATAGAGGGAACAAGGCAAACAGTGCAAGGACCCAACAGTAGGAGGCAAAAAAATGTGCAAAAGCAGCAAGTAAAGAGGACACATGGTCTTAGATGTCTCTACACTAATGCACAGAGTATGGGAAATAAGCAGGATGAACTTGAACTCCTAGCACAACAGGGGAAATATGATATAATAGGCATCACTGAAACCTGGTGGGAGGAGTCTCACAATTGGAATGTAGAAATAGAGGGATATAACCTTTTTAAGAGAAACAGGCCAAACAGGAAAGGAGGAGGAATAGCATTATATGTCAGGGATATTTACACCAGTGAAGAGATCCAGGAAATCAATACTGGAAGCAAGGCGGAAAGCATCTGGATAAAAATTAAAGGAGAGGAAAACAACAGGGATGTTACTGTGGGAGTCTACTACAGACCCCCAACTCAGGCAGAGGAATTGGATGATGCTTTTCTAGAAAAGAAAATCACACACTCAGAAAGGAGAGATGTAGTAGTGATGGGTGACTTCAACTATCCTGATATTTGCTGGAAGTCAAACTCAGCCAAATCCTCAAGGTCTAGCAAATTCCTCACTTGCCTGGAAGACAATTTCATTGTCCAAAAGGTGGAACAGGCAACAAGGGGATCAGCCATTTTAGATCTTATCTTAACCAACAGGGAAGACCTAGTTGATGGGGTGCAAGTGGTGGGATCCTTAGGTGGAAGTGACCTTGTTCTCCTGGAGTTTGTTATACAGTCAAAAGGGAAAGCCAGGCATAGTCAGACACGCACTCTAGACTTTAGAAGAGCTGATTTCAATAAACTTAGAGAAATACTGGGGGTGATTCCATGGTGAGGAATACTAAAAGAGAAGGGAGTTCAAGACGGATGGGAGTTTCTCAAAAAAGAGATACTGAAGGAGAAACAGTTCCAATGAGGAAGAAAAATGGAAGATATCTCAAGAAGCCAGGATGGATGACTAAGGAACTTTCAACTGAGCTAAGTTTTAAACAGAACATGTATAAGAAATGGAAAAATGGGGAAATCACCAAAGAGGAATTCAAACAAATAGCAAGCATGTGTAGGGAAAAAGTCAGAAAAGCTAAAGTGCAGAATGAACTCAGGCTTGCTAGAGAGGTTAAGAACAATAAAAAGGGCTTTTTTGGATATGTCCGCAGCAAAAGGAAGAAGAAGGAAACGGTTGGGCCACTGTGTGCAGAAGATGGCAAAATGCTAACAGGGGACAGAGAAAAGGCAGAATTACTCAACACCTTCTTTGCTTCAGTCTTATCAAAAAGGGCAAAGGGTGCTCAACCTAAGGATAATGGGCAAGAAGATAGAATAAGGGAATTTCAGCACAGAATAAGTAAAGAGATAGTACAGGAATATCTGGTTCACCTAAATGAATATAAGTCTGCAGGACCAGATGAACTACATCCAAGGGTATTCAAAGAACTGGCAAATGTAATATCGGAACCACTGGCAATAATCTTTGAGAATTCCTGGAGAACAGGAGAAGTCCCAGCAGACTGGAGGAGGGCAAACATTGTCCCCATCATCAAAAAGGGAAAAAAAGAGGATCCCAACAATTATCGTCCAGTTAGTCTGACATCAACTCCAGGAAAGATTCTAGAGCAGATCATTAAGCAGAGAGTTTGTGAATATCTAGAACATAATATCCATAATTGCAAAAAGTGAATATGGGTTTCAGAGAAACAAGTCATGTCAGACAAATCTGATCTCTTCTTTTGATAAAATTACTAGCTTGGTAGATGAAGGGAATGCTGTGGATATAGTATACCTCGATTTCAGTAAGGCCTTTGACAAGGTTCCCCATGACGTTCTTGCAAACAAGCTTGAAAAATGTGGGATAGACAAGGTAACTGTTACATGGATTTGTAATTGGTTGAGTGCTATTCAATATCTTTATTAATGACTTAGATGACAGAATTGGGGGCATACTTATCAAATTTGCAGATGACACTAAACTAGGAGGAGTAGCTAATACCCCAAGGACAGGATCAAAATTCAAAATGACCTGAATAGACTAGAAAGCTGGGCCAATGCTAACAAGATGAAATTCAACACAGAGAAATGTAAGGTTCTGCACTTAGGGAGGAAGAATGAAATGCACAGATATAAAATGGGGGACACCTGGCTGAATGAAACTACCTGTGAAAGGGATCTAGGAGTCCAAGTAGACCATAACCTGAACATGAGTCAACAGTGTGATGCAGCAGCTAAAAAGGCCAATGCAATTTTAGGCAGCATCAATAGAAGTATAGTGTCTAGATCAAGGGAAGTAATAGTGCCACTCTATTCTGCTTTGGTCAGGCCCCACCTGGAATACTGTGTCCAGTTCTGGGTATCACAATTCAAAAAAGATGTGGAGTTACTGGAGCATGTCCAAAGGAGGGCAATTGAAATGGTGAAGGGTCTGGAAACCATGCCCTATGAGGAACGCCTTAGGGGAACTGGGAATGTTTATCCTGGAGAAGAGAAGGTTAAGAGGTGATATGATAGCCCTGTTTAAATATTTGAAGGGATGTGATATAGAGGAGGGAGCAAGCTTGTTTTCTGTTGCTCCAGAGACTAGGACGCAGAACAATGGATACAAATTGCAAGAAAAGAGATTCCACCTCAGCATTGGGAGGAACTTCCTGACAGTCAGGGCTGTTTGACAGTGGAACACACTCCCTCGGAGGGTGGTGGAGTCTCCTTCCTTAGAGGTCTTTAAGCAGAGGGTGGATGGCCATCTGTCAGGGATGCTTTGATGGAGAGTTCCTGCATGGCAGGGGGTTGGACTGGATGGCCCATGTGGTATCTTCCAGCTCTATGATTCTATGATTCTATGAAAAGGACAGGATGCTGACTCATCCATTTCCATTTTTCAAGGCAGACTGATAGTTGAATCTTACTTCCACCAAAAGGATAGGGCAGATTGTCCACTACACTGGAGGCCAACAGGCACAAGACAGAGACACAAGTTTCTTTTCCAACATCTTACTACCACTCCTATCATCCTATCATCTGCTTCCTGAAGTAACTTCCTCATGCTGCCACATAATGAGACCAGTCCACTTTGAAAGGACATTGTGGCAAGTATGCCCAGTTTGGATTGCCTGAATTAGGAAACTCTCTGGGAGAACTCATCAGTGCTAGCATCCTTGAAACTATGATCCCTTCTCGGCTCAGTTGGGTTTTGTTGTTGTTGTGTGCCTTCAAGTCATTTCTGACTTATAGTGACCCTTCAATGACACTATCACTGTTTTCTTGGCAAGATTTTTTCAGGGCTAGCTGCCAATAAATTAAGGGACAAGATTAATTTAGGCTCCTGCCTAAGCATATTAATCCTGCCAACACGTTTGTATTGTTTTATAGAAACAGGAACATACATCACATACTTGAATTCATATCAATGGGAACATCAAAAGCTAGAGACAATCAGGTTTCAAGTCTGGGGCTCAGGGAAACTTGGATGGGCACATGAATTTCTAAAAGCCCATGGTAACTAGTTGCCAAAGTAACTTTTTTACTTTCAAGTGCTGTTCTTACCTAGTGTTGGCAAACACCTTTGCCAAAGTCCTGAACCTAGACTGATTTTTCACATCCTTTTTTTTTTATTCAATATGTATTATGATCCTATTATGTATATGATGTTTTTCACAATGTTTGTTTTCCCTAAGGCAGAGAATTCTCCAAACACTTAACAGATAAACTCCCAAAGGCCACAGAAGTGAAGTAAAAGGCAGCCCTTTTCACACACTCTAGTAACGTTTGCTTCCAGACTTCCAGAGTGTCATTGCCATTCTTCTGGTTGATGTTGTTGTTGTTGCTATCCTCCACTGGGCTTGTTATAGGTGGTTGTGGATGGGTGTTCAGCTGTTTCACAGGTTTAGAAGAACAGGTAAGAAGAGCAGAACATGTTGGGCCTGGGGAAGATTGTCTACTGTAAAGACAGCAGTTCTTGTCACAGAACTGGAATAAGCTTTCTTTCTGCTGGCCCCACCATGGAGACAAAGGGCTCCCCTTCAAAGTCTACCATAACCAGGCAGCTTTGTTAAAAATTTAGAAAATCTGGGTAGAATTTTCACCTTGTTTTTTTTTAATCTGCAGACATTTTTACATTCTGTGGTTTTGCTTTTTTATTTTTCCTTGTAATGGATTTGTTTTAAAATGTTTGGATTCTATGTTTTAATTGTATTTTAATAATAATTTTAATAATAATTTTATATGTTTTTGCTGTGTCTTAACTGTACTGTATTTGTTTCAATTTTTGGCAGCTGACTTGAGCCCCAGTGTTGGAGAAAATGTGTATTTTTATGTATCCATGTGTAATTCAAAAGCATTTAGACATTAAAAGACAGGAGTCATGGATGCCTTGACCATCCTAGTACATGTGTTCTGTCAAAAACATGATTTTGAGCTAAATATTCTAGAACTTCAAACCTATGTGGGGTACATCACCTCTTCTTGGCACCCATGACATGAAGGTGCCTATCTTCTTCACACAAAGAATGAGCTGTGTGTTCCTCATGGTGGTGGTGCTAAAACAGAAACTTGGCAAAAAATCAAAACAAAAACAAAATGTTACACAGTTTAACACACAAAATCACAGAGATAGAATGGTGTGCAGATATATTATTTAATGTAGGAAGCTCAAGGTAGAAATAAACTTTTAGTCTGCATATAATTAAAATACAAAACCATCTCCTGCCTATTTATACCCAGTACTGCCAATACTTCTGGAAAAATATGTGGGAATAATGAAGTTTCTGTGCTTGGTTACCATTTTCTTCATACATGTCCATCAAATATTTCTGTGCATTTTTCAATTAATGTATGGTTCATTTGGAAGCAAAAGCAACCAGAAAAAATAAATTGAGAATTTTTAAAAATCTGTCCTGTACTATTTTATAGAGAGGGTCATATTCATGGATTCAGAGAAGCTCTCTTTGAAAACCTAAAAGGATGGAGAAAGGAAATTACACTCCAGTGACTGAATTCATCCTCCTGGGCTTCTCAGACCACCCAGAGCTACAGACCATCCTCTTCACGGTGTTCCTCACGATTTATGTCACAACCTTGTTGGGAAATCTTGGAATCATCCTGCTGATCAGGCTCGAATCTCAACTCCACACTCCAATGTACTTCTTCCTCAGCCACTTGTCCTTTGTTGACATTTGCTATACTTCATCCATCACACCCAACTTACTCAGTAATGTCATCTCGGAAGCAAGAGAAATTTCTTTCCCTGCTTGTGCAGCACAGATGTACCTATTTGTTGCTTTTGTGGTGGCTGAATCATTTCTCTTGGCTGTGATGGCCTATGACCGATATGTGGCTATTTCTAATCCATTGCTGTATACAGTAGTTATGTCTAGGATGCGATGCATCCACTTGGTAGCTGGCTCTTACATGTGGGGCCATGTTTGTGCAGTGGTCCACACCCATTTTGCTTTTAGGCATGATTTCTGTGGGCCAAATACCATCCAACACTTTTTTTGTGACATTTTGCCAGTGCTAGATCTTTCCTGCTCTGATACCTACATCAGCAAAAAGCTGCTTTTTGTTTTTGCCACCTTTGTGGAAACTAGCACCATGACAATCATTGTCTTGTCTTACATTTTCATTATTGTGTGTGTATCCAGGATCCAGACCAGCAAAGCAAAGTACAAAGCCATCTCCACTTGTGCCTCTCATTTCACAGCCTTTACCATATTCCATTCTACTATTCTCTTCATATACTGCCAGCCTACTGCTGCAAGCCATTCAGGGGATACACACAGAATTGCATCGGTATTCTACACAATGGTGACACCCATGCTGAACCCTCTGATCTACAGCTTTAGAAACAAGGAGGTTAAGTCTGCCCTCAAAAGGCTCATGGATAGAAAGGGTTTTTTCTTAGTCAACATGTAGAATGTGAAGGGGTGTAGCAAGATAATTTCCACAAATGGTGCAGAGACAAACATTGGGGGTAGGATAGAATGCTTTGGGCATCCATAACTATAAAAAAGCTACTGTGGGGAAATAAATTTTTAAGTAATGGCAAAAGATAGCAGCAGTTCTTCCATTCTAATTAATAAGTATGTTGCAGCTTCCAAACCCCCCCCCCCACCAAAAACCAAATTTATTTTATGTACAATATTGTCCACATGCTCAGTGGATGTATAAATGTGTTGTTGCTGTTGTTGTTGTTGTTGTTGTTGTTGTTGTTGTTGTTAATTTTCTGATAACCTGTCTTTCTCCCAATTCAGAGACTCAAGGCAGTGAATTAAGTTACAGAAACAGTAAATTAACTAACAGTGACTAGGAAGTAAATGAATATTGTGCATGGTCTCCAACTATAATGATCCTAACTGTTACTAAAGTCTATCATGCCATGCAGAAAAAGTCTCCACTTGAAATTTCTTCAAATATATTACTTTTGAAAGCTTTTTCTTTATTATAAGGTACAGCAAGATAATCACACAACCTGATTTTGTCAAACAAATTACAAATAAAATCCAAACATAATGCATAATCCTTCCTTCCTTCCTTCCTTTGAAGATTTGGCTCTAAAGAGTTCCATCAGATCTTCATTTCTTGTTCACTTCTTCCCTGGGTTTTATTTGGACCCAAAATATCCTAGTTTTTTTACAGGACCATCAAGTATGGAAAGAAGTACCAACTCCAGTAAGGCATTTCCAACATTTATCAGAATGACTTTTGTACATCATGGTTAGTTTTTCTGGAGTAAGATGCCACCTATAAAACATCTTATACTAATTTTCTTTAAAACCATAATTCAAAGTAAACTTTGTACCTGTGGTCCATGCTCTTTCTTAGTCTTCCAAAAGTATTGGATGATGGATATTCTGGGTCCATTTAACCATATTGCCTTTGACAATTTCTTTTTCCATATCTATATTTATCAACAATTTATATGTTTTAGCAATTGTATGCTTGCTTTCTGATGAAATGCTGAATGCCATTATGGTGTCATCACATGCAACAGTTGAGATGATATCTCAGAGACATTTTGGTAGCTTCTTGACACTAGGGTCAATTCCAGAACCATCCCACAAGTATCCCATTGTCAATAATAGGATATTCATTGCCAATAATTGGATAATTGTGGGATGGTTCTGGAATTGACCCTAGTGTGATAATCTGTCTAATGGAGATGAATTTACCTATAGGAAAAGAGACACCACATTCTTCATCCAGAGGGAAGATGTGAACTAGACAACTTGACTGGGGTGGGGCAGATCAGTGACACTGTATGGCATAGGCAGACTGAAGATGTGGCTGTTGGTCCCAACAAGCAGCTTGACCAGAGAAACTCAGGGGCTAATCATACTGCCCCTTTGGAGTGGCCTACTGCTGCCCCTTTCAGTGCCAGATTGGGGCCATGGTAACTACATGCCACAGCCCCAATCTGGCAGTTTGCTCATGCTAAAAGGAACAGAAAAATGCTGCTTCTTTGCTGCTCTTGCTGCCATGGTGGTGGCTTTTCAGCACTCCTTTGGTGCAGCATGTTTAAGTCTGCGGCAATGGAGCACCATGATGCCCCCCCCCCCACTGTGTGGTTGGGTGTGCGGTGTGATGCTGGCATGGGGGGCAGTGTGGGGGTGGCCACTGTGTATACGCCTGACCCCACACCAGCATATAACACCAGTCTATTTAGCCCCATAGTCTCCAAAGGCTGGTAAAGATCTTGGAATTCATTAAGTGGGTTTGTTATGTTAAACCGACCTGGGATGGTTTTGTTAATAATAGAAAGGCAGGATTCTTCCTACAATGATTTAACATTTAAGGTGCACTTTACTTGCCTGTGTGTGTTTTAATTTGATGAAAAGGGTTTTTGAGCCAAAGGCCATAGAGAAAAATAAACAACTGTACAACGTAATCCTGTATACATCTACTGAGAAGCAAGTCTGATGGAATTCAAGGAGGCTCACTCCCATAGGACTGCAGCCACTGCCAGTTATTTAGATGATCTGTGGAATTTTATATAGAGTCTCTCTATAGATTATGTTCATCATATTGTTCTCCAGATCAAACATTTTAGATTTGTTCTCAGGTGCAGATCATTTTTCTCATGAATTTTGTGTCCCTCATCTACCTCAAAGTTGCCGAAGGCCTATTGGTTTTTGCCATATTGTAAATTCTTGTCAGGGAAATGTGCAGACACAAACAATTAAGCAAATATGTAAAAGACAGATTTTAGAAATCTGTTATGATTGCTCATAGTAGTAAGTATACCTGTTGCTTTTATGCCCTGCACCTTTGAATCAAAAGTTTAAAACATTGTTCTGTCTCATTTTGACCTGGCAAGTTGCAAGTACCATATGTGCATAAAAGCAACAGGGAAACCTAGCTAATTTAACCCTTTGGTCATAACAGAATTAGTTCTAGCCAGTGGCATCACTAGGGTCTGTGTTATCTGGTGAGGTAACTTATGGTGTCACCCCTTCAGTTTGACCTCTTCCGATATCACACCATATAGAATTCTTAGTAATGTTTGTCACACTAATATTATTTGTAAATCATAATTCACTTACAACACTGAATGTAATGTCAATAGTTGTGACATGAAGAGCTAGCAAAATTAAAAACTATAACTTTAAATTACGATATCATATGCACAGCCTAAATATATTTACACTTACATAGTATTTATGCTTACATGTAGTTAACATTTGTTAAGATGTCGTGTTTTTAAAATAAAAATTTAAAAGAAAAAAACACACACCACACACTAGGGTGTCTCCCTTCTCTGCCCACTGAGCATCACCCCATTCATACCATCTCTTTTGCTGACCTCCAGGGTTTTAAAGGGATATGGAGAATGCCACTGCCCATTTCTGCCAAAAGGCAGCCATATGGGGAGCAGTGGTGTTACTAGGGTGTCTCCCAGTACAACCTGAACCCCTCCCATGCTCCTATTGATGTCCCCGGTTCCAGCAGATACTTTCGTTGCTCAAATTCTATCTGGATTGTTCTCTGTTTTTGTGTGCCTTCAACTTGTTTCCAGCTTATGGTGACCCTAAGGCATCATGGAGTTTTCTTGGCAAACTTTCATCAGAGGGGGCTTGTCATTGCCATCATCTGAGGCTGAGAGTGTGTGGCTTGCCCAAGGTCACCCAGTGGGTTTACATGGTCTAGCTGGGATTCAACTGTGGTCTTCAGAGTCATAGCTCAGTGCTCAAAACACTACACTAGCTCCTAATACAAACAATAAATACAACACAATTTATAATAATGTAAGGTAATCATAGGTAATAATCATAGGCAATAATTAAATATATATTTATTAAGGCATCATGGAGAGCCAGAATGGAATAGTGGTTTGAATGTTAGACTATGATTTTGGAGATCAGGGTTCAATTCCCAGCTCAACCATCAGACTCATTAGATGACCTTGGGCAAGTTACAGGCTCTCAGCCTCAGGGGAAGGCAATGGCAAACCTACTCTTGCCAAAAGAAAAACAACCCCATGATAGGGTTGTCTTAGAGCTGCCATAAGTCGGAAACAATTTGAAGGCACACAACAATAACAACAAGGCATCATACAATTTTAAAAGGCATCATGAATCCAGTTAATCTTATTTGAATGTATACAAGCATGTTATAAAAATGAAGTACTAGCAAGGGGTGAGGAATAGGAGAGACATTTGCAACAGAATGCTAACTTGAAATCTTTAGGACTATCAGTAAATAGGTCGGTAGATTCTCAGTTTCCCACAATGTAAAACAAGTACCTTAAGCATGCAATATATACCCTAAAATATATTTTTGTGACCTCCAGATTCCCCGTTACCCAAACCCTGTACCACTTCATTTCATTGATAGCCTTGGCTGAAGGGCAGGGTATAAATAAAGCATTATTATTATTATTATTATTATTATTATTATTAATTTCCCCGCCAACCAAGCACCCCAATTAACTGGAATATCACACTTCCAGAGATCATGATTCTCCTCTAAAAAAAGACATTTTGTTATACCCTACCCCAATACCCTCCAACAATTCAAAGATGAAAATGGGGACATGTGTCATGAAGCAACATCAGAGGGTAGTCAAGATGGCAGAAGTTATTAATGAGGAAAAAGAGACAAACTGAGCTGTAGCAGGTTGCATTTGCCTACACTGCTGAGACAGCAAACAAGCTGCCTCCTTCCACTGCTGAATTAATTGAGTGCAATTTTTGCATTTTGGACTCAGTTTGCAGTAATTGAAGTAAGTGTGGATAAAGGGGGAAAGTGGGAAGAGGGAACAGAAACTGGGACATTTTAAAAGCAGTTGAGAAAGAGGGATGGCAGAGGATTAAGTAGGACGGTGCCAACCAAATTAGAACAGTTGGAGTATATGGTGGCACTGTTACAAATCATCTGTTATAATTACTTATGTCACTGAACATAAATATTAATTTGTATTAGGGATTGAACATTGCTCTATGTCTCTGTCCCTCTCTCTCTCTCTCTCTCTCTCTCTCACACACACACACACAAATATAATGAACGCCAATTTTGGATTTTTTTATCTAGTCAAGGAGGTGTTTAGAGAATAGAAGAGGAGCCGGCCTGAAGCATCAGAGGAAGTGAATCAGAGACTTGCCTTTGGAAGGAGCTTTTAGCCAGGAGCTCTCTACCTAACTATAGGCCCCGTGACTTGAACTCAGTGACAGAGCTTGGGAATAAAGGCGAAGTCTAGCAAGGGAAGCCCACAGTCTTGTTTCAGTGCCTCCTTAAGACTTCTCAGTATGGACACTGAAGGCCCTGCAGCAGTCACCTGCAACACCTGTGGGATGTTTGTCTTCTTGCCTAGGGATGTGGCGAACTACACCTGCCACAAGTGCAAGTTGGTAGCCCTCTTGGAAGAGAAAGTACAGCAGCTAGAGGAGCAGATATCTGCACTCCAGCATCATAGAGAGCAGGAGAATCTCCTGAACAGATCAGACCCGAATGTCTTGGGTGGGAAACAGAGAGAGGAAGTTGTTGGGGTGGAGGAGGTCACTCCACATACAACAGAGGTAGATGCTTGGAGGAAGGTCACACACAGAAGTAAGGAAACCAGGGAACGTTCTGTGAGCGGCTTGCAGCTACAGAATCGCTTTGAATCTCTCTCTGTTGTCAGAGATGATGAGGAAAAGCAGCAGGGACAGACATCAGGGACAGAGCAGGAGAGCCTGAGAGTATCACGAAAAGGAACAGCCACTGCTAAGCCTCGGAGGAGGCGTGTAGTCGTGGTGGGGGACTCCTTGCTGAGGGGTACAGAAGCAGTGGTTTGTGGGCCTGACAAGATGTCTCGGGAGGTGTGTTGTCTCCCCGGGGCAAAGATCCATCATGTGACGGAGAGGCTGACAAGACTTGTCAAGCCTACTGATCAATACCCCCTTCTTTTGGTTCATGTGGGAACCAATGATACTGCAAGGCACAGCCTTCAGAATATCAAAAGGGATTATGAGGCTCTGGGAAGGAAGCTGAAAGAGATGGATGCACAGGTTGTCATCTCATCTCTACTCCCGGTAGAAGGGCATGGTCCAGGAAGGGAGAGGAAAATAGCAGAGGTGAATAACTGGCTCCGTAGATGGTGCCGCCAAGAACAGTTTGGATTCTTGGATCATGGGCTGCGGTTCCATGAGGAGGGACTTCTGGCAAGGGATGGACTGCATCTCACGCCAGTTAGCAAAAACGTTTTTGCCAACAGTCTGAAGAATCTGATCAGGAGGGCTTTAAACTGAGTTATGTGGGGGAGGGAGACATTATACTGGAAGGCAAAAGGGATGGAGAGAATAGTCCAAGTGGCATAGAGGGAACAAGGCAAACAGTGCAAGGACCCAACAGTAGGAGGCAAAAAAATGTGCAAAAGCAGCAAGTAAAGAGGACACATGGTCTTAAATGCCTCTCCACTAATGCACAGAGTATGGGAAATAAGCAGGATGAACTTGAACTCCTAGCACAACAAGGGAAATATGATATAATAGGCATCACTGAAACCTGGTGGGATGAGTCTCATGATTGGAATGTAGAAATAGAGGGGTATAACCTTTTTAAGAGAAACAGGCCAAGCAGGAAAGGAGGAGGAGCATTATATGTCAGGGATATTTACACCAGTGAAGAGATGCAGGAAGTCAATACTGGAAGCCAGGTGGAGAGCATCTGGATAAAAATTAAAGGAGAGGGAAATAACAGGGATGTTACTGTGGGAGTCTGCTACAGACCCCCGACTCAGGCAGAGGAATTGGATGATGCCTTTCTAGAACAGATAATCACATACTCAGAAAAGAGAGATGTAGTAGTGATGGGTGACTTCAACTATCCTGATATTTGCTGGAAGTCAAACTCAGCCAAATCCTCAAAGTCTAGCAAATTCCTCACTTGCCTGGAAGACAATTTCATTGTCCAAAAGGTGGAAGAGGCAACAAGGGGATCAGCCATTTTAGATCTGATCTTAACCAACAAGGAAGACCTAGTTGATGGGGTGCAAGTGGTTGGATCCTTAGGTGGAAGTGACCATGTTCTCCTGGAGTTTGTAATACAGTGGAAGGGAGAAGCTAGGCATAGTCAGACACGCACTCTAGACTTTAGGAGAGCTAATTTCAATAAACTTAGAGAAATACTGGGAGTGATCCCATGGACAGGAATACTAAAAGAAAAGGGAGTTCAAGACGGATGGGAGTTTCTCAAAAGGGAGATATTGAAGGCACAATTTCAAACAGTTCCAATGAGGAAGAAAAATGGAAGATGTCTCAAGAAGCCAGGATGGATGACTAAGGAACTTTCAACTGAGCTAAGTTTTAAATGGAACATGTATAAGAAATGGAAAAATGGAGAAATCACGAAAGAGGAATTCAAACAAATAGCCAGCACATGTAGGGGTAAAGTCAGAAAAGCTAAAGCGCAGAATGAACTCAGGCTTGCTAGAGAGGTTAAGAACAATAAAAAGGGCTTTTTTGGATATGTCCGCAGCAAAAGGAAGAAGAAAGAAACAGTGGGGCCACTGCGTGCAGAAGATGGCAAAATGCTAACAGGGGACAGAGAAAAGGCAGAATTACTCAACACCTTCTTTGCTTCAGTCTTCTCAGAAAAGGCAAAGGGTGCTCAACCTAAGGATAATGGAACAGGAGACAGAATAGAGCAAATTCAGCACAGAATAAGTAAAGAGGTAGTACAGGAATACCTGGTTAACCTAAATGAATATAAATCTCCAGGACCAGATGAACTACATCCTAAGTATTAAAAGAACTGGCAAATGTAATATCAGAGCCATTGGCAATAATCTTTGAGAACTCCTGGAGAACAGGAGAAGTCCCAGCAGACTGGAGGAGGGCAAACGTTGTCCCCATCTTCAAAAAGGGAAAAAAAGAGGATCCCAACAATTATCGTCCAGTTAGTCTGACATCAGTTCCAGGAAAGGTTCTAGAGCAGATCATTAAGCAGAGAGTCTGTGAACACTTAGAGGCCAATGCCATAATCACAAAAAGCCAACATGGGTTTCAGAGAAACAAGTCATGCCAAACGAACCTGATCTCTTTTTTTGATAAAATTACCAGCTTGGTAGATGAAGGGAATGCTGTGGATATAGTATACCTCGATTTCAGTAAGGCCTTTGACAAGGTTCCCCATGACATTCTTGCAAACAAGCTTGCAAAATGTGGGATAGACAAGTTAACTGTTACATGGATTTGTAATTGGTTGACTGGCCGAACTCAAAGGGTGCTCAACAATGGCTCCTTTTCATCCTGGAGAGAAGTGACCAGTGGGGTCCCACAGGGTTCTGTCCTGGGCCCAGTGCTATTCAACATCTTTATTAACGATTTGGATGACAGAATTGGGGGCATACTTATCAAATTTGCAGATGACACTAAACTGGGAGGAGTAGCTAATACCCCAGAGGACAGGATCAAAATTCAAAATGACCTGAATAGACTAGAAAGCTGGGCCAGTGCTAACAAAATGAAATTCAATGCGGAGAAATGTAAGGTTCTGCACTTAGGGCGGAAAAATGAAATGCACAGATATAGGATGGGGGACACCTGGCTGAATGAGACCACATGTGAAAGGGATCTAGGAGTCCAAGTAGACCATAAGCTGAACATGAGTCAACAGTGTGATGCGGCAGCTAAAAAAGCCAATGCAATTTTAGGCTGCATCAATAGAAGTATAGTTTCTAGATCAAGGGAAGTTATAGTGCCACTCTATTCTGCTTTGGTCAGGCCCCACCTGGAATACTGTGTCCAGTTCTGGGCACCACAGTTCAAAAAAGATGTGGAGAAACTGGAGCATGTCCAAAGGAGGGCAACTAAGATGGTGAAGGGTCTGGAAACCTTGCCCTATGAAGAACGCCTTAGGGAGCTGGGGATGTTTAGCCTGGAGAAGAGAAGGTTAAGAGGTGATATGATAGCCCTGTTTAAATATTTGAAGGGATGTCATATTGAGGAGGGAGCAAGCTTGTTTTCTGCTGCTGCAGAGACTAGAACGTGGAACAATGGATGCAAACTGCAGGAAAAGAGATTCCACCTCAACATTAGGAGGAACTTCCTGACAGTAAGGGCTGTTCGACAGTGGAACACACTCCCTCGGAGTGTAGTGGAGTCTCCTTCCTTAGGGGTCTTTAAGCAGAGGCTGGATGGCCATCTGTCAGGGATGCTTTGACTTGGAGTTCCTGCATGGCAGGGGGTTGGACTGGATGGCCCTTGTGGTCTCTTCCAACTCTATGATTCTATGATTCTATGATCTACCAAGTGTACATTCTAATCAGTTCTCATTTTGAATGAATATATATTTACCATTAGATTTGGAACTCCACATATGTATTCCATTCTATGCACCCAGCAAAGTCTGTCATAGCCTTTTAATATGTTGCATTCATATGCAGATAAAATTAGAGCTTAGCATTTGACTGATTTGTGGATGATCTCCTAGGCAGGCAAAGTTCTTCCTCTCTTTAGCATGCACATGCTGTCTCATAGCACCAGAGAATATGCTGTTACTAAAGTGAAATTAGAAACTTGTATGATGCAGAACAAAAAAATATACAGAAATTCCTGAATAAAGGACAAAGTTTTAGCAGAAGTATTTTTGTTAAGAAGCAGGGCCTGTCCAAGTCATTTCACTGCCTGAAGAAAAGCACAATATGCTGCCTCATCTCTTGAATCAGAATGACAGTTGAATCTTACTTTCACCCTAAGGACAGGACAGATTTGTCCACCACACAGGAGGCCAACAGTCAAATTTAGGGACCACAAGACAAAGACATGATTACTTTCCCATCATTTTTCTCTTCTTCCTCTCACCTTAGCAGGTACTGCCTGAAATAACTTCTTCATGCTGCCACATAATGGGGCCAGTCCACTATGAAAAGGTGGTGTGGCAAATATGTCCAGTTTGGACTGCCTGAATTAGGAAACTCTCTGGAAGAACTTATTGATATTATCCATTCCATTATCCATTCTATCTTCAGTTGGGCTAGTGGTCAAGAAATTAATGGGTAAGACTAGTTTAGGCACCTGCTAGCACACATTAATCCTGCCAACACATTTGTATCCTGTCTCCCTGTTTGTCATACTATAAACAAGTGGGTTCAACAGGTAAATAAGTAATGTAGTGGTCTCATCTGGTCCTGACCCAGGGAGTAGTCTGATCCGAGCCTTGAACATTTTTAGGGGGAACTCCCATCTAACAATGTAATAGAGGTCAAATGTGAGACAAAGATTAAGAAGGCTTGGGGACAGATTAAGAAGGCTTCAGGACAGTGGCAAGGACTGGCTGATAGGATGGTGGAATGATAATTGGACTGGCTATGATGCTGAACCCCACAACTGCAGACAGAAGTGTCTTATTGTGTGTCTGAACAGGCCAGAGTAAGGAGTGGAGACCCATCAAAGAACACATGTTTGATCCTGTGAAAATGACCAAATGGCAGGCAAAATATCAAGATGGTATGTATAGCTCAGATACTTCCACCTCCAATATATCTCCCATATGATAACCCCTTCCCTCATCCACCTTAAATCCTCAGTTTTGAGAAGAATCCCCACCCAGTCCTCAAAAGCCACCTTGTTCTGCCTTACAATTTTTTCCCCTTGGTCATAAGCCATGGCAGCCAAAACGCGGTACTCAATGTTAGCACAGGCGGCAAAGAAAAAGAGCTGTACAGTGCACTCAGCAAAAGAGATGGATTTGCTGTCTACTATGATGTTTACCAAGCTCTTGGGAACAACCTCATGATAGCTTCACCTTAGGGCTGCCCTAAGTCAGAAATGACTTGAAGGCATACACCATCAACAACTAGAAGTTCACCAAGGTCTTGGGAACGAGGGTAGTCAAGTAGCATGTATCTAAGATGGGAAGAAAAAAGTACATGTATGCCTCCAGTTTAGTGTCCCTCTTGATTAACACAATGATCCCATTTAGTGAAGAGAGAGGGGGGGGATTAGAACAACACAAAGTACAAAAGTTGAAACTTGGGTTGGTCTGTAAAACCCCAAAGAACAAAATCTGTTCTGGAAAAGCTATTTCTCTCATACCTTTCCTCGGTCAAGTTCTTGTACCCCAATTTTTCTCTGTCTATGGACATGATCACACAGGGGTCAAGGAGGGATTGCTTCCATCCTTACTCCATCCTTCTCCCATCAGTGGCCCTATCATTGTATTAATGGAAGTTTCCATTTTAATACACAGTGATGGGGCCATGTCACTTCAGTGACGGAAGAAGGACGGGAGAAGTGTGACATTGTCTGATAATCTTATTGTGATCGTGCAATGAGAAAAGCAGAAGGATTGGATAAAAACAGATATCATATGGCAATCTTCACGCAATGGCACCTTAAGGACACTTTAAGGGCCTGGGCCTTTAGATCCCACCACTGCCACCAATTTTTTTATGTGGTGCACTCCCAGTCTCTCAGTTCACCACAACCTATTCTCCACTGAGGCACTAATATTTGGTAGCGTGTTTTAAATGTTGAAACGGAGGCCAAGTAGTATTTCAAAACATCAACAAAGTTTATTATAAAATACAAAAATAAATTATAAAGTAGTTTCAAAGACGTTACTATTGTCTTATTGCTTATTATATTATCATTAATTTGGAAGTATAGAAAGTTTATCTAACTGAGATCTATAAACTTGGTTCTGTATTCCTATACACAGTGGTCCAACAACAAACCCTATCATCATCATTATCATTAGAAACCTGCTGGAAGTATCATCTCGGAACATCATCATCATCATCATCATTATCATCATCATCATCATCATCATCATCATCATCATCATCTTCCTGACTTTATTTGTGGCTTAATATCTCTTTGAGTCTTTTTTACTCTGTAAGGAAGGTTTTTCTTTATCTTTGAGGCTTTTCTTTTAGCTATCGTTGGCAAAGGTTTTAAACTCTTAGAACTTTCTTGTTCTTTTCCAATTTTCCCTTCAGACTCATTAGATTTATTTATCTCCTTGTCCATGACTCCCCCCCCCCTTTTTTAGTTACTACTTTTGCTTGCTCTTGAAAATTTTATTTATAGCCCACTCCTCTGTCAAGACAATCGGAGCGGATTACAGCAGATAAAAAAATTACAATAAATGTAAAGTTGTGGCTATTTTCTGCCAATTGGTTGTCATTGTGGTTATTATCTCTTCACCCCCTCCCAACTCCACAGCAAGAGGGATTTTTTTAAAACTTGGCTTTGTATTGATCAGCAATACTCACATAGCACTAAGGGTAGGAGGGTGGGGTGCACTGCCATAGCTCTAAGTAGACACTTGGAGAGGCAGTCTGGCCTTATATTGCCTGTGTCTCTGCCCCTTCATGTGTGACATCCCAGCATACTGCACCACCCACAGGGAACCCTGGTTTCCTCCCATTGAAGGGCATCAAAGCCAGGTTCATTCAAGATCCTCAGAGCTCCAGGAATTCCCATTTCTTATTGTGGCATATATTCATTTTTCCATTTTGTCCTCATAAGAATCTTCTAGGTGATGTTAAAAAATTGTGAGCCCCACATTATCAAGTAAGCTTCATGTGTAAGCCACAATCTGAACCTAGAGTCTGTGAGTTTCAATTCAATCAGTGTTTTTCCATTTTTTAAACATTTAACATACCCATGTCTGATGAATAATAGCTGAGCATTTGCCATTTAAACCCTGCACATTTCTATATTTATAAATATTTAGTTAGAATGCCTTTGTCCCTCCCTGCAGTGTTGATGATTTGAAGGGTGATACAGTCATGCTTGTTGGCTTAAAGGAGTGACATGTTAGCTTAAAGGAGTACCACAACAGGCTTGAGCATTGTGCTCTGGTAAGTATAAAATGACTACTGGAAACTGTCTGTGAGGAGTTTTCAATTCTTTTATATAAAGGAGATAATTAGTTACATATTTGCTGGCAGAGGAAAGTTTTTGTATGGTTAAATGAAACAGGAAGAAAAATAGTATAAAAGCAATCAAATTGGCCAAATTTCAGAACTGAGAGATAGTCAAATGGATGCCTCTCTTTTTCCTTTGATAAGACACGTAGGTTTACCAATTACCAGTTGTCAAATGATTGCTAGCTAGCTCATCATTTTGTTGTATACCTTCCTCCGAATACCTCCCAAAGCATCCTTTACCTCTTTGTTTCTCAGGCTATAGATCAAAGGATTCAACAAGGGGATAACAATGGTGTAAAACACAGACAGAATTTTGTCACCCACATCTTGGACAGAAGATCCACTGCTAGCCTTGGGTCGGAAATGCAGAATAAGAATGGCCCCATGGAATATTGTAACAGCAGTCAGGTGGGAGGTGCATGTGGAGAAAGCTTTAAGTCTACCTGCAGCTGATCCGATCCTCACAATATTGGCAAGAATGTACACATAAGAAACCAGGACACTCAGAAGTGTGATTGCTTCTACAAATCCAGCCACATAAAAAATCAAAAGTTCATTGATGTAGATATCACTACAGGAGAGTGACAAAAGTGCAGTGATATCACAGTATAAATGATTGATCTCATTTGACTCACAAAATGACAGCCTGAAGGTGAACACAGTATGGAGAAGAGAGTGCAAAAGCCCCAAAGCATATGATCCCACCACCAAAAAAATACAAAGTCTGGGAGACACAAGGACTGGGTACAGTAATGGTTTACAGATAGCTACATAGCGATCGTATGCCATGGCGGCCAGAAGAAAGCACTCTGTACTCCCCAGACCTATTACAAAATACATTTGCATCGCACATCCAATAAAGGAAATTGACTTTTTCTCTGCTAAGAGATTAACTAAGGACTTAGAAGCAACCACAGAAGAAAAGCAGACATCTAACAGAGAGAGGTTGCTCAGAAAGAAATACATTGGAGTGTGAAGACGGGGACTGACCATTATCAGAGCAATCATTCCAAGGTTTCCTACTAATGTGGTAAAATAGAAAGTTAGGAATACTAGGAAGAGGATTATCTGCAGCAGAGGATTGTTTGTTAATCCTACAAATAAAAATTCATTGATTGGAGTGGTATTGTTTTTTTCTGTCATTACATTCAGACTTTTTGTTTTCCCAGACCTGCAAAATAAAGAAATGTTGGTCCTCAGGTAAAAGCAATGATTTCTTTGTAGCACACATAGCTAACGTAAGGAATGCATTCATTTATGACTTTACTAAAAGGTTAGAAAGAATTGTGAAAGACATGTGACAACCAATATGGTACAGGGGTTACAGTGCTAGACTTGTACTTGGCAGAACCAGACTCTTCTTCCCTTAACTTGTGATCTGTGGACCCCTAGGTCACCCTTCACTGAAAGGATTCATAGATAAGCTTCAGAAGGATCATGAACAGGGTGCAAAAATGTGAGATTTTGTTCATTTGTTTAAATGCAGGGTTTGGGGGGGGGGAGATCCACAATACAAGGAACGTTTAATAACTGCTGCACTAAGCTCACCATGTGATCTTGGGTCAGTCACTCTCTAGCAGCATGATCTCCTTAGTGCAAAGAGCAATTAGATGGGGAGGGAGGAAGCCAACTACATTACCTTTACCTCTTTGGAGAAAAGGCAGGACATAAATGTAACAAATAACTAGCATATAAAAAAACCACATCTGTTCATCTGTTGGTATCCCGCCTTTTTGGATGGTACGAATAACAACAATAATTGACCCCATCCTACTTTCTTCTTCAGCTCCCCCAAAACATCAGTCCAGTCATTAAAAGAGCCCACAGTTCCCAGCACCCCAGACAACAGTCTAACGTATCTGGAGGGCATGATGTTGGGGGAGGCTGGTCTGGTCTCTTTTACTAAGCACATAGATGTCCTTGGACATTTCAAGCAGGAAGAAAGTTATGAACAGGAATCCTTGAGAAGCAGCTGTTTTCAGCTCAGTGATAGAAATGAGAGTACACTGTTAAATATAAATTATCTGAATTCCCAGGAGGAAGGGAAAGAGAGTTCCTTTTCCTTCCTCCTGGGAATTCAGAGGAGTCATATCTTCATGGTTTGAAGGGCCTCTACCCACCTTCCTCTACCAGTAAGCAATAATGGCAGGGGGCCTCCCAGGGCTTGACAATTGTGGGGTGGTGGGAGGCTTTTGGATGGACAGCAAGAGCAAGTGAATTGCCTTCTGCCTTGTCCAAAATGGGACTTAGGTATGCATAAGCTACATTCATATGCAAGTGGGTCATTAACAGGATGCTGGCCTTTCACTGCTATCTCAAGCTTCTGGTAATTGGAGATATTCTGTCTGTTTAATGATGTTACATTTTACTATACTTGGAAAGGAAAAAACATCTTGTTGCCACAGCAAATGTCAGCTCTCTGGTCCAGATTTCTTGCAGTTTTCTCGGAAGTTTTTTTTGACTAGTTTCTGTCACAGAAGTAGCTAAAAATCTATTACAAAATAAAATTCTTGTAACAATACCAATCAGAGAGTCACTTTAATCTCTGCTACTAAATCTCTGTGTATCAAAGTCTTCTAAAAGTTTGTTTATTTTTACTTCATTTGTGAAGTGTGTTATTTTTAATATCCTCCAATGTTTTGTGGATGAAAATTGGGACACATGTAAGCAAACAAGATCAGAGTACAGTCAAGATGGCAAAAGTTATTAATAAGAAAGGACACCACAAGCTAGGAGAAACTATAGCAGTTTGCTTTTGCCTAAGTCTACAAGAAAAGCAGGATTTTGCCCCCTCCTCTCCTCTGCTGAGCTGAGTGCAGGTTACTGTTGCTCTTTGAACTCAGTTTTCAGTAACTGAAGTAAAGACAAAGGGTGAAAGTGAGAGGAAGAGGGAGAAACTGGAACATTTTAAAAGCAACTGAAAAAGTGGGATGACAGACGATTAATCAGGACTGTTCCTGACAAATCAGGTTATGGATATCTCAGTCCACAATGATCTTAAAAATAAAATAAAACTTATTTGTATCCCACTTTTTGTAAACACAATCAAAGCGGCTTACAACAGTTAAAATGATACAAATGTAATGTCACATTGTGCATGTCACTAATAGAATTCTAGTCAAAGCCTACTAAGTTATAGGGGAGAGGAGAATAATTTGTGCCCAGAGCAGTGAGAGAGGGGAAGAAAGCTCATCCTCAAAACAGAGGACAAAAGGCTAATGTTTATATATGTTGAGATATATGTGTGTGCATGCTCACATATACACACATGCATATCTAAACTGAGGAATAATGACCTAATTTCAATAAAAATATAGTATATTTCACCATAGTGAAGAGCACTAACCAGTCACTCAGTCTGTTGTCCAGGTACTTACTTTGGATGGGCAACTTCAAGGTCTCTGGTCTTGACCTTTAGCTCTTTATCTTTAAATCAGACTTGATCTGGACATCCCTTCAAAGTGAGGAAATGAAGGACTGCTTTCTGTAAAATAAGACACATGGACACTCTAGTGTGGAATGCTGATCAGGCAAGTGGCTGCTGCCATCTCCTGAGAACAGTTTCTCATTTTTACAAAACAAATAATTGCTTTATTAAAACAAGGAAAGGGTCACAAATCTTTAAATGCAGAAACCTTAAGAATACAGAATCTATGTAAATATACAAAGAGATAATAAACAGCAAACAAAAAGGTGAACTGCTAGAAGCATAGCTGAGTAGAGACCAGTTTCAAAATAAATATGAGCTGCAGAAACTGGAGGAGGAAAAATCAACGCTGGATCCTTTCCCCTTCCATATATCCATGTTTCTTACTTTTGATGGGAAATAAGGTGCCAGCTGATCTCAACACATGAACGTACAATGGAATTCCACCAACAAAACAGATTGCCAAAGTTATAACCATGTTACTATGTTGCAGCAAGCAAGACCCTAAAAAGAATAATGTGAGAGCTAACACCTTTATTGAAGCATTAATTGGCACTAGTCCATTTCACTAGTACATAGCATTACCCTAAAAACTGATGCAAACACAAACACTTATATATTGTCATGGAATTGTTTCTCCGTAACATTTCTCAGTGCCCTGTGTCCTTGGAGGACTACTTAGCATCCATCCTAATCTCCTGGGAAAATTGGTATGCTCAACAAATCAAAGGCACTGAAGCACTGCAGGTTCCCTTAAAAATGAGGAAATTGAATGTGAGAAAACAAGGGAAAGATGATAAGGGCAAACCCATCCTTAAAAGAAAATATGCAGGACACTAGAGCTGGCAGGCTACTGAGAATATTATATGCTAAAAGTGAATTGTTTCCTGCAGGAATGATGCCTTGTATTGAGCCAGACTTTTGGTTCTCCTTCTTCAGTACTGTCTTAACTGGCTGGTAGTGAGTCATCAGGATCTCAGATAGTAGTCTTTCCCAGGGTTAGCCAGAAATATCAGGTAGAATCTGTCAGATCTACTATAAATTCAGTTTCTAGCATTGTGGGATTAGCTGCTCATCATCACTGGATCAAGTAGTGGTTTACAGAGAAGCCATGGATGGGAGCTGCCGCAGGAAAGACCACAGACACCAAGTTGTTGGAAGTTGGAAGAATAAAGGCCACAACTTTATTAAACAATAACAATGACAATATCCTGTCATCCATCAATCCCTGATTTTTTGATTGATGAACCCCATTTGCTTGGCCATGACCAAGCTTTGGGATGAGAAGGGGCTACTGGTTAACAATTCCAGGTGCCCTATGCTAACCAGTTATTCATATGCTTGCATCTCCACTCCTTGTCACGGGGAGGGGGGGGGGACGCTGAATCAATATGGCCCCGCAATGGCAACACCACTGCAATCTCAGCACCCCTGTGTCCCTGTTGGATTCCCAATCCAGTACTATGCACCTCTGAAAACCACGCCCAACAGATCTGTGCAACTGCCTCAAGTTGTGACAGGAAGTTCCCAAGCCCCAAAAGAGAGAGAGTGGAAGGGAAGAGCCAAGCTGGAATGGTGGCAAAGCCTTAAAAGTCCTGCCACCCAATAAGGGGCCAAAATGAAGTGGGATCCCACCCTCTTGGCCAATCCCAGGCAATGCCCAGCGGCCTATGCTAACCAGCTTTCCCTCCCCTTCAACATCTGCCAGTGAAGACTGGCTGAGAGAGTGTTTGTTTGCCCTACTTCCACCTGGGCTCCTTCCATGCCTTGGCTCCTGGACTTAAGGAGGAGTTTTGTCTCTCTCTCTCCCCCCCCCCTTTTCTCTTTCTTTCTTTCTTTTTCTTTCTTTCTTTCTTTAGATTGGGTATAGTTCACATTGTTTCTAGGATTGGGATGGGAGGTTGAGAATAGGGATTATTTTCTCCTTGTTTTTGTATGTTAATTGATATGTACTTTGCTCTGTTAATTTTATTTTTTGTTATAATTACTATGTATTTTTGTTGTTGTGTATTTTTGCTTTGTTAATGGTTATGTATTTTGCTTTGCTAATTTTACTGTTACTAAAATTACTATGTATTTTGCTTCTATAATTATGTATTTTGTTAGTTACTGTTATTGTTAATTGCTATCTGATTTTATTGTTATTGCTTAATGCATTGCCATTTGTTTCTTAATTCATGTATATCACTATTGTGTGTATAACCCCTCTGTTGTAAGCCGCCCGGATTCCCAGTTGATTGGGCGGCATATAAATAATAATAATAATAATTATTATTATTATTATTATTATTAATGCCAGGGTCGATGCCACCCAATCAGGAGGCACTTCCAGCCCCAATGCCTCCTGTGACCTGTAGTTCAGGTGCCGGGACAAAGTATCTCCCTTTCCAGCCCCCAGCCAGCCACCAAAAGATGAAAAGCTTCCCCCATGAGTTGGGCAGCCCCATTTCTCTGACAAGTCTTAAAATGGGGGAAGCTTTTCACTTTCTGTTATGTCAGATGATTGAATATAAAATCATACAATCATAGACGGTAGCTAGTTTAGTGACTTATTCCTCAATGTGTATGTTATGCTTGTCAGTCACCCACTCCCCACCTGCACTGTAATCACCAGTTGTGACTTAGGGTGCTTGTACACTGTAGAAATAATGCAGTTTGACACCACTTTAACTGTCATGATTCCGTCCTACAGAATCCTGGAATTTTTTAGTGTTGTGAGGCATCAGAATTCAGTTTCCTGCACAGAAGATGCCATGTGTGCCTTGTGTGAATTTTGCACAGAATTAAGTCCCAAGCTATGGAAATTCTTAGGTGAGACTTTATTTTCTCTGATAGTCTCAGTGATACTTTCTGTCTTTTTATCACTACTTCAGACATTATATGCTGATGGAAAGCTGAAGAAAAGCATACCTAAGCCATACTCTTACAGCACACCAACATAAGAGACCCTGGCAAGGAAATCACCCTTGAAGACTGAAAATTTCACTGACACTTCCTCAGAGAAAAAAAGCATTGCTGGTGCTGCTTCAGAGGCTATGGTTCTCAATATGCCTCATATAAACCAGAAAAAAAAATCTAACAACAATCCATAGAAAGTGAGCTGGCAGGAAGATAAATTTCTGGTGTTAAAATCTGAAGGTGACATTTGGTTCTAGGTATGTGCATCAGATGTGGAAGAAGCCCAAGGCCTGATTAGAATCAGGTTTTCAGACTAGGTCTGCTGTCTTCCAAAGTGAAGCAAGCTTTCCTCCAAAGCTAGCAGAGCTGAAACTAGGGCACAGATGAAGCTTAGAATATTGAGATACTTTACTTCCAAAAGTAATGTCATTTTAAAATGTTGTTTTTGTGAACATTCTGAGGGTGAAGGTGAGAGCAAGATGAGGAAGAGGATAGGGTTGAATTAATGGTGGGTCTACCATTGCAGGAAAAATAAAGAGGAAAACGCTTGAGTGGAGTCAATGTACAGGGCACAACTTTATTAAACCTTAATAAATCCAACATGAAACCCAATAAAAGATATGAGAGAATATGTATGCCATCATAGTAATCATGCATGGCCACGCAAGCCAGTTTCATTATGTCATGCACCCTGACCCTAGGTAATTGTATGCAAGAGTTACCTAACAAACAGTCACAGGAGAGGTGGTCAGCTAGGTCCAAAAGACAGCTCCTGGAATTGATGACACCTGTAGTTGCCCAAATTTCCAGCTCACTCAAACCTCTGCCCCAACTTTTCTTGTGGCTTTCGTTCCCACCATTTTTAGAGCTCTACTCTTCCCTCCCACACCTTCATCCTCACCAGTTGTGACAGTTAGGGGATTGACACTGTTACAAATTGAATGCAAAGCTGTGGTTAAAGCTGGCACAACTGCAAAATCAAGGGTAAACATAAGCCATACAAAAATGAAAAAAAAATGACCCCAGGAAAGGTAAACTGGTGGGAGGGAGCCTTAGTGACATGAAAATGTTTCCTTTCTAGCTCTCGTTAGGTGACAACTTTCAGGGCTGCTAGAGTAAAAACTGGAGACCATTTTTGTCCCTTAATGGTTGTACAGAAGAGGGAATTTCAGCACATATTGCTTGTTATCTGGTTGTATAACAACAATATATGCTGAAATTCACTCTTTAATACTTGTGTAAAAGTGATAGGAGCCATCTCCAGTTTTTGCTCTGCCAACCATAAACTGCTGCGGTAATCTGAACTATGGAGTTGCATGGGCCATGCCCCTGCTGGCATAGCCAAGCCAGGATACAAAGGCCTGTCCAGAGCTCATGAAAAATGCATGCTCTCATGAGATCTTGTGAACTCTGTTTCTCTCACCAGAAGTATAATTAGTTGCTCTCCAGTGCTTCGTTTCCTCTCTAAATGGTTAAGGAATTGCACATCTGCTTTTTTGAGCAGAGTTTCTTACTGAGGCAGTAGTAGCCCAACTTGTCAACATATAGGAGCTGTGTCACATTCTTCCCTTATACAGTCTCTCACTTAATCTCCTGTCAGAATACAGTCCTTTTATCATTCAAAACTTCCACATTCTAACTTCCTCCAAATCCTCTCCTTATTTTCTTTGCAATATTCTACCAGAACCTTTCCCTCTTCTTCTCTCAGTCACTCAGAACCAACCATGCAATTTTATTTCACTCAGCATGGTGCATTGGTCACTCAGGCTTCACACACACTCTTAACTATACTTATGCAATGCTATCCTACAAAAACACAAAGCATTTTTACAATTTAGGCAATCACAACTAATAGTATTTTGATGGATATAGTTTGCATTATTCTATTAATTTTGTCTGTTTAGGGTCACCATAAGTCAGAAATGACTTGAAGGCACACAACAATAGCAAACCAGTATAATACAATATAGATTTTAATGAAAAATGTCATTTTTACATCTGATGGGAAACTACCACTGCCTCATCATTTTGTTATACATCTTTCTTTGAAGAATACCTACAGCATCTTTCACCTCCTTGTTTCTTAGACTGTAAATCAATGCATTTAGCAAGGGGGTAACAATGGTGTAGAACACAGACAGAATTTTGTCACCCACATCTTGGACTGAAGATCCATTGCTAGATTTGGGCCGGAAATGCAGAATAAGAATAGCCCCATGGAAGATTGTAACAGTAGTCAGGTGTGAGGTACATGTGGAAAAGGCTTTGAGCCGACCTGCAGCTGATCTGATCCTCACAATAGTGGCAAAAATATATGAATAAGAAATGAGGATAGTGAAAATGGTGATTATTTCTACAAGCCCAGCCACGTAAAAGATCAGGAGTTCATTGGTGTATGTATCAGAAGAAGAAATAGAAAAAAGTGCTGGGAAATCACAGAAAAAATTGTTAAGTCTGTTTGATCCAGAGAATGACAGTCTGAAAGCAAAGATGGTATGAACAAGAGAATGCAAAAGCCCAAGAACATATGACCCTCCTACCAAAAGAATACAGAGTCTAGGAGACATGAGAACTGGGTACAGCAGTGGTTTACAGATGGCCACATAGCGATCATATGCCATGGCAGCCAGGAGAAAGCATTCAGCACTCCCCAGACCTACAAAAAAGTATATTTGCAATGCACATCCAATGAATGAAATGGATTTATTGTCTTCTAGAAGGTTCACCATTGTCTTGGGAGTAACTGCAGAGGAACAGCCAACATCTAGGAAAGAAAGACCACTCAGAAAGAAATACATTGGGGTATGGAGCCGGGGACTGGCTCTCACTAAAGCAATAATTCCTAGATTACCCACCAAGGTGGTAATGTAAACAGCAAGGAATAGTACAAAGAGTATGGTCTGCAGTTCAGGATTGTCTGTTAAACCTACAAATACGAATTCATTGGTTACTATGGTGCCATTTTCTTCAGACATCTTTTCTTCAGAGCTTGCTGAAAAACACAGAAGTAAAATATTGGTTAATATCTTCATGCTTCACATCATTAATTTATGATGGTTTAAATTGCCACAAGCTGTTGTGAAGATTGTTAATAGAGTAAATATAAGTCTTGAGAGTAGGCTTGAGAAATTATAGCCCAACTGATGAGCATTATCATTCGCTAGAATTCCATTTGTGTCCTACACATGAATAGTTTCCCATAGAGAAGCAACTGGACCTTTTATTCTGAGACAGAATGTCTGCATTCAGTTCAGGAATATGGAAGCAAATTTCTACTTTTGATGCTATTGTGTATGCAGATGTGCATATGATGTGCATGAATGTATCACACATGTGCATACAATGTCCAGGGCTGGCAATTCCTTTCTTCTCCAGTGTGCTGAGGACCAGTAACATGTTTGTCCCATAGGCTACAATTATTTCTTTTTTTCCTGGAAAAGCAAGTGAACAGCTGCTGATGGCTTATTGAGCAGCACTGTTTTAAACCATTTTTATGTTGCTGTTTTAAACTTCTGAACATTCACACAATAACAATGGATGTAACCTAATAGCATCATAGCTCTCAGTTTGTTCACATATGACACTGATATCACTTATTTTTTTCTGGCTATGTGATCCACCCCAGGCCCATTCAGTGGCCAGAGCAGGATGAGGGACAAGTAGACAACAGCAATTTGCATTTCTCCCCCTGGCTTCAGGATGATGATATCACTGAAGGATCATTGGAAGGTCCAGGGCAATACCTTTTTCTTCCTGAAAACAGCTACCTTAATAGTGCCAGCCATCTATCTGGCTATGCCTTGTCCTCCACCTGCCCTCCCTTGCTCAGTGAGTGGCTGTACAGCCAAAAATTATAGAGGTTTCTCAGGAAAGGAGTTGCAGTGGAGTGAGGGGTTCAGTTCCTCTATTCTCCACAAGCAAATGAGCACCTAACTTTGTAGTATGCTTGCACATGTCACTAAAAGGATGCAAGCCACAGAATAGTAAAGAACTGGACCTACTTTTCCTGAAATAAAACAAATAAATAAAACAATCTTACCTTCTTCTAAGAAACAGGCAGGCCTCCTTTCTTTTAAAATAATTTGCATATTAGGTCCAGCCTCAGATTACAGTCTGTAACAAATGAAAACATTACTTTGAATTCTCTTTGTAAAAATCAGTGTAATGTTAACAAATTTGCAGTTCTGATGCATGGGAGGTGAAAAATAATACAGTGAATGCCACTTGTGCTACAGAAAGATAAAATCAGCTGTTAGTCAGAAATTGATATATATACAGGGTGGGGCTGGGAGCACCATGGATAATTGAATGTTTAAAGCAAGGCTGGATAAAGAACAGTCTTTCAGAGGTTTTTGAAATGAAATCTCCATTATCCCTTTACCAGGATAGCCAACAGTGAGGAATGGTGGGAGTTGCAGTCCAGTAACATCTGAAGGTCTGCCTATTGCCTACCCCTTCTAAAGCCAGGCACATGCTTTTATCTACACTACAGAATCCCTAGCACTGATTTGTACACCTAAATGACATTGATAAAAATGCAGCGAGACAAACATGTGGGAATCTCTGCAGCTCTTTTGCATGCCTCACATATTCTGAAAAATAAAAATGTAGGCAGCAGGAAACAATGGATAGAAGAAAACATTTACCATTCATTTCTGGACCTGTATGTACAGTAATATGCCTTACTGAAGTTCAATGGGATTTAATTTCAATGAGATGTGTATACAATTACAGCTTCAGAAACCAAGATCACTCTTGATCACTTTCTCCCTGTACATGCTTTAATCTACTCCAGGCCAGGGAAGACAAATGAAGCTACTCATAGATCCAAGTCCTGTTCCACAGGAGAATCAGGGTAATGATTCATTTATGTTCATCTATAATGCATGTAATGTTGCTTCCTAATCAATCATGATCCCCCTTTTCAGTGTGGAAAGCACTCTCCCATTTGATTCTAAGCAGGTTACCTTGGTAGACACAAAGCTTTTCAAGGAGATTGAAGAATGTTCTTTAAACAGGATTTCCCATATCCAGCTGAATATTCTATCCCCAACATCATATATGTGTACAAGAGGGGAGCAAATTGTGATCCTGAAGCTGCATGTAGTCCCAAGGCTGTTTTGGGGGTCCTCAGCAAGTCCTGACTCCCTGGGAATACCCCTTTTCTTACCAAAAAAAAAAAAAAAAAAAGTGAATGACCTCTCTTGAAAGTTTCCAGAACTGGTTATTCATCTTTTAAAAACGTCATAATGCGTGTGGCATATTGACATAAAAACCACAAATTGTAGAAGTAGGATGGTTTTTCTTTTTACTTCTGGCAGTCCCCAGAGGATCCACAGACAGAAAATAGCCCTTAAACCTACCTAAATTGCATACCCCAGCATATACCATAAAGTACAGGGAGATTGAATTGAAAAGAAGCATCCAGAAAAGATCCAGAAATCCAGAAATGAATATAGTTTTCCATACTGACATACTATATTAAAATACTAAACAAAAACCATAAATTAACTAATACATTAAACATAATTAACTAAAATACAATGCACTTTGACCCTCTCCATCCAAACTTTAACACGAAAAGACAAATCTAAAAACAAAACAGATCCAACAATATTAACTTACTGAGGTTACTAGTAACTGTGACCACAAATTATTACATCATTGAATTTCTTATTGCTAAAAAAATAAAGTCCATAAAGAGTTCACAGTCTTTCGCAAAATCTTCAACTGATTCATCCCTTAAATCCAATGTTAGTATGGCAATTTGGGTCAACTCAGCAAACTTGGCAATCCAGTCTTCCTTTGGTGGTGCTTCAGTCTTTTTTCAAGTTTGAGCAAACAAAAGTCTTGCTGCTGTTATCACATATCTGAAGAGTGATCCATATTTGTTGTCCAGTTTCTCTCACATCAACACTTTCTCAAAATGACCTCTGTGTCTCATCTCTAGAACAAAATGCTAAACATTCTGTGTGATTCCTGTTTCATTCAGACATTGCTGCATTGCTTTATTTGTTCTGGAACCTCCTGGGACTGAACCATTGAGGCATTTCAGAGCTCCATGTCTCACTAGCACTCTTAAAAATAAATATTAACTCTGTGTATGAATGTGAAGTTGAAGATTTTCATGGCTAGCATCCATAGTTTTTTGTAGGATTTTTGGGCTATGTGGCCATGTTCCGGAAGAATTCATTCCTGATGTTTTGACTGCATCTGTGGCTGACATCTTCACAGAATGATGGCATGGTGGTGTGTAGGGTATATATACTGTCTGATCCTTGGTTGAGAGGAAATGGTTTACATCTGGATATCTGTGTTGATCTGTTGGTGAATGGCAAGGCCTCAGGGTGTCTTTTAATTAGTTATCCATTATGTGCTGGAAAACCCCTTGACCTGGGTATTGTTCATTTGCATGTGCTGAGTCTTGATTTTGGTGTTTTTCAGAACTAATAGCCAAAAGTTGTTTTTTTCCTTCAAGTCATCCCTAATCCCATACATAATCCTGATCCTATTATGAGATCTACATATCCCACATATAGCATCATGTAGGCCCGGGCATGAAGGAGCACCTGGGCGGTGCCATTAGGGTTTGGGAGCGCACATCATTTACACGCTCCCGAACCCTAACATGTAATGGTGCCAGTGCAACTGCGCAGCTTCCGCATAGAGATGTGCAGTTGCGGCGACGCAAAGGTGCTTATTGGCACCTTTTTTCTTTGCTGCACCACAACTGCGCCGCAAAAAAGGAGCACGGGTTCCCCATTCCTTTTTTGTGGTGCAACTGTGCCGCATCATCTAGCTGCTGCAGCCCAGTTGCACCACAAAAAGAGGTGGTGCCAGACCACCCTTTTGGGGCGGTCTGTACCGCCCCATAAATACCTTAAGAAAGTTCTACAGGGGGCCACAGTCTGGCAAACAAAATTTAAATGCCCGGTGAGTTCTTGAAATTCCTTAAGCATAGCCTTTCTATGCTCCAGAAATCCTCTCCCTCAAATCCCTAAGCCTCTCCCTCAGGACCCTGCCCCATGGTTGGGTGACTGTGTCCAAGTTGCATATTCTCAGCACCTGTGTGTGGGGTGCAGACTGCACTGGGTGACATCCCAGGAGGGGGGTGACACCTCAGAAGAGGTGGGATGACACCCAGTCAGCCCCCCACCCACTGGAGGTGCTAGGACCATACGGGGGCTGCTCACTGCCACTGTGGGAGTTGCTTGGGCCTGTGTGGCTGCTCTTCAAGGCTGCGAGGCTTCTCCCTGGGCTCATGCAGGTGTCTCTCCATGTAACCCATGCCCCAGAAGTCCTGCCCCCCACACCAGGTGTCACTTGATGTGGGAACCCCACTGGATAGGGTCACCTTGGGGTTGCCATAAGTCGAAAACAAGTTGAAGGCACACAACAAGAAGTCAGATTGCACCATCACAGTT
This sequence comes from Urosaurus nigricauda, assembly GCA_034509955.1. Lineage (NCBI taxonomy): Eukaryota > Metazoa > Chordata > Lepidosauria > Squamata > Phrynosomatidae > Urosaurus > Urosaurus nigricauda. The sequence continues at coordinate 123,788,266 of JAOEGL010000001.1, read as the reverse complement.
AACCTTTATAGTCTTTGGGTAGGCTGAAATTGTATTGCTACCTAGAAAACTCACTTTATAAGCAGTGTCCCCCCCCCCCACACACAAACACACACACACCTCATAAGAGCCATTTCTGTGCTGTTGGAGAGCAGGGGGATGAGTGGGGATGTGTCCAGCTATTTTCCTGTAGCTGACTGCTGTGACAGGCATCTGCAGAGGCCTCTGGTGCTCTTGGCAAGCTCTTTGCAAATTATACATCTATATTGTCCTATGCGAGATTTCAGCCTATATTTTATTAATGGAGTTTAATGGGAAAGATATATGAACATCTTTTGCCTTGATTTATGAAGAAAGATTTCCATGTCTATTTGCTGGTTTCACATGCAAAACTTTGTACAATTTTTTTCAAAATAACTGTTTCCTGCTGAAAATTGCAGGATTGCTTCACTGCAGGATTTCTTCCTTGAATCGGTACACATGGAATGGATTTCATAGCATTGAGCCATGACAGTTAAAGTGGTATCAACCTGGATTATTTCTGCAGTGTGGATGCAGCCCTTGAAAAGGAATGATGCTTCCCTGTTGCTTGGGAAGGAATAGAAAATCCATTTTGTGAGGGAGATACATAAGGAAATGCAGCACGATGAGGGACACACATCCAATCAGCACTCAGGAGCTAAACATCCATGAAGTGACTTCAGGCCTCTTAATTCTTGATGCAACCAGCCTCCCACATAAGGGTGATTGTATGTATCATAGGTTTATTTATTGAAATGTTGTTGTTGTTGTTGTTGTTAAAGATTCACTACAGAAGTAGGCCTAGGTGTGACCCTTTGGCCCAAAGATATGTCCTGGATCTTTATTCTAGGGTAGGGTATGTATAGTGCAGAGGTGTGAGGTTTTTATTTTTGCTACAGTCTCTACACTACAGAAATATCACCGTTTGGCAAAAGGAATAATTGCTGCTGGTGGCAAGTTTTGGAGTTCTCCAGCAACTGGCTAGCAGACAGAGTAGGGAATAGACATGTTACGTGGCTCTCATGTCCCATAACAGTTACAGCCGATGCCACAGACCAGAATTAGAGAACACTGGTCATATAATTGGGAGTGCATAGCTCATATACATTAAAGAAGGGTTGTTGTTGAGACGGGGGGGGGGGGGCTATGTTATTGGTTGATGTTCACATGTTAACAGCTGTCATACCTGTCATGTCTTCTCTGTTACCACAATGTCTTTCTGTTAGGATGCCCAATGACCAACCCAGTTGTTATATAGTGTGCTTGGAAACTAACTGTCATAAGCATATTATTTGGATTGATGGATTGCTATAGCCAATAGGGAATTGATGTTAGAATGGACTGTTGGATTAAATGATTTTTCAGTGCTAGATGAAAATGCCTGTTTATGTAAAGACAAGTTGATTGTGTATATGAAAAAGGGTCAAGCACATAGTATGAGGGGGAATGAGGATATATGGAAGAGATATATGTTATAAAGTTCATTAGCAGATCAATGTTAGATTATTTTGTAGAGTTTGCGAGAAGGATTATTGTGTGTGCTAAACCAATATAACAATCAACCAAGGCAGGTTGAAACCCTGGGAAAGGGAGATTATCTATGAGACAGCCAGATGGAGTGCTATTGATGAGAGAGTTTATAGTTCTAGCCATCTGGATGCTATCCTAGCTGGAAAGGATGGGAAAAGGAAAAACAGTCTGTGTGAAATAATGTGCTGTTTAGGAATTATAGTACAAACAACATGGTGGTAGGAATGTGGTGGATTGGTGGATTGAGTGTGGACATCTAAATTAAATTGACCAATGATAGCTGTTGCCTGACTTCAGGGGTGGGATCCCAAAAAGAACTGTATAAAGGTGTGTGTTACCCAATGTACTTCAGAGCTGACAATAGTCCAAAGTCATTAGTGCCTATTATTCTATGTCTTCAATAAATCTGTTGTGAGAAATACTCCAGACCCTGGTTATTTGTGAGGGGAGTGCTTGTTTAGCAGGGATGTGACAGTGGCATACAACAACAACAACAACAACAACAACAACAACAAAATAAATAAATAAATAAATAAATTTTATTTATAACCTGCCCCTCTGAACAAACAATCAGGGCGGGGTACAACAAAGTTAAAAACAATTACAGTTAAAAATTATTACAACCCAATCCCTGCCACCCACCCCTTAAAATAGGATTAAATTAACATGAATTAAGAACAAAATACAATACAAAAAATACAATAACTGAAAATCAATTATTCTTTGACAACATTTCTAGTGGCAGCTGATGTATGGCTGGGAAAAGCTGGAAAGACTCTGGGTATAACTTTGGAGCTGGGAGGAGTTAACCACTGTCCGTGAAGGCCTGCCAGAAAAGATATGTTTTTACGGCTTTTTTTAAAGCTGCCAAGAGTCGGAATAAGACGTATCTCATCCGGCAGGCCATTCCACAGCCTGGGAGCGGTGGCAGAGATGGCCCTCTGGGAGGTCTGCGACAGTCTGGTCTTCAAGGGCTGTAGCAGGTTCCTCCCAGAGGACCGTAGTGTACGAGGGGGCTCATATGGGAAGAGGCGGTCCCTAGGATAAGATGGACATAGGCCATGTAGGGCTTTAAAGGTTAAAACCAACACCTTGTACTGTGCCCAGCTGTACAGAGCTCTGTCCTCCAACAGAGGTGAAGGCGAAAGTATAAGAGGGAAGATGAAGGGATTGCTGTAGCTGCCTTGTCAAGATCTGCTACCTGAGATAATTGCTTCAGTCAGTCTCATGATCGGACTGGGTTTGGCCACCAGAATGCACTATAGAGCACAACACATATTCCTTGGAACTTTCTCAAGAAAACAGTTGGACTTCACAATTGCTAGGGATCCTAAAATTAATTATAACTGCAGCACAACAACTAGGGAGGGGAGAGCTTTTCTGAACATGAACATAAACTTGCAGATCTAGTGAGTAGAGGCTGTTAAGCTCAATGTCCTTTTATCTCAGCATGTCTTCCACTGACTGCTGTTTTTTCTCCTAAGTTCATAAAATTTCAAAAAAGTGTCAATCAATTATTTCCTAGCCTACTTAAACCATTATTTTCCAAAATGAAATTTTGGAAAATATTTTCCAAATTGAAAGCATAGCCAGGCCTGTATTCTTTATGGTTTGAATACTTCTTTTCCTTCAGTTTTGCAAGCAGATGAAGAAAAGAGCCTGGACTTCCTCTCCCTCCCAACCCATGGGAAACATAAAACATACAAAAATAATTTATTGGGCTCAGCAACCCTAGAGAAAAAAATAAGCAGAGTATCCCTGGCTGATTTCTAATCAACAATGATACAACAATTATTCTGTTATGTCTTTGGGGATCTTTGTTAGATGTTTGGAAAAGGAAAGCATTTGATGTCACATAACTAAGATTAGGCGTGACTATAAAGCTACCCTTCTGTACAGTACTGGTGTCAATGCTCTGGACTCAGGTGAGAAACACTTCCAAACTTTCCTGTGCTGGTAGATTGAATGGTAATGTGAAGGGTATTCAAAAGATTTGTCTTGGAAACAGACATTGTTTCTTACTATGTATAATAATTAAATTATTTCCAGTCAGCCTGGAAAAAATGGTCAGAGAAACTGTGCTAGCAATAACATCCTGTGAATGTGATATGAATTGAATTCACTGTTTTTCAAATAGTAATTATGATTCTATCTGAGAATAGGAAGAACAAAAAATAAACAAGATATATCAGGGAAAAGGGAATGGTCAACACAGTCAAGGTTAAATGTTTGACATGGAAAAGTTGTGGTGTAAATCAAATGATAAATCTTGCTGGTATATATCTTAGCCAGTTGTGGAAAATGTTGTCATTTGATTATTGGCAATAAGCGTCAAATAAGTTTCTTGGCCCAGTTTTATGGCAAATTTAACAGGATAGATTCCAGTGTAAGATTATATTTTTTGCTATCCTTCAGAAACAAAAGATGTGTAGAAGAAGATAGTTGCAAGATGTCACACTAGAACAAAACAATTCTTTTCCTTTTGTTTTTTTGGAAAATATAGTCCAAATGAATATCTGAGGAAGGATCTGTTCTCCTCCTCGAGATCTTTAATGTAAAACCCACATACATTCTAATTTTGCTAATGTATTGTTTATTCTAATACAATATTTTTCCTGTGCATACCTTTATCGATATATTTCTTTCCAGGGCAGACAAATGAAGAAAGAAACACAGACATTTCCTAGCAAAATTAATCTCCTAGCAAAATTTATAGATTTTGTGCATTTATTTCTTTTTTGTGTTTAATCTCAACTGGTAAAACATTTTTTTTAAAAATGGCTGCAGGAAATCATACAGCTGTCTCTGAATTTGTTCTCTTGGGATTTGCAGATCATCCAGAACTGCAGCTTCCACTCTTTGTGTTGTTCCTGCTGGTCTATATTATTACTGTGGTGGGAAATCTGGGAATGATTGTTGTAATAAAGATGGACTCCCAACTCCATACTCCTATGTATTTTTTTCTCAGCAGCTTGTCTTTTGTAGACCTTTGCTACTCCTCCAATGTCACCCCAAGAATGCTGGCAAACCTAGCAGTCAACTATAAAGATATTTCCTTTGCTGGATGCTTGATACAGTGTTATCTTTTCATTGGTCTGGGTCTCACAGAGTCCTTCATCTTGGCTGTCATGGCATACGATAGATACATGGCTATCTGCAATCCACTGATGTATATTACAAAAATGTCATGGGATGTATGTATCTGGCTGGTAGTGGTTCCTTCGATATATGGTTTCTTTGATGCCATGATTCAGACCATATTCACCTTCCACTTGACTTTCTGTGGCTCCAATGTCATCAATCACTTTTACTGTGCTGACCCACCTCTCCTAAAGCTTTCCTGCTCTGACCCCCATGTCAAACTAACCCTAATGCTGATCTCAGCCAGTTTCAACCTCATCAGCTCCCTTGTTATTATTCTAATATCCTACATTTTTATTCTCTCCACCATTCTGAAGATGCCTTCTGCTGAGAGTAGATACAAAGCCTTCTCGACATGTGGTTTCCATCTGACAGCTGTTACTCTCTTCTATGGGACACTTTTGGTCATGTATGTCAGACATCCTTCTAGCCTGTCTCTTGAACAGAGCAAAATAGTCTCTTTGTTCTATGTTGTGGTAATCCCCATGTTAAATCCATTGATTTACAGCTTAAGGAACAAGGAGGTAAAGGGTGCACTGAAGAGGTTACTGGGAAAGAAACTACTGAGTCAAAATGTTGCCTTAACATAGGAGCTTATCGCATGTATTATTAAACCAGCTTACCTCTATCCGGTTTAAGGGTTAATTCAGCTGGCACCCTGATCTTATCACATGCTTTTTACTGCCAAAATTGCCACCTGAATACATCCCAGGGCCATCCCCATTTGCAAAGCTACTCTGACAGCCATTTTCTTAAATCGAAAAACTGCCAGATTCGAAAAGAGCCTGAAGGAGTGGCTCTGCTAGCAGGGATAGCCCCAGGATGTACTTCGGTGGCAATTTCGGTGGCAAAAAGTGTGTGATATGATCCAGGTGCTGCTCAAATTAACTCTTAAACCAGATAAAGGTAAGCTGGTTTAATAATACATGTGACAAGCCTCTAATATTTATCTTAAAGGATAATAAATATAAATGTCTAGCATCCTTCTTTTCATAATCAGGATAAATTCTATGTGTTGTTATTGTTGCTGTTGCTGTTGTTGTTGTATGCCCTCAAGTCAGCTTAGACTTATTACTACTTTATGAATGAGGTATCTCAGGAAGTTCTCATTACTAACTAGTCTTTTTAGGTCTTGCAAACTCAGGGCCATCACTTCCTTTACGAAGTCAATTGATCTGTAATAGGTTCTTCCTCTTTTTCAGCTACTCTCCATTTTACCCAGCATTTTAATGTTTTCCAATGAATCCTATTTTCTCATGATATTTTATATGTATTATGTACGTGTTTGAATCGTCACCTATGATTTCACTGGACTAGCTCATAAGTGCAGTAGCACTGGTTGACAAGTCTCTATTTTATGTCAGGGTTCATTTCAGGAAAAACTGAATTTCAGTTGTGGTTTCTCACACCAGAACCTGCTAGTAACTCCAGAAATTGGAAACTGGATTGACTTTAGATTGTAACAATTACATATGACTTTATGTAGAGATGGGAGCAACAGGATGACAAGAGAAAACACAAGGATAAAATTGTCTGTACAATTTTATTGCACCCAAGTTTCTCATAATTTGAGTTGACTATGACAGGCCTTTCAAGAAAACAACTAAACTGTAGGGTGGGGTAAGGAACTGTGGAAAGCTAAGGGGCTGCATATTTTTCCCCTCAAATGCTTCTGCTGGTATGGATGTATTTTCAAAAAGCCATCTTCTGGACCTGCATTACCCTAGGGAGCCCACAAAATGTGATGGAAATGCACCCCACATCCTTGGTGAAAATTTCGAAAAATTTGGAGAACAAAAAAACAATTGAAAATTTTATTTTGACCAATGAAAGATCCAGAGGGCATCCAAGAATTATAGAAATGCCCTCATGCATCTTAGAGTGCATTTGGAGGCATTCTGGAGTGCAGAGGAGGAGGAGGAAGAGGAAAAAAAGAAAGAAAGAAAGAAAGGGAAGAAAGGAAACTTTTGTTTTTTAAAAAATTATCCCTGTGTAGCGTAGAGAGCATGAAAACATCCCTGGAGGGTCACATGCAGCCTACAGGCCACAATTTGCCTACCTCTGCTCTAGAGAAAAGAAAGAAAACATTGTATCTAGACCCAATAAAATTGGTGAGTTCCATTCCTCCCGACATAAACATATTTGACTAAAGGTGACAGCTCTATTCATGGAGTGGTGGCTCATGGATTTTACTGTCCTTTATATCATAGCACAACAGCAAAGCCAGCTGAACAGCCGAGGTTGTTTTCAATGGACAAAATTAATACAATTCATTGTATTATACCACCCAGAGCAATATGTTTTTATTTCTAGCTATCCCACTTGTTATTTCTATAAATAAAAAGAAAGATGGAAAGAACATCTGTCTTTATTTGGAGAAATGAAATAGCATGGATGAATAGGAAATTTTTACAGAAGCAACAATAATTTATTTATTGTTTTACCAAAGGTTGTTAAGCCCATAAAACACAGAGCAAATAAATAACAGTGACAGCCAACAATGTCCAGTAAAATTTTCAGTTATCCTATGGTGATATCCAAAATCAGGGTTTTTATTTTTGTTCTTTAGTACGTTTGTTTTTGTTTATTGCTTTTTTGTTTTTAGACATTGCTCAGTATCATTGGGTTGCAACCCTGTTTTTACAGCCCTGGTATAGTATGAGGCTAGAATGCTGCATGCTATACCTGGGACCTGGGACTTGGGACCTGGGACCTGCCATTGTAGTTTATAAGAATTGTACCTGGCATCATCCTAGTAGGGACCTGGGATCTGCCATTGTAGTGTGTAAGAATTGTACGTGGCATCCTCCTAGTCATTTACAATGTTGCAGGCTGGCTTTAAAACAGTCTAACTGCTCCATATTCTCATTTGTGAGCACGCACTGTTGCCATAACTGCAAATGACCTAAATCCTACCATAAAAGCCAGTTGGCCATCCAAAGTGATGGAGGTCTATGCTGCCTGCAAGTGGGGCATGGCAGGATGCCATGACCAGGCACCTCCCACCAGTGAGCAGTGCTGCAATGTCACTCTGTCACTGGAAATAGTGGGTTTCACAGCCAGATGGGAAGATGAAGAATAGCCACAACATTACCACTTATACAAACAATAGCTGTACCCTTTAAAAGATCTTTAGATTTTTAACCTAAGATACCTGTGTGGTTGAAAAGCATAATCCTTTGTGTGCTTTGGAGTACTTTGAATGAAACATAGATCACAGGGAAGAACAGCCTCTTGTCACATCACAGAAAGAATATGGGTCTAAAAAACATTCAAAAATGTTGTATTCTCTTTCAGAAATGTGTCTCAACAAATCAAGACACTGAAATATGAAAATATCAAAGGGCCACAAGATGCCCTATGCTTTTAGTTTGGCAGGGGATTTATGCACATAAGAAAACAATGTGGACCAGGATCCTGTATCATGTTGTACATTTGCATAACTTTACATATACTTAGCTATGTAGCAGAGGTGCTAAGAAATCCTGTTATTGTTGTTGTTGTGGGCCTTCAAGTCGTTTCTGACTTGTGGCAATCTAAAGTGAACTTGTCATAGTGTTTTCATGGCCAGATTTGTTCAGAGGAGGTTTGCCATTGCCTTTCCTTAAGACTGAGAAAGTGTTACTTGCCCACGGTCATACAGTGGGTTTCCATGGGTGAACAAGGATTTGAACCCTGGTTGCCAGAGTCACAGTCCAACACTCAAACCCCTAATATGCACTGGCTCTCAAGAAACCCCGAAAGTGAATTGCAAAGATGCTGGCAAGAGTGTTGTGACGTGCATTGGGCTCTTCTGATCTGCATTGACATTCCTTAGCTGGTGTCCTAATGCACAACAAAACTGATAAACAATGAAACCAATGCACATCATTCCTGATGCACATCAGCTCCATTGTGCATTGATCACATTGTGCTTTGCTCTCAACATGCATCACTCCCAGTGCATATCTGTCACTTTGCTAGTTCCTCTATGTAGTAACATAAGACCAGCCTCTTACTGGGTATGGATATGGAACTACCCAGTCCTAATTCTCATTGGACTCTTTCAGACGGGAGGAATTTCTCCCAATCCCGAATGGAGCCAATGCGGATTCATGTAAATTTGCTTGTTTAGCGAATTTACCTGAACCCCTGCTCCGTTCGGAAGGCATTCGGAATTACTTCCCATTACCCGAAAATAACCCCTCCGTGCCCGAAATCGCGTGAGAAGCTTAAATTCGCAATAACGTGAAACCCATGATTGCATTCGGAGTGACTTCCCTTTTGCCCGAATTTGCATGAGAAGAATTAATTCGCAATAACGTGAAACCCCAGGATTGCGTTTGGATTGCCCTTGGATTATACTTCCAATTTCCCACGTCTGAAAGAGTCCATAGACATATATCCACTTATGAAGATGTGAATCCCAAACAGCAGTGGTATAATGAATATGTCACCTGGTGTGGGTCTTGGAAAGGGCTGTGAGGAGATGGACTGCCCTGCCCTCCCTCCCTCTGACTGCCTTGCTTGCTTGCTTTGCCTGGCTGGCTGCCCAAAGCCCAGCCGGACCATTGCAGCCTCCAGAGGGCCCATTTGGAGTCTGGCATGGGCAGCAGAAGCACCAGGCTCTGAATGGAAGGTACCACCCTTTCAACAGTGGCTGCTGCTAAGGGGGGCAATGATGCGGCATCTGGAGGGCCTGTTCACAGTCTGATGTGGCTGCTGGGTGAACAGAGCACCAGATTCTGAAGAGAAGGCACTCCCCTCCCCAGCAATGACCAGCATTGAGGGGAGCAATTCAGAACCTCATGTAGCTGTTCACTCAGCAGCCATGCCAGACTCTGAATGGAAGACACCACCCCCTAGCAGTGGCCACTGATGAGGGAGTCTGGTGTGGCTGATGGGTGAGCAGTGTGCCAAACTCTGAATGGAAGATACCGTTCCTGCACCACCAGCAGCTGCTGCTGAGAGAGGAAGGCTACAGCCTCCAGAGGGGCTTGTTCAGGGTCTGCTGTGGCTGCTGTGTGAGCACCACTCCCTCAGCAGCCAGTTCTGAGGGGGGCAGTGCTGCTGCCTCCCAGTGGTCCATTTGGGGTCTCCTGCAGTTATTGGGCAAACAAGAAAGGAAGCTGATGCCCTTTCTCACTCAATCACTAGCCGCACCACTCCCACCAGCTGTACCATCCCCCTAGGAGTACACCCCTGGGGTGTCACATAGTGTAGCTGTACCCCCCTACATGCTCCAAATGACACCTCTGCCCAACAGGATTTGGGGCATTTTGTTTTGTTTTGTTTTGCTTTGCATGAAACACTTGAATTTTGTGCAGAAAACTGTGTTTTGCAAACAGTGCATTGTGTCTTGTGCAAAAATGTAGCTTTTCTACATTTTTTAAAGTAATTCCCCACTTTTCCCACACAAATAAAGTTTGTAAAGTTAAGAGAAAAAAGATATTCAGACTTTTCCTTCATTTGAATTTGAGTCATGATTATGCAGTCTATAGGTTCAATATAATTTAATGGCACATTTCAATATTTCCTTTGGGAATTCCATGTGACTTGCTAATGAGGATTCATTTTCTTGGAGTGCAGCTCAATCCTCTCTGTATAGTTCTGTGCACTGATGATTGGATCCTAAGAAATTCAAATTCAACATAGTTTCTCTAAGACAAGAGTGGAAATTTTTTTTTAAAGTCAGATGCCAAATTCCAATTTCAGAAAGGGGAACACATTGCATACCCATTGCATTTCACAGATGAAAACCAGTACACAGGTGACCAAGTCTGTCAAGATGGCAAAAGTTATTAATCAGAAAGAACACAGGGGAGGCTGCAACAGTTTGCTTTTGCATGAGCCTACTTGGAAATGTATTTATAAATCTTCAATGAGGGGAAGGGCAGATGAGTTAACATAAGCCCTAGTTAAATTTAACTATTACAAGCCATCATAAAAATTGTCATTAACCAAAAACTGAAGTCATAAGTCTTATGGAGAGGAATTCTAACTAATCAGGATGCAACCAGTTAAATGTAACTGTTCAAAACTTAGCATATATCCTTAAACAAAAATTGTTGTGGGGTTACTTAACAAATAATTTGTTGTATTACCACATAACTTGTTGAAAATTATCTAGTTGTTTCCAAGCTCTGGTCAAGACACACTGCTTCCTGCCATAGCTGGGCAGGACAGCACAGGGCACTGGGTCTAAAAGCCTAGCCCACCAATGCTAGGTTTCTTTGCATTTTACTTCCTTTTGGATAATAGTAGACAGAGGTTCTGCAGAAAGCTAAATGAGGGAAGGTTCAGGAAATATGAAGTATGGAACAGGTGTTGTTCTCCACCCCATATGTTTAGACTGAGGGGCTAGACATTCTTTACTGTTTGTCAGCTAACCTGTGTTTGTTTGGTGGTCCCTCTTATCAACTTCTAGTTGCCTGTACTCCCAATGAGGGAGAATGAGTAGGCTCTCAATTATTCTTTTAGTCTATTTTATCAAAATAGTAAAATACAGTTAACATTGTAAATATAGTTAATAGTTAACATCGCTTCTAAGGTATCACACATCTGACATCATATTAGCATCTTGTTGCCTTATTGCACCATGATACTATAGTACCATAGCGATGCATTGGTGCCACAAGTGTCTGTGCCCTACCAGATGATGTGAGCATTTCTTTTTACTTGCCCCCAAAAACCATTCATGATGGCCTTTCCTGCAACTATCCTGTTTTTATTGCAGTGCAAAAGTTAAATTCTACTACAGTGGTGATTTGGGGGATAGCAAGTGTGCTGTGGGCAGGGAAATGTGATCAGAGGAGACATAGGAGAAATGGGGAGAACATTTCAGTTTGATTTCCTTTGTAACAATGAGAACCTTTTCAATCTGCCAAATGACAGGCCCCATAGCTGATTAGAAGTCAACACTTTGCTCATTACCCCCATGACTTCTTTTCCAGCCCCATTCTGTCACTAGAGGGAGAGAAAGGCCAGCCAGCTCCATCAGGCCTGGCTGAAAGTAAGAAGACGAGCCCTCCCCCCATGCCATCTGTCATCATCTGGCCTCAGAGGGAGAGAAAGGCCAGCCAGCTCCATCAGGGCTGGCCTAAAGTAAGAAGAAGAGCCCTCCTTCCAGCCCATCTGCCATGGTCCAAACCTCAGAGGGAGAGAAGAACCACTGGATTTATTCCCCTTTCCACTGCGATTCCCTTCTCTTTTTGTGTCATGTCTTTTTATATTTTAAGCCTGAGGGCAGGGAAATGTCTAATTAACTATCTGCAAGCCGCTCTGAGAGCCTTTCTGGCTGAAAAGAGGGACATAAATGCAGCAAATAAATAAATAAATAAATAAATACGGCTATAAATAAATCCATGTGACTGGGTGGGCTATAAATAAATCCGTATTATTATTATTATTATTATTATTATTATTATTATTAAATGGTGTGATAATGGCTCTCTCTTTTTCCTCATTTCCCTCTCTCTCTCTCCCTCTGTCTCTGACTCTGTCTTTGTCTCTCTCACACACACATAAAATAAGGAAAAGCCAAAACAGACTTAAAGTTTAATAAAACAATTTATTTTGCTATGTCTCCTTTTGTGTTGTTTTTTGCTACAGTATACATCACATTAAGTGATATATTTAAGCCTTTTACTCCAAGTCTTACACCAAGGCCTTTTACAGACCGGCCTGAAAGGCCAGCCTGGGGGTAGAGTCAGGGTGTAGTGTCCTGATGACACACACCTGACTCCACCCCCACAGTGCCCTGATGCTGCACACCACTCCAGATGGCATGCGGCATCATGGTGTGTCTCCAGCACTGCATCCAGATGATGCAGCACTGAAGGGGCATCACATAGCCATGCTGCTGTGGCTGTGGCACCTTTTCAAGGGCACAAATGCACCCTTGAATGCCTGGATCACACCCCCAATCCAGCTAGTAAAGGGGAAGCTGGAGGCCACCCCTTAGGGGCAGTCTGTCAAGCCCCCTAATCTCAAGTATCTACCTTCAAGTCTCAAGTCAGGTTTCAAGTCCTTATAAGATACTTTCATGTCAGGTATCAAGTTGAGACTCAAGACAACTTTAAAAGAACAAAAGGAGGTGTGGTGTGTTTAGAAGGATCCTTCCACTTCAAGTCCATTGCCTAATGCATTTTCTGCCCCATTCTGAGAAATGTGCCCCATGCTCTGAGGGCAGTTCTTGCCTGCTGCTTAAAGTAAATGACACCACAAAATTGGTCACTATAAGTCATGAGCTGAGTTGAGTCAGTGCATCATTTATTGTCAAGTCCAAGTTGAGTTGTTGAAGTGACTTGAGTCTGACTTAAGCCTGAGTCAATTTGTTCAGGTTCACATCACTGATGACATTATACTTCCTTATGCTGTATGTGCATTTGCATTTTAACCCCCTTTCACCTTCCCCTAGTTTAAAGACATGCTTTCAGTGCTCTTTGCTGCCCCCCTTTTTGTTTTTCTTAGGACTTTATCACACAGGAGGCAAAGTGCCCAAATTCCTTGGATAAATGGGCTTTAACTTTCATGAATATCCTGCAAAAGCGGGATTGTTTTCTGACATGTCAGGTAATTTTGACATTAATGTGACATTAACCTGTGCAGAAACCCGCAAAATCACACTGCTTTTTACCTTTGGGTAAAAGTGGCACGATTTTGTGGCTTTTTGTCTGGGTTAATGCCAGGATAATTGTGAATTTGCATGATGTCATCTGAAAACAATCCTGCTCTTGCGGAAAATTCACAGGTTTAAACCCTGTTTATCCGTGGGATTTGAGCACTTCCCTCCCATGTAATAAACTCCTTAGTTTGAAGCACCTGGAATTGTTCTGTATTAGTAAACTTGGTCATCTAACTTTTCACTTCTAACTTCAGGTCATTTATGAAAAAATTAATAAGTGCCACTTGTAACAGAGATCCTTATGTGAATCCTCTGTTTCCACCCGTATGTTGTGAGAAATATCAATTTATTCCTGCTCTCTATTTTCTGTTTTGAATCTGTCACTGATCTGTAAAAAGACATCCCTTATCCTTTGATGGCTACATTTACTTGGACTTTACCGTCAGTACCATGTGAAATGTGAAAACTGCACAACTTCAGATGTTGACTGGAGATTTTCTTGTACAGCCTTTTCTTCATGGCTTTTTTCACCTCCTCATTCCTCAAACTGTAGATTACAGGATTGAGCATGGGTATGACAATAGTGTAGAAGACAGACACTATTTTGTCTTGCTCCACTGCCTCAAGCCCTCCAGGTTGAACATACATGAAAGTCAAAGAGCCATAGTACAGTACAATGGCTGTCAAGTGAGAAGCACAAGTTGAAAAGGTTTTCTGCCTACCTGTGGATGAGTGCATTCTCAAGACGGTGGAAATGATATATGAGTAGGAGACAAGGACGATCACTGCATTTGCTACCACGACAAAAGTGGAGAGGACAAAGAGCACCACTTTCGAAACATAGTTGTCTGAACATGAGAGGCGTAGCAAAGGTGGAATGTCACAGAAAAAGGAGTTGATTTCATTAGGGCCACAGAAAGATAGCCTAAAGGTACCACAAGCATGGACAGAGGCATTCACAAGTCCTACCATATAGCACCCAGCCACAAGCTGCAGACAAACCTTTTTGGCCATGGCAACAGGATAAAACAAGGGGTTACAAATTGCAACAAAACGATCATAAGCCATAGCAGCCAGAAGGTAGCACTCTGTGGTGGCATATAAGGTGAAGAACCACATCTGAGCTGCACAGGCTGTGTATGAGATCACCTTCCGGTCAGCAAGGAGGTCGTAGAGTAGTCTGGGGAGAATGATGGAAGAGTAGCAGATGTCAATGAAGGATAGATTGCTCAGGAAAAAGTACATTGGAGACTGCAGGAGGGCATCTGTCTGGATCAGCACAATCATACCCAGGTTTCCTGTCAGAGTCAGAAGATAGATCAGAAGGAAGAGCACAAACAAGGGTATCTCCACTTCAGAATGTTCTGAGAATCCTAACAGAATGAAGTTAGATAGCTGGGTCTTGTTTACGTCTTGCATGCTTCCAGTAGAATTAACCTTGAGTCAGAAATAAGGGCTAAAATTAGGATATATATTTGTCAATAAGGAAACAGATTCAAATATACAATGGAATACCATTCCAGGATACTGTAAAAATTTTGCAAAACTGCCATCCTCTGCCTAGGGAGGGAGAGAAGAGGCAGGCCCAGCTCCATCAGGGCTTGCCTGAGGAAAGAGAACCCTTGTTTATCCACTTTTGTAAACCACTTTGATCTTTTTTGGAAAGGCGGTATATAAATAAATTATTATTATTATTATTATTATTATTATTATTATTAAAATCACTAACCTGATTCTTTTCACTTCAGTTATTTGGTAAGAGATGTTTTAAAACATTTTTCATGTCAGTCAATGAGTTTCACTGTCAGACAATACATGGATTTAGACAACATGTGGCTATGCCAAGGCCACTTTACAAATTGTACATTGCATAAAATAGAACAAGTTAAAATTTAAAATATGAATTATAGGTTTCATGCATTTATTCTAGATTTTCATGGATTGATTACACACACCTGTCCGTTAGAGGCAGGCCTATAGTTAAATACAATATATGAAAGTGGCTTCTTTCTTCCTTTAGTCCCAGACTAATTCCATCTAGAACCAACTCTACATGTGTTTAAGCCTGGTAGTGCTTGTTCATGGGTAACCACTCTCGAGGCAACTGTTTATCCAGCTGGTACTTCACTACATTCTGATTCTTACAGTGTGCTCAGCAGCGTTCCTACATACATTAATGGAGGATTCAGTCCAGTAGCTCTTAGTTGTATATGTTCCCTCCAACTTCAGCTAACAAAATGAAATTTAACACAGAGAAATGTAAGGTCCTACACGTAGGGTGGAAAAATGCAATGCACAGATATAGGATGGGGGACACCTGGCTGAATGAGACAACATGTGAAAGTTGAACATGAGTCAACAGTGTGATGCAGCAGCTAAAAAGGCCAATGCAATTTTAGGTTGCATCAATAGAAGTATAGTGTCTAGATCAAGGGATGTCATAGTGCCACTTTATTCTGCTTTGGTCAGGCCCCATCTGGAATACTGTGTCCAGTCCTGGGCACCACAATTCAAAAAGGATGTGGAGAAACTGGAGCGTCTCCAAAGGAGGGCAACTAAAATGGTGAAGGGTCTGGAAACCATGCCCTATGAGGAACGCCTTAGGGAGCTGGGGATGTTTAGCCTGGAGAAGAGAAGGTTAAGAGATGATATGGTAGCCCTGTTCAAATATTTGAAGGGATGTCATATTGAGGAGGGAGCAAGCTTGTTTTCTGCTGCTCCAGAGAACAGGACTCGGAACAATGGATGCAAACTGCAGGAAAAAAGATTCCACCTCAACATTAGGAAGAATTTCCTGACAGCAAGGGCTGTTCGGCAGTGGAACACACTCCCTCGGAGGGTGGTGAGTCTCCTTCCTTGGAGGTTTTTAAGCAGAGGCTGGATGGCCATCTGTCGGGAATGCTTTGATTGGGAGTTCCTGCACGGCAGGGGGTTGGACTGGATGGCCCTTGTGGTCTCTTCCAACTCTAAATTTCTATGATTCTATGATTCTATGATTCACCAACACTAAATCAATCTAAGGTTGAAATCATATGCACATTTATGACTTTTACATACCTTATCCACATACTTTCTTTTTCTTTCTTTCTACAGATTATTAAGGCTTATTTGGATGTTTTCATCATTCATTCCTGCACAAACCCCTGCCACCATCCTATGGAGTTGGTGAGATTGTTATTTTGCTTTGCCCTTTCACAATACTTTGGTTAAAGAAAGAATTTATTTCAAGAATAGAAAATGTGATTTGAAAAGTCCATACTCACTGGTTACCAAACAACTAGTAAACAACAGTGAGGAACAATCTTATAGTGATATGTGAGGCTACTGAGTACATCTCTGAAACCACATTGCAATTTAAACAAAGAATTATTACTTCATCCAGGTGTTTTTATTTGTCTGATTTCAGCCACCATGATTTACTAAAACCAGATGAACAGACCCAATGAAGGAGGTCATAAGCCTGAAATTACAGGACCTAAGCAGAGCAGAGGATGGGGGTCTTGGAGATGTCTCATCCACAGGATCACCATGAGTCAAGCATGACTTAAGGGCAGTTAACAACAATAAAATTTTAGAATAAAGAAAATTAGAAACCTATTATACTCCATCAACACAAACTAATTAAAAACAAATAGTTCAAATATCATTAAAATAGATAATCAAGGTATAAAAAGAAAACATTAACACAAAAATCACAAAGAAAAAAAAATCCAGTAACACCAACTACCCTTTTCTGAAAGGAAAACACCCTTACCCTGTTAAGATTAGGCATAGAATTCAGAAGTTACGGTTGCATCTAATGGCACTAATTTGCCTCCCTTGCAGTCAAGTGCACTGTGCACTGATTCCCAAGGCTGTGAGTCTTCATGAAGCTTAAAAACTGTGGGTGGTTCTTATTAAGCCATAGGAATCCTTCCCTTGGTAGAACATCCCATGATAGTCACGGGACCTCCTCTCACCTGTTTATAAGGTGATAAAATGACAAAGAAAGAAAGATAAAAATAGAAAACAAATGTCTAACATAAATTAATAAACTATGGGCCTCAACAGACTGCCCAAAAAGTGCAGTCCAGAGCCACCTCTTTTTCTTCCATATTGTTGGTGCAGCAGCCAAACGGAGCTGTGACGGTGCACAGGCAAAAAAGGAGTGCAGTGAAGCAGCTCCTTTTAGCGTCACAGCTGTGACACCACAAGCCTTGTAGGGCAGCACGGTGATGTTGCAGGTGTGCCATGCCATTTGGATGTGGCACACCCATGATGTCATTGCTTCATGTGCCGTCTGTACGGCGCTATGCAATGATGATGCCCTGGTCATGTGCTAGGGTTGCAGGGCGTGTTGCCAGGATGCCGCATAGTGGCCGTCTGTATCGGCCCTATATATGAACTCAATGAAGAAACCAGAGTTTCATGTTTACTTTGATATTTTGTTATTTAGTAAGATAGGGATGAGTCAATTTTTGGTCAAATGTCAGTTTCTAGCCTCCTTAGTGTGGACCTCCAGAATCCCTTCACTTCATACTCTTTCTTTCTCTGCTCAGTTACAACTCAATATTCATCCTGTTTTGTCACCGAAGGAGATAGTGGGGAAGGTTTTTCTTGGGGATATCCCCACTATCTCCTTCGGCAGGAGAAGAAGGGAGGAGGTGTCAGGAGAGGTAAGGAAGCCCCGCTCGGTCATGCCACACTCCGGAGGCCCAGGTGAGGGGCCAGCAGCAGCAGCAGCAAGAGGCAGCACTGTCTTCCCTCAGCAGGAGAAGGAAGAGGAGGAGGAGGGGGGAGCCCGCCACAGTCTCAAAGCCCTTTCCCTCTCACTCAACCCTGATGCATTCGCATAAGCTGTCAACAAGCCACAGCTCCCGATCAGAGAGGGGAGGCATGTTCCACCCACTGCCCACCTTCTGCCCTTTATCCCTCCTCCTGAATGAGCCGAACATGACTGGGGCCAAGTTCACATTGGCCTGGTCCCGGTTTTTCCCAAAAGAAACAGGGAAGACCCTGGTTTCAAATACACCACGCCAAGGGGCATTTGCTCCAGATCTCTTGTGCAAGCCCCAAATTCACTTGTGAAAACACCGACGCCAGTGAGAACTTTCCACTTTTAATCCGGGTTGCAATGTGGTTCAAGAGGTAGTCTGAATGGCCCCCAAGATTCTATGAAATGTACACATAGACACTCTTGTCCATGTCTTCTTATACTGTTCATTTTATCAAGGCACTCTAATTTAACCACCCCAATTCTAGAAAAATTTCCAGGTGGATCAGAAGGTCTTTCCCTATTACTCCTGTTGGATTATTCAGATACACAAATTACATAGGTAGTCACTAGGTTCTGTACCTCTGCCATTATTGCCTGTAAACAAATATTACAAGATAAATTTTTAGGATGCCTAAAATATTTATTTAAGTAATTTTAATTGTACTTAGTGTTAATCTCTGGAAAGTAATCTTAAATTTATTAATAATAATATATCTATATCTATTTATCTATCTATATTATGAATTTTATTCTTTATTAATTTTAGCGGTACATGTGTGTGTGTGTATGTGTGTGTTGTATTTTATATCTTGATTTATATTTTGGTCTATGACTGAAAATAAATAATGATGATGATGCCTCTGTTGTATCCATCCCCTTCAGCAAGTTGACAGCTTCCTTAATAATAATAATAATAAATTTTATTTATACCCCGCTCTTCAGCCAAAGCTATCAGAGCGGCTTACAATTTGTTAATTAGACAATTAACTCCCCTCAAGATGGTGGTTGAAGGGAGGGCTCTTCTTGCTTCCAGCAGGTGGTGGCCTGCCTTTCTCTCCCCTCAAGATGGTGGTTGAAGGGAGGGCTCTTCTTGCTTCCAGCAGGAGGCGGCCTGCCTTTCTCTCCCCTCAAGATGGTGGTTGAAGGGAGGGCTCTTCTTGCTTGCAGCAGGAGGTGGCCTGCCTTTCTCTCCCCTCAAGATGGTGGTTGAAGGGAGGGCTCTTCTTGCTTCCAGCAGGTGGTGGCCTGCCTTTCTCTCCCCTCAAGATGGTGGTTGAAGGGAGGGCTCTTCTTGCTTCCAGCAGGAGGCGGCCTGCCTTTCTCTCCCCTCAAGATGGTGGTTGAAGGGAGGGCTCTTCTTGCTTGCAGCAGGAGGTGGCCTGCCTTTCTCTCCCCTCAAGATGGTGGTTGAAGGGAGGGCTCTTCTTGCTTCCAGCAGGAGGTGGCCTGCCTTTCTCTCCCCTCAAGATGGTGGTTGAAGGGAGGGCTCTTCTTTCTTCCAGCAGGAGGTGGCCTGCCTTTCTCTCCCCTCAAGATGGTGGTTGAAGGGAGGGCTCTTCTTGCTTGCAGCAGGAGGTGGCCTGCCTTTCTCTCCCCTCAAGATGGTGGTTGAAGGGAGGGCTCTTCTTTCTTCCAGCAGGAGGTGGCCTGCCTTTCTCTCCCCTCAAGATGGTGGTTGAAGGGAGGGCTCTTCTTTCTTCCAGCAGGAGGTGGCCTGCCTTTCTCTCCCCTCAAGATGGTGGTTGAAGGGAGGGCTCTTCTTTCTTCCAGCAGGAGGCGGCCTGCCTTTCTCTCCCCTCAAGATGGTGGTTGAAGGGAGGGCTCTTCTTGCTTGCAGCAGGAGGTGGCCTGCCTTTCTCTCCCCTCAAGATGGTGGTTGAAGGGAGGGCTCTTCTTGCTTCCAGCAGGAGGTGGCCTGCCTTTCTCTCCCCTCAAGATGGTGGTTGAAGGGAGGGCTCTTCTTTCTTCCAGCAGGAGGTGGCCTGCCTTTCTCTCCCCTCAAGATGGTGGTTGAAGGGAGGGCTCTTCTTGCTTGCAGCAGGAGGTGGCCTGCCTTTCTCTCCCCTCAAGATGGTGGTTGAAGGGAGGGCTCTTCTTGCTTCCAGCAGGAGGTGGCCTGCCTTTCTCTCCCCTCAAGATGGTGGTTGAAGGGAGGGCTCTTCTTTCTTCCAGCAGGAGGTGGCCTGCCTTTCTCTCCCCTCAAGATGGTGGTTGAAGGGAGGGCTCTTCTTGCTTGCAGCAGGAGGTGGCCTGCCTTTCTCTCCCCTCAAGATGGTGGTTGAAGGGAGGGCTCTTCTTGCTTCTTCCTTATCTTCCTTGCCTTCTATGTGGGGAATTTCCTTTATTCATGGAGGCACCCTACACAATTCAGAAGCCTGAAAGATCTTAGGAGCTTCTATGCAGGATCAACATTATATAGGTGTAAGGAGTGTGGGCTACACCAGGTGACACTCTAAGGGGGTGTGACACCACTACTCCCCAGACATCTGTCTTTGAGTAGAAATGGGGTGTGGTGTTCGCCTGCATCCCTATAGAACATTGAAGATATGCTGTGAGTGGGGTAAGGTGCTATGGGGGAGAAAAGAGAGGCCTCAGTTTTTAAAAAATATTAAATTTCAATTTTCAAAAAAAATAATAAAATTAAATTAACATTAACATTAAAATTTAAAAAACTGAAATGAAACTTTTTATAATAGTTTATTCTCTTTAAATTTTCTCTAGAAACATCACATCTCACCAAATTTTCAGTTTTGCCACATGAAACTGTGTATGAAACTGTGTATTCAGGCCTTCCCTGAAACTGTATAATCTACCCGGCTCCTAAAATCTTTCAGCCAATTCCAAACTCCCTATCCCCCCCCCCACTCTGTATTTTGTTGCTACCCATGCTGTGGCCAGCATTGCGTTTTTTATTTGTGTATTATGTTGTATTGTATTTTTATTGTTAGTAACTTAATTTTAAACTTAACTAGTTTAATCCTATTTTAAGGGGGGGAGGTTGGGATGGAATTCTTGAATTATTTTAATCTGTAATCTGTTTTTTAACCTTGTTGTACCCTGCCTCGATTGTTTTACAGAGGGGCGGGTAAGAAATAAACATTATTATTATTATTATTATTATTATTTAGGCTGTGTGTATGATATTCTAATTTGAAGGTATAATTTAATTTTGCTAGTTATTCACGACTGTTACCATAACATTCAGTATGTAGAGAGATCTTGTAGCACCATTGAGACTGACTCAAAGAAAGACAATTGGCAGCACCCAGAAACTGCAATCCCTCAGCAATGGACTGAACAACGATAATGGCTTCCTGGCACACTACACACATTTCCACACTATTTGACCCCATCTTCATGGGAGCATCCTACACTCATATATTCTCTTCACCCAGAGGTCAGTGCCAAACTGGACTTGCCACTTCATTTCCACACACAAAGGCTAGTTTCCATTACCTTTGTTCACAAATGACCACAGTTAAAACTGGACTTGTCATTTCATTTCCATATGCAAAGAATTTTGAATTTGAATTTACATTCTCACACAGCAATGCCATATATAGATCTGTCTTTGGCATCCACTCTACCAAATGCATCTGAGGTAGACTTTACTCTATGAAAGCTCATGCTAGCAACTTGTTTTTTCAATTAATCTCATAGGTGTTACAGGATCTCTCTACAGACTGATTCTACAGACTAACACAGCTGTATCTTTGAATTCATAACATTCAATGATATACAGGAATTACAATTCATGAATAATAATAGTACAAAAACATTACTAAGGATTCTGTATGGTGTGGTATAGGAAGATATCAATGAAGTGGGTGAGCCCGAGAGTTGCTGTACCAGATGAGACCAACCCTAGTGATGTCACTTCTTCATTGTGTAAGAGAGGTTCCCCCAGTGCAGAAGCCGACCTTTCCACCATTGAGATTATGACACTGTGAATTCCAGAACCATCTCACAATTATCCCATTACCATCCCACAATTGTCCCATTGCCAATAATAGGATATCCATTGCCAATAATGGGATAATTGTGGGATGGTTCTGGAATTGACCCTAGTGTATTAATCTCAATTGTGGTAAGGGGTGGGGACAGGGATGGTAACACGACAGAGAAGGTGGAGCTAACATGCTCATTTTCATTTGTTTTCCTTTTAACTTTTTCTAACTATATGTTTTAAATCTGTTTTGAACTGTTTTACCTCTGCATTTTAATAGATTTGGATATTTAATTTTCTTTTAACGTTCATCTTAATAAGACTTTAGCTGTTCTTTGTTTTAATTTGTTGTAAGCCACCTTGGGTCTCCCCACCAGAATATAAAGATAGGATATAAATAAAATAAATACATAAATGAATTACACATATAAGGGGCATAATGCCTGCAACACCATGAAAAATGTTGCCTCCAAAAGAGACAATTGTGCTGTGTGGATGATGCTATTGACCATGCTTCCAATAGGCTGACCTGTTTTAGGTGTATGATGGGTTGTTGTTTTTCAAAACCAAAGGGATTGGTTGGTCTCTTCTATGGGTTTATTTCCCCCCTGACCCCATAAAGCTCTATAGAGTCCAGGCTATCTGAAGAAATATTTTCTTCTGTGTGAGCCTGCCTGGGACATTCAGGGGAGACCATCTCTCAGTCTTGTCATGCACACAGACATATCGGGCAGGACGTCACGTGAGAGAGCTGCTTCACAGCCACTGACTAGAACTCCCTTCCAAGAAGGCTAGAATGACCCCTTCTTTCTGTCCTTCCATCAGCAGACACAGATCTTGCCTACATTAGCTCTATACCCCTAATTCCCCCTTGGTTGGCTGTGTGGTGTTTATAGTACATTACATAACCCTGATATCCTGAATTGGATCTGGGCTCTTTACACTCTATACCAGGACTGGTTTGAGGTTTCCACCAATTTTACCACATTTTAAAAACTTACCTTTTGCTCTGGGCTTTCCAGAGAACTTGGAGCAAAACATGAAGACAGCAGGTGACAATGAGCTGCTGCAGTGTCCCTGCCAAGTCACTGTGTAGACACAAGTCTCTCTGGGCTTGTCTGAGATCAGAACAACTAACCTCAGAACAATATGTGCCCACAGTGGCAGCACTGGCCAGTTTGCTGTATCCCTGCAATCTGACCAGTGCCACCACTACAGTCTGTAGTTGCTCCGAGGTCAGAGAGACTTGGGCCCACAGAGCAACCTGAGGGAGACTTGGGCCCACAGAGCAGGTAAGGGAGCTGAATTCAGGGTGAATGTGGGGGCCAGAATACTTTGGCGGCATCCCAGAGTATTCTGAGAAGCGTAGACAAGCCCAATTCTGACAGATTATGATTCTCTGTTGTGTCTTCCTTTATTGCAGAGGGTTGGACTGGATGATCCTTGTGATCCCCTCCAATTCTAGGCTTCTAGGATTCATTGTTGTATTATGCATAGTAAGGGGATGGGCTGGGTGGCCCTTGAGTCCCTTCCAACTTCAGGATTTTATGGGCCTGATTCTAGTCTTTCCAGAACTGGAGAGGTTTAAAAGAAGAGCTTTCAGTAGTGTGCTATCTGCTTTTTAATTGTCTTTCAGCTTTTCAATGGGTGTTTTTAAATTGTTTTAATGTTACAGAAAATTTAATTGCATTTTAATGATTATGTTTTGTAATGACTTGGATAACTGAATTGGGAGCATACTCATAAAAAACTAGGAGGAGTAGCTCATACCCCAGAAGACAGGATCAAAATTCAAAATGACCTGAATAAACTAGAAAGCTGGGCCAAAGCTAACAAAATGAAATTCAACAGAGAAATGTAAGGTACTGCACTTAGGGCGGAAAATATGAAATGCACAGATATAGGATGGGGGACACCTAGCTGAATGAAAGTACATTCAAAAGAGATCTAGGAGTCCAAGTAGACCATAAGTTGCTCGTGAGTCAACAGTGTGATGCAGCAGCTAAAAAGGCCTATGCAATTTTAGGCTGCATCAATAAAAGTATAGTGTCTAGATCCAGGGAAGTAATAGTGCCACTCTACTCTGCTTTGGTCAGGCCCCACCTGGAATACTGTGTCCAGTTCTAGGCACTACAATTCAAAAAGGATGTGGAGAAACTGGAGCATGTCCAAAGGAGAGCAACTAAGATGGTGAAGACTCTGGAAGCCATGCCTTATTGGGAGCGACTTAGGGAGCTGAGGAGAAGGTTAAGAGGTGATATGATAGCCCTGTTCAAATATTTGAAGGGATGTCATATTGAGGAGGGAGCAAGCTTGTTTTCTGCTGCTGCAGAGACTAGAACGCGGAACAATGGATGCAAACTGCAGGAAAAAAGATTCCACCTCAACATTAGGAGGAACTTCCTGACAGTAAGGGCTGTTCGACAGTGGAACACACTCCCTCGGAGTGTAGTGGAGTCTCCGTCCTTGGAGGTTTTTAAGCAGAGGCTGGATGGCCATCTCTCAGGGATGCTTTGATTTGGAGGTCCTGCATGGCAGGGAGTTGGACTGAATGGCCCTTGTGGTCTCTTCCAACTCTATGATTCTATGATTCTAAGTTTTTACCTATACTGTAATATTTAATGTTGAATCCTGGGACGCATCTACACTGTAGAAATAATGCAGTTTGACAGTACTTTAACTGCTATGGCACCATACTACAGAAATCCTGGGATTTGTAGTTTTGTGAGACACCAGTACTCTTTGTCAAAGAGGGCTAAAGATCTTATAAAACTACAAATCTCAGTATTCTATAGGATGGAGATACATTGCTAGTGGTGTCATACGGAATTATTTCTATAGTATAGATGCTCCCCTGGTTCTGAGGAAGGAGATGGGATAAGAATATAATTATTGTGATAATAATGTCTGAAGGAAATTACAATGCAAAGAAGAGCAACATTTAGTACCAAATAGCGTAACCCTGCTAATTATGAATCACTGGTATTCCCTTAAGACTCTGCATTAAATATGGCCAATAATGTGTAAACTATAGTATGTTGCATTGACAGGAGTCAAGATGTTGGGTTTGACCAAGGCAGCTAAGAGATTGGCTGCCATTATGGCCTTAGGCTACAGTTAACAAGCCTGGTTCTAATTAGCAGCAACTTCTCCTATGGCTTGTTGCTTGACTAATGAAAACAAATATATGACTGCATCCAGTCATTTTCTGCACTCGGGAGAAGACAAGCAAGTGGATAAATAATTGTGTACACAGGATATTATTAGCAGAAAAATAAGAGCTGACATATTTTGTTTATACAGTCTTATTATTTTTAATTGCAATGCTTTATCATTATACCCTGTGCAGTTAGTTTTTCTCCATTAAAAAAAAGACCATAGAGATTTTCCACCCTGTGGAGTAGTATATACTTTAAGAGTATATTTTGTTAAACTAAGTGCAAAAATTGGCTTCACCAGCAGAAAGACATATAGACAGACATCTGGGAAAACATACTTGCCTCAAACCAATTCTTGGCATCAACTTGTAGTGCCAATGCTTACTTTATGTTACTAATTTGACCTCATTTGACATGCATGCAGCAGGCTACATAACAAAGCCAAAAGATGATCTGAGGCAACATGCCTTTAACACATAGGATGGAAGATAATTTGGACAGATTGCTTTTTAGGCTATATCTCCTAGAATCCCCTAGCCAGCACAAACAGTGGTACCTAAGCGTAAACTTTTCAGTTTTTGAAATGGAACTAGATGTTATGAGTGTTGTTATCCACTTTTTAATATAGCATCTAATGAAAGTATAAGAATATATGTTTCGTGTAGCAATATTTCTGCCATCTGAGTACTAACTAGGGATGTGAAAGAGATCCAGGGAAATTTATAGTGGATTTGGATGTACAAATATGCTTGTGAAAAGGAACATCACCAGCTGGGGCATCTCTAGGAGGTGTGGGAGGGGCACACTGGGTGACACAACTGCTTCCCAAACATCAAAGGCATGGGGTGAAGTGTGCCTCAGTGGATGGAGAAAGGAGATGCATGCTCACACTCACCATCAGTGAGCAAGGCCAGCTTTGGTCAGCAGCCCTTTCAGACCTGGAAGAGTCTGCCGGGCAGGTGAGAAAGGGAAGTGGAGGAACAGGAGGCAGCAAAGAGGAGGAGGTCACCAGCACTCCAAAGAGATGTGCAGTAGTAGCACTGGCAGCAGAAACATGAAGTTGTCACACCACCACCGCTGAGAGCCCATCTTTTCAGGGATCTCCAGACATCAGTCCCAAAGAGATGGGCAGTAGCAATAGGCGGTGGTGGCAGCAGCAGGAGAAATATGGAGTTGCATGGAAGGTGGTGGAAAGAAGAAAGGTTTCCCTCCTTCTCCTGTAAAATTAAATCTTTAAAATATACTGTTTATGTGACTCTCAAAATAAATAAATCTATAGATAGAATTGGAGGGGAGAGGAAGCATTTTCACACTAGGAAGGTTTGCTTACAATATTAATCCTATTTTAGGGAAATTAGAGCTAGAGAAAGAATCAAATCAATTGAACAAGAGAAATTTATGTGTATGTGAGAGAGACTGAGAGATTGTTTGGTGCACAGTTGTGGAAATTCCAAGAAAATCCATTGCCTTAGCTGTGTTGTGTTTCTTGTTTTTCTTACCGAAAGAAGAATTGCACAATCTTTTGTAGGAGGACATTCAAAACTTGATCCCAAACCAGGAGTGGCTACAAAGTTCCCCCAGTTTGGAAGGACAAGACTATGCCTCTCCTCTCAGTGGTGTCACTAGGACTGCTGTAAACCAGTGTGATAACTCATGCTGTCACTTTCCCATTGACCTCCTCCCATATCGCACCATACACAATTCTTAGGAATTTATTTTTCTAATGTTACTCATAAATTGTAATTCCCATATATCACTGAATGTAATAGGAATAGCTATGCCATAAACAGCTAGCAAAATTATAATTATACCTTTACATTACAATATCATATGCATAGCCTAAATGTATTTACATGTATATTCTTTCATGTGGTTAAAGTGAACATTTGTTAAGATTAAAAAAAAAATTAAAATAATTTAAAAAGTATATTTAAAAACATTTTAAAACTTTTTTAATTTTAATTTTTAAAACCTGGGGCCTCTCCTTTCTCCTCCCACTGAGTATTGCCCCACTCACACTAGTTTAAAGAGATGCAGATGAATACCACAACCCATTTTTCCTAAAAGGCAAATGTTTGGGGAGCAGTGGTGTCACTTCTCCTTATGGCGTCACCTGGTGTGGTCCACAACCCCTAGAGAAGCCCCTGCCTCCTCTCCTCTTTGTCTGTTCCCTCATGCAGAGTTATTGTGAATTACTTAATTTTAGCCACTTTGAAGATTTGTGGGCTATAGTAATTAGGTGCCAGAGCTGGTGCTGAAGGTAAGAGGCAGGAGGAAGAGTTATTCAGGACTCTTTTAAGATAAAATGGGAATCAAGGGGCTCATTCTCACTATGTTTTAAACCGGCTTGCAAATCGGTTTGATGCAGTTTAAATTACCCTGGTTTGCACATGAACCAAATTGCTGAAGCAATTTGAAGAGGGAGGCCATGTGCTAGATCCATTTAAGCCATGTCTTTTTGGCCCTAATTTTTTTCTGTGTCTTTTTGGATAAATCAATTTTATGTAAGTGTGAACAAGATGCAGATCAGAATCAATTTCAAGAATCGATTTGAAGAATCAAATTCACAACTTGATTCAGTGTCAGTGTGATTCAACCACATAAACATAAAGAATACAATGATATAGTAAACCTGCTAGAAATTAGAAATACAAAGGTGTTTTTTTTCCATATTTCTCCTTCACTCCATTTGTCTAAGTTACTAGATAAGCACGGTGAATCACACTGATTCTGCAATGAGGATGGCATAATAGCATTCAATTGTTCTGAAAAGAAACAGATTGGTATCACTTTAGGCTTTCATAGTCAAATTAACACAGCAAAACAATCAAGATACGTGTGCAATTTTGCATGCTTTTAGAGCTGGGACACTGATAAGATCTGTTTCCTCCCTGCTATAAGGAATTGTAATATCGCTGTATTTCATACAGGGTATGGTAATTGACACAAGTTGCCAGCATCAGATATTGAAAATGGGAAAAGGGGAACCAAAAATGTCAGCATCTCAAAGGAAGCATTTTTCTGTGTTTGGCTGAGGATGCTGACTGCAATAACTTGGGGGACTGCCAGTACTGTGAATGACTTTCTGTACACTGTGATTTGATTTGGGAAAAGTTTCAAGAGAACTGTAACAAACATCTATAATTACTTCTGTGAGGATGGAATGCAAGGAGTGACAAGGCAGAATACTTTTGGGGGAAAAAAATTTCCCATGTCTTTCTGTGAACACTATAATGCAATCCTTACATCAGTTATATGTGTCCCTGAGCGGGATAAATAAATAGCACATGTGTGATTTGTCAAGCTGAAAATATTTAGAAGACAATTGAGAAGATGAAAGAATTTGGGTTGAGCATCTGAGAGATCCATAGCTGGGTCTAAAGATTCTGTCACAATTTTCTGTTGAGAAACAGGTTCAAAGTGATTGAGAGTAGTTTTTGTCAAGTCAAGAGTTGTGGGTTAAAAACTCTGAAGAAATTTATAAACTCTGAGAAGGTGAGATTTCCTCTTAATCAGAACTGAGGAGTTAATCAGATGTGAGGCAAAGTACCAAATTCTATGGATAAATGGGGTTTAAATCCTGGCGAAATCCCGCAAACGCTGAATTGTTTTCAGACACATTGGACTCATTGAGCATTAACATGACATTAACCTATGTAGAAAGTGTGCAAAATCATGGCCCTTTTTACTTTTGGGATTTTCTCAAAAGTAAAAAGCAGCACAATTTTGCCACTTTCTGCACAGGTTAATGTTGCATTAATGCTCTATGAGCCCAACATCGTCTGAAAAAATCTTGCTTTTGCTGTATTTTCCTGGATTTAAACCCTATTTATCCACGAGATTTGGGCACTTCCCTCCCATGTCTCTTTGCTTAAAAGTCTGACTCAAGTCAGCCTTGAATGCGGAACAAACATTTTCTGAATAATGGATGGTGCTATGGGAGATGAAGAAGCAGACATGTAAAAGAGAGTTCTGGTAACTGACAGAACCATACTATTCCTTAGTGGTGGTGTGTGTGTGTGTGTTCCTTCAAGCTGTTGACTGATGGTGACCCCATGAATTTCATCCTATATTACTCTGCAATATAGCCAAGAGTAGTCTGATTAAAATGATTTAGAAGCATCTATAATATATTCAAAACCATGACATGAACAGGCCATTGCTTCCTTTTCAGCAACCACAGTTAGCCATCCATAGGATATTTGCTTCAACAGAAAAAAGTAGAAAGTGAATTCTGGAAAACAGTAGGTCAAGAAGGTGCTACTGAGATCATAGCCAGTCACAGCTCAGTGAACCAGAAGCCAATGGGAAGGTTCGTGTCCTGTCCTCATTGTGTGGTCCTCACAGAGAGGATTGGCATGGAACAGAAGCCTCAAAATCCCAATTGGCTCTCAAGTGGAAGAGATGGAAACTAGAGGAGTATGACAAGATACCCTCGCTTACCTCCTCTGACCAAAATTGGCAGTGTGTGGGATATTTAAATGATGTCTCACAACATCAGACTGCTTTAGAGAATTATCATAATCACCACTGAGATGCTGAAGGTGACTGGAGCCAGGGTTGACCCTAGATAGCATTCTTTACCCTCTTTGTTCTGTTTGTCAGAACTGGGTAAGATTAGTAAACTTAGTGGTCCCTGGCTCTCCTTAGCAATGAGACACCTGGCAAATTTTACCAAAATAAATGCAGGCCTTATTGTGCCTTTCAATAGTCAATTGGCCCTCCATTTTGACAGGGGAGCCATTCCAGACTCTCCCCACCCCCACCCCCACCCCCAGCACAAAAACAGAGACTTGGCAATATTCAAGCTCCATAGGCTTGAATAGGGTGTGCTGCCAACATAACTACTTCTTGGCAAAACTGGAAGTTTATAGGAGAGAATTCAGTAGTGCAAATAAACATAAACAGAAATGAGGCACAAAGGTATATAAAGTCCACAAGCCTGACATGAGGAACTACATTAACTGCAAAAATAAAGTGGCTGCGTTACAATATTCCTGCTGAGAATTGAAACAGGTGGAGTTTGCACATCTTCATAAAATCAATTATGGACTGAATTGCTATATCCAGGAAGTAAAAGGGGTTTATTGTATATACTCAGTGATAAGTTGATCACATGTATATGGACTTTTTCACACGGGGAAGATTGGAAGGTTATCCCAGGGTCAATGAAGAGTCAATCATGGGGTTTCATATTATTTCGCATGAGATCATCAAATGAACATCAAATGCAATTCATGGGGTTTCACGTTATTCCTCATGGGGTTTCACGTTATTCCTCATGAGCTTATCAAATGACATCGAATAGAATCTAGTGCCTATCCAAACACAATAATGAGTCATCACAAAAATGGGTAAATTCAGTAAACTACTGAAGTTACAAATCCTGTTGCAATGAAAATTTACAGTCAATTCAAATTTGGCTTGTTATGAAATGTGTCTCTAGATCACCCATGGATTCCCTTCAATTCCCATGATTCTCCTCTGCCTCCTCTTCCTCCTCCTCTTCCTCCTCCTCCCTCCAGCTGAAAGAGTGTAACTCTTGTGTGTGAGAGAGAGTGTGTGACTTTTGTGGGGAAGAGGGCCTCCAAGAGGGTGCTGAGGATCAGGAGGGTCTGGCTCACCCACCAGGGCTTCTCCAAGGGTGGTGGCGGCAGCAGTGGCACCATCATCAGCCCTTCTCAAACCTCCCAGAGAGCAGCGACATTCCTCCCCAGGGCCAGCAGGAGCCTCCTGGCAACCGATAATGCCTCCTCCTCCGCCGCCGCCTCATGGTCCCACAGCCTCAGCAGGTCCAGCTCCTCCAGCCGAGTGGCCACGGTGGACAGGGCCTCCACAGGGCTAGACTCAGAAGGAGGAGTGAAGATAGGAGAAAGGAACATCAGCAATCTAAGATATGTGGACAACACAATATTAATAGCAGACAACATCAATGACTTGGAACAATTACTAAGGAGGGTCAAGGAAAAAAGTGCAAAAGCAGGTTTGCTGCACATAAAAAAAATCAAAAATAATGATCAGGGAGGACCTACATAAATTTGAATTAGACAAAGAAGAAATTGAAATTGTCAAAGATTTCTTGTACCTGGGATCAAACATTGTCCAGAATGGAAAGTGCATTCAAGAGATAAGAAGAAGACTAGGAATGGAAAGAACAGCCATGAAATTGCTAGAGAAGATCCTAAAGATATACACCAGAGCACCAAGACTAGAATCATCCAAGTCATAGTATTCCCAATCACTATGTATGGATGTGAGAGCTGGAATGTGAGAGCTGGTGTTGGAGGAGAGTGCTGAGGATACCACAGACAGCCAGAAAGACAAACAAATGGATCCTTGAACAAATCAGGCCAGAAATACCCCAGAGTCCAAGATGATTATACTGAGGCTGTTATACTTTGGTCACATTATGAGAAGGCATGACTCATTAGAAAAGACAATAATGTTGGGTAAGGTTGAGAGTAGAAGAAGGAGAGGTAGACTGCACACCAGATTATAGAAGGCATGAGTCTGCAGAAAGTGAGCAGAGCAGTGGAGGACAGGGAGACCTAGAGGTATCTCATTCACAAGAGTCGAAATTGACTTGAGAGCAGCAAACAACATAACAATATTTCTTTTTTAGAAATAATATTTATTAAATTTAAAATATATAACACACACACACACACACTAAACACTTAAAAATATTCGGGAGAACACATCACAAAACATCTAGATAATTGAACATAATTCTTTATAAAACAACAAATAAGCAAATAAACCTAATTTCCTAAAATATAATTCTCTATTCCCCATTCAAAAATAGTAACCTAAACAATTACACAAACTAAATTAAACTGAATACTTACATATTATATTAGAACTAAAATTGACTTCTCACCCTCCCATCTCAAGAGGTTCAGAACAAAAATAAGAACACAAATTCTCCAAAATACTTTCCCACATAAAATCCACTTCTGTTCTAATATTACAGCATTAAAAACACTTCATCTACTTCATACAGTGGGTTCCTCCACATGCACACAAACTAATATTTAATCCCAGAAGAGCACTAAAGTTTTGTATCATTAAAAAAGCCAATGGGAGCACATCCTTTAGAGACAACAGAATGTTCTTAATAAATACGTGCCAGCATTTTCTAATCAGCATCCACTACTGTTTCCCATACTTAGTCATATAAATTTGTTCTGGGATGCTTAAGCGTATGTCAGTTGTTCTGAAACAATCATTTTTTTCTAGTGTTAAAAGATTTTATTACCATAATGTTGCATCCAAGACATCATGTTACTTACTGGGAGTAAGAGAACTAAGCTTTGTTCAAAAGACTTGTCACATGGCAAGTCCAGTTTTCTTGACTGTACAAATGCTCATCTGAATTAGGCACAAAAGAAACTCATTTCTCTTTTCTCTGAAGGAACACCTATTTGTTTATTACAGTGCAAAGACTATAGAAGAAGAAAATCAGTTTTGAAACTAATATTTTCCCTCTTCTTTTTGTTTGATTCCCTTCCTGACATGGAAACGTGCCTAGAATAAATAGGGTGGATAATGCTACTGATGGATCTATACACCTGGGCTTGACAAGGTAAGGTCAAAATATTTCATGGAGTCTGGTGTGAAAATTAAGATCATGGCTATAATTGTGTTGGCAATGATTTCTGTGATTGCAGTGGTGCTTTAAAACCAAACTGAGATAACTTCACATGTGCACATGAGTAATATAGTTAAATGTACGGCAAACCTGGACTTTTAAAAAAAGAATAGAGTAATTGTCACAAAGTAATAAATTTGGGCTGGAATTCACTAAGGCAGTTATGACTACATAAACTAGAATTATGCATTCATGGTTGGTTCATATTAATGATCCCTATGTATTCACTAGTTTAGGGAATAAGTAGGAACCGTGAAAGTCTCTCCCCCCCCCCCCCAAATCTTCACTAATCAGACGGCAAACACTGTGAGTGACAGAGGTCTGTTGACATGGAAGGGGCTGGTTTACATTCCCACTCCACCACCATTTAAGCAATCTCTGGTACATGAGGGAATTGTGATAAGAACCCTTTTCTGACTGTCACACACAAGAGATCATGTATGGGAAGGGGTGGAAATGTCCGTCAGTCACTTCCTGATCAACAGGTCAACAAGTCAATGTTCCTCACAGCAGTGGGTGCCTGGGGAAGACTGGGGGTTGAACTAGGAAACAGTACATAGCTATACAACTAAGATGATTATGGATTCATAAGCCTGTGGGCAAGGAAATGTCTAATTTTTAAAAATGTCAGTTACTCTGATAGCCTTTCAGCTGAAGAGCAGGGTATGAATACTCTAAACAAACAAACTGCCTTAGCAAATTCTGGCCCTGACTTCAAGGCAATGTCCATTAAAACAAGTACTTTGCATGGAAATCCCATTTTAGGACTTGCTTCTTAAGACTAGGGGGAAAGTTGAGTACTTAAAAGGGAAGAAATCTATTCTCTACACCTTTTTAAAGTACCTTTCGTTTTCTTTCTCTAGAACTTTTACTCATATCCTATGCTACATATCTCTTCTAAATCTCTATGGACCTTATCAGACATTGGAAATTGGAAGTATAATCTAATGGAAATCCAAACGCAATCATGGGGTCTCACGTTATTGTGAATTAAAGTATCTCATGCAATTTCAGGCAAAAGGGAAGTCATTCCGAACGCAATCATGGGTTTTACGTTATTGTGAATTAAAGCATCTCATGCAATTTCAGGCAATGGGGGGTCATTTTCAGGTAATGGGAAGTCATTCTGAACGCATTCTGAATGCAATTGGAATTCACATAAATTCACTAAACTAGCGAATTCACATGAATTCGAATTGGCTCCAACTGGCTCCATTTGCAATAAAGAGAAATTCCTCCTGTCTGATAAGGTCCCAGGTATTCAAATGAAGAACAGGGTATTTAAAATGAGAGGAATGGGCAGGGAAATGAAATATTTTGGCAATTAATGCAAGTTATATCTTTGAATGACACTTATGGTAGGGAAAGGGCAGGGCACTTTATAAACTGTGAATTTTTGAGATTTTGCGTTATTTTATATAGTGTGCTGTAGTGGTTTGAGTGTTGGACTACAACTCTGGAGACTAGGGTTCAAATCCCAGTTTGGCAATGTAAACCCACTGAGTGACCCTTGGCAAATCACAGCCACACAGCCTCTGAGGATGGCCATGGCAAACCTCTTCTGAAGAAATTTGCCAATAAAACCCAATAATAGGTTTGCCTTAGGAGGTTAGCGCACCACCTTTTATTCCGGGATGTTAACGCATAGGGACGGATTCTATTACAGAGCTCCGTACCCAGGAAGTACTCATCCTGTACCTGACTTGGGCTTTCCCTGGACCTTTTAAAGAATAGGAAAATCCCATTCTTTAAGAGGTCTGAGAGAAGCCCAGGTCAGGTATGGGATGAGTACTGCCTGAGTACGGAGCTGTGTGATAGAATCCATCTCTGTGCATTTACATCCCATGCCTAGCATGAGAATGAAAGCTGGTGTGCTAATCTCCTTTAGGTTGTTGTAAGTCAGAAACAACTTGAAGGCATGCAGTAACAACATATATCATTATTGTAAATATCAACATTAATTTCCAAGTCCTGGATCATGTGGATGGTGGCACATACCTTGAGCAGAAAATGGTGGGAGCCCTCCTGGTGACTTATGGTTATGGGAATGTTATGAGAAGCCACCATTTTAAACTTCCCACATAATCCTGCAGTGATGTTACATTAGGTGCTGTGAGGCATTGTGAAGAATTAAAATAGTGGTTTCCCAGTCTCTTGTTACCAATAAGCTCACAGGGAGAGGGAAAGGAAACAGAAGGAGGGCTACAAGTTAGTACATTCCTAAGTGGTCCCTCAACACTTGACCTGGTCCTACTTTCCTACCATAATGAAGTTCCCATAAGAGATGGCAATGCATCCCTTTTCATTGTTGCCCTGTTTTCTGCTTAATTTCTTCATGCTAAAAATCCTCAAATTATAGCTGACTGAGAACTGAGGCCACTCTGATTTGCAATAACTGCAATGTATGTCTTTTATTTGTTTAGCAGCTGCTCAGTCATAGTTTAATGGAAGAAAGAAACCACACCACAATAACTGATTTCATCCTTCTGGGATTTACAACAAACCCCAATCTACAAGTGATCTTGTTTGTATTATTTCTAATAATATATCTCATCAGCTTGGCAGGGAATATCATACTAATTGCACTAATCATTACCAGCTCTCACCTCCATACTCCCATGTATTTCTTCATTGGGAACTTGTCCTTCCTGGACCTCTGGTATTCCTCAGTGTATACCCCAAAGATCCTAATAAACTGTATCTCTGAAGAGAAGAACATTTCCTTTGGAGGTTGTGCTGCCCAGTTCTTCTTCTCTGCTGGCCTTGCATATAGCGAATGCTACCTTCTTGCAGCTATGGCTTATGATCGTTATGTAGCCATTGCCAACCCACTACTATATAGCACTGCCATGTCCAAAAAGGTCTGCACAGGACTGGTGGCTCTGTCCTATCTCTCTGGTTTCATAAATGCTACAATAATCACTACTGAAACCTTCACCTTGAGCTTCTGCGATGGCGATATCATTGATGACTTCTTTTGTGACTTACCTCCATTAGTCAAGTTAGCTTGTAATGTTCCTAAGAGCTATCAGTCTGTATTGTACTTTATCCTTGCCTCTAATGTAATTGCCCCCTCAGCACTTATTTTGACATCCTATGCCTTCATCCTGGCAGCCATCTTGAGAATCCGTTCCAATGAAGGGAGACTGAAAGCCTTTTCCACCTGTGCAGCTCACCTAACTGCTGTCACTTTGTATTATGGTTCCATTCTCTTTATCTACTCCCGTCCTAGCTCCAGCTATGCCTTGGAGAGGGACAAAATAGTGTCCGTTTTCTATACAGTAGTGATCCCTATGCTAAACCCTCTCATTTACAGCCTCCGGAACAAAGATGTAAAAAATGCTTTGAAGAAACTAAACATGAAGTTTAGGGGAGAATAAATATATAACTGGATGTTTGCATGTTTGTATTTTTTTTAACAAAAACATCTTTAGTAAAACAAAAATAAATGCATTTTGTATTGACTAGTAGTAAATTAGAGGAAATGCTGTTATACATTTTTCTTAATAAGAATTTGTCATGCATTTGTACAAGACTTTGCCCTCATAGATCCCTTTACATCATGTGTTGAGAGGTGTTACATAAAGGACTAAAATGTCCATTTTGCAGACATATAGGAACCCCTCTACATAACTTCTCTCATTTTAATTATATTTTTCTCAAACCAATTATTATTACAAGGAGCAATCTGAGAACATTGGGTATTTCCTCCCCTTATCATAAGATATATGTGTCTTTAATGTTCCGAACTTTTCTGTATCCCATTCCTTCCATCTGTTGTCCCATATACTTTCTCATGTAAATACTTCAATGTATACTTAGCAGGTAGTTAGTTTCTGGGAGGGGGGGTATTAAATTTGGTAAGTAAAATGTTAGAACAAAGAATACATTATAGAGAATTTCTGTATTTGAAAATGAAAATGAAAGATTGCCAAATAATCTTATTTTACAGCACTCCTGTTAAAGGCTACAAGATTAGAAATTGTAAAATTACGGAAAACATTAGGGGATCATTCACTATAAAAGTGGATAAGTAGAATGTGGTCTATAGTACTATAATAAAAACTAATTATATAAAATGAGAGTAGCAAAAAGAGAAATCAAAGAGGACAAATTGGAAGAAAATTTGAGACCACTTATTACTCAGGTTACTCGTGTGAACTCTAGATTTAATCCACAAGCTGATCAGACCTTTTTGGCAAAGTATATGGTATTCTGAATGTTAAGAACAATGTATGACCCATTTGTCAATACTCAGCAGATGACTTAAATTTACAGTGAATTCAATTTACAATTGGTTTATTCACTGATGTGGAGAAGTGGGAGGAATAGGATAGGAAGATTTGAATATAACAATATATCTATAAGTTAAAGAATATTTGTAATTGGAAAAATGTAAATCAAAAATTAAAAAAATTGTTCTTGTTGCTGTTTGTACTACCTACTATGCTGTTTAATACAATTAGAACAATTTTAGTCTGTCCACCCCATCACATTTTCACAGAAGTTGCACAAAACCAGATGAGCAATTTTTAAAAAACATAATTGTTACCCTCAAAAATATGACTCAACAAATCTTTTTCTTTTCTTCCCCCCCTCCCTCTCCAGGTAGTGTAATGTGGGGGGAGGGAGAGATCTGTTGTTGTTGTTGTTGTTGTTGTTGTTGTTAGCATTATACAGTGAAGGAGAAATCATGTGCTTGAGTTTTCAGTAGATTGGCCCTATTTGATGGAAACCAAAATATCTTCTACTGGGGGAAACATTGCCATTCTAATTAGGATCAGGAAATACCCTGCACTACGAAAAAGTTTGTGTTAAACCCTAACCCTAATCCTCCATGCAATGGTATTTTTATTGGGCATAGAAAATACTCCACAATTTGAACAGATTATCCTAATGCATAAAAGTTAAAACAATTATATAGTTTAGAGAGAAGTTACTAAACCAAAATGCACATCTTAATATACGATATACTTTAATATTGAATGTGCAGTATTAAAACATTATGAAGCAAGTTAAAACCACTTGAAAGTACCAATAAATTAAAATATATTACAACATGCAATACATAAAAGACAAGTTGCTATTTCTTGGTAAAACCAGCCTTGAAATCTAGATTACACTTATGGTTTTGTACTTAGTTGCAGCAAAGTTATAAAAGGCACTGACTGGCACTTAAAATCCTTTGACTAAAATGGTGAGGGAACTCTCAGCAACACTTGTATATACAGATGGAGTTTTCTTTATCCAAAATATAAAATCCCAAACTTTTTTTCATGGATAACTGAGATAATGACATCTTTGTTTTCTAATGATTCAGTGCACACAAACTTTGTTTCATGCACAAAAAATATTTAAAAATTACCTTCAGGCTATGTGTATAAAGTGTATACAAAACAAATGAATTTCATGTTTAGACTTGGGCCTCATCTCCAAAATATCTCATTGTATATATGCCAATATAGTGGGCCCTTGGTATCTGCTGGGGTTTAGTTACAGGACCCCCTGTGGATACCAAACTTTGTGGATGCTCAAGTCCCATTCAATATAATGGCATAGTAAAATGGTGTCCCTTATATAAAATGACAAAATCAAAATTTGCTTTGTGGAATTTATATGTATTTTCAAGGCATGGAGGCTTGAATCCGTTGATAAAGAATCTGTGAATATGAAGGGCCAACTGCATTCCACAATCTGAAAAGATCCACAATCGAAAATACTTCTGGTCCCAAGCATTTCATATAATGGGGAACTAAACCTGTACATGGGAAGAATGGGGAGGGAAGCTATGAAAGAAATAGAAAAGGTTCTCAAGAGCAAAGGCATACAACTAAACATGAAAGTCAGAATCGTACAAGCAATTGTGTTTTCCATTGCGATGTATGGATGCGAAAACTGGACAATTAAGAAAATGGGCAAAAAAGAAAATAAATTCATTTGCAATGTGGTGCTGGAGAAGAATGCTGAGGATACTCTGGACAAGCAAAAAGACAAACAAATGAGTCATAGAACAGATTAGGCCTGAGAGCTCCCTGTAAGCCAAGACAGCTAAACTGAAACTCTCATACTTTGGCCACACCATGAGAAGACACAGCTCATTAGAAAAGATCATAATGCTAGGAAAGGTGGAAGGAAAGAGAAAGAGAGGAAGACCAAACACTAGGTGGATGCACTCCATCAAGGAGGCCATGGGCATGAATCTGCAAGAACTGAGGACAGTAGTGGCAGACAAGGAATATTGGACATGTCTCATCCACATGGAAGCCATGAGTCGAGATCAACTCAAGGGCAGTTAACAACAACAAAAGTCTATACATATAACCTACATGCAGATACATGCACAACTTTTTGTCACATTCTGGAAGATTTCCTTCAATTTTTAATAATGTTGGTATCTCTTATTGCAAAGCATAGCTTGTTTGTTCAAACATTGCTTTTCCCTCCATGCTGATTTTTTGAGTTCTTCAGACCTCTTTATCACATCTGTGTGGCATTTAGTTCCCAATAAAAGTCCCAATAAAGCAAGAGTGGGACTCATGCAGCCCTCCAGATGTTGTTAGGCAGCAACTCTCTGCTTTCCTTACCATTGACTATGCTGGCCAAGACTGGTAGGACTTCCAGTCTAATAACTTTACAAGGACTGCATGATTTCCACCCCTGTAATACAGTCAGCCCTCTGTAACCAAAGATTCAGCATCCATAGATTCCACCATCCATGCCTTGAAAATATATTCATTTTTAAAATCAAAAAACCAAATCTTGATTTTCTTTGACACCAAATGCTAATAGATACCAAGGGCCCATTGTAAAGATATTTTTAGATGTGATTTTAGATTCTATTTTTCTCATGGACCAGCAGACCTATCTTTTTTTCATGTACTTTGGGAAATATTATATTGGAGATAATTCACTCGTGTCATCTTTTACATGCCCCTGATCTGAAAGTGATGATTGCCTTATCATTTTGAATACATGAATGTGGAGATATCTTATTGCTCATCAGTCACAAATTAAACATTCCTCCAAATAGACAAACTGGAGGATTTAACTTATGAATGCTGTTTACAGTCCTATAAAATTGCATATTATTTTTATCTCTTTTATTATAAAATAGTAAGAATAATAGGCAAGGATAAATGGATTTTTAGGAATGCCCACACATTTTACACAAGATATACTTTGCAAATGGGATACTGCCACAAAAGTGGATAATAGCTCCCTATATTTGGAAAGGGACAGTTGCTTGGAGCTGAAAAGAAGAACTGAAAACACACACTGAGCGCTAGTCTACACACAAGTGTATTATGCAAATTTCTGCAAATTTTGCACATTCACATCAATGCTTCATTGTCTTCATTTTCCTGTGCAAATTCATATCTATCCACCCTCCATCTGCTGAAAATGTTCAGCCATACAAATCTATTTCAATTCATGCAAGGTTGGTGCTGGGAGAAAGAGCAGAGGTTTCTCCTGTAAGGCATCCACCCAGCTGGAGGAAGCACCAGTTGCCCTGCTGGTTCTATAAATCAGTGGCAAATTCTTACCTCAGCCACAGACTATTGCTTTTATTGTTCTACCATTGGACCAGAATTTGGGGACACTGTTTCAGAAGGAGAAAACTGGTGTCTTCTAATTAGGACTCTAGCTGCTAGTTGCTCTTGTCTGTTTCTGTTAATTTTTGGTATGAAAAGTCAAACAAGGAGTAAATGAGAGCCACCCATATCTAATCTAAAGAAGATGAGCAGCACCAAACTGGAAGCAAACATTTAAACTACCTAACTTGCATGTATCTTCTGTTGAGAAATTTATGAGGGGAATTCAAAACAAGAGATGTGGTGTTTACCAGAAAGGAATATAAGACTCTGGGAATTACACCTGATGCTGGGGATCCCCTTCCAGGTAAACACAAGAAACAAATAAAGATCACCCAATATTTTTATACTAAAGTGGATGTTGTTACAACTGCGGAGGAGGTTTTAAATCCCCCAAGCCCCACACTTGACTGGTCATTGACCCACAGAAGGGATGTCCAGACACCAATGGATGAGCTCCCAGGCAAAACTCTTGCAGCCTGAGATGTGGAATCTTGCTCAAGACAAACACAGCCAGCTTTTGACAATACCCAATTAAATGATGCAGTCTTCAGACAGCTGTAGGAATTGGCCCAAGATAAGAGGAAAGCAGATCAGAATACGTCTAATGTACAAACAGAGAGCCCTAATGGAGGAAAACTGTCAATTGAGGGCTGGATTTGCTGATGAAGGAGACTGAAAGCATAAAATCCTTCTTATTTACAAGTTACAATCTGCTAACAGTATTTACGAATAGCGTGACTAGCTTAAATTCCCAAATAACCAAATCATCCAATCAGTCCAGAAAACTGAGCATAACAAAGGCTAGGATGAAAACATCAAGAAGCCCTAAGAAAAAGACTGAAAGCATAAAGAAGGCAAAATGTATCAAAAACTCAACAACAATATATCACAATACTTACAAATTGCCAGGAAAAGAGCCCAAAATGAAAAGCAGACAAAATACTACAAAAAAATTTCAAGATGAAACTAACAACTGAGAAACATAATGGGGGAAAAAATCATACATTTACACTAGAAACTAAACCTGATCTAATTATATACCCAAATCAGACTAGAACAACAGAAGCTCAATGTGAACAGCTCATCACGCAAGATCCATGGGCTTTCTTTTCATCTAAAAGAAAAATCTCCCCAGAAAAGACCATTAATACCACCAATAATAAAAATGGAATTTGATATTAAACTGCCAAAAGCTAGTAATGAATAACTATCCTAAACCCAAGGGCTTATTAACCCAGTATAAACAAAAATGACATCTACTAACTATATTGAACACAATAAATCCAGATAAGCTTACCATAATGGACATAAGGCATGTTGAATATATTTTCTACAACTACAGTCGCCCCTCCTAACTTGTGGATCTGGGATCCACGCCTGAGAATGTCTGAATGGGAGGTGCACCCCATTCAAGCCTATGAGGCTTGAATATATGTGAGCCTCCATTTTCAGAGAGGGGATCCAGAATGGTTTTTCAGGAATCCCTGAGATGTCACTTTATGTCACATCCGTGCAGTATGTTTTGCCACTGATCCCGTCATTCTCCAGCAACCCAAAAATGGGGAGCTGTGTGGCTTGAAAGGTGTGTTGGGAGGATTGCTTATTGCAATTACACAATGACTGAAAGAATGAGTTGCTGTGCTATAAAATAGATTTACAATATTGTAATTTATTGTCAGGATGCCAGACAATGTGTTCAGTTTTGCACATATTTAAGGTAACCATTTGACCATATTTGACATCCTAATTCCAGTTGCTAATCCCAACTAAAGTAGACACTATGGCCTGATACAGGTGGGCACTATGAGGCGCGATTAGGGTTATTTGGGGCACGTTTAGGGTTCGGGAGGGCACAGCATTTGCACCCTCCACGCCGCCATTTTAAAATGGCAGCGTCCATACAGGCGCACCATAAGAACGTCATGGCAAGCGCAGCATTTAAATAATGCTGTGCGCGCCTGACGTAATGACACCACGGGAGGACACCAAGTGCGCCCTTTCTGTGGTGCCAAAAGGAGCTCTGAAACGGAACTCCTTTTTTGTTCTGGGTCCTTGGCATGGCCTTTAGACGGCTGTGCCAAGGCCCCAGGGGAAAAGGGGCCGTGGTGGTGTCCCCTTTCTCCCCTCGGCACCGCTGGGGAGAGCGGGGTGCAACAGGTGTCCAGGGCGCCTGCTGCACCCCGCTATTAGGCCGCGGAGAAGTGACAGTTTGCTGCTTCCCCGCTGTCTTCAGATGCGGCGAAATGTGGCCTCTGAGGCTGCCGATCAAGCAGCCTTGGCCCCATCTCACCGCTTCTTTGGGCAAGTAGAGACCACCCCTTTTAGGCAGTCTGTACTGCCCCATTGACCCTATCTGTAAATGGAAACCATTTAGGCAAATGTCATAGATTCAACAAGGTCAGCAATTGGGATTAGTAATCTGTTGGAATTAGCACTTGGATTTAGAACAGTGAAGCCATTTCTCATTAATGCTAATTTATTCCTTCCTTTTTAGCCACCAGAAATTTAACTGATGCTGAGGTAAAAATCAACTCCATGTGTAACTTTATATATCAGCTTCCAAATTATCTTAGTACTAGTATCATAGAGTCCTATAGTAAATTCTGTGACTGTTTAGATTGGTGGGAACTATCACAGAGGGGAGTAGGAAGTTTTCACCTTTGTGCCTGAACATGTCACATGGTTGCATTTTTTGGTCAACAATGGCAAAAACAAAAACAAAAGCATGACCCAGAAGTGAACGTAAATCACTTCCACTTTTCTCTACCCATATTTTTGATCAAATGTCACACAGTGATTGCAGGGACACAGTGGGATTGACCAAGAGAAACTGCTGCATTTGGGGGCATATTTGCAATGCTTGTAGTCATTTTTTTTTTTAAAAAAAAGATAATCCACAAGTGCAGGGTTTTAGGGGTACCAGAAAGGATTTGGGAATGCAAAAAGGGGAGTTGACAGTTATGTGCAACAAATGGGAGACACTTTGCCCACCTCCATTTTAGTTCATTACAGTAAAGCAAATCCAGTGTCTTAGTAGTCAACTGAAAAGACCATTAGATTTTTATTTTTAAGTGTTCTCATTTGTTTATGAATGCATGTGTTTTCAGTTCCATATCTCACTTATCTACCAGCCCTATATATCGCCACTGTCAGAACAGAAATATTCCTTCATTGACAATATTCCAGACTCTTGTGTTCAGTTGCCAACTCCTTCCTGACACGATCCAGGACACAGCCCATTCACCCCATTCACTCACTTGGTTGCCTCCAGATACATTGGACTTCACTTCCACCTTCCCCAGCCAGCATGGGTTGCAGCATTTCCTATCTCTACCCCTTGAGATTTTTTCACTGGAGATTAGGATGTGGGGCCATTTTACATGGGGAAAAAATGTAGCATTAAGCTA
Organism: Urosaurus nigricauda; assembly: GCA_034509955.1. Lineage (NCBI taxonomy): Eukaryota > Metazoa > Chordata > Lepidosauria > Squamata > Phrynosomatidae > Urosaurus > Urosaurus nigricauda. The sequence goes on along the minus strand of JAOEGL010000001.1, from coordinate 123,744,477 downwards.
TTTTATGTTTTTCTTCTATTAATCATTCTTTGACAGAATACTAACTTCTCCTGCTATGATTGTTAAATGTCATAGGAAATCTGGGGAGTGGGGTGGGGGAATAAGCCAATGCCATCTGTTTTCTTACACAGGAATTATGAAAGCCTCTTCAATTAAGGAAGAAAAGCAATGCCAAGGTGACCTGGAATGAAAATTTAATGGGATAATTATATCATCCAAAAAACCTATATGCAGAACATGTGTCTTCTGATAAGGGAATCAGAAATCAGAATCCCTTGGGGAACAAAGCTCTTGGCCTCTGTATCCCCTTCTTCATAATAACACATCGTTAATAAACAGTGCCTAATAAACAGTATCTATGCTACTGAGAATCTAGACACATTCAGAAGTTCGCTGGTGTCAGCAGAATGCTTGCTTGCCCAGTGGATAAAACCTTAGATTGTCTACCTGCCAGCTATAGAAAAAAATCAAGGGGAAGAGAAAAAGAAAGCTCACTCAGCTGCTCTGGATTTTGAAAAATCTTTGGAAAGAACCTGGGTAAGGTGAACTTCTGTCATCAGCAGTCCTCTAGAGTAATTGAGACCCTAGCAAAGTTTTCATTATTCTACATACCTATGCATCACAAATAATTTAAAGAAGAGGGAAGTTGTGTTATTTTGCTGAAAACAACCCTGCCTCCCAGTTCCAGGGATCACTGTAGTTGCTTCCTACATCTCTCCAGCACATCTTAGCCTTCCTGAAAAGGTTTGAGGGAAACAATACTATTGTCGATGAATTCATCCTCCTAGGCACCACAGACAATCCACAACTGCAAATCATTTTCTTTATAGTGTTCCTGATTGTCCATCTCATCAGTGTTGTGGATAACCTGGGCATGATCATTCTGATCTCATTCAATGCCCAACTTCACAACCCAATGTATTTATTCCTGTGGCATTTGTCTCTCTGTGATACCTGCTACTCATCTGCTATTGCCCCCAGAATACTGTCTGACCTGTTATCTGAGAGCAGAACCATCTCTTTCCCTGGCTGCACTACACAGTTCTACATCTTTGCTGCCTTTGTAGACATGGAGTGTTATATTTTGGCAGTAATGACCTATGACCGTTATGTGGCCATTTGCAAACCACTGTGCTATTCCTCTGCTATGACCAAGTCTCTCTGTATCTGGCTCTTATTCGGATCATATATTGCTGGTACAACTAATGCCATCATACACACAGCAGCTACCTTCAGCCTATGCTTCTGCAGCTCAAACCTCATCAATCATTTTTTTCTGTGATCTTCCACCACTCTTGGCAATTTCTTGGTCTGATACCCATATCAATGAGCTCCTGCTTTTTGCACTTGCTGGCTTCATTGGGATGAGCTGTCTTTCAATCATCCTTGTGTCTTACATCTTTCATCTGTCCTCAGAATGAACTCTGCCTGAAGGAGACTCAAAGCCTTTTCTACATGTGGATCCCATTTCACTGGGGTCACTTTGTTCTATGGGACAGCAATTTTCATGTACCTACGACCCTCTTCTGTTTATTCCCTGGATCAAGACAAATGGGCCTCTGTGTTTTACACAGTAGTAAGTCCCATGCTCAACCCCCTGATCTAAAGCCTGAGGAACAAGGATGTAAAAGAAGCTTTCAGAAAGTTCATCAAAAAGAAGCTGAAAACTCTACTCATCTGAGATGCCTTGTTTGTGAATCTGTGTCTCTGCATATATATGTGTGTGTGTGCATGCATGTGTGTGTGACACACACACACACACACACACACACAGATCTGTAATTAGAATGTAGTTTTCCTGCATTATTTCTTTTCACTTCTAAATTATCCTCAGGAATCCAACAGCTAGAGAGTAAAAGAATTCAACCACAGATTTCTTGTATGACTACTTATGTACAATTTATTTTGCAATTTCATAGTCATTTATACTGAATCATAAGGTCAGCTGTGGACAACATCGGAGTATCATGAGCTGATTTCAGAGATAGAGGTATTCCTTCACAAAGGAGCACAGCACAGCTACTGCTGTGTGCAGTACTTTGATGCAGATGTATCTCACCTCTCTATTAAGACCAATAAGGATAAATCTGCTATCTACACTGCATATTGTTGTGCCTATTTCCACATACATGCCATGTGTAGATCAGTTGTGTGGAGTAATATGGCACCTGTCCCTGGCAGGATCCTTTTGTGAGTTTCCATGTGTATAAAAGTAAAGGCAGTTGATGCCCTCTATCGTTCTGATGCAGTGAGATCCCACAAAGTGTTTCTTATGTAGACCATCTGTTCCAAATATAAACATCCCTACCACATATTGAAGAAAATGGCTGGATCAAAGCACAGGCTTGTCTTGGCATGAAATGTATGAAATGTAAAAACGAATATAGAATGGAAAAGAATTTACAGAAGAGTAGATAACTTTTATGTAAGAGAGTAACATGGGTATAATGAGATCAAAAATAGGATATACAATTCAATTTTACAAACTAAGAAAAGCAAAATAAATAGGGGGAAATGACAGTCTGCTAGGCTGCAATGTTGTATATTATGTTATGTTTTTGACTATATTATGTTGGAAGTTATTTGTTAGTTATCAAAAGGTGTAGGGTAGGTTCGTATGATATCATGAATGTATGCTATGTCTACGTCAGGTTATGTTTATATATCCTGTATGTGTGGGGTTTTTTTTATTATTATATTAAGATAATAAAAGGAAATGTGGAGAAGCACAGGCTTGTCTTAGATATCTGTTTATAGACAGGTTGTTGCCAGTAAGGTCTAATTTGCACTGCAGAAATCATGCACTGACACCACTTTAACTGCCATGGTAGTTTGTAGTGGAACTGGAGCTCCCTGACAGAGAATATTAAATACCTCACAAAACTACAAATCCCTGAATTCCATAGCATTGAGTCATTGCAGATAAAAATAGTGTCAAACTACTATATTTCTGCTGTGTAGGTTAGCCCTGATTCTTTAAATGTTTTGAAATGCTTATTGAAGCATTTCAATGCTGCTAACTTCAGATGATTATTTTATTGTTTTGTATCTCTGCATCTAGAGTGCCTTTGTTATATTTTGTTCTTATCTTGTAAAATATATGACACATAGATGCTAGGTCATGTGTATTATGACCAAGGAATTATTTTCCTTGATAGCCCCTTGACTCCAAAAGTCTTATCAGCTCCTGCATCATCTGAGCAGATTACTCTGTAACTCTCACTCTTCTCTATTGGCATGGGCAATGGGGATGGTTTCCACCCTCTGTTCACTAGGTATGGGAACTTTGGAAGACTGCATATGCATCCTTTTTCTCCACTTAGTTCTAATCCAATCAACTTTCATGAACTGCCCATTGAATTGTCTTTGAGGAGGTATTGAGGAGGCCCTGGGAAATTTACTGCTATTAAAAAAACCATGGCAAAAATCCAACTGTTAGTTCCAAATAGAGTAAACCCAATAAATCAACGTGAACTTGGTATATCAACACTTACATATGTTCCATTGATTCGATGAGTCTATCCTAGTTGGGAGTGATAATAGAATTTAAATCCATGAGCTGGATTTAGCTACACAATACCATGTATTAAGGGCTAAACTCTAAAACCAAAATATGTACATAGTCCCTGTTTTCACACTCTGCATATTTTGCACCTACCTCACATGGCAGAAGGACTAATAGTCTTTACACTGCCATCTATCCCCATCTTCTGCTTTAGGTTTAGTTAATCCCCCTTTCTCTTCCCCAAAAATCAAATCTTTAAGATGGAATTCTCAGTACATCAAGTGACTTTATTAATAATTTTCACCTTGATTTCTTCCCTCCCCCCTCCCCTTTTCCTTCACTACATTTTTTTCTTGTACTGTCTCAGACTAAATACCTTAAAAGTATCAGATCTCATGTGAACTTGCAAACTAAGCAGGGTCAGCCCTGGTTAGTATTTGAATGGAAGACTGCCAACAAATGCCAGGTGCCGTAGGGTATATTCCATAGGAAGGCAATAGCAGAACCAAATCAGCCTAAGAAAACACTATGAAATTCCTGGGGTCACCATAAGTTGACAGGTGACTTGAAGGCACACACATACACCATCTCAGAAGCTACAAATGAACCTGGACTTTTTGTGGCAGAAAGTTCCATACATATGATGCTGAAAGGGAGACTCAAAAACTTGGCAGGACCAGTGTTTCCTCACCTCAGCCTTTTTCTTGAGTATTTCTAGGCAAAACTATTTCTGTCTAATAGTACTATATTCTTGTAATTTATTAATTGTAAGGAATAGTATATGTGGATCCAATATCCCAGTATGAAGGATTATCTTCCATTTCATAGCAGACCCATCAAAGAATAGCTTCTTTCTAACGCCATGGCCTTGAAAACAAATAAGATCTTCATCTAAGATATCTCTTTTTCCTAATCCATTCGCATCTCATGCCTTATGACTCTCTAAACACTTCCTTTCTTTTGCTGTCCCTATTTTGCAATTGATTTGTGTTTTGTTTTTTTGTTTTTTTTGGGGGGGGGGTTAAGTTTTGGTGTCTTTATTGTAGAGACGTTTGGGTATAGGACTCCTGTTACCTTGTAAACATGCAATAATTTTTTACTTATAACAAAAAAAAACACATAATAAAAAAGTATGAATCCACAAACAGGTTGAGTTCAGCAGGATAGTCAGTTTAGTTTTGTTTAGTATACATTATAATGCCAATCTGCTTTTACTCTCTGGTGAATTCTTAGTTGCATTTTAGTCATTTTTCATGAGCCTGGTTTGTTTCTCTGGCATGTATCTAACTTCTGTTACCCATCAATCTGGTCTAAGCCAAATACTACAAATGTATTTATTCTGAATGTCTTTGAAATAAATGTGTATTCAAGACACATGAACCCTGTCTTATTGCTTCGTTCCTCGTTTTCCTTTCCAAGAGCATCTGCAGCGTCATTAAACACTATGAAAACCTCAACAGGGTTTCTGAATGTATCACCAAACTTACAAAATATTTATTGCCCACTGTGAATATTAAAGTTTGTGCTATAATCATGTTCCTTCTCTTAACATGTCTCAGGACTACAAATGTATTGTATGTACACTCCCTAAAGCAGTGTAACCCAACTTCTCTTTTGGAATTTTACCCATGTAGATTGCTGGTCTTTATTTTTATGACAGGCTGCACCAGAAGTGACTAAAGTGTAAAATCCTCGTAAGGTGCAATCTGCAGACTTCTACAATAACGGTATTTGGAGGATCGAGAAACACTGGAAAAAATGTGTCAATCTGGGTGGTGACTACGTAGAGATAAATTAACAACTACAAATCAAGACAAACCTTCCATCAATTTTTTTAAAAGGTGATAATTAAAACTTTAGGATACCTTCTTGTACACTATAAATAGGTGACAATGAAAGTTGCAGAGGAAAGGGTAAATCTTCTGTCCTGCTTTCTATTAACAAGTGCATTCTTGGCAGAACTTTGTTCAGGGACGTTCCTGTTGTGGGAGAGGGTCTGAATCCAGCCCAGTACAAAGGAAAGAAAGACTATTTTTGTTCTCTGTGTATGGCCTCTTTGAATCTGAAAGATCAGAATAATTCTTTCTTTTTATTTCACAATTTCTATTCTGCTCCCAGAAAACAAGTTTCCAAATAAACAATAAGTTCAAGAAGAGAAGGATAATGTTAGGAATAGAATGAGCACAAAGAAAGATTAGATCTTAATGGCAGTAAGCACTGGGCAACTTCACTAAGAAAGTCTTCAAAAGCTTGTGCAGAATAATAAGGATTTTTATTTTACCACCTCTTGAGAATTCATCAGGTCCTCCTCATATATTCTTTGTCTTTCTTCTAAACTGACAGAGGTTAGAAGTGCTTTTTTTCTTTTCTTTTCTTCTTTCTTTCTTTCTTTCTTTCTTTCTTCTTCTTTTTTTTAAAGAAGCAACAAATGTGTAAATTATTGGCATTGGCACTATTATTACTGACCCACTAGACTAATCTGCAGAAGTTTATTTATATCAACAGCAATCAGATAATGATCAGACAGCTTGACCATTTCCACTTTCTTTATTTTACAAAAACCTTTTCTAGTTTAAAATAGATCCAGAGATTAAATTATGTTTACAGGCAAATTGCACCCCACTGAGGTCTCTGGGGAACATTTTGCCAATAGGGGAGATGAAATTAGGGGTGTCAGCAGGGATCCTGGGGGTTCTTTCATAACTGCTTTAGTTGGGGGGGGGAACAGAGAAAAAGAAAGAATCACACATACACACACTTTCACACACACTTTTCCTGTCCCACTTTGGGCTGTGATTAAATTGGTTCTGACAGTTTATAAAGCATTTCAGACTGTGTCAGACAGATTTTCCCCTCTTAGAAGAGGGAAAAAAGCTGTGTTCAGAAATAACAACAATGGGGTGAAACAATAAGTAAGTGGAGATCAAAGCTGACTAGTCCTCCAATATTAGGTCTGTTGGTTTGTTCCACTTCATGATCTTTGTATGTCAGTCGTGAACATCTGGGTCATGATCCAGAGACTGCATTTTTCAACAGCAGAAGCTCTAAGAAGGAATCAGAACTAGTCAATGATCCCCCTCAGGTACTTCCACCTTTGGTTTATTTCTTTGTTTGCTTATATCCCATTTCTCCCAAATGGCATTAAAGCAGCTTACAGTATAAATTAAACCTGAGCAGTAAAAACAATATGAACAACAAAGGTTAGAAAAGCATTAGACAGTACATTCAATTAAAACACTATTTTTAAAACATTAAATCTCAAACCGTAAAAACACCTAAAATTCACAGCGCATATTAAAACAGCACACTCATTTACAAATCATTTGACCCAGATCTGCCAAGGTTGAAGTCCTGTTTAAATAAGATGTTCTTTGCCTGCTGGGGAAAAGATAACAGAGAATGGGCAGATAGAACCTCCTTCAGAACAGTTTTCAAAAGCCTAGGAGCAGCCACCAAAAAGGCCTTCTCCTTGTCCAGCAACCAAGCCTCAGATGGGTGGTAGGATTGAGAAAAAGCCCTCTAGGCAGGCATGTATGGGAGATATGGGCTTTCAAATAATCTAGACCTAAGCAGCATAGGACTTTATAGGCCATGACCAGCACTTTGAATTGTGCCTGAAAACAGAGCAGTAGCCAGTTAAGCTGTTTCAGAAAGGGAATTAATATGCTCCTTATAACTTAACATTTCTAAATTGTAGAGAGATTGTTTGTGCAATTTTATCACAGGGTGTTAGTATTGCATGCTTTAGTAACATGCTCCTTATAGTCAGCCCCAATCAGCAGTGTAGCAACAGCATTTTGAACCTGCTGAAAGGCTGCCCCACACAGAGTGCATTACAGCAATCCAGTTGGTATTTAATTATGGCATGTGTTACTGTGGCCAGATCTAGCTTCTCAAGAAATGGGAGCAGCTGATGCTCTGGAAAATTGGGCCGCAGGCTGCCAAAACTCTTCTGGCAGGCTGCATCCAGCACCTGCGCTGCATGTTGGGCAGCCATGATCTACATCACTAGTGCCTACCTCATCTAAACACTGATGGGAATACCTGGACAGAACAGGACAGTTTATCACTGTTATGTGTGAAGTCATTCATGTAATCTAAAATTTTGAACATGTGAAAGCCTTTGGGTATGCAGCAGTGTGTGTTACATGTCCTCATACCAAGGCTGCAGGTATTGGTATAGGCAGATGTGTGTTATATAACTGGATGAGGATAGCCAGGATAACCCTACTCAGTGTGTATGTGCATGTCTTCAAGTCACCTGTCAACTTATGGTGATCCTATGAATTTCATAGTGTTTTCTTAAGCAAGGAATACTCAGAGATGGCTTTGCCAGTTCCTTCCTCTGAAATGCAGCCTACAGCACTTGGTATTTGTTGGGAGTCTCCCATCCAAGCACTAACCAGAGCTGATCCTGCCTAGCTTCCAATATCAGATCTGATCATGTAGAGGGTGGTGCCTTTAGAGTATTTAGGCTCATAACTCCACTCACTTTGGAGTGTACTTATTTGAAATAATGAGCCAAAAGGGTTAACACATGAGCAGTAGTGAACCCCATTCACTACTCATGTTTTAATATTGTTGGCTAATTATTTCAAATAAGTAAACTCCAAAGTGATCTATTGCTGTAAACAACACAGTGCCCAAAGAGCAGAGCTGCTTGTATGAGATCCCAGCCACTTCTGTACAATATGAAATATTAGTGCAAATTCTGTTTTCGAGCTAAAGACTGAATCAGCATTCCATTTCCTGGAATATATGTCAGTCATTCACATTGAGAAAGAGAATAAAACTGAGCACTCATTGCTGCTGAGCGACATGCTATGAATCATTGCTTGTATAATAGGCAGAAAGTTGCAGTTGATGTTAACGGAAACTACAGGTAACGGTAAATGTTTCCCCTTGGCAGTAGCATCACTATGGGGTTGCAGCCAGTGTGCACCACACCCAGTGACACCACTGAAGGGGGATGACACCCGGTGAGTGCCCCCCCACCTCCTTGCAGAGGGAGAGGGCCCAGCACCCCCAATCCCTGTCCTGTGTGACTTTACTCTGAAGTAAAGCCACACAAGGAATGAAATTGGGAACAGGCCCTTTTGGCTCCATCCCAAAGCCCTGCCCCCCTCTCTGAACTCGAAGCCCTGTTCCCAAAACCCTGCCCCCCACACTGATAGACACCCTGGTGCGGGACACCACTGCTTTTTCTCATGAATGTCTAGTCGTAACTTACTGTAGGGGGTGGTTCTCATCTCCTATTACTAAGCTGAAGAGCCAGCATTGTCCTACTCCAATGGTCACGTGGCTAGCATGACAGCACAGATTGCTGTAACCTTCCCACCAAAGTGGTACCTATTTATCTACTTGCACTTTTACATGCTTTTGAACGGCTAGGTTGGCAGATGCTGGGATGAGTGACAGGAGCTCAACCCATCATACAGCACCTGGATCTCAAACTGCCAACATTCCAATCTTACAATCATCAGAACTGGCATCTTAACCACTAAGTCAAGTCCACTTCAATTTATGGTGCTCAATGAATGTCACACTATTACCAACAGTTCTGCTCAGGTCTTGCAGACTCAGGGCCATAGCTTCCTTGTTTAAGTCTATCCATCTGGAATGTGGTCTTCCTCTTGTCCTACAACCTTCTAGAAAGTTAGGGGCCCTTTTCTTTCCAAAAGTCTCACTCTGTGATACCCACTAAATGTAATCAAATCATGCAGATTGTTCTTACAAAGAGTGATGGGGCAGCCTCTTGCTAGCTTTCTGTAATTCAAACAGGCTTGTTCATCCTCTTGTAAAATTGCATCTGTCTTCCTTCCCCCTTTGTGAATTTTCAAACAGTGACAATCTGTTTGTTGTTGTTGTTTGTCTTCAAGTCATTTCTGACTTATAGCAACACTGTGAGAGTACACACAGTAAATATGGGGTCAGGCATTTCAGCAAGGCTAGAAAAAGACAATATTTGCAGATGGCACAACAATAGCTGTCTTACCTTGTGATGCATATACTTTCATTTTCTCCTGCTGTCATAGTTGGTTAAAAAGGTTTTTCTGGTTTTTGAAAACCTGAAAAAACTGTTTACAAGATGGCATATTTAGACAGGAGAAACAGTGTGCTTCTGCTGTCTTGTTATATGCAAGTCTTCTTATGGTCAATTCACACAATACACACTCTCAGCCATTCCCAGCATGACCAATACACATTGTTTTGGTGATAAAAACAAAAACCTAAATTTCTCTCAGCTATAGTTGCTTTCTGGTTTATGTCTGTTTCAACATACCACAAACACACATGCTATTAATGCATTAATGCTATCGTCTCTTTCTGTTATCTGCGTATATGCATACTCTGTGTTTTGTGAGGTTGCAAGATAGGATCCTGAGTTTTAAACTTTTATACTTTCCTTGATTAAAATCATACACCCTTGTTATTCCTTTCCTTGCTGTTAGCGTGCAAGCTTCATAGTGTAGCGTTACATTAGATCTTTTTCCTAACCAGAAAGTGGCACCCATAGACTATCTATATTGGCAACTACAGAATTCGCTCCTACACACACTTATTGCTTTACCTTATCACACACTTTTCTGGGGTCATGAGGATCTGTAGCTTCTGATGCTACATGAATTTTGAGAGCACTAAAAGACTCTGAATCAGAGTGGACAACTATCAGAGGCAGTTCATTAGTTCCATTACCATTAGTCACCCCCCAGGAGTTCTTGGAGGACTGAACCCTCACTGCACACACCTCTGCAAAGAGACTCAAAAATCTTGCTTTTAAATGCCTTCAAACACCCTTTTTGGGTTCCCATAAGCCATTTTTTGCCCAGAAGATGTTTTTGCAACAAGAAGTGACCAGCCTTACCTCCTGTTCACCTCTCTCTCTCTCTAAATAGAAAAAGGCCTCAGCATAAAATGGCAAAGAAAAGCCCCAAAATGTGGCAAAAACACCCTAGGGACATTTGACATTTTGGAGCAACCCCCCTCCCAAAAATGGACCCCGAAATAACTCTAAGAAATGGCCCTAGAGGCAGAATGCTGCCTGCAGGCCTCACTTTGTCCACTCCTGCTCTAAATGAATGGAGGACGTGTCCTGTCTTTGCAAAGAAACAGCAAACTTTCAATAGGATTAAGTTGCAGTCATTGTGCTTCATGGAATCCACTTTCTGGAACCCTGGCAGGGGGTATAATAATATTGCAGCTAATGCCTGTGAAGGAGTTGGAATATGGTGGTCCACATAGTAGTAATAAGGTGCCATGTTTGCAAGGTGCCATGACATCATAATGGAAAAACAGCAATCTAGAAGAAAAGGGTGGTGGTGGTATGTGCAAAGACAAGACTGTCCCAACTATTTCATATTCCTGTACCACCCCGGCTGCTGCCATTATGAAAAGAATTGCATCTGTTAGAGAGCATGGAAACAAACTATAGAGAGTCATTGTGCAATAGAAGGAAAATTCAAAGAATACAAGTGTGAATAGTAAGGGTGGTTTCATATGAATTTATCCAGTGCAAAGAAAAAAAATCTGTAGCAAGATCATTTGATGGTATGTGAAGCATATATCGCTGTGTGAATTCACCCAGAGTCTGAGATGAGGTGAGAGCATACAACATGGTCAGCAGTGTCTTTTTTATGAAACCTTCACCATCAACAAAATGAAACCATAGTCTTTCTCTCCCTTATGATTTCAGAAACTCACAGAAGCTCAGGCCAGACTAAGAAGTGTTACCTGTCAGCATATCCACAGTCTCAAACGGTATCTTTCTAGATACTACAAAGAAGTGATTAAATTCACTAATATGAGAGATCTATAATAATGTAGGTAATGAAGCATTATTTTGCCATGGCCCAGCGAAGACTTTTCAAGTTGTTGACTTCCATTTTAACAACCTGCCTTGGGCCTAGTTAAATCTAGTGGTGTCATGGGACCAGCTTGCCAATGATGTTTTCTCTTCCTCTCTGTCTTCTTCTAAATAAGCTCCTTAAGGGCTAATTAGTACTTAGTACAAAGATGAAAACTTTAGAGCCACTGTAATTATTAGACCTGTCAAAATGAAGCAAGAACCTGAAATCAAGCCATTATGTGTTTCCACAAATGCAATGAACACACTAGGCACAATTTTTGTTTTCTGTATATGTAAAATCTGTTGCAAGTTCCAAGGAGACCTTTGAAAAGTTACTTTTTGGATTGTGTTGTTGTTGTGTGCCTTCAAGTCATCGCTCCCCAAATCTATCAATCAGCATGGCCATGTTGGTTGAGGGATTCTGGGAGTTGTAGTCCAAATAACATACCTATCAGCATTTCATATATGAAAACCAGGACACATGTGATCAAGCCCCTTCAGAGTGTGGTCAAGATGGCAAAAATCATTAATAAGGAAGAAGACACAAGCTAGGAAAAGCTGCAGCAAGCAGCTTGCTTTTGCCTGAACTTACAGGGAAGGGTAAGATTCTGTCACCACTCTCCCCTCTCCCCATTGAGTAAATTGAGTACTATACTAACTATTTTTGCACTTTTGAATTCAGTTAGCAGCAACTGAAATAAACTGAGGACAAAGGGGGCTAGGTAGGAGAAGGTGAGATATTCACAGATATTTTAAAAGCATCTGAAAAGGTGGAACAATAAGGGATTGATTGGGACTGTTCCTGCTAAATTGGAACCATTGAAGGGTATGAAATAATTATTTTTCCTCTGTTCTGCACCTGATATACAAATACATGCATAACATACATAATTATTTCTGTTGGTAATTTTTTGGATACAATCCCATCCAACATGCTATCAAATACTGTACTATTAGAGAGCATAAGAAACATGCAGTTACCGGTATCTCAGGTATATTGTCAATGAAGATTATGGTTTGTTATTCTGGTTTTTTTAATATTCCAGAAAACATTAGAGATACCAAGAAAACCAGGATTCTATGATATGTATAAATAAAGTTTTACAATTTGTTCTACATCTGATGATATTTTATTTATATGCTGCCTCTCCCGTAGGATCGAGGAGGCTTACAGCATCGAGTAAACAGAGTATAAACTATAACATACAGTTAAAATATATCCCATTAATTTTAGTCATTCAAGATGGAAAGGAACTCTGCAGAGAGAGTGCATAAGCTCCACCCCCTGAAATTACTGAGACCTAATGAAAAAGCTACAAAGCTTCCTCTGGCCTTTCAGATTTCCCAGGGCATTGTTCCCAGACTTTCAGCTCTTCCACTTCCTTGGCTTTTCCCTTTCTCTACAACCATACTGAATATAAAGTAATTTTGGGGAAAGGGCTGCTCTTGCAAGTGTTGGGCTATTGTAGTCCTTCCAGAGGAATGAAGAGAAGATGCTCATCCTGACAGGATCCAGTAGGCTTGGATGGCTCACCAAGTTTTGTAGTGTTGTTCTGTCCTCTAGGCTGAGGCTATTTGGTTTGGGAGTTGGGGTTTCTCTAAATTGAAAACATGTTTCTAGTTTTATTTTTGGGGTGGGAACAGAGTGTGAGGCAGATCTGAAAGCAATTATGGAAATCTTTTGATGTGATTCTTGATTGCCTCACATACAGAAGAGCATATTTGTATCCAGAGAACCCCTCCATTTATGCTTGATGAACCACTAATGGCTACACATATAGAAGGCTATTCTAGATATAAGTGCATTTTTCAAATCCATTTTCCCTGGCCTTCTCTGAACCTATGCTTCAGTCAGTTCCAACTGAAGTCTGCTTGAGATAAAAGACACAAAAGACAAAATGCACACAATCATCATCATCATCATCATCATCATCATCGAAAATCATAGAACCATAGAGCTGGAAGAAACCACAAGGGTTATCTAGTCTTGCAGGAAGTCTCAATCAAATCATCCCTGACAGATGGCCATCCAGCCTCTGCTTAAAGACCTCCAAGGAAGGAGACTCCATCACCCTCTGAGGGAGTGTGTTCCACTGTCGAACAGCCCTTACTGTCAGGAAGTTCCTTCTAATGTTGAGGTGGAATCTCAACAAGTAGCAGTACTTAGGAGTATGGAGCCGAGTACTAGATTTGCCAAAAGAACGAGGAAATACACAGTGAATAATATCACAGAGTGTGAGCTGCAGTTGTGGCAGGTCTGTCAACTGCATGAGCATGAAGTCATTCACCTCTGTGCTATTTCTTCTTTGCATTGCTGTAACGAGATGGAGATTAGAAAAATACAAGAGTCAGTATTGCTTCTCTGAGTAAATGTTCATAGATTACCAGATTTTAGCAGTCTAAGTCTCTCTTTGATCTTTTATCAGATGACATATAGATGATGATAGGGAACGGGGGAATCCTTAGCAAGTTTGCAAATGACATGAAATGGAAAGAGGTAGCTAACAGGGACAGGGACAGAATTCAAAAGGATCTTGATAAACTGGAAAACTGGCAGAAATTAATAAAATGAAATTCAATAGAGACCATTTTACATTTAGGCCACAGAAACCAAATGCACATATATATGATGGGGAATGCATGGCTCAACAGTACTACATGCAAAAAGTACCTTGGGAGGACTCCACCAAAAGAATCTGGGGAAGTAGACAGAAGTCTACGAAAGCTCAAGCTGCCAACTTCTTTCTTTCAGTTAGTCTCAAAACTGCTACAAGATTTTCTAAGGAGAATAGCTAAAATGCTATTTTAGCTTCATAAACAGAATCATAGTTTCCAAGTCAAGGGAAGTAATAGTCCCACTATAGTCTGAGCTGATCAGGCCTCATCTGGAATAATGCATTCAGTCTTGGACACTTCATTTTAGGAAGGATATAGACAAGGTGGAGCAGGTCCAGAGAAGGCAAAAAGGAGTTATGTAGCACAAAACATATTATTATTATTATTATTATTATTATTATTATTTATATAGCGCTGTAAGTTTACACAGTGCTGTACATACAATCTTATCATTAGACATATGAGGAAATGTTGAAAAAACTGGGCATGTTCAGCTTGGGAAAGAGAAGACTGAGGGGTCACCTTATTGCTCTCTTTAAATACTTCAAAAACTGTGACAGAGAGGAAGGGGCAAACCTGTTCTCTGCTATTGCAAAGGGCAGGACCAAGTCTAAAGGTTTGAAAGTTACAGGAAAAGAGAGAACTTTAGGATGAACATAATGTTTTATAATAATGTTTTTATTTATACCCCGCTCTTCAGCCAAGACTATCAGAGCGGCTTACAATTTGTTAAACAAACAGCTTCATTTACAATTGTAAGCTATTTGCCCCCAACAATCTGGGTACTCATTTTAGCGACCTCGGAAGGATGCAAGCCTGAGTCAAGTTTCAGCCCTTTGCTGGTCTTGAACTCGCCACCTTCTGGTTTTGAGTGAGTGGCTGCAGTACAGGCATTTAAGCACTGCGCCACCAGGGCTGGTACATATTGACAGTAAAACAGTAATGGATTAAATTACCTAGAGAGGTCATGGGGTCTCCTTCTCTGGACATCTTCAAAAAGAGGTTGGGCAGCTACTTATGGCAATGACTTAGCTGGAGATCTTGCACTGAGTAGGGGGTTGGACTCAATGGACCTTATCAAACGTCAGAAATTGGAAGTATAATCCAATGGCAATCCGAATGCAATCATGGGGTTTCACGTTATTGTGAATTAAAGTATCTCAATTTCAGGCAAAAGGGAAGTCATTCCGAATGCAATCATGGGTTTTACGTTATGGCGAATTAAAGCATCTCACACAATTTTGGGCAATGGGCAGTCATTTTTGGGCAATGGGAAGTCATTCTGAACTAATTCCGAATGCAATAGGAATTCACGTGAATTCGCTAAACTAGCGAATTCACGTGAATTTGAATTGGCTCCAATTGGCTCCATTCGCAATAAAGAGAGATTCCTCCCATCTGATAAACTCCTTAGACCCATGAAGCCCCTTCCAGCTCAATGATTCTCTGAATCTGTGACTCTTGGAATCTGAGTTGAGAATATTCTTCTGAAATGGTTTATGCAGTGTAAACATTGTCCCAACAGTGAGAAATAGATAAGAGTACATTGCCATGGATTTTAATGCCTTGATTTGTTAGAAGTTTTATTACATTGTCAATGCCTTGTATGATATATGATGTTTTGATTGTTTTATCTATGCTGGTCAATGACCGAATAAAATTTAATAATAATAATAATAATAATAATAGTGAGAAACATCAAATAGGTTTCTACAACATAATTACTTCTAAGAAGTAACTTTTCATAAATTTACCACATTGTACATTCCTGGTGAGTATTCATCTAAATGTGTCATAATTTTGAGCAAAATAAATTTTGCTGAAATATAACCCTCAGTTATAGCTGGGAAGTTTGTTTCAGGGGAAGAATCAGAGGGATACAATGCAATGTATCATGTATTATGAACCAAGCTTTTTCATAAAGTCTTATGAACCAAGCTGATTGTTATACCGGGTCAACCAACATCAGAGTTCACACAACCCTGAAAGTTTTTTGGGAAAAGATCATAGCTTTATTGCACCAGTAGAGTGCTAACTTTGGACTATAATGTTTCCTCATCATTAAAGTCAGATTGGTGAATCAGACCCAGGAAGGTGGACAATGACAAATGGAGGACTTATACTGACTCTATAAATAAGGGTATAAAAAGGAGAATCAAAATAGAAATGCATCTTAAGGCAATCAAGAATCCAGAAGGATGCTTGAGACATAATCTTGCTCGTGACAGACAGAGATGGCAAGAGCTAGCTTTCAGCAAAAAACTTTTACCTCCAAAATCCATGCCATGTTAGCAGGGATGAGGATCAATGCTTTTCTGAAGATTCAGACAATATGCCCTGCTCCATATTTTTTGTGAATTAGTTACTAGCCGTTCGACAGCAGCTGTTGGAATGATATTGCTTGTGGTATAAAGTATATTCCATCAGGCAATAACATGAACCAATTCTAAAACAGTCATATGACTCAGAATTTTCTCAGCATTTCTGGGATCATGGATCCATCTGAGATTCTGATGAAAGCTATAGAAGGACTCAGTGGTGTGTGTGTGTGTGTACTTAAATATAATTTTTGAAATGACAAAAGGAAAGAAAAGCAAAAACAAAACAAAATCTTTCCCACCTGGCTACACCTGTAGTACATCCATGGATGCCCTAGAGTGGCACAGTCAGTCAACATGCCACAGTCAAGAACTCCTCTTAGATTAAAAAAATATTTATTCACTTGCCATGAATTTAATTTCAACTTCAGCAGTTTGAAGCATTCTGCTTTGTTCAGGCTGTACACTGTTTACAGTGTAGCCCATCCATGGATGCCCTAGAGTTCCATGCAACACAGCCAAGAATTCCTCTAAGGATTCATTCCCACTTACTGTTTAATCCGACTTTCGATCCAGCTCCACTCCGTGTCGGGAATCGTTCCAACTACAAAGGGGAGCTTTTTAATCCTACTGTGAAACCGTGGTTTTTTGGCACGGTTCTAGTCCTCATTTGGGCCTCTCATCATGTCAATCATCATGACATCATGGCAGCCTGGACTGTGGGGAGGAAGGAAGGGTGGAGGAGGAGGAAGAGGACAGCAAAAGATAGCCTGGTGGAGTGGTTGGAGGAGTTCAACTCTCTGCTAAGCCATGGAAACCCACTGGATGTCTTAGGGTAAGTCATGCTCTCTCAGCTTCAGGGGAAGAAGACAAGGGCCCACAACCTCCTCCCAGGCTGACCAGGCACATTCTTCTTTCCCAGGACACGTCCTCCATCTCATCCTGGGAAGCCTGGGGTCTGACCAGGGAGACTGTTGTGGGGAGCAGAGAAGAGGAGAACAACAATGATGGGAAGCCTGGGGTCTGGCCAGGAGACTGCCAAGAGAAGCAGAGAAGAGGAGGAGGAGGAGGAGGAGGAGGAGGAGGAGGAGGAGGGGAAGCCTTGGGTCCGGCCAAGGTGACTGTTTGGTGGAGCAGAGAAGAGGAGGAGGAGGAGGAGGACAAAGGGAAGCCTTGTGTCTGGCCAAGTAGACCAGCCGGGGGAGCAAGGCTGAAGAACACATTTTTCTTTTTTAAATAATAAATAATAATAATAATTAATTGCAAAATCAGTTGAATGGTTCAGCGGCTACTTGACCTTGGAAGTAGTTGCTTTGCCAATCTATCAATTTTATGATTAATTTTTTTTAAAGAACACCCAAAAAGACAGCACTGGGTGTGTGTGTGACATCTCTGGGGAGGGATAGCACACACCCCTATGCCATTTGTCCCTCCCTCAGAAAAAGAATAGATTCTGATCTGACGTTCCCACTGTTGGGAATCGCATCACAACTGATTCTTTGCAAAAGAACCTCAAAATAACTGCTACCAAAAACCCCAGGTTTCTGCATTTGCTTCACTTTTTTCCCATTGGAATCAATCAAATCAGGATCAGAATCAATTTCCAGTGGGAACTAGGGGTATATAACTCAAATCAGGACCCGGAGCTTTTTGGAGTGGGAATGACCCCGCTCCTGATCTTACTTGTTTCCCATGAATTTGAAGGCATTTTCAACAATTTGAAGCATTCTGCTTTGTTCATGCTGTACATTGATTGCTGACAGCCTCCTTTTGAAACCTACAACAATATCATTGTGATGGAAAGAAAATTTATTCCAATTCCAGATTACTCTAGGATTTTTCACTGAAATAGTAGAAATGTTACATTCACTGTCTCTAGGACAATGGGGGACCCCTGTCCCTCTCTCTGAACTACCAGTGATCCCAGGTTCATAGTTACAAAAAATGTAATAAAATAAAACAGTGCACTAAATAGTCTGAATCCCATTGTTAGTCTCATTTAGAGTAAATCTATTAAATCAGTGGGATTTACCTGTGTGTTGGCTCACCCGTCAACAATTGGTTAAATATGTCTACTCTAGCTCAGACTATGACTTTCAGGATTCAGACCTCTAGGAAAGAAATTAAAAATTATATTATTCTAAGTTTACTTCCATCCATCTTTACTGGCCATAACATGGCCAAGTTCATCCTGTAATTTGTTTTACTGTGTCTCCCAGGAAATATTGCTGCTATTTATGAAATTGTTGCCCAGTGTAGGAACCCTAACTTTCTGACAGGTCCCATTACAGTGATGGGAGTCTTCCAGATCATCCCAAAATTATTTGTAAACTAAGCCTTCCAGATCATCCCAAAATTATTTGTAAACTAAGCCTAGAGTGCACATATCCAGACATGAGACTCTTTCATACTACAGAGTTATAGTGCTATGATTCCCCTTGAACTGCCATGGATACATCCTATGAAATCCTGAGGTTAGTATTTTAGGGAGCTCTTTGGTTAAGAATTCTAAAACCTCTTTCCTAAATTGTAGATCCCCGTAATCTATTGGATGAAGCCATGGCTGTTAGAAGTGGAACCCATTGCACTATAATTGTGTAGTGTGAAAGCCAAGGCTGAAAATCTGCAGCCTCCCTGAGATAAGCAGACAGATGACAAATGCATGAATAGATTGAGAGATAGGTTGACACACAGATGATTACTTTTCTTAAAGAGATGTATGGGCAGTATATATATTGAGGCTAATGATGTGCAGATAGGTGATTCATAGACAGCAGGCATGAGAAAAGATGCACAGCTAGTTTTAAAATATTTTTTTGTTTTGTTTTGTTTTGTTTGCATTTTATGTTTCTATTCCAGCAGCTGTATGTCTGCAGTAAACAGTGCAATTTCTGGTTAAAAGTCATGAAGACTATTCTGATAAAGGACCTACAGTAGAGAGAATGGTGGTGAAGCTAGTGCAGTTTTTGAGAATTAAGTGATATTGCAAACTTCAAAATGTTTTGCATTGCTTATGCAAGCTGTACAGAAATTAGTTGTTTCCTTTCCAATGTTAATGTTGTATTGTCAATTTTGAATGTAAAGTGTGCAGAAATATGTTGAACCATTCTTTTTGTGCTGTAGGAAGTTTTCTGTGTTTTCCCATGTTATTTCTGCCTTTGTTAAAGAAGTAATGCTAATGAACACATTGGCTTTACTGAGATATACCTGTGTGTTGAAATCTCTGCCTCTGCCTATATTAAACTTCCCACCATAATCCCTCTTAACCCAATACAGAGCTGCCTTGACTTTCCAATTCTATATGTTGTACTTCCCACCTTATATTCCCTCCCTCCCATATTCAAGCTTGTAAACCTCCCTGTTACAAAACAGCAAACTTATTAAGGCCATTGTTGCCCCCTCCAACAGATCACCCCTATGTAGCCTCATCAACCCATGGGAGGAAGGAGGAAATCTTGGATCAAGCACATTTTTGCACAAAGCTCCAACTTATTACATTCTCCCCCTCTAACTGTCCTCTCCCTCAAATCTACACATAAATAGCCCTGATATGGTGCAGTGGTTAAATGCCTGTACTGCAGCCACTCATTCACAAACCATAAGGCTGTGAGTTCAATACCAGCAAAAGGACTCAAGCTCGTCTGAGGCTTGCATCCTTCCAAGGTCGCTAAAATGAGTACCCAGATTGTTGGGGGCAAGTAGCTTACACTTTTTAAACTACTTAGGGAGTGCTTAAATGCACTGATAAGCAGTATAGAAGTGTACTTGCTATTGCTGATGTGCCATATGTAGCCCGAGGTACACATTTTACTAACTGCTGCCATACACCAATTTCATGCCCACACATGAGACAATGGGGTGGTTCCTTTTTCTTACTGTCTCTTTCTCAGTCCAGTCTTCACCCTCTCTCTTCTTTTTGAATACATTTTGTAATAACATCTGTTTCCTTTATTTTACCGCTGAAAGTCTCTGAATTAGACAACATGCCAGCAATTGAAATGGAAAAGAGCTGCAGCAAAAATTGAGTCTCTACATAAGAATAAGACTTGGACACTTAGAGAACTTGCACAAGGAAAGAAAACTCTCAGATGTTATTTTTTTAAAAAAAAATGTTATTGCTGTAAATGGATTTTAAAATGAAACATGATGCTAAAGGGGAGGTTCCGCAATACAAAGTCAGATTAGTTGTCAAAGGGTACCTGCAAGAATATGGAGAATATCATGATCAGACTCTCCACCAGTTGTGAAATGGACGACAATTAGAATGCTCTTAAGCATTACAGCAGCAAGAAAGATGTATGTTGAACATATGGATATAAAGACTGCTTTTCTTCATGGAGAATTACAAGAAGACATTTGTATGGAGCACCATCTAGGAATATTGGGTGGCAGGCAAGGTACATATGCAACTCCTGACATTGTTTTGTACCTTCAATTCTTTTCCACCTTATAGTGACCCTAAGGTCAACCTTGCATGGGGTTTTCTGGGGCTGAGAGTGTATGATTTATCCAAGGTGAACCAGTGTGATTCCATGGCCAAGTGGATAATTGTACCCTTATCTCCAGAGTTGTAGCCCACTACTCAAACCACTACAGCATTCCAGTACCTTCTGATAAAATAAGGAAGTACCTTCTGATAAATAGGGAAGTGCTATTTCTAGGCTGGTGGGTTTATTTTAAAAAATAAAAGAGTTTAGTTTTGAAACTGTCCTCCATTTTTTTTACAGAGAGAAGATGGCAACTGGAAAACTCCAGCTGGAAGACACACACACACAAGCCCCTCTGCAAGAATCTCCTGCAAGACAACAGGAACATGGAATCCCTAAACCAAAGTATTTCATGCTGGAAAATACTGATTTAAAATAAAACAACTCTGAGAGGTGCCTTTAAAAGGCTCTGGTGATACTAGGAATTGACAGAAAATCTTTTGGGATTAATAAAATGTCAGATGGATCTGCAAAATAAAATTGGAATACAGGAATGTCTGAGACTCTTTGGATTTTCACATTCTTAGAGGTGCTGGAGATAACTTCTTGCCCACCCCTTTATGTGTTGTTATTCAATTATTTTATTTCATTATAAAAACTGTAAATCACAGTGGAAATTGAGGGGAGAATACAGGAGATGGGGCTGGGAAAGGAAGAGGACACCTAAGCATACCTCATCACCACACATGGCAGCACGCACTCCACATCCCAAAGTGATATGTAGTAACAGCAAATAAATTCACACCAGAAGAAGAACTACATTTCAATTTACCAGATTTCTGATAGAATGAAGAAAAATGATTGAAAGTAGGAAATAAACTGGGCAAGGTGTGCATCATATGGATCTCAAAAAGTTACTTGCGAAGTCCCACAAATGTCTGTGTCCAAACACCTTCTAGAGCATGTTAAAACACCCATATGAATTCCCCCTCAGACCCCTGGGTACTTCATTTTTACTTATGACTTTTCACATTTAGGTCTGTCTTTTAGCCCTAACAAAAGCTTCCATGGCAGTTTGCAACACAATCAAACCAATAACATCACTAAAATCTATATGTAGAATTAGAGATAAACCAATCTGAGAAAATGAAGAAATAAAATCTTAGCATTCTAGTGAAGCACCAGTAAAGACTAGATGAAATAAAATGTTTACTTCTTATCTGAAAAGGATGGCACTACTCTAATGTTGTTCAGGATGGAATTCCATACGTCAGACTGTGAAGAAGTGAAGGATATACTGTTTCTTTTTAAAATTAATTATATTTCTTTACCACCTAATGAGGAATTTATAAAGTTACTTTTTTACTGTAATAGTAGCATGCACCATTTACACTGTGTTTTTTTCTTTACCTACATGTAAACAAGACTAATAATTGGCTGTTGCTTACATATTTTTGCTCATCTGTACTTCTGAGGTCCGAAAAGCCTCAGGGACCAAGCCCCAAAGTCATAAATTCTCTGTATAAAGAGCCCTGTCAGTTCTTTTGATCGAGTGCTTTAACCGGGGAGATCAATGCTTTGCATGGAGAAATTTTAAAAATCTGTAAAGAAATGGGACTAGACCAAACCTCTCATGTAGGAAAATAGGCATTTATTTCCCTGGAAAGGTAAAACATTATACCCAGTACTATAGGGGTACAGAAATGATGCATTCATCTCTTATGGGCATGTATAAGATGCAGGCAAGAATAACAGTTTGAGATAACTGGTAAATTGTCTCTAATACTGTCTCCAGGAGGTCTTAACCAGATTAGCTTTTCATTAGGGGTGGTTGTGAGCTATTTCATGATGGGTTTTGATGGGTTTTTCTGACATCAAATTCTTGCTGAAAGTAGAGAGATTGAGTGGAATGGTGACATCCACCCTTCCTCTGCTCCTCTTCCTGATCTTCCATCTTTCATCTTGTTTGCCTCTCTTTCCCCTGTTTTGCCTCCAAATTCCATATTTGAGAATTGGCGGGTTTTTAAAATAACATTCAAGTACTCCAGCAGAAGAAACACATATATTTTAAATGTTTTCAGATATCCAAGAAATAGACTAACAGTAGAGACCCAATAAGAGAAAGGAGAAAAGGTGGGAAACTGTGTTTAGGACATACGATGTTCTCATATAGAGTGTGAAAAAATGAAGAGTTAGTAACCACAGCCTATATCAGATGGCACTGGCCCCAAAGCAAATCAAAATGATCTGCCAGAATAGATAAACACATGGATTTTAGATTGAAAATGTATCAAAATGTACTTGCATTCTTGCTCTAATAGAGCAGAATCTCTCAGAAGTACATAAAGACAAGATGTTGTTTGGGTTTCTGCAGTAAAGTCAGAAATACGTTGGATTGATCTCTAGTTCTAGCTTCTTGTCATTTCTAAAGTTACGACACTTTTCCTGACACTTTTTCTGACTTGAGATTTGTTCAGAGGAGTTTTTGCCTTTGCTTTCCTCTGAGGCAACACTTGCCCAAGGTTACACAGTGGGTTTCCATGGCAAAGCAGGGATTCAAAGCCTGGTCTCCAGAGTCATAGTCCAATGTTCACATCACTACAGAATGCTTGCTCTCATAGATCTACCACCATTCAACAAATAAATCTAATACTTGTTTTGAAATTCATTTGGATTTGTCTATGGCAGGGGTTCCCAACCTTTTTTTAATCACGGAGCCCTTTTTAGAATCAGTTTCTAAGAGGCCTATCCTATGTCTCACAAGTTAATGGTGTTTAGCAGTAGTGTTATGTTTTGTTTCTTATTCTTTAATTTCATTCAATTTTTATTTCTTTCATTTTCCTGGAGTGGCTGCGGAGCACTTGAGAAGTGCATGTGGAGCCCTAAGGGG
This sequence comes from Urosaurus nigricauda, assembly GCA_034509955.1. Taxonomy (NCBI): domain Eukaryota; kingdom Metazoa; phylum Chordata; class Lepidosauria; order Squamata; family Phrynosomatidae; genus Urosaurus; species Urosaurus nigricauda. The sequence continues at coordinate 123,720,875 of JAOEGL010000001.1, read as the reverse complement.
TCCTCGGAGTACAGGCTGGGAACCACTGTTCCATAATGTTTCTTACATAGATCACACTCTCCTTATTGGCCAGATCTGTTCTTCAGATTTTTAGTGAATGAATAACATATATACTTGTCTAAGCTGAAAAATTTATACCACAGTATTGACTCAAAAAAACTGGGTAGACTTATACATGTGTCAATATGGTAATAAGGTAGCAGGATGAGGGAGCATTTGCTCCCCAAGTCTCTTCCCAGCCTGGAGGGGACAGCCAAGCTGGGAAGACACAAGAAGAGTGAGCAGGGCATCCTTTACATCCTTTTACATGCCCTTCAGTTTTACCCTCGACTTATCCACGGATCATATTCAAATCCAGATTTTTGGACCCAAAACCTACCCTCAATTTATACATGAGGCCGACCTATACACGAGTATATACAATATTTTGGCTTTCATTACTGAAAAATAATATCCTAGAAACTAACTGAGCTCTATCAGCTCATAACTTTGTAAATCAGTTCTAGCAATTCATAACTTTGTATTAATTTTCTGTTTTCTAGAACTCATGTGGCCACCTGAGTGGCCTGTCTGAATGTGAGGCTTCTTCTTACTGAAAATATTTGATTGATCTGATTAGCTCAAATAAGATATGATTACTTGTACTTACAGATTTTCTTTCATTTTTAAGGAATGTTCTATTACTGAATGTTTGATTACTTAAGCCTTTTCTAATTGAATGGGAGACATTTATGACAATGCTTAGATTTCTTTCAATGGAGTTTGCTTTTCTTTTTCTTTTTTTAAAACTTTCATGTGGGGAGATCTAATTTTTAGGTAAAAATCAGAAGTCTGGGAAGTTTAAACCTCTCATATTCTCACACCCTGGTTCCAGACTGGATTGGAATAATGTATGCTTACTTTAGAGCAAAAATGATATCTTAAACTGTGTGACAATTTAACTGTTGTATAGTTTGACCGTAATTTTTGTTGAGTCATTATTTTTAGCAATAATCTTAAATTTCTATGCCTGACAGTTATCTTGAATATCTATAGCTAAAGGTTATGTCCTTCACATCACAAGCATAATCACATATTCTTTGTGCATTGTCTCAGGAGCACGACCTCCCAGCACATTGGTAGAATATACAGCTAAACAGATATAGAAATCACAGATATAGAACTAAACAGATATAGAAACTCTTTAAATTTATTGTATTATAAACCCAGTTTTACATTGGGGCCATTCAGACTACCATATAAACCGGTTTGTAACCCAGATTAAAATTGTGAAGTTCATACTGGCGCCTTTTTTTCACTAGGGAATCTGATTCTTGCACACCCGATACAGTGCAAATCCCCCTAAACCCAGGTTTTCCAAAAGCGGGGTATTTACCGTTTCTTTTCGGAAAAAATGGTTCAATCAAATGTGAACTTGGCTCTGATCATGATGGGGTCAAGTTCAGGGGAGGGGTAAAGGCCAGGGGGCGGAACATGCCTCCTCTCCCTGCAACCACCGTCTTTAATCCAGTGCTGTTTAATAGTTTTTGCAGCAGGAGTGCTTCATCGGGCACTTCTGAATTTTTTATTATTATTTTTACAATTTGACAGCTTATGCACATTCTATATGGGGCTCTTTAAACGGGAGGGGGAACCCCCAATCCATATATGGATAGTTGGCTTCCATATATGGATTGGGGTTCCCTCTCCCTTTGTTTAAAGAGCCCCATTCATATTGAGCATTTGAAGGAAGGGAGGGGGAACACCAATCCATATATAGATGCTAACTATCCATATATGGATTGGGGGTTCCCCCTCCCATTTAAAGAGCCCCATGTAGAATGCACATAAGCTGTCCAATTGTAAAAATAATTTTAAAAATTCAGAAGTGCACGATGAAGCACTCCTGGTGCTGAGAAAAACGGAGGAGGAGGAGGAGGAGGAGGAGGAGGAGGAGGAGGAGGAGGAGGGGAAAAGATCCCCAATATCCACACCGCTTCCAGCCTTATGCTCCATGCGCATAATCTGTTAAATGTAAAGAAAAATTTAAAAAGCGAAGCACCAGATGGAGCACTCGCGCAGCCAATGGCTGCATCAGACGTCACTATGACATCATTTGGTTGACAACTAGGAGGCTCCATCTTGAATTGTTACTTTTGCATGTATGAACTTCAGCAAGGTAAAATGCACCGGGAAGCATTGATCAGGGCAAAGGGTAGTATGAACTTCTTTCTGGAGAGATTCGGTAATGGCATGCATGATCTGATCTAGATCTAACCAGGGCAAATGGGTTAGTATGAATGGGGCCATTATAGATTTTTGTAAGACTGAATGCCTACTTAGTTCTAACCACAGAAAGGTAGAATTATTATTATGCCACTAGAATTTCTCCCAGAGTGTGGGACAATTACTTTTAATCTCTTAATTTGTCCATGACTGAGATCTCAGCTTATTAACTCCTTGCTTCAAAGAATCATGTTGTCTTTGTTGATTTGGTGTGACAGACTAAAACAGTTAACCTTCTCCCACATGCTCCCAAATAGATTATTTGCTATCACAGAATGTAGCAGTTTAAACCTGTTTGTTGTTGTTATTAATAGCCACCACATTGGCTTCAACTTCTAGAGTGAGAGACCTCCACGATACCTTGTCATGAACAGACCTGCTGCAGTCTTGCAAATTCAGGGTCATGACTTCCTTGATTGAATTATCAATATGTAATGTGGTTTTCCTATCTTCTTACTGCCTCCACTTCACTGAACACTATGGGTTTGTTTGTTTTTCTAATGACTCTTTTCTTAATCTTTCTACACAAGCTCACTGAAGCATCCTGGAGAGTCCCATAAAAGCTACATCACATATGGATGAATGTAATTAATTTAGCAGATCAACTTTTATTCAGTTCATCTTCAACATACAATTTAAACAGATGTCCCTACAGAAAGCTAGCATAAATTAATGGACAAGGGCATGGTACCCACCCATAAATATGTCTTGAAATAATTTTTGTTGCTGTGGCAAAAAGGTAGCAATGGTGCTTCTATGAACATGTCTGTTGTTGTCTTAGAACATACTCCAGAATAACTGTGGGTGTTTGCAGATCTCCCATTATTGCTTCAAAGACCTAAGGGGACCAGGGATGGTTAAGAAAATTCATCTATCATAAACTTGCTTGTATAAAAAATTACATGTAAGTGATTTTCATCTGAATTCAGAGTATATATCCTAATCTGAATTCTCTTTTCAGTACTCCTAGTTCTGAGTTCTTGGTGTATGGCTTTATGAATTTAAGGGGGAACAAGCCATACACACATTGAATTGGAATGCTCATATTGAACATATTGGAGCAGAAAGAAGCAGCTTCTGGCTGCGTTGAAGATGTATTAGACAATGCACACCTCCAAAGTGGTCAGCAGCTGTGTCAAAGCTGCACTGTGGTCCTTAGGACCAGAGCAAAAAGAAGCTCTGATAACCCAACTCCTATTGGCCCTGCGTGCACAGCCTGCCTTGGGAGTGGGCCATGCAGTCAGCTGGGTTCAGACCTACTTCTGGCCAGACCATACTCAGGCTGCTTTTTCCCACCTGTCTGCTCCAGTCCATATTCAATAAGACTTGAGACTATGTACCTGATCTAGCCCTTTCCAAGACCAATATACTGTATTACTAATTTTTAAGCATTTAAAAACATGCATCAGTTCCTTTCCTTTGTTTTTACAGGTTTTGCATTCTGCTACCATGGCCCAATGGAATCAGTCCACAGTGTCAGAATTCATTCTTGCAGGATTCACAGATAATCCACTGCTTCGTACTTCCCTTTTTGTTGTGTTTCTAATGATCTATGTGATCACTCTCCTGGGAAACCTTGGGATAATTGCACTGATCCGTCTTGATTCACATCTTCAGACTCCCATGTACTTTTTCCTCAGCAACCTCTCCTTCTCAGATGTCTGCTACTCCACTGTCATTGTACCGCAAACACTGGTGAACTTCTTGGCTGAGAAGAAAGCCATTTCCTTCATTGGCTGTGCTTGCCAGTTTTATTTCTATGCTGTTTTTGCCACTGTAGAGTGTCTCCTATTAGCTGCCATGGCCTATGATCGTTATGTAGCAATCTGTAATCCACTGCTATATCCAGTTGTCATGTCCAAGAAGGTCTGCATTTGGTTAGTGCTGGTTTCATACCTGGTGGGATGTGCCAATGGCATGATACACACAAACACTGCCTTCCGCCTTCCCTTCTGTAGCTCCAATGTCATTGACCAGTTCTTTTGTGATGTACCCTTTATACTGAAGCTTGCCTGCTCTGATACTTTACTCAACCACATCCTGCTTTTTGTAATTTCCTCTCTGGTAGGGCTCTGTTCATTCCTCACCATTCTTATCTCTTATATCTACATTCTTATCACCATCCGGAGGATCAACTCATCTGAGGGAAGGAAGAAAACCTTCTCTACTTGTGTTTCCCACCTGATGGCTGTCACCTTATTCTATACCACCATCCTTTTCATCTACCTGAAGCCTACTTCTAGCTATTCTGAAGGGCAAGACCAAGTTGCTGCTGTCTTTTACACAGTGGTGATACCCATGGTAAACCCTTTGATCTACAGCTTGAGGAATAAGGATGTGAAGGAGGCTCTGAGAAGGATAGCGAGGAGGAAAAGGGTTTCCATTAAGACATAAATTATGGACTTCATTGGTCAAATGGCCCTTTCTCATGTTATGAATTATACTGTATATACTAATGTATAAGTCTAGAAATTTTAGTCAAAAATTGACTCCAAAAACCTGGATTGACTTATCAATGGGACAATGTAAGTCCTGTACTTTAACTCTTATTTTAAAAGGGAACCATCCCCTGGTAAAAGGAAAGAGCATAATTTGTCCTGGAATCATTGATCTCCTTCTATTCTCTCATCCATCCATCCTTTGGGGTGAGCGCAAACAGTTATGTCTGCTGGACTTTTGTAAGTTCTTTAGCATTCATCCTTTAGATCTTTTGTTAAATGCTCTGAAGTTTTACCCTCGACTTATCCACAGGTCAAATCAAAATCCATAATTTTGGCCCCAATATTTTTCCTCGACTTATCCATGAGGTCAACTTATAGTCAGGTATATATGGTAATTCATAGAGGGCACCAAATAGTGTGGCTTGTTTTCAAGGATACATATTTCTATAGTGTGTTGCTGCATATCTCAGATGTAGATATGCAAGAGATATTGCCATTTACAGATGTTTCTGAGACAGTCATAATGTACATATTCAGATAATAGATCCATGTGCCCATAATATGGCTGAATAAGAGTAGCTCATGGGATCCAACTGTCTTTCAAATCTTGCATGATTCCTGGCCTCAGTGTGTTTTGTCATTTGGAGCCATGGGGAGAGTTCAGAATGAAAAATACTTTAACTTTCAATAGTTATTGAAATGATGCCAATACTGTATTATAAAGCTTACCAGCTAGTTCTTGGCATGCAGCCAGCTAATCCAAAACAAAACAAGTGAACAAATATAGAGAAAAAACTGAAAAGGCATACTTCATTGGTACAGTAGTGTTAATCTATCTGATGCAATCACCTGCAATGAGGATGATGTACTCAGTCATTGGCAGAGTGATGATCAGTGATTGATCACTTAGTGGTCTTATATAGTGAGCCAGCTCATTTCTGGATGGATGGGAAAATCTTTGTTCATATTAATGGGGATTAGTTGGATTTGACTTTGATTGGATAGATGGATGATGGAGAAAGTATAGAAAATCACTCCAAAGAGATAAAAATTAGGCTATTTCCAGCAGTTTGCAACAGGATTAGACCTAGCTATGACAACTTTTACTATGATGTTCCTGGCTCAAAAATACTCTTAAATTGCTGGTAAAAAAGAACCTCTGTTTCCAATATTAATGTGTGTGTATATGCCTTCAAGTTGCCTGTCAACCTATGGTGACATGATGAATTTCATAGGGTTTTCTTAGGCAAGAACTACTCAGAGGTAGTTTTGCCAGTTTTTTCCTCTGAAATATAGCCTACAGCACCTGGCATTCATTGGCAGTCCAAGTACTAACCACGGCTGACCCTGCTTAGCTTCCAGACCGGATCTGGTGTATTCGGGGTATTTAGGGCCCCCACATATTAAACAGGCTAAAGTAAATAGATACTTTTTATCTGAATATTGTGGATGTTACAGTACAATGGACTGCAATGAAGCTAACATGATATAAGATGTGTGATGATTTATATGCTATGTAAAATCAATGATAAGTTAAAAAAGAGAGACATTTTTATAAATGAATGTTTATAATAAATATTCTAAAAGTTTATTAAGCCAACTGCTCAACTGTTGTGTCCCTTACAGGTCATTTCCAATTCATGTAAACCATAGGACAAAGCTATCACAGTTTTGTTTTTTGTTTTTGTTTTTTTGGAGAAATTTGTTCAGAGGAGGTTTGCCATTGCCATCTTCTGAGGGTTTCATGGCCAAGCAGAGAATTGAATCCTGGTTTCGAGACAAACCACTATGCCACACTGGCTTTCCACCTGCTCATTATTCAGTGATAAATATAATATTTAAGACTGCTAAAATAGAGCATTGGTACTAAATCTGCCTGTTTGAACTATACTGCTGATAAAATGTTGGGAGCTAAGAGATCTAAGAAGATGATGAGAGGAATCTCCAAATACAAGTTAGCTGAAAAATGGAAAAGAACATTCAGTTCCTCAGTCTGTGGGAAACCACACCTGTGTCAAGTGGAACAGCAAGCTAATTTTAGATTCTAGGCTAAATGATCTTAACTAGAAGCAGGGTAGGGTGCTTTAAACAACCTTGCTCTAACCTTGTTGTAAGCCACTTTGCGTCCCTTCTCAGGAGAAAGGTAGGATATATATAAGTAAATAAATATCAAACAAAATCTGTTTCATCACCTTGGTTGTGAAGCACACAACTAACATTTTTTTTCTGTCTCATACTCATTCTACATATTTAACCACCTTCATAGTTTTTCCTCACAGCCAAGTAGTAGCAAGTTTTAAAGATGTTTGATGCGACAAATTCAACTTATCAGTTTTCCAGCAGTTTCATAGCTAAGTATATTCTTAATGATACAGACTCGATGCTAAATTGGGTTACAACTTGCTAAATTTAAGCCCCCAAAACAAAGATGAAAATAGAAAGTAGAAAGCCTTGTGTGTTAGGGAATATATGGGTTACTGAGAGCCTAATAACAGCCTAATTATGGGCAGAACACCTGCTCAAGTGTAAACAAGTTAAGAGAAGGTCCAACAGACATGAACAAGAAGAAACCCAGAGCAGGCACCAGAATGGCTGATGCAATCAATTTACTGATGAAATCAGGCTGGACGACCACCAAAAGTCTAGATTTAACTATGAGCCATTTATTTATATTAGCCCTAACAATAAAATTGCCGAAGAGAATTGTTGAAATAAATGGGATCTACTAGAAATCTCTTATCGCACTGGACCAAATAGAACAGCTGAGAGAATGGACAGAGGTGAGGGAGAAAACAAAAGAAACCAGGATGAGATGGCATTGTGGCAATCACACTACTCTGCAATCTGGAATGGAGAGGGTTCCCATCAGTCCTGGAAAACCTGGAAAATCCCAGAATGAAGGAAGTAAAAGATGTCCCAGCCAGCTGAACAGATTGAAGCAGCAGATCCCAGATACTGTCAAAGTCTTCAGTCTCTTGCGTTTGCACTGAAATTCCTTCTCTCCAAGCCCCTGCAGGTGAAAATGGATGGAGAAACTTTGCAGACCTGTCAGGGACTTGTTCTCCCTCCCTCATTCCTGTCTGTTTCACTTGCAGTCCCCTCCCTTCCCCTCCTTTTATTCTTCCAATGAAGAAAAGTAACCTGCACTGAATAAGGGGCTAGGAGTTTTATTGAGAGTACATATGCAGCTTTGTGATAAGAGACAAAAAAGCAGGGTGGGGGGTCAGCAAGGAAGAGCCTTACTGCTGAAAGGGGAGCATGTCTCTGTAGATGTGATTCTCAAGTTTGCTGGGGTGATTTTTTTGCCTTTAGTTTTGATTCACACCAACTGACAGATGCTTTGAATTCCAGTTTAGCAGAAGTGCCACTCAGTTCAAGGGGAGGGGAATACTTCCAAGCCAAGGTGTTTAGAAGTACATATAGCTTTTCTTTAAAAAAAAACAAAAAATTTTATGCACACTTGTTTAGTGTAAACTCTAGTGGGACTTTTAAATTCAGATCAAGCATTAATGAATGGTTTCTTTGGAATAAGTGCAACTAGGTTCAGTGGTGATCACTGAAGGTGTGTACAGAATTTGGGGTTGTTCTGTCAGGTTTTGCCTCTCTGTGTCTCTTTTGTAAGCCCTGAAATAATGGGTGCCCAACCTGGTATGGAATGTGGTGATTCACTCCCTCTCCTTTTGGCAGGGCAAGATGTAGTGTTTATAAAAAGTATGGGTGAGAGAAATCCATCTTTTAAAGTAAATATAAAATGAAGACACTTTGTAGATGTCCAGTGTAGAGGAGAGGGTCAAGGACAGAGGATGTTTTTAGATAATGCACTTTTCAAAGCATCCTTTATTGTTTCAGTAAGGTAAATCACCATGACTCTGGAAAGGGAGGTTGGTTCAGCTATTTGGTGAAAGGAAATTGTTGGGCTGGACAATTAGAAAGGCAGCATTTGGGAAAATGTAGGATTCTGCACAAGGTTGAACTGATGGGAGAAATAGATGAACTGTCATCCATTAGGGCCATTCTTGATTTTCAGTACAATATGGCCAATGTATGTTGAATTAATTTTAACAAACTGAGGTGCACTGAGGGTAAAAAATAAAAGTACATTGACCACGTTCAGACTTCTGAACAGTACAATTGGTAAACAAAAACAATTTAACTATTGGCAATGTTAAATGTCAACGTGTTTTTGTTGTTGTTGTATTTGTTTTGTTTTGTCTTCTTTTCTTTTAGATAATCTGCCCAATCCAGTCTTGTATACTTTTGTCCCAGGTTTGTGGAAGGGAATTATGGCAGCCCTGGGAACAGATGAAGAGGAGGCTGTGTTGTAGCCTCCAAACTTCTATCCTGAGCTGATAAATTGCTAAAGTTCTAGCTGGGACTTGTTATAGATATCATATAACTCCCCTGCTCAAACAGCATCACTGGTTACTAGTCCATTAGCAGGCATAATTCAAAGTGCTGGTTTTGACCTATGAATTCCTATACAGTTAAGGTTCAGACTGTTTATGTCTCCCCATATAAGCCAAGTATTGCGATCTTCAGAGGAGGGATTTTTTTCCATCCCACCGGAGAGATTTCTCTGTGACTACTCCTAGACTACTCCTAGACTTTGGAACTTCCTCCTGAACGATGTTTGATCTCCCTCCTCCCTGCTGCCTTTTTGCTAGCAGGCAAAGACCGTTTTATTTAAACAGACCATCAGCCTTGGCTGACCATAGGGTGGAGTGATGTGTAACTGTGTGTGCTGTTTTATTATGCATTGTGAATTTTAGATATTTTAATTGTTTTACAGTTTAATGTTTTAAAAACTGTTTTAATGAAATGAAATGTACTATATGATGCTTTTCTAACTTTTTTACAGTACTTAAAACTATTATAACTTCTCTATTTTCATTTATACTGTAAGCCACTTTGAAACCCATCTGGAAAAAAAGTGAGGTGTTAAATAAATAAACAAACAAACTAGGTATGCTGATATGGGTAATTAGGCTATGCTCAAATGATATAGTTCCCATTATGGTGGTTATGGTATATGGTTTAAGATGAAAATCTAACAGCTAACCTTTGCAATGAATGTCTTAGATCCAAAACACTGCTGCAGAAATAATCTAGTTTCAAACTGTTTTAACTGCCCTGGCTCAGTGCTAGGGAATCCTGGGAATAGTAATTTATTGCAGCACCAGAGCTCTCTACAAAGAAAGTTAAATGTCTCATAAAACAACAGTTTCCAGAATTCCCTAACACTGAGCCAGGGCAGTTAAAGCAGTCTCAAACTGGAATATTTCTGCAGTGTGTTTTGAACCATACCTGAAACATAGTGTAAAGAAATGTAATGCAAGCCATGTGCCCAAACAGTGACATGTCAGCATTTTTCCCTAAGGGATATGTTTGCTTGCATGTGTGGGTATAATTGTATACAGTGGATGCTCGGTATCCATCCAAACTATGAAAATGCATCTTCAGTTGGAATATAACCACATCTAGCACAGTCTAAATGCCCTGCTGTGCCTTTCAAATGACCAGGAGCAATATGAATATGCTCCATCTTCTCTGGATTAAATTTCAGTTTATCTGCCCTCATCAAATCCGTTGGTTTAGGTTCAGTTTTCTTGGACTCAGGTGGAAAGGAGCAATAGAGCCAGGACTCATCTGCATATTAATGGCACCACACCCCAAAACTCCAGGCAATAATCCATGCCATAGTATTTTGCATTATACACAATTGTGAACAAAGCTGACTAGAAAAAAAATACACTCACTTGAAAGTGGTGCTAGAAGATATCCACAGATACCATGGACTGCTAAAAAGACAAATAGGTCCTGGAGCAAATCAGGCCTGAACTCACTCTAGAAGAAACGATTATTAAACTGGGGCTGTCATCATACTTTGGCTATATCATGAGAGAATGTGACTCACTGAAAAAGATGATAATACCTGATAAAGTGGAAGGCAGTGAGAAAAGAGGGAGGCCACATGACAGATGGATTGATCCAATCAAGGAAGCCATGGCCCTGAGTTAGCAAGACCTGAACAGGACAGTTGATAACCAGGGGTCTTGGAGTGCTCTCATTCATAGGGTTGCCATAGGTCAAGATCAACTTGACAGCAAATAACTATAACATTGAAGAAGAATCCATAAGTCAAAAACCCTCAAGAATTATTGGAGGAATGGCAAGAAAATGCAATGGTTAGTAATTAAAATGTGCTAAGAGTTGGATTAGGGAAGCCTGCATACCCAAATTGCATGTATTTGGGGACCTGCATACCCAGCCATCAGGCCACACATTTCTGTCTCCCCCATCACAAAAACATTGTAGTGCTGTGCTTTCAGATTTCTTCATGCAAGGGTTTGCCTTACTGTTCAGAGCTATCTAGCAGGAGATCAAACCACCATTAAAATGACAGGGGGACAATGCTGAGATAGAGGGGAATGATTTCTATGATCATCTAGAGACATGCTCATAGGCTCATGGAAACAACATGCTGGGGGAGGGTTGGAAAGGGAATCTCCAAATGGCGTTTCAATTTATTTATACCAAAAATTGCACAATTGCATCACAATTGCAATTGCCATTTGACATCTGATCCATTCAGAGGACAAAATCCTCAATCACACAGTCTCAGTATGAATTGTCTTCTGAACAGCACAATTTGATGGTACTTTCTAAGATGATCACAACAGGCAGTTTAGCATGACCCAAGAACTTCTAGATGTCATACTGGCACTATCATTCAGCTATTTTTCCCCATCTCATCCTCAGAAACTGCACCCTTAGCACTGAATGGAAGAAACATTGGGGATTCAGCTTTCTGCTCATCGTCAGCAAAACACCAAATGGAACAAATCTGAGACAAGAATTACAAAATAACCTGAAGAAGGAAAAGTCTTTGTTGGTCATAAAAGAATGGGTAGGTTAACAGGTTTTTTGTTTTTGCTTTAACATTCTGCTTTATCAAAAATGGTCCAATTACATTTCCCAAACTATTTTCTTGCAATATATCTTAGTACATTCTTTGCCTGACCTTATGATCCTTTTGTCCCACCCTTCTGCCAAACTGGCTATAATGTCAGTTGTTGTAAGGAGAGAGCTCTTCCACTCACCAGTGACCCTGCAATGGGTCCTTTTAATAGTTTATGTAGCATAAATTCTCCACAGCACAAAGTTGTGTTCAAAGCCACAGCACAAAGTTGTGTTCAGGCCAAATTTTAGAAGAGAAGAACCGGAAGAGATCAGCAGCTGCAGGAACTGGATGTCTTGATTTTTATTGTCCCATTTCTTATTATGGAACTCCCAATTTCCAGTTTACAATATTGGCTGAATCTTCACAGGCTAAATAATGTGTCCTTGCATTGACCCCATGCTTGTTGTAACACACACCATTCATTTCCTCACAATGTGAAAACACTTCTTTTCTGTGACTGAGGGCTTTAAGGCAATTTTTGAAAACCACTAATTTGCTTCACTATTTTTGAGAATCACAGAATCATAGAGCTGGGCGAAACCATGGGGGCCATCCAGTCCAACCCCCTGTCATGCAGGAACTTATACCAAAGCACCCCAGACATATGGTCCATCCAACCTCTGTTTAAAACCCTCCAATGAAGGAGACTCCACCACTCTCTGAGGGATTGTGTTCCACTCTCAAACAGCTCTTACTGTTAGGAAGTTTCTCCTAATGTCTAGATGAAATATCTTTTTCCTGTAGCTTGCATCCATTGTTCTATTCTCTGGAGCAGGAGAAAACAAGCTTGCTCCATCCTTAATATGACATCCCTTCAAATATTTAAACAAGGCTATTGTATCACCTGAGTCTCTCCTCATAGTGCATGCTTTCCAGGCCTTTCACCATTTTAGTCACTGTCCTTTGGATGCACTCCAGCTTGTCACATCCTTTTAGAATTGGGGGCCCCAGAACTGGACACAGTGTTCCTGGTAAGGCGTGCCTGACCAAAACAGAATAGAGTTGCACTATTACTTCCCTTGATCTAGACACTATACTTCTATTGATGCAGCCTAGAATCACATTGGCTTTTTTAGCTGCGCATCACACTGTTGGTTCATTTTTTTAAAAAAAATGTGTGGTTTGACCCCAAAATTGGGGATCACATTGGAATCAAAGGGGAGGGTGAGGAAGTCCAGGTTGCTAGGATGGTCACTTTGGTCAGATGGTCACCTAGGTCACCTGATTGTTCCCACCATGGAAGGGTAGCTCCCTTGCTTGGTGTCTCCTCCTCCTCCTTCTTGTTTTGGTATGCAAGCCTTAGCATGCATACTGTTGCACAAGTTTACAGTCAGTATTTCACCTCCCGCTTCTCTCCCAGCTTTGCTTTATGCAGGTGGGAGATCAGAAGTTCTTTTTCAAATGGTAGATTTAATGTTGCCCTAAGAAATTTACAATATTTGTCATGGACATTCTGTCCCCACATCCCCTGGTCCCAGTCATAGCTACAGCTTCCAGCTAGAACTGACACATTCCAAAACAAGTATTTTCCTATGCAATTATACTTTTGAACACAAGGGACAGAGAGAACTGCAATTGCCACTGAAGCCTTCAAATTCTCTACAGGCCCTTTTGCAGATTCCCAGAAGGAGGTCTTCCTTCATGGCTGAGCATTGCTTATAATATAAGCTTTGTATCATTGCTAGACATCGCTTAATGATATAAGCAGCAGCAAGCTCCAGAGTTTCAGCATCTGCAAGGATGTGACAGGTGCAAGTTTTAGAATAAGTGGATGAATAAATGAAACTGCAAAGCCATCAAAATATAGGCAGGCAATAAGCAATTTCTGGTTTATTTTGCATGTCACAGGCCTGATCTAGATTGGCAAAAAGAAGTGTGTTCATGGCTGCATGAAAGTCTAGCCTTTAGATGAGAAAAAGGGAAAGTGTGCCATGAAAATGCTTTTTTTGCATTTTAGGGGAGAAGAAGCGCCTTTAAAAAGGTGCTGGTTTTCCCAGCTTCTTTTTAAAAAACTGCGGAACAGCGCAGCTCCATCTAAAGGCTGCAGTGCAGCTGCTAAGCATTAAGGAAAAGGCAACTTCATGTCACACTTTCCTGCCAATCTAGAAAGCCCCACACTCTCTCAAGACTGGGGAATCTCTGCAGCACTGAAGATGTCAGGTGAGGTCAGTTTGCCGAATTGGCTCATGTGACTATAGTGAACTATGGAGATTATAAACTATTGTTGAGGAATATGTTCTACTCTTTTTAGACTATTTGAATTCTCACATGTGGGACTGTCGCTTTCAATCTTTCTTAGCCAGCATAGCCACTGGCTACTCTGGGTAGAGGATTCTGAGAGTTGTAGTCCAAAATGTAATTTTTCCAATTTCTGAAAATTCTGAAAGTACAAATGGGACCTGGCAGAAAAAAACTGTTGTGTATACTTCCCATCTCCTATCATGGTGTTCCTGTTCAGACACTGAGGCAGGCATTAGTCCGGCCAGAGAGAGGAGAAGGAGAGGAGCTGCTTGGCAGCCATTTTGGGACCGTGTGCTTGAGACCGTGTGCTTGTGGCTGAAGGGGAGGAGCTTCTGTGAGTCACATCTGTGAGTCACAAGGGGGCGGAGCTAGCAGACTAGCTTTATATACCACCTTCCAGAGCCTTCCAGAACAGTCCGGCCAGAGAGAGGAGAAGGAGAGGAGCTGCTTGGCAGCCATTTTGGGACCGTGTGCTTGAGACCGTGTGCTTGTGGCTGAAGGGGAGGAGCTTCTGTGAGTCACATCTGTGAGTCACAAGGGGGCGGAGCTAGCAGACTAGCTTTATATACCACCTTCCAGAGCCTTCCAGAACAGTCCGGCCAGAGAGAGGAGAAGGAGAGGAGCTGCTTGGCAGCCATTTTGGGACCGTGTGCTTGAGACCGTGTGCTTGTGGCTGAAGGGGAGGAGCTTCTGTGAGTCACATCTGTGAGTCACAAGGGGGCGGAGCTAGCAGACTAGCTTTATATACCACCTTCCAGAGCCTTCCAGAACAGTCCGGCCAGAGAGAGGAGAAGGAGAGGAGCTGCTTGGCAGCCATTTTGGGACCGTGTGCTTGAGACCGTGTGCTTGTGGCTGAAGGGGAGGAGCTTCTGTGAGTCACATCTGTGAGTCACAAGGGGGCGGAGCTAGCAGACTAGCTTTATATACCACCTTCCAGAGCCTTCCAGAACAGTCCGGCCAGAGAGAGGAGAAGGAGAGGAGCTGCTTGGCAGCCATTTTGGGACCGTGTGCTTGAGACCGTGTGCTTGTGGCTGAAGGGGAGGAGCTTCTGTGAGTCACATCTGTGAGTCACAAGGGGGCGGAGCTAGCAGACTAGCTTTATATACCACCTTCCAGAGCCTTCCAGAACAGTCCGGCCAGAGAGAGGAGAAGGAGAGGATTTTAGAGAGAATTTTAGTTTTCTCTAACTGAACAACTCTGCTCAAGTGGCATTAGACTTTGCAGTATGGACAACGAGGGATCTGCCGCGGTCACCTGCAACTCTTGTGGGATGTTTCTCTTCTTGCCCACAGAAGTGGAGAACTTCACATGCACCAAGTGCAAGTTGGTGGCACTCTTGGAGGAGAAAGTGCAGCAGCTGGAGTCCAGAGTAGCTACACTTCAGCAGATTAGGGATCAAGAGGATTTCCTGGACACAATAGAACTAACCATCTTGGATGAGTACCATGCAGAGGAAGATGCTAGGGTGGAAGAGGTCACTTGCCAAACAGAGGAGGCAGACAGCTGGAGGAATGTCACAAAGAGAAGTAAACCAAGAAGGAATTGTTCGGGGAGCTTGCAGCTAGAGAATCGATTCGAAGCGCTTTCCCTTATCAAGGAGGATGAAGAAGAGCAGCATGGACAGACTTCAGGGACGGAACAGGGGAGCCTGAGAGTCCCACCCGAGGGAACAGTCGCTGCTAAGCCTCGGAGGAGGCGTGTGGTCGTAGTGGGGGACTCCTTGCTGAGGGGTACAGAAGCAGTGATTTGTAGGCCTGACAAGATGTCTCGAGAGGTGTGTTGTCTTCCAGGTGCAAAGATCCGGGATGTGACAGAGAGGCTGACATGACTGGTCAAGCCTACTGACCAATACCCCTTCCTTTTGGTCCACGTGGGAACTAATGATACTGCAAGACACAGCATTCAGAACATCAAAAGGGATTACGAGGCGCTTGGTAGGAAGCTGAAAGGAATGGATGTACAGGTTGTCATCTCGTCTCTTCTGCCAGTTGAAGGGCATGGTCCAGGAAGGGAGAGGAAAATAGCAGATGTGAATAACTGGCTTCGCAGATGGTGCCGCCGAGAGGGATTTGGATTCTTGGATCATGGGCTGCGGTTCCATGAGGAGGGACTTCTTGCAACAGACGGGTTGCATCTCACGCCAGTTGGAAGAAATGTTTTTGCCAACAGTCTCAAGAACTTGATCAGGAGAGCTTTAAACTGAGTTCCGAGGGGAAGGGAGACAATTTTAAGGAACGCAAAAGGGATGGCGAAAATAGTCAAACTGACATAGAGGAAACAAGGCAAACAATGCAAGGACCCAACAGTGGGAGGCAAAAAAACTTGCACAGGCAGCAAGTAGAAGGGAACCATGGTCTGCGATGTCTCTACACTAATGCACAGAGCATGGGAAATAAGCAAGATGAACTCGAACTCCTAGTACAACAAAGCAAATATGATATAATAGGCATCACTGAAACCTGGTGGGATGAGTCTCATGATTGGAATGTGGAAATAGAGGGGTATAACCTTATTAAGAGAAATAGGCCAAACAGGAAAGGAGGAGGAATAGCACTATATGTCAGAGATATTTACACCAGTGAAGAGATCCTGGACATCAATCATGGAAGCCAGGTGGAGAGCATCTGGATAAGAATCAAAGGGGAGGGAAACAACAAGGGTGTTACGGTGGGAGTCTACTACAGACCCCCAAGTCAGACTGAGGAATTGGATGATATCTTTCTAGAACAGATGACCACACAGTCAGAAAAGAGAGATGTAGTAGTGATAGGCGACTTCAACTATCCTGATATTTGCTGGAAGTCAAACTCAGCAAAATCCTCAAGGTCTAGCAAATTCCTCACTTGCCTGGAAGACAATTTCATGGTCCAAAAGGTGGAAGAGGCAACAAGGGGGTCAGCTATTTTAGATCTGATCCTAACCAACAAGGATGACTTGGTTAATGGGGTGCAAGTGGTGGGATCATTAGGTGGAAGTGACCATGTTCTCCTGGAGTTTGTAATACAGTGGAAAGGAGAAGCCAGGCAGAGTCAGACACGCATCCTAGACTTTAGGAGAGCGGATTTCAGTAAACTTAGAGAAGTATTGAGGGCGATTCCATGGTCAGAAATACTAAAAGATAAAGGAGTTCAGGACGGATGGGACTTTCTCAAAAGGGAGATACTGAAGGCACAATTTCAAACAGTTCCAGTGAGAAAGAAAAACGGGAGGTGTCTCAAGAAACCAGGATGGATGACTAAGGAACTTTCAACTGAGCTAAGTTTTAAACGGAACATGTATAAGAAATGGAAAAAGGGGGAAATCACGAAAAAGGAATTCAAAGAAATAGCAGGCATGTGTAGGGGTAAAGTCAGAAAAGCTAAAGCACAGATGAACTCAGGCTTGCTAGAGAGGTTAAGAACAATAAAAAGGGCTTTTTTGGATATGTCCGCAGCAAAAGGAAGAAGAAGGAAACAGTAGGGCCACTGCGTGGAGAAGATGGCAAAATGCTAACAGGAGATAGAGAAAAGGCAGAATTACTCAACACCTTCTTTGCCTCAGTCTTCTCAGAAAAGGCAAAGGGTGCTCAACCTGAGGATAATGGAGTAGAGAACAGAATAGGGGAATTTCAGCACAGAATAAGTAAAGAGATAGTAGAGGAACACCTTGTTAATCTAAATGAATTTAAGTCTCCGGGACCAGATGAACTCCATCCAAGGGTATTAAAAGAACTGGCAAAAGTAATATCGGAGCCATTGGCAATCATATTTGAAAACTCCTGGAGAACAGGAGAGATCCCAGCGGACTGGCGAAGGGCAAACGTTGTCCCCATCTTCAAAAAGGGGAAAAAAGAGGATCCCAACAATTATCGTCCAGTTAGTCTGACATCAGTTCTAGGAAAGATTCTGGAGCAGATCATTAAACAGAGAGTCTGTGAACATCTAGAAGGCAATGCCATAATCACAAAAACTCAACATGGGTTTCAGAGAAACAAGTCATGCCAGACAAATCTAATCTCTTTCTTTGATAAAATTACCAGTTTGGTAGATGAAGGGAATGCTGTGGATATAGTATATCTTGATTTCAGTAAGGCCTTTGACAAGGTTTCCCATGACATTCTTGCAAACAAGCTTGTAAAATGTGGGCTAGACAAAGGAACTGTTAAATGGATCTGTAATTGGTTGACTGGCCGAACCCAAAGGGTGCTCAACAATGGCTCCTTTTCATCCTGGAGAGAAGTGACCAGTGGGGTCCCACAGGGCTCTGTCCTCGGCCCAGTGCTATTCAACATCTTTATCAATGACCTGGATGACAGAATTGGGAGCATACTAATCAAATTTGCAGATGACACCAAATTAGGGGGAATAGCTAATACCCCAGAGGACAGGATCAAGATTCAAAATGACCTGAATAGACTAGAAAGCTGGGCCAAAGCTAACAAAATGAAATTCAACACAGAGAAATGTAAGGTATTGCACTTAGGGCGGAAAAATAAAATGCACAGATATAGGATGGGTGACACCTGGCTGAATGAAACTACATGTGAAAGGGATCTAGGAGTCCAAGTAGACCACAAGTTGAACATGAGTCAACAGTGTGATGCGGCAGCTAAAAAGGCCAATGCTATTTTGGGCTGCATTAATAGAAGTATAGTGTCTAGATCAAGAGAAGTAATAGTGCCACTGTATTCTGCTTTGGTCAGGCCCCACCTAGAATATTGTGTCCAGTTCTGGGCGCCACAATTCAGAAAGGACATTGAGAAACTGGAGCGTGTCCAAAGGAGGGCGACAAAAATGGTGAAGGGTCTGGAAACCATGCCCTATGAGGAACGACTTAGGGAGCTGGGGATGTTTAGCCTGGAGAAAAGAAGGTTAAGAGGTGATATGATAGCCCTGTTTAAATATTTGAAAGGATGTCATATTGAGGAGGGAGCAAGCTTGTTTTCTGCTGCTCCAGAGAACAGGACCCGGAACAATGGATGCAAGATACAGGAAAAGAGATTCCACCTCAACATTAGGAAGAACTTCCTGACAGTAAGGGCTGTTCGACAGTGGAACGCACTTCCTCGGAAGGTGATAGAGTCTCCTTCCTTGGAGGTCTTTAAGCAGAGGCTGGATGGCCATCTGTCGGGGATGCTTTGATTTGGATTTCCTGCATGGCAGGGGGTTGGACTGGATGGCCCTAGTGGTCTCTTCCAACTCTACGATTCTATGATTCTATGATTCTATGATTATTCCACCACCACCACCACCACCACCACCACCATTTTGTAGTTTCCCTTTGCTGATGGACAGTTAACATTCTGTGACTATTGAGCATATTCATTTCTCACTGGTATTATTTTTGCATACCCCTGCCTCCTGCCCCCCCCCCCCAATTTGGGGGGAGTTATATAGCATTTTGATCCCACTTTAACTGTTCTGGCAACATGCTATGAAATCCTGAGATCTATGATATGATGGGATATGGTTGAAAATTCTTTGGTTGAAAATTGTATACTGTACTTCAAATCCCACCTACAATTCTGTAGGACTAATCCATGGCAATTAAAGTGGTATCAACATACTATTCTTGGATAATGTAAAAGGGCCCTCTCAAAAATTCAACAGTTTATATGTTGATAGTGACAGAGCTATGCAAAGATCCACTAATTTAGTTTGCAGCCTGTTTTGATTATTTGGATAGGGCCCTGGCTTGATTTGGACAGATCTGGATACAACAGGATCTAGATCCCAAAACAGCTATAAAATTTCAGGATTTTATTTTTGTTTGTTTGCTTACAAAAGTACATGAAATTTGGAGACACACAGTAGCCACTTCTGAGCAATCTTGCCAAATCTGATTACTGATGTTTTTTAGTGAATTATTAAATTTGCTTTTCAAAGCATGTACTGTTCACTCCTATCAGTCCATGCTGCAATATGCACTCTAGTGTCTACCTCATACAATCTCATGTTTTGTAGTTAGAGACTCTTTGTGAGTCTCTGAGTGGCTGAAATACATATATGCAGTGCTGGTGGGGGTAGACTTGGGTCGCAGCGTCATCATGACACACACCCAACTCTGCCTTCCCCAGGGCGCCCCGATGCCGTGCACCTCTCCATACCGCATGCGGCATTATGGCGCACCTCCAGCACTGCATCCATATGACACAGTGACGAAGGAGCATGATATTGCCATGGTAACATGGCCATCGAGCCCTTTCAAGGGTGCAAAAAGAAGCCACCTTTTGAAGTTCTTTTTTGCACCCCTGAAAGGCCCTGATCCACAGCCCTCTGATCTGTCTCAGATGGATCTCACTGCGCTTCCCTGTGCCTGGGCAGTAGGCAGCCTGTATGCAAGCCAAGCTTCTCTGGAAAATCCAATTCTTGAAAAACTGCCAGAGAAGCCTGGGTTGCATACAGACCTCATGTAATCCACGCCTGTTTTCCCATGCAATAATCTCCTTAGTCTGCAGCCTGAGGAGCAAGAAGGTGAAGGATGCAGTGAAGAGAACTCTATGGGGGAAACATTTCCTATGATAACACCCCCCCCCCCCAGAAATATAGGTATTTCCAATACCTGTAGTTAGCAAACGTAAATGACAGGAGCCAGCATGGTGTTGCAGTTTGAGTGTTGGTGTACAACTCTGGAGATCCGGATTCAAATTCTCACTCAGCCATGGAAGCCCACTGGGTAATCTTAGGCAAGTTATAGGGGTGGTACAGACCGGCACTTTGTGCCGGCCTGACCACGAACTAGGGCTGCGGTAGGGCAGAGATTTCACACGCTCCCAAACCCAACCACATGCCCCGGGCACCATCTTGGTGCATGCCTGTTCATACGGGGCATGCCATGATGACGCACACGCATCACAGTGCCCAAACAACAATGGACGGAAGGGGCATCTTCATGGTGAGTGAGCACCGCTATGGCACCCGTTCCCGGAAGCTGCTTACAGCAGCTTCTTTTTGCTCCTGAGAGGGAGCAGATCATTGCCACGGTAATGCGGTTGCTGCAGCAATGATCCGGGGCAAACAGGGGTGGCATTCAGCCACCTGTCTGTCAAGCCCCATACTCTCTCAGCTTCAGAGGAAGGCAAAGGCAACCCTGTTTTGGTCAATGACTGTAAATAAAATTCAATTCAAAGGCAACCCCCCTCTGAACAAATTTTGCCAAGAAACCCCTGTTATAGGATGGCCTTAAAGTCTGCATAAGATGGAAACAATTCACAATTTACCTCAGCGTTGTTTGCTTTTGCCTAATACAAGACAAACATAAAGAGCCAGTGTGGTGTAGTGGTTTGAGCATTGGCCTAGGACTCTATAGAAACCAGGGTTCGAATCCCTACTCAGCCATGGAAACCCACTAGGTAATCTTAGGCAAGTCATACTCTCTCAACCTCAGAGGAGAGCAAAGGCAAAAAGCCCTGTGGGGAAAAAAATCTTGTCATGAAAATGCAGCACCAAGCCTTAGGGTTGCTATAAGGTGGAAACAATTTCAAGGCAATAAAAACAGGACTATAGATTAATGTCTGAAAATAATTCTGGAAGCATTTCAAAAGGAGACATTTCCTATGGTTTTAACAGTAAAGAAAGATCCTGTGGATATAAGAAATATATTTACAAACAACACCCTGCAGTTGTGTGTTCATCAATGGGCTGCCTTCCAGGTCTGGCAGGTAAGAGAGCCTCCTCCCTCACCCTCCTGGCCAGGAGCTCCAGCAGACCCAGAAAGGCTGCAAGGCTGCCTTCCATGTCTGGTGATTTTATTGGCAAGAAAAAGAGTCTCCAATCCTCCCTCTCCTGCCTGGCCAGTAGATCCAGGGCAGGTGTAGGGCAAGAGGAGCAGCTGCTGTCTATTTAAGAGAGCAAGGGGAGGGTGTTAAAAAAAAAAAAGATCCACACCAGGTGTCTGATTCAATTTTTTTCTAGCAGTGACACCTTATTAGGAACTAATGGGTAAGGGTTACAGAAAGGAAGTAAAAAAGGAAAACTTAGTATAAGAAGAGTGATACTCCAAGCTGGGACTTGGGGGGGGGGGGTGAAACAACTTGGCTGAATTATGGTACTATTTCCCATGATTTGAATGGGTAGAAAGAAATAGCTTGAACCAGTCCTACTCTGCTCCAAATCCATCCCAAGAGCCAAACTGGATGTGGCATTTGCTATGTAGTTTGCCCTTTTCACATACAGTGGGCCCTTGTTATTCACTGGGGTTTGGTTCCAGGGCCCTCTGTGGATAACAAAATCTGTGTATGCTCAAGTCCCATTAAATATAATGGCAAAACAAAATGGTGGCCCATATATAAAATGGAAAATCAAGGTTTGCTATTTGGAATTTATATTTTTTGAGAATACTTTCAAGCCGTGTATGCTCAAATCCGTGGATAAAAAATCCGTAGATAAGGAGGGCCAACTGTACTCTTTGAGAGCAGTTGTCCCAGGCCTCATACATGGAGATGTCTCACACATGTAGATTTCATTTTTCTCCCAAAGAAGAAAGGGTGAAATTGCATTGACAAAAGAATAAGAAGGGAGAGGGACTGCAAAACAACATTCAGCTTTTCAGAAAAGAGTCCTGATTGTTAGGTCAGTTTTCTTTAGCAAATCACTGCTGCAGGGAACCAAGATATACTGCAAGGGAGCTTTAAGTCTCATCTCTATCATGGTCCTGATAAAATTCTCCCACACAGCACACTTCCCTCCCACTGTTGAGCATAAAGCACGGAAGCATATCCAGTTGGGAATATGGTGGTGGGACAAAGGCTTAAAGACCCCTCAACTCACAGCCTGGTTTCATCCAGCTTAGGGCTCCCTACTATGTGATAAACATCACATCCGGCTAAGCCCTGGCCTCTTTTGTCCCTGTAAGATCCTCCAACAATAGTTTCAAACAAGCAGAAATGCTGAAGAAAAAGGGATTCAGGAGGCAGGTTAAAGTTTTGTCTTTCTAGTGTATAAATGTGGTTGTAGATTAGCTCATCATAGGCAAAGACAATAACGCTAGGCAAAGTGGAAGGCAGGAGGAAAAGAAGAAGAGTATAGTACAAGTGGGTTGAGTCAATCAAGGAAGCCCTGGCTCTGCATTTGCAAGACCCAAACAGGCAAGTTGATGACTGTGGTTCTTGGAGGTCTCTCATTCAAAGGGTTGTCATAAATCAAAGTTCACTTGATGGAAAATAACAATAGTAATAACAATAGCAAACAAAGTGAGGTTTTCATCTTTAAGGAGAAGAAAGTAGACTTTCCAATGGATTAACTGCTTCAAATAAAATATTTATTAGTTAAGGTTCTGCTTCACGCAAGCTAAGAGACCATCATAACTAACCAGACATATGAGATCTATGAGATTCCTAACATACAATGGCCCCTTTGGTATCCCCCAGGACACCAAAATCTGTGGATGCTCAAGTCCCATTGTATACAATGGTACAGTAAAATTGTGTTCATTGTATAAAATGGCAAAATCTTTTGGGTTTGTTTGGTTTTTTAAAAATGTTTTCAAGCAGTGGATGGTTGAATCTATAGATGCAGAATCCATGGATATGGAAGGCCAACAGTATAACAATGTTAAGGGGGGAAACACGAGTAGAGGCTAGGAATTAAAATCTATAATGGTTGTAAGCAAAAGAGACACTAAATGTTAGAGCAAAATTATAAGCATGTTTTCTGCTTTGAAGTCTGCAAAATAAGAAACAACAAATATTCACAACACTGCTGACCCAATAAAGGCTGCTCTGTGTTATTCATCAAATGCTGAAGAGGAAGAAAAATAATGTTGATGTTTTGTATGAATTATGGATGAACTTTTATCACCCCAAACATGAGTTTCCAAACAACATTACCATTTGTGCTATAACAGAACAGTTCACTGCTGTATAATGACACCCCCAAAGAAATATGTGTACATGCTTCCCTAAGGTTTTACATGCATTCATTATGGATAGTAAGGTCTGCTGCAACTTTACTGGAAAACTACATGAGGCTCCTCAGGTTTTACTTATACAATAAATATAAAGTTCTTTTAGAAGCTGAAGATTTACAGTGCAGACGTAACTCAAAAATGCTACAGTTTTAGGGCATTAGGATGAGACACCAGCCTCTTCTGCTGGCAGAAATCTACTTTAGACATCAGAAATGCTCTTTTGTTGTCACAACCCACGTTGTGAATTCAGAGATCTACTGACAGAGCAAACTGAGGGCAGATATGCTCTGCTGGGTAAGATCTGCTATCAAAAGAAGCCCAAAGGAGGAGGATGAAGTGGGTTAAAGGAATCAAGTTATACTGGATCCAACATTTGCATATTGTGTTGATTCCATTCAAATAATTAATTTCATATTAGTAACACTAGTGTTGTGCTCTTCTTCCAAGCAGCTCATGTCAGCTTATATGGATTTAACCTCTTTTTATGTTCATAACTATCAATTATAGAGAACAAAATGAGAGATACTGATTATTACACAGCCACACAGGGTCTTTGGCACAAGACCCTCTCTGGGTTAGTACTTAGATGGGGTATAAAGTGAAGGTAAAGGTAGTCCCCTGCATGAATGTCTAGGTATAACCGACTGCAGGGTGCAGTGCTCATCTCTGTTCCTAAGCCAAAGAGCCAACATTGTACGAAGACAAATCCAATCATCATGTGGCCAGCATGACTGTACCAAATGCTGTTACCTTCCCACCAAAGAGGTACCTATTTATTTACTTGTATTTGCATCCTTTATAACTGCTAGGTTGGCAGAAGCTGGGACTAGTGACAGAAGCTCACCCCTTCATGTGGCTCTCAGCCCTTGAACTGTCAACCTTCCAATCTTCTGATCGTCAGAATTGGCATCTTAGCCACTAAGCCACTCCACCATTACTTAGATGGGATAGCACTAAGGAATGCCAAGTGGTGTAGCCTACATTTCAGAGAAAAGCAATGACAAGCCATATCTGAGTTTTTCTTAGAAAACCCTATAAAATTCATGGGTTCACCCTAAGTTGACAGGCAGTTTGAAGGCATATATGCACATGCATTCTGTCACATTTACTTCTCTAAAGGCAGAATCCAATGATGAACCTCTGCTGGCAGAACAATGTAATCCAGCTTCACCAAGTGCCCTTTCACACTACAAAATTATAGGACATTTATATTGCTTTAACTGCCATCAGTCCATCCTCTGGATTTCTGGGATTTGTAGTTTCATAAGGTAATTAAAATTCTGTGCCAGACACCTCTAGTGCTTAGGAAATTACAAGCACCAACATTCTATAGAATGCATCCATAGCCATTAAAATGACATCAAAAGTCCTACAATTATGTAGTGTGAACGATCCCAAAGAGAAGCATGATCCTCATTCTCTACTACAGTCTCCCCACTTCACATGTCTCCAGAAATAGCACTAATCTACTGGAACACTCTCCAGACCAAGCTTTCAGGTAGCACCATGGGATAAAAATGGAGAAGTGAAGAAAATTCTGAAAGGTTCTATCACTGGTACATTGGATGAAACCACTTGGCATCTAATCTAAAGGTGTAGGAGCAGCAAGGGAAGGCTTTATTAGGGGCAAAACAGACAATCAAAATAAACAGGTTTCCATCTGGCTTTGAGGACATTTAGATGATGCACACCTTTCTACCATGGCCAGAAAGTGCATCCAAGCCACGCTATGGGGAGAAAAGCCAGACTAAAAAGTAGCTGGATTTTTCCATTTTTTCCTGGAAAGTGCATGCCTTTGCATGTGTGAATAAAATGCACCAACACCAGGGCAGCTGTTTATAGTTTATTTTTTGTATTTTATAAATAACTTTTATCAGTGTTTGAAATACAACTTGGCCTCCATGTGAATCAACCCGTGCTACCTATTCTAAGAGACACAGAGGTGTTGTGTCATCTTAGAGAGACTTAGTGGTGAAAGATCACCACATAATATTTTGGTAGCAGCGGTGGGATTAAAAGTCCCATAGGGCTGCCACAGTTGCGAATAGGTTGTGGGTGGACTGAGAGATTGAGAGTTCACCACACAAGTCAAAGTCAACTTGAAGGCATGTAGCAACCAAAGCATATCTGAATTATCTGATGCTATTGTAGAACAATGGAGGAATAAAGTATGTCTTTCTGCCCAGGTTATAATTCTGCCAGAGGTATTTAGCTGTTTTCTGTAGAAAACATCAGGCTGACCAGATGACTTGGTGTAAACCAAGAGGACTCTTCCAAAGTGTGCCAAAGCCCCTGAAAACAGGACTCATAAAATCTTCCCTCTCTGCACATTTTTGCTCTTGTTCTAGTATTTCAGACCTCCGTAAAGAGAATCATAGTTGCTTCTCAAAGTTCACAAAGTATGTTTTGGCTTTCTTTCTTTCCTTACTCTAGAAATCTAAATTCATGGCAGACACACCATAGAATCTATTAGCACAGCATTTTAAAATTAAAATTACATCCTCATTTCAAAATGCCCTTTCAGTTGTCTGCTTAAAATTGCTCACTGTTTTTTGGAAAGCAATCAAGTGTGGTTCAGAGAGAATAAGCATGAAAAGCAAGTGGAAAATGGATCCAAATTACTCAAGGTCAGATCTGTTCTGTGTACAGAATATCTATGATGCTCAAGGGCATCTTCTTTTTTTGGTAAGGACAGCAAATTCAAAATAGACACTTTATTATGGCTGAAGCATCTTCAGGTGAAAACTTTTTGTTAAAAATGGAATTCATGTGCATACCCTGTGGAACAAAAGATAAATGCTACTGAACCATCTGACAGTAGAAATACAATCTCAAACACTGAATTTAAACACATGGAGGAATATAAAGACCTTTCTTTCCACATGAATGTTGGATATGTCAAGGAATCCTCATTGGACAAACATGCAGTGCAATGCTATTCAAGTTTACTCAGAGGTAAGTCTACTCAATAGCTCTTACTCTAGGAACTCACTCCCACAATGATTTAAAGCAATCGGGTTATATGTGCTTCGTTCCCACTTGAAACTGGTTTCGATCCTACTGAGATCAGCTTCAATCATGATGAAGTGAGGCAAATGCAAAAAAAAAAAAAAAAAGCCACTCTTTCCTGACACTAGTTCTTTGCCAGTTCTTTTGCCAAAGTGTGTTCAACAAGTGGGAACAAGGGATCTAATCACATCATTCTGGAGGCAAAGGCAGCGGTGGGGAGGGTGGTGGTGGCTGATTTTCAAAAAACTGAGGAGGACTGGTAAACACCCCTCTGCCATAGTCCTCCCCCCCCCCCAACTATGGCAAAGGGCTATTTACCATCCCTCTTCAGTTTTTGGAAAATCAACCATTCTCCCCCCACCTCCTGCTCTGTCTTTGTGCTTGTGGTGTGACCTATGGGCACATGATCATATATTTTCTTTTTATGAAAAAAATTGACAGAATATGCAATCCATTGTATTTGCAACTACTTGCAATTACCCAGGCTGCACAAGGCGATCAGACCAACTGTAGCTCAGGGAGGCAAGTAGCTGCAAAACCAATGGATCACATATTCTGTCTTTTTAAAAAATATATTGTTCCCAAGTCCGGCTGCTAAAAGGGGAAATGATGTGCTTGACTCACTCAAGGCTGCTGTGGGGCTGCTGGGGTGGGGGAAAAGAGGGAGAAATTGTCCCCCCACCCACCCTTGGCTATCCAGCTTTTACTTTCGAGTAGAGCCCAGGCTGTCGGGTTGAAAAAGAGGGAGTGGTCCTTCCAAGGCAGTGTGGTGCAGCAGTGTGAATGTTGTACTGGGACTCTGAAGACTAGTTTTTGAATCCCAGATCAGCCATATAAATTAGTGGGTGACCTTGGGCTAGTCACACTCTCTCTGTCTCAGAGGATGGCAATGGGAGAGTCCCCCATGACACCCGTGGATGCATGCATCCCAGAGGAGAGTCATCCATGACACCCATGGTTGCATGCATCCCAGAGGAGAGTCCTCTATGGCACCCATGGATCCATGCATCCCAGGGGATAATTCTTGCCATGGTACCCATGACTCCCTCCTGTGTTTTCTTTAATGTGTTGCCAGTTGCATCACCAATGACGAGTAGATGACTGACAGGCATTTTGAAGTGGGAATGACAATCGTGCCCAAAGAAAAGTTAATAAAGAAACGACCTGCTTCCATAGTGGGAATGATGCATCGACTGGAATCAATTCACTGACCCAGAGCAAAACTACTTTGGCTACTCAGTCTTATTTCTCCGTCACTTTCTTCTTCTGATTTTAAATCCAGTCATTCTGTGCTTGTCTCTTGTCAGTTTTTTTCCAGTTTCTATTTTATTTCTATATCTGATTGGGATTTTGCTTCCTCTTTCTTTTTTCTCTCTTTAAATTCTTGTACTCTTTTTTTCTTTAACTAATCTTGTTGTTTTATATGTCTCTTCTCTTCTCTCTTTGCAGTCTCTATTTAATCTTTGTTCCATCTCCTTGGTTTTTTCCACTGTATCAATTTTATGTCTTCTTTGACATGTCCTTCAATTCTATTCCATTTAAATTCAGTCTTTAAATTTTTCAAAAGTTGCATCAAAGTCTTATATTTCTGTCTTTCCATCATAATCTGTGGAGGAATATCTTTAAATATTTTGATCTCTTAGTGTCATAACTTTTATAAATTACCAAGTCTCTTGTTCTTGCTTTGGTCATACATATTACAATATCTCTTGGCACCTTTTTATCTCTTGCTTGTTTAGAGTTCACTTTAAACAGCTTATTTATTTTCATCTCCATATTTTTTGTTGTATAATCTATATATTTTGCCAATGCTGGTGCTATCCTAGGTAATAAATCTTTGTTTGATCTTTCTGGCAGTCCCTTTATCTTAACACATTTGTCCCTATAGCTTAATTTATTTGTCCACTCCATTAATTTTTTTATGTTGTTGCTTTTGCTTTGTTTGTTTTGATTTGTAGTTGTTAACTTATTTCTATGTAGTCACCATCCAGATTTGCACATTTTTCCCAGTGTTTCTTGACCCTCTGGATACCTGATATTGTAGAAGTTTGCAGATTGTGCCTTATTAGGGAGTATTGTAAAGTAATAATTATCACCCGGAAGTTATTATGGTACATTGATGAAATTTTGTCAGTGTCATAATTGGTCCCTAAGTGCATGATATTGAGAAAATCAGCTCATTGCATCCTTTATTTTTGTGACAGGCTGCGCCAGAAGTGACTAGAGTGTAAAATCCTCGTAAGGCGCAATCTGCAGACTTCTACAATAATGGTATTTGGAGGGTCAAGAAATGCTGGGAAAAATGTATCAATCTGGATGGTGACTACGTAGAGATAAATTAACAACTACAAATCAAGACAAACCTTCCATCAATTTTTTTAAGGTGATAATTAAAACGTTAGGATACCCCTTCGTATTTCTGTTCTTGTCTCCTTAATCAGTTCTCTTGGCTATATTCTCTAATCTCTTCTTTCACCTCTTGTCTTAAATCTTTTTTTCTTGTCTGATTTTATTATTTTCCCCAAAATCATCATATTTGTATCGGCCAGTTTTATATTTTCTTCTGTTGATTCTCTCCTCTGCATTATGATCTGTAAGCGCGATTGAATCAAAGCTTTATTCCCCCCCCCATTGCCATGTCTTGCTCTTTTACTGCTTTAATCACAATAGACATATTATTTCAAACAAGAGTGAGGTGTTCTCAACATTAAATTAATTTTAAAAATAAATATATGTAAATGACACAATTTCACTAATTTGTAATAATTCAATATATAACTAAAATTGTAATGAATGTTTCAATATAACTTCAATATATAAATTAGAATCAGTTTATATTTATCACTTTATATTCTAATACATAATCATATTGAGATATGTTACCACAGTTAATAGAATTCTTAGGTAATTGAATTTTCAACTTAACAAATTTCTTATAAATTTTTTCACTATTATCTCAAAAATTAATATATAATAAAAAACAACATATAGTCAAAAATCAGTATATAATGCTTCCATTTTTACAAATTATGTTCTAGTGCATTCCCCTTTTTTCTTCACCTCAGTTCATTTGTCCACCCCTTCCTTCTAATGAAAATCCTTTGTTGATACTAATTACTTTTATTATTAAATTATTTTTAATTGTTCCAACTTATATCAATTTCCTATTTATTATACTCAATGTATTAAGTTCCTCTTATATTCTTATCTCTTCTTCTTTCTGTCTTCAATTTCTTTATACCAGTATCTTCTTGTACTCCCTCACAGGGTTGTGAAGCTGAAGGAAGAGTAAACAGGTTACTTGTTCATCTCTTCTGTGCAATTTATTCTTGATTAGTTCTTTCTTTTCTTCTCTGTTTTACTCTTTCCTCTGTGTTCTGTACTCAATTTAATCCACTGTTTGGTCTCCTTCTCCCTCTTTTCACCTGTCACATCTCCACATCTCCGTAGCTGCTTCTTATTATTTATTTATTTATTTATGATAGTTATACCCCATTCTTCAGCCCTAAAGGCTCTCAGAGCAGCTTACATCATCATTATTATTATTATTATTATTATTATTATTATTATTTACATGGTTCCCTGCCCTCAGGCTTACAATCTAAAAAGACATGACACAAAAGGTGAAGGGAATGGTGGGGGGGGGGGGAAGGGATCAGGTCCAGCAGTTCTCTCCCTCTGAGGCCTGGACCAAGGCAGATGGACTGGGGGGAGAGCTCAGCTTCTTAATCTAAGCCAGGTCCGATGGAGCTGGGCCTGCATCTCTCCCTCCATGGCTGGGTGGCACCAGATGGACTGGAAGGAGCTTCTTAGCTCATGCCAGGCCCAATGGAGCTGGGCCTATATCTCTCCTTCCATGGCTGGATGGCACCAGATGAACTGGAGGGAGGGCTCTGCTTCTTAAAAAGCATTTGGAAGGCAGAGGTCCAAGTAGCAGTAGCAGTAGAACCTCCTCCTCCTCCTCCTCCTCCTCCTCCTCCTCCTCTTCCTCCTGCTTCCCCCTAGCCCTAGATAATCACTGTAGACATCTCATTCTCTCTGCTATGGTGTTTTGCAACAGAGCCCTGCCAGGTCCTGGTTTTATAACCTGAGCAGGCAAACCAGCTGTGAGTGATGGCAAACACAGTGCCTACTGAGTCAGGGCCTCAGTCCTGAAGAGAGAGGAATCTATTTGGAAGGCAGAGGTCCAAGTACAAGTAGAACCAGCAGGGGACTCTTTCATACAATGCTAAATTGGAAGTATAATTTAAGGTCAATTCGAATGCAATCATGGGTTTTACGTTATTACAAATTAACTCTTCGCACGCAAATTCAGGCAAGAGGGAAGCCAATTCGAATGCAATCATGGGTTTTACGTTATTGCGAATTAAAGCTTCGCACGCAAATTCG
Organism: Urosaurus nigricauda; assembly: GCA_034509955.1. Classification (NCBI taxonomy): domain Eukaryota; kingdom Metazoa; phylum Chordata; class Lepidosauria; order Squamata; family Phrynosomatidae; genus Urosaurus; species Urosaurus nigricauda. Next base: position 123,689,684 of record JAOEGL010000001.1, on the reverse strand, counting down.
GGCAGGAGAGGGTTATTTTCGGGTAATGGGAAGTAATTCCGAGCAGAGCAGGGATTCTTCCAAACGGAGCAGGGGTTCATGTAAATTCGCTAAACTAGCGAATTTACATGAATCCGCATTGGCTCCATTTGAAGTTGGGAGAAATTCCTCCCGTTTGAAAGAGTAGAGTGTCTTCCTCCCCCTGGACTCCTGATAGTCTCTGTGACCCTCCTTCTCTCTCTGCTGGGATGTTTTACTCTCTTCTCCCCCTCAGAGTCCACAGCAGTGGCAATTGGAATCGAGGGAGGGTGCCCCACCAGCTGCTGGGACTGGCAACGATGGCTCAGAGCCCACAGCAGTGGCAGTTAGATTTTTTTTTTATTTGAATCCACTTACTAGTAATTTCTTTCTTACTCTCTATTGCTCTCTCTACTGCCAATGTTCTAGCATTTCAATGTTCTGCCATTTCTCTTTCTGCTCTTATCCTCTTTTTATTCTCTTCCCGATTTCCTGATTTTGGCATCTACTGGAGTTTTATAATAGTTTGCGGCAGTTTTCAACAATTTATGACAATTTATTATAATTTGCTACAGTTTGCAACATTTCGCTACTGCTTTCTGGTATTGTTTTGATTTGTGGTATTTATCAGTATTTAACAAATCTGTTATCTTCTTTTCCTGGTCCTTGCCACTTCACTGTTATTTATTTATCACATAAATTTTGGTTATACAGTTCCAACTTTCCTTCTTTTTTCTTTTTTTTCTTTTTTTTTCTTTTTTACAATTATTGTATGGATATTCTCTCTTCAATTGTCATAGAAGATCAATCCTGTAGAAAACAAATGGTGAGGATGGCTATAAATATCCCGTATATTGTCTTCATCTCTCTCTTAATTTAATCTATTTATAGTAATGCAGGCATCATTTACTTCATTTTCCCAATGAAATAATATGGGTCACAGTAACTCTGTGGTCTGGTTGTTTTCATTCTGTTGCGGTTATGAGTAAAATACAAACTCCCACTCTGCAGACAGCCCACAACCTATATTGACCTGGAAGGGTTTAGAAGCAAATTTTAAGCAAATTATAATTAGTTTTTGCTTCACTGAACCCAATATTGGAGTTGGATTTGGAGCAACTCCTAACCACAACCTCCCCTGATGCCCCTCACACTGGAAGTCCTGACTTTGAAAAACAGTCACCAAAGTGAGTTCAGGGACCAGCATTGGAGCCAGACCGTACCTGCATGGTGGTTTTGAGGAGAAAAGGCGTATGATAACACCAGCATGCAGCCCAAATGAAGACTGAATTCAGCAGTGGTAGGAAGCTTTATTTAGCTGTGCGATAATCTCCGCAAAAGACCTTGTTTAGGCAGGTATTTGCCTCCTGAAATTTATTCCATGTTTTATCTACTATACCCATCTGTTTTTATCATCTGCTGTACAAGCAGTCAGAAGGCAGGCACCAAGGTATCTCTTCTCCCAAATCCACTCCCCAACACGTGTTATTTTTTCATGATGATGAAGTGAGCTCTAGAAGATTAAGACAACATACGGTGCCAGATGGATTGGGGAGAAACATCCCCTTGGTACCTTAGGGACAAAGGCAGCCCCACCAAGACATTGATTGAAGACACATCAAAGATACAGGTACATTTCCCTGAGGGCTGATAATACAATGGGGGAAAACAGAGTTAACAAAATTTATGTAATGTTGAAAATCAATGCAAAAAAGCAACACTTTCTAGATGCCAGTGAACTCTGCAGGCTTTGTGCGAAAGGAGTGTTGGATGCAATTGATAATGCCTGCAGCATCACAGCTGGACCCAAAACAGCTAGACAGATCTTCATACATGTATTCTCCTTGGTCACAGATGGTGCAGTCAGGTAATTGATCCCAACAATATACTATTAATATAAGGTTATGAAGACTAAGATGTTAATTTGATACATCTTTATCTTTTTCTCCTCTAGTTATTTTAGAAAATAATCTTCCTTATTAAAACCCGCATATTTCCTACTGCACAAAATGTGTCCAATTATACATTAGTGTCTCAGTGTAGTGTAATGTTGTTAAATTTTATTAGTTTTAATGGTTATTAACCATTTAGAGTCATGTGCAAGCATCAGAAAGCAGAATAGACATTAAGGAATAAATAATTAAATAATATCTAAATGAATTTTAGCAGATCAATGAACTGCTGAGGTAAGACTGAATTGATGGGATGGAAAAGAACATCAATAACAAAAATACTATCACAGTGCTAAGGAGGTCAGGGGATTTATATGCTTTAAGTTAGAAAAGTTGTAAGAGATATGAAAATTGAATTATGGGTAGTTTAGGGGAATTCTTTACAGTTTCTTCAAATTGAACAATATGGATAGTTATGATAAATCAGATTTTTCTTTTTCTTTTCTTTTTTTCCTTTTCTTATCTCCACAAACAGGAAAGTTTTTTACTCATGCTATGAGTGCACTGTTTCTCACTTCTTCCAACAGTCTTGACAGGAGAAGGTAAATTCAGTAGGGAATAAAAACAGAAACTTGCAAAAAAAAAAATAGAAACAGATAACATTCAGGTTGCATGTCAAGGACAACAGTTGGAGGGCTTTAAGAAACTATTTAAATAAAGCAGTTGGCTTCACATCACTTGTGTTATAGCTGAATGTATCTTCTACTTTTCTACATACAAAGTGATCAAATGGCAAAAGGAAATCTTCTATGGTGCATGAATTCAGAGATATAGCTGTGTTAGGAGATTATTGCATGCCTCTTTTTGTCCAATCTTGGCACAGGCTTAAACGAGTGAAAATGGATCTTATCGCATGCCTCCATGTGAACCCAGCCTCATCAGGTACCCAATCCAGACACCTGGCATACTTTTCAAAGAATGGGAAAGTATTGTTCTTTAAAAAGTACTCCAGGAGTCCAGACCAGATACACGATGTGGCCAAGTTGGGCAAAGATGCATGCGATAAGATCTGTTTTCACGTGCCCAGCCCATGCCCAGATTGAGCAAAAAGAGGTGTGTGATAATCTCCTTAGTTTGGAATATCAGTAGGCAAAGAGTTCCTGTAACACCTTTGAGACTAACTGCAAAAGAAGTTGTAGCATAAGCTTTCATAGACTTGGGACTTTATCAGACATGGATTTTAAACCACTATAAAAGTTGGTTAATAGTGTCTTTGTGATACTAACTGCATGATGCCATCTCCCTCTCAACACTGTCTTGTCCTCAAAGCATGGTTAGCTCATACTTTGCCACTGATATGGAAAACCTATCAATAAGATCCTAATTGTGCTGGCATAGCGCAGGCCCTTGGGTGCTGTATGTTACTCCTGTGGCAGTTCTAGGACTGGGCAGTCACATGGTGTCAGTATCTTCTCCTCTCCCCCATCCTCCTTCCCCTTCACTATTCCAAAAAGCCTGTTTAGTTTAGTTTTTTATTTTATTTATGTATTTACTGTTTTCTTGTTAACCCAAGTTTCTTGTTACTGTTTTCTTGTTATTAGCATAACTCCAGAATTGCATTTTAAAAAACAAGCACGCACACACAGAAATGAAAGGCATGCTAGGTACAGCATAGGAAGGGTGGTGGGGTTAAGGACAAGGAAGGAAGAGAGAGCATATGACCAGCAACAGCCCAGCCATGCTATAGAAGGGACATGCAGTAAGGAGTACTCCCAAACCAGTATGATTGCACTTCTTTTCATTAATGCAATTACGGCAAGAATGGGAATTATATGATAAAGTCCCAAGTCTTCTTCCTCAGATGCACAGAGTGAGCTAGTGTACCAGTTCACTGCATCTGAGGAATTAGACCAAATCTACAAAAGCTTCTTTCTTTGTAGAAGAAAGTTGTAGAAAGAAGTCTACAACATTTTTCTCTTAGTTAGTCTCAAAGGTACTATAAGATCTCTTTGCTTGGTATATGAAATAATCCTTCCTGAATTTGCTAGTTCTCCAAAATGCCAGGTCCTACTCTTCCTACAGCTACATTATTGCTGCCATCCTGAAGATCCACTCTGCTGAGGATCAGTGAAAAATTTTATCTTCTCATCCTACCTCACAGCTGTTTTATTATTGTTTTTGTTATTCTTATTTTATTTTCTTATATCCCACCTTTCTCCCAATATAGGGACTAAGACTATTCTTCTTTGGGACATTCTTCTTTATAAATGTGCAGGTCAGCAGTTGTTTCTCAGATAGTTTCCTTGTGATTGTTCCCACGCTAAACCCTTCACTCTACAATGTAAGTTACAAGAAAGTGAAGATGCTTTGAGGAAAAGTTCCTGTAAATTAATGATCCTGTTTTTTAACTTTTCAGTTCCATTTTCATGCAAAAAAAGAAAAGATGGTTTTAACTCTTTATGTTTAGGGTATGCCGGCAAAAAAAGATCATGTGGAAAGTCCTATGATGTAATGAAATTTTGTGGGAAATGGGGAGTTCTTTTTAAAGGAGTATTGAGCTGGTACAGACCGGCCCTTTGAGGCACCCCTGTCACGTGCTAGGGTTGCCTTGGAGCGGAGATTACAGATGCCCCGCAAGCCTAGCACATCACAGGGCGTCATTGCTGTGGAGCGCCATTTACATGGCGCACGCAGCAATGACGTCACATCTGTGCAGCATCTTTACCCTTTTTGAATTGTAACTGCGACGCAAAAAGGAGCAGCCTTTCGGCACTCCTTTTTTACTACATACCATTGCCACTCCATCTAGTTGCTGTGGCGATGGTACACATTAAAAAGAGGAGGCTACAGACCACCCATTGTTTAGTTTTTTCTAATTCATTCTGATTTTTCTGACATTACAATGTTGTTTCATTTTTCAAGGGGGAGTTGTTTGATTTTTTCTTAATTTATTCTGATTTTTCCCCCTAAATCAGATATTTTCCTGTTTTAAAAATGTGCCCACTTGCATTGCAGACATCAGCCTACTATATATACTCAATTATAAGTTGAGAATTTTTTGCCCAAAAAGTGACCCCCCCCCCAAAAAAAAACAGATTAGACTTATATACGGGGCGATATGGTAATAGGCTTGCCCCCTCAAGCTTCTTCTGCAGCCCGGCTGTCTCCTGAAGGGACAGCTGGGCTGGGGAAAGTCCTGGGTGCAAAGTCTTGCTCCCTCCTTTTCCCTGGTCCCAGTGTCCTCCAGAGGCTGGAGGACACAGGGATCGGAAAAAGTCCTGGGGGTAGACACTTGACCCCTTCTTTTCCATGTTTTCTTTGTCCTCCAGAGGCTGGAGGACACAGGGATCCGGGAAACGCAGGGCAAACGCTTTCCTCCCTCCTCTTCCACAGTCTGGGTATCCTCCGAAGGGACAGCCGAGCTGCGGCGGAGGAGGAAGAGCAACAGCTAGCCTCTGAAGCTTCCTTCCCAGTTCAGTTGTCTCCCAAAGGGACAGCTGGGCTGCAGATGGGAAGGAAGGGTACTGAGACCCAAATTATACCCTCGACTTATCTAGGGGTTCATATCAAAATCCCTGATTTTGCCCCCAAAACCTGCCCTCAAATTATACATGGTGTCGACTTACCTCTGAATGATCCAAGGAACAGGAATCATGGAAAGAGGTACCCATCTACAAATGGCTTTATGATGTGTACAGAGATAATCTTTGTCAAACATCATGCCATTTGCAATCTCAAAACAGCTTGCATTGCTGCATGTTTCAGTGGACAATTACCACTGGGATCAGTTTAGCAGTATCCCTCATTTGTTCTCTTTTCTTTTCCAAGTCATGTTGTCACCCAAACTTCCTTTCTGCCTTAGGTGGGAAAGAGAGGTACAGGTCCCCATGTTCTTTCCCCCATATGGTGACAATACATGTCTGGAAGGGAGGGAAAAGGAATTACTAGCTTGCTTCCTCTCTGCCTAGTTCATCTGCTAAAAGTTGAAGTCTGAGGAGATATCATACCGCCCCCGGTGCCCGACTTACCTCTTTCGAATTTGGCTCAAATTTGGAAGTTAGGCTGATTTTATCACATGGACCTTTCTCTCAAAACGGCTTCCCGTTGCCTCCAGTGTTGAATTCGGGTCCTGTAAGTTGCTTTGGGAGTTATTTTTTTTCCAAATTGGAAGTTTAGCAGTGAAAAGAGCAACTTAAAGGGAAGACTTATTATTGAGCACACAAACAGGAAGAAAAGAAAAGGTCAAGTATCCCTTTCTGTTTATGACTATAGCCTCCAAGATTGCTTTTCAATCCAAAGTATTGAGAAGAGGCGGAGGAAATGTGAACTTCTGTGACATGTAATTTGGGCCAGATTGGATATAATAATTTTTAATGATCTTCAGTGGAAAAGAGGATAAGAATTCACATATGGCTTAGTTATTTTATATTGATTTTGATCGTGCTGGCCATCCATAATACGGAAATCAGAGCTAAATGGCTTTCCCAAAGTATTCATTCATTTTCCATCCCACCTTTCTCTCAACATGGGACCTAGAGCAGGTCCTATATATATCCTGGACTAGTAATGCAGTTAATTCTGCCTATATTCTAAATTAGTTTTCCCAGTCAGAACTGCATAGCTGCTCAAATATTGTTGAACTGCAATCCCTGGTATTCCACACTCTTGGCTATGCTGGTGAGGGCTGCTGAGAGTTGCAATCCACCATTTGGAAGGTCACACACCCTGATCTATAAAAAGAAGAGTAGCAAACTCTCAGTCCTCTTTTAAGTTCTGATTATCCCATCATTGACACATCCCCCAATATTGGTACAACCAAGGTTCATAGTATGGTGTCAGTCTTCTTAACCTTGCCCAGAATGTGACCCTTTTCTCCTTCTCCCACCTGCAAGAGACAGAGAAGGGTTTTCATTTACTCATAGGTTTTCCTCCCATGCTGTAGGATGAGGAGGAGAACCTTTGACTCACCACTCCAGTTTCAACTCTCATATATTTTACCCAACATGACCAATGGTAAAGGACTATGGGAGCTGTAGTCTAAAATATCTAGAGAGCCAAAGATTCTCCACCTCTGCTTTAGAACTGCTGCACTTTAGAGGTACAGATAGCAAAACATCTGCAGGAGGTTATGGAAGTGCTGGAAGTCTAGAAGTGATGCACTACTTCTGGAAGATAGACAGCAGCTGCCATTTTTTTCTCTTTCTCTCCTTGAGACCCCAAATATAAGAAAAAATGCAGTCACAAGCTGGAAGAAGGAACTGTTCACTTTCTGCTCAGCTGTTCTTCCATATGAAGTTGTCTCATAGCAAGTCAACCCATTGTGTATATAGGAGTCTGAACAGCTGTCAAGTGAACTATTTATTTTTCATTCACTTCTTTGTGTGGTTGCCAAATAAACAACTTAAGATGGAGAGGAAAAGTGAGAAAGGAGAAATATTTTTAGTACACATGCAAGACAAAAATATCTGTCTGGAAAAGATTTAAATCACCTCATTTGGCATCAAGTAAAAAAAAAAGTGGAACATGAATTATGTTGACATTATCAGGGATAAACAGTTGGCCTTCCTTGCATATTGTTCTTCTCACAGCCACAGTGCTGCCAGGACAAGAGGAGATGATGAGGAGGCCTGGTTAGTATCTGGAAGGGAGGCCACCAAGGAATCTCTAGAGCTTGAGGTAATAGTCAGAGAGGGGTCATAGTAAACCTCTTCTGCATATTCATTTACCTTTTTTTAAAAAAAAAAAAAAGTGAAATTCATGCAGTCATCATAAGTCCACAGATGACTTGATGGCACATTCTGCTACTACTACTACTACTACTACTACTAATGCTGTTGTGTGCCTTCAAGACATTTCCAGCTTATGGAAACCCTATCGGGCTTATAGTGAACCTATATTGGGGTTTTCTTGGCAAGTTCCTTCAGAGGGGGTTTGCCATCACCATCTTCTGAGGCTGACAGCATGCAACTTGCCCAAGGTCACCCAATGCATTTATATGGCCAAGCAAGGGTTCAAACCTTGATCTCCAGAATCCTAGTCCAATGTTCAAACCACTATACCACGCAGGCTCTGCTACGATTAATGTGATATATTTACAGAATAAGGCAGTTTCTGTGTTCCTATGGTAGGACACAGCAAGGATCTTGGGAGAATGTAGTGGGTAGTGGCCTTAGGAGTCCAGGTATGTAGAGAGGCATGTTGGGGTAACTGCAGGTCACTACAGTAATTGGCAATGAAGAATTTATGGGGTTGATCTGTTGTGAACTCAGTCCAGAGCAGAGAGTTCAGAAATTCAATGCAACTAAAGGAAAACATGGAAACAAATTGCACGGGTAAACACGGCTGGGGAGAGCCTGTAGGGTGGAGTGATAAGTGGACTGATAGCTGGGTATCCAAGTTAAAGAAAATGGAAAACTCCTGAAAGTCTTGATAACAATAGGATAGAAACTGGGATTGAGAGCCCAGCAAGAAACAAGACTCCAAGGCTCTATTTAATAGGAAATGGGTTAACAAGTACTTAATGATTAACCTTCATTAGACAAATAGGATATTTTAATACTCCAGGAGTGTTTTAATCAATCCTCAAGGTTCTAACACCCACAATTTCATATTGAAAGTGATAACAACAATGATGAGGATGAGGATGGTGATGATACAAACAACTCATCCCCAGATAGAGAGACTTAATGTACAGTAATACCTTTATGGGAAAGCAATTGTGTTAATAATACAGTTAATACCAGAAGCCCCTGTGATGGCTGCTAAAGAATAAATCATGACAGAAATTGTCTAAATGTATGTGTCCAACACATTGTTACCAAAAATATATGGTAACATGGGGAAGATTTTGAGGTGTAAATTAGTTCCAAGTCCTAATGTATGTCTGCATGTAACTGGGAGGGAGAGAAGGAGAGCTCTTGTACACACACAAATGCATGTTTGCATACACACGCTATGGTTTCTGTGAAGGCCTCCCGTTGACCACAGGTTGATGTAGATTTCTCTCTTCACTCACAAAAAGAGAGGAAATTATTTCTTTAAGGATAAAGAATGGGGAGGACAAAAGCCATATATGATGCCTTGAGCTCCCTGGAGTAGGATATTAATTGGTGGTGATGCTATTCCAATTAGTTGTTGAGTTCCTGGCAATAACCATGATTTTTTTAAAAAAAATTAGGTCCTTATGAAGAAATCCAAATGTATTTGGCTTAACTCTTCTGTGTTCTTGTTTCTTATTTCTTCTCTAGCTAAATTTTTATTTTTGTTTTATATTCTTTATTTATTTATTTCATTTGTATCCTACTTTTCTCCCAAATGAAACTTAAAAAGGCTTAGAATATAAATTAAAATAGATAATTGGTTTTGCTGGCAAGATTTTCAGAAGTTTTCCATTGCCTTCCTCTGAGGTGGAGAGAGTGTGACTTGCCCAAGCTCACCCAGTGAGTTTCCATGGCCAAGTGAGGATTTGAACCCTGGTCTCCAGAGTCCTAATCCAACATTCAAACTGCTATACCACACCGGTTCTCAAAATACACACACACACACACACAAAAACCCTTTAAACTATATGGGCTTTTCAAGACCAATTGAAATGGGTTGTCCCAGCCCATATGGAATACATCTTAGGCAAACCTTTTATGGAGCTGAAGTGTACTCTGCTCTTTGGACTAACTGGATCCTGCATAGAGAGAAAACATGATATAAATCAAATCAAATAAATACGAGTATGTCTTGAAATTTCTCCTGGACAGAAAATTGAAATGTAGGACATGTCCTAGAAAAGGAGGATGTCTGGTCACCCTGCAGCAACATCCAAAAGTATATGACTGAAGAAACTAGACACCAATTACCGGCTCTTGCTGGAAGACAGAAAATAGCTCATCTCACAAATGCTACCTCTCCTTTCTGTTCAGAGAAAAATCCAGCAGGTGGCAATAGTGCACTATAATATTTGCAGGCCACAGAACTAGTACCCAGTCACTGATGTCTGAGTGCCTTTTCAGAATTGTTACTCATGTGACTTCATGAGGGCTGTCAGCCTGTCAGCTAATTCACCAGAGGGCAACTAATGTGAATCACTCTAGGCTTGGACACAAACAAGTGCATGTCTATGTGTTATTGTGTGTGCATTTGCATATATGCATCACCTGCAAATTCTGAGTTAAAATAAACATCACCCTTCAATCCCCACAAATATTTTCTAATGAGCCCTTTGAAGCCGCTGCCTTTATGAACTGAATATGCTGTCATTCCTTTCCCTGCACATTCATATCACACAGAGAGACATCTGCTCTTCAGCAAGGCCAAATCAGTGACACCCACCAGCTTCCACAGCAACCTTTCATTGAGCAACATCAGGACGTGGGCCATAGGGGGTAAAACTGGTCAGGCAACTAGCTAAGCTGCTGAAGCTCTTTCAGGGTGACATAAGCTTCCTCGAGATGACAAGCAGAGCTAAAATGTCTCTGGGAGGCAAAGCAAATCCAAAATCTGCTTTATTCTTAATTATCAGGGATGCATGCAGGATGTTCATTTTAACACACATTTCCTTTCCTCATTTTTCAGGGAGAGTTCACATTTTCAGTCCCCCCCCCCCCCAAAAAAAAATCTACAAGTAAGTGGGATATTTGTTTCATATCCCATCTCAGGGAACCTTTCACACTGCACGTTTATAATACTATGATTCCAGCTTAAGTGCCATGGTTCCATCCTATGGATTCCTGGGACTGGCAATTTCAAGAGGGACATTTAGAGTTCCCAGTAAGAGAACTCCATGGTGGAAGAACCTTTCTGGGAACTGGACAAGAGGAATCATCTCTCCTGGGCTGCATCCACACTGCAGAAATAATCCGGTTTGACCCCACTTTAACTGCCATGGTTCAATGGGAATTGTAGTTTGTTGTGGCACCAGAGCTCTCTAACGGAGAAGGCTAAATGTCTCACAAAACTATAATTCCATGAATTCCATAGCATTGAACCATGGCATTAAAAGTGGGGCCAAACTGGATTATTTCTGCAATGCAGATGCAGCCTTAGTACTGCTGGAACTCATTGGTGACTTTCGATACCATTTACCAAGGAATTCCATCATATTTTCTAAAACAAACAGTGGCCGAAGCATTCTCCTTGCCCAAGGCAAGAGAGAAAGTACCATTGCTGTCCCTAGGCTACCTTTCATCCTGGCCTTGTGAAAAATAAGAGGGGGGTCCTTTCACACTACACAATTATAGCACTAGGATTCCATTTTTACTGTTATGGTTGCATCCTGTGGAATCCTGGGACCTGTAATTTGGGAAGTCACTAGAGGAGCCCACCTGTCTGAGAATTCTTAATATCCCTTCCTGAACTGAAAATCCTAGGATTTGCATTGGTCCAACTATGTGACCTTGATCTCAGCTATGGGGGCCTGTCTTTCCTTAGCCTTGAAGGGTCTCACAGGCCTGGCGATGCTTCAAATTGGAGGCAATCCCTGGGTCTGTGGTTACACCATGGAGCCACTGCTGAAACAGCTGAGAAATAGGATGCAATGGTGCATATCAAATAGGTGAAATTCAATGGCAGTTCATTTCTTGGCTTCAGATTTGGGTTTATTTCCCTTATACCTTAGTCATTATATCTTCATTTAAGTGAAAGCCACAAGTCTCTCAGGAAGGTACTGTGAGACTAAAGGTTCATCCACACTACACAGTTATAACACTAGGATTCTTCTTTAACTGTCATGCTAACACCTTGTGGAATCCTGGAGTTTGTAGTTTGGTCAGAGGCACCAGAGGAGTCCTCTGGCCAAGATTCTAAATGCCCCTCCCTGAACTGCAAATCCCAGGATTCCATAGGACAGAACTATGGCATTTAAACACATTTCACATTATCACATTAGGGTTAATTCCAGAACCATCCCACAATCATCCAATTATTGGCAATGAATATCCCATTATTGGCAATGGGATAATTGTGGGATGGTAAAGGGATGATTGTGGGATAGTTCTGGAATTGACCCTAGTGTGGGATTGTAAATGTGGAATGTGAAAGGCCCCCTGAAAAGCACATAGGCATCCATTTCAGTAGCTGAGAACAGATGCAGCAAATACTCAGAAATGATTTGCCAGTTCCTTCAATTTATTCTTTGAAAACACTGTTGTAGCAGAACATTTTGGTTTAGGGACTAAAGCGACCATGGCCATGGGACTAAAGCGACCATGACATCTTAGGGACTAAAGTGACCATGACATCTGGCAGTCTCAACTAGAGTGTGTGTGTGTATGTATGGACATATTGTATTTCTATTTCAAATTATTCTCAAAGTCCCTAGTGTGGCAAGAACTTTCATAGGCCAGCCAAAAGGTGCAAAATACAATGCAACTAGATTTTGAAGCTGACAGACCTCTCCATCAAACAAAGATTTCAAAGAAGTTCAGTCTGTGCTGCATAGATTATAGCAAAGCTTTTGAGTAGATCATGAAAAACAATTATCTTTCTTAAAGAAATGGGTGTGCCACAATGTTTGGTTGTCCTGATGTGTAGCCTGTACTGTCAGGACAGACTATGGAACTACTGAATGGTTTCCAATTGGCAAGGGGGTCAGGTAAGGCTGCATTTTATAACCCTATCAATTTAGTTTGTATGCTGAACAAATATGTAAAGCAGGATTAGACTCAGAGGAAGGAGGTGTAAAAACTGGAGGAAGGAATATCATATAATTTAAGATACACAGATGACATCATACTACCAGCAGAAAACAGAAAAGACCTGGAAGGATTACTGAAGAAAGTCAAAGAAGAAAGTGCAATAGCAGGTATAAATTTGAACGTTAAAAAACCAAAAATAATGACAACAAATGATTTACATAACTTTAAAGTAGAAGACATTGAAATAGTTCAAGCTTTTCCACACCTTGGCTCAGTAATTCATCAGAATGGAAACTGCAGACAAGAAATCAAAAGGCTAGGAATTGGAATCGCAGCTATGAAAGAACTAAACAAGAATCTGAAGTGTAAAGATATATCACTGAATACTAAAGTCAGAATTGTCTGTGCCATCATGTTTCCAATTTTTATGTATGGATATAAAACCTGGACAATGAAGAAAACTGATGGAAAGAAAATCAACTCATTTGAAATGTGGTGCTGGAGAAGAGTTATACAGATACTGTGGACTGTTATATAGACAAATAAATGGGTCCTAAAGCAAATCAAGTATGAACTTTCCCTAGAAGATGAATAAACTGGTCATCATGGCGAGATATGATACTAGAAAAGCCAATAACGCTTAGCAAAGTAGAAGGCAGTAGGAAAAGAGGAAGACCACATTCCAGATGGATAAACACAATCAAGTTTATCCACAGCCCTGAGTCTGCAAGACCTGAGCAGGTCTGTTGATGATGGAGTGACTGGGAGGTCTCTCATGCATTGGATCACCATAGGTCATGGTCACCATAGCCCATGGTAAAGGAATGGGCTATGAAGATGAATATGCTAGGCCACATACCCTTTACTTGACAAGGGACAAAGGCATTGAAGAGAAAGTCAATAAACACTATTTCTTGATTTGAAATTAACAAAGCATTGAAAACTCTAACTACATGTTTGAGAGAGGCATCTCTGGAGGATCTGGGGACCTCAACCCATTTCCAGGACTCCTAGACTCCTCCCCCATTGACCACACTTATCTTCTTTTATGTGTGTTTTTTTTTAAATTAACTGACACTATCCATTTTGAGGCCAAAGACCCCTTTGTAGGAAGAGTACAGTGAATCCCTTTGGAAGTCTCTATGTTATCAATTCTGGAGATAAAACATGTCAACAGCAAAACATGTCAACAGCAGCCAAATTGGGTGATTTTACCTTATGTTAGAGGAAATAAATTACATTAATTACTTCTAAATTTGCAGCTTTACATGTGAATTAGCATGTCTACATTTTATCCAAGTCTTGTTTTTTTCTGTCTCCTTTGCCCGAGATGCATTTCTTATCAGTCACCCTCATTCAGAGTGATTAATTATATTCACATTTTCAAATTCTTGGGCACATCTCTGACTTTGTCTTCTTTATCACAAGATCCAGAGTGATTCGAACTTTATCACAAGATCCATGGTTCACTGCATGGGTCCTTTTATTCAATTATCTAGTTCATTTACACTTGCCAGTCACAGTCAGCTCAACCCAGTGGTAGCAATTCTAATGTCAACCTTGGCTTCAGTTAGCCTCCTCATCATGCTTTGCTATAGTCTTGATATAGTCTTTGCTATAGTCTTGACATAGTTAGGGTTGCCATCTACCAAAACAACACCACCAAAACAGGGGAAATATTTGGAAGACAGTTTGAACATTATGTATGGTGCTTGCTAGATGAACAGTGCTTCATCTACTGTCTTTCCAAGAACCAATATGGCATAGCAGTTTGAGCATTGGGCTGTGACTCTGGAGACTAAGGTCTGAATCCCAATTTGGCCATGGAAATCTATTGGATGACCTTAGGCAAATCACACTCTCTTTGTCCTCAGAGGGAGGCAATGGCAAAAGCCCCTCTGAACAAATATTGCCAAGAAAATCTCACAATAGGGTCATCTTAGGGTTGCCATCAATCAGAAATTTGAAGGCACACAACAACAACAACAACAACAACAACAACTTTTCCATTGAATTTAAGTCTAATTTCAGCCTATTCAATTTAAATTGCACTTTTGATCATGGTGATCTCACAAATAAGTAAATCAAATTCATAAATCAAGAGCCATATGGAACAGGTGGCAAAGCCTACCTCTGGCTTTTTAAAGTCTGACATTTAGGCAATGATTAAAGTGCAATACCTCCTCCACATTCCATTTATATCAGATATATCCCCCTCCCTCAAGTTGTTGGACCACAACCTCAGTCTAGTAGTTTCTTTCCCTCTTGGACCACAACCTCAGTCTAGTAGTTTCTTTCCCTCTTGGACCACAACCTCAGTCTAGTAGTTTCTTTCCCTCTTGGACAATAGTTACATTGACATCACTCATGTAAGACCTTTCGAAGATCCACGTTACCTTTGGAAGAATACACACATACTCTTTTAACATCTCTCAACCACTTGTGTCCAGGTGGTTGAGCCAGCCTGCATTTGGTGATTTGGAACTCTCAGGGACTGTTTGGTTGGCCAATTATTTCATATCCATCTATCAAGCTCTACTGTAAAGTCATCATGTCAAATTGTAGATATACATTGTGACAAGTCACCCAGCTTTAGTACAAAGACAGCTACAAAACAAGCAAAGAAATAGATAGCTAGAAAGC
This sequence comes from Urosaurus nigricauda, assembly GCA_034509955.1. Classification (NCBI taxonomy): domain Eukaryota; kingdom Metazoa; phylum Chordata; class Lepidosauria; order Squamata; family Phrynosomatidae; genus Urosaurus; species Urosaurus nigricauda. The sequence continues at coordinate 123,674,527 of JAOEGL010000001.1, read as the reverse complement.
ATTCCTACAGTCAAGCCCATTTGCAAGTTAAACCACCAAGAGAACCACAAAGTTATATCTGCACTACAAAGTGATAAAAGCTTTGTCCTGATGTTCTGACTCGTGACCTGAATGCCAAGAACTTTAATTTGGTGAAGGTAATATGAAGCAAGGTGTGTGGCAGGGTCATGTCTTTTCAAAACTGAAAGGTTTTTAGGCCTCAGAGAGCCCCATAGCACACTCACTAGCACCACAGGTAGTATTGCAGAGGCCTTTTAGTCTTCTCTTGGACGATGTTTGAAGGGCATAGCTCTCATACCAACTCCAAAACCAGCTTGAAAACTGGAGTTCTTTGGCCCACATCTGGTGGGTGCCTCCAGACCCAGTTTGACTCTCCCCCATCATGAGGTTGGCTAATCTCTGAGAGGAAGATTGTTAGTAAATAGGAAATCAGATAAGGTGATACACTAGGTAAACAGGAGCTCTGCATGGCAGCTGTCTTCAACATGAAGCCTCAGAAGAGAAGCCCAGTTTCCACAAATGAATCATTGCCATCCCCGACCACTGCCAAGGTTGAATCGCAACGGCCAAGAACAGAACTTCTCCCAGGACCAAGGTAAGTTTTGCCTCCTTTCCTCCAAGATAAATAATTTCTTCATTTTTAAATATATTCCTTATTCAGTTCTGATCACTCTCAAGGACTACTCATATGGTACTTCTGCAGATCAGCTGCCTTGAGTGGCCTAACAGTACATTCAGGCTGTGAATCAGAATTCTGTCCTCCTGATATTTTGTCCCACAGCTTCCCACAGCCACAGCCCCCATATAAGTAAGAAATTATGGGAACTATGGTCCAGAATTTCTGGCAGGTCAAAGGTTCCCCAACTCTACTCTAGATTTTTGTTTTTGTTGTGTGCCTTCAAGTCATTTCCAACTTATGGTAACCCTGGGGTGAAAGAGACAACCATTAAAGAGCAGCCTCTGGGTGCTCTAGTCACTCCAGCCATGATTGGGCCAGGACCACGCTGACCACACAGCCTACTCTCGAAGGCAGGCCAGCGCTCAGTCCCCAGCCTCACTGGCCAGGCCAGCCAAGAATCAATTCAAATCAACTCCTTTTTAATCCAGTCCTTTGGACTAGAGTGTGACCTCGACATGGCTTCTGGCAGCTTTGGGCGGCGTGTGTCATCTGAATGCATGCCCCTAAAGTGGCCAGAAGCTGCTTTATTTGGCCCATGCATTTTGGGCCCCTGAGGCAAACCTATCCCATGGTTTTCTTGGCAAGATTTTTTCAGAGGAGTTTTTGACTTCACCATCCTCTGAGGCTGTGACAGTGTGACTTGCCCAAGGTCACCCAATGAGTTTCCATGGCTGAGCAAGGACTCAAACCCTGGTCTCCAGAGTCCTAGGCTCTAGATATTTCTCTTGTATTAGGCAAAGGCAGACAGCACTGAAATAAATTGTGAAGCAATTCATATCAGACATTTTGTTCTCTGGAACAGATTTGTGCATATCACATTAGTTGGGAGGGGACTGTATCTGTATATGTAAATTGTGATCTTTTCTTTTCCAAAATACATATGAGTGAGGGTCCCTCGTAATTTCTTGGCTACTGCACACATTTGTCTATCTACAATTCATAACTATCTACAGAATCTATCTACAATTCATAACTAACATGATGATATTTCTGAGTGCAAAATGTCTGATGTGAAGCAGCCCTCTGATACAAATGCAATCTGCCAACATATATTTCCGCCCAGATACGACACAGTGATGGAAACCCTCCCAGAGGCATAACATCAACATCTTAACTGAGAGGCTCAACAAACTAACATACATTTTTTTAAAAAAACAACAACAGCCTTTTTGCCAAAAAAATTTACAGAAATAACTCTTGAAAAACAGATCCATCCAAGATCCATCTGTCAAAGTAGCTCAGAAACTACAGGCAGCTCAGCAGAACTGCGCACAACATAAATGCAAGACATGACTGCACAGAGCAGATTTAGAAATGACAGCATTATTACCCAGAGCTTGGAAACGTTACTATTTTGGACTACAACTTCCAGACTCTCCAGCCAGTATGACCACTGGTCACACTTCTTGGGGGATTCTGGGAGTTATAGCCCCCAAAGTAACTTTTACAGGCTCTGCTAATATTATACAAGAACATGAATAGCTATCTATATAGTAGGCATTTCTATATAAGAATGAATTGTAACACCCAACACTCTAGCGTAGTCAATCAGTCCTCATAAGCACAATACCAGCATGTTTGAAATAGACCAAAGCCATGTAAACTCAGCATGAAGGACTGGGATTGCATACCTTAGCCTTCCCCTTAGTGTCCTGTACAAGTTGTTCACATGCATAAAACACAGTTGCATGTCCTAATAAGCCATGGTTTGTATTAACTATGATTTGAGTCACAAACAGCAAGCCATACACCCACGCAAACAGCACCTTATCTCCCCATTACTGCTTTGTTTCTCTTCTGACTCTTTTATCAGGTCCTATTTCAGAGTAAACAGATAGAGAAACAAATGCTATGGACATACAAGACCATTATATGAACAAGACAAACAACCAATAAATATGATATGCATAACAGTAATGAAAAACAGAGAAATGGAAATATATACAGAGTTAAACAGAATGCCATATGATAGGAAAAATAGCATGCAGTGTAGCCAAAGGTGACAATACATATATGAGAAGAAAATACCAAAATCTAAATACACTGTGTAAATATATTGAAATTCTGCACATGGTGTCAAAAAATATAAGCCCAAATTAAACAGTGTCTATAACAATGTGTGTGTGTGTGTGTGTGTGAGAACACAATCAAGACCAAAAACTATGTAAGTAAAGAAACTTTAGCTGTGAGATAAATTAGTCGTTCTAAACATACTAATTATATAATGACCGAAGGACTTTAGACAAACTTAATCATTATAATTAGTGCAGTACTTTTACAACAACCTATCCACCTTTAAAAACCCAGCACAAACACACACACACACATTCTCCAAGGTGTGCTAGGTGGGGAGTGAGGATACCTTTTTAAGGCCCAAAATACAATGTTAAAAAATACATAAAAGAAGATAAATGTGGTCAATGGGGGAGGAGTCTAGGAGTCCTGGAAATGGGTTGAGGTCCCCAGACCCTCCAGAGATGCCTCTCTCTAACATGTAGTACACAAAAATAGCAGACATGGGATCCTAAACTGCTTTCCTTCATTCCACCTTGCCTGTTCAGTTCTCCCTTGCCCCTTGCCATTTACGGGTGTGTAATTGTTCTTCTCCTTTTTCATCTCATTTCCCTTCAGCCTCAAAACTCTCTGCTCAGAAAAACCCTGAGGCTTTCTAGGCTTTTAGCTGATGCCAGCAGTCCTGCTTCTCCAGGCTGTCATAAAACTGCTGGTCCATGAAGGAAGTGGCAGGTACATCTGCGAGAAAGTGAAAGGGAGATGAAATGAACAAGGGCAGAGAAGAGAGGGAGGATACAAATGGGGGAAGAGGAAACTATGCTCACGTAGTAACATGTTTCTGTGTGATAACATGGCTGCAGACCTAGTGGAATCATAGAGTGAGAAGAAACCACAAGGGCCATCCAGTTCAACCCCATTCTGGCATGGAGGAAAACACAATCAAAGCACTCCCAACAGATGGCCATACAGCCTCTATTGAAAAACCTCCAAAGAAGGAGATTGAGTCTACTATGGGAAGAAGGATGGGATTGTCATAGCTTCCAGTTGCTGGAAAATTCTGACAGCAAGTCTCAAATCTCAGCACTAGTGGCAGAAAGTCCTGTGGTGGAATGACCACATCCAAATGTTTTCTGGGGGTCAAATACACCTTCACCACCACAAATCCAGAAATCTGATCACTGATTTATTATTATTATTATTATTATTAACCTTTATTTATATAGCGCTGTAAATTTACACAGCACTGTACATACAATCATTTAATTAGACAGTTCCCTGCCTTCATGCTTACAATCTAAAGAGACACGACACAGAAGAAGAAGGGAATGGTGGTGGGAAAGGGGGTCAAATGCAGCAGTTCTTCACTCCTTCTGAGGCCAAGGCAGATGGACTGGAGGGAGGGCACGGCTTCTTAATACATAATTAGGACACAACATCCTGGGGCAGAGAAGGGCACTCGCCTGGGAACACTTCCCTAAACAATATTGTCTTTAACTCAATTTTAAAACTGGTTAGAGGAGTGATGAGGCACGCATGTGAGGGAAGAAGGTTGCAGGAGTAAGGGGCAGCAAGTGAGAAGGGACAAACCTGGGGCGGGGCAGTGGAAATCCTAGGCTGGGACAGGAGACCTTGAGTACCAGAGTGGAGGATACGAGTAAGAATGTAAGGAGGAAGAAGTTCAGATAAGTAAGGAGGAGCCATTCCATGGAGGGCTTTGAAGGTCAACAACAAAAGCTTGTACTGGATGCGGAAGGGGAAGGGGAGCCAATGAAGGGAGGATAAAAGAGGAGAAACATGGTCAAAGCGACGAGCGGATGAGATAATACGTGCAGCTGAGTTCTGGACAGAGATTAAAGGATGCAGGTGTAAGAGAGAGAGCCCTGTCAGAAGAAGGTTACAATAATCTAGTCGCAAGACCACTAGGGCATGGACAAGAGTTTTGGCAGTAGAGGCTGAGAGGAATGGACGGATTTTAGCAATGTTGTAAAGAAAGAATCTACAGGCCTTGATGGTGGCCTGGATCTGGGGAATAAACGATAGAGAAGATTAAAAAATAAAACCAAAACTACGGGCTTGCTGAACTGGTTGAATAGAAGTGCCGTCAACAGAAACAGAGAAGTAGTATTGAAGGCTGGGCTTAGGTGGGAAGATGAGAAGCTCTGTCTTAGACATATTGAGCTTCAAGCGCCAATGCTGCATCCAATAAGAGATAGCAGTTAGACAAGATGAAACTTGCTGTTCAAGCCCTGGTGAAAGGTCAGGGGTGGAAAGATACAGCTGAGTGTCATCGGCGTACAGATGATTGGAGAAACCAAAAGAATTGATGAGTTTGCCTAGGGACAATATGTACAGAGAAAACAAAAGGGGACCCAAGAAAGAGCCCTGGGGAACGCCAACAGATAAGGGAACAGAGCACCCATGACCATTGCAAAGGATCTATTTTTATTTTAGGTGGGGAGGTGGGGAGGAATCGGATGTTTTAACTACTGTTGTTTTAACTCTTTTTTTGTAACCCACCCTGATTGCTCGTTCAGAGGGGCGGGCTAGAAATAAAACTTATTATTATTATCTGACAAGTAAGATTTAAACCAATTGAGAACAGAGTTGGAGAACCCAAGATCAGAAAGTAAATCAACTAGGAGATAATGATCCACGGTGTCAAAGGCCGCAGACAAATCAAGAATGAGAATAGAGTAGAGGCCATTTGCCTTGGCCCACAACAGATCATTAGAGTTATGGATCAATAACATACTTGGATACTGACACTTTTTCAAAACTAGAAATATTTGTTTATTCCAGAGATATCTCAGCCTTCATTTACACTCAGTTTGACAGTGCTTTAACTGCCATGTCTCAATGCTATGGAAATATGAGATTTGTAGTTTTGTGAGATATTTAGCTTCTCTGTCAGACAGCTCTGGTGCCCCACCAAACTACAAACCCCGGGGTTCCATAGGTAGAGCCATGACAGTTAAAGTGGTATCAAACTACATTAATTCTGCAGTGTGGCAGCAACCTAAATATCTTTTTGAATGCACTGGGCTAAATTCAGTTATGAGACCTAACTAGAATAGGTTTAGCAAATAAATGCTACTTGTCGGCCCCTATGTAAATGAACTCACTTAAGTGGGTCTACTCTGGTTAGTACAATTGGGTTTAACTTACTATGTGTCAGATACATCAGTTAACAAAAGAGAAATGTTCCAGAGCATTACTTCTTTAATAGAAAATTTGGAACCAGAGGCAGAAATAACATGGAAGTAATAGGGAAATATTCCTACACTACAAAAAAAGAGCAGTTCTACATATCTGAGTAAACTTTTTACTCAAAACTAAAAATATCTGCTTGAAGGCTTCTTTCAACATGTATCCAAGGATGACTTTTTCTTTCACCAGCCTCCACTTTTCTTCTGATTTCTAATTTGGTGACCAAAGATCTAAGCTTGCGTTCTCTCTCTCTCTCCATATATATATATATATATATATCCATATCCTGTCTGTTTTACTGTTTATGGCTGCTCAGTAAGGAATTTCAGCAGCACCTGCTCTTTACCTTCCCTGTTGCAAGGACATGAGGCTACAACAGGATCATACAGCATAGAATCCTGTCCTTTCCAGCTCCCACTTCATTACATCCTTTTCTGCAACTTTCCCAACTTTGAAAAATGGCTACCAAGGCAAGTTCAGGGACCTGTATTGGAGCCAGGCTGTACCCAGATGGTGGTTTTGGGGAGAAAACCTTTGTGATAACACCAGGGTACAGCTTGAATGAAGCTTCAATTCGGCAGTGGTAAGATGCGTTTTTCAGCAATGCTATAATTCCCACTATGTTAACATGTAGAAGTATAATAGTAAATTTTCTTTTACTATTATAAGGAGAGGTATAAATGATCAATATAACCATATTCTGGCAAGTTGGAAACTACTATTTCCCTTGTCTGCTTGTGTTTTGTAGCTAGGCAGTAGTTTGTAGGAGGGAGAGGGTTAGATTTGTGTAAGTTATCCTTATATGTATATTATGCACACACAAAAAAGTGTTCTGTGTTGTTTTTATTTTTGTTTATTATATGTTAATATGTTGATAAAATACTTATAAAATAAATACATATGTTTCTTGACTGCCATTGTAATGTTTGCTCATTGGCTCCAATTGTAACATATTAAACCACAAATGGCTCTAACAACCATACCTCAAGGCAAAGACAGATAAATTAGCAAATTAAAATAGGGGTTAATCAACAGCCTGCCTTGTGGTGCAATCTCTCCTTGGATCCAACTATCAAACAGGGCCTCCAGATCCTCACCCAGAAACAGTAACTATACCAAGGCCTGGGACAGAATGTAGCCATGATCAGTGAAGGCTGGGGACTCTGATGTCAGTAGAGAGGACATAACCTCTTTGGGTTTTAATCCAAATTTTAAATAAGCTATCCAAAGTGCTCAACTTATTTTGGCAACGGAGTTCAGCACTTTGGAGAATTTCTTTAAACCCAGAGTTGATTCACCACACTACTAACATTTACTAGCCATGTTGTCTCTGTCCCATCCCTCTATCACTTGTGTCTTCACTCTTATGCCCAAGTTACTGAGGCCAAGAGCATCACAACAAATTAGGGAAGAGTGTGCCTGAAATATCCAATGGATAACTTTTGTATGTTTTATGTAATTTTAACATTTGTATTTGATCAAGTCACATGCTTTCAGCCTCAAGGGAAGGTAATGGCAAACCTTCTCTGAACAAATCTTGCCAATAAAGCCCCATGATCAATTTGCCTTAGGGTCTCCATAAGTCAGAAATGACTTGAAGGCACACAACAGCAACAACAGCAAATGTTCATGTAATTTTATACTGCCTTTAGCTAGATTATTTTAATTGTTTTTACATTTTTATTGTAAGGTTTTTAAGTTATTTTATCTATGAGATGCTTTGGGTCCCTTTCTGGGAGAAAGGTGCCATACAAAGGAAATAAATAAATAATAAATATAATAAATAAATGGCAGGGGAGACAAATGATTTGCATTTATTTATTTCATGCAAGAGGTTCCTTTATGGGATCATGAATAACAGCCAGTGGAAATCTACTCTAGGGAGAGCATCACAAGTCAAATGAAAAATTCAGACTCTCAGGTTCACCTGGGCACTTTTCTTTATCTGTCTCTCCACCATCTGCCTTATACACTGCACTCACATACCTGGGAATAAACTCCCTGGATTCAGTGGCCTTTACTTCTAGGTAGGCAACTATGCACTGGATTTATTGTCTCATTAAAAAGATTGAGGATTATTTTGACTGAGGCCAGTTTATCAAATAAGCTAACAAGATCCCAGCCCATGAGTTTCACAACAGAGTGATGGTCTTGATCACAATTTGAGGGACAGATTGTCCCCACAGATGCCAGTACTAAAGACAATTGCTATTAAAATATGGATTATGTATGTGCTTTAAAAATATATCATTTTAAATGAATAATTGTTTTAAATGGTTTATTGAGTGGTTTTCCAGAAGCCCCAACAAACAGTATGTGGATGACATCCAGTTCTATTACTCCTTTCCACCTCAGTCTAAAGAAGCAGTCTCATTTCTAAACTGGTGGCTGTCATCTGTAATGGACAGGATGAGGGCAAACAAACAAACAAACAAAAACAAAACAAAAATGAAACTTTATCCAGGCAAGACAGAGGTATTGCTTGGCAGCCAAAAGGCAGATTGGAGGATAGGAATTTATGTCATACTGAATGAGATTACGCTCCACCTAAAGATTCAGGTTTGAGCAGTGGCCAGAAGTGTATTTGCAAGTTCATTTAACTTGCAAATCAAGTTGAGTCTTGCACACTACCTGTGACCATTCCTAAAGATCTGGCTGCAGTGCCCATTGCTGTAATGCACTCTATGTGAGGCTCCCTCTGAAGAGTGTTTGAAAACTTCAACTGGTCCAAAGAGCTGTGGCCAGATTGTTAACTGGGGCTGGCTATAGGGAGCACACAGCTCTCTTGCTGCAACGGCTCCACTGCTGCCAGTCCTTTTCCAAGCACAATTCAAAATGCTGGTTATTAACCTATAAAACCCTGTATTACTGGGGGTTTGGTTATCTAAAGGACCATATTCTCCCATGAGAGAGGCCTTTTTCTCTGTCATACCACATCACATGTGGAAATATGGAACAGAATGGCTGCTCCCAGGGACCTGACTTAATTTTTGTAAACTGCAACAACTGAGGTAAGTCCTGGATAAAAGGAAAGGTGGGAAGAGGAGAGGAAAAACTGGGACATTTTAAAAGCCAGTGAAAAAAGTGGGACAGCACAGGAATAATCAGGACTGTCCCTGCAAAACAGGATAGAGGGTATGAGACTTTGGAGTTTATCATATGAGGGAAATCCCATGCAAAAACAGGACTTAAAAGGTAGAAAAAAACCCACAAAAGAAGGTTGATTTTCACAAGTCATTGTTAAACTTGTATTAACCTGAACGGAAAGTAAACAAAAGCCGCTCCTTTTTATTTTCGGGATTTTCCAAAAGTAGAAAGGAGCAGCTTTTGTCTACTTTCCCTCCACTTTCAGTTTGGGTTAACATTAGTTTAACAATGACATCGTGTGAAAATCAACTCGTTTTTGCGGATTTTTTTCCAATTTAAAAGCCCGTTTTTGCACAGGATTTCCCCTGTGTGTTAAACTCCATAGTTTTTGTGGGGTTGAAGGCTTTTGTGTTTTTTTGTGGAGTTTTAGACTATGTGGCCATGTTTTAGAAGTGTTTCTTCCTGATGTTTCAGTAGCATCTGCTGGCGAACCCCCCCCCCCAGCCCCCCTCCCCCAAAACCCCTAAAAATCCATAGTTTTTGTTTTGGCAGGCGTTAGATGGCTCATTGCTGGGGTGTGAGGAAGCCTGCCATAATGTGCTGTACTGGTGTTGTTTTTGTTGTTGTTTTAAAAAGTTTTGCTTTTAACTGTTTTTAATTCTATTTAATAATTTTTTTACATGTTTTGTATGATATGAAGTTTAAAGCTGTATCTTTTATGAATTGTAAGGTGTCTTGAGTCCTAGACTGGGGAAATGGGAGAATGTATATAAATATAACAAAAGCAGCAATGACAACAACAATTGCCACATGATCTTGTCAGGGGGGAGGGATTGAGACCTTCTAGTCTGAGGGTTGTAGGCCACCTGGTTTTAATGTGATCACTTTTAGAACACACACTTTACTGATGGCCTGCCAAAAGGATGCTTTTATCTATCTGATATTTAGCCAGTTTTAAGTCTAAGTTGCACCTAATTAAGTTTTAAATTAGCATATACCAAAATCTTATGCATCTGAGGTGGAAATGTGGAGCCATTTATGTACTGCTGTGCTTTTTGAGGTTTAACTGGCAAATGATCCATGTGCATTTCTGAAGTCCATCTCAGGCAGGAGATTCCGTTGCAACCTGGTGGGATCTTGAAATGAGAACCAATTAATATCTCCCCTAGGGAGGGCTCCATACATAAAGCAAAAAAGCCAACCTCTCTCCTGGGTGTTTGCACCATCTGCCTTCCCCACCAGATGCCAGCAACATGAAAACAGACATGAAACATCCCTTAATAGGTGCCAAACACCTACAGGGAAAGGAGAAAAATAACTACCCCAAGTAGGGAATGATAAATAACTAATCAAAAGATCTTGTGAGGCAGCAGTAGGCCACAAAGTGGCAGGGAAGTGCGTGAGGACACCAATATGGCTGCCAGGGCAACATGTCTACTGTCTCAAGCTAGGAAGAGCAAGGGCTCATCTCCAAGCAAGGCCAAGAGAAAATGCACAACGTTTGGAAGAAGATGCATAACATTTCTGACATTTCCTCGTGGCTGATGGATGCCTCCCTCTGGGAAAAGCCAGCCTGCAAAGAGAAGCTGCTTCTCCAGCATCTCTTATTTATTCCCAGTCGTTTTTCTGAGCATGTGTGTGCTTGTGTGTCTCCCTGCCTGCTTAACCTTTTGCTGTCCATGTCTGTCTCCCAGGACTCCAGCCGCCGCCCCCCCCCCCCCGGTCTGCTTGAATCTGCTCTCCCCCTCCCCCTATGTGTGTTCTCACTTTGTTATCTCTGGGATCCTGTGGGTGCCTTTTTTTGTTCCATCAATTCCTTCATCCATTTGCTCTCCCCCTCCCTCCATCCCTGCTGTCTCAGCTCAGTGGGGTCTGCAGCCAGCACTCCTGTTGCTCAGAGATGAGGAGGCAGTTGCTAAGAGACAGTGAAACGTCAGTACCTGGCCCTCAAGGAAAAAAGAGAGAGAAAGAGAGAGAGAGAGAGAGAGAGCAGGGAGGGGAGAGAAGGCGAAGGAGGGATGAGGAGGTGGGGAAAGACCTGGCTGAAATGACACACATGCACACGCACCCAGCAACAGCATCTGCGAGTCCATTAGAGGCTGACATTGAAATTCCCTTGGCACCTCCTTGTCTTCTAGAAGCACAGATGAAGGAAGGGTGAAAGGAGGCAAGAGGAGGCAGAGGGGAATGGGAAGGCACAGTCTCTGTCACGAAGCAGGAGACACTCTCAAAGGATGGAGAGAAGTCAGGACCAGAGCTGAGCTGAGCGACAAAAAAAAATAGCAATATATAGATGTCCTCTCCTCAGAGTAAGTATTTTCTTTGAAGAAATGATGCCAGGATGTGGCAGGGAGAATCCAGGAGGCACTGCGTACTCACTGAGTGAGAAAAGTAAGGTTTTGGTGTTTCCCATATGTCGTGTGAGCAGGGTGTGTCTTGAGTGGGTGAGGGTGGACAGTGCATTGGAAGGAGGAGAAGAGAAGGCAATGGGTGCAAGGATATGCACAAGATAGGATGTGAGCTCTGCAAAGCATGTGGGTAAATGATTTTTACTTATATATTTGCTTGCTTGGTGTTCAGGAAAAGCAGGGAATGAAAGGAAGCAGGGAAAGAAAGAGACAAAAAGAAGGAACTGAGAAAGGTTGGGAATGTGCCAGAGGAAAAAGCTACGGGAGGAGAGAGGCAAGAATGGAAGTATAGTTTAGGTCAGGAAAGTGCATGTGTCAAGTGGTGAACAGAGGGGCTCAGGAATAAAATACAAGTGGGGATTCTGAGAGATGGAGCCAATTCTCCAGCAAAACAAAATTTCAAGTTCTCTGTGGAGAGAGGTCGAAAGGTGCCTCACATCTCAAGGTGGCACAAGAAGGTGCAAGATGCCTCAGCAGACCTCTTTGGATGGGTGGTGCCCTTCAGCTGGGCCTGGCATAGTACAAGACAATGTAGGTCATTCCAAATGAAATGCATTGACAAAGGCTACCGGAAAAACAGGAGTTACTGAAATGTATTAGACCTGCCATAAGTCTTAGCCAAAGCTAAAATTGGTATATTAATTTGTTCTTCTAGCCTTATATGATAAATTTACTCCTTGGCCAACTGACTAGGGAGACATATATAGGTCATATTCCCATTTTTTCCATCTATATTAAAGTCTGTGAATAGTGAAATAGCAAAGAAAGAAGAAAAAACATAAAGATAATTGTGTGAAGTCCACAATATTTAAAGGTTCTAGATTGGAAGTAAGGGACTTGAGCTGTGCTTGTGAATAGTTGAGAATGGTTAATGTTATAAATTAGGCTGAAGAAGGAAGCGGACCATAATGTGATGTCAGGTTAAACACAGTGGCAGCTGGTAGCTCCCATATCTGTGGGTGGTTAACCCATTCTTGCTTTTGCTGTGAACTTTATCCAAGGTGCCCAACTGTCTCCAAACTAGGTTCAGTTCCTTGGACGGATCCTTTTAATCTGAACTAAAAAACAAATTCACAGCCCCATCACAAGTTGAATGTATTAGTAGTACAAGAATGACAAAAAGACTGTGGTCCCAGCACGGTCAGGAGAATGCTAAAAGCTGATCAATGACATCTTTTCCAAATCTTTGATCCACATTATGTTTTATTGGCAGGTTACTCAGCAAGAATCTGGCCAATGTCTGCTGTGAACAAAGGTCAAGCTTATATGAGAGCATCATATCTCTTGTCCTGGCCCTTTTATTTTATTCAGATCCTGTGGACATTCTCATTTATTCTCCTATCTCTGGGTCAGCATTTTAAAGAGAAAAACACCATGATTCCAAGATGTCAGTTCTATGGAATTCTGTGGCTTTTTGGTAGTTCCAAAGTAAGGAGCACTCTTATAAACTGAACAATGGCTGCCTTTCTTCTTCCAAGACAAAAGAAGTCATGGACTCCTATGTGTTTTGTGTCCAGCCTTAGTTCCTCCTGACCTTTCGAAGAGGGCCTCCCCAACTCTTATCTCCAGTTTAGCAGCACACTTATCAGGGGTATGCTGACACACAGAAATGGAACATGGAGAGTCCTTAAAATTTCATGTTTCATTTATGAATACTCATTTCTAATGACACTTCAGTGATGATACTTTTAACAACATCTCTAATGTTCTTTCAAATAGCACCTCTCCTCCTCCAGGAGAAAATCCTGTCAGTTCTGTAGAATTGCAAGTGGATGTGCCAGAACTGCAAAATTTATTGGACTCACTCACTATATATGTCTTGTGGGACAAAGAACACACATGAGAGCCATCAGTATCTTATCTCTCCAAGAGATAACACAAGGTAAAAATAAGTTTTAAAAAGGAACAAAGATTCTTTTAATTCAAGTTTAAGAGATCCGAGGATCAACAAACACTGGGTAAAACTACCAACTTTATTTGCATGTTTCTTTTGCCATATACTTTTAATTTCTCCATAGACCAAGGCAAGGTTCATCAGATATGTGTGTATACTATTAGATTTCTTTTTTTTACTTGACCTTCTTCGGGGGAAAAAATATATTCAGGCAGCTAAATTAACTACTAAAGATCATCAGCTTCTGGCCCAACTAGAGCTCTTTTATGGTACATAATTCTATAAGTGCCTCAAGATTAGAAAATGTTAGTGTTTGTTGTCCCACCTTCCTCCCAGCCAGATTGTAGCAGGCTTCGTATTTAGTTTGCATATTTCTGTCCCCACCTACTGCTCTCTCTTCTAGATTGGCCTTTCCTCTGCCATGTAGATTTTAGCTGTCAAAATGAGTGCAGACTATGTCCAACTGGGAGGAGAGCAGTATGTACCCCATTGCTACCCTGCCATGATATTCAGCCCTTTCCTTGTAGCAGTAGTGGTAGTCTTTGCTAGTGCTGTCACTGGCTGTCCAGTCCTGTGCACATGCCGCAGCCAGGTTGTGGATTGCAGTGGGCTTCGGCTCTTTTCAGTGCCACCTGATCTTCCATTGGACACTCGAAACTTAAGTCTGGCTCACAACCGCCTCACAACTATCCCTCCTGGATACCTTACCTGCTATACCGAGCTGAGGGTGTTGGACTTGCGGAACAACTCCCTTGTTGAATTACCTGTTGGACTCTTTTTGACCTCCAAGCGCCTGTCCCACCTGGACTTGAGCTACAACAACTTGACTCATGTGGTGGCCGATATGTTCCAGGAGGCCTACAGTCTGGTGCATATTGACTTGAGCCACAATCCCTGGCTGAGGAAGGTACACCCCCAGGCTTTCCGGGGCTTGGTCCAACTACGCGACCTTGATCTCAGCTATGGGGGCCTGTCTTTCCTTAGCCTTGAAGCCCTGGAGGGTCTCACAGGCCTGGTGACTCTTCAGATTGGAGGCAATCCCTGGGTATGTGGTTGCACCATGGAGCCACTGCTGAAGTGGCTGAGAAATAGGATCCAACGGTGTATGTCAGGTAGGTGAAATTCAATGATAGTTCATTTCTTAGCTTCAGATTTGGGATTTGTTCTCTTACATCTTACTCCTTACATCTTCATTTGAAGTCTGAGCCTTCAGGGAACTACTGTGGACTCTTTCAAACGGGAGGAATTTCTCCCAACTCTGAATGGAGCCAATGCGGATTCATGTAAATTTGCTTGTTTAGCGAATTTACATGAACCCCTGCTCCATTCGGAAGAACCCCTGCTCCGTTCGGAATTACTTCCCATTACCCGAAAATAACCCCCTCCTGCCCGAATTTGCATGCAAAGCTTTAATTCGCAATAAAGTAAAACCCATGATTGCATTCGAATTGGCTTCCCTCTTGCCCGAATTTGCGTGCGAAGAGTTAATTTGCAATAACATAAAACCCATGATTGCATTCGAATTGACCTTAAATTATACTTCCAATTTAGCCTCGTATGAAAGAGTAGCAAAAGACTAAGGGCTCTTTCACACTACAGCACAAAATGACAGCATGATGATTCCAATTAACTGTCATGCTAACACCTTGTGGAATCCTGGGTTTTGTAGTTTGGGGGGAGCACCAGAGGAGTTCTCTGGCGGACAATTCTAAATGCCTCTCCCTAAACTGAAAACCCCAGAATTCCATTGGGAGCAGAAATGGCTGGTACCTAAGAAAACTAAAAGGTATTGTTGGATTATGGAAAATTCATACCAGGGAAAACATTCTGTTTTTCCCACACCTATTCAAACCTGTTGTTATCAGGAAATAATTTTTCCTACACCATTTATTAGACATTTTAAGTGAGGTGATAAACTGTTACTCTATACAGATAGTTTAGAGATCTTTGAAGTTTCACCAAGGAGAAAGAGAGAGAGGTGGAAGTCATGACATTGCAGAGCTTTGTTCCAATCACATTCAGAATCAGGAAAAACTGCTGGAAATAAATTATGCTTGTTTATAGAGCCTTCCCACCACTTGTTTAAGCTGATGCTCCAAACTGATCTTTTAGAATCACAAGGCAAGACAGGATAGTTCCTAAGGGAGACAAGCAATAACACAGGTCACTGAAGTGTCTGTGTGTGGTCACGTGTTGAGGTTGCACACAAGTCAGCAAAAGCAGGGATAGTTTGGTCATAACATGCTTTGTAAGTCCAAGTCATCCCTTCATGAGCCTCCTTCAAATTGTTGTACTCTACCCTAAAGTCACCAGATCCTGATTGATCTTTAAAGTTAAGCAGGGTAAGCCCTGGTTAGTGATTGGATGAGAAACCACCAAGAAATAACAGGTGCTATAAGTTATATTTGAGAGGAAGGAACTGGCAAAACCACCTCTGAGTATTCCTTGCCTAAGAATAAATACCCCAGGAAATTAATGGGGTCATGATATGCCAACAGGTGATTTGAAGGACATACACACACCCTACCCACACAGACACACAGACACACTTGTCCCAGTGAGCATCAGTGAGCTTTTAATTATTTTGGGACTGACTGAGCAAAAATACTATGCTTATGAACCAACTGTTGTTGTTGTGTACTTTCAAATCATTTCTGACTTGTGGCAATCCTAAGGCAAACCTATCATGGGGTTCTCTTGGCAAGATTTGTTCAGGGTGGTTTGCCATTGCCTTCCTCTGAGGCCAAGGGAGTGTGACTTGCCCAAGGGGGTTTCATGGCTGAGGGGGAATTGAACCTTGGTCTCCAGAGTTGTAGTCCAACACTCAAATTGCTATGCTACATTGAACCAAACTGACTGAGAAATGGAGTGAGGCACTTCACTCCCTGCATCTGATGAAGTAGATTTAAGTCCATGAAAAGTTTATGCTACCAACTTCGTTCTTTCTCACAGTTAGTCTCAAAGGTACTACATTACAAGATTCTTTTGCATATTGAGAAAAGGGAGGCTTTTGTTTATTTGTCTTCCTCCTGCAACAATGATTCTATGAAGGGGAGGTTGTAAGGGATGGTGTCAAATATTTAAAAGTTTGGTGAAAAAGACTGGGCAGAAACAATCAATCATGGGTGAGCCCCCTGAGGCCACCATAAAGGTCGGGGGGGGGGGATGATTAACCTTTGATTCTGCTACCTGGGGCTGTGGAACCCAGGATAGAATAAAGATAGAATAAAGGCATCTTGTTAGAGCTTGCCAGGATAACCAAGACAACACAGCCATAATCCTGGCCTTCTTCAGTCCCTAAAGGTGTGTTTGCATGGGGCAAGAGCATTAAGAGCACTACTTCTGTCAGAGGGCAGTGCCAGATTCATCTTTAGCCAAACGTGCTTGGATATTGCTCCTGCCACAGCCAGTTACTACTCAGCCAGTGTGTCAAAAGATTCTCCTTTTGTTAGAAAGAATAAAACATGGGGCTGAGTTCACCTGTATGATGCATTTCACCCCTTTATTACAAGATATACTGAAACAAAAGGAGAGTTTCAAAGAAGCAAGTTAGAGGTGCCGTGTTTGCTGAAAAGCCACATTGAAACCTAGTCATCTTTAGCTTCTGGCTAAATAGGGACCTCAAAATAAATAAATAAATAAATAAATTTTATTTCTATTTCCCGCCTCTCCCCACGGATCGAGACAGGCTTACAACAAGATCAAAATCACTCCTAGTAGACCTTTCACTTCTCCAGATTTCCTCAAGCATAGTGATGGTCACTTCATTAGTAGTGAAACTATGTGAGGAGGGCAAAAGAAAGACATTGTTCCCCGAAATAAGCATCCCCCCACCCCAATTAAACTATTACTTTCCATCTCCAAATGTGTAGCATTGCAGAGACTGATGCTGAAAATAGTTCACACCTAGAACTCATATTTGCAATGCTTGCTTTTTGGGGGGGGGGGGGTAGCTTTGCATGCCCTTTTCCTTTAGATGCTTTAACTTACGTCTAAATAGTCAGCTTATTTGTTAAGTATTCAGAGAGATTTTGTAGTACCTTTGAAACTAACTGAAAGAAAGAAGTTGGCAGTATGAGCTTTTGTAGACTTCAGCCTACTTCCTCAAATACATTTATTGGAGTGGAAACCAAGGACAGATATATATTTGTCATTGGTATGTCAGAATGTCAATTCAAATTCAAAATCATTTGTGTATGGAAATGAAGTAGCAAGTCCAGTTTTAACAATGGTCATTAGTGAACAAAGTCATTGGGAGCTAACCAATGTGTATGGAAATGAAGATTTATTTGAATACAAACCTCAAATAGGTACTCACCCACAGGAAGCCACAGATGGGGACACAGGTACTACGCCTTGCCACAGACCAAGATGCCAACTCTGCCCTCACATTTATCCAGGAAATGTCATCACAAGACCTAATGGCATCACCCACAATGTTAAGGGACCTTGACAAGCTCATCCTCCAATGTGATTTATGCCATACTTTGTCCTCAATTCCCATCAGTACTCTACATTGGGCAAACAGGCCAGTCCCTGCACCAGAGGATAAATAGACATAAATTAAGGAAACACATAAGGAATGGAAATACATAAAAATCGGTGGCAGAACATTTGAATCTCCCTGGGCATTCCATCTCAGACATCAGAACAACAGTCCTTGAACAAAACAACTACAAAGGTAGATTGGAAAGAGAAACAGCAGAATTGGAATTCATCCATAAACTACAGTCCCTCAGCAATGGATTGAACAAGGATAATGGCTTCCTGGATCATTACACACATTTCAGCACTATCTGACCACATCCTTGGGGATGGGGGGCATCCTACACTCATCTGTTCTCCCTACCTACAGACTAGTTTCAAAGCCAAACTGGTCTTGGCACTTCATTTCCAGACACATTGGTTAGCTCCCAATATCTTTGTTCACTAACAACCATCGTTAAAACTGGACTTGCTACTTCATTTCCATACACAAAGGATTTTGAATTTGAATTGACATTCTCACATACTAATGGTGTATATATGTCTGTCCCTGGTTTGCACTCCACTAAATGTATCTGAGGAAGTAGATTGAAGTCTACGAAAGCTCATGCTGCCAACTTCTTTCTTTCAGTTAGTCTCAAAGGTGCTACAAGATCTCTCTACATACTGATTCTACAGACTAACATGGCTATATCTTTGAATTTGGATTTGTTAGGTTCCTGAAATACTAGAAACTTGGGGAGTGAATGAAAATTTCATTTGGGGAGGTAGAATTCTTTCAGAGCGGCAATGCCTTTATTGCTGCCACCACCCCAGCTACTTCCCTGTATCATGTGATCTGTCTGGGGGCGATAGTTGACTTTCGTACAGCTGCAACCACCAACCAGCCCATGGAGGGCTCTTAAGGGACAAAGGGTTTTTTGAAAGAACTCTCTGGCCATATGGAAAGCTGAGGCAATGCTCACAATATCATACAGTTGGATGCTAGACAACCAGCTCTCCCCACAGTTAGATGGCCACATGGGGAGTTTTTCAATAACTACATCACTATTCAGCAAATGGTCTTCTGAGACCACTCAAAGACATCCGATCTATTGAAACGGAGTTGCTGTCAGAGCTGAATAGAAATTATATATGCTGGGCAAGTTGCCCTTGTGATGTGCCATTATGCTGCTCTCCTCACTCCTCTCTTGTGTCCTTGTAAAGTGACAGATCCCCAGGTTGCATGAGGAATCATAAATAAACATCCTTTCCCAGTCTAGCTCTCTTGATCCAGTCCATGCAAGATTAGTTCTTATCTAACCTTCTTGCTTATTTTACAAGCTGCAAACTAGAGATCCTGGGGACAGGAAATCCTGCCTCTGCCATGCCAGCAGAACGCTGTCCTACCTAAACCCCTTGCTCCCTTGTTACAGCATCCTTAAAATATTGATTTTACATAGCAGGCCATGAAGGGGAAGATTGCCATCCATCTTATTTAGACAGCATTTTCTCACTTGAAGCTTAGTGAGACTATTAGATATGATTTAAAACCAAAACACTGACATAAGGGATTGTGTGTTGAATTGGGGTATTTCCAGAAAAGGGAATTATTAGACAGTTACCTAGCTTGTATGCCTGCCTCCTGTTTTGGGGATGCCAAAACCAAACTTTAAGTTTTCGTTGGTACAGGGAGCTGCTCTTTAACTCTCAGAATTTGAAAGGCTTTCTGTAGAACCTGGTATGCTCAGAGGAACCAGTTCACAAGGGATAGAAAAATCAAATAATAATAATGATAATAATAATAATAATAATAATAATAATGTTTTATTTATAGCCCGCTCCTCTGTATCCAATCGGAGCAGGTTACATCAATTAAAAAATGCAAGATAAAATATACATGACCCATACCCAACCACCCACCCCTTAAAAATAAATTAAACTAACATCAATTAAAACGACATAATAAAAATTTCAATTTAAAACGGCAACCCATTGCATAGAGATCAGGGTCAAGTTGTTAAAATGCTAATGGGAGAGCTTAACCCAAACAGAGCCAGGAGGTTAAGGACTTTCTGGGAAGGCCTGCTGGAAGAGATGCGTCTTCAAGGCTTTTTTAAAGCAGTCAGAAGATGTAATAAGACGCATCTCGTCCGACAGGTCATTCCATAGCCTGGGAGCGACAGCCGAGAAGGCCCTCTGGGAGGTCTGCGTCAGCCTAGTCTTCATAGGCTGCAAAAGGTTCCTCCCAGAAGACCGGAGTGTGCGGGGGGGTTCGTATGGGAGGAGGCGGTCCCTCAGATAAGATGGACCCAAGCCATGTAGGGCTTTAAAGGTTAAAACCAACACCTTGTACTGCACTCGGAAACTAATCGGCAGCCAGTGGAGAGATTTGAGCACCGGTGTTATGTGCTCTCTCCTTGATGTTCCCGTGACAAGCCTGGCTGCCATATTCTGAACTAATTGAAGTTTCCGAGTTAGGCACAAGGGTAGCCCCATGTAGAGCGCATTACAGAAGTCCAATCGTGAGGTTACCAAAGTGTGTACCACTGACCCCAGGTCCTTCGGCTCCAGGAAAGGGCGCAGCTGGCGGATCAGCCGAAGGTGATAACAGGCACTCCTGACCGCTGCATTCACCTGACTAGTCATGTGAAGCGACAAATCAAGGAGTACCCCCAGACTGCGAATAATACTGAACTGTATCATTTCAGATTTCAGGTAAAGGTTGCAGATTTGAATAATACCCCATCCACTAGATAGAAAAACTGAACACCTTTTGAAGAACTTCAAATCCTTCTTCTTTGGCATGCTAGTTTTTTCTTTTGTTTTTAAAGTGGGGACATTCAGAAATGTCCACAGAAACAGATCTGCAGCCTAGAGAGTTTCAATCCAAGAAAAGCTACCCAGTGTGATTCTGCTGATTCTGTCTTATAAATAGGAGTGAGATGTGGGGAAAGATCAGGAATTGAAAAATGGGGATGGGACGGAATGAAAATGATAATGAATGATGAGTTAAGGTAAACTTGGTAAAGTTCCAGATTTTCTGTAACAAAAGCTAAATAAATAAACATGCTAGCTAGTCTTGTAGCATTCAGTATATTCCAGCATGAACTTTAAAGGACTGGAGCACATTTCATCAAATTCATGAGCATCTTGGAGAGAAACTATATGAACTGGCATTGATAAAAGAAAACTAGAATACAAGGGGCTCTATACAGAGATGAGGACATAGATGAGGATAATACTGTATTCATTTATATTCTGTCTTTCTCTCAATAATAAGACTCAAGGCAGCTAACATGTTATAACAATACAGATTAAAATTAGACAAAAGCTTCAGTAAATGTATGAACAGGAAAACAATTTTGAAAACAACTGAACAATTGACAAAGTTAAAAACATTATACATTAAACATGTTAAAATTAATTAAAAGACAACATATAAACCTTAAAAACACCATTGCACAACAAGAAAAGCCCACACCAATCAGTTTCTAGAAGTCTGACAGCATAAAAATGTTTTACTTGATGATAGAATGAGAGCATGGACAAGGTCTTTCTGCCTCTAAAGTCTCGGAGCAGTCACCAAGAAGGCCCTCTCCTTTTGCACACCAATTGAGCCTGGGAAAGTGGTTGGACAGAGAGAAAGGTCTCTCTAGATGATCTTAGAGCTCTAATGTACTCAGAAAGAGAGGTGCAGTCCTTCAAGTAGGCTGGACCCAACCTCTATAGGGCTTTATAGATCATCACAATTGTGCCTGGAAACGGACTGGCAGCCAGTGGATTGGTTACAACAAGGGAGTTGTGGGCTCCCTGTAGACAACTCCAATTAACATTCTGGCTGCAGGGCTTAGAGAAGTAAAATTTCTGAGCACTTTTTAAAGGCTGCCCCACACAGAATGAATTACCGTAATCCTAATGGAATGTAACCAAGGCATATGTTACCGTGGCCAGGTTCAGGAACAAGTGCAATTGACTCCCTCGCTTTAACTGTGCAAATGCACTCCTGATCACCACTGGAACCTGGGCCTTGAGGCTCAGTACTGAACCCAGGAATACACTTCAAACTACAAATCTGCATTTTCAGGAGGAGAGTAACCCCATCTAGCACAGGCTGAATCCCTATTCCCATATCTATCTTTTGACTGCCCAGGGAGCTTCAATTTGTTTGCCCTTATCCAGTCCATTGCAGCTGTCAGGCATCATTGTAGCATAGAAACAGTTTCCTTGGAATTAGATGGAAAGGAGTAATAGTCCAGTTTCAACATACAGATGACACTCGACCTCAAAACTTGGGACAACCTTTCCCAGCAGTTTCATGTAGATGTTAAATAGCATAGGAGACAAACCAGAAAACTGAGGGATTCATCAGGCCAATGGCCAAAGAGTTGAGCAGGAATCCCCCAGACTTACCTTCTGAGAGCACACCTTCAGAAAAGAACAGAGCAACTGTAGAACAGTGTCTCTTTCAAGTTTCATCCTTTTCAGTCAACCCAGAAGAATACCATGGTCAATGGTATTGCATGCTGTCAAGAAGCCCAACAGAGCCAACAAAAAAAGAATCTTCCCATCAGTTCCCAGCACAGGTCATCCTCCAAAGTGACCAAAGCTGTCTCTGCCCCATAACTAATCCTGAAATTAGACTGAAATGGATCTAAATATCAGTACATCAAGATACCAGATCTAATGGATTTAGATACCAGATTTAGTGGTACATTTAGCAATGTGCCAAAGAAACTGTGACTTAAAATACAGGTGCATATAGAGTCTATTCTGATGATGT
This sequence comes from Urosaurus nigricauda, assembly GCA_034509955.1. NCBI lineage: Eukaryota > Metazoa > Chordata > Lepidosauria > Squamata > Phrynosomatidae > Urosaurus > Urosaurus nigricauda. Next base: position 123,651,992 of record JAOEGL010000001.1, on the reverse strand, counting down.
GGATCTGGAAAGTAATGGAAAACAGTGCAGTGGATGAAGGCTGAGACAATACTCCCCCCCCCCCCCGACCAGCAGCAGCAGCACACACACATACACACACCCGATTCAGATTCGTTTATGACAAAGTGGGCAAAGTGCTGTCTCTTTATCTCAATTCCTCCTCCAGGGGAAAGAGGCAGAACTGGCTATTTGCATATGTGAAATACCTTAACTTTCAGATGCTGAATGCAAAAGCCCAAATTGGATCATTGATTGCTCACTTTGTGAATTCCGGGGCAGGGGGGAATGTGAAGTGGTCCAGAGATGTATGAAAAATCTATCCCTACCCTCAACTTTCAAGGGTGTTGGGTTTTGTTTGTTTGTTTGTTTTGGAATAAACATATGTGTTACTCTGATTGGTTCTTATTTCAGATACACAGCTGGCAGAATGCCGGGAACCACCTGAAGTAGAAGGAGCCCCTTTGTTTTCCCTGACGGAGGAGAGCTTCAAGGCTTGCCACCTGACCTTGACACTGGATGATTATCTCTTCATTGCCTTTGTGGGTTTTGTGGTCTCCATTGCTTCAGTTGCCACCAACTTTCTTCTAGGCATCACGGCCAACTGTTGCCACCGTTGGAGCAAGGCAAATGAGGATGAAGAGATGTAGCCACATGGGCTGATCCTTGCAGCTCCTGCATTGCTTACTGCCAGGGGGAAACTGAGGGCTATCTTGTTCAGGGGAAGCAAAAGGACTTGTCTTTTCCCTGCTCTGCCATTTTCTTAAGACTTCCCCCTCACCAGCCCCTGGACAGCAGCACCGGACCAGACTGCCAATGACCAGTCTTTCTTATTGGAGACAGGGGACAGGGCCAGCAAGAGTAGGGAGATTGAAGTGTGCCTTGTACAATCCTTTTTACACTGGAAATGCCCAGTGAGCCATGTCTAAAAAAAAATGACAGGAAAGCTTTGATAAGACAGTTAAGCCATTCTTCATCCTTTGCTCTGGCATGCACAGCAGTGTGCATGTACATATACACACATTGTAATTACACATATTTTTTGCACCCTTTTCAATCCAGGCATTGAGTTCACAGCCATAGCATCAAAAACATTCAAATCTACACTTGCTTCATGTCATACTCAACTACTGATCGATGTCATGGAAAAATCAAAGGTTTTTCTACTTAGGGGATCTGAAGCTTTCTTTCTAAGCATCCCATCCCATTATTGCATAGTTCTGATAGCTGTTGGAAGAACTGTGTTTCAAACCATTCTAACACATGCCAACGGCCATGCTTTCAATTTATTTCTACATGGAATACTTTCATTATCAGGATCCCCAAGATAATTTTAAAAGCAAAAATAAGGGTCAGATAAAACCCATATTTAAAGCTATTATTCATCCCTATTGCTACAATTTGCACAAGTGTTTGCTGGGTCTACAAGTGGCCTTTTACAAGCCAGGTTGGTTTAGGTGGCTAATGGTCAAAGGGTTTCTGACTTGGGGGAAACCCCCTATATATGTATAGGTTTCACATGGAGAATGAAGGGAAATCTTAAAATGAAGACCCATCACATCCCTGTGTGTCATTCAGAAAGGAAGAGAAAGCATGTGATTTAACAAAATTGGGATGTCAAGTACAATACTGTACTGAGGACAGACTGGAAGTGACTGTAGATCAGGGTAGCTGAGACTGGCAAATGTGAATTGAATCAGCACATTCAAGGCTTAGCCTCAGAGGCAAAAAAATAAATAAATAAAAAGACTATGAAGAAAACAAAAGCTGCAATGTAACAACTTGCCTGAGAAAGATTTTTAAGATAATAAAGTTATAAATGGTTAAAATAGAGTATTTTAACCATTTATAACTTTATTGTCTTAAAAACCATTCTCATGAATGTTTTGAATTCTTCATAGTATCTGCAGCTTTGATTTTCTTCAAGTCTTTTTTGGAAACGTATACACATTTTGAGGTTGTATCAGTTTTATATCCATTTAACTGTCATCCTTCCCCCCCCATCCCCCCCCCAAATCTTAGGAATTGTAGTTTGTCCCAAAGGTTCCAAATTTCCTCTATCCAAGATCCCTTGCTCCAGAACAAATAAGGAGTAAACCAAGCCAATAGGTCCATTGAGCATTTCAGGGTTCTTTCAGCTTTGCTCAAAGCTCTGGCAGCAGGTGGTGCTACAAGTCTAGACTGAACACACCAAGGCATGGCATAAGATTGGAAGGAAACATGAAGCCTAGTTATAGGAGAGACGGTTTTCCCTTGATCACAAACCACTAAAGTGAAGAAAGTCTGCAGGAAAGACTCCGGCAACCTTCTGATTCTTAACCCCCTTTGCTATCCCAAGCCATTTCATATTCTCCCATAAGAACATTTTGTTTACTTTAACCCTTAGTGATCCAGAATCCCTAAGCTATGGCAAGAGGGACTAATGCACATAGAGGATATTTATTTATTTATTCATTTATTTATGGCAATGTATTTTTCCAAGACCACACATAGGATGCTAAAGTCAAAGGGAGGATCAGAATCTAGGATGTCTCTTCTTCAATTATTCCATGTCATCTTCATTCTACAAATCCAACTCCTTGAAAAAGACAGACTGATGGACATAAGAACATCCATTGAGAACACATCTACTGCATCCAGACCCACCATGCTAATAGTGCTCATAGTGGTGAAGCTGGATGAGATGTGAGGATTCAGATGCCTAGGTGGCATGTCAGACTCTAAGACCAACCATAGCCAATGTTCCCAACAGGGGAACCACCTTATAAAGCCTATAACCATCTCCTAGAGATATCTGTGTGCCCTGACTATAGTTAATGTACATTGAAACTTGTGATTTTTTTAAAAAAAGAAATTACATAGAAATAGGACCAAACAAGATACTGGATGCTGCAGGGAGGGAGGGGGCTGGGAAGAGTGAAGAGACCAAGGACTCTTTCATACAAGGCTAAATTGGAAGTATAATTTAAGGTCAATTCGAATGCAATCATGGGTTTTATGTTATTGCAAATTAACTCTTCACATGCAAATTCGGGCAGGAGGGAAGCCAATTCGAATGCAATCATGGGTTTTACCTTATTGCGAATTAAAGCTTCGCATGCAAATTCGGGCAGGAGGGGGTTATTTTCGGGTAATGGGAAGTAATTCCGAACGGAGCAGGGGTTCATGTAAATTCGCTAAACAAGCGAATTTACATAAATCCGCATTGGCTCCATTCGGAGTTGGGAGAAATTCTTCCCCGTTTGAAAGAGTCCTAAGAGTTTCTGCTTTTCTCACTCACCAAAAATCAGGAAGATAGCAGGTAAAAAAAACTGCCCATAAAGGCCAGAATCATTTCACAGTGCACTCACATAACCATTCTTTCTATTTACCATGCTGGGGTTTTGTTCCCCTAACCACTTCATGGTGAGATTGACTTGGAGCTGAGTGTTCTCACAGAATCTGGAGCCAATCCTACCTTTAGTCAGGGTGAGGCAGCCTGCATCAGGCAAATTATTTCAGGGTCCCTCTAGAGCAGCAAACTGTCTATATTTATTATTATTATTATTATTATATTATTATTATTATTATTATTTCTACTACTACTGCTACTATGACTGCTATTATTACTAATACTATTTCACCCATAGGAGAACCATTTCACTTCTTAGCCTCAGGAGCTGTACAGACCGGCTTGAAGAGCCAGCGTGGGGGCCAGGGTAGGGGCATGGCATTTGGATGACGCATGCCCCGAGGATGCCCTCACGCTGGCATCATGCCAACTGTCTGACCGCATGGAAGGTGGCATCATGATGATCCTTTGCTGCAGCATTTATACGATGCATGCCAAAAGGAGCGCCGAAAAGTGCTGCCACACCAGCAAAGGTGCCTTTTTGCCAGCACTAAAAGGAGCGGCATTTTACTGTTTCTTTTAGAGCTGGCAAAGGCAGGATCAGGGCTGCAGCATGTGGTTGCCACAGCCTTGATAAAGCACTGAAAGGGGTGGTGGGACACCTCTCTATCAGTGCAGTCTGTTAAGCCCCTCAAAAATAGCAAAATATCTTGGGCCACCTCTGACACCATGATACATTTAGGAAATTTAAAAATAATGCTTGGAATCCCGCTGGAAGACTACAAATGCATAAGCATGGTGCAACACAGTGAATCTCATCCCTCTTGGGAAAAGGGTGGGATATAAATTCAATATATAATAAAATAAAATAATAATGCCCTCTCACACTGGAGTTCACTCACACAAGTGGGGAGTGGAACAGTCTCAGGTGCTTCCCCATAAACAGGAGAAACAGACCTCTGTCAACTGCAGAAGGTGCTACTCAGTGGATAGGAACTGAGGTACCATGGTCCCTATACACCCCCTAAGCTAAAAGCTATGTATGGATCAATAATACAAAACAGTTAAGCGTGAGTAACTCTAGGTTGCGAATTCATAACTGACCAACAGTATTCCAGCCAACAATGTTTTTTGCCATTCACAAAGTCACATGTTGACATTGATCTGACCACAGGGATTGGGGGAAGGGGGAATTGTGATGGAGAGAGGGAGAAGGGAAGGAAAGATGTATGCATTTCCAGAAAATATCTGGAAACCAGTTGATAACAGGACTGAAATCATATAGGCCTTCATTTGCAGGATAGAGTTCTATCATTATTGTTCCCATACTCTGTGTGACCTGCCTGAACTTTGCCAACATGAATTGCAGAAAAGGGTATACTTGAGGATCTCTGTCCTAGTGCACTCTTCTTTACTGATATTAAATTGATATTATTGCCATTCTAATTGCCAAACAGGGAAAGAATGATATTCTCCAGCAGGTGGGGGCAACTCTGGTTCTCCAGGTATGGCTGGACTGCAAGTCCCAACAGCCTAAGGAAGTATATGCAATGGCACAGGAACATGCGTGCTGCAGCCCAACAACCTCTGGAGGACCGCAATTGCTCACTCCTGTTCTGTTGGTGTAATAGAATTAGTCAAAGCCCACAGAGTTTATGCCATTCCACTAAAAGAACTCTTTGAAGAATGTTCCAAAACAATAAAAAATACTAAGATCTGTTCTAGAAAATGTCTACATGGAAATCTAGGAGTTATTTTTTTCCATCTCATACATATTGAGAATAACATCTGCTGACCTATGATAAGTCACTTCCTCTGTTTTTTGTAGTTTTGTAAAGCCATGGCTCAAAAAGGAGGTTCTTAGGAAAGACTTGCTTGATTGGTTCAGCTTATCTAATATTCCTTGGTTCAGCTTATCCAAAATTCATTCCAATAATAAGAATTTTTTATACTTCCCAGTACTCCAGTATGTCTTTCCAGGTGAAGTCTTCATCATTGGTTGTATTGGCATTGTTGATTCCTGTTTCAAAAGGCACAATGTGGCCTCCAAAGAAAAATGATGCTGGTTTGCTTGCCAGGTGGTAGGGACAGCAATGTCAGAAGGGTGTGTTTAGAATGCAAGTGCAAGTTCCGCATGTAGTGAAGTAGCCATGTGATTGTTCACAACATTCCCAGTTAACAACTCAACCCATATTTACTGCTGCTTTATAAAGTTGCTAAAAATGTGTTGAGCATGACACTGTAAATATGGGTTGCGTTCTACACTCAACAAGATTTGACGTATGCGTGTAACACATATGCACATGCCAAAATCTGCATAGATCCTGCCAGCCTCCAGCTGCATGAAGTAAATAGTATCATACAGAGTGAGAAGAGCCAATGTGTACAAGAGCCCTTTCTTATTCTGCTCATTTAGATGGCACATATAGCCAATGTGCACCCACTATTCAGCTTTCTATTGATAAAAATATAGCTGTGAGAAGATAAATTTCAAAAAGAACCTGTCAGATTCCCCTGTTTCTGGATCTACTTCTCACATACTTTATGAAAGATATAACTTACTCTCTCACATGTCAAATCTGAATCTGAAAAGATGAGAAGGAAATGACTCATACAAAAGAACATAAAGAAAATAAGCACTGCATGAAGTATAATCTTAATGGTTGGGGCATGTATACATGGTTGACATGGGATCAGACCAAAACTGGATGAAGCAAGTAACAATTATATTAGTAAAACTGGCCATTTCTGTCTTTATAATATCCAGTGAAAAGCAGCAACTAAATATTAGGTCTCCTAGCTGAGAGAAAAATAAAAAATTTATCTTGTAAATTCAGCAGAGTCTCCTTTGATGTGGAAGCTCCCATCCCCAAGACACCTATGTTATGAGTGTGATCACTGATCATTTAACACAAATCACATGTAACACATAACACTAAATATATGTCACAGTCTGACCACTACTGTCTGTGTATAATGAAGTGCCACTGGTTCTCTCATATTGTATAAGAATAATTGCTATTAGATATCTTCAAACTCTGAGGAGAGTAAGAGGTATCACACAGTTCATTCAGACATGGATTCTTTGCTTGGTATTTCATTTTCTTCCTCTCTCAGATGTGGTACTGTCCTTGTAATGTTTAATGTTGGCAAAATGATCCGCCCCCTACTTCCAACTGCCAAAATCCAAGCAAACCAAAAAACAAACCCATACCCACATGGTGAACTTGTGGGATTTAATCCAAGAAATACAGTGCAACAAGGCATCTGCACTATAAAGCTAAATCTGCCAGATTCTAGATAATTATATAATGTATTCTATAAGGAATTTCACTGTTAAGTCTTTGGAGGTTTATGACCCAAAGCATCTGGTTTTTTTAAAGATAAGGGAGCAAGGTTTTCCATTCAGTTGAGGCATATGTAGTAGGCACAGTGGCTTTGAAAGAGATCGAGTTAATTTGTAAAACTAAATTAATATCTGCATATCACAATTAAAAATCAATTTCAATTTAATTTTATTGATATGCACAAATTGCTATGAAAGTCAACTTACAGGATCAAATCCAGTTCCCAAACCAAGATTCCAGAGTATATCACCACTCAGTTCTGAATACCAGGAAATTCAGTATGCCTTAAACATTTAAATACACATAACAATTTTAAACATTGGAAAGTAGTCAAAAATATGGTTAAAAGTGGTTAAAGCATTTACTTGTTTTTAAAAAAAGTGTTTATGTGAAGAACACTTGTCTTTCTGTCAAGTTTTCTGGACTTGTCTCATCTGTTTTGTTAAAGTTTTATAGAATGCGGCTGTTACTGAGGTATGTGATTAAGCGCCCCATAAAACTAAAGAGGTGATGAGCAGAGGAGATCTAAGGTTCATCCCGATGGAGGGCTCCTAGCACTGCCAGTTAAAAGACACTTTAAAGCTATTCCACCTTCCCCTCCCTGTTTCTTTTCTAGTAAGAAAAAAAAACCCCACAGACACAGCTGTTTCAAAACACAGGAGGGCTGCAAATGGGCATAAATTGTGTGGACCCCCTGTAAAATTTTGTGAAGGAGGCAGTGCAATTTCACAGTAGCATCGTCTAAAAGCATTCCAGAGATAAATATGATATACTCTTTAAAAAACACAAGAAACATAATGTATAGAAAGCTATGAAAAGTTTGAAAGCAAAGTCTTGAATAAAGAGATTGTCAACATTGTTAGTTTTAAAGGCTAATATTTCACTTATGATACTCTGGCTTGTGAGGCAGACCAAATTGCTATAAAGAAAAAGGAAGTGTTTAAATATTTTCTCTCTTTCAGACACACAAATATACATGGACTTAATGCATAACTCTTCATAATTTAATGCAAATGGATCTTGCAGAGCTTTTGACACTATGTGAAAGAAATTGTAACATGTAGACCTCTTTTGCACAGTTAGTCTCAAAGGTGCTGCAAGATCCCTTTGAATTCTGATAAGCCAGACTAACATGGCTGTATCTCTGAATTCTCCCCTCATCCCCTCAAACTAGTTTGCTCATGTGGGGCACTGAAATTAGGAGGGACTCTTGCAAGGAAAAAACCACCAGAAAGAAGTGACAATGGGGAAGGGAAGTAAGGGAGTGGGCAAGGTTTCCTGTCACACACATCCCCACTTGTCAATCCCAGAGCTGATCCAAGACATTTTGCTGCCTGAACCAAAGAAGCAAATGATGCTGGCCACTCCACACACACCCCAAGTCATGATGCACTGTGGCCTCAGCTGATCAAATTAGTTTGGGATCTGAGGCAAAACAAACAGCTAACTCTCCTCATCTCTAGTAGTAAAAATGTAGTAGCAACAAAGGAAGAGTTTGATACTTTTCAGGACCCACCACCCCCACAAACCTAATGCTTGAGGCAGTCACCTTACTCTTCCTCCATGGTGACTTGTCATTGCATTCACATTGCAGCCCACAGTTTATGGCAGAGTAGCAGCTAAATTGGTCCACAGCTGGTAGACTAGAGTGTGAAATTCCTTTTTAAACTCCCCAAGAGTTAAGTCCTAGTTCATTAGCTCCCTCTTGTTAAAGGTTCCCCTGTTGCAGCTAAATTCAGTATCTTCGATGAGGAGTGTTCCTTTCATCTGTGAAAAGGCTGTGGCTGTGCATGCAAAGGCATTTCACCCAGCAAAAATAAGCAAATAAATCCAATCAAGCTTCCAGAACAATGTGAAGTCTGGCAACCTGATGAGAAATAATGGGAGGAACTGCTATCCATCACATAAGAAGCTTTCAAAAGAAATCAACATAATTGCCCCATAACCAGTAAATGCAGAGGTGCATAGGATCTTTATTATTTGCAGTACTCTCCCATATATTTCAATGGGCCTAGACCTTTTCAATGATACAGCTTAGTTATTCTTCATAGTCTACACATCACACAATAAGTGCCTGAATCCCATTTTGTGGGATAGAAGGGATATAAATCCAATAAATACATACATACATAAAACATTAAACTAAGGTTGACAGACCTCAGGGATTAGCCCATCTTCTCCAGTTTTCAAGGCACAGGAAAGGAATCTTTGCATTAGACAAAAGGAGTGTGTGTGTGTGTGTGTGTTATTTATTAGGCATAATGTCCTTGATTTGAATTCTGTATTCTGTGCAGTTCTTGTTGACCTTTAATTGTTGTTATACTGTCCTTGAGTCAACCTTGATTCATGCCGACTCTGTGGATGAGACATCTCCAAGATCCCCTGTCCTCAACTGCCCTGCTCAGGTCCTGCAGGGTCAGGCCCATGGCCTCACTGACTGAGTCTAGCTATCAGGCATAAGGCCTTCCTCTCATTTTACTGCTCTCTACTTTTCCCAGAATCACTGCCGTCTCTGTTGAATTGTGTCTTCTCATGATGTGGCCAAACTACAACCGTCTCAATTTTGTCATCCTAGCTTCCAGGGAGAGCTCAGGCCTGATCTGTTCTAGAACCCATTTGTTTGCCTTCCTAGCCATCCATGGTAGCTTCAACACTTTTCTCCAGCACTACATCTCAAATGAATTTATTTTCTTTCTATCAGCTTAGGCCCCATTCATACTAGCCCATTTGGTCTGGTTAGATCTGGATCAGATTTTGCATGCCATTACCTAAATTCTCCGGAAAGAAGTTCATACTACCCTTTGCCCCGATCAATGCTTCCTGGTGCATTTTACCCTGCTGAAGTTCATACATGCAGAAGTAACGATTCAAGATGGAACCTCCTAGTTGTCAATTAAATGATGTCATTGTGACGTCTGATGCAGCCATTGGCTGCACGAGTGCTCCATCCGGCGCTTCACTTTTTTAAAAATACTTTTTTATATTTGACAGATTATGTGCATGGAGCATAGGGCTGGGAGCGGTGCGGCTTGTGGGGAATCCTTTCCCTTTCCCCTCCTCCTCCTCCTCCTCCTCTTCCTCCTCCGTTTTTCCCAGCACCAGGAGTGCTTCATCGGGCACTTCTGAATTTTTATTATTATTTTTACAATTTGACAGCTTATGCGCATTCTACATGAGGCTCTTTAAGCAGGAGGGAGAACCCCCAATCCATATATGGATAGTTAGCTTCCATATATGGATTGGGGTTCCCTCTCCCTTCATTAAATGCTCAATATGAATGGGGCTCTTTAAACAAGGGGAGATCATCATTCGATTGAACCAGTTTTTCCTAAAAGAAATGGTAAATACCCCTCTTTCGGAAAGCCCAGGTTTAGGGGGATTTGCGCCGCACTGGGTGTGCAAGATCCGGATTCCCTAGTGAAAAAAACAGCACCAGTATGAACTTCCCGATTTTAATCTGGTTTACAAACCGGTTTATACAGTAGTCTGAATGATCCCTTTCTTCACTGTCAACTCTCACATCAGTTCATTAGACTATCCTCACTTCATTTTTCAGGGTTATATCTCTGCACTTTATGATCCTGTACAGTTTTTGCATAACTGCCCTTCCCAGTCCTAGGACTTTATCACATGAGAGAAAATTACATTTTCTTCTGGTGTGCTCCATTATCCATTGTATATTTACAATGTGATGCCTAGGGCCTCTTCCTTTCCTGAATCCAACTTGCACCTCTGGGATTTCTCACTCCATCTATGATAGGAGTCTTTCCTGCACAATTTTGAGCTGGAGACGTGGAGAGAAAGAAGCAAACATCGCCCACCACCTTAGATCCAGAGGGCTAGACGTGGACAGTGAAGAGAGAGAGAGTGCAGAAGCACCTCTACCTCCCCACCATCACCAGAAGGACTTGGCTGCCCCTGCCACCATGATCCAGAGAGCCTAGGAGACATGGGCAACAGACGGAATGAATGCTTAATAACATCACTAGGGCCTGCTTCCTGTGACATCACTAAAGGTCATCTTTAAATCTCAGACTTTGGCCCTGAAATATCAGGGCCTTGGATAGTCCTGACCTGGCAACTCTACTCAGGATAATTAACTTTAAACTTAAAAACTTTCCCTTTTTGGTATAATTTTAGATTTATCATTTTAAAATACAGTAGTTTTTAAAAGGTACATCTAACATTTCCACCAAGGATGTTTCAGATTTTTTTTTAAAAAAAAATCCAATTGTGACATCTCAACTAGGGAAGATCAACTGAAGCAATGGGAATTTAAGTTGTCTCTGCAGATGCAAGGATACTCTACGGACAGTGTGGAGTATCCTGGCCCCACAGCTGCCTCAATCTGCCACCATTAGCTGGCCCTCCATTCCCACACCACAGCAGCTGTCTGCCCACATGTCCTGCTGAGCTACTCAGCATTTCTACCGCCACCATGGATTGCTCAGAACAAGGTGCCCAGCCTTGATCATATGTCTGAGCACCTCTTTTTGACCTCAAACCAAGTGAACCACAGTGAATGTGGATGTGCTGGATGGCTCGGCAGGTCTCCTATGCAGACAGCCACCACAGCATGAGAATGGACAACTCTAGATCTTCCCAGAAGATCAGAGTGAAAGGTATATTTTTCAAATCTGTTGTAACTGGTGCATTGTAACTGATTCATTGTCCAGAGGTGCTCGCACCAGAATCAGAATTTGGGGTATGTGTCATCTGATCAGGATGATGCCAGATCAGGGCTAAGTCAATACACGTTTAAGTTTCACTAACTTAGTGATTCTACTCTACTCTAATTGGACTAAAGTAGATTTATGTCAATATTTTAGCTCTTGAAATCAAAACAATAAAGTTCAGGGTTTGGCACCTATGTCTGTCAATAAACATAACTGACTTTAATAAGAACCAAAGTTTTCATAGGCAATGCTTTTTTTCATTCAGTTATTTTTTAAAATTTGAATGGATTAGGCTTACTTTTGGAGGTTCTTGAGCTAACCTATCCTACCCCTCTCCTTCTTCTTTATTAGCCTTCCTTTCTAAGTTCTTTTTATCTCAAGCACACAGACAGACAGACAGACAGACAGACAGACTTTTATAATTCTGTTCCCTATATAAATATATGGATTGGTCATGCAAAGTAAAGTCATATAGAATGTGTGAATATTTTCTAGAGTTAACTCAAAATGTTCTCAAATGTTTCTCAGTGTTATTAGATAATAAAGTAGGAATTCAGCTCAATCTTGTGCAGAGATCCAGTCTAAGTAGATTTCTGTATGCATGTATGGGAGAGGAACAGGAGGTCTGGTCCACATTCACTGCTGTGACATTTGCCACACGTATATCTTTCAGGTATTTGAAAACAGGCCCACACACATATATCCAAACTTTGTATAGCTCTAAACATGTAAGCTGTACCTTACAAAACTGAAGCGTACACTTAATATATACAAGGTTCAAGTGCAGCCCATATTGGGATAGTTCTGTGAGCAGATGGAGTTTCATATATCTGGTCATCAGGTCTAGTTAAGGGAAATCAGCTTTTAGGAAAGCCGATTTCAGTAAACTTAGGGAAGAATTAGGGTGATCAGGTATACTAAAAGAGAAGACAGTTCAGGATGGATGGAAGTTTCTCAAAGAGGAGATACTGAAGGCTTAATTTCTAACAGTCCCAATCAGTAGCAACACTGGGGGGGGGGGGGTAAGTGGGTCGTACTAGGTGACACCATTCAAGGGGAGTGACACCACAGAAGGGGGGTGACACCAGGTGAGTGCCCCCCACCTCCCTGCCAAGCACCATGGAAAAGGACAGGGGTTGCCAGGCTTTTTTCCTCCCTTCCCTGTGAGGCCTGACCGTCAAGCTTGGGAGGGAAGGGAGGGAGAAGGCCTGGTGCCCCCTGTCCCTTCCCTACCAGGTTTGACTGTCAAGCCTGGTAGGGAAGGGAAGGAAAAGGCCTGGTGCCCTCCCCCCCCCTTCCCTGCCCTGCACAGCTTCACTTTACAGTAAAATTGTGCAAAGCAGGGATGGGGGGCACTGAGCCCTCTCTTGGCATGGCCAGGCTGAGGACATGGAGGACGAGGACAAGTTGGTCCCTCAGGTGCAGGTGGAACTTGAGGCTGAGCCATGCCCCAGCTCTTCCCTGCCAGCTTCAACAGAGTTGGCTGAGTCAGGCCCTAGCTTGGATTAGCCAGCTCCAGCAGAACCTGTGCCTCAGCAGTCCAGCCTTCCCACCCCCAGCAGAGAGTTCAGGCCTGGAAGACATAGAGGAGTAGGACAGGCCAGTGCCTGCCTTCAGCCAAAGAAGGTCAGAAAGGGTGTGCGTGCCTCCAGTGTTCATGGAGGTTATATGAGAAATGCCAACTAATCACCAAACAGTTGTGATAAGGAGCTGGCCTAATATAAACAGCTGTGAGACACCAAGCTTCTCCGACAGAGCCTATCTGTTCAGGTGAGCAGCCAGCAGAAGGGTTGATAAGACAGAGACAACAAATGCAAAGCTTTACAGCAACAAGAAAGCAAGTCTAAGAGCACAGTAATAGTCCAATGTCCAATAGAGCAAAACCAGAGGCAAGTCAAGGGTCCAGGGTTCCAGAGAGCAGATCAGCGAGTCCAGTCCAGGGTTGAGGGTTCTAGGTCAACCCAAGGTCTAGGAAGCAAGGGTTCAGGCAACAAAGTCCAAGGGAGTCAGATCCAGATGCTTTCGCCAGGTAAAATGGGCCCATTTCTATATAGATTTTATAAACATGTGCTTTTCTAACTGTGAAATTTTTTTTCATGAATGTACAATAAAAATAATAAAATGACTAGTTTAATAATGTTCACTTGTTCATTGAATGATTACAAAAGGGGGGGAAGTAACTGCACATGCTTATTTACCATATCTCTAAAAAAATAATAATAACATTTTGAAGTCAGAAATGCACAACTTGTGATCCACTCCAAGCAAAATGCAGCCAACCAATCAATATGGTAGTAGAGTAGATACTTGACAACTTCACCAATTTCTCCATTGTCCAGTCACAGACAAGAGGATAAAAATCAAAGAGACTTACCAAGGCTTTTGCTGGACTGCTAAACAAGACTTGTAAACTATGTTCATAGTGGTCAGAAAATGCATGAAAACATGTTTATTAATGTGATCATGTTGCCACCTCTCCCTACAGTTGTAATTCTCTTCTTGTCTTGTTCTGGAAAAATGCACTTCTCTAGAACTTATGTGTTTTCCATCCACCTCATCTTCAGATATGTCACATTAATCCTGTATGTATGATAAACCAGCAAAATGTAAATGCCGCAAATGTGAAGCAGCCCACTCGACCTTTTGGGGGGGGGGGGGATTGTGTGTATTTTGTCAAGTCATTTATGTTACCCACAGGTACTTACATTTAGGTTAACAACAACAAAGTATTGTGTCTTAAATTGACTGGAGCAGCATTGAATGGTTTTCACGCAGGAATGACCAACGCCTTAGAGATCAAATATGGCATATAGAAAGCTCATGACACTTTTCAAAAGAGTCCATTCACATGTTCATCTGTGAGTCATCAAGCAATTAGAAATCACACAATTTGCAAACATGAATGAACTAACACATGGTGCACAAACTCCATGAACTCTGTCACATGGGAAGCAAGCATAATAAAAATGTGATTAAAGTGTGTTAATAGCACGATCAGGGGGAGGATTATCACACTCCTCCCATTTGTGTCCCATGCATAAACTGTAATGGACGCATCTTTGGGTCCATTATGTCCTCTGTTTGGCATCTGCATCAAGAGACCTAATGTTAACACCATCAGATGTGTGTCAGTGCAAAATCTGGCAAATACACTTCTATTTATACTTATGAACTTGCAGAAAATAGCAAAGACTTAGAATGACTGCTAATAAAAGTAAAATAAAAAGTGCTAAAGCTAGGTTACAGCTGAATATTAAGAAGACAAAAGTAAAGACTATATATGATTTACATAACTTTAAAGAAAGTAATGAAGACATTGAAGTATTTAAAGATTTCCTATACCTTGGCTCAGTCATTAACCAAAGCAGACTGTAGTCATACTTGGAAAGGCAGCCATGAAAAAACTAGATAAGAGCCTCAAGAGTAAAGACATATCATTAAAGTTGTAATCATGCAAGCCATAGCATTTCCACTTTTAATGTACAGATGTGAAAACTGGACAGTGAAGAATGCCGATAAGGGGGGGGGGGGGCTCATCTGAAATGTGGTGCTGGAGGGGAGTTCTGCAAACACTATGCACTGCTAAAAAGACAACCAAAGGGACTGAGAGCAAATTGAACCTGAACTTTTACTAGAATCCAAGATGTCTAATCTGAGGCTGCTATAATTTGAACATATCATGAGATGACTTGACTCACTAGAAAATACAATAATGCTTAGTAAAATGGAAGGCAGTCTCTCATTCATAGTGTCGCCATAAGTCAAAGTTGACTTCATGACAAATAACAACACAGCAGTTTTGTGTCATTGCTCTGTCTATCCAGTCTGTATGTTTACAATTTTGTACACAATACTTGCATATGCAAGTACAGCCGCTCATGCACACTCTTCATCAAGCAAGAGGATGTTCAAAGAAACACTGACTCTAGGGATCGGGCAGAATTTTCCTTACTGTATATGTGCCTTCCTGCTCATGCAGGGTCCCAACAACTCACCGGAAAAAAAAGTCTCTGTGTAGTTATAACGGGGAAAAAACAAAAGCCATATGCAGTCTGGAGAAGGAATTAGGAGTGTTTTCTCTGGTCCTTTCTCCTAATCACACTTCCTGTTATTCTACAGCAGAGCCTCACGATCACAGCAATCCTCCAAAGGAACTAGATGGTTTAAACAGATAGCACTGCCATGGCACAGAAACTTCGCCTCAGGTCCACAGAAGGTGGTCTAAAAAAACCCTAATCAGTTTTAACCATATGGGTTTAATTTGGGGTTACTTTCTCATCTTTTATAATAGGAGATAGAAAGAAACCAGGAAAGGGATGTATAAATTATTACACTTCCCGTGTGTGTGTGTGTGTGTGTGTGTGTGTGTAGGGAAGTATTTTTAATAATATCTCTTCATAGTGTCTTTTTCTTGTTCTTTGCTAATATTAAGACTTTCTGACAAATTTTCAGGGTTTTATGACCTCATTTCAAATACATTTTTGGAAAATTAAAAATTTAAACCATAAACTTAACTACATAGGAATAATTTTGGGGGAATCATTTTCCTAGTAGAACAGATATGTGAAAGCCAGCAAACAGAGATGTCGTCTTTTTAGCATAGGGACCAGCTGACTCCAATAATGGAATCAGCAAGAATCTTGACCTGGACCTATTCATTGATCCAGGTATAAATCCACAATTGGCCCACATCTTCCATAAAAATAGTGTTGTTGTTTTTTTCATAATCCTTAAATTAGGATCCTATGGCGATTAGCATGACCCCATAAATCAAACTGTAATTGACCAGAGGGCACATTCCAGGCCACACAGACAGTGGTAACTGCAGGAGATACCATTCTTTTCTTCCTCAAATGGACAGAAACTACGGCCATTCAACAAAAAAGAGGGGCCAAGTAGGTTAATTCAAAGATTGCCCAAAGAGGATGTTTGAACTAGACCATATTAGACAGCTAAGGAGACATGCCTTATAATACAAACTCAAATTTGAAAAATTAAACATATTCTTAGAAAACATCAGTTGCATCCTTTTGAGTAAGAAGCAGGACAGTGAAAACTCATTCATAAATACAGGGATAAGTTTCTGAAAATAAACTTTCTGAAAATAAAAGGGTTATTTATTTATTTATCCGCATATATCCCACCTTTCTTCAATATAGGTACTCAGGGTGGCTAGCAAAAAATTTAAAACAGTACAATTTAAAAACAATATAAAAGCATTTTTTTAAAGTATAAATATAAAGTTTTAAAAAACCGACAATGGAGTTTATCATACGATGGAATTTGGGGGTATAATACAATGGCAATCCGAATGCAATCATGGGGTTTCATGTTATTGCGAATGAATGTATCTCACACTATTTCAGTTAATGGGAAGTCATTCTGAACCTCATCCCCTTTCTCACCACCTTTCCTTTCTCTTTTTGTGTTGTCTCTCTTAGATTGTAAGCCTGAGGGCAGGGAACTGTCTAATTATAAGATTGTATGTACAGCACTGGGTAAATTTACAGTGCTATATAAATAAAGGTTAATAATAATAATAATAACAACAACCAATGAACAATAACAAAAAACACTCATGACTAATAATAATAATAATAATAATATACACTTTTGCTGGGCTCTTCTTAGTTGGATGGCAGAGCAAACAGATATAGATAAAATCAAGGACATCAGTTTACAGAAAATGTAAGAATGTCTCCATAACCCTGGAAATAGAAGCATACACTTTAAAACTATTTTCTTTTTTAAATTGACACAACCTAGCACACTGTTTCAGAAGCCTCACATCAGCTATCAAACCAGATTGCTTCACAGGATGATCCAACATATTTTGCTACCTGAGGCAGAGCAGCAATTGGAGTCCTCCATCAAGATATATAATACCAAAGACTGGTCAAGTTTTATAATGGGGGAGGAAGGAAACCCACAATCAAGCACAACTTCCTCACCTGACTGCACCATCAAATGGCAGTAAAATTGCAATAATATTCAATAAAATAATGAATTGCTACACTTTTATGGTCCCCTAAATTATCTGCCATAGACAACTGATTTACTCTGTCAGAGGAGTTTAATGATGCCAAAATGGAACCATTCATATGTCTAACAAACATGCTTGTAATACAAAGAATTAAGAAGGAGCCCTAGTGGCACAGTGGTCAAATACTGGTACTGTAGCCACTCACTCACAAACCACCAGATTGCAGATTCAATCCCAGCCAGGAGCTCAGGTTCGACTCAGCCTAGCATCCTTCCAAGGTAGCTAAAAGGAGTACCCAGCTTGTTGGGTGGCAATTAGCTTACAGTTGTAAACCACTTAGAGACTGCTTTGATGATATCAAGCAGTATATAAATACAGCTGATATTGCTATTGCTAAGAAAGCATCAACATCCTGGAATATCTTACTTTTTCTGAATTCAAAATATGTGAATGACACAGCTATATTGCCCTGATACACACAAGCTGCATCATCTGTCAGGTGTGCATGCAGCAGCCACAAGAACAGCCACAAGATCATCATCATCATCAATTTATTTAAACCCCTCCCAATCATAAGGAATCAGGGTGAGTTACAACAATAAAAAATACATTAAAATTACAGTGAAATTCAAACTTAACCCCTTTCCCACCCACCCCCCATTAACATGGAGGTATAAACATATGGCCTAGTCATGTGAATGTTGCACTCACAACCAACCAGGTACATGGCAACTGCAAGGCTATACAGAGTGCAGGGCTGTGCTGAAAAAACATCCATCTATTCTGTCCATGTATCAAGAATTCAAATGAACATCTTTCCTGATGAGACTGCATCCCCTTAAATGAACTGGTCTGAAAAGGCTTTCTCATATCCTTCAACATTTCATAGACCAAAACTGGGACACATGTGACCAAGCAACATCAAATTGTTGTCAATTTTCAAAATTAATGAGGATCAACTCACAAACTAGAAGTGGGTGTGGGTGGGTATGTATCATCAAATCCACTTATGGTGACCCCATGAATTTCACAGGGGTTTCTTAGGCAAGGAACACTCGGAGATGGTTTTGCCAGTTCCTTCCTCTGAAATATAGCCTACAACACTTGGTATTCTTTGGTTGTCTCCCATCCAAGTCCTAACCAGGACTGACTCTGCTTAACTTCCAAGAACAGGCAGGATCTGGTGCTGTTAGGGTATTTAGGCTCCCTTATAGTCAGGTCTAAATTCTATTGGTTGATTCAACTGTTCCCATTGAATCAGTAGGATTTTGATTTTGACTCATCTTTCAACAACTGATTTAATAAGTCTGCTTCAGTTGGAATTACCAAAACTCTGTGTGTATTGGTGAGAATGAAAAGGACAGAGAGAGGGGGAGGGAGACAGTGAGCGCAGATATTTGCTGATAGTTCCTTTTTACTCACCAAGCTCAGAATGTCCACAAGGTTAAGATTATTCATGTTATACAGACTCTAAAAACCGGAGAAGAAGCCAGGAGGGTGGAGAGTGGCTGGTTTCTATTTTAATATTTCCTTCTTCAACTGTAGACTGCAATCAGGATTTGAACATTACCAGAAGTTAGAGGTCACTGCAAACATTGTGTCTTTGGATGCTAAAGGTCTGGGAGGTCAAACAGCAGCTGGCATTCATGTCCTGACAGAAGCTGCCTAACTGATGCTATCCTTGCCCTGTATTCTTCCCTAGGGAGCAACAATATTATGTTATCATCCACAGATGTTGCTGTTATGTGGGCAACTGACCCATTCAAATCTCTGTTTCTCATTCATCTACATTAGACCTCTTTAGCCAAAGGTGAATTGTTGCCTGTAAGCATAAGGAACTATCAAAAGGAAATGGGGGGGGAAATGTGTCGACATTAAAGAAGCTTATGTTACCTCCTTAGCCATTCTTGTGTTGCATGCCACTTCATGTACTTTTCTAACAGCAGACTAGATAGCACTGGCAGTTCTGATTAGTTTAATATCTTCTCTTCTCAACCCAACATACTAAACCCTGATAATATCACACCATTGGACACCAATTTATAATATTGACTAAATTCTACAGCATAAACTCCAATCATATATGGAGAGAAAAATTCCAGAGGTGCAAACAGGATTCAGGAAAGGAAAAGGCACTAGGGACCACATTGCAAACATATGATGGTTAATGGAGCATACCAAAGAAATCCAGAAGAACATCATCATGTGCTTTATAGACTACAGCAAAGCCTTGACGGAATACATTACAAAAAACTAAAGGATGGTTCTTAAAGACATGGAAATGCCAAATATCTGAAAATAAAGATTTCCCATACTTTGTATTATTATTATTAACCTTTATTTATATAGTGCTGTAAATTTACACAGTGCTGTACATACAATCTTATAATTAGACAGTCCCTGCCCTCAGGCTTACAATCTAAGAGAGACAACACAAAAAGAGAAGGGAAAGGTGGTGGGAAAGGGGATGAAGTCCAGTGGTTCTTCTCTCCCTCTGGGGCCTGGACCAAGGCAGATGGACTGGAGGGAGGGCTTGGCTTCTTAATGCATAGTTAAAATGACGCATCCTGGGGCAGACAATCCTGGGAACGCCTCCCTAAACAATATAGTCTTTAAATTAATTTTGAAACTGGTTAGAGAAGTGATGAGGCACACATGTGGGGGAAGAAGGTTCCAAGAGTGAGGGGCAGCAAGTGAGAAGGGACAAATCCAGGACTGGGCAGTGGAAATCCTCGGCTGGGACAGGAGACCTTGACTACCAGAGCGGAGGGTACGAGAAGGAGTGTGAGGAGAAAGAAGTTCAGACAAGTAAGGAGGGGCCAGTCCATGGAAGGCTTTGAAAGTCAACAACAAAAGCTTGTACTGGATGTGGAAGGGAAAGCAGAGCCAATGAAGGGAAGATAAAAGAGGAGAAACATGGTCAAAGTGGTGAGCGGATGTGATAATACGTGCAGCTGAGTTCTGGACAGAGATTAAAGGATGGAGGTGAGAGATGGGAAGCCCTGTCAGAAGAAGGTCACAGTAATCTAGTTGTGAAACCACTAGGGCATGGACCAGAGTCTTGGCAGTGGAGGCTGAGAGGAATGGGCAGATTTTAGCAATGTTGTAGAGAGAGAATCTGCAAGTCTTGGTGGTGGCCTGAATCTGGGGAATAAATGACAGAGAGGAATCAAAAATGAAACCAAGACTGTGGGCTTGGTGAACCGGATGAATAGAAGTGCCATCAACAGAAACAGAAAAGGCTTAGGTCGGAAGACAAGAAGCTCTGTCTTAGACATGTTGGTCTCCACTGAGAGATGGCTTTGGATCTCATATTGATCAGAACAGAGACTGCAATCAAGAAACAGAGAAAACTAGGAATGTGAAAGGCAGCAATGAAAGGACTAGAAAAGATCATAAAGTGTAAAGATGTACATCTGAGCACTAAAGACAGAATTATCCAAGCAATTATCTTCTCCATCACCATATATGGATGCAAGACCTGGACAGGGAAGAAAGACAAAAAGACCAAAAAATAGGTCCTAGAATAGATCAAACTTGAACTCTTCCTGGAAGCCAAAATGACAAAACTGTGGCTGTCATAGTTTTTTGTGGGTTTATTTGACCACATCATGAGAAGGCATGGCACATTAGAAAACCCAACAATGCTAAGAAGGAAGAAGTTAGTAGAAAGAGAGGAAGACCACACAGCAGATGGCTAGACTCAATGAGAGAGGTCACAGGCATGACACTGCAGGTCCTGAGCAAAGCAGTGAAGGATAGGAGGGCTTGGAGATGTCTAATCCACAGGGTTGCCATGAGTCGGTGGTCAGCTAGAGGCCAATTAACAACAACATTAGGGTTCTTCAATATGAAGTACTTTAAATTCTTTTAATAATCAAAAATGGACAAGGAGGATTGGGGGCATTAGGAGGTCCCAGATTCTCTCTCCTCCTCCCACTTTCCCCATTTGTCTTCAGTTTACTTCCAATGCAAACACACACACCAACTGTCACAATTTAGCAAAGATAGTCCCAATTAATTATCTGTTGTCTCACTTTTTGAGCTTTTTAGAATGTCTCAGTTTCTCTCTCCTCCAACCACATCCCATTTTGTTCTCAACTGCTGCTGCTGCTTCTGTTTACCATCACTATTACTATTTATTTATTTATTTATTACCATCCGCATACATCCATAAGCCTACATAGTTCCACCTCTGAAAACTGAATTCAAAGTGCAAAAGTTGTTTGCACTCAACTCAGGAAGGGAGAGGGGAAAGGAGGGAGCAGAGTCTTGCCCTTCTCAGTTGGCTCAGGCAAAAGCAAATCGCTGTAGCCTCTGCTAGCTTGTACCTTCTTCATCAGGAACTTTGCCATCTGGACCACACTCTTGGCCACAATGTCCTGATTTTTATTTGATCAGTCTTGAAGGTTATGGAATTACTCTGTAACCCCATGCTGGAACAAGGCTCCCAGAACTGTATTTAAGGAGGGTGGGTTTGAAACTGAGTATGAATTTTGCATACTTGCATTTATGTTTTTACAAAACAGTAAATATATAGAATATAGTAAATAACTGCCACCACTACCACAAGATAACTATCAATGTAACTATGAAAAAAGCAGCAAAATAAAAAATATTGTCCGAAATTGTCTATCAGCTATGTAGCAATGTTACCACTATAGTTATGTAGCTATGTAGTATCTCCTGGCCCAATCTCAACCCCCCAGTACCCCCGTTATTGGGCAGTAACCACTGCAATTGACAGAGATTTTTCCCCCCTGTTGATCAGGAAAGCAGCTGACTGATGTTCCCACACCTCCTATGTGAGCAATCTCTATTTTGGGACAGACAGAAGCAGGCTTGTCATTGAAATTCCCACACACACCAGCTCATGAAAGAGGAAGGTACTCAAAGAGGTGTTATAAGACAACTGCCATCATTCCCAGGCAGGAAACCTAAAAGCTACGTTGGGTGGGGAGGATGGCAGTCAAAGTGTCCAAAACATCTGAGGAGCACCACACTGAGGAAAATAAACCCAAGCAACTTTGTTCCAGCCATATCAAGTACAGTGGGCCCTTGGTATCTGCTGAGTTTTGGTTCTAGGACCCTCCATGAATATCAAAATCCATGGATGCTCTTATACAGTGGAGTAGTAAAATGGTGTGCCTTATATAAAATGGTAAAATTAACTTTGTTTTTTGGAAGCAGGATGTTTTCAAGCCATAGATGGTTGAGTCCATGGATGCAGAATCCACGGATATGAAGAATCAATTGTACTTTGAATCGGAAATTCCATGTTGTCAAATCACACTTCAGTTGAAGAAGGGATGTCCAGATTCCAGTTCCTGGTTGCTCACACAAGCATGAAGGCATGAAGACAGTGAGATAATGCTGTTACATTATCTCATCTAATCCACAGGGTTAATAGTAGCAGCATCTCATTTTCAGAGTTTATCAAAGAATTACTGGTAGGGGTTTTGGATCATCACTGATTCAGATTCTATTGAAGAATCTTTGATTGAAAGAGCTAGTGCTGGACAATGTGACATATTCCCATTAGTGCCACTTTTTGTAAATGTGCTACTGTGATCCTATCTGTGATGATTTAATTCAAATCACCACAGATAAGATTTTATTTTATTTTATTTTTTAGTCTGTTTAGGATTGTTGTCCCAGTGTTTCTCACCACTGGAGCCACAGTTGTTTTCTTCTGCCAGAGGTGCTGAATTTCAGTTTGGAGGCCTTGATATTTAATAATATTCTCTCTCTCTTTGTCTTCAGACCTGCTATCCCCCAGGAATTGCCATATCAGTAATTCAAACTTTCTTTTTCTTAACCACAATCTGTTATATCATATTTTAATTGTTTGTCATTTACCGTCTAATTGTTTTTATCTATGCTTGTTTTAATTGGTGTAAGCCTGCCTTGGGTACCATACTGGATAAAAGGTGAGGGATTGTGATGGTGAAGATGGTGATTATGATAATGATGATGATGATGATGATCTTTATTTATATTCCATTTTCCCTCTAAAACTGGAACTCCAGGCTACTTACAAGATTCTTGCAAAGGACAGTATATGTTTATGTATGTGCCTTCAAGTCACCTGTCAATTTTGGTGACCCATGAATTCCACAGCATTGTCTTAGGCAAGAAATACTCAGAGGTAGTTTTGCCAGTTCCTTGCTCTGAGATATAAAACCTATAGCACTGCCGGGCATTTTCTCCCTAGATGAGATTAACCTGCACACCAACAACTTCTGGTATACTCATGTGATGAGAAAATAAATGTTTTCCAATTATGCGAACCTAGTAAAGAGGCAGAGTTGAAGTAAATCCATTCTCCCCGCCCGCAAGTCTGAACTCCCCCCTTACTCTTGATGTTTTGACTTGGACTTCACACACATACACACAGCTCTGTCTCACTGACTCAAATAGGAACTTGAGAAGTACAGTTGCATCCTCTTGACTGTCACCTTATCCTGCTCATAGTTCTTGAGGTATTTGTTCTTCCTGTTTGTCCATGACACAGAGATGACTGATTTAATGTCCCAATTCAAAGGCCAGGGATGTAGTGTTGCCACACAGATGCTGAATGAGACAGAGGTCTTCCCCCAAGGGAAGCATTCACAGCTGAAGGCACCAGTAACAGGAGGTTGCTTTTGCAAGTGTGCCAAAGTCTTATCAGCCACATTGGTAATGTTCTTTCTGAAAGGAGATCATCATTGTCTCATAGGCCACACCACAGGGGTGCCACTTCATATGTGTCAGCTGAAGCAAGGTTCACAGCAAACATTAAGGCAGGTCTAGGGAAAGTATGTGGTCCTTCAGATACTGTTGGACTCTAATTCCTATAAACCCAAACCAATACAGTGGTGGAAAATGATGGAACATGAAGCCCCACAACGTCTAGAGTGCCATACATTGACTGACCTTATCCTAAAGCCTACTTTCTTGGATGTACAAGAGAGTATTAATTTGTGTTACCTCAATTTACAACATTTATCCAGAACTAAATTAATAAATGAAAGTATCATGCAGAGTGCATATTTCCTCCAGTGCACCTGCACAGTTGTGCAATGTGAAGCAGCAAGCAGGTAGAAGCAAGAAAACAAGGTTGGTGAGGGGAGACAAGAGTGCTGCTTAGAATTTTGGCATAGAGTTTTCAAAGATAAGAAATGTGGTGGGTGGCAGAGTCTCCTCCTTTGGAGGTTTTAAGCAGAGGCTGGATGTCACTAGTGCTTTGATGGTGTCTTCCTGCATGGCAGAAGGTTGGACTGGATGGCCCTTTGGTTCTCTTCCAACTCTATTACTCTATGAAAAGGTACTGGGCTGGTTTTCTCGTAACCTGCCTAGAATTATGGGGCTGGGAGAAAGCAACTTAAATCTTGGCATTCCTGGAAGGAAAGAGCTTTCTTTCTCTACTTAGCCATAGGAGCATGAAGGACAGAGCAAAACTGAAATCTTGCTGTTGCTTGGAGGAAAGGGCTCTCCTTTGCCTGCTTAGAAAGGGGGGGGGGAGGGCTGAGGAGGAGGAAGAAACCTTGGTGTTTTGGTTTGGAGTAAAGGGTTTTCCTCTGCTTGCTTAGATGGGCCTGAGCAACAGGCGTCTGCTTTCTTCACTTGGCAAGCCTACTGAAGAGGACACAGCAGGAGTTGTGTTGCCTCTCTCTGGCCCTGTACACAGTGGCAATTAAGGCCAGCATGGGGGCAGAGTTGGGGTTTAGCATCCTCACGACACACACCTGACTCGGCCCCCCAGGGTGCCCTGACATGGAGCACTGATCCACATGATGGGCAGCATCATGGTGCTCTTCTGGTGCTGCATCCATATGGTGCAATGCCGAAGGAGCACCATATACATGTCTATGTGTTCCTCTAATAAGGAACTGATACTTAATGGCAAGCTATCTCACCCCAGCCAAGCTCCCTTGGGATCAGTAGCTGTTGCCTCTTCTGATCTTTCTGGAGAATTTGTCCATTTCTATAGCTTGAAAAATGTAAAGTCTAATGTTTTGTGCTTTATGTCTCCTTAAAATTGGTACTGAGTTGAGTAAAAATGCTAACTTTGTCACTACGTCAGCTCTGTTGGAGTGCATCCCCCTTGTCTCCAAAGTTTTCCTATGGAACTGGCTCTTCCCCATTTATATCATTATAAATTTATTTCACAAGTCCAGGAATGCAGCCTACCAGTATTCCTCAACATAAATCAAAAAACCTGCATTCAAGATTATTGTTCAGCAGTGAATGTTAAGGAATTTAGAATCTGCTTGTACTACATAGTTTAGGGCTCCAAAGCCCTTCCCAAATTAGCACCCAGAACTTGACAAGCAAGAGTGGAAACCTGGTTCAAAACCAATACTTGGGCTAGAACAGGCATTTTACAGAGCCCCATTAAGTCTTTTGGATACCAGAACATTAAAAGCCAGGCTCAAAAGGCATCAGTCCTAGCAGGTCATGTTAGCTTTCATGATAGAAAAAGAACTGGAGGCGTTGGGAGTTATAATCCTATGCAAGGTTCCCAGATCTTAGGGCTTGGCCACTCTTCTCTAGTCCTCAGGGCAAAAGGGAAGAATCTCAGAGTTCTGTCTCAAAAAGCATGTGTATATCTGTTTTCTTCATTTGTTAGACTTGAGGTTTTTGATTTGAATTGCATGCTCTATACAATTGTGATTGATGCTTAGTGTATTATGGTTAATGTCATCATCAGGGGCTAATCCATGTAACATCATCCTGATGACATCACCAAGACCTATCCCATGACATCATCCAGAGGTCTCAAATGTTGGCCTTGAAATCTCTAGGCCTGAGATAATCCTGACCAGGCAATCCTAGGCCTAGGTCTTTTCTAATTATGCAGATTATTGTACTACAATCTTAAATCATTCCTATTCCATTTTAACTGCTCTGGATGCCTCCTGTTGTATTCTTGAGTTTGTAATTTAGTGAGGCCTCTCTGACTAAATATTCTAAATGCCCCTCCCTAAACTGCAAATCTCAGAATGCAACAGGAGGCAGCCAGAGCAGTTAAAGTGGAATGGCAACACTTTAAGAGTGTAGTGCAATAATCTCCTATGTATTCCTACTAAGGTTGCGAGATCTCAGGGCCTGAACTCAATTGCCCAGCTTGCTACAATTTGCAAGAAGTAATTGTTTTGTTGCTGTAATTTGTAAAGATTTTCCAGAAATCTATGTACTTGCTTGCTTAGTTACCTCCTCCTAGTCATTGTGGGATCAGGACCCGCCCTCCTCATGCTCTGTTCTGCAGCCACTTTCTGGCTAGAAGCAAGTAGGCTAGATTAGTAAATGAGAAATATTAATCCCCTCATTTCCTCTGATCTTGGTACTGTCCCTTTAGTTATTTAGATTATGTTCTTAATTTCTAAACAGAAAAATATGTACTGTGAATGACAAGCTATGAGCAACAGTGAGTCATACTTAATAGTTGTTTTTAACTGCCAGCAAATCAACATCAATTTATAGTGAGCCTATGAATGGGAGACTTCCAAGTCACCCTATCATCAACCGTCCTGCTTAAATCTTGCAGACTCAGGGCTGTGGCTTCCTTGATTTAGGGGCTGTGCACACCAGCCATTTGGGCCAGCTTGGAGGCGGAGTTGGGGAGTAGCATATCCATGATGCATGTCCTGGATCCGCCCCCAGGGTAGTTTGACACCACACACCACACCACACCACACCACACCACACGGGACTCCTTCAATGCTGCGTATACAACACAGCACCGACGGAGCACTGCCAAGTCGCGGCAAAGCAGCTATCTCAACCTTTGCAGGTCGCAAAAAGGAGCTGCTTTTCGAGGCTCCTTTTTGTGGCCTGCAAAGGCCAGATTGGGGCCATAGCATGAGGTTGCTGCCACCCCAAGCTGCCCCTTCGGGGCTGCGTGTGCAGTCCCTAAGTCTATCCATCTGTAATGTTGTTTTCCTTTTTTCCTACCATCTTCTGAATGACTGAGCCAAGATATGAAAAATCCTAATGTCCTCATCGTCTTCTTTAAAGTTATTAAATCATCGGTGGTAATTTTTATTTATTTCTTCCCCCCCCCCCCCCTTAATGTTCAATTGCACCAACTTCTTCCCTGATTGAATCTGTCATCTTTAATCTCTTTCATATAGTTCTTCAGTGTATTGTTTCCATCAACTTTTTATTTGGCCATGTAATATGGTCCCCTGTTGGTCTTACAACACCCCTACTCCTGAATTAATTTCCCCTTTGATTTCTCGGGTTTGGTAGAAAATGTCTCTTGTTCTTCCTTTTTTGTTGTCATCTTCTGTTTCTCTGCATTCATTATTGTAATAGCAATCCTTGTCCATACATGTTGCTAACAGTTGTATTCAGGATTCTGACTCTGTTTCTCTCACCTTTTACTTTTGCTTCTCATCTGCATTTAATTGCTTGAAGAGTTTCATTTGTCATTGAGGCTTCTCTCTCCTTTTGGCTGCAGGCAATGTATTTTGCATTCCTCCCTGCCGATATGCCTGGCTTCAGAGTTTTTCTGGCTACCAGTCAATTAGGCTTAGTAGTGTAAATCTGTTTTTACACTATATTTAAATTCTACAGGGGTGTTTTTCAGGTTTTATTTTGGCACAAAATTTGGTTTAGAATTCTTCAGTTTTACTCTAGTTTTCAGTTTTAGCTTTACTCATATTGTTCATTATCTGCACCACAGTCTGCTCCTGGTCTTGTTTTTTCTGAGAGAATGGAGCCTTTCCACTTTCTGCATCCAGTTATGAAGTCTATTTTATTTCTGTTTTGGCCATCAAGTGATGTCCATGTATACAGTTGCCTCTTTGGTTGCTAGAAGAATGTGTTTGCAATGAACAAACTGTTGGCCTTACAAAATTCAGTCAGTTGCTCTCCATTTCTTGATCCTAGGCCAATTTTTCCTACAATCTTTGATTCTGCTTGGCAGTAGCATCATTGGGGGTGGGGTGAAGGTGTGTGTTCCACACTGGATGACACTCCAGAAGGAAGGTGACATCACGTCAACTCCCTGCCCCCCGTGGGTGCTGTTTGGGCTGTGCAGAGGGGCTTTTCCCTGCACCTAGGCCCCCAGGCCCCATAGAGGGGCTTTTCCCAGCACCCAGGCCCCATGGAGAGGCTTTTTCAGTTGACCCCTGCACCAGAAACCCCACCAGAATTCCAGGACTGGGAGTCCCACCCCCTGAAAGTCTCCCCTCATGCCCAGTGTGGCAATGCCACTGCTGCTCTTTTTCCTACTTTTGCCTTCCAAATTACTATGATTAACAAGAACTCCTGTATTTGTTTGTGATCAGTTTCCTCCTGGATTCCAGCTAATTTCAGTTTCTTCTTCTTCTGCCTCCGTAGCTGGTGCATAAATCTGGATTATGGTTATATTGATAGGTTTTCCCTGAAGTCTTGTTGATTTTATTTGGTGAGGCTTTGCATTATATACTTTGACTGCTTTTGCTACATCTCTCCTCACTATTAATGCCACCCTATTTCTTCTTAGATTTTCATTCCCTGGGTAAAACACTGTGTAATCATCTGACTCAAAACGTCCCATCCCTGTTCACTTTAGCTTGCTTACCCCAAGTATTGCACCATTTATACATTTCATTTTTTTTCTTTTACCGGTGCTGTGTGTGATTTATGTTTCCTGATTTATGTTTCTCATATTCCATGTTCATATAATATGTGTAGTGCAGCTTTGGATTTTCCTTTCACTTCTGAGCATGTCAGCAGTTGAACATTAGTCACAGCACTACTCATAGGTGTCCTCTGCTCTACCTCAGTTGTTCATTATATGACATAAAAGTGTCATCTTCTAGCACAATCTCTTGTTTCATTTTGGATTGTCCCATCATAAGATTTTCATATTAAAAGGGGCTTACCATGCCTCTTTCTGCACAGTATTAACAAGCATTCGTTATGGTGCCACTGCCATTGTCTCCGAGAGATCCTCCGCCAATGTCACCCCCACTGCTGCTCCTGCCCACTAGTTTTTTGGCACACTTAGTCTGGCTCCTCAGCAAAACACTTTCTGACATCAGAGACCCTATCAGCAGCACTGCTGCCATCAATATAGTCTCTTGCCTCACAGGAGCATGCAATCCCACCTCTCTTGAAAGGTAGTGCCAGGTTCAGGGGTGGTACTTAGTGAATAACATTTAATAATATCACCAGTGGGTGTCCTTACATCTTAGGTTTTGGCCCAGAAACCTCAGGGAAAGAGACAATCCTCAACTGGCAACCCTAATTCCTATTTCTAATTGCCATCCCACATAACAGGGGCTGTCTCTTCCAACTGCTAGCCTGAGCCTCAAAACCGATGGAATTACTTCTGTTGCCAGCTGCATGTTGTTGATCATGCTGAGCAATATTTGTCTTTCCTGTTTGTGTAAGAGAGAGGCCCAAAATCTGGTTTTCTTGAGCCTTCTTTCCTGGTTTACTGTTAAGCCTTTCATTTTCCCCAGGGGAAGACTGATCCCTAACAGCTGGGGCTCTTGGTCTACAAACACAAGTGTTAGTAGAGCCTTTTGATCTGGTAAGAAGAGTGTGAAAGCAGGTTTGAAATTCCTCACCTTGTTTCCCAGTAGGAAGAAACAAAGTGGATAGGTTTCCCTTTGCTCAGAAAGAAGAAGCAGTTCAATGACACTTCTCTGGTAAGATTAGTTAAGTAACCCAGAGATAGCCTCTTCAAAGCCAGAGGTGAGTATTTCTCTGGAGTTGCCTTGCCAGCTTTCCTGTATTTTGAGGTACATCATTTGTTCTGAAGCTTCACAATTCCACTTAGCAATCTTATTTATAAAATATATTTAAATCAAGAAGCCACATTGGTCCATAAGAAAACTGCCAAAACTCTTGTGTGTAATTTTGGACACAGGACTTAATGTCTTGGGGGAGAATATCTTTAGATGGTATCCGTTTTCTAGTCTGTTTGGTATAAAAAAAAAAGAACAAAAAAAAAGTCTTGTGCCACTTTCAATTTGCCACAAGATGGGGTCAATAAGCTGCCATTTTAATTTCCATATTGTCCTGGGTTGAGTCAATTTCTGGTGTTGCAGAATTTTAAGGGAAATTAAAATCACAATTGCCAGCTACCTCTAGATAGCTGCAGCTTTCAGCCCTGCCAAATAAACTTGAGGAGGCCCAACAAAGGCGACTTTGCCAGGGTTGAAATGTGCATCCAACCCTGTATCTAAGACAGTGGTTGAGGCAATAAACTGCATAGATTTGTGTATTGTGTCAAGAGCTGTTTCCTTTTGCCTCTTTTGAATCTAATGTCGATCAAAGTTTTTTCAAGTCCTCTTCTTCCTGCTGCTTAAAAAAATCAGATTTGGTACATGGCACATTCTGTTTACAAGAGAAGTCTGAATGGGGAGAAGGCTGTAAGTCTCTGACAGAAATGAACAAAGGGTAGATTTTTATTGGCTTTTAACCTCCAAATTATTAAAATATTCTCAGACAACCGCAAAAACTAAAATGTGGTTTCTATCACCCAAGAAACATCCAAGAAACTATAATCATCATCTTTTCTTTTCCTTTTTTTTAACTTCTAGTTCATAGAACAGAACAGCCTTGGCCAATTGGATGCCCTCTTGATGTGTTGCACTATAACTCTCATCTGCCACAGTCAGTGTGCTAAGAGTGATAGTCCCCAAATCTGGAGGGCAGCAGGCTGGCGAAGACAGTAATAGAAGGTATCATTTCAAAAAAGAGGCAGAAGGCAGATGGGATGCAGAACCACTGGCCTGGTTGAGAATGCCTTTGCCTCTACCCACACCTAAATAAGGCTTGGCCTGAAGAGAAGGGAATCTTCATTAAAAGCCAATGAATGAATGTAATCTGTGCTCAGAAAATGCAAGCTTTCTCTGTGGGGATTAATTCATAAATTAATCCACATGATTGGCTAAACTGAGAGTGAATTGACTGTCATCTTTTTTGGGGGGATGTAGTTACTGTGTTCCTATTGCAGAACATAAACTGGGTTTTGGAATATTAAGGTGGGTTTAATTCAAACATGATTGCACCACCCCAATTGCTCATTCAGAGGGGCGGGCTAGAAATAATTATTATTATTATTATTATTATTATTATTATTATTCCTTTGTAATTTCATGCTGAACAACACAGCAAGACCTTTCAGCCTTAGGCTGTTTCTCTGAGCCATGGCTTTTGTGTAACTGAAGAACATGTTGTTTGCCCAGGCTGTAGTCCCATTTATTCTTGGTGATCCACAGTTAACAGATCTGAAGAAGGAAAAACTTATTCCTGTCTTACTCTGTCCTTGAATATATAACTAGATTTCACATGGTTTGAATGATTCCAACACTTTTGTTCTTGTTAGCACTATATTCAGATTTGTTTGTACACACCATGCATTTCCACTCCTCCCTTCACTCCTGTCTTGGGTCATACTGAAGCAAAGCAACACTTTTAAACATCTAAGTCCTCCTAGATTACAGCAGGCTATTAAAGGCTGTGTCAAAAGCTAATTATCGCCACATATATCTGCATTCTTTGCTCCTACTGCTTTCAGCGTATGTGTGAAAATGGAAGTCAGCTTGCAGAGGCATAAATGGCTGTTAGAGGAGGTGTGAGTTCTTCCCAAACATAATTTTTGGTGAAGGATTCATTGGGCAGGAAGTTAGAAAGCCTGGTCAATCTAATTTGTTTAGTTCTATGTCCCAATCAGTGCAATTTAGGTACCCTGAGAAGGTTTGTACCCCCTGTACTGCATACCTACCAACTGAGCCAATTTGGCAGAGACAGTCCAGATTAATCCTCTGTTATCCAACTTTTTTCATCTGCTTTTAAAATGTCCCAGTTTCTCTTTCCTCCCCCATTTCTCCCCTTATCCTTATCATACTTCAGTTGATGCAAAGTGAGGTCAAAGTACAAATGTAGTTTGCAGTGTTTGCACTTAAGTTATTGCAGCAGGGAGAGAAGAGAGGAGGATGAGTCTTATCCTACCCAGGGTGCATCTACACTGTAGAAATAATGCAGTTTGACACCACTTCAAGTGCCATGGAATCCTGGGATTTGTAGGTTTACAAGGTCCTTAGCTTTCTCTGCCACAGAGTGCTGGTGCCTCATGAATCTACAAATTCCAGGATTCTGTAGGATGGAGCCATGTCAGTTAAAGTGATTTCAAACTGTACTATTTCTCCAGTGTAGATGTACTCTTACTTGGCTCATGCAAAAACAAAGTGCTGCAGCATCTCCTAGCTTGTTTTTCCTCATTAATAAATTTTGCCATCTTGCCCACACTCTGATGTCTCCAGGCCACATGTGTCAGTTTTTATTTGCGAAATATTGAAGTGTATGTATTGATCCACAGTAGCGGAGGCCAGTACAAAACATCCTTTAGATCTAAGAAAAGCCGTGCTGGATCATTAATTTGTTGTAGTTCTTGTGTGCTTTCAAGTTGTTTCCAATTTATGGCAAATCTAAGGCAACCCTATCATGGGTTGTTTTTTTGTTTTGTTTTTTGCAAGATTTGTCCACTGCTGTCCTCTGGAAGCTGAGAGAGTATGACTTGCTCAGGGTCACCCAATGGGTTTACATGGTCAAATTGGGATTCAAACCCTGGTCTCCAGAGTCATCGTCCAAAGCTCAAACCACTACAACATGCTGGCTTCTGCTGGGTCATACTGAAGGCCTACCAGGTTAATTTGAACCCTAGCCTTCCCTAGCTTATAGGGTTTTTGTGGGAACAAAAGTGAAGAAGGTGAGAGCCATATACCTCACCTTGAACTTGTCACAGAGATGGTAGAATTGAGACAGAGTGAATGAATGCACACTCCAGACTTTAAGCCCTGATAGCCAGGTCTGGGATGTTTCTCAGGAGCAATATTAACAAAGAAAAATTCCGCTCCAGTATGGTCCAAAAGACATTGCAAAACAATCCAGTCTGAGACCACTTTAACTGCCCTGGCTCAAAGCTAGGGAGTTCTGGGAACTGTGTTTTTGTGAGACATTTAGCCTTCAGAGAGCTCTGATGCCACAATAAACTAGAATTTCCAGGATTCCCTAGCACTGAGCCAGGGCAGTTAAAGTGGTCTCAAACTGGATTATTTCTGAATTGTGTAGTTACCCTCAGTTGGGGTGCTCTTCAGGACAGTGAGAAGTTGGCACTGAATGCTGAAGAGCAAAAAAAAAAAAAATGCCCTTCTGCACCCACATTTCCATCAGCAGGGACATTCTACATGGAACTTTTCTCTGAGACACTTTGGATCTAACCCACTTTGTTGCCACCTGACTAGAAGCATTCCAAAAAAATTGAAATTTGAAAGTGAAGTACTGTATTGTCTTTGGCAGTTATGCAATATGTCCATGCACTAGACGTTTCCTTATCTTAGCAAGTACTTGCTATCTTGAATAAAATCTGGTAGCTAGATATGTTATATAGATGGCAATGGCTTCTGACATAAATGACATTTCTGTCATTGCTTATGTACTGACCTCTTCCTATATTGGAAGCAAAATATGCTGGCGTGTGTTTTTCCAAACCAGTAAATAATCTAGCTTTTTCCAATTTTTCACAAAAGGAAAAACAAAAATTGCTGACTAGTTCTGGTAATAGAAACATTCATGATGAGTACATTTGTATACGAATTAGGCATGCATAGCATAGAACAAAATAGGTCCAGACCCAAATGAATGTCTGTCTCACCCTGTACATCTCCCAGGCATTTGTTTCTCTCTCTCTCTCCCCTTGTCATGCTCAGGATGTTGACATTTCTCTTATCTCCTTATAACATTTTGCTTCATGGTGCTTCCTCTGTTCCTCTGCTTTCTTGAGGCAGTGCACAAGTTTAAAGTTCTTCTGTTTTGTTTCCGTTAGTGTTGCTTCAATTCTCTCTCCTAGTGACTCCATTCTAGCCATTTCCCTCCTTGAAGGGAAGTGGAAAAATAAAGAGACTGGGATGACAAACCAAATAGATGGCACACTGGACTGAAAAGAGCTCCTGCTTGCTTCTCTGAAAGGAAAGAGAAGCACAGAACCTCTTATACTTCAGTGTACGTTTAGCTTATTATTTATAAATAGTTACAAATCTCCTAGAAGTTTTCAGATGAAAATAGGTATCTTTAGTCTAAAACAATCTTGGAAGAGAATGGAAAGCCTCCCATCTCCACTGTTTCTAATCAAAAAGGAAAAGGGATGGGGGGATCTAGCTACACCTTTAAAACTAACTGATTTATTCTAGCATGAGTTCTCATGGCTTCCACTGCTTCTCCTGCTTTTCATACTGAATGTCTCCATCCTAATTCAGACCAGTCTGCAATGTTAAGAGGCGACAGTAATTTAAGATGGCTGGCCTAAACAAAACAAAACTCATATACTTGAAACACCATGAAATCTTTAACAGGGAAATGCTATACTGGAGTTCAAAATAATATAAAATGTGACTGAAAATAATAAGTATCTGTATCTGGAGGTAATCTACACAATGATCTGAAAACAAGATTACAGGTAGACAGGAAAATAGAATTAGGATCAGTTTTGACTTGATAGCTTTGTTTGCCATATGTCCACAAGTTTTTGCTATGATGAACAAGAGAGTTTGGAGATGTTTGTTTGTTGGTACTATCACTCACAGAGTCCTTGAGACAACATGCCAGTTGGGAATGTTATCTAAAATAAAAAATAAAAACATCTCTAAGCTCTGGATGTGTAAAGGCAGAAGGCTTCTAGCATTACCAGTCAAAATATATTGTGCAGCTATCCCATCTTTTTTGCCTAATAATTTGGTTTTTTGTTTTCTTGCAAAAAGAAAAAAGATGGAAGAAGTGGGAAGGTTACAAGTGAAGGGCAGTATTTTTGGACTACCTCCATCAAATTTCCCACTAAAGGGCAATCTAATTGTGCAAGTAAACTCTTATCTAGAAGCACTTGCTATGACTGTGATGTGAATGCCTTCAAAGATATAGAGTAAGCATTTGCCAGTGATCTGAAGCTAAATGCTATCTGTTGGATACATCTCTGTCCTTGTTAGAGCTTGGAAAGGTTACTTTTTCAGCTGCAACTACCATAATGGCCCAGGTGGCATGGCCAGTGGCTGCCCTGTCTGGGAGATTATGGAAACTGTAATCCAAAAATGCTCACCCCACCCCACCTTCTAGTCCTTATATATTTACATATGCTTATCCTTGCACATTGCAAACATATGGTGGATAATGGAGTGCACCAAGAAATTCCAGAAGCATATCTGCATGTGGTTTATTGGCTACAGCAAAGCTTTTACCTGCATAGATCATGAAAAGCTATGGGTTGTGCTTAGAGGAATGCAAGTGCCACAACACCTGACTGTCTTGATGTGTAATCTGTACTTAGCTGCCATTGAAACAGAATATGGAGAAAGAGAATGGTTCCCAGTGAGCAATGGTATCAGCCAAGGTTTCATACTATTACCCTATTTATTCAATCTATATGTGCAGAGTGGACTTGGACTCACAGGCAGAAGGAGTGAAGATAGGAGGAACACTAACAACCTAAAATATGCAGACAACACAATGCAGAAACAAAAACATAGAACAACTACTGAAGAAGCTCAAGGAGGAAAGTGCTAAGGTTGGATTAATGCTCAGCATTTTAAAAAAATGACCAAAGAAGATCTGCATGATAGCTCTGTTCAAATATTTGAAAGGATGTCATATTGAGGAGGGAGCAAGCTTGTTTTCTGCTGCTGCAGAGAACAGGACTCGGAACAATGGATGCAAGCTGCAGGAAAAGAGATTCCACCTCAACATTAGGAGGAACTTCCTGACAGTAAGGGCTGTTCGACAGTGGAACACATTCCCTCGGAGTGTAGTGGAGTCTCCGTCCTTGGAGGTCTTTAAGCAGAGGCTGGATGGCCATCTGTTGGGGATGCTTTGACTGGGAGTTCCTGCATGGCAGGGGGTTGGACTGGATGGCCCTTGTGGTCTCTTCCAACTCTAAATTTCTATGATTCTATGATTCTATGAATTCATCCTAGACAAACAGAAAATTGAAATAGTCAAAGCATTCCTATACCTCTTCGCATACTGATCAGAATTGAGACTGCAGTCAAGAAATCAGAAGAAGACTGGGGACTCTTTCAAACGGGGAGGAATTTCTCCCAACTCCGAATGGAGCCAATGCGGATTTATGTAAATTCGCTTGTTTAGCGAATTTACATGAACCCCTGCTCCATTCGGAATTACTTCCCATTACCCGAAAATAACCCCCTCCTGCCCGAATTTGCATGCAAAGCTTTAATTCGCAATAAGGTAAAACCCATGATTGCATTCGAATTGGCTTCCCTCTTGCCCGAATTTGCATGTGAAGAGTTAATTTGCAATAACATAAAACCCATGATTGCATTCGAATTGACCTTAAATTATACTTCCAATTTAGCCTTGTATGAAAGAGTCCTAGGACTGGGTAGGGTAGCTATGAAAGAACTAGACAAGCCCCTAAAGTGCAAAGATAAAATTCTGAACACTAAAGTGAGGATCATTCAAGCCATTGCATTCCTCATCACCATGTACAGATGTGAGAGCTGGACAGCAAAATAAAAATAAAAATAAAAAATAAAAAAGCCAATAGAAAGAAAACATTTGAGATGTGGTGCTGAACAGCCAAAAAGACAAACAAATGGGTTCTAGAACAGATCAGACTTGAACTCTCTCTGGAAACCAAGATGACTAAACTGATGCTGTCGTGCTAAGGCCACATCATGAGGAAAAATGAATCATTAGAAAAGACAATGATGTTAGGAAAGGTGGAAGGCAACAGAAAGAGAGGAAGACTACATGATAGGTGGAAAAACTGACTCAGGGAGGACTTTGTCCTGAGCCTGTAGGCCCTGAGAAGAAAGGCTGAGGACAGAAGGTCTTGGAGATGTCTCATCCACAGGGTCACCATGCGTCAAGGTCAATTCAAGGACAACTAACAACATCAAATCTTGCTTTTACATATAATAGGACTTGCTGGGATACAAGGGGGGGTGTACATGCAGCAATTGTGGCTTCTGAACAATGTATGAATCAGTTCTCAGATTGTACTTGGCCCACATCCAAGTACAGTAACTTAAAATAAAGCAACCTATTGTGTCCTTCCTTTAACTTTTTATTTTATTTTAATATGTGTTAGATCATAAATCAAATTAATCCCTGTGGAATTAAGAATTTGGCAAGGAAGGCAAAAATCATTAGCTCACCATGATAAGAAAAGTTGCAAACAAGACTGAACAAAAGAAAGTTCTACAGACACTATCCAACCTGCATCCTTTCCAGATATGAGCAAAGAGTCAAACAACATAATTAGCAAGTAGACATGGAGATAGAAAGATAGAGTGGCACACACTCCCTGACTTGTGGTTTTATCTTGGAATCTTAATTTTATAGTGTTAAGAGGGGCAGATGTCCAAATACCATGAAATAGATGTGTCGTCTTTACTTGATCAAAGCCTGCTGAGGCCCAAGATTTTTTTTTTTTTTTTGTCTCATGCTTTTTGTTTTATTTTTGTAAAAAACCAAAACAGCCAGACAGTGTGCCACTGTGGCACCTTGGACCATTATTTAACATCCTTTTTTGTAGTTATGGTATATCTGATGTTGTGAAGTACATAATAGTTGTCTCCAGATGAAGCTTTTATCATCACCGGAAGGCCGGACACCAGGTGACAAATTGGCCACAGAAACTATAACTCCAATGACTGTGTGAAATAGTTGTGAAGTGCACTGGTGCTAGGACTGCCTGCAGTGAGGAAATTATTGATCTTCAGAGTATTTGTGAGTACATGTGTTGCCTGCCATCATATTTTTACACAATGAGACTTATGTGTAGAAAAGCATGGATCCCTCTCTTTTTGCTTCTCTAGGAGTGTGAGATGAAATGCTACTGTCAAATGACCAAAAAAAAAAAAAAAAAAGAGGTCTTGGAATTCTCCATCAAGCATTTATTCATTTTATTCTCCTCAGGAAGAAGTCAGGATGTAGCCTGGAAAGTCTACTTCCAGACAAAGAAACTAGTCCCTTTATAAAAGTCTGTAAAGACCAGGGTTCAGTTCCCAGGTTAGCCATGAAACCCAGTGGATGACCTGGGGCAAGTCACATGTTCTCAGCCTCAAGGGAAGGCAATAGCAAACCACCTCTGAACAAATCTTGCCAAGAAAACCCCATGATAGATTTGCCTTAGGGTCACCATAAGTCAGAAATGATGGTTAGGCACACAACAACAATAACAAGTAAATAAATTGAAGAAGTTGGAATTATTGAGAATCTTGGCATTTCCTTTAGATCAAATGTTCACTAAAGGCAAGAGTGTGTTGACTTTCATTTAGAGTAGCTCTTGGCTTGGGTCTTATGATTTGGGTCCACACTACAAATGTGAAAGACCATATCTCCTTATATGAACATGTCCAAAGATCTTTAGAGGAAGCCTTCCTTTCGGTCCCACCACTATCACGGGCATGTTTGGTGAGGACACAGGGAAATGCCTTTCTCAGTGGTTGCTCCCAGATTATAAATACCCTCCCATAGGGAGGCTTCATTGGCCTCCTTTCTCTTTTTCTTTTGTTAACAGGTAAAAGCTTTTTTAATCAGGCAGGCCTTTGGCTTATAATTTATTTGGCATTAAAAAGAGCTTTTAATAAGGTTGTGTTTTTATCTGATTTTATCTTTCTTATCATTTTTGCTAAGTTGTAGTTGTGTGTCACATTGCTTTAACCTTGTGATTTTAAACTGAACTGTCATTTAATTGATTTTTTACTTTTGTATGAATATTTTTAAAAATGGTACTCTTTTTTTAAAATCTCTTTGAACTGCCTTGGATCCTGTTTAGAAAGAAAGGCAGGTTATAACTTAAATAAATATATAAATAAATGATAAATTATGGCCTACTGGATGTTATTGGACTGAGATTTGTTTTGTCCTTCATCATTAACTGTGCTGGCTGGAGCTGGCAATATCTAAACACCCCCTGCCACCAACATCTCCAGGAATGCTGCCTTTAATTGTTGGCCTTTCTGAGATGAGTTAGAACTTCTGAAGGGGACTTGTTAAATAGTTCATCAGATCTTCCTTCAGATCTTCCCAGTCACAGAATCCTAGAAATTTAAGAGTTAGAAGGGACACTTAAGTCTTATTGTGTGAAAAATATGATCTAGTCCAACCCCTGCCATGCAGGAATCCACAACTAAAGTACTCCTGAAAGATGCTCATCCAAACTCTGTTACTAGGCCTTCAAAGCAGGAGAGTACACCATCCTCTGAGGCAGTCCATTTCACTCTTCAACTGTTCTTACAGTAAAGAAGTTCTTCCTAATGTTTAGGTAGAATGTCTTTACTTGTAATTTACCTCCACTGGTTCAGGTTCTAGTCCCCGAAGAAGCAGAAAACAAGCTTTCTCTATCTTCTGCTTGACATCAGATATTTAAAGATGGCCAGGAATAGTCAGGGGTGAGCTGGTTTACACAGCAATATTGTGTACAGGTCTAACACACATGACTTTGCTCTCCCATCACAAGTATAATGCAATTATTCCTATGCCCTGACTAGAGCTAAATCAAGAGGCCAGATAGGTTATGTTAGGCAGGGGGTTGCTGTCAGACATTTCAATCTGAATTAATAAACAGGCTTCTCTACCATAACAGCTGTCAGTACAGCAGCACAGCTCTGGCTGTTGGACACAGTAACATCTCTTGCCATTCTTACCAAATAAGTCTTAGTGGCAGATACTGTCCACTCCCCACTTAAGGAACTCCCCCTAATGTGGGCTTCAAAACAATACACACTTGTGAGGGCTTCCAACATTTCTCTACCTCATTCACATTTGGGAGAGGATTGCTCTCCTCAAAGGCAAGCAAACCAGCAGCTGTTGCATTGTTGAAACAATCCTAGCCCTCCCACGAATGGAAGTTGAGTGACACAGAAGCACAGCAATGAGTCAGTGGGTGGCTCTCTAATAGCATCAGCTTATTTATTTCTGTCACCAGAAACGCTAGACCCTGAGCATTGTCCATCATCACCTAAATATATTTCATCTCAAAGCAGTTTTTCTTTTCTCCTCTCCATGGGATTATTTAGATCAATTAGCCTGGCCTGAGAAATTGAGGTCTCTTTGCCTTTTATGGTTTGGGGAGGATGTTGTTTTTGCTCTTTCCCAGATGCTATCTTTAGGATGACTTCCAGAAGCAACTGTCAGCATTTGCGCTTTTGCTTAGTTCTCTCATCTCCCCCACCCACCTGAAAAGGAGCAGTTTAATTAACCCAGCTGTAATCTTCAAAAGTTTCTTAAGATAAGCCACAAACAACACACACAAACACTCCTACTAGCCCAGCTTTTATATGCGTGGGCAATAACTGCATGACTAGCCTCACAGGAGTGTTTTGATGGTGTTTGCATCAACATGTACTGCAAGCAGGATTAGGTGAGCTGCTGGGCTAAATTAAGACACACTGGGGCCCAAAGCTGGGTCAGCTTTAAGAAACCCCATAGTGTTATTCCCATCACTAAAAATACTATTCTAAATTTTTGTTTTACTTTTGGATTATTTTTGTTTGTTTGTTTGTTTGTTTGTTTTAAATAGAGGTCCCTGTTAGGTTTCCCAGATCAGGAATCTATCCCGGGCCTTGAGATTTCAGGCATGAAACCTGAAACCTGGGGATGTTGCCTTGGGATGTTACAGGCAATATGCCTAGCTAATGTTACAAGAGTGATGTTATGAGGAGCAGACCCTGGTTATTCCTCATTGCCCTGGGGAATGGATTGGAGAAGAAGGCCCAGGCCCTGAGAGCTGGGAACTTTTACTCCAACACATTCTGGGGCCCTAAATTAGCTTATCTTGTGCATAAATCCAGCCTTGGACTGACATCTTTTCTTGGGCTGCATCTACACTGCAGAATTAATGCAGTTTAACACTACTTTAACTGCTATGGCTCAATACTATGAAAGTCTTGGATTCTTTGTTTTGTGAGATATTTTGGCTGCTCTGTCAGAGACTCCTGTGCCACAACAAACTACAAATCCCAGGATTCCATAGGATGGAGCCATGATGTTAAAGCAGTATCAAACTGCAATAATTCTGCAGTGCAGATGCAGCCTTGGATTTACCAGCCACTTCATTATCTCAAATTCCTGCTCTATGTCAAAAGAGGAGGAGACCTAAGTGTGTGGGGAGGGGGGAATAACTCTTCAAAATGGGACAAAGTGGGACATAGAGCCAGTTTTCTATGGCAGCTCACTCAAAGCTGTTTGCCACAAAACACGTTAAAAATGATTTTACTGGCAGATGCTTTTCTAATCACTATCCCTCAGTTCTGAAATGAGAAACAGAGAACAACCACTATGCCAAGAGATCTTGCAGCATCTTTGAGACTAACTGAAAGAAGTTGGTAGCATAAGCTTTCATAGACTTTAGCCTTCTTCCTCAGATGAACAACCAGTAGATACTTTTATCAAATGATAATACTGTAACTCAGTCTGCATAGAGCAAGAATGCAAAGCAGAACAGACTAAAAACCTTTCAAGTTAGTGCCATCAACCAGGGCTAGGTTGGTCATCTAAACCAAGCTGTCTGGGCTCTCCAGAGAAGAGGGGATCTAAGGGCAATTTGTCCTAGGACCTGTCAAAGCAACAGCACCACCCTGCCCATTCATAGTAATGACTACTATTTATGTATTTATTTAGAGTATTTATACCTTGCTCTTCAGCGACAAAGGCTCTTAGAGTGCCTTACAGATTGTTAATTTGATAGTTCCCTGCTTACAAACTAAAAAGGCTTACAAACTAAAAAGACATGACACAAAAGGAGAAGGGAGTGGCAGTGGTGAAGGGGGTCAAGTCCAACAGATACTGCTAGTTCTCTTCCCCCAAGGCCAGGGTGATAGCAGTTAAGATGGAGGGAAGGCCTTTCATCTTCCGCTGAGCCTAGGCATGGTGGCTTGCCTCTCCTTTTCTCCCTCCCAGGCCACCATGCCACATGGCTCACCAAAGCCCCACAAACATACGAGGGGGTATCCAAACGTTTTAATGATCACCTTTTTAAAAAATTGACAGAAAGTTTGTTTTGATTTGTAGTTGTTAACTTATCTCTATGTAGTCACTATCTAGATTTAGACATTTTTCCCAGCGTATCTTGACCCTCCGAATACCTGATATTGTAGAAGTCTGCAGATTGCACCTTATGAGGGAGTATCGTAAAGTAATAATTATCACCCGGAAGTTGTTATGGCATATTGATGAAATTTTGTCAGTGTCATCATTGGTCCCTAAGTGCACATTGCTGAGAAAATCAACTCATTGCATCCTTTATTTTTGTGACTAGCTCTGCCAGAAGTGACTAAAGTGTAAAATCCTTTGTCAGGTGCAATCTGCAGACTTCTACAATGTCAGGTATTTGGAGGGTCAAGATATGCTGGGGAAAATGTCTAAATCTAGATAGTGAGTTAACAACTACAAATCAAACAAACTTTCTGTCAATTTTTTTAAAAGATGATCATTAAAACTTTTGGATACCCCCTTGTATGTGTTCCTGTAGGGGAGAGTACCAGAGCCTTCGGGATCACATTTGCCCCATACATCTTCTGAATCCATAAATCGTCTGAGCAAACTTACATTGTGTCAAGAGACAAGGACAAGTTTAGCACTAGCTATAGGTGTGTGGTAAAATTACACTGATATTCATTTGTATTGTCCTGCCATTCAAGGAGGTGAATTTTTACCACTTTGTATCCATTATGACATTGTTTGCTAAGATTTCTGACTTCCTATTCCCATGAATAAGAGAATTCAGTTGACTGAATAAGAAACTGATATTTGCATGTGCCTTCACTGCAATATAAGTCTCTGTCTTTCTGTCTCTGTCTCTGTCTCTCTCTCTCATTCT
Organism: Urosaurus nigricauda; assembly: GCA_034509955.1. NCBI lineage: Eukaryota > Metazoa > Chordata > Lepidosauria > Squamata > Phrynosomatidae > Urosaurus > Urosaurus nigricauda. The sequence continues at coordinate 123,608,839 of JAOEGL010000001.1, read as the reverse complement.
CTCTCTCTGTATATGTGTGTGTGTGTATCTTCATACCCACCTTTGGCAGCGACAATACTGTTTAACCTTCTAATGACCTACATTCTCATTTGCATTTAGAATTTCCACGTTTTTCTCTCCTCCTCCCATTTTCCCTCTTTGTCCTCAGCTTACCTCAGTTGCTGCAAACTGCACTCAAAATGCAAAAATAATTCACACCCAGTTAACTCAGAAGGGGGAGAGAGGGCAGGAATCTTGCCCTTCCCAGTAGTTTCAAGCAAAAGAAGACAACGGCACTCTCTCCTAGTTTGTGTGCTTTTCCTCATAACTTTTGTCATCTTGGCCACATGGTGATGATGCTTGGCCAAATGTGGCCATGTTTTCATCCGTTAAATGTTGAAGGGTATGTGATAGGGATTGGGACACAGGGCAGGCATTAGCTAGAGTGAGGCAGCTGCCTCAGGTATCAGTTTTTGATGGGCACAGAGCTGTGGCAAGGTAGTGGAGCAGAAAAGTATGTGCCATGACAGTTTCCTTTGTGCACACTTAGGAAAGCTTTCTGCTTTGTACAGTAGCCACTGACAGTCCTTCTTGACACATTTGCCATTCACATGCCAATAATTGTCAAAATGTGTATAACTAAATAAATAATTGAGGGTGTAAACCCCATACTAATCTTTGGAATGCTCTGACAGGTTCAAATAAAAGTTACTTCCTTGTTAATTCGGCTTGCTGAACTCTTTTTCAAACTTAGTGGAAATAAGAACTTGGAAACTGGCATTCATTCATTGATTCATTCTTGGTTTGTTGATCTGCTTTTTCCCCAAAAAAATTCTCTTTCAGCTAATTCAGCTAAATCCAAAATTGAATATGGGTAGCAAATGCAAAAATGCAAATCCATTTCCTTATTTTAAAGGCACTATAGGGATAATTTCCAGAGGGCCAACCATGGAAGTCAAGCACTACACCACCTTGGCCAGTTCGGCAGACTGGTTTGATTAATAATCCACCTTTCTTAATGGAGTATCAAAGTCACTCAAGATACCACACTTTTCCTTGCCTTGCCACAAAGGCGTGTTATGTTCATGAGTTTATCCCCTCCTCTCATCCAACTTCATGTTGCCAATGTGACACCTCTGACTTGAAAGAAAACATATGTGATTTGCATTTAAGTGTAACTGAAATCAAGTATAGTCAAGTAATTTTCTAACAATGAAAGGTGCCAAATGAATGGCCTTATTGGTTCTTATAACAAGGTCTGATGGTGGTCTTTCTTGAGATGTGTTAAGTGTTTGGCTTCCCATGAGAACTTTGAAAGAAGCAGGACCAGAAAGACCTTAGAGGGAGAAAACAGGGCTAGGAAATGCAGATTAGAAGTGTTTTCAGTCAAATCTTTAAATACAATGAATTGGCAAAGGTTTTTTTTGTGTTTTATTGTGTTTTGTTTTGTTTTTTCCCAGAACCACTTCAGGAAAACAAGAGATTTTCTCCAATTGTGATTTGGCTTGAAAGGATTCACATCAGCAAATGTAGGGAAAATAGAGACAAGACATGGCACACTGGGTGAGCAGCTTTATCAACTTGAAACAAACACCATATGTAACAATCTTCCATCCCCCTCCCATCAATGGTAAGATATACCTAAATATAAAATCATCCTGTCAACTAATTCAACATGTTGGCCTAGACTAACACTAGTGATCATCTTCTTTCTGCCTTCCCTTTCTTGCCTACACCTGGTGCCCTTTCTCACTACACAGTGGTTACTGTTGTTGTGTGCCTCCAAGTCATTTTTGACTTAAGGCAACCCTAAGGTGAACCTACCATAGAGTTTTCTTGGCAAGTTTCTTCAGATTGCCATTACCAATCTTTAAGGCTGAGAAAGTGTGACTTGCCCAAGGTCACCCAGTGGGTTTTTATATTCAAGCTGGGATAAAACCTTGGTCTCCCAGAGTTGTAGACCAATGCTCAAACCACTACACCACACTGGCCCTCAATTACAGGGCTATGATTCCACTTCTATGGAATCCTGGGATTGGCAGTTGAGGGATGGGCACTTAGAAATCTCTGCCAGGAATCCTCTGGCACCTCTAATCAAACTATACATCCCGGGATTCCATAGGATGAATTCATGGCAGATAAACTGGAATCATAGCTCTATAATCATGTGGTGTGAAGGGGCCCATCTGTTGTTGAGAGAACCCTTACTGATTTCCTTCTTCCAGAGATCCCACCAATCGGTGTGGATGAGCTAGGTTGTCCCCCAAATAATTAGGTCAGTATTATGTGGTACTGGTATCAGGGTCCCACAACAGTATTATGTGGCACTGGTACCAGGGTCCCACAACAGCAAGAACTACTATTCACTTTTAAAAGTGCCTCCAGGTGGTTTTCTAGATCTTTGGTTTGATTTCAGCCATACCATATTTAGTTGCTGCCAGAGCTGCAACTTTCCCAATACAGTATATATGCAGTGAAAGGAAAAGAAAAGCAACTAATTTGACAGACAGGAAAAAGAAATCTTATTATATCTTAATGCGACCAGTGCAGCCCAAACTGTAAAGTGAAAGTGGGAGGGCAGGCCCTGGAAAAACAAGATTTTGGTGGTGGTGAGGCAAAGGGAGCTTATATAGCCCTCTGGGCTCCATTATTGACAGTACAATGTCCCTCCTTTTCCTTTGTGCAGGCACAAATACTTGCCCCACTGCCAAGCTATCCTAACCTGCCCCATTGTCAAGCTTAGCCGAGGGAGCACATAACAGGTGGATTTGTAGGGTACAAACAAACTGATGGAGCAGCCAAGGTCTTCTGTGGTCCAGTTTACAGTTACACCCATACTTGGTATCAGATGTGTAATGGCTATATAAGTCAAGCTAACTGCATCCACAGAAAAACACTGTGTTTCTTAAGGAGATGGGAATGTTTTGTCTTTGGTGTTGACCTGAAATAGCTGTTTTACAGATGCAAGCCATCACTACTTGATGTTGTCATCAGGGGTATGCCTGAGTAAAGTTGTACACACTGGGTAGGTATAGAAAAGCTGCATACTTTCAGTATTGGACCACAGGCAAAGAGACACATTCTAAATATCCATATAGCTGCTGCAGTGGTCCCTGTTTGATGATGCTGCCACCACTGCCACATTATTAGTAGCATGGAAAGCATGGAAAGAGGCAGGCTCTTTTCCACGGGTGCTGAATACAGGAAATTGACTATCCAACTTGCTTATCCCATAGATTCTGACAACTACTGTATGTGAATGGGGTGGAGGAATATGTTGCCACACTGAAGCCCCCAAGGCAGAGAGGATATCAGGATAATGTTCCCTGCATGAGTGCAAAATATGATTGTGAAGAGCAACATCATTCAGTCACTTCAATGTAATAATGAGTTTGTCAAATGAGGAGGGATCTACTAGCATGTCCCTCTGAATAAAAGTTGAGAATTTCGATTAAAAAGATGTATCTTCCTCCAATCCGGAAAGGTCAAACTTTTTTATATATTTTAAACTGATAAAAATATTTTAAACTAACAAGTTAAGGAGCACATCCCTCACTCCCTAAATATGTTAAAATATTCAAGGCATTTTAGAAAAGCTTTGAATCAGAAATCAGAAGAGCTCATCTTTCCCTGAAATTATGCAGTTTTCCAAAAAACCAAGAGCCCTCAGAAACAAACCACAAACTGAAATTACTAGGGAGTTAGACATAGGAGTATATCAGACGGGAGGAATTTCTCTTTATTTCAAATGGAGCCAATTGGAGCCAATTCGAATTCACGTGAATTCGCTAGTTTAGCAAATTTATGTGAATTCCAATTGCGTTTGGAATGCGTTCAGAATGACTTCCCATTACCCGAAAATGACTCATCTTCATTGTAAATATTGGAAAATTTCTCAACTGCATTTTCTTGTAAAAAGAAAAGAAACTTCTTTGGCTGAATAATCTCCCAGGAGTCTCCAAAAAGGAAGTGAATATCTTAGCATAAAGTACATCTTTAGATGTACTTCTGCTGTTTATATATACATTTCTCTGCATTCCTTGCTTGCTCTTTCTTCCTTCCCAGTTTGCTTCTCCTTTCAGCCCCAGATCTGCATCTTTTATGTAGCTCCTTAAGGTTCGGCTCCTGCTCAGATGCCGATATGCAGCCAAGGGTTTTTAATATTAACATTTTTTTGGATAATTATTGAAAGTTTATCCAAGATAATCTGAGTGTGATTGGTGGATGGGGAAGAGCTTTGTTACTCTGCTGAATCAGCAACAACAACAAAAAGTCTTGGACTTTGTTAACAATGTTCAGAAACACCTGAAACATGGGGGGAGGGGGGAGAGATAAGCTTTTCTGAACCACAGCCCACTTCATTATCTAACAGATCATGATTAACAAACTTTTATTTGTTACATAGAAAAATAATTGACCAGACCAAAATAGCAACCATTGTTAAACTTTGATGAATTGTGACCCCAACTTTCTGTTCACCAACAGGTTGAGAATTCTAAGATAGGCCCAGAAATTGTGTCAGTGACAATTTGCTAGTGTTATCTGGGCTCCTTTTCACCTCTTTCTCACATAGAGAGTTCTTTTCTACTTCCAGAAGCAAGCAAAATTTGAAGCCCACAACCTATTCCATCTGAGTCACCCTTAAGCACTCAAAACACTCAGTTCCCATTTGTCCATCTTCAGTTAGGGAAGTGTCCCAGTGGCAAATCATCTGCTTTGAATGCAAGAATTCTCTTGTTCATTCCCTAGTAACTCTACTTAGGGTTTGGAAAGACCCCTGTCAAAAACCTGGGTGAATGACTGCCAGTCTGTGTTAACACTACTAAGCTAGATAGAGAAAAGATGTAAGGCAGCTTCCTGTCTTTCACATAACAATTAGTTCAAATTATTCAGATCACACTAGGGTGGTAAAATGAGGCCATTGCCTCTCCCTTCCACACAAAAAAGAGGATACTGTAAATCCTGCCTCCCCAATGAAATTTTCCATCAGACCTCAGATTTCTAAGACTCCATTAATTTAAAACATTGGCCATTTAGAAATACAGTTTAGGCATCCAAAGAAAAAGGGCAGGCAAAGTGACCAGGAGATTGCAAACACATCAAATATGAGTTTGAGGTGTGAATGAATTTCATTGTCTCATTCTCTGGAACATCAGAAATTTAGGGACTGAAGAAAAATTTCATTTGGGGGACAAAATTCTTATTTGGAGGGCCATGTGCTCATTTGCTCCTGCCCATAGCTACACTATAAACTATATAGTTTTTCCTGACTCGCACTGTATATACACTTTTTAAAAACTGAACTGTTTGACAATGGAAAGAGTCCCTCTTATCTCCCCATAACGGAGCACATGACATTGGAGAAGTTGGATGTAAAACCTATAGCAAACATTTGAATTTTTCAGCAGTGCCTCTCCTACTTTTGGCTACAGTTGGTTCTGCACACACAGTACAGGAGAGGGGTTCACAATATTGCTGTGTATGAAAATCTCTTTTAGCTTTTTCCTCCCCACCCAGTTCTTGGAACTGGGTGGAGATCATTTTTCTCTCATAGAACCCAGGACTGTTTTATTTCATTGTCTTAGTTTACCTAGGCAGAGCCCATATCCATTTCTGAGCTCATAAAAATGAATTACTGAACAGTTGCAATAACAGGTCCTGAATTCTACCCCGCTACCCCATTTATGATGTGCTGTGTGTTGTGCAGCGAGTAGGAAGAACAAGGTAGTCCCTATAGGGTGGTACACATTCAGCAGAGTATAGTGACCATAGGTTTTCCTAGTCTGCAGGTAGGGTTTCATATCTGAATTGCATCCAAAACCATGCACTACATGTATAAAACTAATAGTGTATATAAATCTAATATGGCAGGATGAAGTGTTCAATGTAGCCTTCTCCCCAAAACATTTTTATGTTCAGGGAGTTTGTTTTCATTAGGAAGTATTAAAACATTGAACCTCCTATCTACTTAATCCAGTTACAATGTTGAACTTTACCAATGAATTATGTTAAATGCGGAGCTGAGGCACAGGTAATACCTCATCCGGTACAAAAGCTATGTACACAACATTTTTTACCACTTGAGTTTACATGCACACATCTTAAAATATGGACAACAGTTACATAGGTTCCACAACAGAGTCCACAGTGCCACAGTAGCACATTAGTAAAAGTGAATCCCAGGATGTAGAATATTCCTTGATAAAAAACAGTTTTAGGTTAGGCCTTGGGAAAAACTGAATACTTGAAACAAAACTATGTATTATTTTTCTTTGCTTAAATGAAATCTATTTCACAATGTGTAGATACAGATTGTTAAGAAAACTCTCTAACAGCTTTGCTTTAGGGTTCTCAGAAGTTAAAAATGGCTTGGAGGCACACAATAAGACACAGAAAAATTAATAAAATATCCTGCAGTTTATTATTCATCTGACTAAATAAAGAATATTTTATTGTTAAAAGGATTTCCCAGTCTGCACCATTTGCCAGACATTTAAAATTTCAGCAATAGTTTTATTTAGAAAAGTTCCAGTTTTTTTAAATGCAGTTTAAAAAAATTGTTTGACTATAAAAATATAGAAGGAAAGAAATTCAAACTTGTTGTCTAATGTTGTATTAGGTGTGTTGATGAACAAGACCAGAGAATACACATTTACAAAGAAACATTTCCATATTTAAGTCTTTGTACAATAGAGAGAATCCATAATATCAATATCAGGAATACTGAGAGTAATTAACTACCTGGTTTAATACTTTAAACTGGTGAAAAGACAAGAAGAAATTTCAGCCAAGTGGCAATATGGATCCTCCCAACCCTTACAAGGAAATCCTTATTGACAATTAAAGCGTAATTATGTTTTTCTGCTTCTCGTTCTGATACCTGCAAAATGGAGGTGCTGTACACATGTCTTTACATTCTGGGAGAAACCAGCTCCCAGTGGGAAAAGGAGCATAAAAAAGAAGGGTGTATAATAAAAACAAATAAAAATGAGCCACTGCTAAACCATCCATTCAGGATCTCAGAGTACTTTTCCTTGTAGAAGACATACAAGAGGGTTTTTTAAAAAAAGAAACAGGGAGGAGGGACAGAAGAGGGACCAAGGGATACACAATTTTATATTAGTTCCCAGTGTGTTCCGTGGGGCATATCACATCTGTAGGGATAAATAAACCTCTGTCAAGGCAATGTCCTCTGTCCATGGTGCCTGTTCTGGTACTAGGTATTAAAAGTACACATTTCTGAAGCTTAGATGTAATTTCTGCCCATAGAAAGAACACAACAATGGAGAGCTGCTAAGTCACAGCATTTCCAGGTCTGCTGACCAAAAGATGAAGCCAAGTGTTCTGGTTAGTAAATGTCCTGACATCTCAGAGTCTGGTTTGAAACACCATCAGTCATCTATACAGATTAGACATTATTTCTGTCTGATTTGACAAATTCTGTCTGATTTGGTTGTGCTCATACTGATTTAAGAGTTGGGTATATGTAGCTTTCTAGATGTTATTCAACTACACCTCCCAGAATCCAGAGCCATTTGCCATTCTGCTCAGACTGATTGGACCTGAACATCTATATAGGCACAGGTTCGCCAGCCCTGATTTAGAATTCTTCCATTTCATGGGATGTGATACATACTGCTTGACTAAACATTTCAGGATTTGGCTTATAGTCTTAAGCATGAGTGAGCAAACTGATAAAAGTCAATGACAGTAAACATGGAAGATTACTTTGTGGTGTAGAACACACGTGAGTTTTTAGCTACAAAGAAAAATGCATGACTCTAATTGTTCTAAAGAAGCTTATTTTATATCACTTTAGAATATTTCTTATGAAAAGAGGTCAAGTGACTAATGGACAGTTCAGCAAGATACACACAGGGTGCAGCCACAATGGAGGTCAAATGGGGACATTGCCCCCAATATGATTTCTAACACCTCCACAAAATGTTCTTTCAAACATCAAATTTCCAGCATTGTTGTAACTTAAAGCTTCGGTTGAGCATTTAGAAATAGAGTTTAGGCATCCAGAGGAAAGAGGCAGGCAGAGTTATTAAGGGAATCTAAACACAGGAAATCTGACATTTCTAGATGTGAACAGTTTACAATGTCTCACTTTCAACAATACTAGAAATTTGAAGACTGAAGGTAAATGTCATTTCTCATACAGAATGGGGGGATGTTCTCTTTTTGCCACCACTATACCCCCAAGACCTACACCCTTGAAAGGAAGGGAAGGGAAGAAAGGCAAAATATGGTATAGGTGTGTGTGTGATTTTTTAAAAAAGGAAAATAGTGTTAGAAAAGGAAGGCTATAGAAGAATTGGGAGGTTGGCTGAAACACCAGAAGTGTTTCCCATTGTGCCCACAGTCCTTAATTGCTGCTTGATGTTATCTAGTTTTTACCCACGAAGCAGAGACTCCTGAGTTTTGGGACATGATTTCTCCCGCTGATGTTCCTGTCCTTTCCCCAGTTGGTTCTGGCTATGCCCAGAGGAATAACTGGCTGACTTGTCCCCGGTAGCACCTGCCAAATGCCTTGATGTGCAAGAGAGGACAGCAACGCAGGCCTGTCGGAAGCGGGGATCAAAGAAGGCATAGAGAAAAGGGTTGAGGCAACTGTTAACATAGGCCAAGCAGCTGCAGTAGGGGTGAAGATTGATAAGAAAGGCATGGATGTCGCAAGACAAAGGCATCACCTCCCAGTCCATCAGCATATAGACAGTTTTCACCAGATGGAAGGGCAGCCAACATACAGCAAAAGTAGCCACCAGGACAATGATAATGGTCAACAGACGCTTCCGCTTTCTCAGTCCTTCGCTGTGCTCCTTTCGGAAGTGGCCAGCAATGGTACGGGCAATGAAGAAGTAACAGGTCAGCATGATGGCAAAAGGAACCACAAAGCCCATAAGAGTGGAGGACAAGCCTAGCCCTGCTTCCCAGGCTGCCTCTGTCTCATTGGTTGCCACACTGGAATAATCCATGAAACAGGTCACTTTGTCATCATCAACATCCAGCACTCCTGTACTCCGGAAGATCATGGCTGGCAAAGCCAGAAGGGCAGCCATGGCCCATAGTATAACAGTCACTAAAAGTCCACTAGGTTTTGACCTAAGTTTGGCATTTGCAATGGGGTGAACAATGGCCAAGTAGCGATCAAAGCTAAGTCCCGTAAGGCAGAAGACACTGGCATACATGTTGACAAAGACCAGATAGCTGCTGAGCTTGCAGGCAAAAGAACCAAAGGACCAGTGATAGTCCAGGATAGCATAGGTAGCCCAGAGTGGCAAGGTAACAACAAAAGTCAGGTCAGCCACTGCCAAATTGGCAATGAATGTATCTGCGGATCGTCGTTTCTCCTGGCTTCTCCAGCAAATAGTCCATAACACCAGGCCATTGCCAGTGGTGCCTAGAAAGAAAACTAGCAAGTAGATGGAGGGAATCAGGACCTTTGAGGATCTCCATTCAGCATAGTCACACTCCTCAGTGGCTGAGTGGTTGTCAGCATCACTGATGAACTCCATGCCTGCTCACGGAGGAAGAAGAGAAGAATGTCTCTGGGATAAGAAGATACTCTCTTCTGATCTGGTATAATCCTTCACTGATCTGAAGCTTCCTTGTTAAAAGTTCTTTCCTTGCTGCAGGGAGGAAAACTCTCCCAGTCTCTCAGCTCATTTGTCTCTCTCCTCTTGGCCCTTCTCTTCAAAGCTTTAGGAAGATATGGCAGTGCCTTGCTCCTTCTGTGTCATCTCTCTCATTCACACACACCCCGCATACAATCTGCAACAGTTCCTTCCTTTCGAGTGGTCTTTAAAACATGTACCATCCCTCCCACCTCCTCTCCCAGCCCTCCTCTTGCTTTCACTCAACATCCTTATGTGAATTGGATGAATTGCCCCCTGTGGTGCTGGGCAGCTCCATCTGTTACTAGTATCCACCTACTTACAAACACCCACACACATCTTTCCCACCCTAAGCTTCCTCAAACCAGAAAAGGAATGCAGCTTAAGATGAACCAGCAGCTTGTGATGAGACAGGGAGATAATCACAGTGTAGCTCCAGATGCCTTGCTAACCTGATCAGTCTTATCTAGTTGTTCTGTTAGATTCATCACAAGCTCCTCTCACTTGCAGGATCATTCTGACCTGAGCAAAATATTTCTCAAAGCAAAAAGCATCAGCTTTAAATCCATCCTGCTGAGACACCCTCTTGTTATACAGTGTGTTCATTCTGAACAGTAGTCTTTTGTGGGGTTTTTGGGCTATGAGGCTCTGTTCTAAAAGAGTTTATTCTGGACGATTCACCAGCAGCTATGGCTGGCATTTTCAGAGAAATTCTGAATAGTGTTTGTTCATGCAAACAGAGGGTGCTGATAATGACTTAGGTACACTTAGGAAGTGTGTTGCAAATGTAAGGGTGATCTGGATTTTCAATATTCCCTGCTGTTGTTGTTGGGTTTTTTTAAAGGTTACCAAAGCATTGGGGGCAAGTTGAAAATTGGGGGCAAGTTAAGAGGAACTGTGCATGCTGCTTAGACTCCTTCCCAATGCCTTGAAAGAAAGTCAAAATAAAAGGGACCTGCCTTATTCCTTGGTTGCTGAGCAGAAGGAATCATTGATTTTAAAGCTCTAGGGGATGTGAAATGGGGAGGGTGTGTGTGTGTGTGTGTATGTGTGTGTGCAAACTTTTGAAGAAAATCAAAGGTATAGACCTTGGAAGCACCTACATGCTGGACTAAACCAGTTTACCACTTCTATCACTGTTAGATTAATAATGGTGTTATGCTGGTGTACTAAAATGGCTCTTCAAAATAAACGAACATTGAAGCAACCCTGAATGAGAAGCCTGTTGGGGTATAGCTACCGAGGGTGGAGGTAATGAGATTTTCCTTCAGTCCTCAAACTTCTGGCATTAGAGAGAGTGACATGCTGAAAATATTTCACATCTGCAACTCATATATTTGCAACATTTCCAAAGGTACCTTTGCCTGTGCCTTTTCTTTGGACACCTAAACTGTAGCTCTAAATGCTCAACCAATGTTTTAAATTACCTCAACGCTAAAATTTGGGGGCTGAAGGAAAATTTCATGGGGGTGGCAGAATTCTTATTTATAGAGACAATGTCTTCATTTCCCCTCTGCCCAGCTCTGTAGCTACATCCGCAGAATCCTGCAACACAAACTATTCTTTAACATTCACCCCCACAACCTGAATATGTGATCCATCAAAACATGGTTCTTCTTGCCTTGGGTAGCACTTTCTACCATCCAAAGGTCCATAATATCAGTTTAATGTTAATCACTTTCTACAATAAATGTGCCACTGCATGTACACTTGTCTTTGGTACAGCAAACACACGGTGTGGATAACTGCATACACACAACACACATGCTTTGTCGAGTCTTACTAAAAAATCCAAAATATAGTTTGTAAATTATATGTGAACCTTGTCAACAAAGATTATATATTCATGAGCTGATTCAGAGTTCCAGCATAAGTAAATTAACTGTCCCCATTTTATCTCCCTTGCTAATATGAACCCAGTTTCAGGACAGGAGTTAGAGCTACTGTTTAATCCTCCAAGAACTGCACAGTATTCATAAATGTTCTGTTTGTCTATTTGTAAACCGTAATCTTGGAATGAGATTTACACACACACACACACGGAGGCAGAGTTTCAGTTGTAATCTCCAGAATTCTTATTGTGTGAAATATTATACTCATTATTGTTGGGATAAAGAGTACCAAGGAAAATGTACAATTTGTAATGGCCAAACACTAGCCAGGAACATCGACCAATCAGCTGCTGGCTGGGAGAATTTGGACATTCCGTTGACAGTTGGGCTGAGGATTCCATTGGAGTCAGTAGACAGTGTGGGTTCTTCTGCTGATAGATGGTGGACTGTGTAGATGTTTGTAGATAGCTCTGTACATATTGTAACTTCTAAGAATAAAAGCTTCATCTGAAAGACCTTTGTCTACAGTGTCTCTTCAGTTATTCTGGAAGAGGAAAGGTACTTCTCCAACTCACAAGATGCTGCCTACACTACAGTCGCGAAGGTGACCCTGGCGCCAAACATAGCCATGGTACCTCATCACGGATTGCGCTACAATAGCTAACAATTATTTGGCTTGCTTAAAAGTATTATGAAGAATATACTGAGCCAGCATGGTGTGAGAGTCAGCATGTAGTGGTTTGAGCACTGGACTACAACTCTGGAGACTAGGGTTTGAGTCTCTGCTCAGACATGGAAGTCCACTGGGTGAGTAACACACTCTCAGCCCACGAAAACTCCATGATAGGGTTGCCTTAAGTGTGACATAAGTCAGAAATGACTTGAAGGCTGAGGAATATGTTGTACATGAATCTAGACCATAAAGGCTTCCTTAAATCTCTTAGAGGACCAGTAGACCCTCCTAGCTAGTCAAACAGTTTCTTTGAAGTGCCTGTTGCAGCAGCACTAGTGGCCACCTATCTGTTGTTGAGGTTTTATCTGCTTTCCCAAGAATATCTGGCTTACTGGCCTAGAAACTGGCTTCTGTGCTGTTGGCTGGCCACATATGCTTTTGGTGTTTGATCTGACTCTTTAGTTATCTCTTGTTTATGCTTTGCTGTTCTGCCCGATAAATGCTGATAGCTGTTCTGGGTTCTGGCCACCAACTCTGCTCCTTTGATTATAACTTAGGGCTTTGTGCACTGTGATACCATCAGTATCAAAGATCAGCCAAACATGAGCCTTACTCTCTGAAATGTTGGATTTCTCCATTGGTTAAGGCATGCCTAGAAGATCTTCATTGTCTTGAATGTGATTTGCCTTCTTCCAAGGATTGCGGGGGGGGGGGGGGGGGAGAGATACCCAGTAAGGCTGGTTTAAGCTAACAGAATAGCTGGCTCCAAATCTTCTGTCCTAGAAGAGGAAGCATGAAATCTAGATGTCCCCAGCCCAGCCACTTTAATCACTAGAACACACTGGCTTTCAAGTGTCTCCTTAGGAGGAAGGCCAGTAAATTTCTAATTTGGTGGATTGCTGAACACCAAATTGTATCCTTTCACTTGCAGCCACACTGAGATGCTAACCAAACAAAATATCACAAATTAGTTAGCACAAATGAATGGCAGTTCATTTGGAAGTTCTTTCAAGTTCTCCAAGACTGTTAATAAAGTTGTATGTTCATTGAAACAGGAAATGGGATGAATTGGGAAATGCTGGCTTAATATCAGTCATAGTCTGTCTTGCTCCTAGTCTTAAAATGGAGTTACAAGATTATAAAAATGTGTTGGCAGATTATCAGTAGATTTGGTACTCCAAGATACTATGCAGACTTGATTCCATTTTTGAAAATCAGAACTTGAGCACTTACCTGGCCCTGTTTCCAACCTTGATCAAAATGAACTAATTCTTTGTTTGGTAGAAAGCAGAAGTAAAGCTGGGGATTTATTTTAGGTGATTCAATCAATCATAAAAGGTAACCCATCTCCTTTTCATTTTCTTGTTTCAAAGAAGAGTGATGTTGTGAATAATGATGGACACGATCCATGTGCCGAGTTGTACATTTACAATGTTTGTAGTCACAATAGGTTACAATGCTTCTGGAAGTTCAAAACAATGTGCACCAGTAATCCTTTCAACAAGTCTGCAGTGTAAATTAGCACTGTTAAGCTCATATTACAAATACGCAACAGGCTAAAGGTTTTCGGCTCACCTAAGGGCATCATGCAAGTGCATGGTGAAAGTGGCATTTAAACCAGATCTTCACTCAGCATTAGCATAAAAAGTATCCATGGGGAGGAAAACACACATTTGTCACAGGTTTGGTTAATGTCCAGAAGATATGAAAGAATACAGGTCTTTCATAAAAAGAGGGAGTCTTTCCATACACTTTTTACTCCATAATGTGTTAAGATAGCCAACTTATTAATTTGTCTGTTACATTTATACTCCAATTTCTCCCCTCAAATGTAAAGTCGCTTTGTTGTTAAATGTCTTTAAGTTGACTTTGACTCACTGTGAACCTGTGAATGAGACATCTCCAAAAACCCCTATAAACTGCTCTGCTTAGGTCCTGCAGGCTCAGACCATCTGCCCTATTTATCCTTACAGTGAATCCATGAGGCAGGCAAAATGCCTCTGAACCTGAGAGTTACATGTAGCTTTTGTGGTGAGTGGCCACTGACAGTCTTATCCTATTATCTGTCTTCCCATTGTTAATGTCATCTAAGCAAGGGGTCATCATCACATCCTTCCAGCCATGAATTCCATAAATTACGTTCTTCAAGCACTGTTCAAGGTCCATATTTTGACCTCAGAAATCCTGAATGGATAGTGCTCTACAGAAAGATGACCTCTGTTGAATACTGTCACTCCTTGTCTTCAAGGTTAAAATTGAAAAGCAGCATAGAGAGATGTCTGTTCCAAACATTTTTCAGATTAACTCCATCCAGTCCAATAGGCCTTAGTCTTCTCTAAACTGAAGAGCCAGAGGCTTGTCTAGGCATGTCTTGGGAATTAAAAAAGACTGACAGGGAAGCTGAGCAAGCGCTAACAATCCAATCCTATTTTTAAAGAGTTTTAAAATGTGTCAGTAAATATGTCTGACACTTGAGCTACCGATGGGGCCTGACTACAATCTTTTCATCAGAAACAAATTGTTTTAATGAGATTCTCACAGTGTCTTTCACCTCTAAGTTGCTCATTCAAGCTTGTGATGAGCAAGCCCCCTGCCACTAAGTAGAACAGCGGTTTGATCAGCAAACATCATTTTTGCAAAGGTTTGCAAAGTTCCAAAAATTACAGACATTCACCGAATCATAACAATTTTATAGTCTAAATATGTTCCAGGAGACCTTTCCTCACATATTTAGCTTTTGGTTCATCCTCCAAAATCACAGCATTTACAGTTTCTAGTATATAATAAATTATGTTTAGTATTTATATAGAGTTTCTGAATGTTCAAAGCAGCTTCCATATAGGAGTTGACTTTTTTTTATGACAATGATGCAAAATATTCCTGTATCTTCCCCTCTCTCTAACCTTCAACAGATGAAAAAACAACATGGGCAAGACATTCTGGAAAATGTCCCAAAAGGAAAGGCAATACCAACTTCTAGTTTTGTTGCAGTAGTAGTGTACCTTCAAGTCAGTTCTAACTTATAACAACCCCTAAGACTTGTCTTATGACTTATGAAAACCCCTATCATTGGGTTTTCTTGGCAAATGTCTGAATTCTGACTTCTTCTTTTTAAAAAAAAAAACCACAGGGAATTGGAAGAGATAAAGAATGCTCTCTCACTCTTTTTTTAAAGCCTGAATTCAGTCCAGGCAAGCTAGAAGTTGGGATTGAGGAAGGGCAGATGGACAGAGATTGTCATACTTAGAACATACCATAAGACAAGTCTCTTTAGGGGAAAAAATGGTGCTTGGTAAAGTTGAGGCAATAGTAAAAGAGGATGACTGCATTACAGGTAGGTAAGACTTTGAGTCCAGCTCTGCATTTGCAAGAGCTGAGCAGGATTGTTGATAACAGGGTGACTTGGAAGTCTCTCATTCACAGGGTTGCCATATGTTGAACTCATCTTAATGGCAATTAACAAGAAGAAACAAAGGGTTTCTGATGGGCTATTATGTTAGGGTTGCCCCCACACTGTTAAAGCATACTGAGCAATCATGCCACCAGGAGAACGAAGCACCTTTGACTAGGCCTTGTGAGTGGTGTTGCAGCGTGACTGGCTATTTGGGGGGGGGGGGGGACTCCAGCAGCGTACAGGCTGCTTTTGCTATATGCCTTCTGGTCAACTTTAACCTATGGTGACCCTCTCTTAGGATTTTGTTGGGTTTTCCCCCAAGATTTATTCAGCTTAATAGGATCTCCTTCCCAACAGATGTGGAGAGAACTATTTTGTTCTTTGGAAAGAAATCCCATTGGAACACGAGAAAGAAAAATGATCCTGAAAATGTGCAAATACTTACAGATAATGAGTTGCCAAATGGCATTTCACATTAGAATCAAAGACTTGGAAAAGACAAGGGCCATCCAGTCCAACCCCCTGTCATGCAGGTACTCATAATCAAAGCATACCGGACAGATCACCACCCAAGCCTCTGTTATAGACCTTCAAAGAAAGAGACTCCACCACTCTCCAAAGGGAGTATGTTCCATTGCTGAACAGCTCTTACTGTCAGGAAGTTCCTCCTAATGTTGAGGTGGAATCTCTTTTCCTGTAGCTTGCATCCATTGTTCCGGGTGCTAGTCTCTGGAACAGCAGAAAACAAGCTTACTCCATCCTCAATATGACCCCTTTTCAAATGTTTAAATAGGGCTATCATATAACTGCTTAACCTTCTCTTCGCCAGGCTAAATATACCCAACTCCCTAAGTCACTTCCCATAGGGCATGGTTTCTAGACGCTTCCCCATTTTAGTCGCCCACCTTTGGACACACTCCAGCTTGTTAATATCCTTTCTGAACTGTTGTGCCCAGAACTGGACATAGTATTCCAGGTGAGGCCTGACCAAAGCAGAATAAAGTGGCACAATTACTTCCCTTAATCTAGTCACTATACTTACATTGATGCAGCCTTGAATCACATTGGCTTTTTTAGCTGCTACATCACACTGTTCACTCATGTTTAACTTGCGATCTACTAGGACTCCTAGATCCCTTTCACACGTAGTCTCCTTAAGCCAGGTGTCCCCCATCCTATATCTATGCATTTCATTTTTTTGCCCTAAGTGCAGTATCTTACATTTCTCCATGTTGACAATCATTTTGTTAGCTTTGGCCCAGCTTTCTAATCTGTTAAGGTCATTGTCTGGGGTATTAGCTGCTCCTTCTAATATGGTGTCATCTGCAAATTTGATAAGCATGCCCCCCTATTCTTTCATCCATATACATGTAATTTATTCCTTTTACCTGATAAATAAGGCATAACTAAATTACTTCTTTTGTGAAGCCCATTATGTTAAGCTAACTTTACACTTATGGGAGTGTGACCTCACTGACTGGAAGATCACTTTGGCCAGATTCTGGCTCCTGATGCTGCCTTAAGCTTTATTGTGATGACAAGGAAGAGGATGAGTTTTGTATCACAAGACAGTATATTGTGGCAATCTGTTTTATTTGTTTTTAAAAAGTAACTAAAGGTAACTGCTGTTAGTACTGTTAGAAACAGGACAGTTGTTAGTAGAGGAAGTCTCCATGAGTCAGAAATGGCTTGAAGGCACAGAACAAGGTTACTATAAGCTAACTGAAATAGTTAATTTTGTTAAAATGAAAAACAAGGAAGAAAAGTTACTAGAAACTATAATGGTAGCTTAACTACTTTGGAGACTTGACATTGTAACTGTAATTGATTATTTTAAAAAGTCATTTGCCTGTCTCTGATTTCTGTCACTTTTAAATCAGTGGTACCAATGTTGCCTGATGTAAGTGGGAGGGAAAATCCCTCGCAAGAGAGGAGAGGTTCGGGGCAGAGGAAATGGAATGGAGACAGGAAGGGAAGGCAGGAAAGGAAGAAACGTGTGTCCAGCATACAGTAGAAAAATATTTATAGCCTGTATCCCTGTAACAATGAGAGGATGTTAACAGCAGAGAATCCCTGCTTGGATGTAAGACAACTCTTGAGAGAGAGAGTAACACTGGAGTATCTTGCATCCCCTTTCACCCAGAGGACAACAGTGATGTGTATGTGTGTACCTCCATGTCACCTCTCAGCTTATGGCAACTCCATGAATTTCATAGTTTTCTCAGGCAAGAAATATTCAGAAGTGGCTTTACCAGTTCACTCCTCAGAAATATAGCCTACAGCCCGATATTCCCTCGGCAGTCTCCCATCCAAATACTACCCAGGGTTGACCCTGCTTAACTTCTAAGTTCAGATGACTCTAGTGCCTTTAAGGTATGCCCCAACCAAATTTTATTCTTTGTGAGATTTTCCACAGGTTATTGCACAATAAATTCTTCTTGGTACAACCGACAGAATCAGTAGTGAAATACCTTTGCTTTGTGTTGGTATTGGGGATGGCACACTGGACACTAATCCCACCCCAGCATAGATAAGAGTGTGTGTGTGCAGCGACCAAGAAAAGCAAGTCAACTCGGTTGTTTAAAAAACAAACACTTCTTTCCTTCTTTGCAAATTTTAGCTCACCCTCCTCCACAGGTTCCTGCTATGCAGCTACTAAATCATTTTAAAAGCTATAAGATAAAGGGATCAATCTGACATAGGGCAGAGGCAGGCAAAAATCAGCTGCTTGTCACCGGCTATCTTGTGCACTTCCAAGTCACCATGAATGATTTGTGACATGCCACCACACCACCATCATCCTATACAACAATTATAGTAGAAATGAGTGTGCGGACTAGAGTCACTGCATTTTCACAGGACTTGTGTAAAATGGTTTCCATCATGAAAAAGTATCACATGCCTGCAGCTGCTAAATTTCATTTAGATTGATCAAACTTTATAAATAACTATTTGTCATCTGGTAACCCAGCTAAAGAAAGAACATGGAAAGACTCTTTATACAAGAGTCAAACAACTGGTCCATTTAGCCAATACTGTCAACTCTGACTACAGCAATGATGCTCCTTTCTGCTCCTACCTGGAGATCCCCATTTTCCCTGGTGGTCTTCCATCCAAGTACTACCCAGATCCAGCCACTCTTAGTGAGAGATGAGATGCATTCAGACACAGAGGTGTTGTTGTGTATCTTTGTCATTTCCAATTTATAGCAACCCTATCATAAGGTTTTCTTAGCAAGGTTTGTTCAGAGGTTTGCTTTTGCTTTCCTCTGAGGCTGAGAGAGTATGACTTGCCCAACATCAGCCAATGGACTTCTATGGTCCACCAGCAATTCAAACCCTGGTCTCCTGGAGTCCCAGTCCAACATTCAAAGCACTACACCACACTGGCTCTCAAGGGTGGTCACTTTTACACATAATGCACATATGATGAAATGTATAGCTTCTGCAAACAAGATGCAGCTGGCCACTCAATCACAAACTGTGGCTTTTAGTTTATTTATTGTAGCCTTTTTAAAGCTCTCTGTGTGTGTATTTCTTATGCTCTGAAGGTGTTATATTTGCCCTCAGGGAAGCAGAACAGGATATAAATATAAAATGACTCTATGGACATTTTTATAGAAAAAGTGTCAGTTCACACATATTTTCCAGTGATAACACTTGCACTGCAAGTAACCTCCACTGCAGCTCCTATCAGCCCTAACCATGAAGAAAACTGGGAGTTGCAGTTCAACTCCTAGAGGGGCATATTTTGCCCACCCCCTGACCTCAGTACATTAGGTGTGCATGTGGCCAAGTATGTCTTTTACATACATTGCCTCTATTACCATAATCTAATGTGATAAAAGGGATGTGGTGGCTTAGTGGATAAGCCAGTTCTGATGATCGAAAGATCAGCAGGTTGGCAGTTCGAGGCCCAAGTGCTGCATGATGGGGGTGAGCTCCTGTCACTAGTCCCAGCTTCTGCCAACCTAGCGTTCAAAAGCATGCAAATGCAAGTAGATAAACAGGTACCCCTTCTCAGTAGGAAATTAACAGCATCCAGTGCAGTCATGCTGACCACATGACCACCAGAGAAGTCCTCGGACAACGCTGGCTCTTCAGCTTAGCAACGGAGATGAACACCGCCCCCTTCAGTCAGTTAAGACTAGACATCCATGTCAAGGTCTTTACCTTTACAGTGAGAAAGCAGTACTCACTCAAAAAATCCTGAATGAAATGTAGTACTGCAAGTTAAATGAAATAAAGTCATGACACTAGTCATACTGTCCCACCATAGCAGACAGCAGACAATCTTGCGCTGTTCAGTTCTAACTTGTGCTAGGTAACTTCAAGGCCCCTGCTCTCCTTTCTGATAGTTCTTTACCTCGAAACCATATTGGGGCTGGACAGCCCTTCAAACAGAATACAATCTTTATGTAGAAGTCTATATTCTCTAATATGGAATATTTGACCGTCCTAAACCCCGTGGGGGTAGGAGGTAGTAACTGGAGATACTTTTAAAGCAGTTAGTAGAATCTAGAAAATCTGGCACAACTGCAAAACCTTGTGGGGATTCTGCAACAGGTTGCAGATACTGAGGGTTTTCAGGCTTTTGTTTGTTTCACATCCTGTGTAGAAATGTCTTAGTGATATGCTTGCTAGTAC
Source organism: Urosaurus nigricauda (assembly GCA_034509955.1). NCBI lineage: Eukaryota > Metazoa > Chordata > Lepidosauria > Squamata > Phrynosomatidae > Urosaurus > Urosaurus nigricauda. The sequence continues at coordinate 123,588,695 of JAOEGL010000001.1, read as the reverse complement.
ATACAGTGTGTACACTTTTTTCAGCCTCTCCCACATCCTTCACATCATTTCAGGATTTCAAGAGAAAATTAATCAGCTCTTGTAAATAAGCCACAGATCAGGACCTCAGTTGCTACTAGAACTGCCCCCAAATCTCACCTCCCACCCCCAATCTTTGATAGGTTGATCACTGCATCCATTTAGTAATGCCAGACCTGCTGCACTGGCACATGATCCCATGATGATTAGGCTGCACAGAACTGGAGGCCAAAACATATGGGGTGCACCTGACTGGGGAAGGGAGCTTACCTAGTTATTTTCTGTAGCTGAAATTACAGTTTGCCAGCCATACTTGACAGCAAAAAGTTGCTTTGTGGGCAATTCAACAATTCAGCTGAACACGCCATTTTAAAGACATTTTTCTATTTGGGTTTAACTTACTTTTTAAAATGCCTTTCCAAGTGGCATCATGCAAATATTTCAGCAAATGAAAGTATAATGAAAAACAGCTGCCTGTATTAGATCTCAAATTAGAACTGGACATTTAAGTGGTTTACAAAATGCAGTCCTAGTTTGGTTTACCCTAATTTGTTGAAAAGGTAAGACACTCTAACCCAGTAGTCCCCAAAATGTGCTCTTTAAAGTATTTTGGACTTCAGCTCCCAGAATGCCACTTTGGTCAACATGGCTGAGGGAGGCTTCAGGGAAATGAAGTCCAAAATCTCTTAAAAGACAGTTTGGCAACCACTGCTCTAACCCATGGAGATTCTGAAAACCAGTGTTTTGTTGTTTTTAGGTTGGGTAGAATATTTTTGAGGTCGTACTAGAGCACTGAGGCATAATGGTTATTCACAAAGCATTAACATCCTGGTTTGCCTAAAATCCTTATAAGAATATTAGAAAACAACCCTTCTGGCCCTTTTTCTTTTTATATAGAATATATAGATTCAAATTACGGCCATAAAAAAATAAATTAGGCACAGCTGTTTGAAACGTTCTCCAAAATTAAGGTTTGGATCAATTTTTAAATGGCATTAATTCTAAAACAACCCATATTGTTTTCAGCTCTAATCATTTGCTACAGCAAGGTGGGAAACATAATGCTCTGCAGGTTGGATTACAACTCCCATCATCCCCAGTAGCCATGCTGGCTAAGGTTATAGTAATTGTCTAGAGGGTTGCAAGTTTCCCATCCCTACATGGTCAGCATTTTAGTGTAATACTGGTTACTGTTTTACACTAGAAATTCAAGTACTGTATAGTGTTTTCATCATGAAGTTTCAAATATGAGCACGAATACGAAGTAGCTTAGTGGCAGAGCATATGCTTTGCTGACAGAAGGCCCCATCTGTTCCTCCCATTTCCAGATAGAAGACTCTCCTGTGTGAACCCTTGGACAGCCGTTGCCAGTCTATGTCAATACTAGGCTAGATCAGTAAGTTGAATTAGAATGAGGAAACTTGCACAGATCCTATGGCAGAACTATGCAACATTATTTCCAGAAAAAGTTATGGTTGGTAGAAGCTTTAAATTTAAGACCAGGAGTGTTTTTATTTTCATGGCAGAGGTGTTTTTATTCTCTCCATTTCCTAACTGCTTGTTTTCTACAACATATAAATTCAGCAGAACCAAATCTGTTGGCTACTAATTCAGCAAGTGCCACAGTGGCCTCTGGTGGCTGCAAGGCATTGCTTCGAGCAAACCCTCAATCAAAGGGATGTGAAATGGTAGCTTCTGAAAACAATAATAAGGTAGGTTCAGTTTAGGTTAAATGCAGAAACAAATTGTACATGCACACATTGGGGAATGACTAAATCCAATATTTAACAGAAGTCACTTAAGCTGCTAACTTGTGACTTTGTGTCCACAGAAAACTGCTTACATATATCATGCAGATAAGAGTGGCTTCTGTTCCGTCCTTCCCATCTCATCTCAATCCTTGCAGAGCCCACCAAGATCCCATAAAGCACAGCAAATTTGAGAAAGGGAGCTCAAGAGTAGCAATATGTGGCCATGACTGCAATACAGGAATAGGAGTTTGGTCAGCTGGTCCTGCATTTCCACTCTAAGGATGGATTTCCTTATGGTGCATCAAATCTTGAGCTGTGGGATAACTTGTATTTGCATTATACACGTCCAGTAAGATGCCTTGGAAAGCTAAAGAGGTGAGTGAGGATGTATGCAATGACACATTTTAAAAAGGAAAAAAGGAGTCTGTTGTCCTTCATTAACTTTCCCCCCACAGTCCAACTGATCAGTAAGCAAGCAGAGGGGTGAGATGGGAAAAGACTACTGCTCCAGCATTAGTGGCAGTACAGGTCAGTAATCTTAATTGTGATGGGGGGGGACTTAAACATCACTCCCATCCAAACAATCTTCACTCAACTCTTCCCCTGCTGCTAACAGCAGAGGAAAAACATCTGAATGGGTATAGTAGTTTAACTTTACCTTTCTCCTAGGAATCCCATTTACTAATTTCAATAGGCTGGTAAGGCATAGGCTCTACTTTTTAAATGAGATGGGATGCTGGAATATACACACACATACATGTGCAGCCCTGATGTCCCACCTGGCACTGCATATAGCCATAGGGCCAGAAAGGGTTGCCCGCCCCCTGATTTAAACTCTTCAGAGCTCCTATGGGGAGGGTACAATCCTTGATACTATAAAGCAGCAAGCAATTAGGAATCTTCAGAAATGGCCAGCACCTCACACAACCAGATTCTGCTTCAAATAAACAAAAACAGTCTTCTCCATCTTTAGTCCTGGCGAGGATTACAGTAGATATATACAGTAGAGTGCACTACAGAACGTTGCAGTGCTCCATCTTTCTGTTGCCAGTCATGCCCACTTAAGTCAATTCCATTCCAATCCCCCAACATTCAGTGAGCACTTCATCATCTCCCATTTCAGTTCCTCCATGACCCCTTTTAAACCATTTTTATTTTATAAATCTTTGAACTTCTGAAAAACCTCTGTGTCCCCCAAAGCCTGCTGTTTCCTCATCCCTGCATGTAGATTATGCCATTTGGCTACACTGGATTCCATATCCTGAGAATGTCTTTGCTAATGTGATATTGGATATAAGGAAAATGTGGTGAATGTATGTACTTGCAGAGCACAGCAGCTACGCTTGCATCTTTAACATATTTGCCGAGGGGCATAGTTCCCTTCTCACAATCTTAAAATTCTCTCTCTTGACTCATGAAAGCAGCTAACAAATCAGATCATGTATTCCAATAGTTATGTTCATTCTAAAAGTAGAGAGAAATAAAAATCACTCTGAAGAACAGAAAATCTGTATGAAAGACAATGTTTTTCCCCTCTTAAAAGCAAAACACGATCTTTCTTCACCAGCATTTCATTATAACCTCTGCTGCTGTCTGCCCATCTCAGGAGTCTGTTGCCAAGTAACAAGACTTGGCTCTGGAAACAGATCAGAGGATCACACACAAGCACACTACAACCATGGTGCTTCCATAACCATAAAACCTTTATTTGTTTCAAGTGATTGAGGGGGAAAAAACATTCCTCTTTTGTCTGAAATGCATTATATTGCAGCAGAGATAAGCAGAAGCCTCACCTCTTTGTCTTCCCTCCCTACCTTGGGGTGAAAGAAAAGGGGCCAGAATGAAGCTCCTTGACTGATTACAAAAAATAGAGACTTTATATAACTGCATGTGGTATAAGAAGGAAAAACAAAGGAGGAAACAGCCAAAATAGCAGCAGAGAGAATCTGACTGCCATATGCATGAGTGAATGAATGTGATACAAAGTGCATAAATGTGCCTCATCCTCCCTCTCCCCTCCCAATCCCTCCCCCCCAATCATCCCTCAAGGTTGTTACATGGGGACTGTGTCTCTAAACCCACCATCCTGCCTTACACCCATGAACAGCGCACTGGAACATCTGCTGTCAAGGCCCCAGTAGCAGGAGAGCAATATCTGAAACAAAAAGAATATGACAGGAATTACAAAGACTGGCAAGGTTGTTTTTTGTAGTGTGTGGGAGGGCCCTATCTATACACTTGTGTATTGTTGTCAAGCTCTGACACAATGTTTTAGAGTTTAGCTCCCGAGATAAATCTCCAAACCCTTAGGAGAAGCACATTTGAATGGATGTGACTCTTCTCAACTGCAAAGTTGAGCATTGTGACAAACCCCACCACCATCTTGATCTCTTTTAAGTAGGAAGCCCAATAAGAAAAATCTCGCTCTTTCTCCTACTACATAATTTAATTAGATGGTTTGCAAAACCAGCATCAGATCAAACTGATTTGACGATATGTATGTACTTCTTTCAATGAAACTGCAAATGATGCACAGCAGTGCCCACTAGAGGGCAAGGACCAAGGAGACTAAGGGTCATTTCATTCCACATGCTTTTCCAGTACCCAAGTCATAACAGTTCTGTAAGGAGCACTCCTCTTCAGCCTTGCATCTCACTGGTGAGATTACAGTTCCCATACCTATTTACGAAAGAATCCATATACATGAATTGCCTTTTGGCCTTGTATCTGTAATCTCATGCCATTGAATTATCATCTGACTGTTGACAAAAGCTGTAGACTCCCTTTACTGTGAGTCATAATGGCGATTCAAACTATCAGGCAAGAGCATTCCTCATGATCCTGGAGGATATCTCCCTTTGGTAGGTGGTCCAACCTGTGCATCATTTTCCAGTATGGGTATACGTAAGAATTTACCAGTGCAGCCTCTTCACATTCGTGCTGCTCTTCTTTCTGTAGCAAAGAGTGCAACCTGTGGACCTCCTGATGTTGGACTCCCAGCATTTCCCAACAGCCCTAGCTAGCACAGCCACTGATGAAGGGTCATGGGAGCTGAAGCTCAGCAGCAAGGAGAAAGCCAAAAGTCCCCCACCCCCCACCTGAGCAACAGTCTTGCCCTAAAGAAGATCCTGTGCAATACTAGATTGATACTGAGAGAACTGCATCTTTATTAGGAAGTGGAAGTAAAAAAGGTTCATCCCACAACCCTAATCTAGCATCTGTATTTTAGCCAATGTCCAATTTGACAAGGACATGAAATTCAGCTGTTAGACTACTAGAAGCACACATCTGAGATACAGAGCTCAGATCAACTAGCACAGGGATGAACCCCATACACAATGCAATTACCACTGACAAATGGTCAGAGGATACAAAGATTCTTCAACCACTCATAAATACAGAGGCCTTGTTGCCTGACACATATCATAAGTTTTTGTTCCTATGGGAATACTGGCCACAGTTTCCTGCACCTCCTGGCCATGTTTGCTGTATGTAGCGTACTTAGAAAGCAACAGTGATTCCACATACTCTGCTATCAGGAATCAGATACCTGTTTGGGAAGCTAGTATTAAGCCCCACAGATGAGTCACTTGCCTGAATGTTTGTTTTATTATTTCTTCTTTTTCAGCTTCAGAACTTGCAGCCAATTAGGTGAGGATGTTTCTGACCTAGGGAGTCAGGAAATGATTAAAAAGCAGTAAGCTCTGCAATGTACAGAGTTAAGAGTGACCCACATTCTAGGAGAAACTGGTATAAACCCAGAACCAAGTGTGTGTTTGCACTGATATCCCTTGTACAACATACATGCATGCACACAAGTGTAGATACACACATATATAGCAAATTACCTTCAGAAAATAGGAACTTTTAAAACACTGATACAGGCAGACAAGAAGTGGTTCTAATATAAGTAATTCACATGCTAATCACACTGACATGCCATTATACATTATTCCAACCTCTTCCCCTATTATCCCTAAACAGGCAAAAAGGCAACACACAAGAAACAAGACCTTAGAGTGCTACATTGCTAACTGCATTCTCTCTCTAAGTCTGATACCTCCCTTAGGTGGCAGGCAGGGAATCAACACAGGTCAGTGGCCCATGTGGAACCTATAAGTCACCACACATCAGTAACAAGCATTGCCCCAAACAGGTATTCATCATTATTATTTTATTTATTTTAGTTATTACTATCCCTCCTTTGCTGGCTTAAACATATCAAAATGGCTTTAGTAAAGCCACAGCTACAGTTATAACATACAAGTCATAAATATAATCCCAGTAACAAAACAGTTAAAGCAATAGTTCAAACACTGTGAAAGGTGGGCTTAAGTGAAAGCTTTCCAGATTAAAGCAGTCTTCATCACTCACTAAAAGGCAGGCAGTGAGGAAGCCAAGTGCACCCTCATTCCCTAGGCAGGATCTCCTGTTATCAGAGCAGCACAATAGAGAAGCCCCCACCCCCCAGTATGCCTGCCTGCTGTATCTTACAGCAAGGGAATTCAGAAGCACACCCTTGCAGTGGAAAGAGCTGCTGTACAAGTTCACATGGGAAGAAACAATTCTCAAAGTTAAGAGTATAACATTAAGAGTTTCACCATTTCAGCTGTAACAACCACTTTGGAAAAGTTAGTTTGGACTACAACTCCCAGATTCCCTAGCATGGCCACTGAGGGATACTGGAAGTTGTGCTCCAGAAAGGAAACTTTTCCCCATTGTGGTTGTAATATAATTTTGGGATGTCAAAAGTGGAGTCAGGTAATTAAAAGTGTATACATATTTAAAAAGAAGCTACAAGCTCACCATCCCAGCTGCAATAGGTTGGATAATTGCCATTCACTCATGTAACATAACTGAATGCCATACCAGAGTCTAACTCAATGTCAGCATTAAAAAGACAAAGTCATTCCACTGTTGAAGGGATGGAAGGCCAACCTGCGGTCTTCCAGATTTTGTTGGATTGCAGCTCTCATCATCCTTCAAATCTGTCTATACTGTCTAGGGCTCACAAGAACTGCAGTCCAAAAATATCAGGAGGGCCATAGGCTGTCCCCCCTGGCTAAAAAGGAAAAATTGTGTTGATGTCCAAAAGAAACCAAGAGTGCTGCTACACTTTTAGGATTAGATCAGTGGGATGGACAACAAAATGCTCAAGATTCCAGCCACTCCATTCCATTCTTCCCTCCTCCATTTTTTATTTTCCCCACCCAAAATCAATTAGACAACATTCTGTGTCCATTAAACACACTCTCATTGGGCTGCTCTGAGAGATTATCCTGAAAGTTTCAACTACATATAGGAGAGAAGAGGAGAGAGAGAGAGAGAACTTCTGCAAATGGTATTCCTCTGCAGTATAATACTCTCCTCTTGTGAACAGGTGCTGAGATATTGACTACAGATGCAATGATACCAAGAAAGCATAGATCACTATAGGTATAAATTATTTTTTCTCTCATTTAATTGTGTATTAGTGTTGGGTGCTCACTTTTTCTTCCTACAACTGCTAAATAATCACATCACACCTTTTTTTCTGTACCAGTTCTGGCAACCATGGATATAAGACCATAGCCCATTTTACAATGTCTCTTCCACCACAAGCATCACAAACCTACCCTGAAGATTTCTCTGGCTTGGGTGGAAGCACCAAAGGCTTCCCACTGATGTTAGCCATCTTGCATGATTTAGAGCGCTGTACAGGGGCTTCCTTGACCTCACTTTGTGGATCACCTTCCTCAGCAGAAAGTTTTCGCCCTCGCAACTTAGCCTAGATTCAAGCACAACAGGATTAGAAGCGGGACTTGGCAAAATATGTAACACAGCTGTCTTGACAAGGTCAGGAGAATAAGACCCTCACCTTTCATCTTCCAAAACTGCCCTTTCCCTGATCACTACTTTAATTTCACATTGGAAATTTGATCTTGGATATTCTGATTTCCAATAACCAATCTTGAAACCCACCCTAATATTTGTTCTCATTGTATGAATCCTCATGCTGATCCACCCACACAAGATTCTACCTTCAATGCAGAAGGGCTGAGGCCTGGGAAGAGGGGCACTTTTACTCCCTTGGACAATGGAGAATTACGTGTCTTCCTACTCCTAGGCTCCTCATGGACATCTTCATCTGAGGCTGCAGAAGCTGTTTGAGGCTCTAAAAAAGACAAATGGCAGTGTAAACAATATAGGAGAACCTAGGCTAATGCTGTGTGACACATTATAATTCATGTTATTTCTGAGTGACAGAATCCAAATCACATTTTAAAGCACAGTGCCTAGAATACAGTAAAGACAAGTAACCTGGGAAAATCCTGCCAGCTATCTTCATCATAGTTTGCCACACAATATTTGGCCCCTCTACTGAAATGTGGAGCACACACCACACTATGCACCTGAGGAAATAAGCTCAAGGCTAAGAAAGCTCATGCTACCAACTTCTTTCTTTCACTTAGTCTCAAAGGAGCTACTAGATACCTTGGCATACATTATTATAGTATGTATTACTAGAGCTGCCTGGCTGGGAATGGAATCTAAGGGGCAGTACATACAGGTGGGGAAATGCTGCCTCTCTTTGCTGCGTAACATTCCCGGAGCAGCCAAACCACACGGGAACGATACACAGCCAGGAAGAAGCTGCCTAGAGCAGCTTCTTCCTTGTGGCGTCATAAGGGCTGCAACACAGCCCTATGACGCCGCTTCCTCTGAATGATGTGTGGATGCTGCACGGTGGCAGCGTCATCATAGCAGCCCCCATGTGGACAGGAGGCCGGTATGACGGCGTCTGTACAGACTAGGGTTCTGTAGCATGCGGTTACTGCGTACTCTGGAATCCTAGAATCGACGTCACCATGCCGCTTCTGGACCATCTGTATTGGGCCTTAGTTACTCAGGGCTTTTTGTGGTATAAGTCAAATAATCTAACAAAGAGGACAGATTCACATAAACATGGCACAAACAACTGATATAACCAGGTAGGACATACTGAAACAACAACACCCACTGCAATACAAGTGTCAGTAATATACTGAAAAAGGTTGCATGCAAACCACAGCCAAGCCCAGCTTTCAACATCCTTCTTACCTGTGGAATCTTTAAACATCCAGCTGTTTCTGTCATTATCTGAAAGAGCACCTCCAGACCGGGTGACTGGTGCCCGATGACCCCGCTTACGGCCCAAATTAGCACGGTCACGGTACGCAGTGCTGTCAAGAACCTCTGTATCCTGAATACATACAGAAGAGGGGAAGGAAAGATCAGAGCAACATATTCTCTTCCTCAGGAATGAAGAGCAATGCTACACAGCTTCAGCACTCCTGATGCACCCAGAAATCCTCTGGATCAATCAATGCCCAAACTCAGCACCACTAGACAAATAAGCAAGTGCAGATTCATTGCTGTTTATGGCAAAAGGTTGCTGTCAAATTAATCTGTACCACAACCCTTTCTCTCAAAAGAGACAGCAACAACACATTTAAGGATAACCAAAAAATTTCATCATGGCTGTATAGGGGGTAAAGGCACAGCCAAAGCTTAGCCAGTAGCTATGCTGGCTGTGACATTTGGGGAGCTGGAGTTAAAAAGGAACTGTTGCTAGCTCTATAAGCATGCCCAGTGAAAGCAGCAAAGGTTTTACAAGAGGGCATCTCATAAATATCCAGGGTAGTATTTACCTCCAAGAAGATAAAGTCTTCTCTTGCCACTGCTTCTATTCCCTCTAAAGACTGGTCTTCTTCTGACACAGGTAGCACAGCCTGGCTTCCATTTTGCTCTGGATGGCTCAGTGACCTTGCATCCAGATGTGGCAGACTCTCATTTCCACTTTGTAATTTGCAATCCCCACCATCCACAAAAGACAAAATATTTTCACCATCCTCAGCTGGGAGAGGAGATGCCTTTAGCCCAAGCTCTTCAGCTGTAGGCACCTTTTTGTCAGGTAAGTTGATCTGTCTCTTTCCTTCTTCTGAATGGTAACTAGGGAAAGAGGTGGGTCTCTTCTGCTGGGCTATCTCTTTGATAGCACTGTTGGAAGCCATCTCTTCCAGCAGGCAGCTAGGACTGGACAGTCGTTGACTATGGCATCTTCTGTTCAGGTTTGAGATAAAGAATGTCAGTGTTTCCTCAAAACCCTTTCTTCCCACCATCTTGTTACAGCTCTCTTCTCCATAGGATTTCCCCATATCTGCTAGTCTCCTCCCAGATACATCTACCATCTTGGTAGAATTCAAAGCTACAGCCATGTTAGTCTGCAGAATCAAAATGTCGAGAAATCCTGTAGCACCTTTGAGGCTAACTGAAAGAAAGAAGACTAACTGATAGAAAGAAGTTGGCAGCATGAGCTTTCATAGACTTCAGTCTACTTCCTGAATCAAAAGTATCTGAAGTCTATGGGGTTTTCTAGATTGGCAAAAAGAAGTGTGTTCATGGCTGCATGAAACTCTAGCCTTTAGATGAGAAAAAGGGAAAGTGTGCCATGAAAACACTTTTTTTGCCTTTTAGGGGAGAAGAAGCGCCTTTAAAAAGGTGCTGGTTTTCCCAGCTCCTTTTTTAAAAACTGCGGAACAGCGCAGCTCCATCTAAAGGCTGTGGTGCAGCTGCTAAGCATTAAGGAAAAGGCAACTTCATGTCACACTTTCCTGCCAATCTAGAAAGCCCCTATGAAAACTCATGCTGCCAACTAGGAAAGGGCTATCAAATGCTTTCCAAATACAATGAAAAGCTAATATAAAATACACAACACAAAATACGAGGATTCATACCTTCTATTATTACAGAAGCAGTAAAACGTCTCCAGTTGGACTCATCCTACAGATCATGATATTTAAGAATCATATGGTATAACATTCATAACACTGCACTACTACAGGATACAGGTGGGTTCACATGAGCCAAGGCAGCTCTATGGTATTTACTTGTGTTTGTTTCTAAAATACCGCAATTTTTGTGACTTTAAAATTTACTGCAATTGATAACTGTAATAAAAGAATATTTATGGTATAAACTTTTTTTAAAAACCCAAGGTTTTTGTTTCTTTCATGGTGGAACTGGTTCTTTGAAAGAGTGACCAGTGGGTGTTAAGAAACAAAAGGGTATTATGAGCCAAAAGAACTGGCTACATCAACACAGACAGGAAAAAGAGAATATTCTTAGTGCCAAGAGAAATACAAGCAACGTTATATGATTATCTCAAAGAGCTAGCACATGATAATGGACAGTGTGTTGTACAGTATGCAACTGTATTAACTGCCTCTGTGGCAGGTCTGTATAGCTTATGACTCACCAGCCTGCAAGGCAATAGCTTGACAACCTCCCCTTTTTTACAGTCTCAGCAGGGCACCAACCAGGAATATGACCCTAGGCATGTTTACTCAGAAGGAAATCCTAACTCTATTCAATGTGCCTCTCTCATTTAACAATGCTTACCCTTAATAAACCTTGCATAGCCTTAATTAGTGGGCTACAAAACCATACTATAGCCATTTCTGTGGATTACAAGATACACAGGCTCAGCTGAGGTCACAACAGGAAACTCATCTCAGGCACATTCTTGATGAGAAGACAAGAGAACGGGAACATGGTCAGAGATTCTAGAACGGTGCACAGAACAAGAGGCAGACATCAGTAAACCCTGATTCTGTAATGAGAATCATGTACCTTGGATACACTGCTACACTTAATATTGCTTGAGTATATCAGTGCCAAGTTACTGTCATTGTTATGTTCAGATTCTTGTATCACAAATGGGGCAACCAAGGGTAAGGGGACCAAAATACTAAGGGTTAAAAGAGGTATGAAGGAAAGACAAGGACAGGGATGACAGGAAAGAATCTATGATGAATGGTATACTGTGCTCCATCTACTGGAAAACTCTGCCATGCTTTTGATGGTTCTCAAATTCTGCTCAAAAGACAGTCCCTAAGGCCAGAAGTGTTTTAAATATCCAGAACAGGGCTATCAGAAAAAAGAGGCATGATCACGTATGGGAATGTCAAGCAGTGGACAATCTCTGGGATTGTGTCACTTGGGCTGATTTTGACAGTTCCAAGTTTTTCATTTGGATTTCCAGGGATCACTACAGAGATAAACAGTTTATGGTATAAGGTGCATATGTTCAGTAGGCTTCTTATGTAAGAAATTACCTGCTCAGAAGTAGCCTGTTACACACCAACTAAGAAGTTTAGACAAGATCTCAAATCTGACAGCAGTGGCAGCCAAATAATCAGGATTCCTGAACAGAACCTGGGGAATCCCAGGTTCAAATCTCTACTTAACCAAAACTTAAGTGGATAACCTTGTACCAACCAGCATCGTTCTACCTACCCAACTTCACAAGGCTGTTCCAAGCACGACATAGGATAATACTCATGTATGTACTGCACTGTGCATCCAATTATTTTCTATGGCAATTTACACCATGGCAATAAGGCAATCTGAATAATGAGATTCTTACAAACCAAAGTATATGAACTCAGATTTGACTGCAGACTTACTGGACAGCTTTACATCCAAAGAAATCAAAGGTACTTCTTTTGTTTTATGCAGAAATTTCCATCAAGCACTAACAGGTTCTCCAACTATTAATGTACAGAAAGGAGGGAGGGAGGGAGATAGATAGGAAAGCATTCAATGCACCCAGCTTTTCTTTTGCATAGTTTTGATGTAGACTGAAGGCAACTCACAGTTCTACAACCAAATGTCAACTTTGTGCTTTACCCAAAGAACATGACAACCTTAAAGCAGTGGGTCAGCCTTCTGTATGTTAACACCCACCAGTCACTGTATCAAAGAACCCAAGTTCCTCCATGATAGAAATAAAAACCTCACCTTTTTCCTAAAGGGGAATATGTAGGTTTATAAATATTTTGTTACTACATTGATCAATTACAATACATTTTAAAGACATAAGAATTGCATTAGTATCTTAGAAGCAAGCACAAGTAAATACTGTGAATCCGTTAGTAGCAGAAAGCTATAATACAATTGATGTTTTAAATTATAAAGCAGATGTTTAAAAGATGTTTACTACTATTGTAGCTGTAAAACACAAAGAATATAAATTGCAGTAGTATTACTGGAATAAGTTTTTATTGCTATGACCAAAGTATCTACAACCCACCACTTCTGTTTCCCACCACTGGCACACAGAAAAGTGGTTGAGAATCACTGCCTTAGAGGAATATGTATCAGTATGCCAAAAAATATAAGGTACATTTTCCAGCGAAGGACTAAATACAGTCACCAACAAAAAAGAGCAGATTCCTATCCTCAATGACAATGATATCATCTGCATGCAAGAGAAAAATGCTTTAGGTACTAGGCTGGCTACCTAAGGTTGCCTTTCTTCTCCCTGTTTCTCTTCCTGCAGTTGATTTTTGAGCTGATGGTCTATACATTTATCTATAACATGTAGTTAGATCCTGAGATGGTTAATTTAAAAGCACAGACAAATTCATAAGTCCTAGATCGATCAACAATTAGTCAGAAAAGTGGAACAGAACTCACCAGATTCTCAAAATATCCCACAGTACTGTATATTCTGAAGTACCCTTCAAATAACTCTCTGAATACCAGATTGTTAGGGATGGAATGAGTTCCTTTTTGCCCTTCAAAGTTTTCCAGAGTTTTCATGAACTCAATACTGGGCAAATGGGGGGAGGATTTGGCCTCAGTTAATCATACTGACTGCATACCTTGCCCTCCCTCCTAAACCAATCTCTATGGCGATACAGTACATATTTTTTGCAGGGCTGGGGAGTAGGAGTAAGGAGTAAAGGAGTAAGAGGTTTTTACAGGAAAAATAAATAAATAAATAAATAAATGTATTTCTAACCCACCCCTCTGCAAAGCAATCGGAGTAAGAATAAGGAGTAACTCCTTATTCCTGTTATTATATTGTATATGCAAACACCAAAAGCTAATCTTATTATATTACACTGGGGAAAGGACTGGGAGGCAAAGAGAGACACTTACGCACACACACACCAGCCTTGCAAAGCAACCGGGGCTTTTCCCCAGGGCTGGAGAGTAGGAGTAAGGAGTAAGAGGGTTTTTTACAGGAGTAAGAATAACATTAAGAAAAAATATCTTACTCCAGAGTAGGACAAAGAGTAACCCCAAAATCACCACTACTCCCAGCCCAGCTTTTTTTGGTGGCAAGGGTTACATGATGGCAATCTCAACTATTTCAAAATAAAACTGAACTAATTCTTCCTCTGAGTCCAATATATATATGGAGGACAGGGTGAGAAGATTTCAAGAATATAAAAGCCTGCTAAAACACAACATTTCTATTAGGAGTGCCTGTTATCAGCTTTGGTTGATACGCCAGCTGCACCCTTTCCTGGAAGTCGGGGATCATGAAACTGTAGTGCACGTGCTGGTAACTTCACTTCTGGAATGCCCTCTACATGGGGCTATCCTTGTGCCTGGTCTGGAAACTTCAACTGGTACAGAATATGGCAGCCAGACTGGTCTCAGGTACATCTAGAAGAGACCATATCACACCAATTTTAAGATCTCTTCACTGGCTGCCCATCAGTTTCCAGTCCCAGTACATGGTGTTGGCTATTATCTTTAAAGCCCTAAATGGCTTGGCTCCAAAATATCTCCGGGACCGCCTCCTTCCGTACAATCCACCCCACACTCTTAGGTCCTCTGGGAGAAATCTGCTACAACCAATAAAAACCAGGTTATCTTCAACTGTCCAAAGGACCTTTTCAGCTATCGCTCCCAGACTATGGAATGGCCTGCCGGATGAGATCCATCATATAACCACCTTAGACAGCTTTAAAAAATCTGTTAAGATGGATCTCTTCCGGCAGGCCTTTCCTGAGTAGACACCCGGCCACCAAAGAGAAAGAAATGGACTGATCCTGTTTGCTTTTGCCTGCCCATTGTTGTTTTATTTTTCCAATTGTCATTTTTAACATGTTTTAATTGTAATATGTTTAATTCTATTTTAATGGGAGGGAGGGTTGGGGGATATGGTATGTATAATTTTAATGCTGTAAGCCGCCCCCGATTGCCTGAGTGCAGATAGGGAGGGCTCTATCCCATATTCCACCATCCCCTCCATTCTGTAATGGCAACATTCCAGATATGAGTGCACTCTAGTTACGGGACTGAAGGCTACTGCATGAAGCAAAAAGCTAGTAGGGCCTATCCAACTCTTCCTGACCAAGCTGTTTTACTGTATGTAAAATGTTGCCCCTTCCACATCAGCACAGCCTTTAGCCCACCCTCCCTGTTTTTCTTCCAAGCAGCTAAATAGCGGCTCAGAAGCTGGATAATATATTGTCACTAGAGAGCTGAAGAGCACCCTCTCAAGGGAAGGGTCTGCTGCAATGCATTCTGAACAAAGGACCCATTCTCCAATCAGAGCATTCCAAGTGGTATAGCCATGCATAACCAGCAAAGTTCAGGAGATCCACAGAGAAGGTAGATTAGAGACAATGTCTGGATGAAACATTACAAGGTCTTAAATTAGCCATGGTTCCCAACAAATGCTCTGCCTTGCTTTGTACTAGTGTGAGTCTTAATGACATCTACTGGAAGCCATAGGGTAAACAGTGCTTGCTGATCAAGAATGAGGGGAGAGATTCAAGCAGCAGGGTGAAAGGTAGGAGCCAAGAAAATATGCAGGTCAAACACAGCTGGGGTTGGCATCCCATACTGAAAAGGCGGGGAGGGGGTGGTGGGTGGGTTGAAACCTTCCCTCCCAAATGGCCAGTTAGTGTGCTCCAAGCCTCATGGGGGTACTACTGGCCATTTCACTATGTTTGGAGGCGCTCACCCATCCATGTACACACTTTCTTTAGGCCTACCTATACAGAAGCTATCCTATCTATACAGGCTTTTCTTCAGAACAGGGAGTCTGATCATGTCCTGGTTCGAAAAAAAGTCTCTAAGGGGCGGCACAGACCGCCCAAAAAGGGCGGTCTGGCGCCACCTCTTTTTGTGGTGCATCTGCGACGCAGCAGCTAGATGCTGCGGTGCAGTTGCACCACAAAAAAAGGAGCGGGGAAACCACGCTCCTTTTTTGCTGAGCAGTTGGGGTACAGCAAAGAAAAAAGGCGCCATTAAACACCTTTGCGCCGCTACAACTGTGCAGTTCCATGCGGAAGCTGCGCAGTTGCGGCGCCGCCATTACGTACACCGTGCAAACAGTGTTACGTAATGGCGCCAGCACCATTACATGTTAGCGTTCGGGAGCGCGTAAATGATACACGCTCCCAAACCCTAATGGCGCCACCCAGGCGCCTCTTCATGCCCGTCTGTATAAGGCCTATAGGTCTCAAAAAATGAGGGGAACCAAAAATTTCCTGAAAATGTGGCTTAGAGGCAGGGAGGATTGGCTATTTGGAAGCAAAATAAGTAACTGCCCCATGAGAAGGTAGATGCAGTCAAAGGGAGGAATACTGGGGATCATGATGCCATGGGGAGGGGGGCAACGTGACTTCCAGTCCCTGCCTGTCACCCATTTCTAACATGCTGCTCAATTGAGGACCTACATATTCTAGTTGGCATCATAAATACAGTGGGTCCTTCGTATCAGCGGGTTTGCCATCCTCAGACTGGAGCATCTGCGGATGGCCCTGGGCCATTCTCAGCAATAGTGGTGCATGCACACAGTTGCAGGCTCGTCACGCTTCATTGACTATAATGGGACTTGAAGTTCCATTATATTTGGCATCCATGGGGAGGGTGGGCATCCAGAGATATGGTCAACTGTACTGGGGAAGGCTTTAAGTAATTGCCAGTGAAATAAGTAAGGAAATAAGTAAGGAAATGGGGAAGACATCAACAGGCATTGCTGACCTTTTTTCACTTTCCCCAAAGCCTGAATTCTGAATCTCAAATATAAAGAAAGATAAAAAGCAATGCTAGTCAGCAAAGGGAAGATTAAAATGAGAACACCTAAACTTATTCAATAACAGGAGTTTGGGGAGGAGTGAAGAGGAAAACCTTACAAAATATGATAAAAAGAATGACAGATACTACCATTCACCCAGCATTCACCACAAAAATGGGAAAAGGGCATGACAGGAGGCAGCAGCTTCACAGCATACTGAATGAGTTTCTGAGGCTATATATAAAGGACATGGGGTCTGCTGGTACAGAATGTTGCAAACCAAGACAGCTAATTGAAAGCCAAACACTAAATGCAATTCAGAAAGAATTGGACTCCTTGTCTTCCATCGTACTGAACATGGCAGTCATCCAAAACAAAACACTGGAATGGATGGGTAACTGACCACACAAGAGCAAAGAGGGTAATTCTGGCAAAACAAAGAATAACTCTGTCATTAGGGCCTTGTCTATTCACCTAGAGTGAACCAAAATATGCCTCTAGGTGACTGCAACTGCATGCAAGTTTATTCTAGAGCAGCTATAGTAGCAGTCTGTGCTTCCCAAGCAAGTAAAACATGGTAGTGAACAGTGGCTGCTAGGTGTGTATTCTTTCTTCTGATCAGATGGGAGGCAGTCGAGAAACTTCACTGAATGTCTCCACTAGGAAAAACCAATGGCTTACTAGGACTACAGTCTCTTGCTTCCTAACAAAGAAAAAAAACCCTATACCTTGAGGCTTCATGGCTTTAAGGTAAGAAGAGCAACTACTACATCATAACTACTGCTTATTTACACCCCTTCAATGTTTTCTGATTTTAAGGTTGCATCCACACTGCAGAAATAATCCAGTTTGACACCGCTTTACCTGCCATGGCTCTGGACTCTGGCATTCTGGGAATGGCTACCAATGGGAATGGCTACCATTCCGAGAATGCCATAGTCCAGAACCAAGGCAGTTCAGACAGTGTCATATCATTTCTGCAGTGTAGATGCAGCCTAAGAGGAAGCTGCAAGAATTCATCAGCTCTGAACAACAGAAAGAGTACCATATGGTGCTTCCTATGGCAACAACAAGTAGCTACCAAAGATGAAAGAGAATGTGGCAAGCAGATTAGGAAGCAAATTAATTCACTAATTATTTAAAATGTTAATTTACAAATGAATGCAAGAACAAAATGAATTAGTATTTCATTTCCTTTATCAACTTGCATTTATTCAACCCGTCTTCTCCCTCCCCAACTTTAGTAGATATTAATTGCAAGCCTTTACCTCTCTGCAGAATCCCCAGTTCCTCCGTGGTGCTGCATCGTATCGCGCTCTAAACCAATGGCTCCAAAGTGGTAACTGGAGTCTTTATGCTCCTCCTTAGGTGCACCCATCCAATCCATCTGTATTAGACCCACTTCATCAGCCCCATCTAAAGTCTTGGGCCTCATATCAGATACATCTGTATTTTCAGCACCAGATCTGTAGGGAAAATCTGCTTGTTCCACACCTGGCTCTCTGGTATCCACTGCCTCTGATGAGACAGACAAGGTTTCCAAGCCCAAGGCTGGGAACCAATATGGCTCCTTCTCTGTAGGTTTTTTAGAGACATCTGGCTTTTCAGTTTTCAAGTCACTGGACAGATCCATATCTGTGAGGCCAAGATCTTGAGTCCGCTTGGGCTGCCCCTCTCCAATTCCTCTGCCCTCAACCCTGTCCATAGTTCTCAAATTTCCATCCCCATCTATCACACTATCCCCCATCTCCTCCACATCCATCATCACCCTTTCACCTGGTAAATCTAACTGTCCAAAGCTGCTAGTTTGGTCCTTCTCTATGGCACCAAACTGGTTTTTCTGTTCAGTTCCTGAAAGATCAGCATCTCTGTGCAGCTTGGAGTCTCTTGTGCTTGGATAAAAATCACTATCTTGTGCATCGGTTTCTTTCAGCTTGTAATCATCAGCCCAGACTGGGTTCTGGACACAGAATTCCAGATTGCCAGTTTCAGATTTAGTGGTATTGCCTCTATTTCTATTATCTACTTCTCTTTCCCAGGTTGCTTGACAGGCACCATATTCACTAGCTCCACCTGCCTTTTCAGCACTGAAGTCACCACTATGACTTTGGGAAACCCCCATATCACATCTATTGGACCAGGCAGACACTTTTGCATTCAGTTCTGAATCCTGATCTCTGCTATCATCAAAGCAATATGTATTAGGTTGTGGGTGCTGCTGGATGCTAACCTGAGAATCCAGTTGCCTGGCATCATATTTACTGGGTGGTTCTAACTGGTGGGCACTGAACTCTTTTTGCATTTGGTCAACACTACCAGCACTGGATTCACCAGGCCAGAATGATTCGGTGGCACTGAATGTGGCACTGTGAGAGATAGCAGCCACAGCTCTGTGATCATCAGTCTTCAGTTCAGTCACCTGATGGCTGTCAGCAGATGGTTTAATGTTGATCTCCAGTTCTGGATAGCTGGTAGTTTCTATACTGCATTTCTCTGGCCAAGTGGTCTCTCCTGAAGCACCAGAATGATACTGGCTGCTCCAGTCTGTCTTCTTGCCTGCAAACTCACTGTCCCCCTGATCATCCTCAGCACTGCAGAGTTTGGGCCAGCCTGGCTTCCTCACATATGGTTCTCTGTCCTGGCACTCAGCAGTGCTGATGCTATACGAGCTGCTCCAATCAGACTCCTTAATCTGCTGCTCCGTGCAACTGTTGCTATAAGTAGTGAGCCAGTCCTCTTGCCTTGGGTTGGAACTGCCAAGCAATGGTGTTCCCGTGGTCCAGTCTTGCTGGATGGCACCAAATTCCATATCCTGCCTTTTAGTATCACCAATGCTGTATGAGCTTGGCCAGTCCTGTACACCAGTACCAAACTCTCGATCCTGTTCTGTCTCCCCAGGCCAATCCACCTTGCTGACACCAGTAGCCCATCCCATACCAAAGGTGGTAGACCGATTTGTTCCTTCAATGCCAAACTCACTACAAAGGTCCTTCCGTGACCATCCAAGGAGATCCTGATCAAGAAAAACAAAACAAAGAGGAAAACACATTGGGAAAGGCACAAACATTTAGAAGGGATTGGATTGAATAAAGATGCTCCTTCTAGTAATACCCAACATTAGAAAAAACATTAAAGAGACAAGATGAAATATGATTTACCAAATTCGTCCCATCACTTTGCTTGTATTCACTTAACTTTTAATTCTGGTGTTACTAGTTGTTTTGCATGCAAAAGATCCCATCCTAAATCCAACTAGTGACAATTAGAGCAGACAATAAATCAATGGCATTTGCAAAAGTGTTGACCTATCATTTAGCAACTGACTCAATAGGTCTACTTTATTTGTAGTAACTGGACTGAGATGCCCCAGGCTTAATCACCAAAACCACCAGACCCACAACTCTGAAAGCCTAGGGAGCTGCTTCTGGTCAGCACAGAATGAGATAAGTAACATTACTCCTGTGCTTAAAGCTCTCCACTGGCTGCCGACCAGTTTCCAGGCACAGTACAAGGTGTTGGTTTTAACCTTTAAAGCCCTACATGGCTTGGGTCCATCCTATCTAAAGGACCGCCTCTTCCCATACGAACCCTCCCGCACACTTCAGTCCTCTGGGAGGAACCTGCTGCAACCCATGAAGACCAGGCTGGTGCAGACCTCCCAGAGGGCTTTTTCAGCTGTTGCCCCCAAACTGTGGAATGACCTGCCAGATGAGATGCGTCTTATTTCATCTTTAGAAGGCTTTAAAAAAGCCCTAAAGACGCATCTCTTCCGGCAGGCCTTCCCAGAGAATGTAAACACTCCCCGGCTCCAAACCTAGGTTTAGAGTGGCTTTTCTCCCAGCCTCCCCTCTCTGTTTTCACTTCTGCGCAACCTTGGCTTGGGTCCGTTCTTTTCCCTAACCTGTTTTTACTACTATTTACTACTTTTTAAGGGGGGGTGGTAAGGGAAAGGACGGGATATTTTACTTGATATTGTTTTAACCCTTGTTGTAATCCGCCCCGATTGCTTGTTCAGAGGGGCGGACTAGAAATAAATATTAGTAGTAGTAGTAGTAGTAGTAGTAGTAGTAGTAACCTGCTTCTGTCCAGATATTTTGGAGTATAGTTCCCATAATCTCTAACCACTGACTGTATAGACTGTAGTTTATGTAATTCAAGACAGCTGGAGGCTACCAGATTCCCAGATTGAATGTATTCCACTGGTCTTCATAAAATGGTTTAGGATCCTCTCACTTGATCAGCCTGACCTAACAAGTTTGGTGTTGTTGTGTTCCTTCAAGTAGTTTTAGATTTATGGCAACCCTATCATGGGGTTTTCTTAGCAAGATTTATTTAGAGGAGGTTTTCCATTGCCTTCTCCTGAGGCTGAGAGCATGTGGCTTGCTCAAGGTCACCCAATGAGTTTCATGGATGAGCTAGGAATCATACCCTGGTCTCCAAGAGTCATAGTTGCTGGCTCTAACACTACATCTATACAAATGTATAATTTAAAAATTAACAGCCCCAGTACATATTTGAACTAAAAGTGTGACACAGGTCTGGAAAGACTGCACGTTAGTGGTGTAAACAATATTGAATTTGATGGACCAAAGTAACATAGCTTCCTGTATTCCTAACACAAGCACTACCTCCTACATCTCATTTTCCAAAACAAAGATTTCGAGGTATAAAAAATTGTATGTCAACCCCACTTCTAGACTACCATGCATAATGATCCTACAACTCTGAAAGCTGTAGCCAATCATGTATTTATGCCACCTATAGTATTTCTAAACTATATGACACACACTGCCACCCACAGGGGTTATGTTCCAAAGTCCCCAGGGGATATCTGAAACCATGGATAACAGGGAACCCTGTTATTTTCAATGAGAAAAATGACTTCCAGCCTAAGCATACCATAGAATCATGCTAGAGGACCTAGAAATACCTAGAGGAAAAACTTCTCTAAGAATTTTTAGGTCCTTCAGTGCAATTATATGGTATGCTTGGGCTGGAAGTTGATCACAGAATCACACTGGTGGGCCTCAAAAGCCTAAAGAGAACATATTTTTTCAGACATAGATAAGTGAAACTGCAGATACTGAATTACCAGATATGGGGGTTGTTGTTCTATTTTGTCATTTTTTTCCCCAATTGCCTAAGAAGATGATTGTGTGAGATGCGCCTGCCAAAAATACCAGCTCACATGAATGATACAGAAAATCTGGCAAGCAAGTTTTAGCAAGGAAGATGCAAAAGTTGTAAAGATGTTATTTATGTGCCCCAACAGGGAAAAAAAATAAGAGTAACTGGAAATGGGAGTTACTGCTATGAAGCAGAGGAACCCGAAAACCAGGCCCCTGAAACTCCAATTGGCCCATTTGGTTTTTTGAGCTTTTAAAACACTACCTATTACAACATCTTCATGAATGGTTACTGGTACTTTACAGACTCTAGAGAAACTATGACTTCCAAATTATACACTTTAGGACTACATACAGGGCAGTACAATAACTGACAATTTTTGGTAGAATGTAATGGTGCTCAAGCAACAACTACTTGCTGGCAAGGATGTAAAACCATCCAGCTCACACAACTCTGACACATAAAGAAGGTGGGATTTGGAGAGGGAAAAGGAGCTACTCTTCCCAGGACGACTGACGGATTATCCCATGTGGCAGCACTTTTTGGCTCTCTTTCTGTTCTTGCACGGGCTGCAGCCACCTAACCTGTTCAACCACTTTGCAGCTTACTCAAAAACCAAGACCTACCCTTCACAAAAACAAACCCTGTATCAGTTGTCCTACGGGGCAGAAAGATATGCCCACCAAGCCACATTTTGGTCCCATTTAACACCTTGCACGCCAGGTTCTAAAGGAACATAAATACCCTGAAGGCATCAGATCCACTTGGGGGCTGCCAAGGAATACCAGATGTTACAGGCTGTATTTCAAAGGAAGACAATGGTAAACCACCTTTGAGAACTCCTTGCCTAGGAAAACACTATGAAATACATGGGGTTGCCATAAGTCAGCAGAACTTGAAGGCACATAAACAGTTAGATGCCAGCTTCTAAAGACCTGGAAGAAAATCACCAACAGTACTCTCCACTCATTGCTTCACTTCCCAGACCCACACAAAGCAAAATCCCTTTACCTCTGGTCCTGTGGGATCTTCAGACTTAGACATGCCTCTCCTCTTTGTGTCATCAGTGCTGGGTGGAGGCGATGCCAGAAGTTCATCCAGCCAATGAGATCCAGGGTCAGGATCAGTCACTCTCAATAGGTCAGCATTCACTGCCTTGCCTTCTTGTGCCAGTGCCAGAGCACTATTGTCCTCCTGGCAAGAAGCAGCCATTTGCACCTGGGCATCTTCTGAGAAAAAGATGCAAGGCTGTGCAGGTGGGGCAGCTTGTGCAACACTTGGCAGTGACTCCATTGCTCGTAAAGCCCCTTCCTCATGGCTAGGGGCAAGAGGCAGGAAGCCCTCCTGCTCTTCTTGAAAACCACTCTCTGCTGCTAGTATGGGTTTAATCAATTTGCAGCTAAGTTCTTCCTGAGCACAAGGACCTCCAGGAGCTGACACCCCAAAGGTTGAAGGGAACTTCAGTTCTCCTTCAGACTTCTTTAGGGAATCTTTGGCATCACTGAGGCAGAAAGAGTTCCTATAAGCCTCAGTATCCTTCTCTCTCCTGCTCTGTCCTTCTGAGCCTGATTCATCATGTGTCTCTTCCAGGCTAGGGCTCTTTCCTCCCAATTCTGCCTCCAAGAGGCCAGTGTCCTCAGCCTCCTGAATGGGAGACTGGGGAGGGGATCCCAGTCTCCTCCCACCAAACTCTGGAGGCCGGCTAGGAAATGACCATTCAAAGGATTGGGACAGGCTCCAATTGGATTCTCCCCCTGCAGCCTGCTCCACGGCAGGACCCCCTTTACTTGGCAGGACAGCCAAGGAACCTCCAAGCTCCTCCCTGACCAGTTGTTTACCCCTTGGCTGCAGCACTCCCTCTGAGGCACGGCGTAGACCCAATTGAGAAAGTTGTCCGCCTTCATCCTCAAGAGTGAGTTTCTGTTCTCGATTCTTAAGGGACTCTTGGTCCTGGAAGAGTAAGCAAGAGGAGTCCTGTGTGTGAGAGGGAGAGCCAGGAGGTTGATCAGAACCGACACGGTACTGAGGAGTGCTTGGGGAACCAGGGGACTCAGAGACTCCCAAGAGAAAATGGGAAGTTTCTTGGCTGTGATCTACAGGAGCACAAGTCAAATTGGCAGGTTGCCCAGGGAGAGGAGACACATCTGGGGGCCCTGCTAAAAGATCTGAGACACCCAGTGATGAGGAACATCCTGAAGAAGTTTTAATTATAATACTGGGAGATCCAGGGGACCAAAGCTCTGGAGGAGTCATGGGGGAACCTGGAGCCTGGGTAGGGCCAACGGAGCCCTGAACAGGAGATGTGAGGGATTCAGCTGCATCAGGAGAACCTGGTGGAAGCTGGGTTTGGGTGCTGGGGACATCTGATGGCATATACGGGGCACCCGGGGCAGCTTCAGGAGAGCCATCAGGGGACCCAGGTGTAACTCCAGCAGAAAGCACAGCAAGGGGTTGAGAGGTCTGGGAGAGAGAAAGATGGAAAGGGTGGGTTAAAAAACAAATAATTAGTCTGTGAAACCATCTGAGGCATCCCAGTTATCCTTAACTTCCGCTATCATCCCTCTAGTCCCAAAGGTATTATTTAAAATAAAAGAGTCTTGTATCCAGTTCTGTCTCCTTCCAATGAATGAGCCTGTGAAGAAAATTTCTCCATTTCTGAACTACAGAAACTCACACACACATATATACTGGAAGATCTGCTCCCACCCTATAAATTCCCTGACCTCATCCTGTAAAAACCCTCCCCAAATCCATAATCATTAAAGCCAGAAGGAAATGAAATGCAAAGAGTGGAGGAGGAAGGGAAAAAGAGAGCTGAAGAAACCAGTCAACATGCTGCAGTAACACCAAGGTTGTGTGCCCCACCCCAAGCCTTGCTCCTCTCCGCCTAGACCTACAAAAAGGAAAAAGAGCCATGCTAGGTAGACCACACCCTATGGAGCTGCAAGCTTTCTTCACCCCTCCTTTCCTGGGAGAGACAAAGGGAGTTAATCATTACCATCACCCACCCCAAACAAGCAGCCAGCAGATGCTATGCCTTACATGCTGGTGCATCTGGTCACAGGCCAAGCAGTAGGGAACAACTTCATACATACCTGACAGGTCACTGTACTGTATGTACTGAGTCATGGCTGCCTTCTTCCCTTCAGCTAAAGGTCCAGGACTCTGCATTAATCTTTTGAATATAGTCAAGCCTACGTTCACACAAACTATGTTCACACACCCTAGGTCAGTTTTTGTTTTCTAAAGGCCTGAAAGGACAAGGACCTATTTCTCTCACTTTCTTACTGTGGTGGGGATAGATAAGAATGTAAGTATTCTGATAGTCAGGGGGACCTATATCCTATAGCAGTGGGCAAGCAGCATGCTTTTGAATTCTTCAACCCTGAGCCATGCAAGCTGCAAAGATTTACCCTTCCTAAAAATTAGTGTCAGGTGCTAACTAAAATGTATAGGAATATGGCTGAATATTTCAAATCCCAAAACGTCAGGCACTGGGTAAGGCAGTGCACAGGATAATTTCACTGACATACTCTGTGACTGAAATGGGGACAAACATTTGCCCTGAGAAGCCTAGGAATGGTGCATAATGGTGCAAATTTTTTGCCTGGGTTATCAATCTCTTCCTGAAGAGAAGCATTAGTAGAGAAAGGAGACACGCACCCTACAGAGAGGGAGCCCAGAAGGAGAGAGGTGGCAGATACCCCTGAGACAGAGGAGAGCCAGGAAGGAGAGAGCCCAGCGGAGGAATTGCCATGCTGCAGATAACTCACACCAGGGGGAGATGGTGGACTGCTATGTCCAGCTTGGCCTCCATCACAGCTCACGCTAGGTTGACTGGAGCTGCTGCAAGAAAAATACACCACCATCAGAAAACAAGACTGATTATTACTGAAAACAATTATACCTCAAATGAACTGTCTATCATAAAAGACTAATGTATAATATATGAAACTGAGGGGAAGATACTTCCCAAGATAAGGCCACTTAAAATGAATCATTTTTTCTCTTAAGTACACAATCAACACAAGCATACCCACAACTCTGAAACCTTCTCTAGCTACTTCTGGACTTTTGCAGTTTTGAGAAATGAACCCATTTCCACCCACATTAATACACAGAAACGCCACAATGATTTGAAGATTTTTGCCATTGTACGTATACTGAGGATTGCAGCTTTAAACTGTGACAACCTCATTCTTAGCTCACATGGGTAACATAGCTATCCTAGAGGCAAGTGTAAAAGCATTGTGAAAAAAATTCCAACAGATCACCCTGAAGACACATTTAGAACATTATTTTAACTTTTCCTAGCAGTCAAGGACCTGGAAGAGCTGCTGAGCCACATCCCCCCTGAGGTTTTTCACTTGGTAATACACTGCAAAGTCAACAATCCAGAATAACCCACTGAAAGTTTCAATTTATACAGATCATGTAATATATCACCTGTCCCTAGAGAGGAAATCTTTGTTTCTCTCTACTGCTCCTGCTGTTTGCTCAGATTCAGGCACATGCTTGCCATTTGAGCTTCTGTTTTCCTCGTTCCTTGACAAGCAGCTCTCTTCAGCTTCATCAGAGACTCTGTATGTAGAATCCTCTGGCTCAGTTCCTCTCCCTTCTCCTCCACTGGAATATCTCCGGAAAGCAGCATAACCTTTAGGACCCAGGTGAACAGCTGTGCCACCATCCTGGCTGAAGAAGGAGCGCACCAGCCGAGGCCTGTCAGGGCTGTTTGGCCCCTCCTTGTTGGGTTTCTCTATCTTAGCTAAAATCTCCTCTACTGTGGTCCCAGGAAAACGCTCTGGTTTGGCTGCTACTGGCACTGGTTTCACTTTGAAGGGGACAGTACCCTTGCATATACTGGAGGAGACTTTACATTCTTCCCCAGAAGTTTCAGCTGCTGCACTGGACTTCTTTGCAGGTCCAGCTTCTTCTCCATCTCCAGATGGTTTGACTGGAGTGGAAAATGGCAACACAGACTCTTTCCCATTGGCTGTTTCTTTTGGAGGGCACTTGTTGAGACTAAAAGAAAGACGTTTAACAGCATTGCCAGCCCCACTGCTGTATGGCTTGGGCCCAGCCAGCAAATTGATTTTTTCAGCTGAGGGCACCTCAGAAAGAGCCTGCCGCAGTCCAAGGGCAGGTTTTGTTGGCATGGCTGGCTTTGGCAACACACAGGGCTTGGGTTTCACAGGTGGCTTTGGGCGGGTATCCCCTAAGTTGGAGAGAGGGAGAGAAGAGCTTTTTAATGTATAGTTTAACTATCACACACAATGACTAAAATACAAGATGGAAAATCACTGCCTTAGTATGCACACATACATCAAACACCTGAAATCAGTTATGTATTAATGATAGTCTGTGCTCAAAATTTCCAACCTTGTTTGAAGGGACAGATTGTAACCCATTCCCTTTACTGGAAAGATGACAAAGCCCTACATCTTCTTCCCAAAATTCTCCAGTGCCATTCCTTTTTACAGCTGTAGCATGTTCTCAGGTTAGACCAGCCTGTATTAGGCAACACTAAGTATAAAAGCATCTGTTGCTTCTCTCCATTAGATGGTTATAACCATTAATGGACAGAAATGAGGGAGGGGGAAGGTTAGAGATGGGTCTATTTTGTTACCATCTCTTTTCCAGGGAAATATAAAACTCTTCTTTTTACTAAGTTTCTCAGACAGCCACTGTAAAGGTCTACACACCTGTTAATACAGGAAAATGTGCAGTGCTACGGATGCTCATTGCTAAGATAAGGTCGTCAACTTTCCCATTTCATTCAAATCCTTTACACGTTCAGATGCCCATCTACGTGCATGTCACCACCCATTATCGGCTCCAGTTACTTATTCAAAGGCTAACCATGATAGTCTGGATCAATATACAAAGTGATCTTGTAGAAGCTTTGTAGCCTCAAAAGGGCTACAAGATTCCTTTGCATCCAGTTCGTTATGTATAATGGGAGCAACACTGGGGCAAAAGTTTTGCAGAGCTGGGCTGGTGGGTGTTGAAACTAACAGCAGTCCTTGACAGTTCCAATCATGTGAACTGAATGGCCATTTTGGTCTCTTCTGACTCTATAATTCTATATGTGTAAAATCATTAGACCTCAGAAACATTTAGTGTAGCACTGCTCATATGTAACCCACTCTAAAACCTCACAGAGCTATCAGCCCATACAGCAACAAAATGTAATATGTTGACCAAAGAAAAAGCATTAAAGATTACATGCAATGTTGTACACAAGTTAGACTGGGTGATCCTCTAAATTACACATGACAAAAATTACTACTAACATAGCTTCAAAAGCTATGTTATTTGCAATTCCCTTGGAATTGCGAATAAGTTGTTATATCATTAAGGTAAGGAGAATCATATGACACAGCTCTTAGAGGTCAGCACCACTTCAAAAAGGTTATGAATATATCTTTTAATCATCTCTCCCATGTATAAATAGAAAAGAAAAGAACACATACTCATCATGCATATAAAATTAACAGTCTGCAGAAGTCCAATTAAGCAAGAGCTACATCATACAATCCTGCTTTCTTTTCTTTTCAAATCAGTTCTCAGTTCTCAGATGACCCATAACCTCTGAAAGGAAAAATCCAGAGCCATTACAAATACGGCAAAAAAACCCCAACATGTAATGACAACAATGAACTACACCTCGAGTTAAAGGCTAACCACACAGGACATACCTGTCTCAGGGCTGCCCAATGTTTGCTTGGGTCCCCTACGCCCATTGGCAGCAGTACAGGGAACTGGAGAGGACAACGACTGGAGCGTAGAATCCATCACATCACCAGGCTAGGATTCAGAAGTCCACATAAACGTCAGTCCCTAAGACACAGAAAAAAGGAGTTTAATTTTGCAAAATTCTGTAAACCGATAAACAAGATTTCCTATTCATTGGCAGACCACTGGAATCAGCCCCACAAGATCCAAGTTTTCATCTGGTCTCTTTGCAATAACATTTCCGTTTGGCTTCTTTCCCAGTTTGAATCTCCCCTTTCCCCAACACCCACCCCCAAGTCCCTCTTTATTTCTTTCCTCCTGATCCCTACCCATTGGGTCCCAATGCTGGGAGAAAGGAGGCATATAATTTTTTCAAAAATCCTCCCTGATTTAACCATACAGAGCCTGCACTCTCTCTTACACAGACACACAGCCACTCTCATGCCACTCCCAGGGCAAGCTGGAACGAGGATGAAGGAAGCGAGTCTCCTACAAGCACCCAGGCCGTGACTCATGTCGAAGGATGAGAATCCCAAGACTCATAAAGCTTTAGTTTCCTAGCTGCGCTCTTGCTCTCTACACAGGGCTGCTCCAGCTCCACCCCTGTCACACCCTGTCAACATGCACTCTTGCTCTTGCTCTCTTTCCTTCTCATGCCAAATTTGTGTCTTGAACTCTTAGGCAGCCTCTTTTTCCTTTGTCGCCTTGCCACCACACTCCCATTTGGCTGCCTTTCGCGTCAGAATCTCCCTTCTCTTTCCAAGTTCTGGCTTCCCCACCCCTTTGAGCAAGAGGAAGAGTTTCTGCTCAGTCTCTCAGCTGTGTAGTAGGCTCCCAACCCGGATATACAGAGCAGGGAGTAAACATCTGGAGTACTTCCCCCTCCTCCCGATTTCTCAATTGCTTGGCACAGTCCCTGGAATTCAGTGAGGTAAAGCTGGGGCCTGCTCCCATCACTATGGTAACGGCCTCCCACTAGATTTCTAGAGAGGGCCAAACCCTGGCTAGGAGGAGAAACAGGCCAGCTATCACCCTGCTAGTATACAAGCACAGAATCCTAAAGTAAGGAGGAGGGGGGAAAAAAAGATTAAAACCCAGACCAAAGTCTGTAAACAGTCCTGATCCACAGCTTGTATCTGAACACCAGGCTGAAGTAGCTGGAATCAGGCAGCCTCTCCTTTTGAGTCCATACAAGGGAAATTTAAAAGCAGTTGGAATGTCTCTGAAGGAAAAACAAAACAAAACAAAAAGTCAGAACGGACGCTTCTGTGCTTGCCGTTCGGGCCCTTTATTTTTTGGGTTTATTTCTACAAGCAAAACAGAATAGCGTACGTCTATTTGGTACTTCTCCAGAAGTGTTAGCCAAGCCTCTACTGCACATTTGTTGTTCTGTTCCTTCAAGTCATTTCCAACTTATGGCGACCCTAAGGCGAACCCATTAGGGTGTTTTCTTGGCAGGATTTGCTCAGAGGTGATTTGACATTGCCCTCCCCTGAGGCTGAGAGCGTGTGACTTGCTCAAGGTCACCCAGTGAGATTCATGGCCGAGACAGGAATCAAACCCTGGTCTTCAGAGTTACAGTCCAACTAACAAACCACCATGCCAGCTCTCAATACCAGTCCATATACCAATACGCTGGCTTTGGGGGGCAGGAAGAAACGATCAAATCTGCCAATTTGATTTCTTCTTTACGGCCACCTTCATTTCATATGCTCTTTTCTTGTCCATAGCACACTTTTCACACCCATAGTCTGTGAGGCACCACCACCCTGTTTATATAACATGTATTAACTGCATCATACTAAGGCTCTCATGGGCAAAGGTATGACAAATTTCCCAGATAATCCCCTGAGAGAACTGCCACAAAACATCACAGCATTTGGAGGCCCTACTATAGTAGCAAGAAAGGCATTTCACTTATTAAGGAGGAGAAGAAGACTGAAAAAGGAATGTTCATCAAGAACACTGACACAACCAGCAGCTGTTAAAGTAGTGTCAAACTGCTTTATTTCTACAATGAGGCAGCAGCCTTGAGAAGCACTTGAGAAGAAATGAAGGAGAACACCGCTCAGATTTATTAAACTACCAGATACTGAAACTACAATGAAAAATGCCAAAGGAAGCATTCTCCACATTTAGAAACAGCAGCAATACGTGAGAAGCAAAATTTGAGACATAAAATACACCAGCCTCCCACAATCTGACACACCTCAGATTTTTTGGGACTACAACTCCTATCATTCCCATCAGTACAGCTGACAGCCAGAGATAGTGGGAACTCTTGTCCACAATATACGAACACCACCAGGCAGAGTAGATTCTGGGCCAGATATGCCCTCTCCGTTCCAGTACATCAAACTCTACTTCATCAAGTGGTGCTATACACAATTTGCCACCCTATATACTGTATGTACTCATGCATAAGTCTAGAAATTTAGGTTGAAAAATTGACCCCAAAAACCTGAGTCGACTTATCCACGGGTCAATGTAAGTACTGTACAGTGGTCCCCCGGGTTATGAAGGTAATCCGTTCCGGATTACCTTTCGTAACCCAGAAGCTTTCATTTCCCGGGGGACCGCTATTTTAAACGGACCGCGTGGCCATTTAAAGGGGCCGCGCGGCTTTTTTTATTTCGTATCCCGGGGGATCTTTCGGATCCCGGGGGATACAATGCCGGTCCGCCGCCTTTCGGATCCCGGGGTTTTCGTAACCCGGGGGATTCGTAAGGCGGGGGACCACTGTATTTTAATTCACTTACACACACACACACAAAACCATCCCCTGGTGAAAGGCAAGAGTCTAATCTACCCTGGAAGCATTGACCACCTTCTGTTCTCTCATCCATCCAGCCTTTAGTAGAAGCACAATTACGCCTATTAGAATTTTGTAAGTTCTTAGGCATTCTTTTCCTTTGTTTTAACTTTTACATCCTTCATTAGATGCCCTTAAGTTTTATCCTCAACTTATCCATGGGTCATATCAAAATCCATAATTTTGGTCCCAAAACCTGCCCTCAACTTGTACATGATGTCAACTTTTAGTCGAGTATATACGGTAGATAATTTGCCATCCATAAATTCATTCATTACATTGGATGCTACATCCCTCTTCCTGCATGAAAAAAAATCATGCAAATGTTTTTGTCAAGTATGAAATATATTTCCTCCCCAAATTGTATGCCTAGAGAAAAACACATAGAAAATTGAAGAACTAAGATTGGGGAGGGAACCATACACTATACTTCATTTCTGCAGAATATAGGGAGGAACAAAGATTGGACCATATGATGGCAAAAATTGTCCCACAGCTAGAAATTATTTTAAATTGAAAAGAAACTCTGTAGTACAGCATAACTTCAATCTTGGTAAAGATTTCCCTCACATTGTGAAAGATCCCTGAAGGGAGCATTCTTTCACGCCTTCATCAAAACTTTAATTTACAAGGTTCATACAATGAACCTGCATTCCCTTTATGATTGCATTCTTCACTCAAGTTACATTCCTGTTAAATGCTATCAGTGTTTTCTATAATGTTTTGCTCCCCCAACAGGAAACACCATATATCCTATATAAAGCTGAACAATAATGTACTGAAGATCAATGATAGTTGCATGGAAATAAGGAACCTCAGAACAGAATTAGTAGAAGTAAAGTATGGTGAAGTTCTTAATATTTCCTTTATGTGAGCCTTGGGCTACAGTGATGAAACAGAGGTATGCAGAAAAGCACATCTGAAATATACAGAATGAAGCAATAGAGACTAGAGAGAATAGGCCTTGAAGGACAGAAAGGAGCATGCAAAGTAGAACAGCATCTAAAGCACAACTTTCTGTAGAAGTGTTCATCTTTTTGCCCCCACAACCTGAAAAGAGACTTTGTTTTCAAACTTAAAAATAGCAGTCTTCCCCCTTCCTTACTGCCTCCTGCTTTGCCAAACATTGTTGTCTTTTCTAGTGAGATGTCTTCTTGTGGTATGTCCAAAGTATCAGCTTAGTCTTTTTGGCTTCCAGGGACTATTCAGACTTGATTTGCTCTAGGACTTATATGTGTCTCTTTTGGGCTATTCACGGTATCTGCAGAACTCTCCTCCAACACATTTCAAATGAGCTTAATATCTTCTTACCAGTTTTTTTTCCTCACTGTCCATCTTGCAATCTGTCAACCTGTATTCAACATACCACCTACAAATTCAAAACCAAACTGGGATATAGCTGCTGAATCTTAGCCTTCAGATGTTTTGGGTGAACAAAGATTACAGTCCAACATCATCTGGATAGAAAAGATTCCCCGTTCTTGAGATAGGCACATTGAGGCTACCAACACAACACAACAAGGTGTTTCTACACAACTCTTTTAAGAGTTCTCCTGAAGTACTACCTCCTCTCACCATCCACACCACCTAGAGTCATACCAGGTTGTTTTTTGGTTTACAAAATATACAAGTCTGGAGCATTTCCTGAAACTGTGGCTATTTTATCACAATCTTCTCAAGTTTGGACTGAAGTAACACTACAGCCTCATGCAGACTGGAAATGTAGCATTCAATGTATATCTCTGACCCCACTGAAGGCCCCACTTCACTCAATGTAGTTGCTACCTATGCTATGCTGTTCCTGGATTTGGGACCAAGTGAAATGAACCAGCACCTTATCAGAATTGACACTTTTGCCCTGAAACTGTAGCAGGACTTGCAGACATGATGGGGCTAATTTTTTTCTCCAAAAATTATTATCCATAACCACCACCACCACACCAAAGAATGCAGGAAGCAAATTAACAAGGCTTCCCCCACCAATCTGCTACTTCAACAAATAATAGCATTTAGAGGCAAATCCTTTAAATTTAGGTGGACCTCATTTCTCCATCAAGAGAACATCAGCAACAACTGTAGCACAGAAGATCTGACAGGGAAATGGCTAGAAGGGTGAGACTCCTCTGAGCAATAGAGGCAGGCATGCTAGTCAAGAGGGGAGGGTGGGTGAAGTTTCCCACAGCACAAGTATCTCTTCCAAAGAAGCTGCTCTATTATGTGGGAACTACATATTGTGCAATCAGTACTGAATCAGGCTTTGTGGCCTTTTACCATCTAAAGTTAAAGGGATATGTCAGCAAGTCCAGGGGGAAGTGAGCTAAAGATCAAGGAACTTAGAAAGACATCAGGAACATGGTATGAGGATGAAATTCAAGGAACACAACTGCGAGACTGTCTGAGGTGCAACATAAATCAAGGCAAACACCTTGCTATCTTTGGGCTGTTTCCTGCTTCCCATCTACCCGGATGGTGAAGTCCATGCAACAGTTATCTCCTTCTACATATCTGTAAAGAACCTGGAGTCGCATGCAGTCCCCAAGGCTGTGTTTGAAGCCCCACCTCACTCCCTAACTCCCTCAGATTGTTTCTCCAGCCCAAAAAAGTGGAGAGGGGTTAAACTGCTACTCCTGCAAGCCTTGAGGAGTAGCAATTTTTGTTTCAAATCCAGTTTTTAAAAGGCTGCACCGATTCCTTGAACTAATGTGACTCTCATTCTTCAAAACCATAAGTGGAATTCGGGTCACTGACACTTTTGTTTCTACATTTGTGGCAACCTGTGCAGCCCCCAGAGGGCTCCTTGGGTGAAGCAACACCCCCCCCCCCAGCCCTCTAAAATTATCCACCATGCATAAAAAGTATCTTAACCTTAGCACAAAACAATCGACCATTTTATGTGTCTGTGAGTACACGCATGCAAACACACACACACAGGCTTTCCCCCCAAAATACACAGATTAACATGCAAAACACCTCCTATCAAACAACAGTATACCCCACTCCATTCCATGCCAGCATTCTCTGAAGATGCCAGCCGCAGCTGCTGGCAAAACATTAGGAATAAACTCTTCTAGAACACAGCCTCATAGCACAAAAAACCCACAAAACACTATAAAAGCACATATAGCTAAAAACATACAAAAAGGATTAATCCATGATTAAGCTTTCTGCAAAATTAAAATCATAAAAATATTAACTCAAAGTTCTCTCTAGGAAGAGAGTTCCTGAGTCTCAAAGTAGCCACAGAGAAGACCTACTCTGATTTTCCCATCAAACATGCCTTTGAATTGGGTACAACTGAGAAAAATGGCTCCTGCAAAAATCTTAGAGTTCAGGTAGTCTCATGATAAACCATCAGATAGCCTGGACCTGAGCCACCCAAAACCACACACACTGTTGTGATAAAACAGATTTAAAACTACTCATGGAATGAGAAAAAAGGATGGGCCTCCTCAGAGTAAAAGAGAGCAAGGTGTAGTGGTTTGAGTGTTAGTTTACAACTCTGGAGACCAGGGTTTGAATCCACACTCAGCCATGGAAACCCACTGGGTGACCCTGGGCAAGTCACACTCTCTCATCCTCAAAAGCAAAGGCAAACCCCCTCTGAATAAATCTTGGTAAGGATTCATAGGGTTGCTTTAGGGCTGCCATACACAGAAAAGCTTGCGACAGTGGGGTCATAGCCCAAGTGAAATGCCATGGCTTGTATGAAGTAGAAATTACTAAAGAGGTATAAATTCCTAAAGACTGTTGCTTACCCCTGCTTCTGTTTCAAACAAATTTCCAAGAAGAGGGTTAAGAAAGGAAAACTAAACAGAAGCCAGAGGATAAAAAAGAAAGGATCATCCCCGAAATCTGAAAGAGTGGCAGTCAAAGGTTTTCAGAAGTTTTTAAAAAGACATTTTTATCAGGTGGAGAACTTAATGAAGAAGATATGTGAGAAAATGTTAGCATATGACTCCAGAAAACAAAAAAAGTCAAACTTTTTTTTCCAGAGCAGAGGACAGTCATAGGTAAGTAACAACCAGCAACCCTTTACAAACAGCAGATAAAAAGATGAAGCCATCTATTAGTCCAGCACAGGTCAATGCTCTGTTAAGCAAGATCATAAGTACTGTAGATTGTGAAATGAGGTGGGTGGCCATTAGAAAAGAGAGGCTCTTTTGTACAGAAAGTGGACACAAGCATAGATCAGAGAAGGTATTTTGAAGGGATAGAGACCATCCTACAGACTAATTGGGATTTAGTAAAGTACAATGACATCAAAAATCCACAGAATAGTGATACCTTTATTGGACCAACCAAAATGCAAAAGCTACACTGTATTTTGTGCATTTTAGTTGGTCCAATAAAGGTATGCATTTTGGATGTTATTCTACAGTGCTACATGGCCAGGAGTGTGCCGTAGTGGTTTACGCATTTGATTGTGACTCCTGAGACAATGGTTTGAATCCCTGTTGGGCCATGAAAACCCACTAGGTGACCCTGGGCATATCATACTCTCTCACACCCTAAGAAGATGGCAATGGAAAACCCCCTTTGAAGAAGCTTGCCTAGAAGATCCCATGATAGCTTCTCTTTAGGGTTGCCATACATTGGAAACGCTCTGAAGGTACACAACCAATATGGCTACCCCAGGATTTGTTTCCCAGGATTTAGTAAGGGGTGTAGTTTGTGTGTTGGACTATGACTATGGAGATCAAGGTTTGATTCCTGCTCAGCCATGAAACCCACTGGGTGACCTTGGATGAATCACATACTCTCAGTCTCAGAGGAAGTCAATGGCACACCTCCTCTAAACAAATTGTGCCCAGAAAACCACATAACAGGGTCACCTTAGGGTCTCCATAAGTCAGAAATGACTTGAAGGCACACAACAAGAAGTAAGCCTTAGTAAGGGAGGCCACTCTCATTAAGCGGCGTGGATCTACAAGGCAGTAAGGGGAGAGGCAGATTGACCAGGTGTTCTCGCCACAAAGGAGGGCAAGGCACCCTAAAATGTAAGACATTCAATAAAAACACAGGACATGACCAAAGGAAAGTTGAAAACATTTCTAGAAATGTAAATCCATGCTGAGATTCCACCTCAACATTAGGAGGAACTTCCTGACAGTAAGGGCTGTTTGTCAGTGGAACACACTCCTTCCTCGGAGAGTGGTGGAGTTGCCTTCCTTGGAGGTCTTTAAGCAGAGGCT
The DNA here is from genome assembly GCA_034509955.1 of Urosaurus nigricauda. Taxonomy (NCBI): domain Eukaryota; kingdom Metazoa; phylum Chordata; class Lepidosauria; order Squamata; family Phrynosomatidae; genus Urosaurus; species Urosaurus nigricauda. The sequence continues at coordinate 123,552,212 of JAOEGL010000001.1, read as the reverse complement.
GGATGGCCATCTGTCAGGGATATTTTGATTGTGAACTCCTGCATGGCAGAATGGGGTTGGACTTGACGGCCCTTGTGGTCTCTTCCAACTCTGTGATTCTTAAGTCATGCTGAAAACATGGACATTTTAAACTGTTCCTGAAATGGAGGATGTGCCTGGAACTTTAAACAGATTTCCTGCATGGCAGAGGGTTGGACTGGATGGCCCTTGTGGTCTCTTCCAGCTCTACGATTCTATGAAAAGGAGGATCTCTGGTCACCCTGGGAAGAGGTGACAAAGGAGACCTGGACTCCAGTTGGAAAGTAGAAGAAAGCAGGGAGGCCTTATGAAGACCCTCTTCAGAGATTGCACCTTTCAGGGAAACAAATCAGAGCAGCCGAGAAACACACCAGCCTGCCATATGGCGCTAATTGCCAGCCCTTGCACCCTCCTCCTCCTCAGTCCTCACCAGGCCCAAGGCCTCTTACAACCAGGGGGACCAGATCACCAGCCCACAAAAGATGATCTCAAGCACAGAAAAATGGAGGGCCTCCCATCAAATATATACATATGGAGGTGACCAAAGAAAAGCCTCAAAACATTCCAAGAAATGTAAATCCATGCTTCTTAGGCATGCTCCAAATGGAGGAGGACCCTTTTGGCATTGCCCCTGGACAGGAGGAGGAAATCACAGAGTTGGAAGAGGCCACAAGGGCCCTCCAGTCCAACCCCATTCTGCCATGCAGGGACATGGAGGGCATCTGGTCAGCCACCTCTATAATATATATATAAAATATATAAAATGGAGGACATGTGGTCATCCATGCTTAATATATAATGTATGAAATGGAGGGCATCTGGTCATCCACCTCTATAACATATATACATACAGTATATATATAAAATGGAGGACATCTGGTCATTCACCTCTATAATATATGTAATATAAATAATATATATTATATATAAAATGGAGGACTTCTGTTCATCCACACTTAATATATAATATATGAAATGGAGGGCATCTGGTCATCCACCTCTATGATATATATAACATATAATAAATCTATAATATATGAAATGGAGATCATGTATAATATATATATATAATATACAAAATGGCGGGGGAGGGGGGCATCTGGTCATCCACTTATATAATATATGTAACATACTGACTGATGGTGGGAGCAGGAACAACAACACCCTGCTGGAAGAAAAAAAGTCAACCTGGCAAAGCCATGCTCAAAATGGAGGACCATCTGGAATCCCTCCTCCTCCTCCTGGGCAGCAAAAGAAGGCTGGGATGGGATCCTGGAGGAGGAGGAGGCGTCCAGTGAGGGGGGGGGACCTAAAGCCATGGCAGCAACCGCCCCCCTCCCTGCCCTTCCCTACTAGTCCTCCCTTGCCTTCTCTCTCTCCCACTCACCGTCACGGGGGGGCTCCTCCACGCGCCCAGAAGAGGAGGAGGAGGAGGAGAAGAAGCAGCTCCCAGTCCCAGCAGCAGCAGCAGCAGGAGACGCGGCCAAGCTATGCATATTCACGTAGCCACGCCCACCTATTTGCATATTTATTCAGCAGCAGCGCTGTCCCGGGAGGGAAGGAGGGAGGCGCCCGAAGGGAGGCTGCTTTTTCTTCTTCTTCTTCTTCTTCCACTCTGTCACGTGACGTGGGCCTTTGGCGGAAAAGGCGGGGCCAGCTAGCTTCACCCCCTTCTTGCCTATAGGTTTACTGCGCTTGCGCATAGTGCTGCTGCTTTGCTGTTCCACCACTTCGACTGTTCTTCTGCCTCCTGTTGCATGCTGGGATTTGTAGTTTAAGTAGGGCTATTCTCTACTAGGCCTGACTGACACTGAAGTACAATAAGCCCCAAACAGGAGTGCAGCCAGAGAACAGTCAAAGTGGAACAGCAGCATCAGCAGCACTATAAGAGCATAGTGTGATATTAATGTGCTTTATTATTATTATTATCTTTTTCTCTCAGAGTGGCCTCAGGGCAGCAGGAGGTCTTTCTCCATTTTAAGCCCTAGTTACTTATTTCACTCTGGAAAGCAAGAGCGGGCCTTATTTTTGCTTTGTCCCTCCCTCCCCCACTCTACTTTTGTGATTTTTAAAATGTTTTAAATACACTTGGGCCCTTGGTCTCCCCAAGGTCCTCCACTTCCAGGACACATATCCTACATTTCAATATGCCTTCCATTTTGAGCATGGCTATGAAGCACACATTTGCCTTTGCATGAGCGTTTGTTATTTGGCCATGTCCTCTGTTTTTCTTGGATATATTTCTGCATTTTGGCCATGCCTTGTCCATTTTTAAACAGAGATATCATGTCACTTCTTAACTGTCTCTTCTCCAGGCTAAACATCCCCTGCTCCCTAAGGATGCTATCAGACAACAGAAATTGGAAGTAGAATCCAATGGCAATCCAAACACAATCGTGGGGTTTCACGTTATTGAGTATGAGTGTATCTCACACAATTTCGGGCAAAAGGGAAGTCATTTTCAGGAAATGGGAAGTCATTCTGAACGCATTCTGAATGCAATTAGAATTCACATAAATTTGCTAAACTAGCAAATTTACATGAATTCGAATTGGTTCCATTTGAAATAGAGAGAAATTCCTATCTGATAAACTTTTCCTCCTAGGGCATGGCTTCAAGACCCTTCACCATTTTTGTTGCCCTTGTCTGGACAGGATCTGGACAACAGCTTCAGTTCATTCACCTTGGCTTCTAGCAAGTTACCAGGATTGATCTGTTCAAGGAGGGCCCATTTGTTTCTCTTGGCTGTTCGTGGGATCCTCAGCACTCTTCTCCAGCGTCACATCTGAAATGAGCCTGGAGAACAGAAGGTTCTTCAGAGGTGATACGAATTGATAGCCCTGTTTAAATCTTGGAAGGGATGTCATATTGAGGAGGGAGCAAGCTTGTTTTCTGCTCCTCCAGAGACTAGAACATGGAACAATGGATGCAAATTGCAGGAGAAGAGATTCCACCTGAACATTAGGAGGAACTTCCTGACAATAAGGGCTGTTCGACAGTGGAACACACTCCCTCAGAGAGTGGTGGAGTCGCCATTCTTAGTGGTTTTTAAGCAGATGCTGGAGGGCCATCGGTCGGGGTGGGGATGCTTTGATGGACAGTTCCTGGATGGCAGAATGGGGTTGGGCTGGATGGCCCTTGTGGTCTCTTCCAACTCTATGATTCTATGCGTTTATTTTCTTCCTATCTCTTTTCTTCATTATCCAGCTGTCACATCTTTACATGGTAATAGGGAATACAATTGACTGGACTGTTTTAACATTAGTGCTCTGTGGTATACACAAATACACAACACACATGCCAAAACCTGATTCTCATTCTCATGACTAGGTTTTGATGTGTTCGAGGATGATGGTTGAAACTTTAAAGCAGTCCCCTCCCCCCTGCCCCCGCATTTGTTCGTGGATTCTCCTCCTTGTCCAAGCCACATGCCTTCATCTTTCCACAACTGACAACTCAACAAATCTCTCTGTGTATCTACGCTGCTGAATTAATGCTGTTCGACACCACTTTAACTGTCACAACTCAGTCCTATGGAATTCTGGGATTTAGCCTTCTCTGTTAGTGAGCTCTGGTGCCACAACAAACTACAAATCCCAGGATTCCATAGGATGGTGCGATGGCAGTTAAAGTGGTGTCAAAGTGCATTAATTCTGCAGTGTGGCAGCACACACACACACACAGAGCCATTTCTGAGTTATGGTGATTATGAGACAAATGTGTGTATGTCTGTGTGCTCCTTGAAGTTGCCTGTCAATTTATGGTGACCCCATTAATTTCCTAAGGTTTTCTAAGGCAAGGAACACTCGGAGATGGTTTTGCCAGTTCCTTCCTCTATAATATAACCTGCAGCACCTGGTACTGTATTCCTAAGTGGTATCCCGTCCAAGTACTAACCAGGGCTGACCCTACTTAGCTCCCAAATCAGACATGATCTGGTGCTTTATGATAATTAGGCCCTTTACCATGGGGTGTCCTTGCCAAGGTTTGTTCAGATGATGTTTGCTATTATTTTCCTCTGAGGTTGAGAGAGCGTGACTTACCAGAATCACCCAGGGGATTTCCATGGCTAGATAGGGATTTAAAGCCCGGCATCCCAATGTCGTAATCCAGCACTTAAATTACTACACCACCCTGGCTCTCTTTTTCTCCTGAAGCCTCTAACACAGTTGTGGGGATGGGGGTGGGGGATTTGGGTATTACATTACCCGATGTGGGGACTGGTCTGAAAGATTCAGTTCCCCGTATGGCACTGGGTAGTGATGATGATGATGATGATTATTATTATTATTATTATTATTCCACCCTGCTTTTAAATATTTTTGATTGGGAGCACGTGTTTTATGCAGTTGTTCTATGCTCCTCAAGTGTTGCTGTTTTGATTATCTGGAGCACAATCCTGTTGCTATCTAAACAAAAGCATCCTGTAGGACCTTTGAAACTAGGAAAAGGAAATTTCTAGCATAAACTTTCGTGGACACCAGACCAATAAATCACATCCCTATCTGAGGAAGTTGTCCGTAGTCTATGAAAGCTTATGCTAGAAATTTATTTTTTCTTAGTGTCAGAGGTCCTGCAGGATTCTTTTACATCTTTAATGCTAAAACAGACAGAAGGCAACATCTCTGAATACTAAGCAAAAGTCATTGGATTAAAAATGAGGCATACTCCCAGGTAAATCGGTATAGTTTGGCAGTCCAGATAAACAGATTTCATGAGCTTGTGTCTCATTATTTTCATTGTGTTTTTAATCTGAAAGACAGCTTCATAACTTTTATGGAAACAGGAATGAGCTAAAAATATATAGTAAACAACTACCTACAGTTTTGATCATTCCATTTCAAAATAGAAAGCCAGAAAGGTAGGAGGGTGTGTCATGGCGCTTCTCTGCACAAAGGTTGACATGTGGTACTTTGCAGGACATGACTGAGTGCAATATGAAAAAAATCTGTCAGTAGATTTATGAAAAAGAAAGAATGCATCATTATAAAAATTGATTTCTAATAAGTGAGCAGGTACCGTAACTAGATGAAACATTTGTATTTCCAAACAACAATCCTTTCAATGCTGGGTTGCAGAGAACAAGGCAAAAGGAATATTACTTCCACTGTTTTGCTGTTGGGAGAAAGCCAGCGTGGTGTAGTGGTTTTAACATTGGACTATGACCCTGGAGATCAAGGTTCAAATCCCAGCTAAGTCATGTAAACTCACTGAATGACCTTGGGCAAGTCACACTCTCTCAGCCTCAGAGGATGTCAATGGCAAACCTCCTGGGAGGAAATTTGCCAAGAAAACCCCATGATAGGTTCTCTTTAGGGGCACCATAAGTCAGAAATGACTTGAAGGCACACAACAAAAGCTTTCCATAAGCAGCAGCCCTGGCCAGCCCATGAAACAGGATGGTGGAAACTCGATCAGAAATAGGGTACACACGGTTGGCCAGATGTTGAGGGATAATTCCTCTCTATGGCTTGGGAAATATATTTATTGACTACAGCTCCCAGAATCCCCTAACAACAAAATAAGTTTTTTTCAGGTTCTGTTCCCATCATCCCTCCTCACAAGCTATGCTTGCTGATGGGAGTTGCAGTTCAGCAACATCTGAAGGGCCATGTATTCCCCACCCCATCCCTGCTCCAGATGGGCCCTTGATCTGAATAGGAAAGGTGTTGCATATATGCACAGAAGCATTTTCTTTATTACTGCTGTCTGTAGTACAGGGTTCTGCCCTGGCCCAAGCAAAAGAAATCCTACTGCAAACTGTGATGTAACACTATTGTTTATTTTTCCTTTTGGCAAAACTTCAGCCATTTGGGGACATTTTTGGTAGGCCACTGGTTACTTAAGCCTGTATAGTTTCCCTGTCCAGACTTGTATTTGTGTGAATGTGTTACATGAGAAAATTTAGAGAGGAAATGGGGAGCCTGGCCTGGCTGTGAGGTTTGCTGTCTTTTCAGCAATGAGAGAATCAAGCAGCATGAATGGACCTCCAGAGAAGGCTCCAGGGTCACATAATGAAGCAAGCCTAATTTAAGAAGGCAATCAGAACATAACTCCAACTAACTGGACCATTGGTAAGGTTCCTCTAAGCATGAGAGGAACACTGATTAGGGTTGCATTTGCACTGCAGAAATAATGCAGTTTGATACTGCTTTTACTGCCATGGCTCAACGCTACAGAATCCTGGGATTTGGAGTTTGTTGAGAGAGCCAGCATAGTGTAGTAGTGGTTTCAGCACTGCACTAGGACTCCAGAGGTTCAAATCACAGTTTGGCAATATAAACCCACTGGGTGGGCTTGTCTTATCCCAGTAAGATCTGAACCCAAACCCCTGCCAGTCTTATCAGATGAGAGCAAATCCACCCAAGCAAGGAGCACACCTAGCCATCACGCTTTTGCCCAAAATATTGAAACAGCTTTGCTATTGCGTGTTAACATCTTTGAGTGAACCTCTTTATCGAGTCCATTTTTATGCAGCTCTATTTTAGTTCTTTTAATACACAGTACTTACATTCATTTTTACCTTTTCTCCTATGGTGCCTCTTGCTATACTTGCTGTTCCTCAATGCAATAGTTGGGAGGGGGGGGTGTCCTTGTGCTTCCCCTACCCCCAGAAATCACTGTCAGTGTGGATTACTTGGACCCATCTGCCTAGATTATTATATATTGGATTATTTCTGGTGTGCTTTAAACTCTAGTGGCCTAAATACCCTAAAGGCACCAGATCCTGTCTGATCTCAGAAGCTAAGCAAGATCAGTTCTGGTTAGTAATTGGACAGGAGACCACCAAGGATTACCATGTACTGGCCAAACCACCTCTGAATATTTATTCGGAAGAAAACCCTATGAAATTTATAGGGTTGCATAAGTCAACAGACAACTTGAAGACACACACTCACACACATTGCCTCACAAGTGGCTTTAAATTACTTTGAAAACTATTAGCAAGGAGATATCTATGACAAATTATACTCCCCCCTATCACACCCCCAATTACAGTAAATTGTATCCAAAACATAAACTCAGGACTCTGTACTATGTTAGCCACTAGATGGGGACTTAAACACAGATAATAGTTCTGCTCATCTGTTATAACATTAAGAAACCCTCACCATGCTATTTACAGTGGTCCCCTGGTTTACGAAATTAATTCGTTCCAGCACCCCTTTCTTAAACCGAAAAGTTCGTAAACCGGGGCCCCTTAAACCAGCCCCCGCACCATTTGAATTTCCCGCCGCTTTCTTTTCGTAAACCGGGGGGGTTTTCCGTAAACTGGGGCCGTTTTTCCGGCCCCAGCTCTTTCGTAGACCGGGGTTTTCGTAGGCCAGGGTATTCGTAAACCGGGGGACCACTGTATTCCCCATCACCACCACCACATACAATATATACAGCCCCCCACTAGCTGTTGAGGAATTAAAAGGGACTTCTTTGGAGCCATAAGTCTTGCAGAGTTTGCTGAGATTCTAGAGCACTTCGATCACTGGTAGAAAGTGAAAGGCAGACTTTATTTTTTCACAGTGAGACAAATATGAAGAAGTGGCTAAGAGTCTTCTGTCGCCTACATCAGTGTATCCTCGACTATTGACTTGGGAGGCCAGCAATTATTTTGTTCCAGTGTGCCATATTTGTGCCCATTAGCTACAATTGTTTCTTTCTTTTCTGGAGGCTCACACAGATTGGCAGTCAATAGTTTATGGACTGGCACCAATCCCTGGACCACCACTTTGAATAGCACTAACCTAGGTCAGCGGGAATATGCACAACAGTTTCCCATCTTCAAAAATGCTCTCTATAGAACCATCAATCATCTTATCTGAGTTCAGAATGAGGTTATGATGAGACTAATCAATCCACACAAGCTTTTAGAAATTGTCCCACACATTGTTAAAGCCTAGCTGAAATATATATTCTGTTGATATCAATAAATACCCATATATGCAATATTACTAGCCTGTTCCCTCAGACCATACAACAGTATAAACAAATCTTAATGTTTTGTGGGAGAAAGTGAGGAATGAAAGACTTTTGCTACCAAGAGGACTAATTCCTTTAGAAAAGAAAAATAACACCTAGTTAATTAAAACCCCTTTAACAACAAACTCTGCTCCACCCCATGGGGTTCCCTGTTCCCTCCAAGCTTAATTACAATCCTGATAATAACTGAGGGAGAGTATGGATTTTTAGAGCGACAATATATTGTTTTGTGGTATCCCTGTTTTCAGGTGGCTGTGTCTTGAGTGGAAACTATGATTCATTAGATTTACAAAAGACCAGCTCCTGCTAGAATTTACTTGTTGATATGAATCAACAGGTTGTTATTATTTTTTTTACTCCGTTTGTGGTCATGGCAAGGAAGATTGTGAAAATTACTGCCTTCATTTCAAAATTTAACACATAACTAGCAAGCAACACCATCCCCTATACAGTACTGTATATACCATAGCTCCCAAATCATTAACTAACTTAGAGGCATTAGAATCATAGAATCATAGAAATTTAGAGTTGGAAGAGACCACAAGGGCCATCCAGTCCAACCCCCTGCCGTGCAGGAACTCCCAATCAAAGCATCTCCGACAGATGGCCATCCAGCCTCTGCTTAAAAACCTCCAAGGAAGGAGACTCTACCACCCTCCGAGGGAGTGTGTTCCACTGTCGAACAGCCCTTTCTGTCAGGATGTTCTTCCAAAAATACTGATCCCTTGCTCTTTGTCACTTATAGGTCCTTTCAGATTAGCAATAGCAATAGCAAGTACTTCTCCATACCACTTATCAGTGAATTAACACTCCATAAGTAGTTTACAATGTGTAAGCCAACCGCCCCCAACAAGCTGGGTACTCATTTTACTGACCTCCTAAAGGATGGAGGGCTACGTGGACCTTGGAGCCCTGCATGGGATCAAACTCACAATCATGTGGCTCTGAGTGGCTGCAGTACCAACATTTAATCACTGCGCCACCAGGGCTCCTTGTGTTATCATTACACAATGAGATAGCATTATATTACCTTTTAATTGCCATGGCTTTATCCTATGGGATCCTAGGATCAGCAGTTTAGGCAGAGGCATTTGAAATTCCCTGTCAGCACACTCCTCTGGTGTCTCTGACAAAACTACGAACCCTAGGACTCAATAGCATGGAACCATGGCACTTAAAATGGAATCAGAGCACTATAATGGTGTAGTGTAGTGTGAAAGCATCCCTAGCCACTGTACCTTCAATACTGTTAGATTAGCCTCATCATGAGAACCAGTGTGGTGTATTACTTTGAGCATTGGACTAGGACTCTCAAAACCAGGGTTCAAATCCCTTATCAGCCATGTAAACCCATTGAAGTCCAAACCACACTGCAGAAATAATCCAGGTTTAGACCCCTTTAACTGCCCTATGTGCTAGGGAATCCTGGAAATTACAGTGTATTGTGGCACCAGAGCTCTCTGACAGAGAATGCTAAATGTCTCACAAAACTACAGTTTGCAGAATTCCCTAGCATTGAGCCAGGGCAGTTAAAGTGGTCTCAAACTGAATTATTTCTGATGTGATTTGAAACTGGGTGACCTTGGGCAAGTCACACTCTCTCAGCCTCAGATGATGGCAATGGCAAACACTTTCTGAAGAAGCTTGCCAAGAAAACCCTACGATAGGTTCAAACTACCTTAGGGTTGCCATAAGTCAGAAACAACTTGAAGGCACACAACATCAACATCCTCATAAATACAAGCAGTAAAGCTACCCCCTTGCACTTAGGCTGCTATCCTTCAAAACCTAGGAAAAAAATAATTTTGTGAAATAGCTACCAGGCTACAGAACAAGAGGCTAACATTATCCTCCTGCCAACTTTGATTGTTTAGTCAAAAGAGCAGCATAGATGAAGATGCTATGGGTTGTGAACTATCCTTCAGGTAGATGAAGCACACACCCCTTGATTCTTGGCAAACACAATGTGCTTTTTCAGTAAATAGCTTGTGTAAGCTTGGCTGAAGAAAACACAAGAGCCTCGGGAATTTTACATTCCATATTGCTTCCAGAGATGTGAAATGGAATTTGCTACAGCTTTCAATTGCAAACTTCTTCAGACACCCTCTGGAGTACAGTACTCAATTCCTCACCTTTTCAAGCACTAGAGAAGGAAATGGACTCTTCCCTGCCAGGCCTCAGCAAAACAATTCAGTGGTTATTAAATTATCCCAAAGCAGAAAATGCTGTCTGACTCACAGGTGATTGGAAGATGGGTCTCCAAAGATTCCCTACAGCCATTTTAATGGAGGGTAAAGAAACAGTAATCTGCACTAATTGGATCATGGCTGAATCCCCTAGCTCAAATTAGCTGTCCTGGCAGGAAAAAAGCTTCAAGATACTTTAAGAGTATCAGAGCTAGAAAGACTACTTTCATCCCAACTGCCACGTAACAATTAAATCTACAAATCTAAATCTTTAGCAATGGGCTGAAGGGGGGGAAGGTAAGGAATGGGAACGGAAACTTTTTTTTTTTTGCAAGAATGAACCAAGGCTGCATCCACACTGGAGAAATAACCCAGTTTGGCACCACTTTAACAGCCCTGGCTCAAGGCTATGGAATTCTGGGAGTTGGAGTTTGTTGTGGGCCCAGAGCGCCCCACAACATACTCCAACTCCCTGAGCCTTGAGCCAGAAAAGAGTTAAAGCAGTGCCAATCTGGGTTATTTCTCCAGTGTGGATGCAGCCCAAGATCTATTCCACAGCAACACAATTAGAGGGACTGGATCCTGGGAATGAACGTCCTTTGTCACACAGACGAAGTGATTAAAACAGTGCAACATTAAAGGCTGATGGTTAAACAGTGATAAGTGTCTATAATGTGTATGTGGGAGCATACTGACTGTGATTTAATGGCCTGGAGTAAAAAAAAATAAAATAAAAATAAACAAGAGACACATCCCAAGAAGCTCAAAAGATCTCTTATTTATGTATGCCCTCCATGCATTCTTCAGTCATCTCTTTTGAATTAACCTTCACAGATTTCTGAAGCAGGAACTCCTTAAGCATTTGCCCTAGTAAATGATTTAGGAGTTCCTGATTCAGAATTTCCCTAAGTTTGATTCTAAGTAGCCCCCAAAGAAGATCTTGAGATGATGAATAAGCAAAACTAATCTGGCTTTTTTAAAAAACGAACTGACCATCTTTTGAGCATCTTAAGATGTGTCTTGGCATTTTAGTTCTGTGGATCCCATGGAGCCCAACATTTCCTTCTTTTACTGGCCTGCAGCTCATGTTTTCCCCACCCCATGTTTGTTGGCAAGCTCAAAAAGATGAGCTGCAACACTCAGGAGAACAAAAATCCTGAGTTCTACGTTCATTTCCAAGCCAGTTTTGTTCTTTAAAATTTCCCTCACTTGCACAGTCCTACTTCTCTTTGGGCATCACTGGGATGTTTAAAAACACTGAACTAACACCATCACATTTCATCTGGTGCTGACCGTCAGGATGTCAATTTTTAAAGGTTATTATATTTTTATATTTAAAGAAAGACACAATCATGATTCTCAGCTTCTCTTGTAATGGGAAGAAAGGACACAGTAATCTAACTCAATGAATTTGAATTCAGACATTTTGGAATATTGAATAAAATATGGAAAGATAGAGTCATAAATCAGCAACAGGTAAATCTATCTTAACTGCAGTTAATGGCACATAAAAGACCAGCTGCAGGTTATTTGTATCCCACCTTTTCACCAATTCAAGACTCAAGTCCATTTACAACATATTAAAAAACACATAGTTAAAAATTCAAATACTGTACAAAAATTAAAAAGCAATTAAACTATCAAAAACAAAACCAGTAAAAACATGAGCTATAAAAAATAAGCACAACAAATAACAGATAGAAATTTCAGGACATTGTACAATGCCATCCCACCTAAAACTATAAATCCTGAAATGCTTGTCGAAATAGAAAAGTTTTTACCTGCTTACGGAAAGAGAGCAAGGAAGATGCCAGTCTTACCTTCCTAAGAAGGAAGTTTCAAAGCCTGGGAACAGCTATTGAAATGACCTTCTCCTACGTTCCCACCGGATGTTCCTGTGAGGGTGGTTTGACAGATAGCAGGGCCTCCCCAGATCTCAGAAGACTGGCAGGTTCATAAGGGAGAATGTTGTTGTTGTGTGCCTTCAAGTCATTTCTGACTTATGAAGACCCTAAAGCAAACTTATCATGGGGTTTTCTTGGCAATATTCTCTGAGAGTGAGAGTGTGTGACTTGCCCAAGGTCACCCAGTGGATTTGCATGGCTGAAAAGAGAGTCTCCAGAGTTATAGTCCAACATTCAAACCACTCCACCACACTGGCTCTGAGAATACTCTCAGATGGAAGACTACCGGTATGTCCCTTCAGATAATCTGGACCCAGTTGTGTAAGGCTTTATAGGTCAAAACCAGCATTTTGAATTGGGCCCAGAAACAGAGCTACATCCAGTGGAGCTGTATCAACAGGGGAGTTGGGTGCTCCATGTAGCTAGCTCCAGTTAGTAACCTCAGTGCAGGCTTTGGGACAAACTTAAATTTCTGAAACCTCTTCAAAGGTAGCCCCACGTAGAGTGTTTTACAGTAATCCAACCAGGATGTAACTAAGGCATGTATCACAACTGTGATACAAGCCTTAACCGTGACTGTGCACTGAAACCTGAACTTCTAGGCTTAGGGTTGAATCCAGGAGTATACCCAAGCTGTGAAACTGCATCTTCATCTTGCATCTTGTAATGCCATCAAGCACAGGTTGTATCCCTATTCCCTGATCTGCCTTTCTACTGACCAGCAGCATCTCTGTCCTGCTTGGATTAAGTTTCAATTTGTTCATCTAGTTCATTACTGATGACAGGCACCAATTTAGCACAGAAACAGCTTCCTTGGATTGTGGTGGAAAGGAACGGTGTAGTTGGATGCCATCCATAATACTAATGGCATCAACCCCCCCCCCCCCCAACTTCAGACAAACTCTCCCAGAGGTTTCAGGTATATGTTAAATAGTATGGGGGACAGAACTGAACCCTGAGGGAGCCCACAGACCAACAGCCACGGGTTTGAACAGGAGTCCTCCAGCACCACCTTCTGGGTTCACCTCTCCAGGAAGGAAAGATGCCACCGATAGTGTCCCCAGGTCCCTTCTCAGCAAGACAGCCCCGGAGGTTACCATTGTTGATGCTGAGAGGTCTAGCAGAACCAACAGGAACACACTCCTTGTCTAGTTCTAGGTGTAGGTCATGTATCAAGGCAACCAAAGCCATTTCTGTCCCACAGCCACCCCTGAAATGGATATAGATATTCAGCCTCATTCAGAAACCCCAGGAAGTGGGAGGCCACCACACATTCCAGAATATTACCTAAAAATGGAATGTTAGAGACTGACTCATAATTATCCAGCATGGTGGGATCCAGAGAGGGCTTTTTATTAATGGTTTTAGAGCTTCCTCCTTCAGGCAAGTTGGACCTCTACCTTATTTTAGGGAGACCTTGACCATATTCTCTCCCCACTCAGCCAGTTCTGCTGTAAACTTAATAGCTTTGAGTTGCATCCAATTTTGTCCTTCCATTCACAGGACAGAGTGAAAGCCAATGGAAGTTCTCGCTCGAGGAAACCGGTCCTTTTCTAATTTCTTCCCACAGAACATATATACATACGAACACACATCATTTCCCTTGCTGCTGTGAAAGTTCCCTTCAGTTTTCCAAAGCAGACTTTAGGAAATAAGGGGAATTTCCAAGGAATGAGGAAGGAATAAAATCATTCCACTGAACTTTCCTTCATGTAACAGGAGCCTCCTGCTCATGGGAATCAAACCGTATGTAAAGTAAAGGTTTTCCCTTGACATGAATGTCTAGTCATAACCAACTGGAGGGGTGGTGCTCTGTTACTAAGACAAAGAATGGGAATCACAATTCCCAGCTTTCCTATGTAGTTAGGAATCTATGATTCTATGTGATTTGTAGGCCAGAAAATCTCAAAGGCCAGTCCTGTCTACCACTCATCTAGTCAGTCTCAGATTACCATAGGAATTCAGAATTCTCATGCTTGATGTAGATGCTGAACTCCGAAGGACGAATATATTGGAATTAAGATCTCTGCTTGATATCGAAAGTAACATATTACTTGTTCTTCTGAAGACAAGTATCTCCCTGAACTACAGCAGGGTGGGGGAATTGAGGCCTTCAATGATATGTATGCCTATAAGGTGATACTTGCAATGATATATACACATAAGACTAAGTTTTGGTTTGCCTAAACCTATTGGGTACTTATATGCCGATTTAGGCTATTAAATTGATAGGAGTATGATCAATCAGGCAACTGCCCTAATATAATCACTTAAAGCAACAGCTGCTCAACTATAGCTTTTGTATCCACTGAAGAGCAGTTCAAAAGCCAGGGCCAGTGGGAATCACATACATCTAAATGCTTCTAAGCTATATTTTAAAACCCTCCATTTTTAAGGCTTTGTTCTGGTTTGAGCAGCAACAGTTAATTGTTCAGGCTCCATTCTAGTTGCGAGGAGGGGACCTATCTGATGGTTCCCAGAGTAGTGCTCTCATAAATAGTAATAGAACTAGTAAGGTCATTAGGAGCTCAAATAGTATCACTAGAAAAGCTAATATGGATTCAACTGATGTACAAGAGATAAAATATCTGCCCAAGGAGAATCTAAAGAGCAGGTTCTTAAACCCTGCTAGACATATAAGGGAAAGAAAGCTATTGAAGGTTACTGTTAGGGAGAAAAACAGCAAACAAGAATGATCAATCACTTTAATGGGCTACCAAGAGAAAGAGGCAGGCTATCCATCACTTGCAGCCCTTCAAAATGAAACTTCATGTCCTTTTTAAAGATACAGTGCAATACATATTAAAAGGCATTAATTCAAATATGAATAAAAGTCAAGTTTGTAGCTTAGGGGTGCTCTTGAACCCAGCTCTGCTCTGGGGAGGCAAGGTTGCTGTGGTAGCAAGGAGTGCCCCTACCTAGCATTGGCTGGTGCACCAGCTGCACTGTGGATTGTAATGAGTGAGCACAACATAGGGCTACCCTTGAAAAGTGTTCAGAAGCTACAGCTAGTGCAAAATGCAGCAACTATATTGGTGTCAGATGTTTATTTCAGAGATCATATAGCATCAGGCCTGCAAGAACTACACTGGCTTCCAATTTGCTACCAAGCTCAATTCAAGGTGCTGGTGTTGACCTACAAAGCTTTAAATGACTTGGTGACAAGCTATCTGAAAGACCACCTCCCCCCATGAGTCTGCCAAAAATTGGAGGCCTTCAGAGGAGGCCCTGTTGCATGTCTCAACACCTTACATTAGGTTGATAGATACACGTAACAGGGCTTTTCTTTGTACCATTTTCTTCACTGAACTCTCTAGACAAGGAAATTAGGATAGCCTCATCTTTTTTTAAGCTTCCGGCAGGCAGCCAAAACACTGCTGTTCAGCATGGCCTTCAGTGTTGTTTCAGCTGCTTCAGAACTGGAATCTAGCATTGTTTTTAAACTGTTTTTACAAGTTTTAAGAGTATTTTAATGTGCTTTTAAAATGTTTTTATCTTTGTATTGCCATAACTGGTTTTTATTTGCCATCAGTTCAGGAGCCTTTGTGGCCTGGGAGGTAATAGAGAAATACTTTAAATAAATATTGATGATAGCAAAATCCAGCATAGACTGGGAAAATCTCCAGGAGAATCTCCATATTGCAAGACTGGACAAAAAAACAGCAAGTGAAACTCAGCATACAGAAGACAAGTTTTATAGACTAACTGTTTTCATTTCGGATAATGTTTCCAAGACTGCATCCTATTTTATCAAGGAAAGAGAAGTAAAATGACAGACAGGAGTGGTCAACATCAGTGAATCCAGGTACCCATTTTGTGTATCTGGGTCCTAGTGGGAACTATACAGACTACCCCCCCACCCCCACCCCCAAAGAAAGAGAGAATGAGAGAGAGAGAGAGAGGAATAACTTATTTTTTAAAAGGACATTAATGGGGTGGGGCCTGCACCCAATTTAAAAGGTGAACTGCTTCTCTTGGAGGTTTCCAGGAGAGATAATTCATTCTTTTGGGGCCAGGGAAAAGGCAATCTGGGGAATCTGAATGGGTGAAGTAATGTCAAAACAGCATCAGGAGACCTGTGTAAAGTGGAGACTGGCTCACTTTATTTGCACTGGTGGTGGTCCTATCCTAGGCTATAATCCTGTTATACAAAAGTATCTAAACACAGTGAACAGATTATTGGGAATATTATTCACAAGGATCTAAACCTAATTTCTGCAGGTTATTTTAGTCTGAATATTCCACTTCACAAAGACTGAGTGAGTTTACATTTACTCCTTATGGAAAAGGTGCAAGTCTGTAAAGAGAAGTGTAATACAGGAAGTGTAATGCAGGAAAGTTTATAATAAAAGACAGAACTTCTGAAAAGTTACAACTTCAATGAATTATAGGTTTTCAGGTATATTTTAGACACAGGTAGATACCATGAAGTTTATGGCACACAGCACTTAAGCAACACTGTCCCCATACTAGTATTGTTGCAAGCAAGTGCAGGGTCCTTTTAAAGGATAGTTTCTTTATGTTGCTAATATGATTAAGTGCCCAAACATATAGACATGTATTCCTAAGCATACTTTAACACAGCCCTCCTTCTGTGGAGAATGGAAGGCAGAAGCCTCTTCTGTTGCTGGGACTGAAAGTAGAAGTTTGGATTCCCTCTCTTCCTCCTTCCCTTTGGCCTGCCATTGGTCTATTTGGGTAGAAAAATTAACTACAGCAGCTTGAAAAGGCATCCTTTTCCTTGTCTCTGCCAGTGAAATAGCACTAGCTGCAGACTTTCATGCAGCTTCAAACTCATAAAATGGTTTGCAGTGAGATCTCTCCCACAGGACAGACTTCTGTCCAATCCAATCATGCAGAAAATATTCTTCCAGGTACAGGTACAGTAAACTTATGTCTTTAATTTATTTCAAATTGTGCTTGCTTGTCCTTAAATCCCATAACTTCTATCTTTTCCATTTTCTCGGTTTTGTCTATATATATATATATATATATATATAAAACCAAATCTTTCATTTCAAAAGAATTACTGATAAAAATAATATGCAGCATTTCAAACAATAGGAAACATTTGTTCAGGATGAATAATGCTTGGAAAGTACTAGCATCTATCACTGATTTTTTATCAGTTATATAAAAGTCAGTGGTGAAACTACTATGAGTGCCCCTCTGCCAACCAAAAGGTTTTGCTGAAAATGCAGGGGGTATTTATTTATTTATTTACCCCTTTTCAAATCTACTCTGGTGCACTGGGTGAGTTCAGGATGGGGAGAACAAAAAGTTCCACTGCATAAGCCAAAATCACCTCAGGCAACTTTGGATTACGTGCACCCTCAGTATTGGTGCCCAGTTCTGGCTACTTTATCTCAAAGGACATAGCAAAGCTGCAAAAAGAATAAAAATGTGGGAGTAAAATCTTCAACACTGTGTTGAATCCTAAGAAAGGAAAGCTGAATCAATTGTAGAATGTAGGTTGGGAAGTGGGAAACGGGAAACATCCCGCCAAATGGGGTAAGATTGCTTCAAGGTTATGAGTAGCAGGAGAAAGTGATTTAGAAAGCTGCCCACTATAAAGATACAAAAGCTCAATAGTTCTCTACTGGAATGCTTAAATATGTGGTTTTATGACAAATAAAAAGGACTCAAGAAATGCAGAATTAGCACTGGGAATCTACTATCAGAGCTATTGGTATAGCCAATAGCATAATATGCTTTTAAAGAAAAGGAAAAAAAAAACACAAGAGGTAAGTAAAATCAGTAACTTCCATGATTAATGGCACCAGAGGATGCAGGAGGTGAATGTGAAAGATTTCATTGCCATCTTCTCCTTGTACATTTTCTCAACAGCTTTTCTGAATCTCATCAAGGGAAAGAATGCTGAGGTAGCAGGCCTTTGTTAGCCCAGTGTGCCAATGATATCATTAATGAAGAGGCTGACAAATCGCTCAGGCTGAGCCATGAGATCCAACTCAATTCTTATCCAACCTGTCCCACTTTAGAACTACTGCACTCATGAATTCCTAGACAGCTATTTGGAGAAGAGCATTCCTATTAAGGAAAGTACCATTGGCATTTAATCCCCTCTATTCTTTCCTCTATAAGCACACACAGATATAGTCACATGCATCTATGGTGTCTAACACAGGGGGATTGGTAAAGGCAACCACTTGCAAGCAACTTTCATCCTTAAGGAATAGTTCCCTTCACTGGAGATGTAGCAAAAGAGAAAGTGCCCACACTTTTTAAGATGCCAAGGACAATTATGGGCATGCTCAAAAATCAAACACAATCCTGAATGTTGCTGGTGGTGATGCTCAAGGCTGGAGCTGCTGGAGTCTCCTGCCCCGCCAGACCTCATTGCTATCGACCACTTGCCTGCATTAGCCAAGTCCCAGCAGGACACAGCAGTTCTTCAAATGCAATTAGTATAGCTGCTAATGGAAGACAATACAGATAAACTCCTTGATCCAAGACATAAGAAGAGGTAGCTGCCACCCCAAATCCAAAGGAAAAATGATTTGCTCAGTTCAGTGCAGGATGGATCTTCTCTTCCTGTTGTTACAATTGCCTTGCTTGTTTTCTACTTCGTATGCCTCAGCACTGAAAGATGCTTGCTCACTTGTCCAGCCTTTGCACTGGATTATGCAAAAACAAATCTCACTCAAATTCACTTGATTTTTATTAAACAAGGTAGCCACAATAAATCAGAAATACAAAGAAACCTTTTTTAAAAAATGAAAAGAAAAACACCATCTGAATCTGACTGGGGAGGCTGCACAGTGTCCTAGCTTCCAGTTGTATGCCACATGCCACCCATGCCATCTAAAAGGATATGGGGTGTCTACAACAACACAGAGGCAGAAAAACAGGGTGATTGGCTTTCTCCTTTAGTACCCTCCTCTCTCTCCAGGTGTAACAATCGGCCCTGGCTGTAACCTGCAATACTGCTACAGGGAAAAGTCTGGGTACTCTAAATGGCACCAGCTTTTCAGCCTACTTGTCCAGATGAAACAGCATCCAGCTGCTCTCACTTCAGCAATATAACAACCACACCACCTGCAAGCATAGGGAAACCAAGGTGGTTGTGGGGCAGGATCTTGCTAATCTGAGCCAGAAGCGGACTCTGCTGAGCTGGGTGGGGTGCTGGCAATCTCCTCCTCATCTGAGTCCTGGAAAAAAATGAATACAGAAAAAGATTAAGAAAGGGGAGACATTCAAGGATTAATTATAGGTGTTATAGTCTAAACTAACACATCGACTCCTGAACGGGACGCTGACTACCAATGGGACTATCCAGCAGCCAACTACAAGAGAAAGAAACAATCACAATTTAAGCTGCATGAAAAAGCAGAATTACTTTGATGTACACCGCCCTGATCATTGGAAAGGCGGTATATAAATAAAGATTTATTATTATTATTATTATTATTATTATTATTGAGAAGACTGCACTGTGCTTAGGCAGCTCAAGTGTTTTAGTACTGAAATAATACTGTGCGTAAGTTCAGCAAAACACAGTGAAGAACAGCCATATTGGGTTTTTGGAATATATTGGATACTGGAAATAAAAAAAAAAGGAATGAAAACATATGATCCCACAACTTGTGTATGCCCAATGACTATGTAAGCTTTGATTTCCATTTCTAAAGTGCCTGGTTATCAGCTTTCATGATTACAGGCCAAAGCAAATGAATGGGCACAAAAAACCAAGGGGGCTTTAAGCAGGCATTTCCAGTTGCCAAGACATGAGACTCTCTACATCAGAAGAAAGGGCTCCCTATCCATATTCCCTATTCCACGATCTGTCCTGATGTACTTGCCTGCTCAGACTGTCCTATAAAACTACAGTCCCTGCAAAATGTCCTGATGTCCATGAAATTCCAAAATGCATTTCTCTTCCTCCTCTCTCTACTTCACCATCACCACAGACCACTCACCTCCTTCTTGTCATCACCCGAAGAACTTTCATCACTGGACACAAACTCCTTGCTCTTGAAGCTCTCTCCTAGCTGCTTAGAAGGGCTCTTGCTGATAGCTGATTTTGAAGGTGCAGATGTCTTCTTCTCTGGCTTTCCTTTCCCAGGTTTTTCTGGCTTCTTTTTTTTCTTGGATATTTCTCTGCACATATGGGAAAGTGAACAAAATCATACAATGGAGGAAACTCTCTGGGGCAGTAGAGACCCTACGGTAAGTTGGGGATGGCATTATTAACTTTTATTTGTATAGTGCTGTAAATTTACACAGACTGTATCATTTGAGGAGAATACTGCTACTTACTTCTTGGAGCTATCTGCCTTTCCTCCTTCACTGTAGTCCTTCATGGCTCTCTCATAGTCCCTCTTGGCATCTTCAGCTTTGCGATCCCATTCCTACAGACAAACATAGGTAAGCTTTATTGTTGTTGTGTGCCTTCAGGGCGTTTCTAACACGCTGACCCTATCATAAGGTTTTCTTGGCAAAATTTGTTCAGAGGGGGTTTGCCATTGCCTTCCTCTGAGGCTAAGAGAGTGTAGCTTGCCCAAGGTCATCCAGTGGCTTTCCAAAGCTGAATGGGAATTCAAACCCTCTAAGAGCATAAGGATAGCCACACTAGATTAGACCATAACACCATCCAGTCAAGCAATGTATTTCTACAGTGACTAGTGAAACAGGAACATGGAAAATTGTCTTGTACTAAATGCAGCCATTGATCCATCTAGCTCAGTTTTGTTTACATTGAGCAGAAGCAGCTCTCCAGAGTTTCACGGAGACATCTCTAATCCTAGAATCTTAAGAGCTGGAAGAGACTGCCTAGGCCATGTGTTCCACTCAGGAATACACAACTAAAGCAGTCCTGAAAGATAGTCACCCAACGTTTGCTTAAAGACCTTCGAAGAAGGAAAGTATACCACCCTCCAAGCTGTCCATTCCTCTGTCAAACGATTTTTACAATCAGTAAGTTCTTCCTAATGTTTAGGTTGAATCTTGTTTCTTGTAATTTGAATCCATTGATTCATGTTCTAGTATCTGAAGTAGCAGAAAGCAAGCTCACTTCCACCTCTACATGACATCACTCCAGATATTTAAGGGTGCCTATCATATAATCTATTAGGTCTTCTTCTCCAAGTTAAACATACCCAGCTGCCTAGAAAATGCCGGGATCTGAACCTGAGAGACCATACATGCAAAGTATTTGTTCTACCTACTGAACTATGGCCTGCTCCCAAGGTGCTTCTCATAGCCACAAAAAGGGAAAGAAATCAACAAGTCTCCCAGACCTTCTCATATCAAGCAACTTCTACTCAGAAGCACAATTTTATAAATATCTATTATAAACAACTCTCTTGAGGAGTTCCCTCCTTGAATCAGAAAACTCCAAAAGTCACAAACACAATGTATCATATAGATTATAAATAGCTTATATTCAAGTGGTACAAAATCTGGATTCACAAAGAATAGGAGCCAGCGTGGCATAGTGGTTTGAATGTTGGATTATGACTCTGGAGATGAGGGGTTGATTCCCCGCTCAGCCATGTGGTGACCTTGGGCAAGTCACATGCTCTCAGGAAAGGCAATGGCAAATGAAAAAATCTTGCCAAGAAAAACCTATGATAGGGTTGCCTTAGGTCGGAAACAGCTTGGGCAAACCACCACCACCACCAAAATCTGGATTCACAGTGAAAGCTACATGGCACCCAGACTAACACCCATCTCAGAAAGCACATAACCTTCACTCCCACCTCCATAAAACAAGAGCACAACCATCACCATGTCTTTGCTCACCTCCTTCTTCTCTTTTGACATTGCTTTCCAGAGTTCTCCAGCCTTCTTGGACACATCAGTAACACTCATGCCAGGACTATCTGACCTGATCTTGTCACGATTAGCATTGAGCCAGAGCATGTAGGCAGACAAAGGTCTCTTGGGAGCATTGGGATCTTTCCCTTTCTTACTCTGGTGGGGGGAGGGGAATGAAAAAAGAAGAAAAAACACAAAAATCATCACACAGTAGACAGGTTCCTCCTACTGTACATCTTTCAGATTCATGGCTCTACTCCTGGTCTAAACTACGCTATGGGGAAAAGTTAGAACAACCAGGAGTGAATCTGGGTATGGAAGGACTGTGAATGCTGCTCAGTTCTGGTAGACAAAGCAAGTTCCTGGCCATAGAGCATTCTAACTCTAAGAACATTTATGTGCACCAGATTTCAGCTAGTGAGTCCAGAGGCATAATGTTAAAAGGGCTTCCAGCAATAGAGCACCAGAACTTTGGTCAATGATGTCATAATCTTTGCTAATAACATTATAAGGCAGCAATGTTTCCTCTCACCTCAACTGCATTCCTCACAGAAGCTCAAATATTTGTGTGAACAATACACTGCTGCAAACTATCCTTGCTGTTAAACCAAAGGACTGGACATGATTTGGCCTTCAATGGACAATGAAGACCCATAGTTTTACAAGATACCTGCTTCAGAAGTGAAACCAGAACTTCAGAGGATACGGTCAAATGTATGCACAAAACAAATAATTGAATGCAGAAAACTGGCCAACAGATCTAAAGAACACATTTATTCAAACATCAGTTTTTACAAGCAATGGAAGCTCTCTTCTTCTAGAATCAGTTTTTTGCACTGTTTTTAATACTACCTATGAGTCTACACCAAGTTTTCATACAGTTTATCCAGACACACAGAAGGATGCTTCTATAATTGGGTGAGAAAGAAGGCTCAGAATCCCACTGGATGGCAGAGAGATTAATCTGTGAACCGAGGACAAGGTGGCCACATGCTTAAAATTTGCTTACATTGTTACAGACACTCACACAATCTAACAGCAAGCCCCAGTAATGATCATGGATTCAATAAGTCCCATGTCCTTGTCACTCTCACCTCAGATTGCTGCTTTCGGGGCTTGCGTTCTTTGACAATTTTGGCTTTTTTGACAGGTTTCTTCTTCTCATCACTATCTCCTTCATTGCTAGATGAACTGGCTGAGGCATTGCTGTCAAACCTGTTTCAAGGAAAAGTTACACAAGAGGAGGTAGGTTCACAGCTTCATACCCTGACTACATCATCCCTACTCTAACAAATTTCCAATATCTGATCCCATACTTTCCAAGACTGAGATTTATATCATTAAAACAAAGCCTGTATACAACCAGGCTAGAAGAGGTCAGATTATATAAATTTAAAAGCAGTAGAAATCCTATCACTACTGTCAAACATTTCCTTTACATACTGTACAGGAGTGGGGCACAATTTCAGAAAGAGTGAGCAGAGCATTAGACATCAAGTATCTTGAAATGATCATTGGAAAACTCACTGTTGTATTCATTTTAGTCTATCCGAGCATTTCAAGGACTGACCAACTCCTAAACCAACCAACACCATCAAGCCTGAAGAAGAAGGCCCTCCCTCCTTGCCAACTGTCATCTTCTGGCCTAGAGGGAGTGAAAGGACAGGCCTAATGCCACCGGGCCTGAAAAAGAAGGCCCTCCCTCCTTGCCAACTGTCATCTTCTGGCGTGGAGGAAGTGAAAGGACAGGCCCAATGCCATCGGGCCTGAAGAAGAAGGCCCTTCCTACTTGCCAACTGTCATCTTCTGGCCTAGAGGGAGTGAAAGGACAGACCCAATGCCACCGGGCCTGAAGAAGAAAGCCCTCACTCCTTGCCAATTGTCATCTTCTGGCCTAGAGGGAGTGAAAGGACAGGCCCAACACCATCGGGCCTGGCCTCGGTTAAGAAGAAGAGACCTCCCTCCAGTCCATCTGCCTTGGTCCAGGCGTTAGACGGAGAGAAGAACTGCTGGACCTAATCCCTTCCCCACCATCATTCCCTTTTCCTTTTGTGTCGTGTCTTTTTAGATTGTAAGCCTGAGAGCTGGGAACCGCCTAATTAAAATAATAATTGTAACCCGCTCTGAGAGCCTTTAGAGCTGAAGGGTGGGGTATAAATACCATAAATAAATAAACAAATAAATAACATTCATGTACATGCAAGATGGAATAGATCTATTGTCATGGTTGCTCCCTGCCAAGCTGTGCTCTGGGATCTTCACAGAAAGCATTCATAGTTTAGCCCTCAGCATACAGTAGTAGCCTAGAGCAAAAACAGTTTATTTCACAGATGAAGATGACACAGATACAGATGGTGGACTTAACTATAGCAATTCTTCCCTAACTTCTACCCTACTGATCCTCATGGTAGTCCTAGAATCAAATGCAACTTATTCTTTCTCTTTTCATATTACTGTAGCCACTTCTCTTAACAAAGGAAAAGCCCTCCTCTCTGGAAGACATTCTCATGGGATCAATTTCCCTACTCTCACCTTCTTTTGGCCAGGCTCAGGCATATTCCAGGATTCTAGGAAGCTTGGCTACATTACCCAAACTTGATTGCAAGCTGGGGCAGATTTGGTGTTATACTAGTGCCTATCAAGAACACAGTATTCACCATTA
The DNA here is from genome assembly GCA_034509955.1 of Urosaurus nigricauda. Lineage (NCBI taxonomy): Eukaryota > Metazoa > Chordata > Lepidosauria > Squamata > Phrynosomatidae > Urosaurus > Urosaurus nigricauda. The sequence continues at coordinate 123,527,691 of JAOEGL010000001.1, read as the reverse complement.
CTATATATATATATATCCTGCCTTCTGTATTCCCACAGGATCCCCTAAAGCAGTATTATCGCTAGGATACTAAAACCTGAGAGTGGAGAAGTGGCATTTTGTTTTGACAGCAACATCTCTGGCAACAGTTTACTTACTCTTCTGCCACATCCTCTTCTTCCTCTACAGGATTGAATGATTCATCTGTGGGAGAAAAAAGAAATCTTAATTTCTAACCCAAAGTACCAAAAAGAAAAGGAGGCCATTGAGAGCAGTTCTCTGGTTTTGGAGGGGAAGAGACCTGTCTTCATCTCCAGGTTGAAAGAAATGGCTCACCTGTCTCTTCTCCAGAGTCCTCACTACTGTCATTTGCATGTTCCTCACGAATCTTGCCCTCCTCTTTCATACGCTCCAAGTAGGCATCATGTGAGTCCTCATCTGAGCCAGCATATTCATCATAGGGCATATTCTTCATGCCCTAGAAACACATACAAAAGATCCCATGGGAACTAGTATAAGGCTTCCCATTCCACTCCCTGACCAGACAAAATCTATCAAAATTGTTCACAGCCAAAGCATGCAGAGGATCTAACACTACAAATCCCACCATGCTTCTAGGCAAACATACTGCATGGGAAAGGTTTCTTGCACATACATGTCGGCTTCCCCAGCAGATTCCTCAACTGAGAACATGCAGCCTCACAAGTCTGCTGCAACACACTTTCAGGGGAAGGGAGGAGCCATGCTAGTGACTTTACAGTGGATTAGGTAGAAGCCACTCCTGGAGCAATGCAGGCTACTGCCCCTTCCCTGTGGTTCATGCAAGGTTATACTATGGTGATTAGGAATGTTCACCACAGCCATGCAGAGGAGACCTGAACCAAGAGGAGGAAGAGGAGGGGACAATCGCACAGACCTTTTTCTTCTACAAGGAGAGAACAGAAATTGAGAAGGGAGAAAGCTCTGGAGAGAAAGAGAAACCCCATCCCACCCCAAGCAGATAAGGAACAAGACTAGACAGCAGCTGCCTTTCCCTGTCCCCTGTCTTGCCCACCCTCCTGTAGCAGGTACCTCCTTAAGTCCTCGGTTCTTGATATTCAACTTCTTGGCATTCACAAAGTCAAACAGTTTGCCATACTCCTCTCTGCAAGGAAAAAAAAAGCCAAAGAAGGAATCATTTAGCACAGCCCCAGTATTTCCTGAGGCCTAGACATGACAGCAAGGACTCTGTTGCTCTCAGGGAAAATAGGCTTTTATGCTATAGTGGACAAGGGTAGAAAATAGGAAAAGGAGAACAAGGCTGTTGTAACATTCCAGCAAGATCAGGATAAGATGGAGACATTTCATAGAAAGTGACCAAGAAATTATGAGCCATTAGCAGCAGGAAGAGTTGTCTTTTGGAATGAAAGTGGTTGATGGGTGCTGGCAGTTCTGTCCCCTTCCTTCACAATCAAAGATGTTCTACATTCAGCAAAATGGTGGCTTAGATGGATGGATGGCAAATGTGCATGTATTTCCATGTTTCTCTTGAGCTATAACCTCACCTCTCTATGCTGCTGAAAGTGTACTGAGTTCCCTGCTTTGTTTCTATCTCGAAGTCAAAGGAACGCGTAGTTGTGGTCCCACGAGCGAAATTTACAAAAGCAATCTCATCAAAGCGGATGTGAACAGGTGGCTTATGCACATAGATGAAGCCACGTTCCAAAGGATACAGGAGCCCCGAACTGGCCTTGTAGGAGCAAGTGATGCACTGTGCTCCGGAATGCCTGAAACAGGAAAGAGACATCTAGATCAGCCACAAACACGCCATTATCTGACACAGCAGGACAATGAATCAAATAAGCCCACTACAATGAGACATTGGGGCTCTCCAGACTGCACTGAAAGGGTGGGCTGGAGGCGCCCGTTTTTCCTTCAGAGGGACGCTGCAGCAACCAAACCACGCGGCGTCCCTCCACACCAAAAATTAACTCAGAAAAACTAGCTTCTTTTTGGTGCATGTGGACAGCCATTGGCACACTGTGGCACGTCAATGACGCAAGCGCAGTGCCCAGATGTGTGGACACTGTGCAGCGGTGGCATCATAATGGTGGGCCCCATGTGGATGGGAGGCCACCATGATAGTGACATCTGTACAGACTAGGGTTCCAGCATGTGTGGTTGCTGGGCACTCCAGAATCCGAGAATTGGTGCTGGCACGCCTCTTCACGGAGGTATGTACTGGGCCATTGTTACATTCAGTCAGTTCCAGCTGTTAATAACAGAAAGTTATCATGTACAGACAAAGTGGGTTTATTATTTTAAAATATTGTTCACAGGGTGAGAATTACAAGGTTCTCCAGGTGTAATCCAGGTGAACTGTAATCTTATCATTGGCTATGCTGGCTCCAGCTGCTGAGTTCAACACTTTGAAGGCTGCATGATTCCTCACCATCACCTATGCCTACAGCCATTCGCTATGCCTTACCTCCAATTTCAATCACAAATCCAAAAACAATTTCAATCCTATCCCATTGTCTTTCATACAGCGCCCAAATTAACAGACAAGACCTAAATCCAATTGTTAAGACAACTTGATGAGTCAATGTTTATTCCGGTAACTCTATTGCTCTACATTAACTAGGACTAGTTAAGTATGCCCAGTCATTGGCAAAGATTTTCTGTCAGTCAAATATGGTACTACAGCATTATGGTACAGGTTAAAATAGAACTGTCTTGAGTTGGACTGGGATAAATTTTAAAAATGGGACTAAAGCAGTATTATCAGTTTCAACTCTTACTAATCAGGAATACATAAAAAGGTCAACTTAGTATGTGTTTTTAGGAAACAAATGTCAAAGGTTTATAGACTAGTATTAGAAGAACATATTTAAAGCACTATTGAGCAAATTACAATGCTTATAATTAGATAAAGATTTCAACAAAAGGGATTTAAAAAACCCAATTGGAAGATAATTACAGCTTTAGGAATTGTGAAGAAAAAGGAATGGCCAATAATAATATTGGATAGCACATTTTGTGCAAATGCCTACAAGGAAATGCAAAATGAGTGGACTTTTTTTTTTTTTTTTTTAACAAAAGGAATAGCCGATGATGATGTTTATTTTTAGCCCTCCTCTCTCTACGGATCGAGGTGGGTTACAATAAAAGGAAATAAAATACATACATAACAAATCATCAGCTACATAATTCCCAACCCTCCACCAACATGAAAGAAAAAAACAATATAATTTACATAGTTAAATAGTTATAACAACTATAAAACAATTAAAAACAGGCAATGGAGTAGAATCACCAGGGGCAGACAGGGGTATCTGTCTCATCTCCTCTGTACATTTAAAAGAGAAATTTTATGATGATTATAGGAAGGATAATTGTGTTTACTGGAAATGCAGAATGCAATCAGTTGATTACATGCACATCTAGTGAATATATACAGAAATTCAGTATTTTTTGGAAAAAAGCTATGGAACAATTTATTCAGCAGCACAAAAACAATGTTATTAAAACTCATTCAACCTCAGTTCTCCAAATTCACTAGCCAATGACATCTAAAAAGAACAAAAATTGTTCTTATTAAGAACTGGAAAAATACAAAGCTAATACATGAAAAGAATTGTTCAATAAAGTTTGGCAAATACCACATTAAGGTACTATCAGCTGAGAATTAGTAGACAGAGTTTAAAGAGGAGTAGATGCCTTATACTGAATACTATAAAGGCATTCAGAAAGTAGCCTTTATTCCTATTTTACTACCCTTAAAATTAAAGCTGAAATGCAAAGCAATATTTGATGCTTTATGTATTTATCCTGCTATTTTGTGTAATCTACCCTTCATCCACATAAACTGAAAAAATCCAGAGTGAACTTCTGGATCATTTTCCGACACCATAGAAATTTTAGTGTATTTCAAGGGATAAAAAATGCCCCATGTTAAAAGTTCATCTTTGTGTCCCAGCATTCCTTACCCTTGGAAGTTGCCAGGCACAGTAATCTTACGGTTGACAAGGGCTTTCATGACACGACTGACCATCTCATACAGAGAGCCAGACATATTCTTGGTGAGTCTTCCCTCAAAGCGCTTCTCTACCTCATCCCTAAATAAAAAGAGAATTCCAAGTCAAGACAGAGGGAGATTCAAGTGGTTGTTAAGATACTGAAAGAAATGTGAGATAGTGTGGGAGGGAGAAGTGCTCTGTGAAAATTCAAGTAATGTTAAAATTGTAAAAAGTCTGGTAAAAATCTTGTGCTTGGACCCAGGAAACATCAGTCGGCATTCACCAGTGGCAACCTGTACATGAATTTTCCTCTTCCCCATCTCTATCTCTCTTTGTCTCTCTCTCTCTCTCTGTCTCTCTTACACACACACAAATACTGAACAAGTTCAACATAAATGAAAACAACAATGTCCTCCAAGGATTATTATAATATCTAATAAAATACACAAAACGAAACACTTGGAGATATTCTGCAGCATCAGACTTAGAAGCTGGGATCAGAAGCCACCTGACAGTTATATAAAGGAACAGATGAAATGTCCTTACTCATTCATGTTGAGAGTCAAGGAGATGTCCTCATCCTTGGAGAAGAGTAGGATAAGAAAGTGGTAGCGAGTTTGGCCTTGCTTTATAGGGGGATCTAAACTAATCTGAAACAAACAAACAAACAAACAATTATGAGCCTGATCCAGAAAAGCTAGTCACATAGGGTCCAACCTTATCACACGAGTATCACATGTAGCTCCTATGTACATGATCTACCTCCCTACTTAGCCACACATACACAAAGCATTTCCTTGTAGGACAGAAATGTGCCAATTGGGACTGCTGCAGCTAACAGTATGTCTTACAAATAGCCTTTCAAAACTAAAATAAAAGATATGTAGAATCGGTTAAAAAAAGTTGCTACAAAAAAAAAAAAAAAAAAACCCTCCCCCTCCAAACACCTATAACACTGTTTGAGTTGCTTAGGGTTGTAGGAAGTTGCATCCCAACATCTGAAGAATGACAGGTAATCCCTGACAGGTAATCCCACATCCAAAAAATTTGCATGCCACTATGCAACAATTGCCACTGTCTGCATGTTCTGCTCTAAAGGTGTGACAGGGCGGACATGCAAATTTTTAAAATTGTTCTATTTTTCTTTTGCCCAAACATTCAAGGCTCTTTTAATGAATTACAAAATCAGCCATGTGTACACTATGCCATGGTATTACTTGGAACAGGTGTGTAGTTGACAAATCAGTCTTATGTTGGCTGTATTTTCTCTCAGTCTAATAGGAAAAGAAGAAGTTACATCTTTCTCCACTAATACATAGACAGAAGATATAAAGGTTTTCCATCTTGACACAGTGCCAAAAGCCAGTTCACCTCTTATCCAACACCAATATCTGCAATGCCAACACAAGAGAAGAACAGGAGTGGCCAGGATACAGCGCTACTCCTGATATATTATCTGGAAGAATTACCAATTACAATTACCAGTGGGATGGGGGTGGGGTGAGGATTCTTTCCTACCACCGATCCTACAGCTACCAGGTGGTCAATGTAACAGAGATAATGTATTTATTTCTGGAATAGAAATTAGTAAACTAGAATTAAAGCATCTAGAATTTATCTTAAAACAGGTACAAATGGCCATGAATGGAGAATATTCTAAGAGGCAACCAGATTACTATCCCCAGCAGGAAACTTGCTCTCCAAATTCTATTTCTCCTTACCACAAAGAACATCTGGCGTTGGTCTTTATGGGGCAACAAGAAAAGCCTCAAAACAGTAGTATAGGGGATTTTGTAGTCAAATGTCTTGCCGTGAAGGTGCAGGAAGGTGGGGTATATGCGAATGTCATAACGACCACGAGGTGTCAAGCACTGCAGTTCTCGGAAGATGCAGATGGCATCTCCAGTGGCCTGAATGACGTCTGCCTTGGATAGCACATTTTGTGCAAATGCCTACAAGAAAGTGCAAAATGAGTGGGCTTTTCTTTTTTTAATGAACACTCCTTCCCTCTCTCCTCCACATTTTCTACACAGGTGCTACTCACCTCCACAGGATCCACACCATCTTCTTGAGTGGGGGGTACATAGAAACGCACCTCCATGAGTGACACTTCAGCATCATCATTCTGGTGGAATTCCAGTGTCACCTCATTTTTACCAGTTGTGCACTGGGACACATTACTGAGCGGGATCTCAAAAACTGGTTGTTCTCCAATGTCAAAAGAAAGAAGTTGTCCTGTAAAAGATCAAGATAATATTTTTCAAGAAAAAGTAGTATGGCCTCACAGTCAACTGTCAATCCCTCTCCAAAGTAAGTAGAAAACTCTTCCATTCTTTCCTATTACTGTGTCTCCTAGATTTCTGTTCTGTGTGTTGTTTTCCAAGGAGTACTACACATTTCACCCAAACTCACCTCCAAATTTTACAGTCCCCCAGTTCCATCCCTTCACACACAAATCTTTTTCGGCAAGCTCCAAATGAAAGTGGGTCTTGAAAAAATCTGCAAGTTTGTCAAATTCCTGAAAAGGAAGAAAGTGCTTAATCAGGAAACATCCAGTTAATACACTGGCAAAGAGATGCCAATGTAATAGAGGACAAAAAGTCTAGGGTCAGGGTTGTCAATATGCCACTTGGCCAGTCTGAGTCTTTCCCCCCCAGGCCCTTCCTTCTCATTCAGACTAAACCATCAAGAAACTGCCATCACTCCTTACATCCTCTCATGCTATATACAAGCTAGAATAAACTTTGGGAAATTTAACATAACAGAGGAAATCAACAAAGGCATAACTAAATCTCTATATGTACCAATGCACTAGGCAAAATCTCAGATAACATATACATTGACACAGGTGCAAATTCAAATACCAGAATCTGCCTATTCCATCATGTCTTGGAAACCTGTAGAAGGCTTTACCATGTCATAAACAGAAACAAACTCATACCAAAAAGGGAACTTACTGTCTCTCTAAATCCATCATACTTGTAAACATGCCCACTCTTCGTAAGTAGTTTGAGACCATGGCCCAATGCCACTCTGCGCCAGATACCCTCTGCCAATTCTGAGGCCTGAATGTTGTCAACCTTTCCAGTTTTGCTGTTCTTAAAAATCACACCTTGACGACTTAGCCGCAGGCGACCATCATTCTAATGCAAAGGAGACAAAGAAATAGTGGCCAATGCCACATTGGATAAAGAATGACATTTAGTCTTATAAAAGATTATTGTTCTGAAGGAATGTGTGAAATTCTAATTTAAAAGAGAAGAAAGTATCCTAAAAATGTAAGACTGATGGGTTCCTTTCCTATCCATTTCATTCCTTCCAACAACCATGAAACAACCTCTTTAAAACTCTCTTCTGAACCACTTGGACAACTTCCTACCACTGTGAGAGTTCCTTCTCCTAGAATGGGTGCTTCATTCCTCCAAGTGCCTCTGAAACTGAACTCAGCAAAACCAGTGATTACATTTGTCCCTCGCAATTCATGAGGGATCCGTTCCAGAAATACTCACAGCCTATGAATCTGGAAAAATTCCAATTTGGAGTCACCATTGGTTTCGATGGTGGGGTGCTCCTGCGTGCACGGCTGCACACGCACCTCATGCTCACACATAATTTTGTCCTTCCCTGCTTGCCGTCCGTGAATGGATAAGACCACAGACTGAGTCCATGAATCAGGAGGGACAACTACTTCCTTAGTGCCATATCAAAAGGCTGCTATTCTGTCTTCTGTTTCTTTGACTTATCTGCTGCTCTTCAACTTGTTTATGGTAGCTGCTCTTCAAACAACTTTTATCTTCTTCCACTAAACACTTTTCAAAACTTCAGTTTCTACAGCTGCCATAAGCAAGGTTCTTCTCATCCATTTAATCATAGGGAAAATATCATTCTCCATTCCACCCCACACTGATGGTCTCTCAGATTCATTATTGACTTGGATATAATTTCTGAATGCTATCCTTCAATGATTTCATTTAATTCCACATTATTAGATTCCAGTTAGATTTCATCTAATTCCAGTATTTCTTCATATCCACTGAAGAAAAACAGCTTTATTCCACTATACTCATCATCCAAGTGCACATAGCCAGATGGCTATCTAATATTTCATTTTCTCACCATCTCACAATTATTGTATTTATGGCTGAAATTACCATCTAACTTTTTTACCTGAGTGGCTATTCACCTATACCCTCTGGCTATTCACAAATTACTACTTCCATCTATCCAAACTGGCTAGGGCTGATAAGAACTGGATTTCAACAATATTTTCTCTCTCTTTAATTACACATAGTTGTACTATGTAAGTAAAAAATTCTTAATTTTCCTTACTATATGAAACACTTCAATACTTAATAGTCAAACAGCTTCCCATTAGTGCACCTCTCCCAAAACAAACTCTACAGAAAATCAACAAAGGTGTTTGCATATTAAGCCATAAATGCAGGACTCAGTGGCCCGAAACAGATCGGCCCAAAGATCCACACTGGGGGCATAGTGTTTAGATGACACACACCCCCAATTTGTGTGGAAGCCACACCTGGGCAGCCTAAGGCAGCCAAAACCCATCTACAAAAGGAGCTGTCTTTATCCACTCCTTGCTTGTCCTGTTTGGGACTGCGGCAGTGGCTGGTCTTGGGAGTAGCCGCAGTCCCACAGCAATCCTTTTGCCCTGTCTGCTGGAGGCCTATGCTGACAAGGGCAACAATTCAAAAGTGAGGTTAATATTTACATAAGGTAACCAATTACCCATACAGAAATCGCAACACTATAAGTATTGTTTATACAGAGAATTTGCAATACAAACAATGCCATGAACTCTTTGGAGATTTTGCCTTTTAAAACATTTCTGGTAGAAGTTTAGTTTCTTCACATTCAATTTAAAATTAGGCAAGCATTTGTTGTATGAATAAATAATGTTCTGTTGACACAGACCAATTTATCCAAAAGGAATTACAAATTAGATGGAACAAATTGTCAAATCTCCTCAGTGACACTAGCCTTGTGGGTGTATGTGCCTTCAAGTTGCCTGTCAAGTTATGGTGACCCCATGAGTTTCTTAGGCAAGGAATGAGAGGTGATTTTGCCAGTTCTTTCCTTTGAAACAGAGCTTATAGCACCTGGTATTCCTTGGCAATCTCCCATCCAAGTACTAATCAGGGCTGACTCTACTTAGCTTTCAAGATCAAGACAGAATCTGCTGCCTTTAGGGTATTTAAGGGTTAGGCTATACTTCATACTCCACTGAATCATAAGATGCATTTTGCTAGGAGAACCTAGTAAATACAGGTACAACATTGCAAAGACAAGTCTAAATATTTCTTTCCCAACCAACGTATTATTAACAATTAAGCCTCAACAATCTTTAAGTATTCTTCTTTACTCAATTATTAAGAAGCAAGGCATCATTATTTATTTCTTCCTGTGAAAGGTGGGGCAGAAAATACCATGCATCATACAAGCAAAGCACTGCAATCCATTTTAGTTCTCTAAAGGTGCAAGCTAGTATCCTATCAAATAGGCCAGCCTCCTTTTAATCACATAATATGCTCCATATAAACCCTTTCTATTTCATCCTTCCAAATATGAAACCCATAACCTCACCCCGTCACTCACCATAGATCCCTTCACCTCCTGGTATATTTCATTGAATTCCAATGTATCTGCCATGATGACAATTCCCTCCCTACCCCTCACCCACTATGGTAGGGGTTGGAGCCACACCAAGACGTGCAGTTCTGGGGGAAAGATTTGTGGAGAGAATCAGGCAAGACAAGGAGATGCCTTAATCCTTTCTTGAACTTGACATATTCCAGTCCTAACAGAAGCCACAGAAGCTCTGAGATCCAGACAACACAGATCTAGGTAACCTGGGAAAGAAACAGAAAAATTACAAACAAACAAACAAACAAACAAAAAATCCCAAAACAAGAACAGCCCCCCCCCCCCCACTAAGGGAATCCAGTCCAAATCAGGAATATACAGAGGAAACCACAAACCCAAACTGGCTTCAGGGTCTCCCAAGGTGCATCTACACTGTAAAAATAGTGCATTTTGATACCACTTCAACTGCCATGACTTCATGGGATCTGTACTTTTGTGAGCCAACAGTGTTCTTCGGGTGAACCAGTGTGGCATAGTGGTTTGAATGTTGGACTACAACTCTGGAGATCAGAGTTCGATTCCCCGCTCATCAGCCATGAAACCCAGTGCGTGACCCTGAGCAAGTCATATTCCCTCAACCACAGGAGAAGGCAAAGGCAAAACCTCCTCCAAACAGATCTTGCAAAGAAAACCCCACGATAGGGTCACGTTGGGATAATCATAAATCAGAAACGAAAACAACAACGAAGCACTCTTTGGCAGAGGAGGCTGAAGAACCTGTGAAACTACAAACCCCATGTTTCCACAGGTGGGAGCTGCACAGCTTAAAGTGGTGTCAAACTGCGCGATTTCTACAGTGTGGCCGCAACGAAGAGTCCACAAGGAGCTCTACAAGAGTCCAGGGACCGTCTTCTGTCAGGAAACACACATAAAGCCAGTCCAACCCCTGTCTTCTCATAAATCAAAGGCACAAGGGCTGCCTCCTGTTGCATTCTGGGGTCTGTAGTCCAGTGAGGCCTAAGAGCTCTCTGGCTGGGGATTCTAAATGCCTTTCCCAGAATGCCACAGCACAGGAGGCAGCCAAAGTGGAAGGAGAGCCAGGCTCCCCTCCTGGCCTCTCCTGCTGCCTGGGATGAGTCCTCTTGGCCTGAGTGCCTCCCACTGGGGAAGTGGAGGGAAACATCAGGAGAGTGCACAATGCTGGAGCTGGAGAGGGCCCACTTTGACACCATGCCATGGCTCAGTGCTGTGGAACTCTGGGAACTGTAGTTTAGTGAGACATTTAAGCCTTCTCTGTCAAGAGAGAGACCCCTAGTGCCACAACAAACTACAATACCCAGAACCCCACAGCACTGAGCCAAGAGGACTCATCCCAGGCAGGAGGGGAGCCCGGCTCTCCTTCGAAGGGGGACAGAGAAGCCCTGCCTCGGCTTGAGCCCCCAGCCATAAGTACCTGCTCCTCCACAAACAGACACTTTCCCGCCTGCGCCAACAACACGAGTCAGCTCCCCCGGAAACGGCACCAAACCTCACTTCCGGCCTCCCGAGTCATCGTTAAAAGCTATGGACTGGCTCTATTCCTCTCCTCTAAGCTTCCGGTGAAAATCCTAAAGCCTCTCTAGCCACGGTTCTCTATGGCCGCAGAAGCGTGACGCTCTATCCACCGGCGCCTCTATGGTGACCTTATTGCTTGCCTTTGCCTCAGCGGTGAAAATGAGCGCCCCCTCGCGGCGGGAGGCGGCATCTCTCGAATCGATGCCGTAATAGTGGACTATATAGGCATTTTCCCAAAATAACCGCCTACTACTGTCCGCCATTTTTTTCTTCCTCAGTCAATTAATTCCCTCCCACAGCCTGAAACCTGGATCCAAAACACACTGCAGAAATAATCCAGTTTGAGACCGCTTTAACTGCCCTGGCTCAATGCTAGAGAATCCTGAGAACTGTGGTTTTGTGACACATTTAGCCTTCTCTGTCAGAGAGCTCTGGTGCAGCAATAAACTACAGTTCCCAGGAATCCCTGGCACTGAGCCAGGGCAATTAAAGGCTGCGTTCACACTGGAGAAATAAACCGGTTTAAGTGCCATGGCTCAATGCTGTGAAATTCTGGGAATTGTAGTTTGTTGTGGGGCCCAGAGCGGAGCGGAGCTCCGCTCTGGACCCCACAACAAACTACAATTCCCAGAATTTCACAGCATTGAGCCATGGCAATTAAACCAGTTTATTTCTCCAGTGTGAACGCAGCCAAAGTGGTCTCAAACTGGATTATTTCTGAAGTGTGTTTTGTTGGACCCTCCTTTTGTGGGGTGTATGTTTTATTTATTTTAAACTTGTATTTTAACAACAACAAAACAACAATACATTAACTATAATTATAATAAATATAAAAATAATAAGAGCAAAAATATGTTTGTAAACAACAACAATAATAAATATGTTTTAAAACCAGTGTGGTGTAGTGGTTTTGTTTTTAAACTATAACTCTGGAGACCAGAGTTCAAATTCTGGCTCTTCCATGAAAACCCACTGAATATTTGTTCAATTCAGTTTGTATAAGGAAAAACATAAAGTAACATTGTCGTTGCATATATGTTGTTAGTTATTAATTGAGGCCCAAGATTAATTTAAAGATATAGTTACGAATATCTAAGGTGAAACAAGCCAAAAGGAGTGATTCTGTATAGAAGGCTGAAGATCTGGAAGACAAAAGGAGAAGACCATATTCAAAACGTATTTGTAAATTGAGTAACAAAAATACATATGATAGAAGTTTTATTTACTATTGAAACGTGAATATTTTTTTTAAAAAAAGAAACTCACTAAGTGGCTTTGAGCATGCCACACTGTCTCATCCTCAGAAGAAGGCAAAGGCAAACCCTCTGAACAAGTCTTTCCAAGTTGAAGGCCTGCAACAACAACAACAACAACATGTTTTAAATGGTTTTATGTTTGTTTTTGTTGTGACTATAAGGTGCACTGGTGGATTTTAATTTATTTTCTTCTGCAAAGTGAGGCCCCTCTCTGAGAGAAAGGTGGCATATACAATAAAATGAATGAATAAATAAATAAATAAATGAAAATAAATACTGGTGTGCATTTGGTGTAACTAAGGTTAGTTTTGGGGGGGATTCGCTTTGAGAGTTTAGGGGGAGAGAATGTTGAAGTCTTTGCTGGTAAAAGATCAAGTCACAATATAAGTCTCTCAGGCTGCATCCGCATTGCACAAATAATCCAGTTTGACTAGAGAGGTAAAATGTCTCAAAATTTTGAAGCCATAGGGGAGGGTTTGTTTTTTTTTCCCAAGTTTTGTTTCCAGGGGGGAAAAAAAGAAATTTTCCAAAAAAAATTGGGAAAAAATGCAATATTAGCACTTTTTACAGATAGAAAGTCACTCTGGTGCGGTACAGACAGCCCAAAAGAGTCATTCCCACACTGTGATTAGGGCTGGGGAGCACGCAGCAACCGTATGCTCCCCAGCCCTAACACGTATGGACAATGCCATCTTTAGAGCATGCTGGCCATACAGGCGCGCTGCCATGATGTCATGGCATGCACCATGCTTAGACGGCACGGCACGTGCCTGACATCATTGCGCCACCGGAGGGTGCCTATGGCACCCTTTCTGCGGTGCAAGAAGGAGCTCCAAAATGGAGCTTCTTGCTGTGTGCGTCCTTGGCGCAGCCTTCACACAGCTGCACCAAAGATGCTGAGGGGAAAGGGGCTGTGGTGGCGGCCTCTTTCTCCCCTTGAGAGCACTGCGGATAGTGGGGTGCATCAGGTGCCCAAGGTGCCTGCTGCACCCCGCTTCAGGCCATGGAGAAGCAGCAGTTTGCCGCTTCTCCGTGGCCTGGGGAAGCGGTGGATTGGAGCCACTGGTGAGGCAGCCCTGGCCCCAGTCCGGCGCTTCCCTGGGTGCCTACAGACCACCCATTTTGGGTGGTCTGTAAAGGCCCTCTGTTACTTTAGAAATATAAAATATGACTATGTACAATTTGATCTGGCATACAATTATCACAATTGGTATACAGTTGGCCCTCCTTATTCACGGATTTTTTATCCACAGGTTTGAGCATACACTGATTGAAAATATTCCCCAAAAGTTTAAATTCTAATTAGCAAACCTTGATTTTCCATTTTATATATGGGACACCATTTTGTTCTGCCATTATATTTAATGGGACTTGATTTCCACAGATTTTGTTATCCACGGAGGATCCTGGAACCAAAGCCCAGCATATAACCAGGTAACACTGTACTAAAATACAGTGTATTCAAATAATTGTTACAAGTGGAATTTACTTTTAACAAAATTATTTGTAACAAACACAGTAACAGTCTTATAACTGTACATAACCTCTAGTTTTGCTATGTGGAGCAGGCAAAAAAGCAAAAAAGCAATTAAAAAAAGAAGAAGCCATCAACATTAGTAACAAAATTATTTATATTTATTCTCCACAGTATCAAATAGACATAAAGCATCCATTTCCAAGAAAAAGGGAGCAGGGTGAGGAAGGGAGGAGGGACTAAAGCCTGGTACAGATGGGCACTTTGTGGCACCCTGGGGCCAAAACTAGGGTTCAGGAGAGTGGAGCGACTGCACGCTCCCGAACCCGAGTCCGTAATGGCACCGCCGTCATGACGGCTTCCTGCCCACACAGAGCCACCATCATAATGCAAGTCTGGTGCAGGATCCTCACTTCACAGTGCCATGTTTGCATCATTGCTTCATGAGAGTGCACCAATGATGCACTTATGGCATCCCCATGTGCACCAAAAAGAGCCTGCTTTTAGTGGGTACTTTTTGGTGTGGAGGGAGGCCACGCAGTTTGGCTACTGTGGTCTCCCTTGGGAGCAAAAATGGGTGCCTCCAGCCTGCCCTTTAAAGGTGGTCTGTTGAGCCTCTAAGTTTCAATGAATGGGCGTAAAATGTAATCAGACTCATTGTCTGAGCTCTGGACTGCATCCACACTGCAGAAATACTCCAGTTTGACACCAGAAACTGTCATGGCTCAGTGCTTGGAAATTGTGGGAATTATAGTTTGTTGTGGCACCAGAGCTCTCTCACAGGGAAGGCTAATGTCTCATAAAACTACCGTTCCCAGAGTTCCAGAGCACTGAGCCATGGCAGTTAAAGTGGTGTCACACTTTATTTCTGCAGTGAGAATGCAGCCCTAGTTACCACTATCAGTTTCTGTCTCTGTTTCTGCTTCGTTCTGTTTGTCATTATCACATCACCACACATGGACTTCTAAAAACTGAAGGTGTATCCAGATTGAAAGAAGCTTCTCTATCCTTTAACATGTCAGTTTATTTCTCTTGACTTATTGTGTTTCCACCACAAGTTCCTTCAGCGCCCCCTAAAGAAAGAAATGCATCTTGCTCTTGGATTGGAGAGTTCAGTTTGTAATTTAGAAATCAGAATACAGTAATATGATACTGTACATAGTTTTTAGAAATGATTTGGAGAATATATGAACACCTTGTCTTTAAAGATTTTACACATCATGCTAAATAAAACATCCCATAATCGATTTTCTTCCTTTTTTCAATGTTTTTCAGTTTTTTAGGAAAAACAAAAAAGGATTCAGGAAAAAAAAATAGGGGAGGAATAGGTTTTTTCCTGAATTTTCCCATTTCACTCCAGGCCTTCATATCTATGTTTGACATAACTTTAACTGTTATGGCTCACTGCTATGGAATCCTGGGATTTGTAGTTTGTTGTGGCACTACAGCACTTTGGCAGAGAAAGCTAAAAGTCCCACAAAATGACAGTTCCCAGAATTCCATAGTGTATGAACATAATCACATTACCTTTGCTCCCAGCACAGATGTGGGATGTAACTTTAAGAAGGTATATGTTGTTGCATTCTCCCTTCAACAAGCAGCAGGCATCCAGTTTGCAACCTGGCTTCTCTCACATCTTTTCATAAATAGTATTTTCCCATGCTTGAAAAGTTGCGGCAGAAGCCCATATTATAAACAGGCTGCCTGCTGCCTGGCAGTGGGTGAATGTGATAAGAACCAACTTCTTAAAGTTACATCCCACATCTATGCCATGGGCAAAGGTAATGCAATAATCTTCAAAGTCAAACTGGTGTCAGACTGCATTATTTCTGTAGTGCAGATACAACCGTAGAGTCAGAAGGCCTCAGAAAATGCTACACCAGCAGTTTCTTTATCTTCAGACCAGGTTTCCTGCATTTAGTTTGCTGCTTTGCCCTTCCTTACCTTACTTCATACCACACTGAAGCATAGAATGCATTTGACAAATTAAAAAATTAGCTGCTAGAATGCACTATTTCAGCAAAATGCTTGGTCAAAAGTTTAAATACAGACTCCAAAAACAGAGGGCCAGTTCAGACAACCACTAAGTGCCGTCCTGGCATTGATACTAGGGTTAGGGACCGCTCACCAACTACATAGTTCCTAACCCTAGTATGTGCTGCCTGCGGCATCATGGCAGCATCTCATCCACACAGGGGCTACCATGACACTGGCGCTGCCATGCAGTGACTAAACATCATGCACAGGAAGTGGCATCATAACAGTGCCACGAAAAAGGAACCACTCTAGGCAGCTCCTTTTTGGTGCGTGGTGTGCATCATTCTCGCAACAACTACATTGCCACAGGAACAAAGCCAAGGGAGAAAGGGGCCAGGCAACCTCTTTCTCCTCTGGCTCCAGCTGTCGGGATGTCCAGGGGCATAAAGCCCCAAGGGCACTCCTTTCTGGGCCATGAGGAAGCGGCATTTTCCGCTTCTCCATGGTCCCGAAAACACCAGATTGGGGCCTCTGGGCTGCTGGTGAGGCTGCCCTGGCCCCAATTCTTCAGGGGCACTCTGTACTGGCCCAGAGATATCAACACAGGAAAGCACTTCCAGAGAAAAGCAACCAAGATGATCAAAAATCTGGAAACCAAACTTTATTTTAAAAAACAACAACAACCAAACTTTATGAGAAACAACTTTATGAAACCAAACTTTATGAGAAACAACTTTTAGTAAACTGAGTATGTTTAGCGTATGGATAAGAGAAGACTGAGCAGTGACGTGATAGCTGCATTTAGGAGGTGGAGCAAGGCTGAGGAGGTGGTGGACTCTTCTTCTTTGGAAGTCCTTTAAACAGAAGTTGAATGGCCATCTTTCAGGAGTGATTTAGTTTTGTATATCTGCATGGCAGGTGGTTGCACTAGATTGCTCCTGTTGCCCCTTCTAGATCTAAGATTCTATTGTTCTAAGCTTTTTGCAACTATTTGTTGCTTAAGATTTTGACATTTAGAGCCTTATTGTACAAGAAAACAAAGTGGAAACAGAGGTGGAGAGTAGTGGCTTTCTCTTACCACCCTTACCACATGACATCATAGCGCTTCAGTTTTCTTCCTGTCAGAGGTGGCTTTAAAAGCATATATTTTGTCGAATGGATTTTTCCAACTAGATAAAAGAGGCACTTTTAAAATCATCTCCAATGGGAACAGAACTGAAGCACTATGGCATCACGTGGTAAGGCATGGAAAGAAATGCTACTCTCTGCTCCATTTCCACTTTGTTTTCTCAAGCAATAATCTCTTAGTCATAATGTAATGTTTAATAAGTAATACATTTTTTCTAACTTACAGTGCAGTCATACACTTGTTCATTGAAAGTAAACCACAATTCATTTGTTTTAATTTACAGAATTTTAGGCATAAATTGTGTTACCAAGAGCTGCCAAATGAGAGAGGTTTGGGAATTTGTTGAGCAATTGCCTGTCCTATTGGTACTTAAAATATGTCACCACCATGGTAGGAACATTTCAGATATACCAGTACAAAGTGGGGATTCAGCAGCCACTCCTATTTCAAATATAGTGGTTTTGTGTGTGTAAAAGCAAGGGAATTGGCTCCATAGAAGTCCTGACAATAGTAGGTCTCTAAAACGCATATGGACCTAGCCATCTGCAGCCTCTTTTTTTGCTGCTCTTTCCCTCTTCACATTGCCCAGACCTGGCCAAAGAGAAGAAAAACATAAATTGTCTGGAAGCCTCCAAATGAGTCAATCTGTCTTTTAATGGGTTTTAGGGGCTCCCTCCATTCGTAAACATCAATAAAAACATCAATTTTTCAAAGGCAAAAGTGAATATTTGGCCAGTCCAGTTTTCTTTGTTTTGTTTTGTTTTGGACATTTTAGGCAGTCCATACTGCTGCTAGAACAGGTGCTGGGAACTGACCATTTTTTGACACTCCATACACCCACACATCCATGGTGGGTTGCAATGGCACACCTAATAGACTGGAGGTAATGTCACATCATTTATGATTTCATTTTCAGCTGAGTTTCAGCTCTGTTTTGTTTTATTTTGTTATGCCATATTGGTGTATGGAGGACTTGGGAGGCTGTGAGGAAGATACCACTACATTTTGCAGTAGTTTCTCCCCACTTTGAGTACTTTTGGGTGATAAGAAAAGAAAACTTGAGTTCTGGAGGCTTGGAGAGGCTTCGGGGCCCCAGAGGATCTCAAGGTAGAAAACTGGCCCCCAGGCCAATCTCTTCTGCTCTAAAGTAAAGCATGAGATGTTGTTTTATTAAAAGAGCACCTTTTTGAAAAGAGGGGATTACAAAATAGAAATGGATTTCTAGCCACTTCCAGTTTTGTGGAGGTGACAGCCTGAGGTAGGTCTCAGGGATCAAAATAATTCCTCAGAGCTGCCCAAATTGTCTACCCTTGTGCTGGTGAAACATTAAAATGATGGAAACTGGTCCTGGGTGAGAGCGGTGTGTGCATCATGAGAGACTGAGCATGCTGCATTGTTGCACCTGCTGTTTTGGTCTGCTGCCATACCTCCAGTTACCTGGCATAGGAAATATTGCTCTCTTTGACTTTATAGGCAGGTAAACAGCTAGAAGTGATAGATGCAGTGCTTTAGGGAGAAGATTGATAAACACGAGGGCATGATTTTTAATGTGGAAATATGAAGTATTTTAGTTGTTACCAGAAGAAAAGAGCCATAAATAAAATGCCAGGGCAGTAGAGCAATGTGTTTTGCTGATATAGAATGAGTGTAAGTCAAGGGTTTAAGCTTAGCTAATGGGATGTTAATCCTTGAGGTAAAGAAATATGGTACTGTGTTTTGAGGGGGGAGAAAGTAAGATTCACAATTACATCAGACATTGTTCTTTCCTTCTTTATAGTGTCAGTCCTGGTTTTATTAATGTTGCCCTCCCCACAATTCTTCATTCCATCCTAATAATGTTAATGAACTGTACTCAAATTCTTTTAAACTATAATTGTGCTATTGATTTACAGAGGGTGGGTTTTGACTGGTGGGATTCATCATATCTTAGCATATCTCTGAACACTTGGACACAATTATCTTCCATTCCTGTGCGCTCTCTCTGAGTCTTGTTCCGACTCAGCAGTTGAAGACAAATGCCTGACTGAAAAAGCAGAAGACAATGTTTAGGATTATTAGGGTACGTAAAACTGGTGCTAACCACAGACTTAATTCTAGTATGTTTCTGCCTGGTTATTAGGATCCCTTAATCTCGGAACTGTATCACCCTAGCCTAATGTCCAGCCACAATTGCTAGTTTAAGAATGGAGGCATATTTTTTAATCATACTGTCCCCCAGGATATTATTTTGGAAATCCATGGTTACGTGATCTGATTTCCACACTGCCAAACATCACATTTCAAGAAGACACGCGATCATGGCTACCAACTGTCTACCGAAGCTGGCTGCTGAATGAATGTTCATACAGCAACCAGCTTCCAGAGGTGATTGGCAACTGCAATCACTCTGTCTCTCCACTCCCAAAGTACAGGGCTGCTGTGTGTACATTCACACAGCAGCCCTGTGCAAGCAATCATGGCTGTCACCACCTCCCAAAGCCAGCTGCTTGTGAATATGCACACAGCATCTGGCTTTGGGATGCTGTTGGCAGCCACAAATACCAGGAAGAGGAGAGGGAGAAAAAAGCAAAATCACACACACTCACACCATGTGACTGCCTGAGAAGCAGAACTGCAGCACAAGGGGCCTATCGCACAAAGGCAGTGATGAAATAGCACCAAGATTGAGAGCCTATTGACGGGTTTTGCCCATCAGTGAAAAGGTGACTACAGTAACAAATAGAATGCAAGGCAGCAGCAGAATGGTCATGCCGTCATGTGATATGTACCAGCCAAAGACGTTTTTATCCTGTTAAAATTCCACTTTTTAGCCTTATATGATAAAGTCCTGGGGGCTTTGGGAGCTCTTGCAGGCACAAGGAAACTCCAGAGGTGTAACAGAAGGTCTACTGCAATTCCTTCCAGTTTTGGATATGTTCTCCAACTAAAAGAATGTCAAGTGATAAAGTGCTGATCTTTTTGCCCCCTTATGGATATTTGCCTTCCCATACAACTCTCTGTACACAAACCTTCTAGAGATTTATTGAGGTTGATACAACACATGCCTTTTGATCCTCCTTGAATGAATATTTGCCACACATCTTGCCAGCCATTTCCTCACTCTCATCACTTCTCTCAAAGCAGTGTTTCTTAAGCTGTCTGATGTAGAGGACTCCCCTACCCCCGCAAAAATGTTCATACAATGTACTAGAGTTCTGTCATTGGTAGAATGTGAAAGGTGTCCAATTCAACCTGGAAAAAATAAGATGTGGTTGAAGTAATCACTTCCTAAGCCATCTGATGTGGTGAGCCAGCAGTTTTATTTTGTTTCATCAAATGTGCCAGGGATGAATACCATATTTCTGCCCATGTCTTATAATTTATTCTTTCTTTCCTGGAAACTCTTCAAGCAGCTGTTGGCTTATGGAGCACCACTTTGAATAGCACTGATTTAGAGTTTGTTCTCAAAAAATGTTCAGGTGATAGGTGGTGTGCATTCTAACATTCTGCCTTAGGAATGATTCCTATAATATATTTTGAGAATTGAATAGGCTTTCATGGAAGAATATGAATTAGGTCCACAGAGGTTGATGCATTCAAATAGTTCAGTGAACTGAGGCTCTGCAGTAATTCTAACTTAACAGTCAGATGAGGCAGTATGCTAGTTTTCACTTTTTGATTACCCATGTAGCAACAGAAGCCGATAAATAAACGATGAATTTTGGTTTACAGTTTGTTTTTTTACGGGTGTCCAAATACAGCAGCAGTTAGCAAACTGGCCTTTTCCTACCCCAAAACAACTTTAAAGCAACCATGGAGTTTGACAGGAAAGCAGGAGCTGGCACAACTGATTTATCTCCAATAAACCAGAATTACACACAATTCCAACTTGTTGTGACATGCAAACCCAGCTCCCAATTGATATCTGACAACTTGGTTTTGCTGTTGTTCATGAAATCCTTGATTTGAGGCTATTAAGAAGCTAATGGTGGTGGATGACACACAATCATGCCAGAGTGATTCCTATTTTTCACATTTTTCTCCACAGAAAAATTCTCTTCATGCCAGAATGGTTCCTATTTTTCACATTTTTCTCCACAGAAAAATTCTCTTCAGGCTTCTTCTTTCCTTCCTGATCCCTTCCCCCTTTCTGTGGGTGCAAAGGCCTAACAGTGCAGAAGCAGCATCTGTAGGACCGGAACACCACTCAGAGAAATGCAGCAGTTGTGGATTCATTATTTAACACTAAGATCACTTCCATCTACTTACACTATAATCCAATTTGTAATTGATGAGCTTGAAAGCCCCACCTTTCTCCAGCAGCATCACTATAGTATTAAGTGGGGGTTGGGGAGAGATCTTATTAAAGGGGTCCCTACACTTCAGTTTGTCCAGTGCAGCAGCAGAGAAGAGCCAGGAGAGAGTCAACTTGATGTCTTTAAAAGCCATCCCTCTCAGTGGAGCTTGTGCCTTTGTATCCTCTCCTAGACTCATAACAACTCTTTGACAGTCTCATCTGGTTTACAAATCATCCTGGATTTGCTCCTCATTGCTCATGTTTTCCTCCGGCATGACTTGTGTGGCAGACTTCTTCACCTACGAAACCACCAAATCTGTAGTGGTGAAGAGCTGGACCATTGGCGTTATCAACCGGGCTGTCCAGTTGCTCATCATTTCCTACTTCATCGGGTGAGGGAAGGCAAGGGAATGGGGGGAATTGATCCTAACTGGTGTGTGTGTGTGTTTTGTAGTAGAGGTGGGATGACCAGAAAAGGGTTTAATCCCCACAAATAATGTCCAAAAGGACTTTTCATTGAGAAGGGATGGCATGTTACCTGAAAATGTTGATAGGTAGGTATGGGACAAGAAAGGTGATGTGGACAATCAGCCTGACAATTTTTTAAAACTTTGTTTTATTATTGAAGGATATGAATAGCATGTCAGCAGAGGCTTTTGAAAAAAGCACTTCAGGCCATAAGTGCATGGCATTCTTGAGACATAGAGAGGTTTGCATTTGGAACATTCGCCAAACTTGGAAAAAAACTAAAAATTGAGATATCAGTGGTTGCCAGCTCTCCTCTTATGTATGGTAGAAAAGAAACCGGTAGTTACATCTGGCAGGAAGAGCCCCTGAGATCTGAAGTGACTCCAGGCAATCTCTTTCCCACTGCTGGGATTTAGGAAACAGATAGAAAACATCTGCTTTCTCTCACAAATCAGGTATGCTGGAGCTGGGAAACTCTTTGAAGATAATTGGATTGAGAGTCACATACAGTTTTTTCTCTGTAAGATCCTGTTTGTTCATCTAGTGATTGTTCAACCATATACAATGCAAAGCCCAAACAATATCACATGAATGGCTAGGGAGTACCATCTGTGCAGGTATTTAACTGTTTAGCTGTTCTGCCATTTGTGTCTGATGAGACTTCATATGTCTTCATATGAGACAAGAAAAAATGTTCGCATTTATAATTATATTGTTTTGGAAAGGAAGGTGTGTATTTGGATGGATTCCTATGTGACATTTATAAACAGACTACCACAGTATAGGAGTAGCCACATAGAGATCTTACATCCTGTAGCATCTAGCCGCAGAATGAAGCAAACTTTTAACACACTTTTCTTACTCCAGTTTGTGGAGCCATGGTAGAATTAGCTTCACAGAATGACCACATGCTCCAGGTACCCATGTCAATCCACCATGTATGATAAGGCTTTATGGGATGGTGTTTTGGGCAATCTGATTATGGGTAAAGAAGGAGAAACCATGCATGCCCAAATATAGAAAGCTGAAGAAATAGGTGTGTGTGATTCCTGGAAAAGTAACTGTGGCAGCCAATATCTTTGCTGAATTAGGATAAATTATTTGTGGGAAGATTGGGGGTCAGTGCCTAGAGTTCAGTGACAAATTGTTGAAGCTTTTCACAGAAAATCATTCAGATTTTTGAAATCTCTAGTCATTTTAAAGAATCAAGCAGTAGGTGGTGTGAAAAATCCTTGCCAGAGCCCTTGAAAGCTGTTGCTACTCAGAAAACCTAGTACTGAGCTAGATGGACAAACAGTTTGACATAGCATAAGACTATTCTCAGTGTTTCATGGACTGTCTGGGATTATGTGAGAAGGAAACAAATGACAGCTGATTCTGAATTAGAAAGAGATCTTTTTCTTAGTCCACTAAAACTGAAGTAATCTGTCAGTTCCTAGGGGATTACATTAAATAAAATGGTTTCAGAATTGTGGTATACAAGGGAAAATGCTATTTGGAGATTATGTGTGAAAGGAAGAAAACCATGGGGGATTACTGTTTGTGACAGTGACTCTGTGAGGAGACACATTAGTGGACTGCGAGCAGTTTGACTAGCTTTAAGCTAGTTCAGCTAGAGGAGTTCGAAGGAGAGGGAGGGTTATACACACAGAGATAATAGCTTTGAGAGAACGGCAGGCATAGTAATCAGTGGTGAAGGAACTCGTGAAAGCCAACAAATAATTAGGAGAGGGAACAATGGCAAGACATTGTGATCAGGGCCAGACCTACAAAGAGGCGGAGAAGCAGTTTTCTCAAGCAACACATTTGGGGTGTCATGAAAGGGCAAGAAATATTTATCTGTGTACGTTGTCATTGTTATTTACTGCAACCAACAGGAAGATATTCTTAGGCCCCATTCCCACTACATTTGGATTCGAAGTGTGAAGCGGGCTATACGACCCTCATTCACACTCAAATCGATTTATGATCCTCATCGGATCAATCAGTGGAGGAAAAGACCAGGTTAAAAGCAAATAGCCCGGGCTTTCCTGACATTAGTTTCAAAGTGGGTTTTTTCGGAAAACGCGATTCTGAAGCGTTTCCAGTAAATGGAAATGCTGGTCAGAATCGTGTTTGTTTGTAGTTTTTAAAAAATTATTATTTGGAGTGGGGGTATTGATCACAAATGCAATCTCGTGCATTTGTGAAAGATTGCATTTGCGATCACTGTAAAGGGAAAAAAAACTTACACACACACACAGTTCCTTTGGGGGGGGGGATCCTTCCTTCCTTCTCTCTTCCCCCTTTCCTTCCTCTTCCTTCCTTCTTTCCCTCTTCCCCCCTTCCTTCCTTCCTTCCTTCCCTCCCCCCTTACCGGGGAAGGGCTCTCTGCTGCTGCTGCTGCTGCTGCTGCTGCTGCCTCCCTCACTGCTGCTCCCGGGGCTTGCAGGGCTTGTGGCATTGCTTCCCTGCCACTCGCTGCCACTGCTCTTGGGTCCTCTGACAGGGAATGGAAAGCCCAGGAGCTTTTTTTCCCCCTTTACAGTGATTGCATTTGCGATCAATAACCCCATCTCTCCCCCCAAAAAAGATTGGGGGTAATGGGCTGTCATCCTTCCCTCTCAGCTCCAGTGGGAACGACAAGCATTCCCGGCTGAGAAAGCAATTCCAAACAAGGCCCCTTTTCATAGTGTGAACGAGGGGCCTTTTGGAATCACTTTCCTAAGCAGTGCACAGCCCGGTTCTGATGTGGGTTTTTCCACAAGTGGGAATGGGCCCTTACAATGTTTTCTGCTTCATGTGCCAAAATAAGTTGGCTGAGCTGGATACTATGCACCTTGACTTATAGTTGGGTTGTACAGTATATCAGTCAATGTTCCACCTCAGCCAGCCAAATGCCCTTAGACTGGTGGCCCTGCATGTGGCAAAACTGTAATGGTAGAAACAACCATTGCCATAGGAACATAATGTGTGACTCTGCTATATGTATAGAGTAATATATGTGGATAATATATGTGGAGTAGATATGTATAGAGTAATATATGCTGGTAATATATGTGGAGTAGATAACATATGGAAGCTGCTGCAATATACTTCAGAAGTATGAGCGCCCGCTTGCCAGCTTTGGCAGAGGTTTGCTTCCTGGGCCTAACTCCAGAGGAATATGGATGGATAGAACTCTTATGCCAAGAAATGGTGGAGGCCCTGGCAAGGCCCCCATTGCCCTTCCCCAGCTCTGCTTAAGTGCTCAAACAGAGTTCTCCCTCCCCCTTGATGTTGTTAACCAGAAGTCCATTAGGAGGAATAGCCAGTTTGGCTTTGCCAGGCACTCTCCTCCTTCACCCTTCTTGGGAGAAGAACCATTTCTTCTCAGATTGCCAAGGAGAACTAGCTTGTCTCCCTCCCACTCTATTCCTAGGGGGCCTCATGGGCTTAATGAACATTTTGTTCTGTTCAGGACAATTGCTCAACAGTACAATAAATGCACCAGCCATGATCCAGCAAAAGTTAATTGTGGCTAAAGTTGTCAGAACAAAAGACACATTGAATGCCTTGTGGATTATTTCTGAATAAATATGAAAAGGACTTCTCTGCACATCTTACTGAAAGCAAAGGGCTTTCAATGGTCACCATTACTTTCTTGTATTAGCTTCAGCAATCTTAGGTGGTGTCTGCATGGGCCAGAATTCTGTGAAAAAAGCCCTAGGATGTTCTGGCCTCAACATTCCCCCCCCCCCCATTACTCTGCACCCAAAACTGATGGTGGGTGGGTGGATGTACACACATGCATCCCATTGTGCCACCCCCACCACCATCCCGCCACTGTGGATCACTCCCTCTGAGGCCAAAAACAAGGAGCCCAGCATTGATCACATTGCTGGGCACCTCGTTCTGACCTCAGAAGGAGCAGCTCATGGCAGTGATGGACAGCACTGTGGGACACATAGTAAACAGCTGCCCACCATCACTCAGGAGGGCTCTGGAAGAATTGGAGCAAAAGGTGAGTTTTTAAAATTCAGTAAAAGGGGAGTATGCGAGCTGGTGTAGTGTAGTGGTTTGAGCATTGGACTATGACTCTAGAAAGCAGGGTTTGAATCTCCACTTGACCATAGAAACCTGCTGGGTGACTTTGGGCAGGTCATAGTCTCTTAATCTCAAAGGATGGCAATGGCAAACACCCTCTGAAGAAACTTGCCCAGAAAACCCAGTGATAGGCTTCCCATAAAATCAGAAATTACTTGAAGGTACACAGCAACAATAAGGGCAGTTTCAGTGTTGAACTGGCCAGACATTGTCCAGACAGTTTGCACTAGACCTGGGGATTGGATCTTGCACCATCAGGACTATTCACTATGAGGATAAGGGGGGGGGGGGGATGTGATATTTGGCCTGATGTACTTGGGAGTAACTTGCTTTGTGTATCTTCAAGTCATTTCCAAGTAATGAAGATCCTAAGATGAACCTGTCATGGGGTTTTCCTGGCGGTATAGGGCAGAGTTGGGATGGCAAGTGTGTGGTCACCACACCCCCACTCTGCCCCCATGCCAGCTCTTTATGCTGGTTTGTAGAGGGCCTCAGATACTTTTTCAGGTAATAAAAGAAAAACCACCTGTTTTTTATTGCCGTTAAAATGTGGCCTAGATGGTGTAGCTAGAACTGGACTCAAGGTCAAGGTGGAAGGCCCCACAATCTGGGAGGAGAGTCAGACTGGTTAGAGCCATAACAAAGAGATCTGAAATCAGCATGCATGTTAATAATAATAATAATAATAATAATAATATGTTTTATTTGTAGCCTGCCCCTCTGAACGAGCAATCGAGGCAGGGTACAAGAGAATAACAATTAACAAAGCAAAAATACAAAGCAGTTATAGCAACAACAAAAATACATAGTAATTATAACAAAAAATAAACAAAATTAACAAAGCAAAATACATAACAATTAACATATCAGAACAAGTAAAAAGAAAATCTCCATTCTCAACCCCCATCCCCATCCTAAAACAATATGAACTATACACAGTCTAAAAAGAAAAGAAAAGAAAAGAAAAGAAAAGAAAAAAGTGTGTGTGTGTGGGGGGGGGAGACAAGACTCCTCCTTAAGTCCAGGAGCCAAGGCATGGGAGTAGCCCAGGTGGAGGTAGGGCAAACAAACACTCTCTCAGCTGAGTCTTCTTCACTGGCAGATTTTGGGGAGGAGGGGAAAAGGCCCATTTCTCCTCCTTAAGTCCAGGAGCCAAGGCATGGGAGTAGCCCAGGTGGAGGTAGGGCAAACAAACACTCTCTCAGCCGAGTCTTCTTCACTGGCAGATGTTGTCCTCCAGCACGCATCTAGTCCATGCATATCTGCTTGTTTTATTGTTTTCGACTTTCAGTATTAGCCCTTTCTTCAAATAAAGCTTATTTCCAAGTACAGTAGAGTCCCAATTATCTGACATTCTGTAATCCAACATTCCGGATTATTTGACGTCATCTGAAATAGGGGGCGTGGCTGTGGGCCTTTTTGGGCTCCCAGACACACCCCCAAAATGGCAGCCACGATGGGCAAGGAGCCAGAACAGGCCCCAAGTGTGGCAGCGGTGGTGTCAGCGGCAGCAGCAGCAGTGGCAGCAGTGGTGATGGCGGAGGTGAGCACCACCAGGCCCCACCACCAAAGCAGGTCCCACAACAGGCCCCAAACCCATGTTTTCAAGTGACCCTCTGGATTATCCAACATTTTCGGCTCTCCGACTATCTGCCAGTCCAGTTTATGTCTGATAATTGGGACTCTACTGCAAATCTGTTTATTATCAAGGTGATAGCATGCCCTCCAACTGTCCCAGTTTTGCAGAGACAATTAATCTTCTGCTGTTCTACTTTTTCAGCTACTTTTAAAATGTCCCAGTTTCAATCTTCTCTTCCAAATTTCCCTCTTTGTCTTCAGCTTACTTCAGTTGCTACAAACTGAGTTCAAAGAGCAAAGGTAGTTTGAACTTCATTGGCCCCATTCACACTACAAAATAACCCACCAGTTTAGAAATGAAATAACTGGTTATTTCCCTGTCATTCAAATTTGCACCAACTGCACTCGGTGCAGGGTTTTTTGGTGGGGGGGGGGGAAGCCCATTTAAACTGGTGCATTTGGCACTGGATCTCTTAGCGGTTCTTTTTTTAAGAACCGCAGTGGTCCACATCTCTAATAGTGTGAGTCAGCTATCAGATAGATTTGGATCACGTAGCCACCGTTCAGGAAATGGAGGCATCTCCATTTTGATCTGGCACCATGGCGAATGGGAACTTCAGACCAGATTTAAATGCCACAAAGATTTTGCTGCCTTAAAACTTAGTGGAAACCGTGGATTGATTTTGAATAAATTGACAGATGTGAATCTCTCCATGCAAAAAACATAAGTGTGACTGGCCCAATTACCTCAGGGGGGAGGAGAGAGGGTGGAATTCTGTGCTTCCCTGTAGATTCAGGCAAAAGCAAACTGCTGCAGCCTCTCCTGCCTTGGGTGTTCTTCCTCATTAATATAGTTTTGCCATATTGACTACATTCTGAAGTTGCTTGGCCACATGTGTCCCAGTTTTTACCTCTGAAATGTTGGAGGGTATACAATAGAACTACATTCTATTTCTTCCTGTAATCATGATGGTACTGCTTATGGTGAGTTTAAAGTGTCATGCTGGACATGGAGTATTACTATCCTTTAATATCATGAATGGCAAAATATCTTTTGTTTGCTCTAACATGTCAGGACTTCAGAAAAACAGAAAAGAAATGATAATGTTAAAATCGTTATTTATACCCCACCTTTTCTCTACAACTGTGACTCAAGGAGGGTTACAAATTAAAACATATATAACATAATTAAAAAATACAAAACATCAGGGGAACAAAGGAGGGGGCTATTCCAGCCTTCGTAGTGGGGGAGTTTCAGCCACAGCTAAGGTCATATCACACATGATCACTAACTGTGCCTGTGAAAGTATGATTGAGCGAAGGGCTTCTCCTGACATCTCAGGGCCCAGGCAGGCTCATATGGTGGAATACAGTAACTCAGCTATCCAGGATCTAACCCATGTAGGGTTTTAACCAGCACTTGAGCCCAGAAACAAACCAGCAGCTAGTGGATCTCTTGTAGCAAGAAGTTTGGACAATCCCTGCAACCAACCCCAGGTACCCATCTAGTTGCTCCTCTTTGTACCAGCTGAAGTTTCCAAACACAAGGCAGCCCCATGTGGAGCATGTTACAGTTATAAAGCATGGAATGGGCAGAGGAGAAATAAACATTAACTGTGTGATTCATAATTGAACATACACCTAACAATCTAAAGGGCACTGTAAGGTGCAAGACAAGTTAAGTCCAGAGTATAAAAATCAGGGAGTTGCATAACTGACTGACAGGAAAAGAGATTCCTCCTAGATATTAGGAAGAACTTCTTGATGGGAAGAGCTGTTTGACAGTCGAAGATGCTTACTTGGAGCGTAGTGGGGTTTCCTTCTTTGAAAGTTTTCAGACAGAGGCTGGATGGCCACCTGTCAGGCATGCTTTCATTATGTATTCTTGCATGGCAAAGGATTGGGGTGGATGGCCTTTGTGGTCTTTTCTAACTCTATGGGCCTTATCACACTGGTTAATGTCGCATAAATGCTCAATTAGCCTGACGTGTCTGAAAACAATCCTGCTTTTGCAGAATATTCCCAGGGTTTTAACCCTGTTTATCCATGGGATTTGGGTGTTTTGCCTCCCATATGATAAGATCATATGGATTCTAGGATTCTATGAATCCCCCCTGCCCCTGGTCCCTCAATTGTCCCTAATGCATTTTGCAGGGTTTGATGTTATGAGACCTGTTGGATAAATCTTACTTCATATAAGTGCCTTTGTAGGGGTTTTTTTTTTGGGGGGGGGGGAAGCTTTGGGCTGGCAGTAGGCAATTGTGCTAGGGAGGGGGGGGCAGAAAGTTGGAGAAAGATCTTGGGAAGGTTACCATTTTGGACAATAATTCCTAGAATCCTCCAGCCAGCATTGGCCAGCTGGCTGAGGAATTCTGAAAGTTATTTTCCAAAGAGTAAGTTTGAAGGCACATTGAAAAAGGGGTTGTTGTCCGCTGTGACACTGTACTCATTTTGCTTTCACAACCTGAAGCAGATTTGAGAATGATTTGTATTGTCTTAGTTCTATTTGCTCTATTTTTCACACTGCAGTTTGGCTGACCTAGTTCGCCACACCACCCTTTGAGACTTCTTACACCACCTTTAGCTTTTCTTTGCTTTTTATTTTAGTACTCAGTTATCCATACTGTGCTTTCCTGAGCTGGAAAAATTCAAGGGTGATTCTCCTTTACTGGAAGAGAAATGCATCAGTAACACAAGCCCAAGTGCTGATTAATGTATAGAAGGGAATCTAACCACCACCAGAGAGTAAAGTGCTGTTTGTAATTAACTGATTTAGTATCTCTGAAGAATTCCATTACATTTCTTTTCATTCTTCAATAATAATAAAAGAGGCTGTGTGTGGGGGGTGTGTCATCTGTGTGTGTATCTGCCAGAGTTATAGTTATAAACCCATGAAAGCAAGATATGTGGTGTACATACTAAGGGATTCCTAGGCATGAACACTAGGGATGGGGGTAGTTAAAAGTCTGCATTGATTTTAATTAGTATAACTGGATCTAAACCTAAAACAGGTTGCTAATTTTAATTAGGTGCAGCGGAATTTACACACATGATCACTTAACCATTTAGTAATTTATGCAACTGATCTTCTCTGTTTAGGAGTAGCAGTTGGATTCAGTCCATATGTTCAAAGCGGCAGTACAAATTTCAGTTATTTGGTGGCAGGCTTGCCATACCTGTGCATAGATTTATAACTGATACAGTTTGAAAGATGGGGAGGCAAAGTGGCATGTGCTGTAGTTGTGCAGCACAGAAATGGGTATCAGGGGCATCATTAGGGGCGTGCTGGGGATGTAAATACATCAGAGGACTCTTTCAGACGTGGGAAATTGGAAGTGTAATCCAAGGGCAATCCAAACGCAATCATGGGGTTTCACATTATTGCGAATTAGAGCTTCTCACGCAATTTTGGGCAAAAGGGAAGTCACTCCGAGTGCAATCATAGGTTTCACGTTATTGCAAATTAAAGCTTTTCACGCAATTTCGGGCAAGGAGGGGTAATTTTCGGGTAATGGGAAGTCATTCCGAACGCCTTCCAAATGCAATGGGAATTCACGTAAATTCGCTAAACAAGCGAATTCACATGAATTCACATTGGCTGCATTCGAAGTTGGGAGAAATTCCTCCAGTGTGAAAGAGTCCAGAGGGGAGGAACACCTGGTAAGGCACTTGCTCCCAACACCGGCCAGCACACCTCTGGTGGAAGTGGAGTGCTGCTACCACCTGGAAGCCAGGAGAGGGAGGTGCTGGTGGTGGCAGCAGCAGAAGTCGTCTCAAAGTCTATGGCTGTCCCTAGTACCATGGTCTCCCTTTCCTTCCCAATCAGCAGCCCCATCAGAACTGGAAGGGGCTGCCAGGTGGGAGCAGCACCTTTCCCAGATACCTGGTATACCTCTGCCTGCCTTGTCCTCTCTTCCCTCTCACTGGCCTGCCTTGTGCTTCCTTCTGAGGGTGCAGGGCAGGGCAGTGGATAGGACTGGAAGACAAAGCGGTCTGCTGTGGCCACTGGTAGGGATGGTGTAGGGTGCTGCTGCTACCTGGCACCCTTTCTGGATCTAGCAGGGTGGGAAAGGGAGGTGAGAACCTTATTCCCAGAATCACCTTCTACACATCATTCACAGTGTTATCAACAGACTCAATAATTTTTTTTGGGGGGGGGGAGGAATCCTGTAATGGGAGTGCTCCAAGTGACAGGGAAATGCAATAGAAACATTCTTTCGTGAGGGGAGTTCAAGATTTCATAGGAGAGACAGACAGACAGACAGACAGATAGATAGATCACCCTGGGGAGGGGAACCTGTGTAACTGTGCATCTGTCTTTTACATAACAAAATCACCATCACCACCACAATCTGGCGAAGGGTGCTAAAAAGCACCATGCCTTGTTTGTTGATCAGACCGCAGGAAATAGAGGAGCCATCGCTTGAAAGCATCACTTTTTTTTTGGATTTCATCTCCCAGAATCTGAAAGTGTGCTAGCTGAAGGATTCTGGGAGTCAAAAAAGGAACTTCTCTATGCTTCTGTTCAGGTGAAACAACCACTTGATTTCAAAATGGCTGTGCATTTGTTGTTAGCATTTTTCACAGTCCTAAGTGTTAGAGAAGAAAAAATAATTTAATTTGATCCATTAGTGGTTTCCAGCCTTGAACATGTTGGAATATGATACTTAACAAGGGTTTTGTGATGCTCAAGGGTTTCTTCCTATACAGACCAGACAGCTTCAACTGTGCTTGCTCACACATTCTTCTTGTGCATGTACCTGAACACAGGAATGATGTCTCATCATAGGTTTTTTTTGTTAATGTAGCCAGAGAGAGTAAGATCCAGCAGTGAGAGTGTGGTTCTCAGACTGGAATTTTCAGTGCAAATATGTCAGAGGAAAGGTAATTGGCAATTTGAACTATATACCAAAGGATGTGGTTGAATCAGGACTGGATGTCTGGTACTGCATAAAAAGGTACAAATATTACAGAGAAGATGACAGATGTTCCATGCTGTATGCAAGCAATCAGTCTAATGATAGGAAGAGGCCTGTACAATCTGTGATTCATGAAAGCCGAACTATACAAATTACTTTGTAAATTATATTCTTAACTGCAGGTTCTTATTTGGGAACAAACATAATTGAAATCAGTGAGACTTAATTTGCAAGTAAATGAGATTAGGTGACAATGTAGCATTTGACATATACTGATTGTCTGCCTGGCCTTGAAGTTTATGTACCCCCAGATCCACCAGCTAGAAACTGATGGAGTCTGATCCACTGATGCAGTAAATCAAGATCATGTCTGAACACTAGAGAGCAGCACCTAAACAAGAAGTGAGAAAGGAAAACAGAAATTGCCATACCTTTTTTAAAAAAGAGAAGAGCATTACTGTTGTTGTTATTGTTATGTGCCTTCAAGTCATTTTCAACATTTGGCATTCCTAAGGTGAACCTATCATAGGGTTTTCAGGGGCTGAGAGTGTGTGATTCACCCAAGATCACCCCGGGGGTTTCTGTGGCTGAACCCTGTTCTCCAGAGTTGTAGTCCAACACTCACACCACTATTCAATGCTACCTCTGAAAATAAGAGCATATCCTCAGATTAAGATCACAACACGTGTGGCCAAGCAGCAAAGTTATTAATGAGGAAGAATACACTGTAGCAGTTTGCTTTTGCCTGAGTCTATGAAGTTTATCAGACAACGGAAATTGAAGTACAATCTAATGGCAATCCGAACGCAATCATGGGGTTTCACGTTATTGCGTATTAAAGCATCTCACACAATTTCAGGCAAAAGGGAAGTCATTCTGAACACATTCCAAATGCAATTGGAATTCACGTGAATTCGCTAAACTAGCAAATTCACATGAATTCGAATTGGCTCCAATTGACTCCATTCGAAATAAAGAGAAATTCCTCCCATCTGATAAACTCCTAGGAAAGTGAGGACTCCATCTCCTCATCTTCTCCTGCTGAGTTAATTGAATGAAAACAACTTTTACAGTTTGAACTCAGTTTGCAGCAGCTGAAGTCAGCTGATCACAAAGGGAGGAAGATGTGAGGAGGAAAGAGAAACTGGGACATTTAAAAGCATCTGAGAAAATGAGACAACACAGGATTAGCCCAGACTTGTCCCTGTCAGATTGTAACAGTTGGGTGCTATGTATCAATAATTAAGCCATCTTTTGGGAGGGACAATCTTGCTGATGATTGTCTCATAAGTGCATTTTGTTGGGAATAGCACTTCTATGGAAGCAATGTGCCCGTACTATTATGGACATTGGAGGGTCCCCCCTCCAGAAGTTTTATGGCCATGACCTAGAAATTGGAATAGTTTTAGTTTGTTTTTCCTCTCAGATATCACCTCATCTTAAACCAGGTGTGAGAAGCTTTGGGTGTTCCAGATACTTTGTATTTCAGCTCCCAGAAACTCAAGCCAGTACAGCAAAGAGTAAAGAACTATGGGTATAACAGATGAAAGATTGTTCCACAGCTGCCAAAAACCAAGGGCAGAGAAACTGTTTCAGGCTGATGGACAGTTTCACAGAAGTTCTTGGAGGTCATATTCCGGTGCTAGACAAGGCAACAGGCAAAAGTATGGACAAAAAAAAAGTCTATTTTAGCTTAAAACTTTAGGAGAGACAATAAAATCTTTCTGAATGGGTGAAAGATCTGTACAAAAGCTGGAAAACCACTAAAGGATTGTGTCATGGGAAGTGAGTGTAGCCATCAATAGAACTCCAAAATGGGAGTAGACAGCCTCAAGAAGATTGGGTTTGGCCCCAGAATCTAAGGTTCACCATCCTGCCTTGAACCATTTTCATCCTTAATCTTACCTCCCCAACTGCAGTATGGACCTTACAGAACAATTATAGCAATAAAATATATTGGAAGAATTTTGTACACTGAAAAGCAATTTTTAAATGCATATTTATTTTCATTTTGTGTCATTGGACTGTAATTAAAGGAATTATCACTGTTAATAATGACAGGGTAACCAGACACTGAGGATGATAGGGCCCCTGTGCCTTTAATAATTGTGTAAAGGATGAGATTTCTGTGAGTGCAGCTTTTGTTCATTTTTATATTGCAGGTTTCTAAGTAAGGTACACAAGTAGAGGATGCATGTCTTTATTTTTTTAAAAAACTTTAAATGATAAAAATGTTAAAGCAGGTAATAGCAACAATGGAAAACAAAACCCAAACTTTAAAAAAAATCACAATCAGAGTGCACATTAGCCATAATAATAGAGCAACAATATTATGGGTCCTGCCCCAAAAAGCTAGATGTCAGAGGCAGCGTTTTAATAAGCTTCCTTAAAGAATACCAGAATGCAGCTTACCAGGCCTGCAAAGAGCTAAAAGTTCCATATTTTTTGGTACCACACTGAGAAGGCACTGGGTCCTTGCCAAATGGCAATTCTGTTGGCAAGGAATTCTCAATAAAAGTCTCTGAGGATACCACAACACCGGAGAGCTCATATGGGAGAAAATGTCATTTAAGGCCCATAACAGATGGGCAGGAAAAAGCAGCTTGATGCTACTTTTTCCCAAAGTGGTCAAAACCCTGCTTCCTACACAGCCAACACCCAAAGCAGGCCAAATGTGCATGGCCCAACTGCATGGCGCAGCATCAAGCTTCTGGGTAATTTTGTTTGTTGCCTTCCATACCATACATGCGCACCACTGCATGAACGCACTGCCGATGACCCCAAGTACTTCCCACATCTGCCCAGATGCCATTCCAGTGGATGGCCATTCCTTTGAACAGCCACAACGTTGCACATACGATACTTTGCCAATTCATGGCATCGGTGCGTCAGCAAAGCACAGTCATGGAGATTTCCCCATACATGCCCCTTTACCCATGTCCCTCTGTTGGACTGGCTGGTTTGTGTACATTGTAACTACATCCATTGGAGTTGTCACACTTTCATTTCTCTCTTTGCCACAGCCCTGCACTCACATCAGGATGTTCATATGCAGCAACAAAGATGATCGTTTTCCATCTTGAGTTGGAGTATCCTGAGTTCTGTTTGCTCTGGTTTTTAGCCCCAAAGCACAGCTAAGGTTCAGTTCCTGCCCATTTTAGTGGCATGCATCATCTAAATGCCCTACC
Source organism: Urosaurus nigricauda (assembly GCA_034509955.1). Taxonomy (NCBI): domain Eukaryota; kingdom Metazoa; phylum Chordata; class Lepidosauria; order Squamata; family Phrynosomatidae; genus Urosaurus; species Urosaurus nigricauda. The sequence goes on along the minus strand of JAOEGL010000001.1, from coordinate 123,492,229 downwards.
TTCGAAGCAGTTGGAAACTGCTTTATTTTGCCCATCTATTCCACCCTTAAGATGCCCGTGCAAACTGTGCAGCATTTTAAAGATTAGAACCAGAATCTTGCTGAGCCTTCAATTTGTTGTCATTTCTGCACCAAAAGTGGTGCTAGCTGAAATTCCCTCATCTATATAACTGTTTCATAGACTCATACGATCATAGAGTTGGAAGAGACCACCAGGGCCATCCAGTCCATGCCTATTATACCATGCAGGAACACACAATCTAAAAACACCCCTGACAGATGGCCATTCAGCCTCTGTTTAAAAACCTCCAAATAAGGAGATTTACCACCTTCTGAGGGAGTGTGTTCCACTGTTGAACAGTTCTTACTGTCAGGAAATAATTCTTAATATCGAAGGAAAATCTTTTTTCTTGTATCTTGAATTCATTGCCGAGGGTACTAGTCTGTGGAGCAGCAGAAGACAAGCTTGCTCCATCCTCCATCCTCAGTACTACATTTTATACTTTATATTTTCTGTATGTGCTTTCAGATCACCCAACAACAGTGTTAATGTTATTTGTGAATAAATAAATGAGAGAAATAATGAGTAAAATAAACAAAGTATTAAAAGAACATGCAAAGTTGGCCCTACCATTGGGAAGAGTGATGCAACCACCTCATTTCATACAACCTTCAGCTGAATTTCAAAAGCCATGTGCAATACTTCTCAAATAAGCAATCTCTTCCTTTCTTCCTTGCTGGATGGAAAAGGAAAGGAAAAGAACAAAAAGAGGGTAGTCAGCAGAGAAAAGAGGTGAGCCTCTCACTCTTGGCTCTGGCCATACCCAGTACTGAGATGAATCCACTGAGAGCTTACACTCTGAGAGCTTAAATCCTGACTTTTTAAATTGTATGTGTGTGTGTACACACACACACACACACATGTATTTTAATGGTTTTACAGTATTGTATTTTAATTGTTGGTTTTATATGCTTTCTCTCTCTTTCTTTTTAAATTGTGTTTTGTATTTTAACGTGTTGTACCCTGCCTCAAGCCTAGAGGAGAGGTGGGAAAGAAATATATAATTATTCCAAAAGACCACAAGACCACAAGTCCCAGCATGAAGAACTTCTTTTGCCTGTGTAAGTTAAGACCTAAGTTATTGTTATATGCTAATTGCTTTCTTTTCCACAGATGGGTGTTCCTGCATGAGAAGGCCTATCAGATAAGGGACACCTCGATTGAGTCCTCTGTGGTGACAAAGGTGAAGGGCTTTGGCAAGTACAGCAACCGGGTGATGGACACTGCTGATTATGTTACACCTCCACAGGTAAGTCTTGACAAAGATCTACGAGGAAGGGATTGAAGAGAAGTGGAAGTCTTATGAGGTAGGATGACGGCTCTGCAGCTTGGTTTATTAATCAATGGATAAAAACAAATAGAATAGAATAACCCCCAAATCAGGTTTTCTCTGTACTTCAAGTGGTAAACAGATGAGTCCAAACCTGACTTGAAGGTTACATCATATTTGACTACCCACAAAAACCTGCTAAGATGGTATTTTGAAGTGACAAATGGCTGTTAATACAGGTAGGCACAGATGAAATGCTCAGTGCTAGTAGTGTGTGTGTGTGTGTGTGCGTGTGCGCACACCTTTAAATCACCTGCAGATTTCTGGTGACCCCATGAATTTCATAGGATTTTCTTAGGCAAGGAACACTCAGATGTAGTTTTGCCAGTTCCTTCCTCTGAAATAGAGCCTCCAGCACCTGAGTACTAAAAGTTGTTTGAAGCAGGAGTCCTGGAGGTCTGCTCAGATACGTAGGGCCTGGATGATTTCATGCTCATACATGCTTCTTTCTTGCAATACAATGAAGTAAGATGATTGGGGACAAAAGTAGAGGTGCACAAGTATGAAGAGCCCTTTGGGTGGATATGAGGCAGCAAGCTACTGACATCAGCAGAACTGTATATAAAAGGTATTGGTCCTTTGAGTCAGAATATTCTGTGGATGTACATTCAGGTTTCATTGTACCTTCAGCAACACATTTGGGACAGGTCAGTGAGCACAAGCAATTTTCTGTTCTAAATATATACTGTACTTCACAGGGCCCCAAATGACCCTCTTTCTCCATGCCCCCAATCCCCATTGCAACTGCAACAGAATTTTAATGCTGTTTTTTTTCATTCCCCAGCCAAGCAGGAAATTCCCCAAACAAGCTCAGGCCCATTAGGAACCCAAAGCATGCAGAGTGAGAAGTTTAAATGGATGTTAAATATACTGTTGGTAAAAGCTGGAGTTTCTGTCAAAGGTAATTGGAACAGTTGCCTTGACTCCAGGTACCATCTATTGTCTCAGCAGTTTGCAAATAACTGCTTGCAAAACAGTTGGATTTGGCAGACTCAGAAATATAAGGCTAGGTCAAAGCTAGGGGATCCAAAGTTGTCTGCCAGTTTTAGGAAGTAGTTGGCTGAACCTGCTCAACAGCATGTGCCAGATCAATGGGATCTAACAAGAGACAGAACAATTCCCATCTTCTTTTTGAGTGATTCCTGTCTTTCACCTAATCCTGTTGCCCTCAGGCCTGGGCACTGCATTCCAATTCACTGTCTTGGGCAAAGACCTTCACACTTAAGACCTTATCAGATGTTGGAAATTGGAAGTATAATCTAATAGCAATCCGAAGGCAATCATGGGGTTTCACGTTATTGCGAATTAAACTATCTCACACAATTTCAAGCAAGAGGGAAGTCATTCCGAATGCAATCATGGGTTTTATGTTATTGCGAATTAAAGCATCTCACACAATTCCAGGCAATGGGAGGTCATTTTCGGGTAATGGGAAGTCATTCTGAATGCATTCCAAACGCAACTGGAATTCACGTAAATTCGCTAAACTAGCTAATTCACTTGAATTCGAATTGGCTCCAATTGGCTCCATTTGCAATAAAGAGAAATTCCTCCCATCTGATAAGGTCCTTACTTTTGTTTGGATACATGCTACATTCAAGATCTTGTGGCATTTTCTTCCTGATGTAAATAGCTGACTATTGAATTTTGCCAGTGCAGTTTGAGGAGAGGGGCAATTTGTTTTGGTATGGTTTTCAATAATTTTCCAATACTCAGAAATAACTTAATGTTCACAGTAGAAGCAACTTGAAATTGTGTATTTTTTTCTTTAAAAATGTGTAATAAAGTAGAAATGGCATATTTTCCATCTTTTGGGTTTATAATGCCTGTCAGAAGAGCAATGAGAGAGAGAGAGAGAGAGAGAGAGAGAGAGAGAGGTTGGTTTTTATAAGTTAGCTGGAACTGAGGCATAGTCTTACTATTGCTTTGAATATTTATAATTAAGCAAGATGCCTCAAACTATTGGACTGGGGGATTGGTCCCCAGTGTGCAAAGGACCAGTACTATATTTGTGTCTCTGTTTACCTTCTGTGATACTTTGTGTATTTGCTACAAAGGCACACACCATCACCTTTGGTAGCTCTTTCAGCTGACAGTAACTAATTTTTGTGGCAAAGCCCTGGAAAACCTTACCCCTCAGAGAAATGGAAAATATGTAACTCTCCCCCCCCCTCCCAATTAGATAGATAGATATCCTTCCTTCCTTCCTTCCTTCCTTCCTTCCTTCCTTTGGTACATATACTTTCACTTAGTGATAGATTGGGCAGTTTGGCTGCTTTCAAAGCAAATATATTTTTAAACAAAAATCTAAAGGAACATACTGTACCTTTAGGAAGGTCCATTGTCAAAGACTGGCAGCTGCTAAGGGCCCACACTGTAATCCCTGTTCTCTTTTCACTGCCAGGCAGTTCCTGTTTTTTCTTTTGCCCAATGCTGGGGCTCAGACAGCTGCAGCCCCCATTTAAGTACCCTCACAATGCCCTGGAGTCCTGGCTTAATATCACTTCAGAGAGATGCTATGTCATGGTTACTGCGGGGAGATTGAAATGGTAGATGCCATCTGCATCTAGTGCTTGCCAGCTAGAGCAGTGTGTTTGTTGCTGCTAGTGGTGTAGCAACACCATCAAAAAAGAAATTACATTCGTACATACACAAGCGTGTCATGTCACACTTCCACCAGCTGCCAGTGGAGATCAGAGATAGAAACTAAAAATTAAAAATAAATTGAATTATCAAGTGAGTTGGAAATTTTCTCATTGAAATGAAACTTCAGTATTAACATAATTTCAGAATTAAGTTATTGGTTAATATGTTCATGAGAAACATTATAAGAGAACCAACAGGTTTTACATTTTGCAGCTGGTTCTTGAATTTTTTGCAAAGCTTCTTTTTGCTTTTTGTTGAGCCCTCAGGCTTGCAGAATTACAGCATTTAGGACACAAAACCCAAACCACTTTGCTCTTAGGCCCCGTCCAGACTAGCCCATTTGCCCTGGTTTGATCCAGATGAGATCGATCATGGCAAACTGATTCTATCCAGAGAGAAGTTCATACTACCTTTTGCCCCCATTGAGGCTTCCCGGTGCATTTTACCCCAACGAAGTTCATACATGCAAAGGTAACGATTAAAGATGGAGCCTCTTGGTTGTCAATCAAATGATGTCATGGTGACGTTTGATGCAGCCATTGGCCGCGCGAGATGCTTGTGCTTTTTTTTAAATATATTTTTTAATATTTGACAGCTTATGCGCATGGAGCATAGGGCTGGGAGCGGTGCGGATTGAGGCAATCCTGTCCCCTCCTCCTCCTCCTCCCAGTACTTTTTAAATTATTATTTATTATATGTTTTAATATTTTATTTTTTATTTTTTAATTTAATATATATTTTATTAAATAAAATATTTTATTAATTATTTTATTATATTCCATTGTATTTTTAATTAATTATTTATTGTATTATTTTATTTTATAGTTATTTTATTTATTATTTATTTCATTGTATTTTATTGTACTTTAGTGTATTTTATTGCATTTTATTTATTAGTAATTTATTGGATTTTTTTGTATTTTTTTGGTAAATTTTTTTTCTTTTTTTCCCCCAGTTTGACAGCTGTCATTCGCATTGGCTGTTCCGTTTTTATGAATGGGGAAGAGGGGGAACCCCTGTCCATATATGGACTGGGGTTCCCTTTAAAAGGGCCCCATTCATTCCCCTCCAGTTTAAAGAATGAATGGGGCCCTGAAAGGGAACCCCAGTCCATATATGGACAGGGATTCCCCCTCTGCCCCATTCATAAAAACAGAACAGCCAATGCGAATGACAGCTGTCAAACTGGGGGGAAAAAAGAAAAAAATATATTTAAAAAAAATACAAAAAAATACAAAAAAATCCAATAAATTACTAATAAATAAAATGCAATCAAATACACTAAAGTACAATGAAATACAATGAAATAAATAATAAATGAAATAACTATAAAATAAAATAAAATAATACAATAAATAATTAATAAAAAATACATTAAAAATATTTTTAAAAATCAGGAGTGCCCGATTTTGCCAGGAGAGGAGGCATGTTGCACCCCCTGGCCTTTTCCCCTCCCCTGAACTTGACCTGATTTATTGTATTATATTTTAGTATTTTAAAAATATTTTTTAATTTCTTATATATTTTTTATTATTTTTTTTAGTTTGACAGCTCATGCGCATTCTACGAGGCTCCTTTCCCATCCAATTTTATGAATGGGGAAAAAGGGAAACTCCTGTCCATATATGGATTGGGGTTCCCTTTCAATTTTTAAAGGGCCCCATGAAAGGGAACCCCAATCCATATATGGACAGGAGTTTCCCTTTCTCCCCATTCATAAAATTGGATGGGAAAGGAGCCTCGTAGAATGCGCATAAGCTGTCAAACTGAAAAAAAAAAATAAAAAAAATATATAAGAAATTTAAAAATATTTTAAAAATACTAAAATATAATACAATTAAATACAATTAAATTACTAATAAATAAATTACAATAAAATACAATAAATAAATAATACATAAAATAACTCTAAAATAAATAAAATAATAAAATAAATAATTAATTAAAAATACAGTTAAAAAATATTTTAAAAATGCTGGAGTGAGTGCCCGATTTTGCCAGGAGAGGAGGCATGTTCCTCCCCCTGGCCTTCTCCCCTCCCCTGAACTTGACCCGATCGTGATCGGAGCCAAGTTCACATTCCCCACAAACCGGTTTTTCCCAAAAGAAACGGTAAATACACCGCTTTGGGAGAACCTGGGTTATGGGGGATTTACCCCGCTACAGGTGTGCAAAATCCGGATTCAGCAGTGTTAAATCCGGTTTCAGTGTGAACTTCTTGATTTTAAACCGGTTTGCTAACCGGTTTATAACGTAGTCTGAACAGGCCCTTAGTCAGTTGCTCTTTCAGCTGTACTTATTTTAGTTCAGGATTAAAGTACGATCCCTGGATTTAACCATAATTCCAAAGTTTAAAAGATGTGCATCAAGAAATAGATTAAATGTTAATTTAACATAGGTTTAAGTGCCAGTTTAACATAAACTAAATAGTTAAATTGTTTTCCATTCTAATAAAGATGCAACTGAATGAGATTTGGTAATTTAGGAGATTATTGCACTGTCTTTCCTCTGAGCCTCAACACAGGCTGAAACTTTTGAAAAGTTTTTTAAAACAGGTGTTATCGCACACCTCCGTGCCCAGTCCAGAGGTGCCACACACCCAATGCATACTTCTCCAGCATTTTTTGACAGAACAGGAGTTTCCCGTTCTTTCCAAAGTATGAGAGAAGTGCGGATTGGGCAGAGGATGCCAAGATCGGGTACACAGTGCCTCCAAACTGAGCACAGAGGTGTGAAATAACAACTGTTTTTTAAAAGTTTTCAAAAGTTTCAGCCTGCACTAAGGCTGGGAGTAAAGGCAATGCAATAATCTCCTTACTAACAAGTAAATGCAGTAAGTACTATCTGCTAATTGTCCTATCTCTGGAAAAGATAGTAGCAATCAGGTCGACATTAAGGAGCTGGTATTAGGAAATGATGAGTGCAGGAGTACAGTGTATGTAGACCCATTTTGTAAACTCAACAGAAAGAAAGTGACTAAAGGGCGGTCTGTAGCCTCCTCTTCGTACTGTAGACCTTTGCCACAGTAGCGGCAAAGGGACACCCCACTCTTTTTTAGCGTTGCAATTGTGATGCACTAAAGACGAAAGGCACCATAGGGCACCTTTAGTCCATCGCAACTGTACAGCTCTGTATAGAAGCTGTGCAGTTGTGACAGTGTCATATAAACAGCACTACATAATGAGGCCAGTGTTGTTACGTGCTAGGGTTGGGGAGCATGCGAATGCTGTGCACTCCTCAGCCCTAATCACACCCCAGGGACAGCCCAAAGTCTGTCCCAGTCTGTGCCTTTAACAGCAGCTTGGTCAAAGAGAAATCAGCAAGCAAGCTTTTCCCATTAAGGAGATAAGCATTATCCAAATCTTATATTGGCATGTCATACTCTTGATAAAAGTTTTTTGTTTTTTTATCATTCCTAGTTTTTATGCACAGATGATAAGTGCCACTGCTCATAGAGCCAAAACCAAAATGACACCAACAAACATGCAAGAAGGAAGTATCAGCAGGCTTGGAGAAACCCTGTTTTCCAGAACTACACAAAACATTTTGGGGGGAAGTATTCTTAAAGATAAGAAAAACCTCACAAAATTATTGGCTCCATTCAGTTGCCGCAGAGTGCTGGTTGGTGGGTTAAGGAGAACTAAATGTCTTATATCCTATTTTGGGAGAAAGGCTGCATATAAGCACACCAAACAAACAAACAAACCAGAGTAGGAGTGGATGAAGTGAACTATTCTAGCGAGAAGCACTCCATGCTGCAATACTTGTTGCAGGTTCTACTTGTCTTTTTCAAGTTTAGAAAAGAAACTACAACAAAGGTAGTAAGTAGCATACATACATAAATCATTTGGAAGTGATGAGCAACTTTCTTCACAGTAGAAAAAGGAAATGAAAGGAGATGTGTGATGCAGAAACAAAGAATTGTCACATCCAGGAATAAGGGAAGAGCAATAATGATAATAATAATAATTTTTTATTTATAACCCACCCCTCTGAACGAGCAATCGGGGCGGGGTACAACAAGTTAAAAAGCAAGTACAATTAAAAAGTTACAACCCGATCCCTACCTCCCACCCCTTAAAATGGAATTAAACTAACACGGAATTAAAATAAATAGCAATAAAACAATACAATGTATTAAAATCAACATTCTTGGGCAACCTGAAGGTGGCATCTGATGTATGGCTGGGAGAGCTCAATAGGTGTCATTGGAGATTGGGAGTCAAAATGTTTCTTGGCTCATTTCTGTTCATCCCAGCCTTGTGTTAGAGGCCTGGGAATGAATACACAGAGTATTGTAGGCAGAGTAGTTCCCCTATCCAGATTTCTCATTTCTGAACATAAGATCTGTTTTGTGCTTATTTCAAGGTTGGTCCTTATGTCAGGAGCACCTAACAGATTTTTTTTAATCCTCCCTTCCTATAAGCAACTCCGGGTAGCATGGCTGGTTCTCTTTCATGTCTTCATTTTATCCTCTCAAGGACAACCTATGAGACATGTGAAGCTGGAAGAATATGACATGCCAAAGGTCACTCACTGAACTTGCATGCATCAGGGATTTGCACCTAGGCCTCTCCAATTTTCATAAACAAGGAAGCTAATTTCAGTCGTCTGGAATTGCTAAGAACGACTATTGCAAAAAGTGTCAGTTCCATCAAAGTAATATACAGCAGTTTACCAAGCCAAAAAAAAAAAAAAAAAAAATCATAGATGGCTCCTGAGAAATAATTATGAATCTGGAAGTGTAAACAACTGGAAAGTAGAACTGGGTTAAGGGAAGGCACAAGCAAGTTCATAATAAATTCTGAGTGACTTACATGTGTTGGTCTGAACTGTTTTTCTGAACAAAGCATGTGAAGTTAAAGCCACTGTCAATTAATCAAAAGATTGTCCTTAGAATGCTAAGTTACATAATTTTAACTTTCAAGGTTAGAGATTTATCTGAACAATGAATGGTTAATCTATCATTCAAGAGCACAAATGAACAGAAAGTTTTGCTTATGAGGAAAGTAAAAGTGCTATGTTATTTATTTTATTTTTATTTATTTATTATGCATGTTTAGAACAGCTGTTGTGTTCATGTTATGTTGCATGGTAAAATGTGGATTCAAGATCTGTTTTTCCTTCTTTAAAAGGTAAGTAATTGTGGTTATTAGTGGTGGTGATGGTGGTGGTGGTGATCCTATTGATCTCCAAGATTCCTTATCCTCCACTGCTGTACTCATGTCCTGCAGGTTCAGGTTCAGTAGCCTCTGATTGTGTCTAGCCATCTGGCATGTGGTCTTCTCTCTTTCTACTGCCTTCTACCTATCCTAGCATCAGACTTTATCACCCGGACAAAAAAGATGGGAGAATAGTGGGATGCTCCCGTCAATAACATGAGGTTTTTTCATACAATGTTGTGTGTGATATCGCAATTATCCCATTATTATTGTGTAAATAAAGAGGCATTCTAGGACCTCTTTTTATTAATGGGAAAATATTGATGGGAGCATCCTGCTATGCTCCCATCTTTTTTGTCTGTGTGATAAAGTCCATCATTGTGTTTTCTAATGATTCATGTCTTCTCATGATGTGGCCAATGTATGACAGCTTCAATTTAGCCATCCTGGCTTCCAAATCTGTTCTATAACCCGTTTGTTTGTCTTCTTGGCTATCCACACTATCCTCAGCACTCTTCTCCAGTACCACATCTCAAATGAATTTTCTTTCTTTCTTCACTGTTTTCTTCACTATCAAGCTCTCAAATCCATGTTAAAATGTGAGGTTTGCTTTTGTTTATTTGATATATATATATATATATATATAGTTGTCTCTAATTTCTTAGGAATGTTGTTTGAGAATATTAGCCATATCCATAAACAAATAACTTATGCTGGAGATGATTTTAAAATGTGATAATCTTCATGAAGAAGTATAAATATGCTTATATTTTTGAATTTCTTAGTTTCCTATCTGAAACTGCTGTCTGTGTACATTTCTCCTGCTCAGATAACTTGCACACCTCAATAAGATTTTGGATGTAAATTTTTAAAAGCTCTTTCCTATTGTATTACTATGATCTTGAAGACTTTTGTAATAAGAAATGACTAACAACTTAGGCCCACAACATAGTTGAGAGATGGATTGTCTTATTTTGCTTTATTGTTGCAACATGTTTTGAACATAGTTATTTACTTATAATAATTTTTTTTAAAAAAAAAGTGACCAAAAAAAGAGAGAACTGCTTAACAACTTATTTCTTGTATTAGGCAATATTATATTTTGATGTTTTGTTTAATAGAAAAATATGTTTATAATAAAACTGAAATTAGATTTAAAGATTTCCCTTGATTAATTGTTGTTAGGTGCAAAATTAATTTATCAACAATTCTTCATTGCTGATGTAGCATGCATTGCAATCTTATATCCACAGTCCTAGGAGTAAGCTTCAATAATATTAGTGTGATTTAGTTTAGAACAGACATGTATAGTGTTCCAGAGTGTACATTAGTTTGAGTGCTGGAGTACAATTCTAGAGACCAGGATTCAGATCCAAACTTGCCATAGACAACCCTGGGTGATCTTGAGTAAGTCACACACTCTCAGGCTCAGAGGAAGGCAAATGCAAGCCCTCTCTAAACAAATCTTGCCAAGAAATCCCCATGATAGGTTTGCCTAGAAAACCTCACAATGGCTTCAAAAATGACTTGCAGGCACATAACAACAACAACAACAGCATACACATGTAAGCATGTAGCTGTATGGGTATTTGGGACTTCATAAATGTTAGAATTATACAGGATGAGTCTCTCATCTGAAATGCTTGGGACCAGGAGTGTTTGGGATTTTAGAGTTTTTTGGATTTTGGAATATTTGCATACACACTCATTTACTTATACATTGGAGATGGGACCCAAGTCTCAACATGAAATTTATTTATCTTTCTCAGACACCTTATACACAAAGTCTAAAGGTAATTTTATATATAATATTTTTAATTGTTTTGTGCATGATACAAAGTTCATATACACTGAATCATCCGAAAGCAAAGGTATCACTATATTAGTTACCTATGTCGACAATTGTGAATTTTGGAATATTTTAGATTTCAGAATTCTGTATAAAGGAGATACAACCTTTAATTTATAGCAACCCTAAGAGAGGGTTTTCACAGGATTACAGAGTTTTCCTGGCAAGATTTAATCAGAGGCAGGTTGTCATTGTCTTGTCCTAAGGCTGAGGGAATGTGTTTTGCCCAAGTTCAGCCACCGGGTTTTCATGGATTCAAGTCCTAGTCTCCTAGAGTCATAGTCAGCACTGAAACCATTACACATAGCCTGCCCCCATGATAATACTCTGTTGTTGTTGTTGTTGTTGATCACCTTCAAGTCAATCCCAAATAATGTTAATACTGGCTATGACTAAAATTCATTGCAGAATCCCATTCCAGAACACTAGTAACCAATAACTGGTTGCTTGTAATTAATTTGTTTTGCAAATAACTAATGGATAATTATATTACAATAACGTTGTTATGAAGTATAACATCATTAATTGAGTGGTATATAGTCCTCCCTTTGTTTTTGCGGGGGATCTGTTCCGAATCCCACTGCAAAAAATGGAAAATTGTGCATATTCAAGCCCTATTGGCTGGAATGGAGGCACACCCCTGCAGAGGCATGCGGGCATGGACCCTAGGTGCATGCTCCATTTTAACCCCCTCCGTTCGCCTCCTGTGGATAGTCAAGGGACATGGATCCTAAGTCTGCGAGAACAGAGGGAAGACTGTAATTATAATTTCTAGTGCCTTTTTTTAGCAATGGTGATGTGGCCTCATTAAATAGTGCAGGACAGTGTCCACATGATTTAATGCTAGCTTGTCTGTGTCTCCTGTTGCTAGATGAAAAGCATTCAGATGTTCTCTTAAGTAATTAAAAAGTAGTAATTTCTGAATATCCTGAATATCCGGATTTTTGACTATCAGACTGATTAAAGAGCTTTCCTCTTTCCCTGGAATACAATCACCAAATCTGCTTCCTTGTTTAAGGAAAGAAGATAATCTTTAAGAAGAAACAGTTATCTCATAGATAAGTCTAACTGAGACAGTTAGAGAATATGTTAGGTCTACTTTAAAATAATTAATTAGGTTGAAGAGACAGGAACCCATGCCTTTCCCATCTTTTCCTACAACAAAGAAAGATGTCTTCTCTTTGGAGGAGCAAGAAATTGCTAAGCACTGGCAACTCACAACTGAGATCTCTTTTTCTTCCTGGATAAAGACACAATGGTCCATTGCCCTAGTTTGGTGGAGAAATTAACATATGAGGGGGTATCCAAAAGTTTTAATGATCACCTTTTTAAAAAAATTGACAGAAAGTTTGTTTTGATTTGTAGTTGTTAACTTATCTCTATGTAGTCACTATCTAGATTTATACATTTTTCCCAGCGTATCTTGACTCTCTGAATACCTGATATTGTAGAAGCCTGCAGATTGTGCCTGATGAGTTCATTGATATGCCATTATAACTTCCGGGTGATAATTATTACTTTATGATTGTAAACTTCTACAATCTGCAGACTTCTACAATATCAGATATTCAGAGGGTCAAGATACGCTGGGAAAAATGTATAAATCTAGATAGTGACTACATAGAGATAAGTTAACAACTACAAATCAAAACAAACTTTCTGTCAATTTTTAAAAAAGGTGATCATTAAAACTTTTGGATACCCCCTCGTATCAGATAAGAGCATCAAAGGGACAAACAAAGGGAAACAATTGTGCTTTGATTTGGTATCCATTTATTGTATACACAAAGTGTCAAACCACATAATTTGAACCTCTGGAACAGCACTTGAACTTTTGGATTAACCCATTTTAGCAACTTGCAGCTAGAGAATAGACATATGAACAGCTTACTTAGGCCTAGTGATACAAAGCTGATATATAAATCGTGAATTGTGTTGAATCATTAGTTTGTGTTAGGTTCTGGATTTTTTGTTTCTTTTTCTTTTCTAAGTGTATTCAATCTGGTTCCTTTTTTTGCTATTAAGTACCTGTAATTTTATTAAAAGTTGAAATTTTTGAAAAGACGGCCAGGCAAGCCAAGGAGTTCTAACTGTCTCTCTATGACTACCTGTGCATACACAGACATCTTGCGTGTGAATTGCATCCCTGCCATCTCCAAAAGAATTTTGTACTTCTTTCTCTTTCTGTCATTCATTTTGTGGTTTCTATATCACTGTGACCTTGGATTCAATAATGTGACACCTCTTCTCCTTTTCCATCATTCCACTCCCCCATCATACTCTCGTCTCTTTAGGGAACATCAGTCTTTGTTATCATCACCAAGCTCATTGTGACAGAGAACCAGGTACAAGGCTTCTGCCCTGAGGTGAGTTGGGGAGGAAAGAGGGGATGAAGGGAGATGAACTTCACATGTGTTTTCTCCTGGCTTGCTCAGATTCTCATGGCTGAGTTATTTCTAGCACTGGAGACAGCATGCAGGATTTGGGGTAGAGGGAGCACACATACCTTTGTGCTGCACCCTAGTTATTTATTTTTAGAATGCTATGGGAAAAAAAATTTGACTAAAGCTAGGATCAAACTTGGAAAAGCCCCCCCCCCCCTTAACTATAACTCTCAGAATTCCATAGCCAGTTTAGCCATGCTGGTTTGGAGATCCTAGGAGCTGTCCAAAGTACTCCAACTTTCCCAAGCCCTTTTAAATGTTGACAAGCTGGAGTGTATCCAGAGAACGGCAACCAAAATGGTGAAGGGTCTGGAAACCATGCCCTATGAGGAGTGAGGGTGCTGGGTATGTTTAGCTTGGAGAAGAGATGGCTAAGAAGTGATATGATAGCCCTGTTTAAGTATTTAAAGGGGTGTCATATTGAGGATGGAGCAAGCTTGTTTTCTGCTGCTCCAGAGAATAGGACATGAAACAATGGATGCAAATTACAGGAAAAGAGATTCCACCTAAACATTAGGAGGAACTTCCTGACAGTAAGAGCTGTTCAACAGTGTAACACACTGCCTTAGAGAGCAGTGGAGTCTCCTTCTTTGGAGGTCTTTGAACAGAGGCTGGATGGCCATCAGTTGGGGGTGCTTTCATTGTGAGTTCCTGCATGGCAGGGGATTGGATTGGATGGCCCTTGTGGTCTCTTCCAACTGTATGATTCTATGATTCTAAAACAGAGGCTTCAAGGCCATCTGTCAGGAAATGTATTCCTGCATGGCAGGGAGTGGACTTGATGGCCCTTGTGATGTCTTCTAGCTGTATGGCTCCATCTTCCTAGAAGACTCTTATATACTGGATCAGATGATTGCCCCATTCATCTTATGCTGAAATGCTGTGGTTCTCCAAGGTTTCAGCCAAGGGTCATTCCCAATTCTCACTGCAGTACTGGAGCCTGAACCTGAGGCCTTTTGTATGCAAAGCTTGCTGTATATCACTGAGCTTCCATCATTGATGGAAGATTGGATTGCCAGATCTCAGGGCCTGAGCATGACTCTGCAAGTTTTGTGAGTCATCCCCAGGAAGAATACAAGGGTAAAATTTTTCCACTTTGGGAAAATTCAGTTCCCAGCAAGTGGAAATGGCTGGGAGTAACCCTGGTGAAAGATAAGAGTTTGTGGATTTCATTAAAGGGATGTCTGCCTTTTTTAACAATAGCATTTACATTTCTATACCACTTATCAGTGAACTCAGCACTTTCTAAGTGGTTTACAGTCTATGAGCCAATTGTCCCCAACAAGTTGGGTATTCATGTTTTCCGACCTACAAAAGGATGGAAGGCTGAGTCAACATGGGAGCCCTGGGATCAAACTCACAACCTTGTGGATGCAGTACTGGGGCTCTCTTCTCCCCCATTCTTTATGGATTCATTGCAAATAGGACTAGTGGTGGGGAAAGAGAGGACATTTTTTTCCTCAGGAATCCAAGCATCTCAGAAGGGGAGCAAAGGAACATGATAAATGGAAACAAAAATATGAATACCAGAGTCTGTTCTTTGTATTTCAGAACCAATCCGAGTACAAATGTAAATCGAACAATGATTGCAAGAGGCCTGTCCCCACCACAGGAGGGGGTAAGCATATTATGTCTCCTAAGAAAAAGAGGTGAAGTACCAGTTGAATTCTAGTATTTGCTCAGGCGGCATTATGGTAGTATGATTGCCATTTAAAACAAGATGTATGGAGGGTCTGCACCTAGTTTTTAAACTAGATGATGTTTTCTGAAGCACAGTTCAGCTTGACAGCATTTCAAGGACTGCACCTTGTTTAGAAAAGAAATTGCCTTGTATTTATTTATTGTTTTTGAAATAGTATATTTTGCAGCAGTGGAGACACAGATGGGGAACTCCCTTCCTTCCCCAAAACTGTGTGGGCCGAGCCATGATTTAGAGTTTACTTTTTCTGCTGTGTGGTTTTAAATGCATCTGCATTTGTGGAATAGGTTGATGTAAGAAAAAGTAGCATGGTTACAGAAAGTGTATGCTTAAGTTTGAAAGTTCTGTCTTTCAATCCCTGTTTTACCTATACATTTTGTCTGGTCTTGGGTAAGATGTTAACTCTCAGCCACAGTGTGTCATCTGTAAAATCAGGAAAATCTCAATCTTTCTCACAGGTTTTTCATGAGACAAAAAGCCCATAAAGATTTTGAAGAGCTCTATACATTATAAAGTCTCCACACATTAACAGTTTGAGTAGTAAATGTTCTTGGGTTAAGCACATTCAAAAAGAGTTGACCCAAAACAAAATGGTGGTCAGTGCAAACCTGACAATATGCTTGACAATATGCTTGGTCTAAATGTATAGTGAGCAGATATATTCAGAAGCAAGATCTCTAGTGAGCAATACAAAGTGAGAAATGCAGTCATTATTACTATTTGAGATGCACATACATTTCTTAATAGTCTTCAAGAGTAGGTGACTTTATGTTGGACTTTGATTTTTAGGATTGAATCCTATTATTACTCTCAACTAGAGTGGGCACTTACATAAAAGTCAACTTACCAAGATACCATTGATTCAGTAGTTCTACTCTAGTTGGGACTAACAGGAATGTTTAGGCCATGTTGTTACCCTGCCATGACAGAATATTTCCTTCTGCAGGGATCCTAACAGGTCGATGTGTTAATTACAATGCCACTTTCCGGACCTGTGAAATCCAGGGCTGGTGCCCAGCAGAGGTGGATAATGTGGATGTGTAAGTATTTATCTACAATAGCCCATAGTTATTTCATATGTAGGAAACACTGTCCATCACTCCACAATTGACTCAATAGGTCTACTCTGGTGGGAATTAAACCACAGGATTTGACCTTCCTGTGGCAACCATATTTAAACAGAAAAGAAGAACAAAAAAGTCCTGTGTTGAGAAAAAAAGGTTAATAGGTTTTGCATGTTTTGAATTTACTTTATTTTACTTTTTAAGTGTATATCCTGCCTTTCTCCTGGTATGGGAGAAGTATGGCACATCTTCTTCAGAAACTGAAATGTTCAAGAAATCAATATTGGAGGCTTTGAAAAATTTCTTTCTTGGACTACAACTCCCAGAGTACCCTAGCCAGCAGGGTCAATTTGAGAGTGCAATTCATCCTGACAATGGTGTCACTAGGACTGGTGTCACCACAGTACAATAACTCATGTTGTCATTTCCAGGCAGGCAGCCACCTCAGAAGAGACAACATGGGGGGAGGGGGAGAGGACAGGGGGCAGAAGGAGAAATGGCAGCAGGTAGGAAGGTTTCCACCTCCCTCTGCCCTCCCTCCTCCTGACCACCTTGCCATCCCCACCATCCTTGCCAGACTGCCTGGAACATCCTCCAGCCTCTGCCCGGCAGTTCTGGATCTGCTAGCTGGGCAGGACAGGGAGGCAATGGCAGCAGGAAAGAGAGGGGTCTGTGGCTGCCACTCCTGCTGCCAATGCTGACACTTCCCTTTCCCAGCCTGGCCAACAGCCCTGGTTCACTCATCTCTAGTGATGGCCCAGCAACCTGAAAACATTTCAAAGGATGCAACTTGCTTCATTTTGTAGCAGTGAGGGAAGGGACGCTCACATGGGAGCTATCCCCCCCCCCCAAATGTGGGCTCCCTGATGGGTTCAGAGTTTATTTTTATCCTCCCCATCTTCTCCACCAGAGTTCAATTTAACAATAAGGCCCTTGGTATGTTTTTGTGCACACCATTAACACACTTGCTAATAGACTCTCATCTGCTTCAACTGCGACAGCCCAGCAATGTGGAACAATATGGAACATCTGACCGTTCCATGATATTTGTGAGTTTCTTGTTTTCCATTCTTCTACACAACAATATGGCTATTTCAGACCTTGGAGCCCATTTTCTTCTAGGAAATGTACCTTGCAGTTCCTGTTTCAAACACCCTCAATCAGGAAGGACATTATGCATTTTTACATTGTACATTATACATTTATGTTATAGAATTCAATGGATTTAATCCTCAATCCATCTCTTTTAAGAGGCTCTTAGTACTTTCTAAGTCCTTCACCAAACTATAAATCCCAGGGTTCCTTAGAATGAAGCTATCACAATTAAAGTGGTATGAAAGTGATACAACACAGGCCAAAATGTGCTTCTTGAAGATAAAGAACAGAACTATGGAGAGGTGTCTCTCTTCCTCTCCCTCCTATAGTTTGCCTCCTGCGTTCACTCCCATTCCAAGAGGCTAATTTTAGTCATGTTTTTCCCTACAGACCTGTCATGCTAGAAGCAGAAAACTTCACCCTCTTTATTAAGAACAGTATACGCTTTCCACTGTTCAACTTTGAAAAGTGAGTAAAGGGAGTCTATCCCATAAACCTGAACTCAAAACCTGACCTTAGGCATTTGATTCCCAAGAAATTTAGAATTCAAAATATAGTCATGTTAGTCTGGAAATTCAATATGTGAAGGTATCTTGTAGCACCTTTGAGACTAACTGAAAGAAAGAATTTGATAGCGTGAGCTTTTGTTGATTTCAGCCTACTTCCTCAAACGAATGTTTACATCTGAAGAAGTAGGCTCAAGTCCAGCAAGCTCATGCTATCAAATTCGTTCTTTCAGTTAATGTTAGAGGTGCTACAAGATCCCTTTGAATAAATGTTAAGTGGACTTGGGTTGAAGGCTACCTTCCAGACAATCCTTTAGTGTGGAAATCTCCCTTGACTTGTGCCTTGAGGTAGCACGCAGTCATGTGAAAACAGCAGCGCAGTGTCAGTACTACCATAGTCTTCAGTTATAAAACCAGTTTACACCATAGGAGGATATGAGACTGATCCAGTTGTGAGTGTCTCTTCAGTGTCTGGAGGTCCTCACCCCTGTTCAAGAGCTTACGTGAGAGCCTAGAGATCCAGTTTTTTTGTGCTCAAGTGCCATCAAACATCTATGTAAAGAAAGAATTGCTTGCCAAGATTCCTCTGTAACAGTTCCAGCTAATCTGTATTGGTTTTCTAATCCAATTTGCCATTGGGTAATATAATGGGTTGATAGTCTATCTCCAGTTAGGGGACTGAATGGATGGGAGATGGCTTGCCCATACACCTAGCATTCTCCTCCAGGCTCATTAGGCCAGTCTCCTTCATGCTAGGATAACTGTGCTTCTGGTGTCATTTCTGGTTAGTTCTAGGTGAAAGGACAGGGTGGAAAGTCTCTGAAATCTGAGTTTAGGACTGTTTCACCTCTTATATGGTTTCGTTCATCTCTTTCCCAGGGGAAACCTCCTTCCCAACCTCACAACAGAAGATATTCAGAAATGTCGTTTTCACCCAGTAAAGCAACCCTTCTGTCCTATCTTACGCCTTGGGGATATTGTGAAATTTGCAGACCAAAACTTTTCCTCATTGGCTATGACGGTGAGAATGTGTGATGACAAGATGTGACATAGCCATGGGTGTTCTTTGGCCACTGTAGAGGAGTGGCCAGCATTGGATTCCAATCTGTGGCTTGGAAAGCTGGTTTTTGGCCTCCACACAGTTGAAACACTCCCAGGACCCTTTGGAGGAGCCTGTTTCTCAAGCTAACCTTCCTTTCAGGGTTTTAATAATTCTTAAACGTTGCTCTAACCTCCGCAAGGAAGGAGCATTTTCAGATGAAAATGGTGAGAAAATGGAAGCGAACACTATAATATGTAGGCATGGATTATTGGTGGAGAATTTTATTGATGGTTTGTTGCTTCAAGTCATTTCAGATTTATGATAACTGTAAGATAAACCTATCATGGATTTTCTAGGATTGAGTGGGTGTGGCCCAGTGAGTTTCCATAGCAGAGCGGGGATTCGAACCCCAATCTCCAAAGTCTTAGTCCTATGCTCAAACCACTACACCATGCTGCTTCTCTTGTTTATGGCAGTGTACATTCAATACTTTGGATTAGCACAATGTCAAGTAAAACCTGGCCCTCTATAGGAGGGATGGGCAATTGTTGGGGGGGGGGGGCAAAGGCCATTTTTCTCCCTGCACCCACATGGCAGACTGCACCAGCACATTTTGGCATGCTCAAAGTGATGAAAACTTCCAGCTGCCATTTCGGTCGATTTGGGGGGGGACTTCTATTTCTCTTTAAGAGATTTGGAGGGCTTTGGGGGTTAGGGGAACCAAACCACTGGATTTTTAAGTGGATTTTTTGGGTGGCTGATTTGGAGGCAAAAAAAAAGTGTATGAAAATTAGCCACAATTTTAAAAAACTTTTTGAGGACCTGGGGCTTTTCAGGGATTCCTGGGTGGGATCCCAAGGATTTAGGGATCCCATGAGCCACATTTTGCCCACCCCTGTTCTAAAGAGTGTTGAACTGCAATTTTCATATTCTTTTACTACTGGATTTGCTGATGGGAGCTGCAATCCAGGGACTCCTGTAGAGCCATGCTTTCCCCACCCATGTGTTAATTGCTCCAGAATTAATTACTATCATTTGTAGACACTCATTAGCATGTGTAGGGATTTTCCGATCCAAATGTAAGGATGAATTATTAACATTGAAAAGGCAAGAGTCTATCTCTGTACTATTCTTTGGTTTGCCAGACTGCAAAAGAGTCCAAGTGTGTTTATTGACAAATTGGTCCATGGTAAACCAGAGTCTCTGCCTTCAGAATTGGCTCTGTCTTACTTGCCATGTTACTGCACAGTTATAGCTCTGTGTGAGCAGATATCTCCTAAAGACTTGCTTTTTTCTTCTCAGGGTGGAATAATTGGGATCAAGATTGGATGGGTTTGTGACTTGGACCATTCTGAGGAGCACTGCATCCCCCGCTATTCCTTTAATCGGCTTGACAGTGTCTCTGAAAGGAGCAGAGTATCTAAAGGATACAATTTCAGGCAAGTTGAAAGTTACAGTCCTGAATCAAAGCAACATCTAGAAATGCCTCTTTCCACTGCAATCCTTTATGAACTAAGATTCCTCTCCACACACTTTCAGCCTCACTCTGGTGTGCAAACATGCTATGCCTTGTCCTCACCTGTCTGCCCACAGGTCTTTCATCTGCTTATTATTATTATTATTATTATTATTATTATTATCCCACCCCTCTACAAAATGCAATTGGGGCGGCTTACAAAGATTTAAAAAAACAACCGTAACAATAACAACAACAACAACAACAACAACAACGGCAAACATACAATCCAAATCCCTCAATTCCCCACCTTAAAAATCTATTAAACAATGCAAGAGTTAAAACATATTTTTTTAAAAAATACAATAAACAATAGACCATGACTAAGGTGAGGTCAGAGTACAGCAGTTAGATTTTCTTTCTAGTGGCTGGAGAACTATTCAGGAAAGGCCTGCTGGAAGAGATCCATCTTTATAGCTTTTAAAAAGCTGTTTAGGGTGGTAATATGATGGATCTTGTCTGGCAGGCCATTCCACAATCTGGGAGTGGTAGATGAAAAGGTCCTCTGGGAGGTGGTAGACAGCCTTGTATTATAAGGCTGTAATAGATTCCTTCCAGAGGGCCTAAGTGTGTAAAGAGGGTTGTATGGAAAGAGGCAGTCCCAAAAACAGTTTGGACCCAAGCCATTTAGGGCTTTAAAGGTAATAACCAATACCTTGTACTGGGCCCAGAAACTAATGGGCAGCCAGTGCAGTGATCTTAAGTTTGGTGTTATATGGTCTCTTATGAATGTACGAGAGTCCAGTCTGGCTGCCATGTTCTGAAATAATTGAAGATTCTGGACCAAGCACAAGGGTAGCCTCATGTAGAATGCATTGCAGAAATCGAGGCGTGAGGTTACCAGTGCATGTACTACAGTCTCAAGGTCCCGGACTTCCAGGAAAGGACGCAGCTGGCATATCAGCCGAAGCTGATAGCAGGCACTCCTCACCATCGCATTCACCTGATTTGTTATCTGAAGTGACATTATAGCATTATGTAATATAGCATTATATTATTACTGGAACTCAGTTTCATCTACAAAACTTGTCACACATATACTAGGGATGCAAAGTATATTGGTGGATTTCCTCATCCTCAATGATGAGTGTCTTGACACCTCCCAGCACCCATTTTAAAATACTGTTATTCACTTTGAGTTTGGATTTTTTTACCTTGTGCAAGAGTGAAAAGACTAACACATGTTTTCAGTCACAGCAGAAATCACAAAAAGTTGTGTACACACAAATACATCTGCAAAAAACCTTTTGCAAAAAAAGTCCCAAATGGTGAATAATTATTAGAAATCCTGCAAAAACTCTTGCAGTTTCATCCAGGGGAAAGAAAACTTTTGTGTGAGAATGAAATAAGCAAAGATTTATATTCCTCCTTAATAGATATTTGTTGTTGTTGTGCGCCTTCAAGTAATTTTTGAATTATGGTGACCTTAAACTGAATTTATAAACTTTTCTTGGCAAGATTTGTTGAGAGGATGTTTGCTCTTGCATTCCTCTGAGGCTGAGAGAGTATGATTTGTGCAAGATCACCCAGTAAGTTTCCATGGCTCAGTGGGGATTCAAACCCTCATCTCCAGAGTCGTAGTCCAGTACTCAAACCACTACACTACATTGGCTCTCTATTACAGGTGTTCAAATGGATGTGTGTGCTCAAACTGCCGAAGTAGAGATAGGGAATGGTTTTATGCTGAAGCACATGGATTGCATGCAGAAATCCCACAGTTCAGTCCCTGGTCTCTGTCATCTCCACACAAACTCTCAACTAGTGGCCAAGAGGAAATAACCTTTGGTATGAAACTTGAGAGTGCCTGCCAAACAGAGTAGATAATACAGAGCTTGATGGATATGAGTGGTCTGACTGCTTCCAACGTATTTTGGGATCTTTTATTTCATTTAGTTTTATTCAGTTGCTTTGATCCTCACTGTGCAGTATTGCAGAGAGGGAAAACATGTGGCCCTCCAGATGTTGTTGGACTGAAACTACATCAGCCCCAAAACTTTATCACATTACAAAAGAGAAAGACTAGAGGCAGCAAGATAGAAGCACTTTTCTGTTTACCTTCCCATATGACATCATAGTACTTCCATTCCCCCTCCAAAGAGAGCCAGTTGTAAAACCATGCGTTTAACCAAATAGATTTTTTTCAGCAGGACAAAAGGATGGTTTTATGATTGTCTCATTTGGCAATAGAACAGAAGTGCTTTGTGGGCATGTGAGAAGGTAAGCAGAAACGTCGCTTCTGTCTTGCTGCCTCTGATCTTTTGTAATGCGATAAGGCCCCTAGTCAGCATAGCTTATTGTGAGGAGTGCTGAGTTGCAGCCCATGTATCTGGAGATCCACACAGTTTCCATCTCTAGCCCTTAGTATCTGGTGCAGTTTGGTTCCAAGAACCCCTGAGTATACCAAAATCATTGGGTGCTCAAATCCCATTAAATACAATGGCATTGTAAAATAGTGTCCCTTCTATAAAATGGAAAAATCAAGGTTTGCTTTTTGGAATTTAGATATCTGTAAAATATTTTCAAGCCATGGATGCGGACGGCCAACTGTAGTGTGTTCAGGTACATAGATTTTCCTTCTGTATTCAGTCTTCAAGATGACATGCCAGGAGGCAGGCCTTGTTACATGCACAGGGAGCCAGCTGGGTCACCCCTTGTTTCACTACACCAAATGTAGTGGTATGTCTCCCCTGCTATGTATATATGTAAATTTTCACCACTGCCTTTCTGTTGCATGAGGGATGTATACATATATAAATAGTACTGGAATAAACAGATTGTGAAATTTTGTGGATCCATGCACACTTTTCTCTTGCCCACAGGTATGCCAAGTACTACAAGCAAGAAAATGGCACAGAGTTCCGCACACTGATGAAGGCATACGGCATTCGCTTCGATGTTCTGGTATATGGGAATGTGAGTGGGAAGGGAAACTGCACAAATTGAAAGCAATGTGTGGAAAGAGGGCTCCTGAGAGGCCAGGCTGCAAGGCTGTCTCAAGCAGGGCTGGGGCAGTAGTGGCCCTAGAGATTTTTTCAGCCTAAAACTCCTGTCAGTCCTAGCCAACATAGCCAATGGTAAAGATTTGGAAAGGTGAAGGCTGAGAATATCTGGAGGACCATAGTTGCCTATTGTTGATCTAGAAGACAAAAAAAGCCAAGGCCCTTCTTTATGTTGAAAGTCATGCCCTGTGTAGGATCTCTAGACTTCAAGTGAACAGAAATACATAAGGGCAGAGTGGGAAAGCATTTTTTGATTCTGCCTGTTCCCATGTGCCCCCATTGACTAGCCCTGACACCCCTGCAAGTACTGAAGGTGAAGAGCAGAAGAAAGCTTATTCAATTCTCCCCCTATGATTTAAAACCTTCCCTTTGTGATTATATTCTGAGAAAAATGAGAAATTAATTAATGGTTCAGAATTGCAACTTCCACATGTCAAAGCAGGTTCTCAACTGCAAACCTTTGCCCTCTAAGACATGGTGTGCCAGGGCCTGTAAGAGCCAGAATTGCTGAAGAGGACCTTTGGTGTTGTAATTTAAAGAAAAGATTATGGGCTGGATCCAGATTGAGACACATTACATGGTACTCAGATCAATAGGGCATTTGTATTGGTCCTTCTGTCCCACTGATTTCAGTGGGAATTAAGTGCAGCTGTGTGATATTTCTAGGACTACAGACCTGTATTTCTCCCATTCCTGTAACTTGAGAAAAGATGGAAACTTTCATCCTTGATGGAAGGACTCTAGATTAGAAAGTGCTCCACTGTTGAGAAATCAACCACAGGAATCTGTTTTGTAACATGCTCCCGTTCCAAACTGAGGTCCCACATTTTTTTCCTGTTGAGAAGCAACCCTGTCTAGTCACTGTTTGCTTCCAATGACACTATTTGCCATACATATTTTCAGGGACAAAAACAAACCTCAGAAATAAGTCCCTAAAAACACATTGCAAGTTACTTATTAAGTCCTGTTTTGCAGTAGCTGTAATACAACTCAGCTGTATTACAAATGTAACACAATGATGGATTGATCTAGTCTCTGTGGTGCCTGTGTGGTGAGTGTTGCACTATGACTCTGGAGATCAGTGTTTGATTCCCCACTCAGCCATGAAATCCACTGGGTAACCTTGGGCAAGTCACACTTTCTCAGCTTCAGAGGAAGGCAATGGCAAATCTTCTCTGAACAAATCTTGCCAAGACACCCCCATGATAGATTTGCCTTAGGTTCACTGTAAGTTGGAAACTACTGAAGGCAAACAACAACAATAACCATGGGACTGTTTGAATTGCTTTTGAATCTGAAGAAACCAGGTAGTTAACTAATTAACTAATTAATAGTTAATTAATAATTTTAATTAATAACTATTTTAAAAGTAACTTTCCAAGTTTTGGCAAAAATCAGCCATGAGGAGAGCTATTTTTTTTCCAGAAAAGCTGCACAGGTCCTAAGTCCAAAACAAGGCTGTGCATTGTATCAAGGACTGAAGCTATTTTTTTCTTCAAAATAAAAGTATATTTAAACATACTTGTTTAAATATGTGAGTATTTATATCCCATAATCCCTCTGTTCACTTTGCACTACAAGTACATTGAGATTTTTAGTTTCATGTGTGACACTAGAAAAAGTTACTTTTTTGGAGTCCCAGTCCCAGAATTACACAGCTGGATATGTTGGGAAAAGAGACTGTAATTTTTCCAGGCTCTGCACTGAGGCACCTCTAAATGACAGAGGGCAAATATAAAATAACAGTTTGGCCTGGTGAAAATGACAAGACTAAGGATGGCAGTTATCTAGGGAGCCACTTAGGGGTGCAAATCCAATGGACTGGTAAAAATCTTTGCTTATTCTCCCATTGTCTACATATCTTTTATTGTCCCTGCAGGCATGCTTTATAACTTAGCTAACTTCTGAATAGCACCATCTAGGAGATGAAGAATGGGCTTCTGCTCTCCCAGTCTGCTCAATGAGGAGTGGGGATGTAGAAGTAAACTGCCCCTTTCCAGGTCCCACAATATTATGCTCTGTTTTTAATTGCCTTTGAGTCATTCTTGACTCATGGTGACCTTGTGAATGAGACATCTCTAAGGACCCTATCGCATGGGTTTAAGACAGCTAATTTGGGAGGCAGCCAGGTCCTATCTCAAATAATTATTATTATTATTATTATTATTATTATTATTATTATTTATATTGCGCTGTAAGTTTACACAGTGCTGTATATACAATCTTATAGTTAGATGGATCCCTGCCCTCTGGCTTACAGTCTAAAAGACAACACAAAAGGAAAAGGGGAAGGTGGTGCGAGGGGGATGAGGTCCAGTGGTTCTTCTCTCCCTCTAATAATAATAATAATAATAATTTTTATTTATACCCCGCTCTTCAGCCAAGGCTATCAAAGTGGCTTACAATTTGTTAATTAAGACATTACCTTGCCCTCAGGTTTACAATCTAAAATAGACATGAAACAAAAGGAAAAGGGAGAGGTGATGGGGAAGGAGGAAAGTCCAGCAGATCTTTTCTCCCTCAGAGGCCTGGACCATGGCAGATGGATTGGAAGGAGGGCTCTTCTTCTTTTTATGCAAGGCCTGTTGGAGCTGGTTTGCCTTTCTCTCCCTCAAGATGGAGGAGGGAGGGAGGGCTTTTCTTGCTTTCAGGCTCTTCTCTTCCTCAGAGCCCACAGCGGTGGCAGTTGGAATGGGGGCCAGGACCAAGGCAGATGGACTGGAGGGAGGGTACAGGTTCTTAATACATAGTTAAGAGGAGGAATCCTGGGGCAGATGGCACAATTCTGGGAACTCTTCCCTAAACAATATAGTCTAACTTACTTTTGAACCTGGTTAGGTTCAATCACCACCAAATCGATGCCCAGGTCCATCCCAGATGCAGCCCGGATTGTCTAAGCCACTTCAGCAACCATTTTTAAAAGTTGGAAGCTTCTATTTTCAAAAAGGGGCCATGGAAGTGGCTTAGACGACCCAGGCTGCATCCAGGACAGCAATTTGGCAGCAATTTCTGTGTGATAGGACCCGGTTGCCTTCTGAATTAGCTCTGAATTCAGGAAAAGTAAGCTGCTGTTTTAACCCCAAGTGATAGGGTCCTAAGACTCCTTATCCACTCATCTGCTTAAGTGCTGTAAATACTTGGAGTATTGGATTCTTGACAATAAAAGATGTTGTTCACAGCAGAAATGTTTTTCTGATCAATGTGTCATCGGTAACTGCAGCCATTCCATGGGGACTCTCAAGGCAGTAGAGAAGACAATGTTTCATGTGAGGCCAGGAGCACATTTCCGGAACCTAGAAAATGAATTTCTTTGCACTGTAGCTTCGAGAATCCCCCATCTAGCATGGCCATTTGAATGATGGGAATTGTAGCCCAATTATCCCTAACTTGGCCCATTTTACAACAGGGAGATGGAGAGCCATGTTGCTGCCATAGTTGCTTTTCCCTTCAAATCTGGGCCAGCTCCTATTTAAACATGCTAACTATGCTTTGTATTCATTCAGGCTGGGAAGTTCAATATCATCCCAACTCTCATCAATACTGTGGCAGCCTTCACATCTGTTGGGGTGGTAAGTTGTTTGGTCTCTTTGGAAGTTTTATCAGTTTCTCTCCTTACATTGTCTATTCCACATCACTGGTGCAGTTAGTGATGGGAGAAGCTTCATAAAGTGCCTCAAAAATGGCCTTGGGGACTGCATATGGCCATTGGCTACCTCCTTTTCCCAACATACCATGTTAGGGTGGCTATGCTCAAAGTCCTTCATTTGAAGGGGAGCTGCCTTAGGAAAGAGATGGGAAAATTCATTCATTAATTTTGAAAGGAGTCCAGGTGAAAGATAAAGAACCATAAGAAGGGAGAGCAAGGAAGGGCCTTGAAGTTGCCCATGAACACTGAGCACTTTGTCCTCCCTGCAGGAGTATCATCGCCGTCACCACCACCATCAACGTCTTGCTTGTCCTCTTTTTTGTAGGATGCATTTCTTCTTTTTCTGCAAGGTGTAAGCATATGCCATATCAAGACGAGGTCTCCTTAGAACAAATGGTGGGCTGGGACTGCATGTGGCTCCCAAGGCTCTTTTTGCACCCTTCAGTCCCTTCAAACCTCCTGGACCATCTTGTTCTGCCCCACCACCAGGCACCCCATCAAGGGAGAATTGTTTCTCTTAGAATCCTCCAAAAGTAGTAGTTCACCTTTTAAATAGGCTACAAAACATTTTAAAAAATCTCAAATTTTAACAAAATGTTGGGACTAGGTGTTTGAGGTGTTGGTGCATTTTTGGCAGTCCATACAGACTCTTCTGGATCACAAGAGCAGACTATTAGCCTCAAGACCCATTGCAGTTGCCCACTCTACCTTAGAACATTTGAAGAAAAAAGAACATAACGTTTTATAGAACAAGGTGCTTGATTTCAAGGAGCTCAATTGGGTCAAGGATGCAGGTCCCATTTTGGACAGAAAACTTTCTTTTTTAATCTGAAAATGTTGACTGGGATGCCATCAGCCTTGTTCCTTCATCCCTGTCTGTGGTTTCTGTTCTCTTCTCCAGAGGCCATCTCACCTGTTCTCTTTTTGCCTTAGGGGACAGTCCTCTGTGACATAATTCTCCTCAACTTCCTAAAGGGGGCAGATCAATATAAGGCCAAGAAGTTTGAAGAGGTGAGTCTTCTGTGGCAGAGTCCGTAGTTAAGCTAGCTAATTCACTCTGTCAGAAAACAACAGATCAACATACAGGTTAACATGTAAATCATTTCCTCACAGTCTTTATATATATATATACCCCACTCACTCACTGATGGCAAAACATCAGGAAAGAATTCAGCCACATAGCCCAAAAACCCTCACAAAAAGCTATTTGTATGGGTGTTGCACTTGTGCAACATCAGTGCACGAAAAAAGCCAGGGATGAAGGAAAAGGGTGAGAAAGAGATAATATGGAGGTTACATGCATAATGGCATTTGAGCAAACCAGAGAGAGGACTACAGTGCTACAAATCATGAGCTTTCCTGCCATAGAAGCTTGGGTAACAGAAGCACAAGGCCTGGAGAAAAATAGGGCTGACAGTGAGCAATCCATAAGCCCCAGCAGAAGGCCTGAAAATATTTCCCATGTCTCTGTGCACTATAGGTAAGTCCATGTGGGATTTGAGGAACAGGAATGGAGGCAACTGCTGTTGTCTACCTCATCGTTGTGTTGTCTACCTGATCATCCAGAAAGGGTTTCCGCATATTGCCTGGTTAGCAGACTTCCACATACTTCTCCCTGCCAGGGAGAAGAAGGAAAGCTGTTTTTGGGTGGCAATTTTGAGTGGGTGCAGGGTTTTTTTTAAAGAAAAAAAATAAACTTGGGAGAGTGTGTTTGTTGCTGAGGGGGTGGGGTTTCTGTGAGTCACATCTGTGAGCTATTAGGGAGTGGAGCTAGCAGGCTAGCACTATCTAAGTCTTGCCAGAGAATTTTCATTCAAGGGAATGCTTCTTCCCAACCTCGTGGTCTGGGGAGGAGCTTTTGCTGGCCTCTCATTGGAGAGACCAGCAATGTAAACAAAAATGGAACACTCTGCGGGCCTTTAGAGTGGTTGGGGGTGGGACTTAACCTGTTTTGGGCTTGCCCGCCCAAACCCCTGGCACTTGCTTAGAAATGCTGGCCCACCCTCCTGCCTCAACAGCAGTGTGAGATTACTTCTGATTGCTTCAGGGCTGGTTAAGAATTTTCTCCCCTTTCCAAGGGTTTTTTGCCAACCCCATACTGATAGTTGGGGACCTGGACAATTGGCTTAGACTGTAGTCATAAATAGGTTCCACGCATAGGCAGGGGGAGATAGAGGTTTCAATGAACACCTCAGCACTCTTCTAAAGGGTGAAGATGGGTCTCTGGAACTGAGATTTACATCTGGTGACTAAACACGAAGGGGACATACCTTGGGGCTGGCCTGAGATTTAAACCCTCAGTTAAATCTTGCAAGTTAAGTGGGGGAGTCTTTGGTTGGCCTTCCAGATGCGGGCCGGCTGGGGAGCAACCCACTTCTGGATTGCCCTTGGGGCTGAGATGTTTTCGCCCAGGAGAAGCTGGGGAATTGGTCTAGAAGCAGACCATCCGCCAACTGTTCCTGCACAAGATTCTCCCCCTTGGTTTTGCAGTTCTCACAGAAATAAAGTTAAATAAGTTTACGTAGTTAAATAAAGTTGCCCATTTTATAATCCAGTTGTCTGTGTCTGGTCTCATTATTCAATGAGTTGGTCAGCAAACCAGAGCACAGGCAGAAGGGGAGATGGGAACCGTGTTTGAGAGGTTCTCCTTTAATTTTTTTCACTTTTTTAAAAATGGATTTTTGGTCAGAGGAAATGAGTCAGACACTTGCCTTTGGAACCAGCTAGCATCTAGGAGCTCTCTATAGAGCTATAGCCCCAGTTGATTGATCTCACTGACAGAGCTTGGTGAAAAGGCCATGCCAACAGGGGCTCTTTTTGGGAGTGTTTAATGGGGGACTTTTTGAGGTTGAAGCCCACAGTCCTGTTTCAGTGCTTACTTAAGACTTTTCAATATGGACAGTGAGGGAGCTGCTGCAGTCACCTGAATCAATTGTGGGATATTGGTCTCATTGCCTAGGAATGTAGGGAACTTCCCCTGCATCAAGTGCAAGTTGGTAGCCCTCTTGGAAGAGAAGGTCCAGCAGCTGAAGGCCCTGATAGCTACACTTCAGTAGCTGTTAGGGAGCAAGAGGTTTTTCTGGACATAATGGAATGGATAGTCTTGGACAGGGAACACACAGAGAAAGTTGCTGGGGAGGAGGTCACTTCACACACACAGGATTTAGATTCTTGGATGATGGGCTACAGTTCCATGAAGGGGGACTTCTGGCAAGGGATGGATTGTATGTCACGCCAGTTGGCAGAAATGTTTTTGCCAACAGTCTCAAAAATGTGATGAGGAGGGCTTTAAACTGAGTTATGTGGGGGAAGTTGACAGTATTCTGGAAGACAGGAATACATTATGGGCTGGAGATAAAAGTCAAACTGTTATAGAGGGAACAAGCCAAATAGTGCAAGGGCCCAGCAGTGAGAGGGAAAAAGCTTTACACAGACAGCTAGTGGGGAGAACCCATGGTCTTAAATGTCTCTACACTAATGCACAGAGCATGGGAAATAAACAAGATGAACTTGAACTCCTAACACAACAAAGAAAATAATGATATGAGGGACATCACTGAAACCTGGTGGGATTAGTCTCATGATTGGAATGGCAAAGAAGAGATGTCTCTGAAATCTTGTTACCAATGAATATAAAAAATAACAATTAAAAAGAAAGGCATGCTGGGTAGGCCATAAGGAAGAGATATTAGGGTTAGGAGGAATAAGAAAGAGAGGTTTCAGAGACTTTCAATGGCACAAAAAATTCCCATCACACTATTGAAGAGAGGTTTAGTAACAAAAGCTCCCAAACTGGTATGCTTCCGTTTTCTTGTAATATCATGATTGTGACAAGATCAAGGTGAGACTGAGGCTCGAAAAGCCTTGGGGAGGCAGATAGGGTCACACTTTGCTCCTTCCTCTGGTAGGTGATCTGCAGCAGAATGAGTGAGAAGAAATGTTCAGAATCTTATAAGTGGCAGGATTTATCCACACAGCTAAGGTGTTAATCTGTCTTTGTGTCCTCCTCTTCTTCTTTGTACCTTACTCTTGACCAGGTATCAGAGAAAGTGTTGCATCCAGATACTACCAGCAGTCCTGTTTACCAGAGTAACCAGACATTGGGAGGTCGTTGTGAAGAGAAGCAGTCGACAGATTCTGGAGCCTTCTCAATTGGGCTCTGATACACAAGGAACCTGGAAAAGGACTTTACTAACTTATCTATATCATTCTCTATGTTATTGGTACCACCCTGCACAACAGCCCTCCATTTTGAAACAGGGGTGTAGCTAAGGGAGAGACAAAATGAGGACATTGTTCCCCCAAAGTAAGAATTATTCCACCCCAAATGAATTTTTCCTCACTCCACAAATTTCTAGTGTTACAGTAACTTAAAAATTTCATTAAGCATTCACAAATAGAAAGTAGACATCCAGAGAAAATGAGCAGGCAAAGAAACAAAGGGAGTGCAAACACAGCAAATTGGAGTTCTAAGTTTGAATGGTTTTCAATGTCTTACTCTGTACAATGCTAGGACTGAAGGAATGGGACTGAAGGAAAATTTCATTAGGGGAAGAATTCTTGTGAAGAATAATGCAATCATTATAGCTCCCCCTCTAGAGCTACCCCCTGATGAGAACCCTCCTATTGTTGAGGGTATTGGTTGTTGTTGCTGCTGTTTTTACTCATGCTTCCCACTCTTCCTCTTCTCTTTCATATTTTTCCTCAGGAACACATCATGTCCCACCTGCTTTGGAAGCTCTCAAGTTTTCCCTAGTTAGATGCCAATTCCCCTCCCATTTTTAAAGGAAATTTGCTGCAACTGAAGTATTACCTAACAAAAAGTAAAGTCATTGTGCTCCAGCACCAAAATATTAAGACCTTTTAATATTGGAATGAATTAAGAAATATTAACTCAATAAAAATGAGCATCCAAAAGAGCTCTAAAAGATGGCCAGTGAAATTAGAGGCCACATATTTTAAAAGTAAAGCATCTTAAACTGAAAAACCCATGTCTGTTGCTTAAAATAGTTCCCGTCAGCAGTGCAGATATGGTACTAATGGCACTGCAGTTGTGGCAACCATCACCTGGGCTGAGTGAAGTGTTCATCCCCAGTTCTCCCATGTATTGCCACTATTGTTAGATTGAGCAAAGTGGTAATAACTGGCAAGCCTTAGGCAGTGTTGAATAGTTCTGAAAATAAAAAAGGGCATGCATAATCAGAAAAGCAGAATTTTGCAGCAGGAAGCACAGCTGGTAATCTTGCTTCAAGTTACCCTAAAAGAATTCAGGAATTTACTTTCTACTGAGACAGATCACTGATCCCTCTTGCTCAGTATTGTCTATACAAGTGATGGAGGGATGCTCATATGTGGGACAAATTTGGCCTGCCAGGGTGGCCTCTCGCATCCCTGAAAAAAGTGAAACCATTCTTCAAAGCCCTATCCTGCTCAAAAAGGAGACCAAATGAGAGAGCAAATGAGTTGTGACCTCAAGCCTACAACTCAGTCAACTTTTCCCTACCCATTCCCAATATTAAAGCTGGCTTGGAGCTCAGTAGAATGGAGGGTTCCTCAAAGCTGTGGCTGCACCTGCTTCACTTGTTCAAAGTCTTTCCTCAGGGGAAGTGCAAGGGGAATAAAAATGAGTTCAGGGCTCAGATGGCACCTGGGAAAATGGCTTCTCTAGGAACTACTGTACTTGTGTCTCATCACCTTTTGTTCACTTTTCAGTTGAAGCAAACAACAGGCAAAGGACAAGTATCTGGAGGAACTATTCCTCTTTATGTCAGCCAAGTTCTTCACCCACAGCTTGCTATCACAGTCAGGATGATAAATACATCCTATGACTTGGACACTGCCTAGTGGAGCCATTCCTCTGACCAATGACCCACCTTTCTCCTTCCTCTGATGTGCTGATGTTGTTATGGGAGAGGGACCCCATGATGTCTGTCAGCCTTCCAGATTGGTCCTACAGGTTAACTCAGTTTCTGGGGCTAATCCAGTTCACCACTGACTGGCAAGAGCTTTCTAGGGTTTTCAGATTGAGAGATGTGATCATTCCTAGCCTAACAAAGACTGAAACTCTTCAAAGATGTGTGCATCATCTTGTAGCCAATTCCTTCCCAGTGTAACAACATGGGCCATTGCAGCTTCCCAAACCAATTCCAATTGTGCTAAACTCACAGCTGTCTCTGTCTCAAATTCCCAATTGCTTATTCTTACATTATGATAGTCCTCCCAGCCCTGATCTCAGACCCGACTCTACAGGTAAACTACTACTTCAGGAATCCTAATCATACGTTTCTACTGAAGAAACATCACTTTTACCGTTAACATCAACAATCAAGCCATCGATTTGGCAAAGGATGGTCACCTGTATTGTAAATCCTTTGGGGTATTTGTGGCTTGATGCCATGACAGCAATATCTGTGTGTGTCCCCTTCTGGGAATTATGGCATGTGTATATATTGCTACAAGCTACCAGCATTTAATTGCTACTTTGGCATCCACAAGCATGGCTGTGCATGCAGTTTCCTGTACTAGATGGGAAGTGAAGAAAAACAAAATGTTCTATGCTGTCTTCATTGACCATGCCACTGAGTCATCTGTTTGGGAGAGGTGAGTCTTCTTGACACATTTTCTTCTTTTCTAGAGTGTCTGACACACAACCAGAAGATCCACTCTTTGTGACAGGAATGCATACAGATAGAGAGTTCAGATACCACAATGGAAATATTGATTGCCTTTATCCATGAGCTGATATTAAGAAGGAGAAACACTGAATTCCCCCCACCCACCCCCCATCATTTTGCTGGCAGAAGCTTAATTTAGAATCAGATTTCAGATTACATTGTAAAATTTGGCCTAGGATCAAGTGCGCTTGCAGGAAATGACAGTCAGTGTTGAGAACGAGGGCCATAAATACTTTTCAGCAGTTTGCATGCTCTGAGTCACAAATATAAACATCCGGTGTGTCAACCAAATTGTCCCTAAATTAAAACCATGGACTCCTGTTGGTGAATTACAATGGCATAAGTTGAACCACAATTCACTTTGTTGGTCATTGTGAAACTAAAAATTTCTACCAATTGCACACAGACCAAAATCTCCTCAACCCACCTTTTCTCAGCTGCAACCCCCTCCAATCTGGGCATTTTCTGGTCAGTGGAGAGCAACTGAAGTATCCAGGTGGGGTAGGCCCTTGGTATCTACTGGGGTTTGCTTCCAGGTTCCCCAGGGATACCAAAATCCACCACTGTTCAATTCTCATTAAATGCAATAGTATAGTTAAATGATCTCTCTTATATAAAACTGCAAAACTGAAGCTTACTTTTTGGAATTTTCATGCTGTGGATGGTTGAATCTATGGATAAAGAATCAATGGATAAGGCAGGCCAAATAAACATTTCTTTAGTTATTGTTAACTGTCATTGTCAACTTCAACTTATGGTGACCCTGTCATCAATAACTCTGCTCAAGTCTTGCAGACTCAATGCTGTGGCTTCCTTGATCGAATCTATCTACCTGGAATGCAATATTCCTCTTGGCCTACTGCCTTCAACCATAACAAGCCTTTTTGTCTTTTCTTTTTGTCTTCTCATGATATGGCCAAAATACTCATTTGGCCATTTTGACTTCTAGGGAGAGTTCAGGCTTGATTTGCTCTTGGACCCATTTATTTGTCTTTATAGCAATCCATAGCAATTCTATAGAATTCTTCTCCAGCATTCTGTGGAATTTTGGGGTTTGTAGTTTAGTAAGACCCAAGAGCCCTCTGGCTAAGAATTCTAAATGCCCCTCTTTAAACTGCAAATCCCAGGATTCCATATGATATTGCCATGACAGTTAAAGTGGAATTATAGTGCTATAACAATGTAGTGTGATTGAGTCCATAAATACAATAGGTTCTGAGTACTTGATAGAAACCACTACCATTCTGTATGCCTTTTTAACAAGGTTAACTAAAAATCTATGACATAGATCCTATGATCTGACATCTGACTGAAGCCATCCAAGTCATGGGAACACACAAACTTTTGACAAGCAAAAATAAAAAGCAAAAAAATCTGTTAAGCAAAAAGGAACAGTTGTACAGTGCCTTTGGATTAGTAGTGAGGGGACTATCTGCCTGGGAGCTGATTAGGTTCACAAGATTTTTCTAGGCAACAATCATAGGCAAAAAAGGCTGCACATCACAGATAAGATCCTGAGAGTAGTGGAAAATTTGGCATACAATATTTTCAACATGTTCCACTGCACTTCATAATTCTGTCTGGTTTCCCTACTTTTCCAAGGTACATGTAGATTCATACCACCAAGCGATTCATATTACAAACACAATGATCCCACCATCGTTGTCCTGGACATCTTTCTACCACAAGGTTTTCACACACTAAATCATAACAACTGGTGGCATAAAAATAGTTTGCTGAGTCAGGGGTGCCACTTGGGAGATGCAGGAGCTTTGGGCCACACCAGGTGACACCTGAAGGGGAGGTGACACGACTGCTCCCCAAACATCTGCCTTTGGGCAGAAACAGGCTGTAGTATTCACCTGTGTCCCTTTAAAATGCTGAAGAGATGGTGTGAGTGGGCTGAGGCTCAATGGGAGGAGGCAGGCCCCAGGTTCTTTTTAAAATATAAATTTTTAATTTTTTACATGTTAACTTTTTAAAAAGAATATTTAAAAAACATTATTTTAAACTTTTCTTTAAAAACATCACAACTTACCAAATTGTTACTTTATCTACATGAAACTATGTACATCTAAATACATTTAGGTTGTGTTTATGATATTGTAATTTAAAGATATAATTTTAATTTTGTCAGTTGTTTATGTCACAACTATTGCCATTGCATTCTGAGATATATGGGAATTACATTTTATAAGTAATATTAGCACAAAAAACATTCCTTAGGATTCTGAGTGGAAGGGTATGGAAAGAGGTCAATAGGGGGTGACACCATGAAATACCACACTAGGTGAAACCAACCCTAGTGACACCACTGCACTCAGTCCAATCCCCTGCTTGATAAAGAGGGTTGGTCTACTGCTCTGAAGAACTGTCATAACTAGGATGAAAACAGATTTTCTGAGCCATCCCAATACAGGGGGAAAGAAGACTGTCATACAGTGTTCTGGCAGACATTGTTAAACCACAGGCAGGTAACTGCAGCCCTCCTCAAATTGATGGGTTCCCATCAACCCTCACTGTAGGTTATGCTGGCTAGGGCTGATATGTTGTGCAACATCTGGAGGGCCACTATCACCCATGTCCTTGCTAAATGCATGTGATGGAGTAGAAGAAGCAAACTCAAAAAGCTCTGAGAGAAGAGCTGGAGAAACGCTTTCAGCACTGATGACCTCACCGCGAGACATACGACATAAAAAAGAACTTTATGGCCAGATCCTCTCAGTACACTATGGTTGCATAACTACACCAGCATAAGTGATGGTAGCAGGAGAAAAAAAGGCCATGGGAACTGTAGCCAGGAAAGAAAGGCACTGGAGAAACAAGTTGTTCAGAGCTGCCCGAGATCTTACATCAAGCTACCACAGTGCAACACTCCACCCGTGCATCTATTTTTTTTGTGAGGAGGGGGCTATCCTGCAGCTCAGGGGTAGGCAGCTGCATGGAGGGCCAAGAGCCAGCACACCCCTCGACTGCACCCCCTACAGAGAGAGAGAGAGAGAGAGAGAGAGCGCAATAAGGAATATTTCATATTGCCCACTTGCTTCTTGCCAGACAGTGGATGTATAATGGATCAGAGGGTGAGGCCTAGCATCACTACAATGTTGTGTGATAATCTTCACTTAATAACATTTTAATGCTACTATTGTTCCACTTTTTACCTCCGTGTGATAATCTTCTAATCCAGTTATGGAGAACCTTTTAGAGACCGAGTCCCAAACTCAAAGGTATTTCCGCACCAGGTGTTACCCAGTGCAGGGGAGGGGGACAACTCCTGGGGGTGGGACTTCTGCTTTTCATGCGTGAGACTTTCATGGGTGGGACTTCTCCAGAGACAGCTGAAGGCCCGAGAGGGTAGGGTGGAAGAGGAGGAACAGGCATGTGCCTGTTCTTCCTCTTCCTCCAGCCTCCTATCTCTCCACCTGCCCTTAGAAATGGCTTTGTATGCTAGAGAAGTCATGTGTGCCATAGGTTTGCCACCATGGTCCTAATCCTTGCAAACTGTAGCAAGCTGCTGTTGAAAAACTGAGTTGAAAATCTGTATCCAACCTTTTCCACTTGCCTGGAGTTAAGCCCCCAAAACTGGTGAATTCACATCCTTTTCTCTTATCTGGAGAGGACCAATGAATATAATTCATATAATTAAACTCATATAATTAAAGACTAAAATGAGTGGTGCTTGTTTTTGTAGTGGTATTCAAATTAAGAGGTTCTCACTCAGATAACCAGAGTTGTGGTTTTCTGTCAGAGACCCCTGAAAATGAAGCAGGTGGTCCAGAGTTCTCTATAAGATTGATAGTCAAGGTTAACTCATAAAAGAAAAGGAACTCCAGAACTATGAATTTCAGTACATTTGGGTCCTTTTTGACTAATTTCTAACTTATCACTGGGCTTCTCTGAATACCCCATCTGCTTCCTGGCATGTGTAAACTAGTATTTATTTCTGTAACTATTTTTAAACAACAACAACAACATTTTTATTAAAGTGTTTAATGGCTTATGGGTTTTGTCTTCCATCTTTAAATATCTGTTCTTCTTCTGTGGGGCTGAATATAAACTGTGGTTGTTTAAAAAACAAAACCAGAACATATCTTTAAAAACCCAAAACTATGAGGATATGTGGTTTTTCAATTAATTCAAGACTATGTGGTGAGAAAATAGAAATGTGAAGAATGCCATTTCAAAAAGTTAGATTTTTCTGACATGTTAAATATTCTAACTGGAAAATATTAAACTAGCTCTGGTACTAGCATTTTTACATGACCCACAAAAATATAGTTCTGCAAAATATCAAAATAAAAATAACTAAAATACATCTTAATTCTTCCATATCAGAAGAACACAATGTGAATGTAATGCCTAGAAAAATAATGTTATAAAAGAAGGAGCTATAAAAAATCTGGTTGTTGAAACACAGATCTGAAAATCCAACCCAAAGTTATATGCTTCAGCCATATGTTCCAAGGCACTGAAGCATGGCTGACAGTTTTTGATTGTGGGCAGGGTTTTGCTGGGAGAAAGGCTCACAAGGGTTATCCTCACAGTACACTTTTTTATTCCCTTTACAAGTCTTCCTCTTCTTCTTAAAGTTCCCTTTTTTGTTAGGAGAGGTTTCCAAAGTCTATGCAGTAAATGGCTCAAATGGAAGACTCCAGACCAGGCTTCTCTGCAGTCAATGCTGGGGTAGTCATGCTGTGTGCTGCATCCCGCTCTTTCTGTCGCCTCCTGCACTCTCGCCAAACCATGAAAGGGTTGACCAAAGCCAGCAGCATTAAGACTATGAGACCAATATTCACCTGAAAGAAAGGAAAGGGAAACAGTACAGAAGATCAAGATCCCATTTTACTCTGGAAGAACATACATTTCCATAGGCACACTTCTACAAGCACACTTACAGGAGAGGTATGGATCAGTTAGTGCCATTTTACTGTGCTATAGCATGAGTTTACTTCTTGACCAATCAGTGGCTGTTTGGGTCAAGCATGAGAAGCTGCACTTGGGTGCCATCTGGCAGCCATTGCACAGCCTGGGAAACAGTGTTGTACAGTGGGTACTCCTTGTGTCAATCAAAGTACATATGCAAGCCTAAACGTCCCTTATACTAGTGCAAGTCACAAACAGATTTAAGCCAGTGACTTCAATACCTAAGAACCTTCTTTTACAGGAGGGTCCACACTGTTTCTCTCAGATGTTCTAGAGCTGAAATTGAAAATAGCGAATTGCGGGCTAGACCTGAGCTGAAATACCTCAGGTTGTATATGATGAGCTCACGCAATCTGCTGAGCTATTTGTAGACCTCAGAGATTCATCAGGAACAGAAGGGATCAAGAAGAAAGTGGAAAGCCCACACTTCCTGCCAATTGCACAATGCAACCTTCAGTTCACAGACAATATTAAGCCACTGGATTGCCATACCTAACATAAATAGCAATACTAGGATCACAGCCATTTGGTTTTGACTAGGGAGCTAAGATGGACTCTCCAATACAGTTGGCCACACATTGGTCTAATTTCATTCTGAGAATAGTTAATGCTGAGGTTGCTATTTAAGTTTTCATTGTTTATATTCCACTTGAGACTACTAAAATATAGAGAAGCTTAGAAATGAAATGAAATGAAATGAAATTACAGTCCCAATTGTGTTTCTAGAAGATACTAGATCTGGTTCATCCTTCTTTGAACCTTTACAAACATTTGGATGGAAGAGGGATTTTTGATAATGCCATATGCAAAGCAAAGGCAAGAGAAGCTCTATCTGCCAAATTTCTTTCATGGACATAATGACTAAGATGACCCATGTCCCCTTCTACAACTGATCACCCTTACTGAGCATAAAATAATCCAAATGACTCCACAGTGGCAAGATAACTTGAGCTTCAGGCCACTGGACCCATCTCCACTATGCTTTGCTACATTTGGCAACTTCTTTCAGCCCAATGACCAAATTCAGTTCAAAGAGATTGTCAGAGTCTTCATTCCAATAGTGGGCAGGGACAATGGAAAAAATGTCAGCACGTATTTGCTTAAAGCATTTTTTACCAGTAATGCAGCCATAGGAGAGTCCTTTCAATCTTTTTATGTGAGGGAAAGCTCCATACACAGGGATAGGGAAGGGGATTTGCCCGTATGGGGAATCCCAGGAGGAGCAGATTTGGACCCAGAGCCTGGAATTGCTCACTTCTACCCTACAAAATGTTGCCAAGC
Organism: Urosaurus nigricauda; assembly: GCA_034509955.1. NCBI lineage: Eukaryota > Metazoa > Chordata > Lepidosauria > Squamata > Phrynosomatidae > Urosaurus > Urosaurus nigricauda. The sequence continues at coordinate 123,452,293 of JAOEGL010000001.1, read as the reverse complement.
TTCGTTTTCCACATAATGGACAGGATTCTGTTGGTAACATATACATATGTAAGCCCCTTTTTGAACAGAGCATAGGAATCAAACTTTGACCTGCAACTGTCAAGCTCTAGGAGAGGCAACTGTTGGTTTTGCTGATCTCACCTTTGTGTTTTTCTCTCCCTTTGACCTGAGAGCAACTGCTGCTTCATATCTGAAATTCATCCCACCTCCATCTCATCCCTACCAATAAGCAGCAGTTTCAGAACCCTTTCCCTGGGCTTGACAGATACTCAGATGAGGGGAGCAATATACTCCACCTGCTGAGTGTAGGATCTCAGCCAGCAGATCCCCATTTAAGGTTGTGACTGTTTCACAGTAAAAGAGACCGACTGGGGTATAAAACACTCACATAAAAGGGATCTTCTTTGAGTGGGCCCTTGATGAGTGAAAAGAAAGGATACTGCAAGAGAGACACCACAGCTGAGAGTCCCATTACCAGACCATATAGCTTCCCAAAGTGTTCCAGGGGAAAACTGCAAAGACACAGAAGGGGAGAACATAAAAGTTTATAGAAAAAAGAGGAAGTCCATGCAAAAGTGGCATGGCCTTAGTAATTGACCTTTCCTTTTCCTAATCTTCACTGTGAAAGGGATGTCTTTCTAAGAATACTGAATCCCTTGTAAGGTCATAGAGCAGTGCAAAATGTTTGCTTGCTGAATCTACAATATCTCCTGGATTTTTATATGGAAAGGTCTGCTCTTAACATAATTTAATAACAACAACAACAACTATTATTATTATTATTATTATTATATTTATATTCTGCCCTTTTCCCAAAACTGGGTCTCTGGGCAGCTCACAACATTAAAAAACAGTACAGTTAAAAGCATACAAAATAGTACATTCAAATAGAATTAAATTATTACAATATTAAAACAAGTTACATATTAAAATAATAAAATACAATTAAATAGATAAAAATGTTAAAAATACTTTAAAACAATACAATGCCACCCTATCCCATGCTTTAAAAACTTTGTTTTAAAAGCTTGTCTAAACAGGAAATGTTATTTTATATCTACTCAAATAGCCAGCACAAAAGATCCACCACCATCCAGCAAGTCTACACCACAATGAACTGTCCTCACAACTTACTTTCTATAGTGTGTTAGGTTGAATGCAACAGTCATTTCTCCATACTGCTGCTAGCATAGTTGAACTGCAAAACAGAATCATTACGAAGCTGGATCTAACTCATCTAACTCAGTATTCTGTGTTTGACAAGAGCACTGCCACAGAAGGATACCTAGAAAAACAGCAGTTGTGCTATGAACTCTGGAAGTTGCCTTTGACATTGAATTCTGTGTGTGTGCGTACGCATGCGTACATGCACTCAAGTCACCCATCAACTTATTTCACAGAGTTTTCTTAAGCAAGGAATACTGCCCTCCTCTGAAATTTAGCTTACAGCATTAGGGCTGACCCTGCATAGCTTCTGAGATCAGACAGAGTTTGTATGGAGACTTCAGTGGACAAGAGATGACTGACTAATTTTCACAAAACAACCATTCCTGCCTCCTCCCCAACCCTGCCCCTGAGTCTGAGTATCATTCAATGCCAAAATTCCTGCATTGTGTTTAATGAGCACCATTCTCTGCCAGCACAGTTCCTCCTGGCTACCCTTTCATTCCAGTGCAGAATGCAGTCTTCAAGTGCTGAAGCTACTTAGTGGCCAGGGGACAGAAAAGGAGCACCTGGATAGCATCCAGCTGCAGTTCAGCAGCTGAAGGTGAATGTCTTCTTTCTTCTAGCTCCAGAACTATAGTCATACACTATCACAACACCTCTCTCACACCCTCCCCATGCCATTTAATTGCCATTGCAACATGCTCTAGCACCTAGAATTTCGATTCTAGTTAGATTGCTGCACAAGGATACTGAATACCTCCTCCTGCAAGATCTCCAAAATGACATAAACTGGACAAACCCCAAGTGATGCCAGTGTATGTCACCAACAGGATTCCAGCCTAGGTACCAAGAAATCCTTCTCTTTCCATCCTTTCCTTTCACTTTTCCCCTCTTCACTAACCAACCAATTACTTACGCAATAGCCAAGAAGGCAGCATTGCCACCATAGAGGAAAGAACGGCTCAGAACCTGCAGGATAAAGGTGGCATATTGTACAGGCAGCACTGGAATGGAGGCGCAAACTGAGAACGCAATACACTGTAACACAGTGATGACCAATGACAGCACACAGGAACGCAAGTCTGCAAGTGAATCCGGTACTTCTGAAAGACAGACAGAGAATGCAGCTGGAGAGAATTCAGAATGAGACCAAGGGACTCTCAGAGCACCAAAGGCCTTGGCTGGGCAATTTTATGAGGGAACATACCCTGGGAGCTCCCCTGCTTTTTCTGTCCACGTTTGTGACGGTCAAGGATAAGTCCATTCCAAGGGGCACAGAGGACTCCACATAACTGAGTGAAGGCAAAAGCATTAGTGTAGTGGCTCACTGTTGACAGAAAAAAAAGAAGAAATTAAAAACAACAAGAAGTCGCCAGGATTTCCATACATATAAGCCATGCTAGATGTCAATTGGAGTCTAGCAGGAAGTAAAGCCTAGGCTTCTTAGTTATCCAGATTGAGACAGCATTTATTTCTCAGAAGCACCACTTCTTGCTTGAGGAAAAAGCCTTCCAGCAAGAATGACACCAAGAGGAGGGGTTTCCTCTTGACTCCCAAATGAGCCATGTCTGGTAGTAGCTTCTTGCCAATATGGCTATCCAAGCTTTTGGATTTACACTATTGGGAATTTATGTCAGCTAATCATTTCATTCAAGGACAGAGGCACCCTCTCAGGCAGGAACTGGGACCATGCTTGAGAGAACCCTAACCTCAAAACCTGTGAAAAATCATATCTCAGAACTTTCCTGAGGTGAGGCAGACTTCCTCTCCTGGCAAGAGAAAAAAGGGGGAGTTAGGACCAAATTCATGAAAGAAAAAAGAAAAAAAAATAAGAGTCAGACCTCAGAATTGTATTAAATGTATATGGCCAAGGTCTTGCATTGGGAAATGCAGTGTAAAGTTACAACTAGGCAGAGCTATGCCTATCTCACCTGCCACAGGACTCACATGTCTCTTGTGGGGGTCCCAGGGGATGCCTTTGTTCTTGCGCACCTAATTATAGGGACATAGCTAGATGGTCTTCTGCTGGCCAATAAATGGCTGTGTGGGAAGCCCTCATAAAAGTATTGTGTATTCCTGAATGAAGGCATTCCTCCCTCTGCAATGGACATCCCCCCCCTCAAGACAGATACCACAATTAGGCTGGCCCTGTCACTTACAGGATTCTGTGTGTGTGTGTGTGTGTGTGTGTGTGTAAGGAGAGAAACTGCTTTATCACACTAGGGGGCAAACAGGATTTAAATAAGAGTTAAATAGAAAATGTCCTTTGATAAACATAGGGCATTTCCAAGCAGCCTTAAGAGAATAAAGGGAGGGAGTCCCTTTACTCTCTGGGGTAGCTTGGAAGCCTCCCTTTGTTCACACCAGCTGGGGATGGAGAATAGAAGAAAAAGAGAGCTCTTAGCGTGGTACAGATACTAAGGTTGAAACATAATGATAGAAAAAGTGCAATGATTAATGTATTGAATTTACATAATCAGAATGCAAATTAATAATATACATAATTATAATAATTGGCATAATATGCAAATTAGATGCCCAGATATGAGGGGCTGGAATATGGCATCTCTTTCTATCTCTCTCTGTATACACACAGAAAGAGAGAAAGAGAGAGAGAGAGAGAGAGAGAACTAAATAGTTCAACACACTATGAACTACAGCAAAAGCCTTTTCAGAGGCCTAACGATCTGATTCATAGAGTATTTCTAGTCAGAAAACATCTTCTCTTATTCATTTTTCTCTCTCTGCATTTTTTAAATCTGTTGCCTGCCCCATATCCATTCATCTCAGTAATTCTTTATTCATCTTCATATGCATCTTTTTATTTGGTTTCTCTCACTGTCTAAATATATTATTCCTTTTTTCATGTCTAATTTTGGTTGTGGTTCTCATTCTCTTCCTCAAACAAACTGCCACCTGACTTTCACCCACCCACCCACCTGACCCCCAGATTCTCTGGGTTCCATACCAAGCGAGGCGTTTTTATCAGCCAGTTGTATCAGCATAGGGTTGAGTGTTCCAATGAAGAGATAATGGCGCAACTGCATCACTGACAGCCACATCAGATGCCAGAAGAACAACTGAGAGAAGACACAGCTCCAGAAGGAAACAACAGCTGGCTCCTTGAAGTCTGAGGTTGTTTCAGTATGACCTAAAAGGAACAATGCAGGTGGGCTGATGTAAGAGTGAAAGACCCTTTTGTGAATAAGTTACATGCCACTGACTGTATTATTTTTATGAATGTTGTAAACAAAGATTAGCTGAACATGTAGACATCTAAAGAACAGAGGTTCAAGTTGATTTCAGCCCAGGTAAGGATGGTTTTAGAAGCTGTATGTTGTTAAATGTCCATAAATTTCTCTTAAGAATTTAGGCAACAATTCACATATCCTGAAGAGCCCAATAGAGTGAAAAATTAAGACATTTAGTTTATTTCTGTCTTCCTGCACACTGAAAAAGGGGAACAGTTGAATGTTGTAGTCCAAAATTGCATGGGGCTTTATTTTTCAACTTGGAGTACACAACCTGTAGCTCTGGGTTCACATGCAGTCATAGGCTGCTTACTGTCTAGTCAATAAGACTCCCTTCTCCCCACCATGGATAGGATTCTGTCCACTGGCTTCCATAAGACTGAAGCAGCTAGTACATACCCTCCAACTGTCCTAGTTTACCAGGAATGGCCTTGGTTAATGATCTTCTCTTCCACTTTCTCAGCTGCTTTTAAGATGTTCTGGTTTCTCTCCCATCTTTGTTCTGTGCTTAAATTGTTGCAAACTGATTTAAGTGCAAAAGTAGTTTGCACTCAATTAATAGGAAGGAGAAGAAATAAGGGGTTTTGCCCTTCCTAATAGACTCATTTGGTTTGGTGTTTATTCAGGCTTTTGTAAACTTACTGCATAAATGTCAGGGTTTCTCTACTTAAAACAGTAACTTCGGAGATTATCATACTATCAATTTAGCACAAACCAATTGGCATAATCCTGACCACATGACGCAGTGCACAAACCACTGCTATTCTGTGTTAAAACTGCCACTTTTTATTCACAGGTAGAACCCATGAATGACAGCAATTACACAATAATACTGTGTCTAGAGACCAACACTGGACACATGGCCATTGCACAATCTCACGAGCTTGTCCGTGTGAGACTTCACTACTCCCTCACTTCTAGTGATGTCAAAGTTGCACAATTACGCATGTACAGCTTTTTTTAAAAAAGGTCACAATCTCAAGAAAGCAGTTAGTTTCTGCCACTCTTATCATGAATACATCCCAGTTTTTTAGGAAAAAGTTTGATCTAACACATGACTGCAGCACTAAAGTAGCAGTTTCATTTATTTTGGATTGCCAAGAGTTAGCATCATGGTGTGATAATCTCCTTTCTGTGTTCCTTCTCACTAATAAATTTTGCCCTCTTGTTGCCTGATCACATCCTGTTAAGTACACAGTGGGGCTTTACAGACCGCCCTTTTGGGGCGATCTGCAGCCGCCCCTTTAAGCAGCAGGATGGGGCCAGGGATGCCTCACCAGCTGCCCCAGAGGCCCCATTTCACTGCTTCTCTAGGCCATGAAGAAGCAGCAAACTGCTGCTTCTCTGTGGCCTGAAAGCGGGGTGCAGCAGCTGCCCTGGGTTCCCGCTGCACGCCGCAACCGATGGTGGTTCCAAGGAGAAAAGGGGCTGCTACAGCAGCCCCTTTCCCCTTGGGGTCCTTGGCGCAGCAGTCAAAAGGCCGGGCCAAGGACCATGGAGCCATTATGCCATGGCGTGCACCACACATCTAAATGTGGCGTGGGCCATGACATAATTGAGGCACGCACGTATGGACAGCATAGAAACAAGATGGCACCTTCCATATGCGCTAGGGTTTGGGAGGGACTAAATGCTGCGCTCTCCCAAACCCTAAATGCGCAAGGGTGCCTCTTCGTGCCCATATGTATCGACCCCCTGATGCTGCTCAACCACATTTGTCCTGTTGTTCATCTGCAAAATCTTGTAGGGTATAGCTAGTAACAGCAGTTAAACAACAATCTCTGGGAAAGCACACTAGTATATGGAGTGGGGAATATTTGTCTTTATTCACATGCATGAAAACACCTGCCCTTGGATTTCCACTGAGAATGGATACAACTCTCAGGTTCAAAACAACTGGTCTCCCTTGCTCTAAATGGAATGGTGGGGATGGTGGCCTAGCTGTGAATTATTAGTACCTAGATTGTGAGGGAGGAGTGATAGAGGTGGAAGAAAGCAGTTTAATTCATGATAGTATGGTATTGAGTGCCTTCACTACAGGTGTATCTGTTCAGACAAGTATGGTGTAGAAAGCACACTCCACAATGCCTGCAAAATAATACTAAGACAGTAAGTAACATAACTGTAGCACAATTAGTCAGTAAAGTCTAATATATCTTGACTAGAATCTACTGAATAGACACACAGAGAAGTGAAGCAGGTGACACTTCTCAAACCTCCAGGAACTGCCCACTTCTGAACAGGCTGCCTTCCCAATAGAAATGAGGAAGCAGTCTCTGCAGAATTCCTGTATAGGAAATCACAGCAAGTTAGCTAGAACACTGCTACTCAAAAATGGTGGCCCACAGACCAGTGCCAGTATACAAGCTGTCAACTGTCAGTCACCAAAACAGTTTCCAAGAAAGAAAGAAATAACTTTAACCAGTGGACACATATATCCTTGGAACACTGAGGGTGGGAATTGCTGGTCCCCCAGAGCAGCTAGCTAAAGACCCGAAAGAGACGGGCAAAAAAGTGTGCCTTCCTTCCACATGGTATGGGGATGTAGCAATTACATGGCTGGATGGCCATCTGTTGGGGATACTTTGATTGGGAGTTCCTGCATGGCAGGGGGTTGGACTGGATGGCCCTTGTGGTCTCTTCCAACTCTATGATTCTATGATTAGATGATGCACACCTCCAAACCACATGGAAACCATGCAGCTGTGCTGATGGCCCAAAAGGGAGCAGATAAAATCTGCTCTTTGCTGTGGCTTGTCTGGAACTGCAGCAGCATCCAGCCTTAGAACTGCAGCATCCAGCTGCCATGGTCTGCTGATCATTAGGATGGGAGGGGTCTCTGGCCACTCCTTTTGCCCTATCTGCTTCGGCCCTAAGAAGCCTTGATCTAGAATGTCTATGGCATTATCATTCTTGACTACTATGAAGATCCACCAGTTAGAATCTCTAACTATAAATGCTGCCTACAAGTTTCAATTCCTACCTTTGCTTGCAGTCACTTTCGTGGTGGCATGTTCTTCATTGAGTGCTGAATCAGGATGAAGATTTCTTGAGTCCTGGGCTTCATCGTCATCTAGGCTCCTGGAGCAACGTTTTTCCTCATAGGTGCGGTATGACTGGGATCTCCTTTGACAGCTCAGCCTGCAGGCAAAGGCAACTTGATTTACACCTGTCTCTTTTCAGACAACCTATTTCCCCACATTTCCCATAGAAAGAGATAAAGGAGAAGTTCTACAGAAGATCAGAGAGTCAGTGACATCTGCATATAGGGCAGTCTATTAGTTATTTCAGACAATGCCCTATAACAGGAAAATCACAAAGCCAAGTCAATAAAGTTTCCAAAACTTTTCCTCAAAACACATAAACTATAAATGGAAAATCAAATATACAAAGAAGAAGGAGTCACAAAAAAGTGAAAACTCAGATGCGGTTTCCTCTCTTCCCAAGAAGTTCCATTCAGATTACATTCGAATTAACATTTTCTCTAGATCATGCTCCTTTTCATTCCTTAAATGTTTTGTTTGTATAAATACATTTGGAAATGGTGAAGTGGATTATTCACCAGATCAATATATAATTTCTTTACATAATTCCTTGCAGCTAGGTTTGACAAAACACAGTGAGATTTGGGAGTTTATCACATGAGGCTAGTAAAATGCAATTCCAGTAGGACAATAGTGTCTGGCAGGTACCTATCACATGACTTTGTGTCTTTCCTGTGGCACTTTGCATTTCTATCACTGGTGGAGAGCACCTTTTCATTGATGTTCCCCCTCAATGAAAAGGTATGCTCTACCAATTATTACATGATAAGTAACACTTGCCAAAGATGCTATTATCCTACTGTACCTGGATTTTACTAGACTTGTGTGATAAACTCCTTACAGATAACCTATGGGTGGCATGAGAACAAGGCTAACTGTAGCCAACAGAGAGACAGATGGACAGACAGAGGGACAAGAAGGGAGAGGGGTTGATATTTGTTTAAAAAGGACACAGAAAGGAGGCAGCTGTATATCTGACAGGGATATAGAGAAATGCTGCTTACCCATATGTATATCCTGGGGGCAATGGGTAAGGAATATGATGGCGGGGCATCAGGAAGAATGTGCGAACTATGTGCCAGGCACTGCAGGCTGACATGAAGAGGAACATGGTTCTCAACGAGAGGCCCTGCTCATACAGCAACTGTAGGGAAACAGCAGACACCTGAAATATCCTGGCTACCCTTTTACTCTCTGATCAGTGTGCAATGATCATTGCCCTTCCTCAGAACCTCAGACCCTCCCACCTGCTACAGTTTTGATGTTTATTAGCTCCTTCAAGAAGCTGCCATTGGGATTTCTTTATTCATTTATTTTAAAGTGAATGTTAAACACTGCTTCTAGTTTGGCCACCAAAGATTCATTGGTGCTAGCTGCAAGACCTTTGTAGCCTGCCACTACATGTAGACTGGCCACCATGCCAGTTAAATCTCTCTCCAAATGGCCTTTCCTTCTGTTAACTCTTTGATAAACCCTTAAGTGGTGAGTTTCCTGCATATGTTCCAAAAGAACCTGTAGAAGAAGGGGCTTCTAGTCTCTGCAGCTCCATTATTAATTCTGTCCAGAAGGAACCATAAAAATCCATGCATCATCAGCAAATCACACCTCAAACTCCTGACAGTGCAGAAAATTTCACTACAAGATGTCTTGAGGAAACTGAGTCATGACTTAGGGAAGAAACACAATCAAACACATATGCAGGGCTGAGCCAAAGCTGGAAGAGAAACTTTGTGGGATGAATCAAGTCTTCCACTTTTTAACCACAACTTTCTATTAAAGTCACACAACTCTGCTGCACCACCACCACCCCGCCAGCTATCATCATCTGTTTGTTTGTTAATAGTCCATGAGAGTTCTCTCATCAGATCACAGCAGTCTTTTAGCTCCGTGCATAACTGGATAGTGTTGACAGAAATGCCTCCCAAATCCATTCAGAAAGTTCTTGGGTCTATCAGCTTCATTAGAATAGGAAACAGAAAAATCACCTAGTAAGTTCAAAGCAAAGGGTCCTTATTGAGCCCCTAACCAGAGATGGACTCCCAGGGTGGCTAGTTAGAAACACTGAATGGAAACGGATAACTAAAGACTCTAGGTCACAGGAGATGTAATATCCAGCCTGAGCATGGTAGTACTGTCTTTTTGGACCACAACTCCCAGATTCCTCAAAGGTGCAGACACTGGCTCAGCCAGGTTCCTCTGCTGCTTGCCACCCTAATTAGAAGACAGAGTGCAGGCAAATGGACTCAGCCAGTTCCTTGAGGAAGCTTTCCTCCAGGCTCTGGCTAACTCCACAACTGATTTCATTCCATCTTCCGGATGAGAGAAGGCAACAGAGGAAAGAAGTATCATTGGTTGGGGTCTTGAGAACTCTTCCTCGAAGCTGCAGCTGAGTCCCAAACTGGCTTCACTTCCCATTCTCATTCTCTGGCCAGGGAAAGGAAAAGAGAAAGAAAGCCAAAAGCTGACAATCACTTATTTACTGTTCTGCCCAGTCTCTCTTCTGAAAGAGCCAAAGCCTCATGGGAGAGATGGGACAGGTTTTTGGCTAAATTTTGCCTGCCAGCTGGAGATTTGCCATCCTTGATCTCCATCTTCACTTTTTTACCCCTTTAATGCTGCCACTTGCCTGTTTTCTGGCCATAAAAATAGATAAAGGAATCCAATAGTATTGGGAAGAAGACATTTCTAGACAAGGCTGTCTTCTACTTTCTGTCTAAAAGAGTTCCGCAGAAGGGAGATGATGTCTTAGCTATGTAGCCCATCATACTCACTTTCCCTGCTAAAGATGATAGAGGTTGTAATGGTTCTGTGTCTAGAGTGAAGACTTAGAGCCTCCAAGCATCAGCAGCACTATCAAAGCACACACCATTTGAGACTGGCCATGCCGACTTGAGGAATCTGAGTTCTGTAGTCCAAAAAAGCAACTGGAAAATTTCACAAGAGCAGCAAAAACAACTTGTGTGTTTATGGCATGGCAGGGGGTTGGACTAGATGGCCCTTGTGGTCTCTTCCAACTCAATGATTCTATGATTCTATGATTCTATGTTCTGTTTCAAATAAATGACAATAAAGCTCCTTCTTTCTTGTTCTTTACAAAACAGACACCAACCTTAATGACAAGAAATACAGCAGAGGAAGAGTCAAAGGCCCCATTGTAGAGGGTAATGACAGTGGAGCGGTGTTTTCCAAATAGGTTCCCAACCTGTAGAGAGAAATTTTAAAAGAGAAAGACAAATCAGCTTGTTCCTGGAAGGATCACTCCAAAAAGGTCTAATTCTCTGCCAGTGTGAAGAATTATCTCACACCTAACAACTAAGGAGAAATAACCCCACTAACAGGTCAAAAGCAGCTCATTCTTCCAACAGTGAACTAACATTTTCTATTGCTGTATCTGCTTTCTGCTCACTGGGGAGGGGGGGCAGTGTCTGTGTGTGTGCGCATGTTTTTAAGCTTCAGTTCTTAAGCCTTAAATATCTTTCAGTTTACAAGTAAAACTCTGTGAATTTACCCTCTGTTTTTCTTGGCTTATTTTTATTATCTCATAGAGTGCTAGTCCAGTAGAAGAAAAATGGTACCGGACAGCAATCAGTTGCTACAGATTCTAAAGCCACAGAAAATGTCATTGAATAAGCAGAGCAGTCCCACCCCTGCCCTGAAGTCATGAAGGTTCCTCTGTAAATTATCTCTGTCCTTAGTTCCCCCTCACCCTGCCCTTCCCCCCCCCCCCCAAAAAACCCAAAATGACCAAATTGGCAGAGCATCTAACCTGCATATTGGTGAGGATAAGGAGGATACCACCAATAGACAGAAAGGATAGTGCTGGGAATAGCATTACTGCAGTGGCTGCAAGAGAAGGGAAAAATGTCAGTAGAAGGCTTGTCAAAGCCACAGTCCTACCACACTCACACAATACAGACACAGGTGGGCAGCATCTCGTCTTAAGCAAATTCCTGGACCTTACACATGCAGCAATATACTCAAAAGCTCAGTACAAAAATAATATGACCTGGATTCACATTCAGTGCTCATCTTCTACACAAATATATCATACAAACCCAGCGGCTTAAAATTCTTCTATCATCAAAATGATCCAAGAAATTTCACATGTCATCCCAATGTAAATTTTAATGCGACATCAGAGGACTGAGAAGTTCATAACATGAAAGAAAACAATTATATTGCTTTTGTCTTTGGATAAGAATTAACACAGGATGCTGGCCAGAGATGTGTTGCTTCTTTTTCACCAACTGCTATAACAGACCTACATAACTCAGCCAGAGAACCGGACAAAGGCAGCCTTCTTCAACATGGCATTCTCCAGCTGTTCTATAATAACTCCCAAAATTCCTGAACCATTGGCCACACTGGTTGAGACTGAAAGGAGTTGGTGTACAATATATCTGGAATGTGCAAAATTGAGGAAGACTATCTAAGGCATCCAGAAGCAAACAGGAAGTAACTGGAAATCTCCCAAAAGGAAATGAGAGGGAAAGAAACAAATCTGCCACACAGATCTAACACAGAGATAGTTAACATGCACTCTTCTTTGTCTTTCACTTGTACTAGCACCCCTTGTACTAGTGTACAGCACTAAATGTGCTGCTAATGGCATTCTTTTCAGCACATAAACCTCACATGAACAAATACAAATACACACATGTGATTTCCCAGCACAAAGACCTGTCTAGAGACCTAATACCCTTCCACACACAAAGGTATTTCTTGTTGCATGCCTTCAAGTCAATTCCAGCTAACGGCAACCCTATCCTAGGGTTTTCTTGGCAAGATTTATTCAGAGGAAATTTGCCATTTGCTTGCTGTCGAGTTGAGAAAGTGTGACCTGACTAAGATCACCAAGTCAGTTTCAATTCAAACCTTGGTCTCCCAGAGTCCTAGTCCAACAATCAAATTACTGTGGCACATGGGACCCCTTACATAAAAGTATAAATTTTCTGTTTATCATATGAAATTCACTTCTGCTTCTCGGAGTGTTTTCACAGATGTACAGTCACAATAAAATGAATATTCAATCTGGCAGAAATTAGCTCAAGTACTGTCACCAAGAAAGCTCTGTACTCACAGTGATCAATTCTTAATACATTTGTTTTACAAATTTGGCTAACTCGCCAACAAAAACAGGTTCAGGGAATCCTTGGCCCTTCAAATATTTTGATTTCAACTCCCCAGAACTCCCAGACAGCATGGTCAATGATAAGGGATTGTGGGTGTCGCAGTGCAAAACATCTGGAGGTCCAAAGAGTCCTCTTTTTTGAAGCAGAATGGAGCAGACAGCAACAAAGAAGGCAGGGATCTTACTCTTTCAATAATAGAATATAAGAAAATATTATGTCCTTGACTTTTATATGAAAGTGGCATCTGTCAACATTTATTTTCTGAACAATTATTAAATATACAAGATCCTATCCTGATTTGCAGCTAACAATCTGAACTTTGACTGCACATGATGCAAGTGGCCTCCATGAGCCATCTTAAAAGATAGCTGCTGACTTTATTTCTCTAGAATCAATAATAATAATAATAATAATAATAATAATAATAATATCCTGCCTCTCCCTTTCGGGATCTAGGTGGGTAACAACAATTCAATATAACAAATACAGAGACAATAATAAAATATTTCCTAATCCCCTTAACTCTCTCTCCTTCTGCTAAGTTACAAATAAAACATCAAAAGTTAAATAACAGTATCCACATCATACAATATACCGTACCTAGTTGCAGGAAATTTGTGACTAAGGGTTTAGAACGGACATCATCTGTATGAGGGGGACATGAAACATGGTTGGGAACCTTCCCTACCATGTTTCATATCCCCCTCATCCAGATAATAGATTCTAGAAAGCAGTTGAATTTTAATTAACCTAAATACAGGCAGACACACACATGCTTGGAAACATCCTACTGGTTGGTTCCAAGTACAGTGGTCTAACTTCTATTGGTTAATCCTAAATACAGTCAGCCCACCATATCCACAAATTCTTTATCAGCAGATTTAATTATCCACAGTTTGAAAATATTTTTAAAAGTATAAATTCCAAAAATCAAAGCTTGATTTTGCCATTTTATAAAAACAAACAAACAGCTTCATTTATATACTGCTTCATACCACCTAAGCAGTGTCTAAGCGGTTTACAACTGTAAGCTATTTTATATATAAAGAACACCATTTTATTATGCCATTGTATTTAATAGGATGAGCATCCACAGATTTTGGTAACCATGGGAGGCAGTCCTGGAACCAAACCACAGCAGACACCAAGGGCCCGCTGTAGAGTGGACTCACCCAATCACTTGCTGATTGGTGGGTCAACACATAGGTAATTCCTGCTTATTATTAGCTCTACTCTAGTTGAGAATACCAGTAGTTTTCATGGCACAGATAAGAGATTGGATCTTTTCACAGAGTTAACATGCTGTCCTAGCAAAAACAAACCACAAAAGGCTGAAGATGAGAAGTGCTCCTTCCCTGTCCCCTGCACTACTACAGTTCCTATATTGCTGGAGATTTATTGTCATCCCAAATAGTTCAAGTTACTGAGTATGGATCTTTATGTCAGAGCACTCACCTGCTGTGGAAAATGCAATGAGGAGGGTACCAGTAGTGTAGGAAGATCTGGAAGAGAAAGAGATCCCCTGACCTGAGCTACCAAATAAGCAACGGGTTGTAGGCACATAAAAATACAGTTGAATCAGTCCCCATCAGACACATCCATCAGCATCCCATCCTTTTGGGTGCAAACAGAGAGACAGCTGTGGGATCATGGGCAGTAGAGGAGGAGAAGGAAGACATCAGTTTGAGAAATTTGGAATTGAAAGATCAGATAAAGACAGAGGAAAACTGGAGGTAAAGAAAGAAGGAAACTATGCTGAGAAAGAAGAGGGGAAGAGTAAAATCATAGGCAGGAAAAAGAATAAGAGAACCAGTACACAGGGAATAAAGCTATTTTTAAAAATTAGGTTCAGTTCCTGCTAGGTTTATTAGCATACATATTTAAACTCCATGATTTTATTTCACACATTTCAGACCAAACTACATGTGAAGAAAAATACTTGCACATATAAAGGAAAACAGCATCATCTGGAGGAACTGATTAATTTGGGGGATAACAGCACACTTCAGGGGGATTAAACCCTTCTACTCTCCTGCTGTAATCCAGAGGCATATCCCTCTTCTGAAGCTGCTATTTGCACTGGGTGAATAAAACCTCCTTGGAACTATTGAGGGGTTTCCTCCCAATGGAAATAGAAGCTTCAAAGGAAGGATATAGAACTCCTCCAAAACACTGTTGTGATCTCAATGATCAATCCTTTCTCTCAGCTGACACTATTTGTATTTTTATAAACCTGCACAGTGAAAGCAAAGTTGTGTTTAAGTTCACCTCTACTTTGGTTCTTACTTTAAAGAGTCATTTGGTAACTCCTCCTTACAAGTTTGGATATGTGCCAAATAAATCAATTGTATAAATTGCTATAATGGTAATATAACTCCCACAAAAGATCAGTTACTTGGAAAAAGTCATATTTTAAAACATGGTATTTACATAGTGCCAGCATCCTGCAGATATGTCATATTTGGCACTGGAAGAAAACATAATGAATTTTAATTCTCGTATAGTTTTTATTTGTTGACTATCACAGTGGAAAGAAATAACAAATTTGGCTAGTTTCTGATTGATGTGTGGTTCTCTTGCCTGTGAAGAAAAATGCAACTACACAGGGTACCAATATAGAACTACCCACTTTTTCCATGAGGCCCTTTAGCACAGCCCCTAAATTAAACCCTACCCTTCTACAACCAAAACCAAATGTATGTAATTGAAACAGAAGCCTTCTTTCCCTCAATTTCCCCCCCCTGCCCCCCAGCTGCTGGTTAGGGGATTTAGGGGCATGTGCAAAGTAATTTTATCAAGTTATGGGACTCCCACCCCCCACCACATTCTTTGGGGGGAAGTAGTCAGGTGGAGCAGAACAAACATACACACTGCATTCAGCAAAGTTGATGAAGAACCAGCTCTTTTGAAGTATATCATACCAAAACATCTCTGGTTAGCATAACACAGAATAGCATACTGTGGTTTCTAGCATTGTTTCATAATTCAAGAAACAACAGACAATCCACTAAGCCCACACATACACACTCACTCTCACTTCCCTGCATCTGCTGAGCAAAAGAGGGGAAGAGATAATGGGGCAGATGAGATTTAAGCTTCACTTCCCCCACAGTCCCACCCCTCAGCTGATCACTAGACAACAGCACAGGGCCACAGTGGTCTGTAGAGAATCCGTGCTACTCAGCTAATTTTTAGCCACTCCACTGAGCAGCAGTTCCCCCTTTCCCTATGGCACTCTTTAGATAAGCTGGCTGCAGGAAATCAGCTGAGCAATAGAGGGGAAAGATGATGAAACAGGAAGAACATTGGCAGAGGGCTTTTAGGACAGATGGGGAATCCCTGGCCCATGGAGTGGAGAATATTTGTCCCTCCTATAAAGGAATGCCAAAGCAGGTACCAAACCATGATATGCCCCCTGGCCATGCTCCCCAGTATTCAATCCAGTACAGAGCTTCAGTGAATTCACCAAGAAAGAAACCAGCAAGTATCCAGTCCATCAAACTGTTTGGTTCTATACAGCCATAACTGCAGCATGGAGCAGGAGATTACTTTAGAAATGAGACTGGGAACAGAGCAGTTGCTAATCAATCCCCTAGGTTGACTATAGGCATACATGAAGCACAAAAGGAAAGCTCCACTTACAACAACCTGCTTGGCCCCAGCCTCTAGTCTCAGCTAGAAGGAACACTTTCCTGGCTTCATTCCACTAGCTGGTTAGTGGGCCTACTTCTTCACTGAATTCCCCACCCATCATCTGTTGGAAATTAAGCAGCCTGTCTTGACAAAATTGCCTGCTTCCAGGCTCCCTCTGCCTTATGCTGTTTGGCTACAAAGTGGAAGGGTAACCAAGCTAGTCTCTTTCATTGCCAGGCTAAGCACATTTGCTTCATCACTCTTCTTTTCCTCCTTGTGTATGTTGGCAGAGCTCCTGGGGAAACAAGTGGAACTTTATGCCTGCATTTTCTAACCTGTCTCCTTTTCTACTTGGCCCTAACCTTTTGTTTATACCTTAATAATAAAAGCCTCAGTGTGATGGATGCAATTCAACCAAAAGAAAGCACTTTATAAACATGAGAGTGAGCAGCTGCAACTGCTTGACCCTCCTGTCAGAATCAATTCAGAGACATAGCCTTGCTAGTCTGGAATATCAGTATGCAAAGGGATCCTGTAGCACCTTTGAGACTAACTGTCCTTTGCATACTGTCAGAATCAAGTGAGTAAAAGTTTGCTAAGGTATGTGACTGTGTGCCCACAGTGACTGCTACCTAGAAAGTGGGAACTAGGGGACTTTCACGGTCCCAATATATCCCCCAAACTAGGGGCTATGTGGGGATTGTAAATACAAAAAAGTCACAGATGTTTAAGTCTAGGGTGCGTATTCATAACTGCCCAACAGGATTCTGCCCAAGACCTATTTTGACAAGCTTCTAGTGTGTGATGTTTTTACGGTTAAATCCAGGGGAAATAGGGTGACCACATGTAAAAGAGAAAAGGGTTTCTGCACCTTTTAACAGCTGTTATGGTTGTGTGCCTTTGTTTTCAACTTCTGGCAACCCTAAGACAAACCTATCACAGAGTTTCCTTGGCAAGCTTTGTTCAGAGGAATGTTGCTATTACCTTCCCCTTAGGCTGAGAGCATGTGACTTGGCCAGGTCACCTAGTGGGTTTTATGGATGAACTGAGACTCAATCCCTGGTCTTGAGAGATGCACACCAACACTCAAACCACTAGGCCACCCTAGCTCTTAACTATTGTATAGAAGGCCCTTTCCATGTGTGTCAGAAGTTTTATGGCACACTGATTTTAGCTAGTTTTGCTTAACTGAAGTAAAGTTTGAGAAATCAAAATGCCATTTTCTGCATATAACACAGTGTTCTTTTCCACTGCCTAAAATGACAATCTTCAGAAACACTGTTCCCATTTTAAGACTGTCACAATTTTTTTAAAAAATTATTAATGTCATGGAAGCAATTACAGTTACTTGAGTGTATTTTCTGCCTATGCTGGAAATAGTAAATAATTTTGTGAACTGGACTCTAAAAGAGCCAACATTAACGCATTCTCTCTTGCACAAACAGTATTTATATGTAAAAGAACTTGAATCCCTGAATGACTGAAAAATAAACTTACAACATTTACTGTGATATAAATACAGTGTAACAGACCAATACTGCATAAATGCATGAAAATTACACTGTATCATTTAAATGCAGAAAAATATGTTTCTCTGTGAAATTTATTCAAAAATTTAATTAAATTATGGACATTTAGGTTGCAATAAGTATTTCTAGAGAGAAATAGTGTATTTCACAACACAATGCAATACTTGGCTAGAAACATTTTCAAAAGGTTTCAGTTATTAACTGATAACCTGTGACTTCCCAGTTCATGAGACATCACACCTATAAAAAATGTAGTCATCTCCACAGCTTTGTCACATTTTCTCAGCAAATTTATTTCATATATTTTTCAGCTCTGCTAATACTGTGATGATATGTCTTCTTCACTGGACAGGGAGCTAGAATGAAATGTCCAACGCTAAGATCCTGGATGAACTTTGTGGAGCTATACTTTTTTTTGCCTCTCTCCTCTCATGTAGGGCTGCAGCTACAGAGGGAAGCAAAAAGAGAACACTGCCCCCCAAATAAGAATTGTGCCCCTAATTAAATTTTCCTTCAGTCCCCAAACTTATAAAACTGATGTAATTTAAAATTTCATTTGGGCATTTGGAAATAAAATTTAGGCATCCAAAGAAAGGGAGCAGGCAAAGTTATTAAGGGCATGTGAACACAGCACATGTAATTACTCTATGTATAAATTATTTTTGATGCTTTACTCTTTGCAAATGCTAGTAATTAGGAGACTGAAGGAAAATTTCACGGGGGGGGGGGGGGTAGAATTCTTATCTGGAGGTCAATGCCCTCTTTGTGCTCCCTCTGTTGTGACACTCCTCCACTCATGTCCAAACTACGTTTCTCCTGCTTGCACACATACATCATGGCTATTTAGTGGCCAGAGCAGGGTAGGCAACAGCCAGACTGAATCTGGCTATGCTTCTGCAGTTGGAATCATGCAGGAAACATCATCCACCTGGACCTTCCTGAAGCAAGAGTTATACAAAAATATCTTTAATCAAATATTTCTGTCACACCGTTGCCACCATCTAGTCTTTTTCAGAGTGCTTACTGTAGTGTAGTTCCATCATGATAAAGACCCAAAAAGATATTTTCATTATATTTTTTTAAATCTGCTGCTTACCACCTGTTAGAACAAATGACTTTGATTTGGAATGTATTGGATTATTAAGTCTTAAATTTAAAGTTAGGTTTTGGGAAGTTAACTATAGAGTCACAACACAGCACTTATACTCTCAAGGCACAGTATTTTTCAAACAGAAATTAAAATTTTCAGTCTCAACAATAAAAGCACATACTGTAATCTAACTATTGTTGTATGGCACTTATACTGATTGAATAGCTTAAATGTGGCCATAAGAGAGAATATCACCAGATGTAGCTACAAGCTACACCTGTTAAAATTCCCTCTTCTACATAATTCTGAGAGGTTAAACAGCTTTGTCTTCTTCAAAACCTACCCCTCTGAAAGGATACATTCATTTGGTTATGGCTCCACCTATTACTGGAACACTGATCCAGACAGATTTTCACTGAGCCGATGTGGGAATGTATAATTTCAGAATGGCAAATGTTTGCACAGGTTTGCAATGTGCCCTGATAAACAGTGCAATGTTTGCAAGTACCCTGATAAAAGGGGAGAGAGGGAACAACCCCAAACAGCTATCTCAGCATGTGCCCTCCAACACATGGTTAATCAGTCAATTACTCACATGAGCTACATGACTTTGACCATTGCATTAATACACTTGGCCAATTAGGGAACTCAAAACTGCAGTCGCAGCAACTATCAGCTTCTTGTGCTGTAGTAACAGGAACCCTTGGACTTCCAGCCCCACTGTCTGAGAGAGGCAGTGACGGGATCAATAGGAAACCTCATTCACAGAACAGAAACCAGGTTCCTTGCTGATACAAATCACTGAAAGAGAAAGTTACTGAAAGAGAGTCATCAGAATGACTGCTGTAGACTTTCACTCATTGCCTTTTCTTTGAGGACCACAATCAGACCACAATTACTTTTGATTCCTAATTCTTAAGGGAGGCTGGCCTCAGAGTTAGGATGCATTCTTCCAAGAGAGGCACTGAGTAAGATCATATCTTTTAGCAGAGAAATGCAGCCTCAGTTATTGGTTAGGTTCCTTTTGTCTCTTCTGGAACACCTGCCAACATTTTTTCTTGGTGATCTTAAAGCTCTAGAACTGGGTACCTGGTGGTGGAGCATAGGGAAAATACTTCTCTCTGTCTTGTGTGTACCCACCAGGCATAATTGTATAACTCTCTAACATGGCTCACCTTAGTTGCCCTCTTTCCTCTTTTAAAATTAAAAAAGAAAATGCAGCCATTCCTCATGGCACAGGAATAAATAGATTCTGCCCTCAGGATATCCCTCCAAAATGGCAGCTAGTGAGACAAATAACATGAATATAAGAGTGGATAAATATCCACCTCTAGTTTTGAAGCATGTGTGTGGTTTGGTGAGAATTTACAGTCCTGGGGACTTCCAAGGAAAGAAAATGAGGTTTCTTGGGTCTATCTCCCTTATTTTCAGCAGGGGAATGGGGGCATCAAAATGTGGCTTACAGGCAGCATTTTGGTCACCCCATCACAGTTACTCCATTCTCTTTACATTTGTATTGCTTCTACATGCAGTTTCTTCATCTCCTTTGGATATGAAACATCTGTAATTCAACAGGATTCTAAGTTTGTCCACACTACAGATATGTAGAAGGATACAGTTGGATACAGTTTCATTTAGATTGGGGTGGGGGTGGAGAGGGAATGAGGGGGGACAACTTTCACATTTTGCCTTTACCTTAACAAGGTTTGATACATTTTTTGGTATGATGAATAGCAAATTTTGACATGGTATTTTGCTATTTTTCTGCCTTCATCACCAATCAGTAATTGGGGATCAAACATAAAAACCCTGGGAAGATTGTACAGTCGGAATGTGGACTGCCTGTGCTTTCCTTAAAATGTAACAATTAATATAATTATTAATATAACAAACTAATGATTAATGTTAATAATAACAGGGGTTTTTTGGAGCTCACTAATAACTGATGAAATCAATTAATTTTTAAAGTTGATGTTACAAGCTCATTGCAAAGAGCAGTATGATCTCTGAAACCTGTATCTAGCTACCTTCAAATCCTAAATGACAATGTTCCCCTATGTACCATGTACGATTTTAACTGCTGTTTTAATGTGTTTTATGTATGTTGTTAGTCACCTTGGGTCCCTCTTTTGGAGAAAAACAGGATAAAAATAAAATAAAATAATAAACACCAATACTGCTGACTGAGAGTTCCTAACAATCTAAAATAGTCTGTTGCCTCTTCAGCTCAGAACATAGGTCCAAAGCACACTGCAGAAATATTCCAGTGTGAGACCACTTTAACTGCCCTGGCTGAGTTCTAAGGGATCCTGGGAATGGTAGTTTATTGTGGCACCAGAGCTCTCTGACAGAGAAGGCTAATAAATGTCTCACAGAACTACAATTCCCAGAATTCCCTAGCATTGATCCAGGGCAGTTAAAGTGGCCCCAAACTGGAGTATTTCTGAATGTGTTTTGGCCCTTAGTTGGCATTATATATTTTATTTCAGACTGGAAATAATATGTTTGTACCAGTCCACACATTCATGCTGAACTCAAACTTATAAATAATTGCAGTTTTGCAACACTGAGCGGTGGCTGCACTGCTAGAGTTTGCTAAATGTAACTGGGTTAAAATTTAAAAGGTAATGGTTTCTCCCTTCCCCCACCTGACATCTATATTCAATGTTCAGGAACACTTCTAGTTTAGTGCCAAAAGTCCATCCATGCTGTGTTTAGTACATTGCCACTGGCACTCACAGGGAAACAGTTCAGTCCAAAGCCCAACTGGAAGTCAGAAGTTACCCTATGAAAAACCACAGCCAGGCTGGTTTCAGCTTTCCAGTGCTGCTACACACCAAGCAAATCCCAAGGGATGCCTGATCTATCTTGCAGTCAACCAAGCTGTCCTTCCCTATCAGTTCTTTTTGCTACCTCTAATGTGTCACCAACATTTTCAATTTGCTGAATGTACTAATAAAAGCAAAGAGGTACAAGCATGTCTATTCAATTCAAGGACCCTGAACAGAGAACTTGTGGCTTACAAACAGCCTGTGCAATGGCCTTATGAAAAACTGACAGCAGTTTTTTACCTCCTTTGGGTGCAGCAAGCTGTACATGTGAGGATTTGAAGATTAAGTCAAGAAAAACTTCCCAGTACTTTGAGGCATAGGGAGACTACAGTCTGCATTGCCAGAGATAAGAGGCATTAATCGTTCCAGATGTCTGGCAACCCTGATAGATGAGGAGGGGAGGGGAGGGGAAAATAGAGAGAGAGAGAGAGAGAGAGAGAGAGAGAGAGAGAGGGGAATGGGGAAGAATGCAGAAGAGAATTTCTCCTCTTCACAGTTTCCTTCTATGGGGCTTTACCTATTCCCACCCAGCCACCCAAGAAATGATTAAGGCCTAGTGTTCACATGCAGCAAGGATTGACTGGACTACTTCAAACTCCAGGAAGGTAATCACACTTTTGTAGGTGTCACTGAAAACTGAAATCTAGCACCAGAGAGGAAAGGGCCTGGCTAGAAACTTTCTCCATGATTTCCTATTTTACTATGTGCAGAATGGTTTTTATATGGAGAAGCAGACAAAAATGGCATGCCCTGTTTGCTGCCTGAAGAGCTGCAGTCCATTCTGCTATGTCATTCACCTGTACCTGCACCCCAGCACAGGAGTACTGAGAGAGGAGATCCCCTCTACAGGTAAATGTCATCAAGACTAAGACTGAATCAGTCTGCAGTGGCCATTCATTTATCTGAAGATGCCAGCCACAGATGCAGGTGAAACGTCAGGAATAAATTATTCTAGAACATGGCCACATAGCCTGAAAAACCAACACAAAACTATCAAGTGGCCATTGTTTGGTCTGGGGCATGGATATCATGCAGCCTTCCAGATATCATTGGACTGTAACTACCAGCAGCCCTAACCAGGATATCCAGTGATAAGGATGGCTGGGAGATGCAGTCCAATAGGAGGATGCAGCCCAACATTGGTTTAGGGGTACCTCTTCTATATTTAAAGCTCTTTAACTGATCAACAGCTGCATGGAAGTATGGAATTTAACAGATTAAAATTCTTCCCTCCCAGTGCTGCAATGATGGAAACATCTGCACTTCCAAATTTTTTCCAGTGAAACAATTAAAAGCAGAATTTTGGCAATCTTCTTTTTGTTCCACAGGCACAGAGAGCTCCAAGAAAGGAAAACAGGGAAAGCCTTGTGTGTCCAGCACTTACATGGCAAGCAGGCGTGCAACTGTGGTGCCAAAGCGATCAAAGATGTAGCCTGTGGGAAAGGTCATAAAATTGTTCATGAAGGAGCCAATGGTGAAGATGAGGGATAGTTGTTCATCTTGGGCACTGCAGTCTGCAAAGGAAGAAGGATTTTAAGCAAAGTCCCTAATGCTTCTTGTGCAGAGATCCCCAAGAACATACTTTTGATACTGTGGCTCTCAATGTTTGGCTTTTTATTTTTCTAAGGCTTGGAAAATTCCTCTGCATAAAATAATTTGTTACATAATGCATTACAAAAGCCCCCACTCCCACTAATTATAGTTACCATTACAGACAGAGAGATAGAGTGTTGTTCTTTATTACTTATTCTGTTGTTCATTGCATTTTCCAGTACTTACAAAAAAAAATCCTTGGGATTAATAAGAAAATGGTATGAAACTTGGAAAAAAACTGTACAAAATAGTACCTCAAAAATGTCCTTTGAAAAATAACTTTTTAAAGTAACCAGATAGTATTACCCATCACATGAAGACCTTTACCTATGTTTCCTCTCATTTTATTACTTTTGCAATGTAACTTTGTTATGCCTTCATTGTGTGTGTGCATGTGCATGTGTGCATTCACACACACACTCTGAAGGAGAGGTAGGTTTGTTAATTCCAGTGCTGTTTCCTCCTGTTCCCCATCCCAGCTCACTAGAACAAGTTCTAGAGCCATGCTGTTCATAACCTGCCCTTTTGCTTTCTCAAACAAAAGCTGCAAGAGCTCAAACCTTCCTGAAAGTTTCACTGCCTCTCACTTGAAAGTCTTGCAGCTTTCATTTCAGTAGTGCTAAAGCTGGATGCAATTATTTAACTGCAATCAAAGTGCATTCTGCTTAAGCTCAGAAAGACTCTCACCTAGGACCTCAGAAGAACT
This sequence comes from Urosaurus nigricauda, assembly GCA_034509955.1. Lineage (NCBI taxonomy): Eukaryota > Metazoa > Chordata > Lepidosauria > Squamata > Phrynosomatidae > Urosaurus > Urosaurus nigricauda. Next base: position 123,428,317 of record JAOEGL010000001.1, on the reverse strand, counting down.
CTCATCAGGCTGACCTGGCATTGGAAGCTTGGCAGGCCTGTGTAGTTAGCAAGATTAAAAACCCTGTTAGATTATGGCTGAATCTGCACTGCAGAAATAATGCAATTTGACACTGTTTTGTCTGTCCTGACTCAATGCTACAGAATTCTGGAATTTGCCCTCTTGTGAGATGTTTAGCCTTCTCTGTCAGAGCACTCTGTTGCCATAAATCCTAGGATTCCATAGCATTAAACCATGGCAGTGAAAGTGATGTCAAACAGCATTATTTCTACAGTGCAGATGCAGCCTGAGTCTTCTACCCTGGACAAAGAAGGGGAACTTTCATTTTATGACTCAGAACACTGTTACACTGATATTTGGATATTTACAGTCCTTTTCAATATTGCTTTATTTATATATTCATCTGCATGCAAATAGCCCAGTTAGTAATGGCAAGGAAACATGCTGGACTGTTTCCAGGGAGTTTCCAGATGGGGGGAAAGGGGACCCAGCCTGCCATCCAGTATGCTGGACTCTATTATCTTCCTCAAATGGAACCATTATCAGGAGATGAACCCATCCTGCCATTCCAAGTCACAACAGAGAAACACTCCAGGGAAGTTGGTACTTTTCTAATGAAGTGCTCACACTGAAAAGATAAACCCCAGGAGTGAAGCCCTAACCACAGATAAGAATGGCTGGCATCAGCTGTCCCTAGAAAATGTCCCATGACAAACAGCTGTGCAGAATCTCCTTTGATAACACTGGACTGACTGCTGACTTCTCTTTACATCCAGTAGCTCACATATACCCTTGAGCCTGCCCTGTCGGTACACACACCCTCCTCCCTGTGCAGCCCCCTAACTAAGCCAGGCCTACAGAACCAGCAACCAGAAGATCTAAACCTATCCTACCAGCCATGCATAGTGATCCACTGGGGCTTCCTAAGGCTCACTGGGATCTTTTGCTTGCCTTAGAATACCAAACACACACACACGAAACAAAACACTGTGAAGCATTTGACAGGCAGCAATGCAGGCTTGGTGGGGTATGTTTGGCTTAGGAAGACTGCAAACATGTAATCCTGCCACATGGCTGCTGGTATCAAGTCTGAGGTATATTTCTACTCCAACAACCCCTCCCCCTTCATTATTATTCCCTGATCATCATACCTGTTTGATTGACTGTTTGATTGGCAACTGATACACAGAGATCCTGGAAATAGCCCAAGTCCTTGAGGACAAAGACCAATGATGCCCATCCAAAGATGACACCTGCGAAGCACATGCATTCCACCAGACCTGAGATGAATGTGGCCAAGCGTTTGGCCATTCCTGAACCTCGGTGCTCCATAGCATCTGTGGCACTTCCCTCCTGATCCTGAGGCAATTCGTTTTCTGAACCTGCAGTCAGAAGAGATAAAATGCAAAATCAATGAAGTTACATGTCATTTTGGAAACCTCAGCAAGGTATATCAGATTTTTCTACAATTAAGTAGCTCATATACCTCTGGGTGGAACATGGTGGTCACTTTAAACAGATAAAATTATCTTCCAGCATTGAGATGGCACACAGTTCCCTCTGGGTTGGAACATGTGCAGACTCTCATACAGAAACATCCGGGGCACTACTAGACAAGGGCTGACTGGGTTTACAGGGCTTTGAAAACTTTCCTCTCTTTTTCTTTTTTGAATGATGACTAGAATCCCCTCCAGCCAGCATAGTGACATTCTGGCAGTCAACGTCCAAAAGATTAATGCTTCCAAACTCTAAACCAAAGCCCCACATCATACCAATTGGGCAGTGACAGCATTGATTAATCCTTTGCCAACTCACTGTTCAGCTGTTTTTAAAATGTCCCTGTTTCCCTGTTCTGCTCCCACTGTTGTTGAATGCCTCCAAGTTGTTTCTGATTTATAGCAACTGTAATGCAAACTTGTCACAGGGTAAGATTTGTTCAGAGGAGGGTTGCCTTTGCCTTTCTCTTAGGCGGAGAGGATGGGACTTGCTCAAGGTCACCCAGCGGGTTTCTGCAGATGAGTGGGGATTCAACCCCTGGTCTCCAAAGTCATAGTCCAATGCTCATACCATTACAAGCTGGCTCTCAGATGACTTCAGTTGCTGAGTTCAAAGGCAAAAGCTGTTCACACTCAATTAACTCAGCAGGAAGAGGTGAGGCAGAATATTCGCTGTAGGCTTGGGCAAAAGCCAACTGCTACAGCTTCTTCTAGCTTGTGTGTTATTCCTCATTAACAGCTTTTGCCATCATGATCTTGTTTGAGGACTAAACTCTGATGTCTCCTGGTTTTCATCTGCATAATGTTACAGGGTATGCTATATCTATTTCCCAGAACCCTGACTGTTCCCTTTGATCTCCTTCCTCCTGCTACATCCTCTCCCACTACCAATTTTTCATTTGATTGTGACTTCCTGGATTTCAGTCAAGGGGGCCTACACTGCTGCTTAGCTAGGTATTCCGTGATCAGCTCCAGAATGGACATCAGCTATCCAGATATTGAGATGGAGCATGTGGGGAGTGGAGCATGTGGGGAGTGGCTATATTATACAGTCCTCCTCAAGTCTCATAGATTTCATCACCAAACTTTACTATACCTTGTGAAGTTTTTCCTCATCTCTTTACCCCATAGCATTCCTACAGTATGCCCACCAGGCAGCCCCAGTTGTCCTGCCCATTGCTGAATGAAGCCATTGGAAGAAAAAAAAGGAAAAAGGCTAGTGATGAATATGCATTATTTTCATGCTGATCTCGGAAGTATACAAGTGTAAATATTGTTCATCCAGGGAGTACAGGGTCCTTTGAGTCCCTTGTTTCTTCTTTGCAGCTCTGTTACAATGATGGCTGGAGGTAATTTTGATAGAGCAAGAGTGTAGAACTTTTTTTTTTATTGTGGTGACAGCCTTAGTAGGCCAACAAAAGGTGCAAAACATATAACTTTCTGATTTTAAATTTCACATGTATCTTCATCTGGCAAAGAGGGTTTTTAAAAAAGCTATTTTTTTTACTGCCTTTGCTTCCAGTCAGCTCATGGACATGGAATGTGGGGTGGGGTGGGTGTAAGCCCAATTGCTTTTTCTGCAGAACTTTACTCCAGAATAATATCATTCAAAGTGGTGGTCCATGGGCCAGTGCCAGTTCACAAGCTATTGGCTGCCCTTCTAAAACAAATTTCCAAGAAAGAAATAGATGTAGTCAGTTGGCACACACATGGTGCCAGTCCGTGGCACACTGAGGGAAGATTTAAAAAAAAACAAACACCCCTGCAATTCCCCCACATCAGACAGTTTAAGAAGCATAGCTTCACACCAAAAATGTAAACACTGTAATTCCAATGCTATCACTTTCCTTCTCCCACATGCTTTTTAACCCTTTGCCTATGACCTTCAAAGCCTAGCATAATATACTTTGCATCTTTTTGGTTGATTATAGGTAGGCTGACTCGGTTAAAGAAGCCACAGCCCCAATTTTGCAAGAGTCTGAACAGGACTATTAATAATAGGGTATCTTGGAGTCCAATTGACACAATTGATAACAAGATAAAGTAAGGTCACTCCCTTCTCCTTCTCTTCCTTCTTACCCAGCAAGTAAGGAGGAGACAAGTAAACCACTCTTGCCAGAGGTCTTAACAAATTGCTTGCAGAGGGTTTTTTAAAGTAGACAGAAGGCCATCACAAAGCTTGGAAATGCTAATTTTTGGACTCTAGTTTCCCATGTTGGTCAAAAGATTCTGGATGTTGTAGTTCAAAAGAGTAACTTTTTCAGGCTTGTTGCATAGTTTGCCTCACTGTACAGAGACTTTCCTTATCTTGATCATAGAAGGGCTAAAAATGGTGTACAATTGTTGTTGTATACCTTCAAATCATGTCCAACTTATGACAATCCTAAGGCAACTCTATCATAGTATTTTCCTAGCAATATTTATTCAGAGGAGATATGTCATTGTCTTCCTTGGAGGCTGAGAGAGTGTGATTGTCCACAGTCACGAAGTAGGCTTCCATGGCTGAGTGGGGATTTGAATCCTGGTCTCTCAGAGTCAACACTCAACCCACTACACCATGCTGGCTCTATCACAATAGGTATCCTTACCAAATTTGGTCCTATTTAATCCTGCTGTGATACAAATCAATATGAAAAATGGTTAACTTATCCAAGACCATCCAGCACCACATCTCAAATAACTTGATTTTCTTTCTATTTTTTTAAAACAGTCCAGCTCTCTCAATTGTACATGATGATGGGGAATAAAATGGCTTAATCTAGCCTAACTTTAATGTTCAGAGATATGTCTCTACACTTTATAAAGGAAGACCACACACCAGATGGCCGGACTCTTATTAGGGAGGTCTGCTGGACTTGAGTAAAGCAGTGGAGAATAGAGTGTCTTGGAGATGTCTTACTCACAGGTTCGCCATGAGTCAAAGTCAACTCAATAGTAGTTAACAACAACAAACTAGAGCTTTCATTGGTGCTCTTCCATATCCCAGATTTCTTCTGATTTCTTGATTGCAGTCTCCATTCTGATCAATAGATGAACTAAGGTATGGAAACTCTTTGATTACTTAAATTTTCTCATTGTCTAGAATGATTTCTTTTAGATCGTGCATGGTCATTATTTGTGTGAGGGGGGGGTTGTTTGTTTTTTTAATATTCATCATTATTCCAACCTTGGCACTTTCCTTCCTGACCTTCTTCAGTAATTGCTCCAGGTCTTTTATTTGTTTCTGCTAGTATTATTGTGTCATCTGATTGCTTACAGATCAACCTTAGGATGGTCTTAGGTTGTTAATGTATACAATAGCACAGTGGTCTCCAAACTGTGCCCTTTTTGAGATTTTGTACTTGAGCTCCCAGAAGCCTTGGCCATGTTGGGCAATAGTCTGGGATTCTGGGGGCTGAAGTCCAAAATCTCTTAAAGAGCATGGTTTGGTGGTTGGTGGTTTTGCCCTGCCAAACTGAGGAGCTGCTACATTGCTACATTCTGCAATTGTTTTGTATGATAATGGTAACAAAACACCTTAATAAATTTTGCCTTAGAACCAGAGGTGTATTTTATGAGCAGAAAGGCATGACTACTTGTGTGAAGCAGTCTTGCTGGGTTCTCACAGTTTCCTCACTCTGCTATAGCTCAGCCACTGCACCATAACACACAATTCCTACAGGATCCCTGAACTCTCTGGAGCAACAGGAGAATGGAGGGACAAGGGGCTGTAACTGGCGATGGGGGACACACAAAAGCACCACTGTGCAATTGGAGCACCACTCCTCTGTTTATGTATCCAGCATTTTAAACTACATTTGAACAAAAATAAGTTGTTCTCTGCTTACACCATAAAGTCAAGCAAAGCTGTAAAATCCTTCAGCCAATTCCCAACTCCTTATTCCCTCCCCCCCCCCCCCCCCCCGTATTTTGTTGCTACCCATGCTGTGGCCAGCATTGCGGTTTTGTGTACTATGTTGTATTGTATTTTTATTGTTAGTAATTTAATTTTAAATTTAACTAATTTAATCCTATTTTAAGGGGGGGAGGTTGGGATGGAATTCTTGAATTATTTTAATCTGTAATCTGTTTTTTAACCTTGTTGTACCCCGCCTCGATTGTTTTACAGAGGGGCGGGTAAGAAATTATTATTATTATTATTATTATTATATCAAGAACATCTACTATGGAACTTCTATCTACCATGGATCCCTTTATAATATACAAAGAAAAAGAAGAAGAAAACTGGCGTGGTATATTAGTATAGTATAGTACAGTATAGTGACCTGAGAAGCCCTTGATCAAATCTCAGCTCAGCCAGGAATGCAGAAGTCTGCCTTAGGCAAGCTATCATCCCCCTTTTCTCAGAACTGCTTGAGCAAAACTGGATAATCCTGCTAGCCTACCTTTCAGAGCTGTTATCATGACCAATGTGAAAACTCAAGAGGCTATTGTAATATACTAAGAATAACATAAAGAGGGTATGAGGCTTGTTACATGACATGAAATGGGAACCAGTGTGCCATAGTGGTTCAAGTACATGATTATGAGACCAGGGCTTGAATCCTCCCATGGCCATAGGAACCCACGGGGTGACTTTGAGCAAGTCACACACTCTCAGCCTCAGAAAACCCATAACAGGGTCACCTTAGGATTGCCAAAATCAGAAACAACTTGAAGGCACATGACAACGAACATGTCATGGAAACACAGTACTATAAACTAACATGACAGATGTCATATGTGATGGTCACACCACCTGTCACATGTGCCACTTCCCAGTACATACATATGTAGTGAGATACATACCTATGTAGTCACCAATCACAACAAAGTATTTGTGCAGGCTTCACACTTTTTCCCTGTACCACAGAGGTGTTTTGCATGAGGAAATGAATAGGTCATCAGACAGCAACACAACCAGATTTCTCTCTGGTGCATCATGCACTGAATGGGTAGCTTTTTGAATTTTATATATTTCAAACAAGAAAAGATATTGTCAGCTATAGCTACAGTTGCAATGTATTTATGCAGCATTATCAGCATATACTGCTACTTTACAAAGCAGTCCCAGGCTGAAGATACAGATACTCTGCCCTGAAGAACTTATCATGGGTGGGGTAGATACAAAATGGAAGAGAAAAGAATGGGGCAAGGGCAATATGCCATGAATATAAGCCTGTGCAGTTACACGTGATAATTCATTACACAAATGATGACTGCTAAACAGGAATGCACCCTCTCAAACTCCCTCCAATCTTCACAGATTCACATCCCACCATCTGCTCAACTTAAGACACCCAACTTTCTGTCAATCACCTATCCTCCTGCTTGACATGTGCCTATGCCACCACTTGCCCCCTCGCTATCTATGCCTCTACCATCATCCTATCTTTTGCTGGCAAGCTCGTCACCATGGTATTGCTTCAGCACTGTATAATATGCAGAGGATGAGGTTTTGTGGTGGGCTGTAGATGGATAGATAGTCAGGGGTCTCTCTCTCTCTGCAGTATGTGTGTGTGTGTGTGTGTGTGTGTGTGTGCATGCATGTAGAGGGGTGTGTTAGATTGTATAACCTTCATAGCTACAGCTTTGTCTGTGAATCATTAATCACACATTCTTTTAATAAAAACCTGTTCCCTCTCAGCTGTGGGTGGTGGTAAATGTTAAAAATAATGTTCTGCATTTCTGGGACCTGTTCAATCCACAGCCCTCCCAACATGTTCCACTTATATTAACTACCCAAAGCCTTGCTTCAATGGCTGGAAACAAACATCATCAATACTGGGGCCCAACTTCACAGGACTTAGACCCTCTTGGTTCCAGATACTCTCAACTCAAATATGACCTCAAGATTTTCATCTGCTAGAAATCTTAGTACCATGCTGAGTGATGTTGGGGAGGTGGGGGAATCAGAGGCAAATCTGCTTTTGGGAACTACACCATGCTATAGGTTTTCTGGAGTCAGAGAAAAATTGTCCAAGCTAGGTAAAAATTCCATCTGCTACCAGAATAATTGAAAGATATAGCTGTGCTAGTCTGTAGAATCAGTATGTACAGAGATCTTGTAGCACCTTTGAGACTAATGCAGTTAGTCTCAAGGGTACTACAAGATCTCTGTACATACATCTTCTACTCGAAATGTGCTATGATGGAATTAATCAATCTATTCTTCCCCACACCTGCTTCATCCATTTCAAATGAAAAGCTCATGCTCTCAATTGTCTCTTCTCATTTCTCTGACCACAGGTCAGAGTTCACAGGTGGAATGGCATGGCCCTCCAGGCATTGTTGCACAGCTAATAATAGCAAGGGATGCTGATAGTTGTAGTTCTGTCCTAGTCACAGTACAGTCATTCTTTTAGCAGGATCAACTAGAACAGTACAAAACTTTTGACCTGTTCCAATTTTCTAACAACAAACAACTGCTACCTTTGCCTACTGTAGTTTGACATCCAGTTTCTTACCTAATCCCAGTCCTTGAATTCCCTCCTTCCCTCCTTCCTAGCACTATCTTGCTTTCTGTGTCTTGGTGTACAAAACCATCTAGCCATTGAGCCCCGTTTTTCCTCTTTGGCAATCCTTCTTCATTTCTCTGAGTCACTCTGTTGAGATCCCTGATCCATTACTCTCTGCAGCATCTGGTTTCTCTTTGCCTTATTTGTCCAATTCCAAAATTCTTTACTCTGTAGCTATGCTCTGGACACCACCCAGAGAGAAAGGACAGGTATAAATATATTGCTGACCTACCCATGTCAGGATCAGCTCAATTCTCCACAAGCCACTCTCGGACAGGATCCGGAAGGTAGACAGGCTTTTTGAGAAAAACAGCTTTTCCAGCTAAAGAGGCAATGCAACAGGAAACAGATATTTGGCCTGGACCATGTCTGGCTTCGGCTAGCTGTCATAGCAGGAAACACCCACAGAACCTCTCCTTCTTATTATGCCTCCTCCCTCCCAAGAGGAAGGAAAAAGATGTTGCAAGGGCAAAAGATATGGTGAGGAAACCTATGTCAGCTCCACAAATGTATTCTAATAAATACAGTGGTACCAATAACGTATGAGGAACATGCTTTGTATGAGTGTGCGTGTGTTCGATGTTGGCATTGCATTGCTCTGAAATGGCAGGCATACATTACATTTTGGAAATCTTCACATTTCAGAACTTTGAAAAACATGGTCAATCAAAATCTGCCTATTTTAAAAATATATGTAGAAAAACATTTCATACTTGTGTACAAATGTACTTCAGGAGATGGTTATTCATTTTTTTAAAAAAGAACATATAATTCAGAAAATATTCTCCTTCAAATGGGGGAACATTTCTGAAAACAAAACACCACACCACTCAGAAATAACATGGGCCAGGTACAGAGGTGGGGAAAAGAAGTCTGTGGAAAATTAATTGACTTGATGAACACATCGCTAATGGATATGTTGCTGTGTACATTGATACATATTCACTAATACAATCACATATGCAGATGCTCTCTGTGACTCTAGCTCCTTTCACAGATCATTTTGTTTTTATGTGAGTCCTCACCATTGCTCAAGGCTGATGCAAGTGCTTATTTTGCTGCAACTACATAGCAGCTTCCTAATTTTCTTCCTTGTGATGAATTAAATACAGGTGATGCATTTCGCAAGTGTTGGTTACAGTTTGATCCACACTTGATTTTTATCTCTCCAAAAGAAAAACATCATGACTTAACTGACCTGCAGAACTGACTGTAGTGCCAGTGTTCTGAAATCTAATTTATTTATTTATTTACATTCTGTCTTTCTCCCAAAATGGGATTCAAAATGTGTGAAAGGGATCTGAATGTTTCTGGCATGCATAAGGCATACCTCCCTCCCCCACTGACAACATTTCAAAGATGAAAAATAGAGAAATACTTACAATACCCCCATCCTCATGTGGATAAGATCACAGCCTCACAGGGCATGAAATGGCATCCGGGGCATAAAATGGACCCTTTGTGTCCATGCCCATGAATTTACATGGATGTGCTCAAGAAGCATCCATTTCCCCCCTCCTTCCACCATTCTCCACATACATACAGCTCAGAGATTATGACTTCTAGAGAGCCAAGGTAGGAAGCTGAAAGTTGAAGAATGGGAAATCCAGAAAATCACACTAACCAACATTCTAAAAATTTATTCTCCAAAGGCAAAAAGTGGACTTACCAGCAAGAACACAGATTAGAAAAAAGAGGCCATCACCACTAAATTAACACAGTTGGGCAAACACAGAAGTTCTCTCAGCAGCACCAGACAACCTTCACCTGCACCAATCTCGGATGAGAGACTGGGTTCCCAAATAAGAACATATGACTTCAAGGCACCATAAAAAATTAATAGAATATTTTACGATAGCCCTTTCTTTTCAGTCCCTGTCCCTACAGAGAAATGCCCCTGACATCTGAAATATGCAGCAGATACAGATGATTCTAGACTTGTGCTCCATGCACCAGAGTGAGTGTGTACCTCCCAACCCCTTATCTGAGCCTCCAGACTAGTGGACTAGAAGGAGAGGCTGGCAGCCCATTATCTATTGGTGGGTAATCACAGAAGATCTCACAGCCAGAGGCAGTCGTTCACCTTTGTTTACAGGATTATGTCTCTGGAGCATTTGACTTCTGTTTTACTGATGAATGGCAGCAAGACAAGGTATGTTTAGCCTGGAGAAAAGACAATTAAGAGTTGATATGATAGCCCTGTTAAAGTAAGGGGGGGTCATATTGAGGACGGGGGCAAGCTTGTTTGCTGCTGCTCCAGAGAATAGGACTCAGAACAAGGGATCCAAGTTACAGAAAAAGAGATTCCATCTCAACATTAGGATGAATTTCCTGACAGTAAGAGCTGTTCAACAGTGGGACACACTCCCGTGGAGAGTGGTGTTGTCTCGTCTTCAGAGGTCTTTAAACAGAGGCTGGATAGCCATCTATCAGGGGTGCTTTGATTGTGGGTTCCTGCATGGCAGAATGGGGCTGCACTGGATGGCCCTTGTGGTGTCTTCCAGCTCTGTGATTCTTTGATACACACAGGTGTTTCTCTTACAGTCTTGAAAAGGAGGATGACGCATTCAAATGGCTTGGAGGACTAAACCTTCCCTCTAGTACAGTAGTTCTCAACTTTCCTAATGCTGCAACCCTTTAATACAGATCCTCATGTTGTGGTGACCCTCAACCGATGGTCTCAGTTCCTAAGACCATCAGAAATATGTGTTTTCAATGGTCTTAGGTGACCCCTGTGAAAGGGTCATTTGACCCCCAAAGGGGTCACAACCCACAGGTTGAGCATCGCTGCTCTAGCAGGTATGAACTGTGGGCACATCTGTATTCTCCTCCAAAGCTTGGGAAAGTTTATTTTCTGGACTTCAACACGCAGAAACCACTTGCCATGCTGACTGATAGAATCTGAGAATTACTGTTTAAAGGAGTATTTTTTTCCAAGCTATGATGGACAAATATCAGCTTTACTTGAATTGGAAAGCAAGACATCAGCTCCACATCTGGTAAAGCCTAGCATTTGGTAAATAATGTTTCTTTTCCCACTTCTGCCAAAGTGTGGGGAAATCCAATTGTGTTTCTGAACATCTGCAGAGAACACCACAGTCAACCACTGAAACACAACCCATGTGTTATGACATATATGCTCTCTTTGAAAACTCTGCATACCAGCAAAATTACTCTTCAGCACACATAACACCCCAAATCTTCCTCTCCTTTGACATAATTACTTATTACGAGCCAGAAATTGCTACATTTTTCTTCTGGGAACTCAGAAAGTAGTTTCCTGTCTTAGAAGAATGGCATTTTGCTCTTAGGTACGAGTGATATCCCATCTACAAGCTGAGAACATAATTTTGGAGAGGCGTTCCTCATAGGGCACAGTTTCCAGACCCTTCACCATCTTAGTCGCCCTCCTTTGGACACGCTCCAGTTTCTTCACATCCTTTTTGAATTGTGGTGCCCAGAACTGGACACAATAGTCCAGGTGGGGTCTGACCAAAGCAGAATAGAGTGGCACCATTATTTCCCTTGATCTAGACGCTATACTTCTATTGATGCAGCCTAAAATTGCATTGGCCTTTTTAGCTGCTGCATCGCACTGGTAACTCATGTTCAACTTATGGTCTACTTGGACTCTTAGATCCCTTTCACACATAGTTTCATTCAGCCAGATGTCCTCCATCCTATATCTGTGCATTTCATTTTTCCACCCTAAGTGCAGTACCTTACATTTCTCTGCATTGAATTTCATTTTGTTAGCTTTTGCCCATCTTTCTAGTCTAATCAGGTCATTTTGAATTTTGATCCTGTCTTCTGGAGTATTAGCTATTCCTCCTAATTTGGTGTCATCTGCAAATTTGATAAGTATGCCCCCAATCCTGTCATCCAAGTCAAGACATGATTATCACAGAGATCTGTCTTTTCCTTTCCTTCTCCTTCATCTTCATTGTCACCTTTATTTGCTCCTCCTCCAAGGACAGACACCAACTGACAAGGTCACTGTCACTGTTAGCAGATCATGAACATTTTCCAGATAGTCTCTTAGCCTCCACAGAACATAGTACCACACAAACACCAAGTCTTATTAAGAATAAAACAAGAAAATGAAATTTTCTGTGATACTGGGCAGGTCAACATAGAAGGTAATGAAATTTTGTTTTCACTAAATAAACAGACAGCAGGCCAACTGTCCTACTTTGCATCCCACAAGAATTCAAGGATTTTCACACTTCCTTCATTACTATGCAGGTGGTCCACCCCCTTCTGTGTTAAGAGTTCTGCCAAAAATGGTAAGCAAGTTTCAGGACAACAAACATAAGAGATGATTACACTCAACATGTGCTGCTATGGTGTAGAAAAAGGAAAGTGAGGGGCACAGCCTGATCCCATTTACTAGTATTGATTTCTGTCTACAGAGAACAGCACTCTTCTGATATACAGGGCCCTAAAGGGATGGAAGCTTGCATGAACCTCGACAGACTTCATTTCAGGCACCACCAACACCTCTATAACACCAGAGCTGTATTATACCTACATTGCTTTGTATCTGCCATCATGCAGCCCGGTTTTAATCTTCTTGTCTTTGCTGAACATCATTAGGTAAATGTCACAGGCTGAGCGTCCACAACAGAACAGCCATTAGCACTGCTCCCTGGCCAGGTTTGACAGTTCTGCTGCTATAAGCTGCAAAGAGAAGCAACTGCATCTCCTGCTGCTGCCGCTGCTGATGATTAGAAAGACCTTTTAATCTCTGACAAGACTTTGCACTTTCTTCTTGTTTGTTTAACTTCCTTAATGCACATGTAATGTAGGCACATTACTGCACGGACTTGTGAAACGTCCACTTAATTATGGGAAAGGAGTTGCTTTTCACCACTAAAGATTAACTTTGGCCCAGAACTGTCACTTTCTTGGTAAGTTCAGATTTCTCTTCACTGTTGCACTGACTGTGTATGTGTGTCATTATTTACACCAGCCATGGCAGCCTTTGTATGTCATACTTTATTGTGTGTGCTTGTGTGTGTGCCTTCAAGTGACAGGAACTGCTGCCTTTAGGGTATTTAGGCAGAATTATATTTTATTATCATTATCATTAATTATTCACTTTTCATTTCCATGTTCACCTTCAGCCGTTCACAGGGCAGATCCCCCATCGATATATCCACACTGATTAAAAACTGCCTGGATGGCACAGCAAATTGACAGCTGTTTTAAAATGTTAAATTGTTCAAAATCTTTCTAAATTGATTTTACCTGTATGCTGCCCTGGGATTTTGTTATATAGGATAGCATATACATATTTTATAAATAAATGAATGTGCTTCTGCTGGAGACAGGTGATATTTTTCTTAGGGCTAGAAGTGAAGATGGAGATCTTTGTCTGGAGCATTTTCATCCTGATTCTCAACTAATAATGCTCTTAGAGAGGATTGTATATAATCAATAAAGACAAGTTCTGCTCACAAACTTACCATCTGAAAAGCCATCAAAGAGAGATCGGGAAGAAAGATGAGAGAGGAAAAACCCTTTCAGGAAGTGGAATGAACCAAACTCATCTCTCTGCTCCAGCCTTCTGAAACAACTGGCAGTAGTAACAGATGAGCAAAATGTCTTTAGGGAGCTGATGTTTCAGGAGCCCTGATCAAATGACCCTGCTTCCAATTTCATCTTCTTCTGATTGCTTGTGTTACACATACACTCATTTTCCCCTGTCCACCTTCACCCTCAGCATCTCAACACATCTTGGTTCAATAGTGGTTTGGTACTGTTCCAAAACAGCCAAAGCTTATTTGACCAGAATTTCAGACCTATTGCTACTGATTATTACTTTCCTATTCAGCCTTTTGTTCAAGAAACTGAATGGAGCATGCATGGATCTTTTCCATATTACCCACCCCACACGTGGACATTTCACAATAGTCCTTGCAAAAAGATTAGAGAGTGACTGGATCAAGGTCACTAAGAGACCTTTCACATTCCACAGTTATAGCTCTATGATACCACTTTAACTATCCTAACTATCAAAACCCTGTGTAATCCTAGAATTTGTATTTTGGGGAAGCACAGAAACACACTGGCTGAGGATCCAAAATGCCCTCACAACTGCCAGTCCCAGGATCCCACTGAATAAATCAAAGGAGTTAAAGTGGAATCATAGCACAATAATTGTGTGGTGTGAAAGGGCCTACAATCAGTTTCATGGCTGAGAAAGGATTTGAAAATACATTGCCCCACACCACAAAATTAAAATGTATCAAATTAAAATATATAAAAAGATTATGGTAGCATGGATGGAATAGTGTACAGTGTCAAATTGTTATGCATGTATATTTTCTACTGTAATATTCTGCTGGGGGCACTGTTTTCTAGTATTGCTTTAGACTCCTCTTTTTGTACTTCTAAGGGCACTGTGTACAATACTACTTTTTAATAAGCAATAATTGGGTGGCAAGGAAACTTCTTTTTAATCAGTATTATTAGAATAGTTATCCTTTGCTTTGTAATGAGTGGGGATTTTAACATTAGTGGTGTCTTCCCAATCTTAGTACATTATCCCAGCATCTCCAGATGTATTAGGCTACAATTTCCATCACTTTGGCCTCACCTGGGGATTGTGGAAGTTACAGTCAAAAGCATCTGGAAAACACCAACATGAAGAAAGCTGTTCTATCTGCTACACCACATTGTCTCTTAACTTAGATCATATGTGATTCATCAGTTAGAGGTCACACTACTAGCCATATACAGCAATTCCTAGAGGAGCCAGTAGACGTTTGGGGATTGCTACTTGCCTGGAGCAATGAAAACTGGGATCTTATCAAGCAAAGGTGCTCTGCAAAGCCCAACAGGTAGACTGCACCTGGGTCATAAATATTTGTGCAGGTCTGTCATTACAGGGCAAATAAAATCTATCGCCAGCCTTGCAGTCTATTGTTATCTAGGATAAATTCCTGTAGTTCTTCTGTGGTCATTATTTTTGTTTTCTTAATATTCAGCATTAAGCCTACCTTAGCACTTTCTTCTTTGACCTTCTTTAGGTCTTTGTTGTTTTCTGCTGTTCCAGGTCTTTGTTGTTTTCTGCTAGTAGTATGTTGTCATCTGTGTGTCTTAGGTTGTTAATGTTTCTTCCTCCAATTTTCACTCCTCCTGCCTCTGCACTGCATGTGATAAATGTTGAACGAATAGAGTGATAGAATGCACCCATCTGTGATTCCATTCTCCATTATGTTTTTCCATATTCAGTTTTGGTTGCAACTTCTTGTACTGAGTACAGATTACGTATCAAGACAATCAGATAAAATGGCAGACTCATTTCTCTAAGAGCAAGCAATAACTTTTCATGAGTTATGCAGTCGAATACTTTCCTGCAGTCAATAAAGCACATGCCGATTTGCTTCTGGAATTCCCTTGTGCACTCTACTATCCATCGTATGTTTACAATGTGATCCCTAGTCCCTATTCCTTTCCTGAAATCTGCTTGCACCTCTGATATTGTATTATGTTCTTTTTCCCAGGAAAAGGAAAATGGTCTCAGAATTTAGGTGAAACAGTTGAAAGAAGGGGAGAGGATATGGCAAAAAAACTTTGAAATACACCCTAAATTTCAATGTGAAGGAAAATTACGGTAAAATGCAGTTTAGATGGTACATTACACCAGATACACTTGCAAAAATGTACTAAAATGTCCACAATAGATGCGGAAAGTGTAAAAAGGAGAAGGGCACCATGTATCATATCTGGCGGTAATGTAAAAGAACAAAACAAGTTTATTCCTAAATATGTAGAACAATAACTAAAATTATAGGAATTTAAAAAGAGCCTAAAATGTACTTCCTAGAGATAATAGATTATAATAGATGGAGAAATAAAAATAACATATAGAAAAATATTGTTTTACATTATAATTGGAGCCAGAATGACCTATGAAAAAAAATGGAATGGCTATGGAAAACATTTGACTATATTGAAATAGATAAGTTAACTTGTTTGGTCAGGAATGGATCATTAGACAAATATTTGTTAGGGACTTTGGAATACTTAAAGTCAAACTGGACACACAGGACATGGCAAGGCATATACTAAGGGCCTTTACAGACTGCCCAAAAAGGGTGGTCTGTAGGCGCCCCTTTGAGCACTGGATTGGGGCCAGGGCAGCCTCACCGGCTGCCCCAGAGGCCCCAACCCGCCGCTTCCCCGGGCCATGGAGAAGCGGCAAACTGTCACTTCTCTGTGGCCTGAAGCAAGGACAAGCGCCAATATGGAGCTCTGTTGCACTGCAGAAAAGGCACCATAGGCCTGGGGTGCAATGACGTCAGGCGCGCCCCACGCCATCTAAACACGGCGCATGCCATGATGTCATGGCAGCATGCCTGTATGGGCAGCTCCTTTTAAAAATGGCACTGCCCACACGTGTCAGGGCTGGGGAGTGTGTGAATGCTGCATGCTCCCCAGCCCTAATCACGGCGCGGGGACAGCCCTTTTGGGCCGTCTGTACCGCGTTTTCAGAGTATATAGTGTCCTGCTAAAAGGACAAAAGGATGGCCACTAAAATGACTGGAAACCCTAATAGAATCCATCACATAAATGGTGAGAGATCACATGGGTTGCTGAATCCTTTTGTAACCCTCCCAGGCTAGATGCTTGTTGAGACGTGTGGCTATACCCTTGATAAAAATCCCAGCTTTGCCTCTGCCCACAATGAGAAGGGATAGGAGGAGTGAGGAATTCTTAGCCTTGCAAACACCAAATGAGTGACTCCTAATTGCCTGCTGAGGGCAGCAGATTCACGCCTCTCTCTCTCATTTCCAACTGGGAAGGAGGCTTTTGTGTTGGGGAAACCACATTGTTCCCTCCCATCACATACTGGAGGAAAGATCAGGGACTCTTCTCTTTCACAGAGATTTAACTAACTTGCAGGAAACAGGGCTTGCAGGAAACAGAGGAAGGATCTTAGTGAGGTATGATCTGGCAGTCCGAAGTGGGGGGAGAGGCGTATCAAAGGTTCCCATCTCTGACTTAGATACTGCTATTACTATATGTGTAGTATAGTGGCAGTGTGGTGTAGTGGTTTTCGTACTGAATTGCTACCCTGGGAAAACAGGGTTTGAATCCCCACTCAGCCATGGAAATTCATTGGACGAACTTGGGCAAGTCACAATCTATCAGCTTTAGAGGAAGGCACTGGCAACCCTCCTTGGGGAAAAAAAAGACCCAGGTAAGAGGGTCACCTTAAGATTGCTATAAATCAGAAATGACCTGAAGGCACACAGCAACAACAACAAACCATATGGGTACCAGAGCTCTCATGTAAGTGAGAGAGAGGTATTTATGCAAGAATTGTACCTGATTTGCAGTCTGGGAGAAGAAATGTTTTCAATTGTAGTGTGCTTTTAAATTGTAAGCTACATTGAGTCCCAATTTTGAGGGAGGGGGGAGAATGGGATATAAATAAATATTATAATAATTAGAAAAGACATACATCTTATATAACACACACCTCTGTGAGATGTTTTAAGGAAGAATGAAATTCAGCATATTGTAGAACCAAAAGGACTGAAGAGGAACCCTCTTTTGTCAGCACCTCACCTGGAATCAGTTACTATTTTCTTTGGAAATGAGAGTCTGTCCCATTAAATCTCATGCATGATCCTTCTAGAACAGACATATCATCCAGAATGTCCTACTGGGGGCAGGGGGGAAGAAAGAGTCTGGTTAATTTTCCAAAATTATAAACAACCCATTCATGTTTCTACAATGCACATCTCCTCCTCTCAAAGACATTTCATAGTTTTCTCTTTGCAGACAGAGCTCCCTCTGTGTCCCAGTGACTGCTTACAAGCACAACATTAATCTTGTTCTTTCATCTCCTGGAGTTTGGAGTCCTTGATGTGAAAAAAAACTTGTTAAAAAAAACCAAACAACTAGATGTCCATGAGAAACTTGTGAGCAGAGACATATGGATCAGTCTATTTTTGGTCCGTGTCAGTTTTACATGTGTCCATTCACAACTATTATTTTGAGGTGCAGGGAATCCACATGAACATGCAGATGTATTTTTACAAAGTTTAGCTTAAAATACATATTGATATATTTTAAAACCAAAAGGCTTATCACAAAATCTCTAAAGAACTACAAAATTAGAAGGAAAAATGCATTCTAATCTGTGCAGGAAACTTGAAAATGCAGATGAATTTCTGCACATTTGGAAAATTCAGATGATACTATTGCAGACTTGAAAATGTCATTTGAATATGGAAGAAGATTCTGAAACAACTCATGTTTGTGAAGGGCACAAAAAATTGTTGATAGCAAACACTGATGTGTATTGTTGTGTGGCTGTATGCATGCACACACATGTGTGTGTGGTTTTCTAAAATGGGTTTCTCATCTTTTTTTTTTCCTGAGTCAATTTTTCTAGTTCTCATAGACATGCAGAAAATAAGCAGATAACACTTTTATCACTCAGTTTCCTTTCTTCAATTTTTTTAAAAAAGATTCACTTATTAAATTTATGCTTGTCACATATTGTTAAGTGCACAGGAATCAAACTCTCAAAAAAAATTGTAAACAACCATGATAATATAACAAAAGGTGGTGCCATAAAACAAGTTTCTGTAAGAAGAGCCTTCAAGATATGTGAAATATAATCGTGAAAAAAAGATTGTGGATTTATTTGCCTTTTTTTCCATTTGTAATATGTGAATGATTGACTACACTAAAAAGGAGGAATAATAGCAGGACACAAAGGTCACAAGCAGAAATGCACTAAACAAAATGCCCTTGGTCAGTAGTTAGACTGCAAAGCAAGGACTTTAAGTCAAACAAAGCACTTAAATCAAGCACAGAGAACTCAATGAAATTTTTAAAGGCATCATTGAGAACAAAAACTATAGCTCAGATTACAGTTATATGTGCCGAAGTCCTATTGATTCCATAAGTCAGACCTGGTCTACAGCCAAGAAAATTTATTACCTTGAATCAGAGACAGAGGCAGAGTAGTCAGATGCAAAGGAAGATGGGGATTCAGTAAGTGAGAAGCTGCCCTTTCTGAAATTCCCTCTTCTATGGAACTATTAACAATAGGGGTGAGCAGTCATCTTCTGCCTCTGGCCATTCTAGACAGAGACAGGATGATGCACATTTGGATAGGAGTTATGCCATTTTAAGGGGGCTGGCTTCCTCAAAAGAATCTGGGGAAGTGTCACTTTGCAAGGACACAGGCAGAGAAAGTGCAGAGACAGCTGTCTGTGAGAAACCCCTCCTTTCACCCACTTATATAAGTTTCTCCGTACAGTTTCCCAAGGAGAGAAAATAATTATTAAGAAGAATCTCTTTGCCTTGAAACCAGCAGTGTAGCTGGGACAGCGAATAGGCAAAAACAGAGAAGGAAGGGTCTTTTGCTGCCAGTCATTGAAGCAACATCAAAGGCATTGTAGGGACTGGAACCATAGGCTCTTCTCAGGGCTCTGCTAGATGACTGCAATCTCTTGGGGTGACACATGGAGGGAAAAGATGAAAATACGGGGTATGCTCTGGGCTAGACCCCTGGGAGTCTGGAAATTTGTAACCATAGATTTCCCTTTGGTCTTTCTTATTTAACTACTTACATCCCATCCTTTAACAGAGTTCTCAGGGTGGGCTTAAAAAAATCAAAAATCAAAAGAAATAAAATGTGTACATCAACTAAAACACATGGAAGCAAAATAAATTAATTTTGTGGAGATAAAGATGTGAACTGACAGGTAAAAAGTAATCCTAATGTAGGGGTGTGTGTGAAATAAATGTTTTTCACTGGCACAAAAATGATATAAGGTGAATCTGTCTTTTGTTTCTCCTGCATGATTTTTTTTTAACATCTTTCGTCCATTGCTTGCTTTCATCTACTGTCTGCATTATGTGTTTTGTTCATTTTGGCTAGCCAATAAATGTACCGGTATTATTTCTTTGCGGATTTTGTATTTTGTTTTATTTTGTGGATGGCCAACATGCTATACTGGAACAAGTTTCCTATCTGTGGATTGGGTTACTACAGCAGATTGAGTAATTACATGGGAGAGGACCCTCTCTCTGCTTACTTCCTGTCACTTATCACCAGGAGAGACCATTGGATAACAGGACTCAGATGATCTTAAGAAATGGTCACATGTGGGAAAGATGACCTGTCTCAACATTTATCGATCCCTATGCTAAGTTTGTTGTCTCTGGCCTGGCTAGGACTGATCAGGAAAGAGGTGGCAAGCTGCCTCCAGTCCAAATATCTCTGCTTTCTGATGTAGCAGAAAAATTACAATTTAAACTACTACCATTGTAAGCTATAGCTATTTGGTCAGTGTTGCTCTGCAGAATGAGAATATTAGGATCAGCTTACCTTTTCCCTCACAAAATGCTTGTTCCTATCAGAACCTACCAAGAGTGAATATTCCCTTTTGGAAGTCAGTTTTACACAGGGTACATGCCTCAAAGAGGCAGCAATACAAATGTTTCATGGGCAATGATGTCAAAATCAACAACGTGAAGCTGTCCCTAATCCATAGGTTCTACATGCAGGCCTCCTTCTCTAAGCATTATGCCAACTGATATAATGGAGTCTTTCTGGCTCCCTGGTTGTACATTGTATCTAGTGTGTGTGAAAATCCTGTACTGAGAGATGTCAAGAGGTCATCCAGCCATCACTGTATGCTGACTGGTGCCTTCTGCAAGCATCAGTGAAGCTTTATCAACAAGCAACATTGTGACTGATGGCACAGATACTACAGGAGTGCCTGTGGGTATATTACATTAACTGTTACATCCACAGCTATTATGCTATTGACTCACCTGCTGGTTTAGCACATGCTAACAACTGCTTCATGCTGCTGCTGAAAAGCTTTAGTGAAACGGATGCTGCTATAATGGAACCACTGGATCAACCTCCCTGTGCAGTGGGAACTGTAGTGATTTCTCTGTTGGTTTAGTTTTCTTCCTGTGTCCTCTTGAGCCCTGACACTGGATGGAATATGCTAAAATCACTTTGAAATAAATGTTTGCCACCATCTCCTGAATTTGAACAATGAATCACCTAGGCCTACATTTTATAGAGCCCTTAATTACATTCAACGAGTTTGCTTGGGTTAAAGGCAGGTGACTCTGGAAGGTCCAATTTTCACTTTTTATTGTCCTGGAACCCTCTGTGGGCTGCATAAACCGTTGGAATTTTAAAAAAAAAGCCAAAGTGGCTGGAGGACCGCAGCTGGTTTTGTGGACCTGTAACCTATTTAAAATGTAAACTGTTGCAACTGCAGACTTCCAGAGGTGGCAATTCACCCTCTTTTTTTTGGTGATTCTGGACGTGTTAAGGGCCACAAAACATCCTTGGGCATTATATGTGGCCCCAGGGCTGTAATTTGTCCAACTCTGGCCTAGGTAGTTTCACAACTAGATCCTACCCATGTCAACATATAAGTATGTTCTATTGAGATCAGTGTAATTAATTTCCTAGCTAAGTTAATTTAGGATTACCGTCTAATTTAAGATTGTATGTACAGCACTGTGTAAATTTACAGCACTATATAAATAAAGCATAATAATAATAATAATAATAATAATAATAATGGAGTGATGCAGGTGACTCTCAAGGTGGTCAGACTTTCTACATATTTCTTGTTATCCCAGGATCCAGCTCTGAATCATCCAGCCCTGAATCAAAAGGGTATGTTTTAGGCAAGTAGCCAAAAGGGGGCTCTACAACACAGGAAACCAGCCAAACCATATTAAATCTGGATGGCTGAGCATGGGAGAAGCTCAAGGCACTTAGACATGATGGGATCTCTTGAAATCAGAATCAGCACAATCCCTTGACTATGGGAAGGGTGGTAGTGAGCTGGATTGGGAGACTTTTACATACAGCAGACAAAGGGAGTTGCCTTCTCAGAATGAAACTTTTTTTGTCTGAGGACATTCACACGGATTGTCCAGGGGTTCTTGCATATGTCATTCCATTCTTCTCCCCTGGGAATGTCACTTAACTCTTGAAAAAGCAAATTAACTTTTAAAACACTGCCCCATATATCTTGCTATAAATACATGTGCCTGAACAATAGCAGAGTCAAACTGATCCAGTTTGTAATAAGACAGAAACTCTGTCAGATTCAAACCTGGCCCCTCAACTGTTGTCTGAGCTATACAACAAGCAGGCTAAGTCACATTCAGTTTCCAGCTCCTCCCAAATTGGAGTCTGGCTTCTACACTGGAAAGGTATTGCCTTCCCTCAACCTTGCTACAAGCTACTATTTTAATTTCATTAGTTCGTGTGTGTGTGTGTGTGTGTGTGTGTGAATGCTGTTGTGTGAATAGGGATTTTCTCTTTTGCTGTTAATAAAACTGAGTTGCACTTAGCACTCTTGAGTTTTAGTTTTTTGGAATTGTAATACAAAGGCTTGCATCCTAGCAAGTGTCACCTTGGCCCTCTTGTGGCTATCAATCTGAGCTATTAAAATTCCCCTATTATACATTAATTTGTGGGTGCCATCTCAGTAACCTAGAAATTTGGGTAACATTCTTGACCATTAATTTCCAGCTAGAAAATGAGTTGTCATGATGTACACACCTACTTCTACACTACACTAGTACTGGTGGGAGCTGTGAACTACTCATTTAAAGTATATATACATTGCCCTCCTATATATAGATACTCATGCCTATTTTGTTTCAGCAAAGAAGAGAGTGAAGGAGGATAACCAAGCACTTTTCACAGCATTCTGACTTACTAAAACAAGTAACATAAAAGTAGCAGTGATTTGTGGTTGGTGACATGATTTAAGGACATGAACACAACTTAACTGAATGATACCTCTAGTCAGGAGTAGCTAGCAGCTTTCATGTCAGTGGGCTGGCAAACTACTCTGGGTTTTAGCCTGGAATTTTACAGGAACTGTCCAAGGTGCTAACATATTTGGGGATATGGGGGTTCAGCCAGCAAGCTTCCCAGTTGAAACAGCAGCACAGGCTGCCAGTTTGTTTCCAGGCACAATTCAAAGTGCTAGTTATGACTTATAAAGCCCTATATGGCTCAGGTCCAGGCTATTTGGCAGACCGTATCTCCCTGTATGAGCTGATCCAGGCTTTGAGATCCTCAGGAGAAGCCCTTCTCTCAGTCCCATCCCCATCACAAGCACGGTTGGTGGGTACACAAGAGCAGACCTTTTCTGTCGCTGCCCCTGGAATGTGGACCTCCCTTCCCAGAGAGACCAGAATAGCCCCTGGGCTATAACCTACCTGTTCTGTTAAAAACAGAATGGTTTTAAAAGACCGGCTTGTGGTATTGTATTGTTTTAAAGTGTTTTAAACAGTTTTATCATTTTAAACTGTATTTTATTGTTTTAATAAGCATTCTATTTTAATATTGTAATAATTTAATTCCATGTTAAGGTTTCTTTGTTTTTAATTATACTGTTCTTTTACTATTGTGAGCCACTCTAAGACCGAGTTCTGGGAAAAGAGCAGGATACAAATAGAATCATAGAATCACAGAGTTGGAAGAGACCAGAAGGGCCATCCAGTCCAACCCCCTGCCATGCAGGAACTCCCAATCAAAGCATCCCTGACAGATGGCCATCAAGCCTCTGCTTAAAGACCTCCAAGGAAGGAGACTCCACTACATTCTGAGGGAGTGTGTTCCACCATCGAACAGCCCTTACTGTCAGGAAGTTCCTCCTAATGTTGAGGTGGAATCTCTTTTCCTGCAATTTGCATCCATTGTTCTGGGTCCTAGTCTCTGGAGCAGCAGAAAACAAGCTTGCTCCCTCCTCAATATGACATCCCTTCAAATATTTAAATAGGGCTGTCATATCACCTCTTAACTTTCCTTCTCCATGCTAAACATCCCCAGTTTGCTAAGGCAGTCCTCATAGGGCACGGTTTCCAGACCCTTCACCATCTTAGTCGCCCTCCTTTGGACACGCTCCAGTTTCTCAACATCTTTTTTGAATTGTGGTGCCCAGAACTAGACACAGTATTCCAGGTGGGGCCTGACCAAAGCAGAATAGAGTGGCACTATTACTTCCCTTGATCTAGACACTATACTTCTATTGATGCAGCCTAAAATAGAAATACTTTACACTTTTCTGTGCTGAATTTCATTTTGTTAGCCTTGGCCCAGCTTTCTAGTCTATTCAAGTCATTATGAATTTTGATCCTGTCTTCTGGAGTATTAGCTACTCCTCCTAATTTGATGTCATCTGCAAATTTGATAAGTATGCCCCCAATTCTGTCATCCAAGTCATTAATAAAGATGTTGAATAGCACTGGGCCCAGGACAGAACCCTGTGGGGCCTCACTGGTCACTTCTTTCCAGGTTGAGAAGGAACCATTGTTGAGCACCCTTTGAGTTCAGCCGGTCAACCAATTGCATATCCATGTAACAGTTAACTTGTCTAGCCCACATTTTAAAAGCTTGTTTGCAAGAATGTCATGGGGAACCTTGTCAAAGGCCTTACTGAAATCAAGATCTACTATGTCCACAGTAAATATATATAACAACAAAACAAAAACACAGTAAATAAATATAACAACAACAACAACAACAACAACAGTAACCAGGGCTGGCCCTGCTTAGCTTCCAAGACTAGATGAAATCACATGACCTGCACAATTTCATCCCAGTGACTGGATTAGAAAGAAGACAATATACATAAACGGTTATTTTATGCATACCAAATACTTACTTACAAACACTTAGAACCCAGCCCTGAGGATCTGGTTGAATGAACAAACCCCAGATCTGACTCTGAGCCCAAAGTTTATGATCACCCAGAGCATGAGAAACAAAGCCCTGTCCAATGCAGCTATTTTCTGAGCTGGAAAAAAAAAACCCCAAAACCCAGAGCCTGTGAATAAACTCTTAGGTAATAATTGATCCAGTGGAAGCAGGACTGTGCAAATCATAACCTTGAGCCAACCCCAGATATACGTTTGGCCAAAAGTACATATCCTTGCTTATGAGTCCCAAAGTGACCAAGAAAAAAAGGGTTATCAGCCTCAAACATTTTATTTGCCTTCATTGTTATCTTGCCATGCAGTTTCAGGACCACAAACAGTGGACAGAACCTCAGAGATAAAAGGCTAGAGTCAGGCAGTGCTTTTAATGAAAAGTTTCACTTCACTTACTGAGTTTAAAACCCTTATTTCAGGATGGAGTTCAGACCCTTAAACCATGGACATTATGAGAGTCCAATTGACCTTAATGAATTAATTGGTTTTACTCATCATTTCCTAAGGGAAGCGAACAAACAAAACTCATTCTAGGGTATTTGCAAATGCACTGTCTTGTATGAACAAATTTCTTTTTCAGTGAAAAACTGCTGTAACTTTGTGTTCTGTCCCTAAGCCTTCTTCCAACCTAGCAGCCACATCCCATCCTTAGCCTGTCTGTCCTAAACCCTTCCTTCCCTTGCAAGCTCTAAGCCTACTTACTGCTTTCCTTTAACTGCCCAATTCCCCTAAAGTCCATCCTTTGGATGCTCCCCCTCCTGCTCACATGGCCACTGTGTCCTCCCAGGCATTTCTTCTCTCTCATTCAGTTGTACTGCAACACACAGTTTCCTGTACGCATTTACAAAGGGAGAAAGTCCTGCTGAACTCAAAAAAGTTTAACATCTGAACTCAAGAAGACTTAACATGTGAATGAGTGTGCTCAGAACAGCACCATCAAAGTGGTCTGAGAAAGCTTTTACTCAGCATTTTTTGTATTTTTTGCGAGCATTTTTTTTTAAAAAAATCATTTGCTCAGCCACAGAAGAAAAAGCTTATTTACAGTCAGCCGAAAAAAAGGCAATCATTTTAATATGTAAAATTGTTTTAATATGTGTATATCTTGTCCTTTTAAGTTGTATATATGTCCTTTTAAATTGATAGGTATTTTACGTGATGTGTTTTAACTGATGTGGTGTCTGTTAATTGTTGTCTGTTAATTGTTGTTGTTCCCCACTTCGATCTATGGGGAGAGACAGGTAAGAAATTATTATTATTATTATTATTATTTCCCAGTGTCTTCCAATTTTAGAAGAAAGGACATAAAGGAAAGGGAGGGGTAAGTGGAAAGGAAAGGGGGGATGGGAAGGATGGGCCCTGCTTACCATTTCCGCAGTGGCCTCCTGTTTGCTTGACCTTGTTGGCTGTAAACCATGCAGGGAACGTTGTATTACTGGGTAGCTTTAAGATGCAGCAAATACATCCATGCATCCATATATAAACAAACAAGCACAATTCTGTTCTTGCACTGTCGCCTCTGGACACACCATTTTTACAACAAGGGAAAACCTGTTTGTCAGACTTGGATGCCACAAGCCCTGACGTCCTCTGAAACCACTTTCAACTTTCTGGAAACAAACAAACCCCTGTTTGTTTCCAGTTTCAACGTCCCTTGGTTGACCTCGGGCAGTTTCTGAACAGGGTCTGTGCTTTTCCAGAATCCTCCTACACCTGTATTCCACCGCTGCAAAGCTCCTGCCTGACCTGGAGATCCAGAAAGTCACCAGATAAGCTGATTATCAAGGGACACAACACGGTTTTGCCGAGCCTTTCCCAGAGATTCAGGCCTTCCCTGAATTCCACATCCACCTATTTTAGTCTCAGCTGGCTGCTGTTAATGACAGCCGGCCGCTCTCAGCCTCCAACTTCCTAAAAGCACAATGGAGGAACATTTTCCAAAAATGTCTTTCAGGGACCAGAGCAAATGTGAGGCCATTTTAATCCGGTGCACAGCTGGAACCTGGCTGCAGATTGGCTTTACTGGTAGATCCGAAGCCACACTATCCACCCTGAACCCTGGTTAGGAACTTAATTAAATAATACACAGCAGGAAGGATATAGATATAGACTATGTGCAGTGACCCATTTAGCCGGGATCTATTTTGGTAGCCTGTGGCTCATTTTCCTGGGTTGCCTGGCCTGCCGGGTTTCGGGTGCTCCGCACCCCCCACAAGGACCAAACTTTCTGAAGTTCTCCCATGAAATGGAGAGGCAAAGGAGGGGGGGGGAGCTCTGCACAGGCTCCTGGCAACAGTAAACCCCCCCCCTCCATTGCCTCTAAGCCAGGACTTCAAGTTGCCCCCAAGCCCTCCTTGCCCCCTGGATGCCAGACTGAGCTCAGGGGAGGGACTGGCTTTTTGGCTCTGATCTGATTTGCCAGAGTAATAATCATTTCATGCTCTTTCAAGGCATCACTTGGTTATGTTTTCAATTGGACTGTTCTTTTTCAATTGGAAAGGGCTCTGGGTTCCAGTTCGGGGGGAGAAGTGAGATACACTTGGCTCGTCTGTTGATTATTTTAACTGTTTTAGCCGTTTATGATATTTTGTCATATAGCATAGTTGGTGGGTAAGGTGGGTGGAGGTGAATGCTTAGAATGCACTTTAACATACGTTGCATTGTCTATTGCATTTTATCTGCTATTAGAAGCTGCCTCGACTCTGCAGGAGAGGAAGCATAAAAAAAAAAAAAAATTATTATTATTATTATTATTATTCGAATGAATCATATCACCATCACCTTCCACCTCCCAAACCAAGGTCTCCCCATTATCCCTCACATGGCCTACCTCCTCCTTCACAGCCTCTTCCTTCCAAGCGCTGCCAAACCGGGTGATTTCTCCAGTGTGGACGCAGCCTAAGCCAGGCTCCGAATGGAGGCCCCTTTGGACCCCCTCCTGGAGAGAAAGTGGAGGAGGAGGAGGAGGAGGAGGCTGGTCAGGCCGGCTCTCTCTAATGGAGGAGGGAGCTCGAAACCCTCCTCGGAAGGCAATGCAAGTACTCCCAGGCTGTCCTCCCTGGAGGGCATTTGGGCAGCAGGGGAGGCAGGCCTCCCCCTCCTCCTCCTGTGGGGCCTGGGAGGAGGTGGGCCCATCTTGGAGGACGTGGCTGGCTGAGGGGGGGGACCCTGCTGCTGGGGTCACTCCCTGGCCCCTCCCCGGCCGGGCCCCTCAGCTCCCTTCGGCCATTGGGCCACCAGAAGAAAGGCCTCCCCCCACCTCTCTCCCCAGGCCCAGCCTCCCTCCCTCCCTCCTTCCCTGCTTGGCTTGCTGCTGGGGGGAACTGGGGCAGGGAGCAGGAAGGCGCACCTGAGGCTGCTGCTGCTGGTGGTGGTGTTGCAAAGAGGCTTCTTGTTGCCTGGCTCCTTCCTTCCTTCCTTCCTTCCTTCCTTCCTTCCTCAGTCCAGGGCCCCCCTGACCATCTCTGTCCTCCTCCTCCTCCTGGCGCCGGCTGGACACTGCTGCAGCCACATTGGTTTGGGGGGCGCGCGCAGTAAAAGCAGTCTCAGCAGCTGCAGCTGGGGTCCTTCCTCCTCGTTGGGCTCCCTTGCAGTCAGCCCGGGAGCGCGCGCTGCAAGCTTTGCAGGGACAGGGAAGGAGGGGGTGAGAGGGGGGGGACCCTCTGACGTCACGTGTGTCAGGTGGCGGGAAACCCTCCTCCCTCAGTCAGCAGCCTCTTCTACCCCCAACCCAACCAGACCCACCCACTCCAGGGAGGAGGATGGAGAAGCACAGGGACCACAACCCTTGCCTCCTTTTTGACTCTCCTTCCTTTCCTAGAGAGGAGGAGGAGGAGGAGGGTCCTCAGGACCACAAAACCTGCTCAGGGAGTAGTCCTTCCCTTCCAACCTTCAGTCCTCCATTTGCTTTGGACTTCAGCTCCCAGAAGCCCCAGCCAACTTGGCCAACAGTCAGGAATTATGGGAACTGGAGTTCTAATCATCTGGCGGGCCAAAGGTTGGGAGGGACCACTGGTTTAGTAGGAAAGCTTTCATGCTGCCACTTTCTTTCTTTCAGTTAGTCTCAAAGGGGGGATGTACACCTCTCTTCAGACCCTTGGAAACACTCCACACTGTAGACATGAATGCAGTTTGGACACCGCTTTTGAGTGTGTTAGTTCCCCGTTGTTGTTAATGTGTGCCTTCACGTCATCCCCGACTTACTGGCAAACCTATCGTGAGGCTGAGAGGCCATTTTCATTTCATTTATTATAATAGCCAGCATAGGGGTTGTGAGTTCATTCCCAGACAGGGGCTCTGGGTCGACTCAGCCTGGCATCCTTCTGTAGGTTGCTAAAATGAGTACCCAGTTTGTTGGGGACAATTGGTTTATATATTGTAAACCGCTTAGGTTAGTGGTCCCCAAACCATGCTCTTTAAGGGATTTTCGACTTCAGCTCCCAGAATCCCAGACTGAGGCTTCTGGGAGCTGAAGTACAAAATCTCAGGGCTCAGTTTGGGAACCACTGACTTAGGGAGTGCTTAAGTGCACTGATAAGAGGTACGGAAATGTATTTGCTATTGATATTGCTAGTCCTTGTGCCAGGGGGAAGGTGGGATATAAATAGAATAAGAATAAAAGAAAGAATCTGAATAATTTTCTTCATGAGATCTGTTCAGAGGGAGTTGGCCATGCCCTCCTCTGAGGCTGAGAGAGTCATAGAATCATAGAATCATAGAGTTGGAAGAGACCAGAAGGGCCATCCAGTCCAACCCCCTGCCATGCAGGAACTCCAGATCAAAGCATCCCTGACAGATGGCCATCCAGCCTCTGCTTAAAGACCTCCAAGGAAGGAGACTCCACTACATTCTGAGGGAGTGTGTTCCACCGTCGAACAGCCCTTACTGTCAGGAAGTTCCTCCTAATGTTGAGGTGGAATCTCTTTTCCTGCAGTTTGCATCCATTGTTCCGCGTTCTAGTCTCTGCAGCAGCAGAAAACAAGCTTGCTCCCTCCTCAATATGACATCCCTTCAAATATTTAAACAGGGCTATCATATCACCTCTTAACCTTCTCTTCTCGAGGCTAAACATCCCCAGCTCCCTAAGGCGTTCTTCATAGGGCAAGGTTTCCATACCCTTCACCATCTTAGTTGCCCTCCTTTGGACATGCTCCAGTTTCTCCACATCTTTTTTGAAATGTGGTGCCCAGAACTGGACACAGTATTCCAGGTGGGGCCTGACCAAAGCAGAATAGAGTGGCACTATAACTTCCCTTGATCTAGAAACTATACTTCTATTGATGCAGCCTAAAATTGCATTGGCTTTTTTAGCTGCCGCATCACACTGTTGACTCATGTTCAGCTTATGGTCTACTTGGACTCCTAGATCCCTTTCACATGTGGTCTCATTCAGCCAGGTGTCCCCCATCCTATATCTGTGAAATTCATTTTTCCGCCCTAAGTGCAGAACCTTACATTTCTCCGCATTGAATTTCATTTTGTTAGCACTGGCCCAGCTTTCTAGTCTATTCAGGTCATTTTGAATTTTGATCCTGTCCTCTGGGGTATTAGCTACTCCTCCCAGTTTAGTGTCATCTGCAAATTTGATAAGTATGCCCCCAATTCTTTCATCCAAATCGTTAATAAAGATGTTGAACAGCACTGGGCCCAGGACAGAGCCCTGTGGGACCCCACTGGTCACTTCTCTCCAGGATGAAAAGGAGCCATTGTTGAGCACCCTTTGAGTTCGGCCAGTCAACCAATTACAAATCCATGTAACAGTTAACTTGTCTATCCCACATTTTGCAAGCTTGTTTGCAAGAATGTCATGGGGAACCTTGTCAAAGGCCTTACTGAAATCGAGGTATACTATATCCACAGCATTCCCTTCATCTACCAAGCTGGTAATTTTATCAAAAAAAGAGATCAGGTTCGTTTGGCATGACTTGTTTCTCTGAAACCCATGTTGGCTTTTTGTGATTATGGCATTGGCCTCTAAGTGTTCACAGACTCTCTGCTTAATGATCTGCTCTAGAATCTTTCCTGGAATTGATGTCAGACTAACTGGACGATAATTGTTGGGATCCTCTTTTTTTCCCTTTTTGAAGATGGGGACAACGTTTGCCCTCCTCCAGTCTGCTGGGACTTCTCCTGTTCTCCAAGAGTTCTCAAAGATTATTGCCAATGGCTCTGATATTACATTTGCCAGTTCTTTTAATACCCTAGGATGTAGTTCATCTGGTCCTGGAGATTTATATTCATTTAGGTTAACCAGGTATTCCTGTACTACCTCTTTACTTATTCTGTGCTGAATTTCCTCTATTCTGTCTCCATTATCCTTCGGTTGAGCACCCTTTGCCTTTTCTGAGAAGACTGAAGCAAAGAAGGTGTTGAGTAATTCTGCCTTTTCTCTGTCCCCTGTTAGCATTTTGCCATCTTCTGCACGCAGTGGCCCCACTGTTTCCTTAATATAATATATTTTATTTATACCCCGCTCTTCAGCCAAAGCTATCAGAGCGGCTTACAATTTGTTAATTAGACAATTAACTCCCCTCAAGATGGTGGTTGAAGGGAGGGCTCTTCTTGCTTCCAGCAGGAGGTGGCCTGCCTTTCTCTCCCCTCAAGATGGTGGTTGAAGGGAGGGCTCTTCTTGCTTCCAGCAGGAGGTGGCCTGCCTTTCTCTCCCCTCAAGATGGTGGTTGAAGGGAGGGCTCTTCTTGCTTCCAGCAGGAGGTGGCCTGCCTTTCTCTCCCCTCAAGATGGTGGTTGAAGGGAGGGTTCTTCTTGCTTCTAGCAGGAGGTGGCCTGCCTTTCTCTCCCCTCAAGATGGTGGTTGAAGGGAGGGCTCTTCTTGCTTCCAGCAGGAGGTGGCCTGCCTTTCTCTCCCCTCAAGATGGTGGTTGAAGGGAGGGCTCTTCTTGCTTCCAGCAGGAGGTGGCCTGCCTTTCTCTCCCCTCAAGATGGTGGTTGAAGGGAGGGCTCTTCTTGCTTCCAGCAGGAGGTGGCCTGCCTTTCTCTCCCCTCAAGATGGTGGTTGAAGGGAGGGCTCTTCTTGCTTCCAGCAGGAGGTGGCCTGCCTTTCTCTCCCCTCAAGATGGTGGTTGAAGGGAGGGTTCTTCTTGCTTCTAGCAGGAGGTGGCCTGCCTTTCTCTCCCCTCAAGATGGTGGTTGAAGGGAGGGCTCTTCTTGCTTCCAGCAGGAGGTGGCCTGCCTTTCTCTCCCCTCAAGATGGTGGTTGAAGGGAGGGCTCTTCTTGCTTCCAGCAGGAGGTGGCCTGCCTTTCTCTCCCCTCAAGATGGTGGTTGAAGGGAGGGCTCTTCTTGCTTCCAGCAGGAGGTGGCCTGCCTTTCTCTCCCCTCAAGATGGTGGCTGAAGGGAGGGCTCTTCTTTCTTCCAGCAGGAAGTGGCCTGCCTTTCTCTCCCCTCAAGATGGTGGTTGAAGGGAGGGCTCTTCTTGCTTCTAGCAGGAGGTGGCCTGCCTTTCTCTCCCCTCAAGATGGTGGTTGAAGGGAGGGCTCTTCTTGCTTCTAGCAGGAGGTGGCCTGCCTTTCTCTCCCCTCAAGATGGTGGTTGAAGGGAGGGCTCTTCTTGCTTCCAGCAGGAGGTGGCCTGCCTTTCTCTCCCCTCAAGATGGTGGTTGAAGGGAGGGCTCTTCTTGCTTCTAGCAGGAGGTGGCCTGCCTTTCTCTCCCCTCAAGATGGTGGTTGAAGGGAGGGCTCTTCTTGCTTCCAGCAGGAGGTGGCCTGCCTTTCTCTCCCCTCAAGATGGTGGTTGAAGGGAGGGCTCTTCTTGCTTCCAGCAGGAGGTGGCCTGCCTTTCTCTCCCCTCAAGATGGTGGTTGAAGGGAGGGCTCTTCTTGCTTCCAGCAGGAGGTGGCCTGCCTTTCTCTCCCCTCAAGATGGTGGTTGAAGGGAGGGCTCTTCTTGCTTCTAGCAGGAGGTGGCCTGCCTTTCTCTCCCCTCAAGATGGTGGTTGAAGGGAGGGCTCTTCTTGCTTCTAGCAGGAGGTGGCCTGCCTTTCTCTCCCCTCAAGATGGTGGTTGAAGGGAGGGCTCTTCTTGCTTCTAGCAGGAGGTGGCCTGCCTTTCTCTCCCCTCAAGATGGTGGTTGAAGGGAGGGCTCTTCTTGCTTCTAGCAGGAGGTGGCCTGCCTTTCTCTCCCCTCAAGATGGTGGTTGAAGGGAGGGCTCTTCTTGCTTCTAGCAGGAGGTGGCCTGCCTTTCTCTCCCCTCAAGATGGTGGTTGAAGGGAGGGCTCTTCTTGCTTCCAGCAGGAAGTGGCCTGCCTTTCTCTCCCCTCAAGATGGTGGTTGAAGGGAGGGCTCTTCTTGCTTCCAGCAGGAGGTGGCCTGCCTTTCTCTCCCCTCAAGATGGTGGTTGAAGGGAGGGCTCTTCTTGCTTCTAGCAGGAGGTGGCCTGCCTTTCTCTCCCCTCAAGATGGTGGTTGAAGGGAGGGCTCTTCTTGCTTCTAGCAGGAGGTGGCCTGCCTTTCTCTCCCCTCAAGATGGTGGTTGAAGGGAGGGCTCTTCTTGCTTCTAGCAGGAGGTGGCCTGCCTTTCTCTCCCCTCAAGATGGTGGTTGAAGGGAGGGCTCTTCTTGCTTCTAGCAGGAGGTGGCCTGCCTTTCTCTCCCCTCAAGATGGTGGTTGAAGGGAGGGCTCTTCTTGCTTCCAGCAGGAGGTGGCCTGCCTTTCTCTCCCCTCAAGATGGTGGTTGAAGGGAGGGCTCTTCTTGCTTCTAGCAGGAGGTGGCCTGCCTTTCTCTCCCCTCAAGATGGTGGTTGAAGGGAGGGCTCTTCTTGCTTCTAGCAGGAGGTGGCCTGCCTTTCTCTCCCCCTCAAGATGGTGGTTGAAGGGAGGGCTCTTCTTGCTTCTAGCAGGAGGTGGCCTGCCTTTCTCTCCCCTCAAGATGGTGGTTGAAGGGAGGGCTCTTCTTGCTTCTAGCAGGAGGTGGCCTGCCTTTCTCTCCCCTCAAGATGGTGGTTGAAGGGAGGGCTCTTCTTGCTTCCAGCAGGAGGTGGCCTGCCTTTCTCTCCCCTTCTTCTTCCTTTTGCTGCAGACATATCCAAAAAAGCCCTTTTTATTGTTCTTAACCTCTCTAGCAAGCCTGAGTTCATTCTACACTTTAGCTTTTCTGACTTTACCCCTACACGTGCTGGCTATTTGTTTGAATTCCTCTTTCGTGATTTCTCCATTTTTCCATTTCTTATACATGTTCCGTTTAAAACTTAGCTCATTTGAAAGTTCCTTAGTCATCCATCCTGGCTTCTTGAGACATCTTCCATTTTTCTTCCTCATTGGAACTGTTTGAAATTGTGCCTTCAATATCTCCCTTTTGAGAAACTCCCATCCGTCTTGAACTCCCTTTTCTTTTAGTATTCCTGACCATGGGATCACTCCCAGTATTTCTCTAAGTTTATTGAAATTAGCTCTCCTAAAGTCTAGAGTGCGTGTCTGACTATGCCTAGCTTCTCCCTTCCACTGTATTACAAACTCCAGGAGAACATGGTCACTTCCACCTAAGGATCCAACCACTTGCACCCCATCAACTAGGTCTTCCCTGTTGGTTAAGATCAGATCTAAAATGGCTGATCCCCTTGTTGCCTCTTCCACCTTTTGGACAATGAAATTGTCTTCCAGGCAAGTGAGGAATTTGCTAGACTTTGAGGATTTGGCTGAGTTTGACTTCCAGCAAATATCAGGATAGTTGAAGTCACCCATCACTACTACATCTCTCTTTTCTGAGTATGTGATTATCTGTTCTAGAAAGGCATCATCCAATTCCTCTGCCTGAGTCGGGGGTCTGTAGTAGACTCCCACAGTAACATCCCTGTTATTTCCCTCTCCTTTAATTTTTATCCAGATGCTCTCCACCTGGCTTCCAGTATTGACTTCCTGCATCTCTTCACTGGTGTAAATATCCCTGACATATAATGCTATTCCTCCTCCTTTCCTGCTTGGCCTGTTTCTCTTAAAAAGGTTATACCCCTCTATTTCTACATTCCAATCATGAGACTCATCCCACCAGGTTTCAGTGATGCCTATTATATCATATTTCCCTTGTTGTGCTAGAGTGTGACATGGGTGTCATGGAAGCCTGGTCTCCAGGGTCATAGTCCAATGCTCACACCACTATGCTACACTGGCTCCCTGTAGTTTCCATACCTTAGATCAAATATGGACCAGAATGGAGACTGCAATCAATTAACTGGAAAAAGACTAGGAATGGGAGGAACAGCTATGAAAGAACTGGATAAGAGCCCAATGTGCAAAGATGCAACTCTGAACATTAAAGTGAGGATAGCCCAAACCACGGTATTCCCCATCACCATGAATGGATGTGGGAGATGGACAGTGAAGAAAGTGGATAGAAAGAAAACCAACTCATTAGAGATGTAGTGCTGGAGAAGAGTGCAGAGGATAGCACGGATGGCCAAGGAGACAAACAAATGGGTCCTAGAACTGATCAAGCCTGAACTCTCCCTTGAAGCTAAGATCATTAAATGGAGACTGTCATAGTTTGGCCACATCATGAGAAGGCATGAATCATTACAAAAGACAATAATGCTATGAAAAGGAGAGTGTAATAGAGAGGAAGATTGCATGCCAGATGGCTAGATTCAATCAGGGAGGTCCTGGGCCTGAATCTGCAGGACCTGAGCAGAGCAATGGAGGACAGGGAGTCTTGGAGATGTCTCACCCACAGTGCACCATGAGTTGAGGTCCAGTCGAGGGCAGATAACAACAACAACAACAAGCTCCATCTGATGGAATCCTGGGATCTATAGCTTTACAAGCCTTCTCTGTCAAAGAGTACTGGTGCCTCACAAAGCATTCTGTAGAATGGAGCCATGGCAGTTAAAGTGGTGTCAAACTGCATTATTTCCCCAGTGTAAATGCACCTCTAGATGAAGAATGTTGTGGGTTTTGCTGATGATTCTCAGCAAAAATAGCACACACCCCATTAGTAACATAGTTGATTTTGGCACCCAACTTGGAACAAGGCAGAAGCACCCTGAGGTGATGGAGTCCATTGTGCCATTTCAAACTGCGAGCAAAGTATCACTTCTCAGAATAACTTGAAAAAGTTATCTTTGGAGCTACAGTTTCCACAATGCCCTAGTCAGCATAGCCATTGGCCATGCTGGCTGACATGAACCATCAGGGAACTGTCCTCAACTCCTCAAAGCAGTTTTCCCAAATTTTTTTTAAAAAAAGC
Organism: Urosaurus nigricauda; assembly: GCA_034509955.1. NCBI lineage: Eukaryota > Metazoa > Chordata > Lepidosauria > Squamata > Phrynosomatidae > Urosaurus > Urosaurus nigricauda. Next base: position 123,392,392 of record JAOEGL010000001.1, on the reverse strand, counting down.
ATCCCTGCAAAAAGAATGCCAGAAGGCAAAATGCTGGGCTAGAACCAATATTTATCTCATACTGCCTTTCATTTTGCAGTGATTGTATTCATAAGGGAGGCCAGCAAACATGTCATCCTTCCCTTGTAACCTTAAGTAATACCAGTGTGGAAGCAAATATATATACATGGATCCAATGGTAAGATTCTGTGATGAGTTTTCTCTTGGGATCATGCAGATAAGGAGGTTTTTGTTTTGTTTTGTTTTGTTTAAATGTATCCTGGTTTCTGGAGGATGTACTTTTTAGAGGTTTGCAAGAAAAATAATGTAACAAAATCAATATATGTAAGGAGTCACTGTAACATCATCAGCCTATTTCTTGTTGTGTGCCTTCAAGTCATTTCCGACTTATGGCAATGTTATCCCAGGGTTTTCTTGACAAGTTTCTTCAGAAGGGAGTTTGACATTGCTATTCTCTGAGGCTGAGAGAGTGTGACTCCCCCAAGGTCACCCAGCAGGTTTGATGACTCAGTGGGGATTTGAACCTTGGTCACCAAAAGGTATAGTCCAACACTCAAACCACTACACCAAACAAGCTCCTATTACCAATTTGTTATAAAATGAAGACAAACAAGAGGACATCATTTAATCAAGGACAAGGAAGCTCTAAGCCACTGATGGAAATACTATGCCTCCCTCTTAAGGCTCCTGGAGTGCAGTTCCCAGCATCCCTCATGGCAGATGGCTAGGGCTGACAGGGCCAGCATCTGGAAAGCTGCACAGTTCACACTCCTGCTCTAAGTGACTGGAAAAATATCTCTTGAATCTAACAAATACAATATTAATATTTCCTCATGGGCACGCTATAGAGAAAGTAAGAAGGAGAGAAGGCAGATGGGGAACGGGAAAAGAAAGGAAATTAAGTGCAATATGAATATGGATGGTGGATGGTTCTCTTTCCAGCTTTGGAGTTTAAGTCAGTGACAGTAAAAGCATGCAAGGATAAACCATATAAATTCAATTGTACAGTACTTGACAAGAAACCATATAGCAGGCCATCTTGGCAGCAGAAATTGCAGGGGGCACTGTCCCTTTCTTCTTTAAATCAGCAGAACCTAAGACAATCTCGTCACAAAGAGGTACCAAATTTGCCTTTATAATCTGGAAAATGATATCCATCATCAGAAAATGATAATTACAGTTCAAGTGATAAATAGGATGGTGCAGACCATTCCTATACATTTCCTAAATACAATGTTCCTTTTCTGGAAATAAACCTGAGGGATATAAAGTTAAACACTTCAGAGATCATGAAATATTGTTGGAAGATGTATGCATTCTCTTTACCACTCCTTAAATAGAAAGGTTTTCCTGCATGCAACCCCCCCCCCCCCATTCAAATTAACCATGTGCCAGCCTGACTGCAGAGTAGGGCTGAAGAAGGGCTGAGAGTTCACATAAGCTGTTCTTCCTCCGCTGGGCACCATCTTGTCCCATGCCCATTTACATTTACGCCATGATGATGTCCTTTGTGCACAGCGCCCAAACAGTGCTACACATGAGGGGTGTCAAAACAACATGCTGTGGCGGTTATAGCACCCCTTCTACAGTGCAAAAAGAAGCCCTTTTTCAGGGCTTCTTTTTGCTCCATGCACAGGCCACAGCATGTGATTGCCGCAGCCTGCTTCTGCAGAGCCCCAAACTGACATTCTCTCTCATGAGTTCTTCCTCTCTTTACTTTCTTTGGAAAGATAGTGAGATAAAGATTATTTTTTCTACCTGAACTATTCACGAGCCAGATTAAGATAATAGCTTTTGTTAAATATAGATTAAAGCCATTAGTAAACTTTTGTTTGAACTACAAGCTACCTGTGTTGTTTTTGGAGTCAGTCTCAGTTTTTAGGGAGGCATAGTTAGACAAAGGAACATTTCTGCTATTCTTCTATTTTAAAGCTAAATCCTAACAGGCTTGGTTTTGACGTTTTTGATATTTAAATATTTTTGTTTCCTTTACAAAGGCAAAAACATTAGGAAACTTAAATTACCATACAAATATCCATGGCAAGAGTAGGACATTCATTTTAAGTGTATTAAACTTATCTCTCAGTGCTTAATTTGAGTGATGGTAGTCTGTCCAAATCAAAAGCTATTTCAATAAACAGTGCAGACAAATTGAGATTAATCATTTGCATAATAACCTGAGGAATCAGCATGCCTAAAAATCTAATCACTTCTGGACATCAATAAAATTGCCAGTTATCAAATAATAGAAATGAAGTATTAGACCCAACAGCATAATCCTAAGATTTAAACTAATTAATAGCATAACAGACAGGGTCCTGAAGCTATTAATTAATTTTATCAACTCGTGCAAAGAAGATTCTGGTCTAGAAATAAACAACAAAAGATTAACAGACTACAAAATTGCATTGTATTCATATTTTACATGAATAAATTAATTGATTGTTAGATTTTCCCTAATTGTGTCTTCCTAGTTGCAGGTTCCAAACAGATGAGATATCACAAAAGAGAGAGGGAATCCTTGTTGTGTACCACATCAAAAAGTCAGAAGGCATCAAAATAGACTATTAATTTATCTTTTTAATGGCATCATTTGAAGTAATGGCAGCAGCATCATAGTGTTTTTAGTTTAAAACAATCATATTTATTTGTTGCTGTTGTTGTGTGCCTCCAAGTCATTTTTAACTTATGATGACCTTAAGATGAACCTATCATGTGGTTTTCTTGGCAAGTTCCTTCAGAGAGGGATTTTCAGCCATTTCCTGAAGCTGAGAGAGTGTGATTTGTCCAAGGCCACCCAGTGGGGAATTGAACCCTCATCTCCAGAGTCCTTGTCCAACTACTGCATATGTCAAGTCTCATGTTGGTAACTAATCTTACATTATACAAGCATTTCTATACTGCTTATCAGTGCAATTTAAGCCCTCCCTAAGTGGTTTACAAAGTGTAAGCTAATTGCCCCCAACAAACTGGGTACTCATTTTGGAAGGATGCCAGGCTGAGTCGACCCTGAGCCCCTGGCTGGGATTAAAATCACAACCTTGTGGTTTATTATTATTATTATTATTATTATTATTATTTATTAGATCCCTGCTTATGACAAATAAAACCAAGGTTTGGGTGAATTAATTGTGTTCTCACATTTTGATGCTTACTAACCAATAATACAAATAATGTTTTAATATCAGCTTTTAAGAAAGAGATTGTTCTATAATATCCATACCTAGTGTGGCATTTGCCCAGTTTAGGAATAACAGAAGTAAAATATCATAGAAATAAGTTAGGATTGAACTTGAGGTACAAAGAGTTTAATTCATGATTTTTAAGATCTTCACTTTTTTGTATACAATGCTGAATAAAATTTTTGAAATTCCAGACTGATGTCCTTCAAAGTACTGCAGGACTAATCTATTAATCTTTGATAACTGGAATAAAATTACAAAGGGGGGGGTGTCTTTTAGTCTATGTACTAACTTCTACTGGCCCTCTCGCTCCTTATATCTTTGTACAAACATGATTATTATTATTATTATTATTATTATTATTATTATTAATAATAAACTTTATTTATTTAGCACTGTAAATTTACACAGCGATGTACATACAATCTTTTTAATTAGATGGTTCCCTGCCCTCAGGCTTACAATCTAAAAAGACATGACATAAAAGGAGAAGGGAAATTGACCTTTGTGTTAGGAATCCTCTTTCTTAGGGGAATTATAATTAGCTCAAATACGCAGAGAGGAAGATCCTAACAGTCTTACGCCGAGATTGGATCCCGATATTGTCTACCAGAGGTCTGCCGACAAACCCCAAGAGAAGTGACACTAGTCCAGATAAGTCCAATAAAATACACATTTTATTAGGAGACATAAATATCACGCAGCAAGAGGGCACACACACACACACACACACACACACTTTCAATGCTAGAGAAAAGGGAGGGGTAAGAGTGGGAGTTAGGTCTGAAAGAAAGAGACTGCTGGAATATCTACCATAGAAGTCTTCTCCTGGAAGCCGGATTGAGATCGATGATGGTGTTGGACACGACTGCCGGGATGAGGGGAGATTGGCCGCGGGAGCTGTAGGCAGAAGTCAAACTGGCATGGACCAGCCTGTCCTCCAAGAATAGCATTGGGGAGCAATTCCAAATGGGAACCTTATATAGTGCTGAACATATCCAGAGGCTATGTAGTTGTGCTAGACAAAAGTGTTAATTGCCTGGGCTTTCTTAAGCCAAGAGCAAATAATCTGTGTACAATGTGATTAGGTTGGACACAATTTGAAGGGGAAGCTGGCTTAATGGCTGAGTGGTTAAGTTTCACTGGCTCATCAAGTGTGAGGCCAAGGCTTTTGTCTTTACTCCGGAGGATAGTGGCGAAACTGGTCTGGTGACTCCCTACTTCCTCTAGAGAGCTGCTTGCTATGAACTCAGTTCCTCCAAGCGGGGCCTGCCTACATGAACTTCTTGCTTGGGACTTATGGAGGGCCTGGGTATGGGTCAAGCAGGGGTCATGTCTCCCAAAATTGTATATCAAATGTAGGTATCATAACATTAGATTGTTCAAATTTTGTTGCATTTACAATAAAAATCCAAGGAAGGATACATTTTTTACTGTATTTTCCAGTTCTTCTGAGTTCTCATCTTCTTCCTGTAGGAAACATATGCTAATATCTTCCTTTCACATGAGCTTGAGATGCATCCCTTTAACAAGCACACAGTTGAATGGAACCTTCAGCCCTGAAGTGCATTTGAATTTGCCATCACTGAGAAGAGAAACATCCAAACATCAGACTGAAGAAAATTTAAGTTTGGCAAGATTAGGTGAGAGGCACCTTTAAATGCTATTTTTTCGGCTTGTATCCCCTTGTTTGTTTCCAGAATTTGGAATATTCCTTTTCAAAAGGAATTACTTACGTCACTCATTACTCTGGTCACCAACAGGCCACTACAGACCAGAAAACAACTTGCTGGATTACTCAATACCAAGATGTTACCATTCCTGTTGTTTTGTACCACTGAAAAATACAGGACATGCTGACTTGCTGAAATGGATTGGTGGAGTTGCCTGTATTTTTGGACTCTGCTTGTGGGTATTGCTACAGGGACTGTCATGCTTTTCTGAATTTCCCAATATACCACTGCCTATCACCATTGTTATAACTGGCATGCTCTTACCTCTCCCACCATATGCAGGGAATATTTTTATGAGACAGCATATAGAGTAGTGCAGCCAAGGCTGTATTATGTGAATCTTTTACTATATGTATAATTAGTGACTCTTGGGAATTTTGAAGCTCTCCTAAGTTGGAAATAATTGTATGCAAACGCACATGGAAGCAAAAGAGCAGAGATAAACCATGGCAGGTAGCATAGAAAGGTGACCAGAGACTGCTTGGAGCTGTGTGCATTTGCTTTCAAGGCCTCCCTGCTTTCTCTGTCTTTATTTGGTAAGGCCTAGATTTTGCAACAATCAGTGTGATATATTTCTGTTCTATAGTGTAATGCATGGATAGGCACTTAATAAGTTGCTGCCACAGCTGAGCAACAAAACTGGATATTTATTTCATTAAAACCAAAATATAGTGAGTGGAGTGCACAGAGGTATACTGTATCTACTAGTCTAGTCATTTTAGTCAAAAATTGAACCAAAAAATCTAAGTCGACTTATCCAGTGTCAATCTAATTACTGTATTTGAAGTCCTATTTTTAAAAAAGAAACCATTCCCGGGTGAAAGGCAAAAATGTAATCTGTCCTGGAATCACTGACCCCCCCCCCCCCCCACTCTCTCTCATCCATCCAGCCTTTATTCTGAGGACCAACAGTTATGCTTGCTGGAATTTTCTAAGTTCTTTGGCATTTCTGAGTCCTTTGCTTCATCCTTTAGATCCTTTGTTATGGCCCCAAACAGACGGGCACTATAAACCTTACACACACCCTTCAACCCTAGCACGTGACGGGGGTGTCATGACTACGCAGCGCCGTTTACATGGCATACGCAGTGACGCTGTCGCAGCTGTGCAGTGTCTACGGCACTGCACAGCTGCGATGTTCTGAAAGTGCTGGCAGTGTTTTTTTCATTGCAACTGTGACGCAAAAAGGAGCCAGGTTTCAGAGCTCCTTTTTTTAACTGCGCACCTTCACTGCTCCATGTAGCTGCTGCGGTGATGGTGGGCAGCAAAAAGAGAAGGCTACAGACTGCCCTTTTTGGGTGGTCTGTAAATCCCATATATGACCCTAAGTTTTATCCTCGACTTATCCACAGGTCATATGAAAATCCATAATTTTGGCTCCCAAACCTGCCCTCAACTTATACATAAGTCGACATATAGTCAAGTATATATGATATTGCAAAGATTCTTGGGGCGTCAGCTGTAGAATCCCTTGAAGTGAGGGTAAAACCACTCACTGTCAGGATAGAACATAGATGATGAACCTGTAGCAACCTGTATGGTGTTAAACTGCAATTCCCATAACCCCTGACCATCTTGAACAGGGCTGATAGAAGTCAGATTCCAGTTAAATAAACAGGCCATTGGGCTTCCACCCCTTGTGGTAAATAACTTCTCAGTATAACAGTATCACTTCACTTTTCTTCACTTCACCTTCCTAGTGAATAGCAAGCATTCACTTATATAAGAAAGATACCTCAAGATACCTTTGGGTCTGAGTTGAACCTTGCTTGAAGTCATATTTTGATACTTGAGGTCATTGAGAATCAAATACATTCTCACCCCAATTTTTCCTATTATTGTTTCTTCATATTCTCAAGTTTTTATTTTCTTGTTCACTAAAATGATTGTTTCTAAAATGTCAGTATAAAAATGAGGGGTGGCAGGGATAGGTGTAGCCAACTCTCTCTACCTGCCTGTATTTATATTTCTCATACTCACTGCAGCTAATGGTAGTTTTATTGTGTATAATGTGTGACCATGTCTTTTAAATGGCTGACAATAAAAACAGATATCCAAAAGAGATCTGCACCCCACTGCAGAAGGAAGCAAACATCAGACTATTTGACTAGTTAAATATGGAGTGTGAATTTTTCTCATCTCAGAACACCTGAATGGAATTGACAGTTTTACAACTGTTGAATTAGTGCACACAAAAATAGAACCCATAAATGGTCTCAGGAAGAGAAGGGAGAAGGGAGCAAATGAGGAGAAAAGGCCAGAACTTTAAAATATTTATGCTGCATATACTGTATGTGTGTATGTGTTTACAAGCACAGAGATACACATCCTAAAGAACTTTGTTTGGATCTGTGGGAAGGCAGAATAAGAGGATGAGTATTTCTCAGTTGATCCAGAAGCAGGCAAGTAAAGGGGATCCTTGATAGTTTCATTCCCACATACAGAATAGTTGGGACAAAGTGGTGGTGAAGGGGTTTGATCAGCTGATCCCAGAGAGTGTTTACAGATGCCGATGTCATGTCAGGTTGATGTCAGCCGGCTTGGCTGCTGCCACTCTATTGTGAGAGTTTAATCAGACCTGACAGGAGCAGCCATGTTGGTTGTTCATCTATCTGCCCTCTTTATGAAAAAAGCAAAGGTTGGAAACCTCTCCTCCCCCCCCCCCCCTTTTACATTAAATCGACATTGTGTAGGAAGGGAGGAAAGCCATCCTATTCCTTTCCTCTCTGTGATCCATCCATCTTCCCTGTGCCACAGACATCTCCCCCTCCCCAATCCAAAGGTGAGGCTGGCTGATGGAAAAGTGTCTGATGGTGATAAAGCAGATAGAGCCAGTGGGAGGTCCAGCATGCACAGGAGGGCTCCATTCCCCTCACCATATGTGGGTTTTGAGGTAAACTTTTTGATCAAAATTTGTCCAATCCCAGTCTTTATGTAAGCAGCAAAGCAAAATGCAGAAATAAAAATAGGGCTGCCTCTTCCCCCAGAAAAACTTTTAAAGAACCAGTAGTCTTATAGAGTGAGGAAAGCCTCTTTATACAGTTGACTTTGATGTGATGTATACCATAATTGCCTTGGCTGCAGTCACACAACTCAAACTCATCACAGTCTGACTAAGAGCCCAGTCCATCCCTCTTAAGAGAGTTCTGAGAATAGGCCCAGAGAGACTGTGCATGGAGGAGGATCTAAGTGCTAGATTTACATGCAGTAAGCTCAATTTGTAGGAATGTGGTGGCTTAGTGATTAAGATGCCAATTCTGATGATCAGAAGGTTAGCAGTTCAAGGCCCAAGTGAAGCATGATGGGATGAGCTCCTGTCACTAGTCTCAGCTTCTGCCAACCTAGCAGTTTGAAAGCATGCAAATGCAAGTGGATAAATAGGTACCACTTCAGTGGGAAGGTAACAGCATTTGGTGCAGTAATGCTGACCACATGACCACCAGAGTAGTCCTTGGACAATGCTGGCTCTTTGGCTTAATAAGAGAGATGAGAACCGCCACCTACAGTCATACAATCATAGAGTCAAAAGAGGCCATCAGAGCCATCCAGTCCAACCCCCTGCCATCACGAACTCACAAACAAAGCATCCCCAACAGATGGCCATCCAGCCTCTATTAAAGACCTTCAAAGAAGAAGACTCTACCACACACCAAGGGTGTGTGTTCCACTGTCAAACAGGCTTTACTGTCAGGAAGTTCCTTCTAATGTTGAGGTGGAATCTCTTTTTCTGTAGCTTGCATCCATTGTTCCAGGTCCCATTGTCTGGAACAGCAGAAAACAAGCTTGCTCCATCCTCAGTATGTCATCCCTTCAAGTATTTAAACAAGCCTATCATATCACCTCTTAACCTTCTCTACTCCAGGCTAAACATACCTAGCTCCCTAAGTCTCTCCTCTGTTGTTATTGTTAACTACCCACAAGTCAGCCACAGCTCATGGCCTGTGTTGAGACATTTCCAAGACCCCCTATCCTCCACTGCTGTGCTCACGTCCTGCAGATTTAGGTCCATAACCTCCCTGATTGAGTCTATCCATCTGATTTGCTCTCTTTCTACTACCCTCTCCTTTTCCTAGCATTATTGTCTTTTCTAATAATTCATGCCTTCTCCTGATGTGGCCAAAGTATGACAGCCTCAGTTTAATCATCTTGCTTCCAGGGAGTGTTCAGGCTTGATTTGTTCAATGAAGCATTTGTTTGTCTTCTTGGCCATCCACAGTATCCTCAGCACTCTTCTCCAGCACCACATCTCAAATGAGTTGATTTTATTTTTAATAAACTCTCTTCACTGCTCAGCTCTCACATCTATGCATGATAATAGTAGTGGATAATTTACCTTTATGTCTGTCTACGTTTGTGTAAGTTGCAACTCTTTAGATTTTATAGTGGAAATATGCATCATTGCAAGAATCCTATGGGGCTTTATAGACTGCCCAAAAAGAGCGGTCTGCCGCCACCTCTTTTTACTGCACACCTTCGCTGCAGCAACTACACAGAGCGGTGAAGGTGCACAGTAAAAAAGGAGCATGGAAACCCAGCTCCTTTTTTGTGTTGCAGTTGTGACACAAAAAGAGGTAAAAGGCACCATAGGGTGCCTTTCCGACATCACAGCTCTGCAGTTTCATATGGAAGCTGCGCAGCTGGGACGTTGTAGGTTGCAGGGCATGTGTAAGCATGTCTGTTTAGGGCCTATATGTCCTTTAACATAAATTTACCTATACCTAGCTACATAGTAAAGGCACTAAGTAAACCCTTCATTGAATTACAAAGATCTATAATAGGACACAGACAATGGTGTAATGCAATGTGCACTGGGACTGATGTGATAAGGATTGCACTGTGGTCACTTTGTTAGTTCTGTTGTATCGTAACATAACAGCAGCCCTCCACTGGATATGGATGTTATGGAACTACCCAATGTTAATTCCCCCAGACATAAGTCCTCTTGTGAAAATGTAAGTCCTCGACAGGATTCTCTTGCTGGTTTGTAACAGAAGGTGCTTTGTAGGTATGGTACAATAATAACCCAAATCCACAAAACAGCAATACCTTTATTGGGCCAAGAAAATGAACAAAATACATTTTGTATCACTGTTTTGTAGGTTTTGGATGTTATTGAACCTTGCTGTATGGCCAACATGGCTGCCCCTGGATATGTTTTTGTATGTATACAAAAGTTATAATAAACAAGGATGGGATAATCACCAAGTATTGAAAACAAACAACAATAAACATCTTATTGTACTTTAAAGACTAACATGCACCTCTGGATATATGAAGAATAGATGATATTCCACCAACACTCCTGGCTTTGTGAAGGTCACTACCAGCTTCCCTCAGAAATTACACTTCATCCACAACCTCCCAGGGAACACCATCTTAGCCACTATGGATATGGAATCCCTATATACCAACATCCCACACAAGAATGGATTACAGGCTGGTGATAGCACCATAGCAGACCTAGCCACCAAGAGGTGCCACTTTGCTCTCACAAATAACTACTTCATCTATAAGAGATAGCTTCAAATTAGCAATACTGCCACAGGCACATACCTGACACCACAGTATGCCAACATCTTCATGGGTGATGTAGAACAACAATTCCTTAATTCCTGCACCCAAAAACCTCTCCTCTATTTGGAGTACATTGATGATGTCTTCACAATTTGGACTCATAAAGAGGATTCACACAAAACATTTCTACAATTTCCACCCTAACATGAATCTCAGCCTGGAATTATTAATACTGTAAAACAAATTCTCTTTCTGAATATCACCATCTAACTACACAATGAGCATCTAATCACCACACTATATCGCAAACCAACTGACCACTGCACATACATACACGCCTCCAGTTTCTATTCTGAGCACACGACAACCAAGCCCCCCCCCCCCCCCCCGCCGATTCATCTGCTCAGACCCACAATATAAGGACACCAAACTCATGGAGTTACAACAAGGATTCCTCAAGCTACACTACCCGTCAAATGAAGTTTTTTTAAAAGAAGTCAGCAAGGCAAGACTTGCACCCAGGAGTAAACTATTACAAACTATTACATATTGAAGACAGGAAATGGAAGAACCCCACTAGTGATCACGTACAGATCCCAACCGAGACTACTCAGACATATAATCAATGAACTACATCCCATTTTGCACAATAATGCTGCTCACTCAAGGGCGCTTGGTGGCAGGTGTTTACTTCCCTACAGACAGTCTCCTAGTCTCAGACAACTGCTTACCTGCAGGACACACAACACAGATGGGGAGTTGAGTACAAGACTTTTCCACAAACCAGATGTCACCTCTGTCTACATATCCACTCAGGAAATGTCATCACAGGACCCAATCACATCAGCCACAGTATCAGAGGTACTTTTACTTGCTCATCCTCAAATGTGATATATGCCATCCTCCATCAACAATGCTCTTCAGCACTTTACACGGAGCAAACAGGCCAATCTCTGTGCCAAAAGATAAATGCACATAAATCATACTTTAAAAATGGGTATACACAAAAACCAATTGCAGAACACTTTAATCTTCCTGGGCATTCCATCTTGGACCTCAGAACAGGGAGAGAAAAAACCTGCAATGGAAGATTGAAAAGAGAAACAGCAGAACTGGAATACAGTTGGTCCTCTATTTTTGTGGAGGATCCATTACGGACACACACACATCTGTGAAAACAGAGATTTGCATGTATTCAAGCCCCATAGGCTTGAATGAGGCGTGTGCCCAGGAGCACACATGGGGTGTGTGCCAAGGGGACACACCCCATTAAAAATAACGGAGGTGGCCCCTCCATGAGTATTCAAGATCGCAGACCTCAAGTCCACGAGAAAGGAGGGGTGACTGTATATCCATAAACTCTAGTCCATCAACACTGGGTTGAACTGAGACAATGGATTCCTGGCACACTACACTTTTTATAACACTAGTTAACACTCTAGTCTCATAAGGGCTGTCTTGGCCAGTTATCGCATCTTCTTTCTGCTTCCCAGACAGCATTACACTACATTCCAGTAACTCTCTCCACCATTCATATGGTTATCTACTCACCATATTGATATGGCTTTAGGTAACATCTTTTCTCTTGCCTTGTCATCTCATCACCATACAAGCACCTTTTACATGTGTAATGCTATTCACATATACAACTCATTCATAGCTATAAAGGTCTGTTCCTAGGCACTTTACTCCATGCATCTGATTAAGTTTACAAATCCTTATGCTAACAACTTCTTTCTTTCCATTAGTTTCAGAGGTTCTACAAGGTCCCTTTGCATGCTGATCCAGATTAACATGGTTTTGTCTTTGAATTAAGGGGCACATTTTATTAAAGGATACACTTTATGGGCCACAGAAAATATATGCTATAATAAATACACTAGTCTTTAAAATGTGACAAGATTCTTGGTTGGGTTTTTTTCTACAACAGATTTGGATATCCTCTACCTAGAAGTTGTTACCAAATGTTGAAAATGTTTAGCAGCTGCCACCAGAGGGAGCCTTCAGCACATATTTATGCACTACTTGTGTTTGACAAGCTCTTTGCCCAGTCCATCTTCTTCATTATCCACCATAAGGAAACCAGCTGTAGGGTGCACACACACACATATATTTGGAAGTTGATATGTCTGAAGAACTTGTTAAGCCTGAGAAGAGTTGCTGAGCAAGGTTTACATCATGGTTCTGTAACAGGAATCTGGTGCATGGCAAAGAAATCCCATGCCATAAACCACCCAGGGCCAAGGAGAATGGGACAAATCCTGGGATGAGCAGATTGTTCATTAGCTGCATGATGGGGGTCCCAAAGAAATACTTGGGTAATGCCAAGTCCTTTGGGTCAGAAAAAAAATCCAGTATTTAAAACCTTTAGTTTCTATTCATGCAATGGAAGCAAGTCCCACTAAATTCAATTAGATTTTTTTAAACAAACAAAAAAAAAGATGTTTAAAGAATTATACTATACATGTTCAGAAGGATCAGAATAAAAGTGGGAAACAGGGGGCATTCAGGAGCATATTAAAGGGAGAGAAATAGTATGGACAGAAGAGGAAAGATTTAATCAGAGCCAAGCTTTAACGTCTTCAGTACCAGGATTCAGTCATAAAACATGCCGAGTAAGTTCAGAAATGCTCAGTACATGCACAGAGGGCCTTTTCTTAACCACTGAGTAATCACAGGAACTCATTTATCAACTGTGATAAGCCTTGTTGCCCCAAAGGATAAAGTTTCCAGGCAGGTCTGAGCTAAACACTGCAGAATCAGGATCAGTATTTTATATACTCAAAAATCCCATTCTTCCTTTTGATAGACAGAACAGTCTCTTAAAAACCTGATCTGGAAGTAATGGGGCTATGTCTTTTATTCAAAAATGATCTTGAATCAAGAGGCAAGCTGTAAAATCATCAAATTTCAGGTGGCACTCAAAAATTATAGATGATAAAACCAGAGAGGTTGTGAAGTGCTTCAAAAGAGTCCCTAAACTGGGTAACTGGAGTACAGAGGGTGGAGGAGATTCATTCAACATAAATAATGAGTGCAAAACGGCACACATTGGCTAGAAAGAAAGAGAGAGAGAGAGAGAAATAACCTTACCTTCACATATACTTTGATGGGATTTTACATAGCTATAACCATGGACAAAAGAGATCTTGGGTTATGTCAGTAAGAGGAGGGGGAAAAAACACTGAAAAAGTCCAGCCATTGTGCTTTTCTGGGGGTTGGGGTTGAGATTAAAATAATGATAGAATGGTTGGGAAAGTGACTGAAACTAAAACAGCAAATACGATAGTGTGGTGGTGTACATCTTATATCCCACATTTCAGATCTGGCAAGCCAAAATTGGAGAACATTCGTTTCTCTCAAAGCCTGAAACTATAACTCCCCCAACCCCTCACACTGGAGTTGACATTTACAACATCTGGAGCGCCAAAAGTTCTTGAGTCTTGCTGTAAGCCCTTCTGATGGCTCCCAACTTGAAGGTGCACATCTGGCTATTCCAACCTTTCCCAGTCCTTCTTTACTCCAGATATTTGGAGCTGGAAGTCCCATCATCTCCCTAGTCATGATGGTCATGTTGGCTGGGAATGATGGGAGTCATAGTGCAATGGCATGCCAGAGAGCAGCATGCTGGGGAAGGCTTAATACTGTACTCATACACTCTCAACAAACACTAGAAGTCAGAATCAACCTTTGAAACTGCCAAAGAAAAGGAAAAGCATCTTCATACTACAAGCCACCAACTTATCAAATGAATTACCACATGATATGAAGATGTCTACTACCTCAGATGGATTATGGTCATATGCCTGGGGGGTGGGGGGTGGGGACAACCCTGTCAATCACTGTTAGTATTTGATGGACCAGTTTTTAAATAACCCTCCAGCATGGCGTAGTGGTTTGAGGGTTGGACTATGACTGGAGACCAGGATTCGATTCCCAGCTCAACTATGACACCCACTGGGTGATCATGGGCAAGTCACATGCTCTCAGCCTTAGGGGAAGCCAAAGGCGAACCTCCTCTGAACAACTCTTGCCAAGAAAACCCCATGATAGGGGTCATCAGAAGTAAGAAACAACTTGAAGGCACACAGCAGCAACAACATTTGGGAAAAAAGCAATGTGTCCCTATTTCAGAGCTTAAGAAAGTTCCCTGCTTGGACTACAACTCCCAGAATCCCCCAGCCAGAACAACCACTAGGGCTGTGTTCCCCAAAGGATACTTTTCTCCAAGCCCTGCCTTGTTTGTTAATAGGCTCAATCAAGGAATTCATGGCTCTGAGTCTGCAAGACCTCAATATGGTGGTTCACGCTAAGGTGACTTGGAGATCGCTCATTCATGAAGTTGCCATAAGTTGAGGTTGACTTGAGAGCGGTTCCAATATCTGAATTATGTCTTGCATTTGTGGATCCAGATGGCATCTGACAGGCCAGGGATGGAGGGAAAATGTTGAACGGTGTGCCTTCCAATAAAGACACCTGTTCATGGTTGTTAACTCCAGGGTGCTGGGAAGAAGAGGTGGAGGGATGGTTGAGGATAGCATCCTTTTATGAAGCCAGGGGGAAAGAAGAGCTGCCCATATAGCCCTTCCCCTCTCTCTAGGTTTCATGCTCTTCTTCTTTCAGCCTAGCTTCACTTAGGGAGTTGGGTATGTTTAGCCCGGAGAAGAGATGGTTAAGAGCTCATATGATAGCCCTGTATTTGAAGGGGTAACACACTGAGGATGGAGCAAGCTTGTTTTCTGCTGCTGCAGAGAACAGGACCCAGAATAGGACCTTCAAGCTCCAGGAGAAGAGATTCCACCTCAACATTAGGAGGCACCTCCTGACAGTGAGAGCTATTTGACAGTGGAAGATGCTGCCTTTGGGAATGGTGGAGTCTCCTTCTTTGCAGGTCTTCAAGCAGAGGCTGGGTGGCCATCTTTGGGGTGCTTTGATTATATATTCCTGCACGGCAGAATGGGGTTGGACTGGATGGCCCTTGAGGTCTCTTCCAACTCTGTGATTCTATGATTCTTCCCAGCAACCTGAAATCCTCAACCATGAACATGTCCTCTTATTGGATGCCACACCACTGAACCTTTTTCCTCCACCCCTGCCCTGTCAGATGCCCACTGGACCTACAAAAACAAGCCATGATCTAGATGTTGGTTGTTGTTAATTGAAAATGTCCTAACTGGGTGCCATGGGCTGGTGATTGTTTGTGTGCTTTCAAGACATTTGCAACTTGCAACCTTATCCCTGGGGTGCTTTTCTTGGCAAGGTGTGTCCAGAGGCAGTTTGTCATTGTCCTCCTTCTTTGGGTTTTTTTTAAACAGAGGTTGGATGGCCATCTGTGTGGAGTGTGTGTGTGTGTGTGTGTACCCTTTGGTTATGTGCTTCTGCATGGCAGGGAGTTGAACTGGATGTCCCTTGGGGTCTCTTCCCGCTCTATATATCACAGAATCACAGAGTTGGAAGAGAGCTGTGGTGCCCAGAAGTGGACCCAGTATTCCAGGTGGGGAGGGAAGCCCTTGAGAGATGGAGGGGGGGGGAGAGGAGAGGGAAGGGTCCCCGATGGGCTGGGGATGTTGGGCTCGGTTGTCCCCCCCCCTTTTTTTTTTTTTGTTTGCCTGGTTGCGGGCGCGCTCCCTGGAGGCATCATCGGATGAGGGCCCCCCTGAGTCAGCGCCATCGCCCGCCCGCCCGCCGCCGCCCACCGGCCCCCTCGCCGTCTGTCTCTCCATCTTGTGATATTTCACTCCGGAGGCAGCCAGGCAAACAAACTCCCTGCCAGATTGCACCCATCCAGCAAAAGGAGGAGATGGAGAAGGAGAAGGAGGAGAAGAAGATAGAGAAGAAGGAGAGGCCCTCCCCAGCATCCCCCTCCTTGGACGGGCCCCTCCGATCCGGCCCCGCAATCAAGCACAGCGCACAGAGACCCCCACCGATGCCCCCCATCCCTGCCCCTTCTTCCTGCCAGGCCATGCCATGCCAACCTCGCCCTGGCCCAATCCTTGGCAAGGGAGAGAAGGGAGAGCATGAGTTTTCTTTTTTCTTTTTTCGCCCCCTTCCCCATTCCTTTCAGGCAGGTTTCAGGAGAGCCTGCAACTGTACATTCTGACACTCCTTCCTTCCTTCCTTCCTTCCTTCCTTTCTCTTTCTTTCTTTCTTTCTTTCTTTCTTCCTTCCTTCCTTCCTTCCTTCCTTCTATCACCCCTACCCATTTTTTAAAACATTTAAAATAAAATTTGGCACGTTCCGAGTTATGCCAGCGAAAGCTGTTCGACGGGGGTCGGTGTTTTATGGTCCTGCAAAGAACATTTCTGCCCAAAGACTTCCAAAGGTTCCTCCATTGGCCAGCACTGCAAGGCGAAGGGGAAGACAAGGACTTTGGTTTTTTTTGGGGGGGGGGGTGTGAAGATGATGGAGGATCCCTTTTGCTCCGGTCCAGTTTGCTTTAAGGAGGCGACAGGGGACTCAACCGACCCGACTTTGGTCTCTTCAGAAAGGACCAAGATCTCCCTGTTAAAGGATGGAAAGGCGCCCCTTCTCTCTTTCCTCCGTCTCGAAACCGAGACTTTTATATAACAGCACACACAGCCTCGTATCGATCCCTGATGCTGAGGATGCGCAAGCCTTGACCTTCTTCCAAAAGTGACTTTTGCCGGTGGCCAACCTCCTTCCCCAGCCAACGTTGGAGGAATAAGCCGGTTCGGCAGCGCTTTAACTCGTTGTCTGGCTCAAGGCTATGGAATTCTGGGAGTTGGAGTTTCTTGGAGGTGGTGGTGGTGGTGGCTACAACTCCCAGAATCCAGGGCGATCCCAGGTCCTCGCCGCAAAGGAGGACAAGAAAAGTGTAGGACCTGAAAACTCAAAACGCTCCTATGACTGCAAACGCACGCTCCAAATAGAGGGTCTTTGGGAAGTCCTCCTGGACAGAAGGCTGAAATGGAGGACATGTCTTGGAAAAGGAGGACGTGTCTAGTCACCCTGCCAGAATCCCTTCCCATAACCAGTGCCTGGGGATTTGGGGATCTGTAGTCTCAAAATCACAAGGTTGGGAGTTCAATACCATCCAGGGGCTCAGGCTTGACTCAGGCTTGACTCAGGCTTGCATCTTTCCAAAATTGCTAAAATACAGTTGTACACCACTTAGCGGCTGCTTAGTTCAGTATGAAGCGGGGTATAAATAAATCTGCTAACAAACTCCAACTCCCAGAATCCCATAGCCTTGAGCCAAGACACTTAAACCGGTTCCAAACCGGGTTGTTCCTCTAGTGTGGATGCAGCTCAGGTCTCCAGAATCGTAGGACAACCCTCAAAGCACCTCCAAGCTTGTTCCGTCCGAGATTTGCCTTCCTGGGAGGAAAAGGCCAACTTTCCGACTTCGGGGAACAAGTCGCAATTCACGGGTGGCATCCGCACTGGGGAAATATAACCCGGTTTGGCAGCGCTGGCAACTCTTTCTCTGGCTCAAGGCTATGGCACTCTGGGAGTTGGAGTTGGTTGCGGGGTCCGCAACCAACTCCATCTCCTAGAATGCCATAGCCTTGAGCCAAAGACTTAAAGCGCTGCGAAACCGGGTTATTCCTCCAGTCTGGACGCATCCCTGGGCGGGCGAGGTTGGGCGTGGCAGTGGAGGAATGGGCGTGGCAGTGGGCGTGTCCACGCACAGGCCCCTCCCCCTGGCTCCCTCCCTTCCCGGGAAAAAGGCCCCTCCGCCCGGACGCCCGCCCGCCTCCCTTTCGCCGGGGACGGAGCGCTGCTTGGCGGCGGCGGGGACGGAGTGGTCCCTGTCCCAGCCCCGGGATGGCGGCTGGGGGGGCTTGAGTCCCTGCCTCCGCTAGGGACAGCCCCCGATCCCCTTCCCCCCTTTCTTGGGGAGGGAGCTCTCTTCTTCCTCTCCGGCAGCTCCATCCATCCATCCATCCATCCTCCTCCTGCTGCGCCTGGCACCATGCTGCTCCAAGTGGGACCCCCCCTGGACGGTAAGGGGGACCCTGGGACCTCGAGGGAGGGAGGGAGGGCACCCCCATCTTCCCCCCCCCCCCATCTCTCTCTCTTGGGCTGCCTCTCCCTCCCTCCCTCCCTCCCGGATCGCAGCGACCTTGAGGTCCGCCCCGACGGAGCGCTCCGGGGTCTCTCTTTTTTCTCCCTTCGGGGGGGATTTATTCCGAGATGATTCCGTGATAATGGGTCTCTCTCTCTCTCTCTTGATCCCTCCCTCTGGGACAGGGCTCACTTGGCCCAAGCGATCGAGAGTACCACCGGGTGCGGCATCCAGACTGCAGAAATAGTCCGCTTTTTTAGTGCCTTGGCTCAATGCTATGGAATTCTGGGAATTGGAGTATGTTGTGGGCCCGGAGCGGAGCTCCGCTCCGCTTCGGGCCCCACAACATACTCCAATTCCCAGAATTCCATAGCATTGAGCCAAGGCACTGAAAAGCGGACTATTTCTGCAGTCTGAATGCAGCTTGGGTGAGCAGAGCTAGTCCTCTCTCTCTCTCTCTCTCTCTCTCTCTCTTTCTCTCTCTCTTTCCACAACATGCTTTCCACAACATTGAGGCCCCACAACACGTACTCCAGTTCCCAGAATTCCATAGCGTCGAGCCAAAACAGTGTCAACCTGGAGTATTTCTGCAGCGTGGATGAAACTCCGACTGTGTTCACACCGGAGAAATAAACCGGTTGAAGTGCCATGGCTCAATGCTGTGAAGTTCTGGGAATTGTAGTTTGTTGTGGGCCCCGCAACAAACTACAATTCCCAGAATTTCACAGCATTGAGCCACGGCACTTAAACCGGTTTATTTCTCCAGTGCGAACGCAGCCTACAGGCGAGCAGATCTGGTCCTCTCTCTCTCCCTCCCTCCCTTCCTTCCTTTCTCTCTCTTTAGCCCAGAGGTGAAAGGCCTTCTTCCCAAAGTTGGAAGAAAGTTCAGCTTCTTGGACCTTGGGGAGAAGGAAGGAAAAGAAGCTTGGGATGGTTTTCTGCCTCTGGAGGGTCCCAATGTTGGGGCAAAGGCTGCTGGCCTTAGAAGGGGATGCTTGGACCATTGCCTCTGGAGGGAGCAATGGGTGCTGGGCTAAGGGATGGCAGGGCTGGGCAGCTCCTGGGCCTGGATCTGGAGGCCTGGCACAGAATCGAGGCAGGTATGTGCAGCCCCATTGCCTTTGGGTGGACTTGGAGGCCTGCCTTTCTGCGCTGCTTGCTGCCATTTATAGATAGCCTTGGCCCCCAATGGGTTATGCAACAACAGGCAGCTGCTTATTTTGGGGGTGTTAAATTATGGACGAAAGGAAAGAGGCGTTGGGCTCGGTTGGGCTTTGCCTCCCACGTCAGCAGCCACGTCAGGGCCTGCTCCCTCTTGGCCCCTCCTGGGAGTGTTTGCCTTCTTCCCCTTCTTCTTGTGGCTTCTGTTTTCGGTCCCATCAGACATGGGCTTCCAGGTGGTGCCTTGGAGGTATCGCAATTGCCCTTTCTGCCGCAGCCCACAACCCAGCTTCCCAAATGGATTTCTTTTCCCAGACGGACCATTCGTACAGGTTTGGAAAACCAGACGTCCTTAACCCTTCAAGAAGTGTGGGACTACAACTTCTACCGTCCCTGGCCAAGATCTCTATGTTACGGTGACGACTGTCTTCCAATACATCTGGAGAGCACTAGGGCTGGGGAATGTGGCTGTAAACATTGGCCCAGGCAGGCTTGGAACAGCTGTGTGGGCAATTACAAGGACATATCTCTGACCAGGACGATGAGAAACCCATTCCAGGCAATCTTGAAAAGAGCACTTGAGACAAAAAAAGATCTATAAAGCCCTGGCTAGCAATTAGATTCAGGCTCATTTGAAGCCACTGATTTGAGCCCTTCCAAGGTGGCCTGCTGTTGCTCCTTCCGCCTCGTGGTTTTGCACATAGTTTGGGTAACTGGAGAGTCAAATGGGACCCCTGAGTCAGGGGGGCTGGCAGTTGTGCCAATGTTGCCCTTGGCGACAGTACAAAGTCCGCAGAAAGGCTGCGGGATCAGAATGGAGGTAAGGCAACCTGGGCGCAGTGGCAAGAACATTATTCCTTTGAGGTAGAACGAGGCTCTTGTGTTGGAATTGGGGGGAAATTCTCATCAGTGACTCACCAACAGTCCTTTTTCTCCGCACCCTGATCTGGCAGTATTCTGGGGAAAAAGGAAAGGTGCTGGGATGATGAGTTCACAAGCTGGGAGTAAGGGATGGTAACAAAGCAATTTTTGAAAAAGAAAAGATTGAAGCCCTTTAAATTGGTTCACTTTTTGAAGATGGATCCTAAATTGTTCTGGCAGAGAAAGGTAAAAGCACCGGCTGGTGGCGAAAGGTTCATGCAGACCTCTTCTAACCCAGGATGGAGAACACGAGGGAGCAGGGATGGAAGGCTCTCTCCCTTGCTGTTTTTGTAGTCCATATCAAGCCCTGGCCTTTTGACAAATGCTCTGCTTGAAAGCAAGGTAGCCTGGGGTGTGTGTGCTTTCTTCCCCTTGCTCCTTTCTATTCACTGGGGCTGTTCCTCATGAGCTGGAAGTGTGACATGTGAAGCTGGACATGAAAGCAGTTGTTGCCCATAAAAAGCCAGGGGGAAAGTGTTTTCATAGGGACTGAAAGGAGTCTTAATTGTTAGTCTCCCCACTGGTTTAGCAGACCTCTCCACTGGTTGAATTTTTTTTACTCTTTAGGTGGAACACACTCCCTCGGAGTGTAGTGGAGTCTCCTTCCTTAGGGGTCTTTAAGCAGAGGCTGGATGGCCATCTGTCAGGGATGCTTTGACTTGGAGTTCCTGCATGGCAGGGGGTTGGACTGGATGGCCCTTGTGGTCTCTTCCAACTCTATGATTCTATGATTCTATGATTCTAGGTTATGAAAGCAGTCAGTTTGGGTGCAGAAATGATGGACTTAAAAGCTTGGGCTAGTGGCTGCTAATTTTCCAAACATTTGGTAAGGCCACCACCCCAAATCAGAAGGTAGGCCACTTGTGGACATGAGCTGCAAGTGTGACATGTGAGCCTGGACATGTGAGCTTGTCCAGTAGTGCCTAGTTGAGGGAAGATGACCCCCTAGAAATCTAATAGCTTCCCTTCTTCCCCCTAAGGCAGTGATGTCCAAACTCTGGCCCTCCAGGTGTTTTGGACTTCAGCTCCCAGACCATTCGCCAAGGTGGCTGAGGCTTCTGGGAGCTGAAGTCCAAAACACCTGGAAGGCCAGAGTTCAGACATCCTGGCCCTAAGGTGACCCCTAGCAGTTTCCCTCTCTTGCTACCAAAGCTGACTCCTTCCCTTCCTACACTTCCATTCATCTCCCTGAGGGTTGTGTCTGAATAGGATCCCCAACCGTTGACTGTCTGTTTCCTATAAAACTGAAGAAGAAGAGGTATTTGTGTGTGTAGCCCTTGGATGCTGAAGACCTGGAGTGAAGGGAAGGTGGGAGGTGAGCTGCATCGCCACTTCCCTTGCCAAAGACAACCTACCTGCTTTGGGCTTCTGCTGCAACTCTCCACCCCACCACCATTTCCCTCCCTCTCTTTTTCACGGAGAGAGTTGTTGCTGCACTTTCCCAAGGGAGTGGTAATTCATCATAAGAATCTGGTTAAAATCCAGGGTATAGGACACAGAGGGACTTGTACTAATAGGAGTACAAGCTAGAAATCTCTTGCAAGGTTAATGAACATTCAGTGAAATTTCCTTCTGAGGGAAGGATCAAGGGTTTTAATCTCTGAAGAGGCACATTGAGGAAGAAAATGCCGTAACTAACACATGGACACACACATGCACACACACACACACACACACACACAGATAAGTCTGGTCTTGGGTGGGGATTACAGATGTTGCATGTTGCAAACTGAGAACAAGGGCAACTCCAGCTTTGTGCATTAGGAACAGAGGGACAAAAGTCACATTTGGTTTGGCTGAGTTTGAATTTTTGCACTCGAAAATTATGAATGAGACTTTTCTTGCCTTTGCTGAGAAAATCCAGTAAAGCCTCCCCCCCTCCCCTTTGCTGTGTGACAATTAGAATTTAGGATGGTGGAAGCGCAGAGGGGGAGGAAGAACTTGAGAAATAAATGGGAATGGGTAATCCCTGGATTTATTGGAGAACGGTGCTGGGTATGAGCTGAGTGTGAAAGTCACCCCAGGAGCTCCCCTGGAAATGTATGTATGTGAGAGAGACAGAAAAAAAGTGAATATGTGCAAGTTTCTGAGCAGGGAGGTCAGCAGTGTCTATAACTTGCCTGAAAGCTCCCCACCCCCAAGACCATGCAGAAAGGCCAGAGGGCTTTTATGGGGAGAGATGAGAAGCTTCCAATCCCTTCCCCTCCCCTTTCTCTGCCCAAGCTCCAGCGAAAGCCACAGGCCTGAATTATGGATGAGACTCCTTGGGTTACAGCCGTTCCAGCGCACCAGAGAAGAAGAGTCCAGAGACAGAGGCAGCAGCAGGCAACATTAGCAGCTGCAGCGCCCTTCGCTCCCTCCCCTCTTCCCTCCACCCCACACACTCAGGCTCAGGAGAATGGCTTCTTCCCTCTTGTCCCTTGAGGTAGGGCTGACCTGACTTCTGGTGGAGGAAATGGCTATTTGCTGCAAACAACACAGGCTTCCCTTCCGCCCCCACCCCTGGCTTATGGGGATGGGGAGAGGAAGATGGTTTAATAGCAAGGTGTGGAGTGCGAATGTGGGACCAGATTTTCATCTCAATATTCAGTATGGGAAATGGAGCCCTACAGTGGCATGCAAGGGAAGGTGTGGGGTGTAAATGTGGAACCAGATTTTCATCCCAATATTCAGTAGGAGAAATGGGGCCCTACAGTGGGCTGCAAGGGAAGAGGTTTGGTGTGAGGGTGGGACCAGATTTCCATCCCAATCTACAGTGGGGGAAGTGGGGCCCTGCAGCAGATTATGAGGCAGCAAGAGCTTACTTTGACGCTCATTTCCAGCCAGCAGGATGCCTTTTGTCCCCGCACCCCCACACCAAGTAGTGGCCGTTCAGCCATGCTCACCCTCTTGCCTTTGCTGACAGAGGGATGCCTGGTTCCCTCATCTAACTGGGTCAGTGCAGAAGACTTTAGCTCACAAAGGCAGGGACGTGCTGTGAGGAGCAGTTTTTGAAGGCCACAGATTGAGGCTGCTGACCTGTGGAGCGAAACTCACTTGAAAACAATCCCTCTCCCTGTCTCCCATTCCAGCAGAAAGTGGGGAGGGTCATGGCATCCAATTCAAGAGGAAACAAAGAGAAGGGACTGAAAAGTCATTCAATTCTGTGCTGCTTGAGGCATCACAGCTCATAGTGTTATATAGCCCAAAAGGAATTTGGTTTCTCCCCCACCCCTCCCAGTATACCTCATGTGGGACCCCTGCCCAGTAGTGAGCATGCCAAGATTGAACGAAGGGGAGTGTCATGGCTGCCTTGCTAGGGAACCTGGGGGCTACCATTTTGTGCTCTGAGACCACTGTGGAACTGGTAGGACTCGCTGGCTGTGGGTGAGGCTTCTAGTAGGACTCTTCTGTAGTGTTTGCACAGCTCTCCTCAAGAGCCCAATGGAGCTTGGAGGGAGTGGGAAGGCAGCATAGGGCCCGAGTGGAGGTGGTGTGAACTATTGAAGCAGCATCAGCAGCTTGTGTTACTCGTTTACCACGTCACACTGCCTACGCACATGCATACAGAGGTTGGGAACCATACACGCATACATAGGAGTGCTCACGTGAGACCATCTGTGCGCATAGGCGCATGGTGAAAGTTATGCGCCCTGCTTGCCGAGGAAAGCGTGCGCACATGCATGCCTTCTCACGTGGGATTATTTGTTGGCAGGGTTGCCAACTCTTGGTGACTTTGTGAATCTCACGATTCAGGGCTGTTTCTGCTCTTGAGGAGTGGGAGTCTTTTTGGCTTTCTTTTATTTAAATGGAAGTAAACAGTCCTTAAAAAATAAAGATAAGAGCTGGGAGATGTAGCTAGCAAAGGATCTTTTAAAAAAAAACACCAAAATTATCTGTCTTGGCTTCATCTTTTTAATATGTCTGTTTAATTGAAAGCCTTGCCTTTAAAAACATTTAGAACATATGGGGTGTGGGTTTAGTGGGGTATACGAAAGAGGAGCACTGTCACCTAGTGGTTTGGGCGATAATACAGATGTCTCAAAATAGCCCATGTAATAGCTGAATGGGGGTGGGGTGGGGTTGGCCACTATTAGAACCTCCTTTGCTCAGTTCATGAAGGAGTTGACTATCTCTTCTTCTTTTCCAGGCTTGGCTCCCACATTCCTGCTCCTGTTGGCTTTGCCCCTGGGAGCGCCCACATGTCCAATGCTTTGCACCTGCTATTTTTCTCCACCCACAGTCAGCTGCCAGGCCAATAACTTCTCCTCTGTGCCACGGGTGCTGCCGCCCAATGCCCAGCGCCTCTTCTTGCAAAACAATCTAATTGGGACCCTGCGGCCTGGAATGTTTGGGCCCAGCCTTACCACCCTGTGGCTCTACTCCAACAACATCTCTTCTATCCAGCCTGGCACCTTCCGCCACCTCCAGGCTCTTGAGGAGTTGGACTTGGGGGACAACCGCAATTTGCGCACTCTTGACCCGGATACTTTCCGCGGACTGGAACGGCTGCAGTCTCTGCACCTTTACCGCTGTCAGCTGAGCAGCCTTCCAACCACTATCTTCCGCAATCTCTTCAGCCTCCAATACCTCTATCTCCAGGAAAACAACTTGCTTTGTCTGCAGGTGAGTGAATGGCCAGTTCAAATTTAGTGGGGAACTCAGACTGTTCTCTGGCCCCTTAGAGGGAACTGGTTCCCAGGTGGGTGGTGTGGCTGGGATGTCCTATTATTCTGGTGGTTGTCTGCATAGAATCCTTTCAATCTTTAGGAGTCTGCAGTATGTGGGAAAAGGATGCTTTTCATTTACATTTCATTTCAAAAAAATGTATCTGTAGTGGTGACATGAGGTTTTGAGGAGGGAGGGGAGTGGCAGCTGATGGCTTGCCAGAAGTGCAATGAATCTGCCATAGGTTTTATTCCAGAGCAGAATAATAATAAACCTATCATGGGGCTAGTGGTCAGTACTTTGGAAATCTTCTTTAAAGTCTTGGATAAACCCCAGAGTGGATTTGTTGCACCTCTAATATAGCTATAGCAATAGCAAGTACATTTCTACACCACTTATCAGTGCACTTAAGCACTCCCTAAGTCATTTACAATGTGCAAGGTAATTGCCCCCAACAAGCTGAGTACTCATTTTAGTGACCTCGGAAGGATGCCAGGTTGAGTCAACCCAGGAGCCCCTGGTTGGTATCAAACTCACAACCTTGTGAATGTGAGTGAGTGGCTGCTGAACTGGCATTTAACTACTGCACCACCAGGGCTCCTAATGTGTTAACATCCAGCCACAGCTGGTTAGGAGAACATCCTGGGAAGGAAAGGCAGGCATGGGAGCATGTAGAAGACTGCCCAGTGGAACCTGGTACAAGAAATATGATTTGTGAATTTTTGGCAGAGCAAGGCTGTGTGGGGGGGGGGGAATGACTGTTGACAATGCCTCTCCAAATAGAAAGCTAAGCATGTAAACTCTGGGAAGAGGGCAAAATGACCCCCCCCCCCCATCTATGAAGGCGGGTGAAGAACCAGCATGGTGCTCAGCCCTTCCCACATACTGGCTCTCCCCAAAGGAAGATGCTCAGTGCTGTGCCAGCGACTCACTTAAAAACCACATGCCTATCCGGCCCTGGGCACTGTGGCTTAAGAGGAGGGGAAACTGCAGCCTGGGCTGCAGCAGTAAAAATGCATTTACAGATCATGGCTCATTGCTTCAAGCCACATCCTTAGTAGGGAGAGGACAAAGTTTGTTGTGTGTAGGTGGGAAGGAGAGCAAGTGTCTTCCTTGCGGTGCAAGACAGTCAGAACAGGAGTCAATAAGCTTTAAGTTTCTACCCAAGTAATAGATCCACTCACGCATAAGAGTGGGAACAATGAACATCAGGCAGCAAGGAATGTCAGGCTCTGATAGTTGGGCCAAATGCATAGGGCCAGTAATTTTTGCAAAGGCAGCAACTTCTTTCATGGCTTTCCCTTCTTTCTCCATCTCCTAGGACGACCTTTTTGTGGACTTGGCTAACCTGAGCCATCTTTTCCTGCATGGCAACAAGATTTGGCAGCTCTCAGAGAATGTTTTTCGGGGCCTGTCTGGATTAGACCGCCTGTTGCTTCACAGGAACCGCCTGCACGCCATTCCAACTTGGGCCTTCCGTGACCTGAGCAAGCTCACTATTCTGTACTTGTTCAACAACAGTTTGACAACTCTCTCAGGGGAAACCCTCTCAGACTTGCCCTCCTTGGAGTTCCTACGCCTCAACAATAATCCGTGGGCTTGTGACTGTCGTGCCCACTCCCTCTGGGCCTGGTTCAGACGCACACGAGTCTCCACCTCAGATGTCATATGCTCATCCCCTGCTGAACGCAAGGGGCGTGACTTGCGTCATCTCAGTGAGACTGTCTTTCTGGGCTGCCCTCTGGTCAGTCACCACCCGGTTGGATTTGACTGGGGCTGTAGGCCAGAGTGGGAGAATGGAGTGGCTCACCCCCATCCCCAACCTCACCCTCATCCCCATCCCCGTCCCCACCCGCACCCACACCCTAACACCTCATCCAATCACCTCTATGGCCTCGGGGGTTCACCCCCCGCTGATCCCTCCTCCTTCTACAGGGACGTGCCGGCCAATGACATCCGTAGTCCGAAGTATGACCCCCCCACAGAAGATGACTATTGGGGGGGCTTTGGCAATGAGGAAGGAGGCCAGTTGAAGAAAGGGTGCCCAGGAACTGGCTGTTCTTCTCTGGACTCTGGAGCAGTCAGGATTGACTTCCTGTCACTTGTCCTTCCCTGCCTACTTGTGTTGTGGGGACTTTCTTGGTTTTGACAATGGCAGGTGGCTGGTCTGCTAGCTGGCTTTGGGAACTGTGGGAGATCCAAGCCAGGATGGATCCTCCCCACCAAGCACTGAGCTGAGGCCAAAGTGATTTACCTTCACCCTACTGTAGAGTGAAGGGAGACTAGATCTATTGTTGCTGCTTTCCTGGCCAACTATGAGACTTAACACTGGAGCCACTTTCTGGGTGGTATCTGTCATATTTTCATGGACCTATGGCAAGGGCTCCCCTTTTTAATTTTTATGTTTGGGGGGGAGGGGTGTTGCATAACTTTCCTATTACAGGTGTCCCTTAAATGTTATTGCTTATTGGGCTGGGATTGGGTTTCCCTATTGTCTGTCTCCAAGAGAAAACAAGGATCTCTTCTGTGCATGCTATGGAGCTATGGAATGGTTGGGGACCAGTTTTCCCGGGCCTCATTCTTTCTATAGGATCCTGCCATGCACACAAGTGCCTGCTTCACTTAGTGTGATAGCATCCTTCAAGTGAAAAGAAAGGAAACAATGTTCTCTTGTAGAGCTAGAGAATAATATTGGAATCTCGAGGCCCTCCTATCTTGGAACTCATGCCCTTATTCAGCTATGTTTTATTTTTAATTTTGTGGGAACCCCAGGGGACCAATTCATATGATCAGTTGTGGTAATGGGAACCCTGTGCAAAGTGCCACTGGTTAAAGCTAGTCTTCACTGGCAATGAGAGTGTGTTTACTAGATCAGGTCAACTTTTGCATCTATCCATGTCAGAAGGTGGTGGAGTCTCTTCCGTAAACATTTTTAAGCAGAGGCTTGGTGGCCAGGGATGCCGTAGCAGCATATCTCCTGGATCAGGGGACATAATCACCTTTGAGGCCTCTTCCAAGTCTGATTAAAACTTTTTGGTAGCAAAATAAGGTAAACAAGCTCATGTGAATTGGCCCTTAATCATAACAACTTATCATTTTTGTGGGTGTGTCTTTCTTTTGGTGCCTCCATGACGCTTCCTTTTTGGAAATTAAAAAAGGCAGTGATGGTGGATTAGACAACAATTAAACTATTTCAGTATAGCTTGGTGAAGTTGGTCACTTGGGGAATCAAGTAACAGAAGAGAAAGAGATAATCACTCAGAGAAAAATGTTGTTTAGGAAAACTCATTGTGGGTATCAGGAAACTAATTTGAGACAGTTAGCTTTCCTATCCAGAGGTGCTGTATTCTTCTCTACACATTCTTGCTCCTAACAGGCTATATCTGCACTATACAGAAATAATACAGGTTGACACCACTTTAACTGTTGTGGCTCAATTCTGTGGAATTCTGGGAACTGTAGTGTTGTGAGACATTTAGCCTTCTCTGTCAGAGAAGTGCTACAGCAAACTACAGTTCCCAGGATTCCATAGCACCAACCCATGTCAGTCAAATTTTGTCAAACAACTATTTCTGCGTTGTGGATGCAGCCTCTGTCCACCACCTTTAGGCTGCTGAAAGAGATGTTTTAAGTCATTCATGGTTTTTTGGCTTATTCAAAATGTCATTTATTGCAACTGGTTTTACTGAGATTGAAGCTGTGGAGACATTCTATTTAAAAGTTGGGTTGCTATTTAAAAGTTGGATTTACTACAGAATCTGCACTTGACAGAGCAACATAATTAATCCTGGCTCCTTCTTGAAATACAAGAGTTTTTTGAAATCTGTTTTGTGGTTCTCATATGAATGGGATGGTGAATCAGGGTTTAATCTAGGGTTTAAAGGAGCTGTCCAAGGTGTTGAACGCTGGTTCTAAATTTGTTCGGAAACTTGAATTCTTTTAAAGCTAGCCTAAACCTGTGATGGAATTTATTATCACGCTGACATGGGATTCATTGGTTGCATGTGCACTGCAGAAATAATCCAAATTGACACCACTTTAACTGCCATGACTGAAAGCTATGGAATTCTGGGAATTGTAATTTTGTGAGACTTTTAGCCTTCTTTGTTAGAGAGCTCTGGTGCCACAACAAACTACAGTTCCTAGAATTCCATAGCATTCAGCCATGGCAGTTAAAATGGTGTCAATCTGGATATTTCTGCAGTGTGGATGCATTAGCCACATGTTTTCTATGTAAAAGTGTAAACCCAGTTGGCTCAAATGTATGAAAAGTGTTCTCAAGTGAACAGAGGTGAGAGTTTCAAAACCAAGTTAGTTCCAAATATAATTTAAATCTTAGATTTGTGCGGCCTCTACTTTTATCTTGTTAGCCTTCAATATAAGTTCTTAACAATATTCATATGCTGCCTTTTAAACAAATGTTGACACAGTAAAATTGGACAACAGATAAAACACTTGAATTCCAGTGATTTTGCTGTGCTTGAATCTGCCCTGTTCTGTATATAGAATCTTCCGTGAAGGCCTTATTTCATGGAGATGGTACTAGCAATATCTGCACTCAGATCTCTAGGTGGTAGAGGCTTTTGGAGTTGGAGGATGAAAAAAAAAAAAACCCTTTGTTGCTATTGGAAACTCAACAGACCCACAGTAGCCATGAGGAATATTTATTACCAAACTTCAGGGCAGGATGGTAGTGTCCATGTAGGGGTAGGAGCTGTACAAGGTCTAGCTGGAAAATAACAGTTAGGAAGAAATCCAGGGGTGGCCTTATCACACCTCAAAATATAACCGATTTATACTGGGGTCAGATGTCAATTAACTTTAGTCTGGGAAACATAGATGGGATTGTGATGAGTATGTTACTTTTTGAAGTGCTATAGGTCACAAAGGCCTAAATTCTGTTTAGTCCTGACTGTAGACCCATTGAATCCATTAGATTTGTCCATGCTTTGACTCAACATTCAACAGATGATTGAATAGGTCTACTCAAGCTATTTGGGACTAACCTACAGGATGCCAACCAAAGTCTGTTTAGCAGTAAAATCAATGAACCATCCTTCCACCACAACCATGGGTGAGACCATCTGCAAGAGAGACCAGATCAGGAGGGGAGGCAGACTTCCAAGAAAGACTGTTGTTGGAACTGTAGGCAGATTGTTGTTGGAACTGTAGTTCCCATCAAATCTAGTTAACATAGCCAGTGATAAGAATCTGCAACACTGAGGGGGCACATTCCTTCAGAAATGATGAATGGGAGCAGAGCTGAAGGATTTTTTTTTTCCAGACCAACCCAAGTATTATTTCTGGTCACCTGGGAGATGCCCTTCTCAAGGACAGAAGGAGGATCCCTGCCAGTTGAGGACTGGGCACATGGTGTTCAAGATGCCAGTATTTACTATTATTTCCTTCCTGAGTTTTTGTTTCCTCTTGTTCAAGGCTCATATTTGTATCTCATATACTCAAGCATTTATACAGGTTGACTATTCCCATTCTAAAGAAAAGAATGTGTCACTGGTAATTCAAGTGGATTGAACATTTTTCTTAATATGGCATGTAAAATTGAGAATGTTCTACATTGGCTTTTCTCACACAGATATATTTTTGTGGGTAGAAGGGCGGAGATTTTGCCACTTTATCCCTTTGATTACTGTATTTGCCAAAAATGTCTTTTTGGTATGCACTATGCTAAAAATTGCATTCTCTCCCTCCCCCCCCCCTTTTTTTTCTTCCTTATCATGTTTTGGCAACAGGAGGACATCCCAAATCTGAAAGTATTTTGTTCCTTACAATCATTTGATTGTTGTTTTTCCATTTTCAAAATGAGCTGCAAGTATGTTTTGTAAAGATAGGAAAGATCCCTGAGACTTCTAAAATAAAATTCAATAGAGCCCTGGTGTGAGTGTGCGCATGTGTGTTCAGGGACAATGTGGAGTTTGGTGGCTGGCACCAGCAATCTCGGCTTTATGGTGCTTAATATTACCCTGGGGGCTCTAAATTGTGACAGAGAGTGTTCTAGAGAGAGGTGTGTGCTCTCTCAAGTGCTCTCTCACTCTCAATATGAGGGAAAGGGTGGGGTTGTCAGCACTTGGGGTGAAACGGCAAGCAGAGCATGTATCCTCCTAGTCCCAGCTTTCTTAATTTAACTTCACATAAGAGAGAGGATGTGAGAGCTAGAAGAGTGGGTTATTTTTAGCATCTGGAAGCCTGCTAGTAGCCAGAGTTAAATGTGAAGAGTACAGG
Organism: Urosaurus nigricauda; assembly: GCA_034509955.1. Lineage (NCBI taxonomy): Eukaryota > Metazoa > Chordata > Lepidosauria > Squamata > Phrynosomatidae > Urosaurus > Urosaurus nigricauda. The sequence goes on along the minus strand of JAOEGL010000001.1, from coordinate 123,360,965 downwards.
TGCAGTGTGTATGCGGGTGAACAGGAAGAGGTGTTGTCTCTGTGCTATGGGTTTATTCACTGAGGAGCTGAGTTGGGGGCTAAGGGTTAAGTCAACTGGCAGGGTTATTGCCAATGATTTGAGGAGCAGAAAGGTGAGGAGAACTGAACAAAGGGATGTTGAGAGTGAGGCTAGAGCACTGGCATGGACTGCCTGCCAAGATTTGGGCTTGGGGAGTGACTGGGTTATGGGGAGCTAGGGTTAATTGGCAGGGGTGCAGGGGAAGGCCAAAGCAGCAGCAAGAGTCATGCTGAGCCGTGAAACGGGAGGAAGGTGCCATTAAATCTGCCAGCAAGACTCCAGTGGGCTCAGTCTTTCCAGGTCAGGTAATTATCCTTGTGAAATATTCATGACCCCTTATCCCAGATGCTATTTCAGAGCAGCGGGGGGGGGGGGGGGGGACATAAGAATGAAAGCTGAGGAAGATGCACCACACACACACTGGCTTACGTTGCCTCATGAATCTTTACAATTAACACACATCTTTGTATCTCCGTGTGCCACCCTTTCCTTTAAATGCAGGCCACATACGGTGTGTGCATGGCTTCCTGTCCACAGTCAAGGTGGCAGGTGGTGGTGATGGTAGTGGCAGCAGCACTGGTTTTGAGCTGTTTTAATGGAGCAGTAGCAAGACCATAGCATAGCTAGAGTAATCTTCACTCCACTTCCAAATCTACCTGCTTTGCTGTTTGCATGCTGAGCTGCTGTGGAAACTGAACTAGACTTCATACTAAAAAGCTTGTAGTTTGGTCATTGCAAAGAACAAACTCTTAAAAAATAATAATCTGGTAACAGTGACCTCTGCTTGGACAACATGACAGACCCAATGTGCCCTCTCTAGCAACTGCAGGCCCCAGCTTCTGTGTGGTCCATCAGGTCACTAATATTTAAATTGAAATTGGTCCCCAGTGAGGTGTGTTCAGTCTTCAGAATGGATGGCTCACAGGTCTTGCTGGAGCATCTTTGCACAGAGAATGCTAAGAGAATTCATATATGCTCTGGTCATCATATGTGAATTCTTGGTGGCGCAGTGGTTAAATGCCTGTACTGCAGCCACTCACTCAAAACCAGAAGGTGGCGAGTTCAAGACCAGCAAAGGGCTGAAGCTTGACTCAGGCTTGCATCCTTCCGAGGTCGCTAAAATGAGTACCCAGATTGTTGGGGGCAAATAGCTTACAATTGTAAATGAAGCTGTTTGTTTAACAAATTGTAAGCCGCTCTGATAGTCTTGGCTGAAGAGCGGGGTATAAATAATAATAATAAAAAAGACGTTGTCCAAAACAATGGTAACTATTTCAAGCTGAGGAAATGCTACAGTGGTTCCTAAACTGGAGCTCCACAGAGGATGCTGTGGATGTTGGTTTCCCAGGAAACTCCAGCTGGCATAGCCGATGATCAAGGATTCTGGGAGTGGTGAGCCACAACACCTGGGAACCCATGTTTGGAACCCACTGATTGTAGGGCATGAATTCTGTTCCTCCTCTTTTTCTCCTCATTCTTCTACAGTGATTTGCATTAAGTTTCACCCTGTTAGAATCGTACAAACCATTGTTTTCCCTATTACCATGTTCAGCTGTGAGAGTTGGACAGTAAGGAAGGCAGATAAGAGAAAAATCAATTCATTTGAGATCTGGTGCTGGAGAACAGTGCTGAGGATACCGTGGATAGCCAAAAAGACAAACAAATGGGTCTTAAAACAGATCAAGCCTGAAATCTCCCTGGGAGCCAAGATGATAAAGTTGAGGCTGTCATACTTTGGTCATGTCATCAGAAAGAATGATTCATTGGAAAAGACAATAATGCTAGGAAAGGTGGAGGGATGTAGAAAGAGAGGAAGACAGACTAGATGGATGGACTCTATTAAGGAGGTCCAGGTATAAATTTACAGGATCTGAGCAATGCAAAACAGAGGGTCTTGGAGATGTCTCATCCACAAGGTTGCCATGAGTTGGGATTGACTAGAAGGCAGTTGACAACAAAGATCATCCTGGGATCATTTGGGGAATGGGATGCCTCTAGCCCTCCCACTTCTGCTTGGCTGAGGGAGGAGGGCTCCACACAGTTCTAATGTCCTAAGCCTTCTCTGTAGTGCTGCTGTGTAAATCTGACAAGAGGGAAGGGAAATATGATACACATCATCTGTGTGCAGTGCACGTGTAATTGGAAGGATTGAATCCTCAGGGTTCATGTTGGGCATACTCCTCAATGCTTTATCCCCATTTTCAAAAAGTTAGTAATAATTATATTCAACCTACAGGTGAAAAGGGGGGGTTTGCTTTTGGCTATTGGGATTTGGCCTCACCACACATGTTCTGGACTCCTGAGATACATTCTATGGATAAAAGAATTGACACATTATTTCTGACCCAACGGTTGTGCATAGAGAGTGCATCCCACACCTTTGCTTCCTTCTGTGGATGGATTCCTTCAGGTCTTGAACACAAGCAAAGCATTCTTGCAAGAGGATCTCTTTCCCACAGTTTAACTAGCCTTCATTCCCCACATTAAGTAAGACTGGATCCTGTGGCCAGAGAATCCTCGGTTTTCTCTGCACCTTTAAGCATGCTAAGAAAGCACAGACATGATCTGGCACAGGCAGTATGAGCAGATTCTTGGGCTTCTCAACTTTCTTTTAATGTGGGTTTTGCCTGCAGCAATCTTTAGAATCTTCTAGGGAGACTGAGGAAGTCTGGATTAGGCAAGGGTGGGGGAAGAGCTCTCTTGCCCACCGCTGAGGCTAGCTGAAGCAGAACAAACAATGCAAAATAAGCAATCTGACAAATTTGCTTACTTTGAATCTCTCCTTCAAATTGCAGCTTGTATTATCTTGGTATAGAATGTGTTTTTTGGGCATGGGTGAAATCTACACAGTGCTGTGCCTGTATACCATGTCCCTTCTCTATAAAAGGGACCCATTCCAAACACTTCAAAGGGAAAACATATGGAGAGGGTAATTAGGGAATGATCTGTCCATTTGGCATTGTTCATTTTCAGCTGCCGGAAGAAAAGCAGAAAAGTACCCAAGTATGAGCTGCCTCTTCTGTGGGGCTGGCTTAATGAACATTGTACTCTGTGAATTAACTAGTCCTGCGCTCTCTCTTTATCTCTGTCTCTCTCTCTCTCTCTAATCCATCGTTGACTAATGATGATCCAGTTATAAGACTTTACAGAGGGCAATTCGACCTTCCTTTCCTCCCAAGCAGCATGTAAATAAACGAAGGAGTTAAAACTATTGACATTTCTCTCATTTTTTAAATGAAGCTTGATGAAATGTAGATTACAGTGCCTAACACCAGCCTGGTGGTTCAACAAGCAAAGACACCATTGCATGTTCTTCTCTCCCCCCCCCCCCCACCGCCAGTTTTTTCCCCCACAAGGGCAATTTGAATCAGCCAGTAGTAATGGGCCATCTTATGCATTCATCACCTTATCTTTGCCCTTCTAGGGAGGGGATGTGATGAGGAATTTGCAATGTCAACATCCCTGGGAGTGAGTTATTTCTGTGTGCTGCTGGGGGGTTAAAGGCTCACTAAATTTCCTGGATCAATCAAGAGCTGCATACAAAGGACCTCTGTGTTACAGATGGAGAAGCGCCACCATGAAGAGATTGCTTAAGCAAGTCCTAGCATGGTAAGAAATTAAATGCAGCCAGGTGTTCTAACTATAAAGATATATTTTCCAAGCTCAATTGAGTTAGAGCAGTGTCAGTGGTCTGCATAACCCTTTGCCAAGGGATATGCATGAGCAGTAAGCATGGAGAGCATTAAACACACCAGTATCACAATAAGGAATGATTCAAGATACTGCCATAAAGAAATGGTTCCCCTTTGATTCATGTGTGCAGTTCCAGTATGAACCAGTAAACTAGGAGTGGAAGCATTTTCCCCCTCTGGTTTCTTGCATGCTTGCAGTATCATACCTACAATACAGAAAGTAAATTGAGGTTTATAGGCAATGCTTCTTTAAGTCATGGGGTAGGGACTACTTTGAAGTTGCACTCCTGAAACCTTTTGAGTGTGTTATTAATGGATTTCCACAGGCAGAAGGCACAAGGATCCAGACTGATTTTAGAAGCTAAGGATCAGCCGTAGTTAGTACTTGGATGGGAGACCGCCAGTGAATACCATGTGATGTAAATGGTATTTCAGAGGAAGGAACTGACAAAATCACCACTGTGTACTCTTTGACAAAGAAAATCCTGTAGGATTTATGGAGTTGCCACAATTCAACAGGTGACTTGAAGGCATACGAGGCAGGTCCAGCCCTGCCATTTGGCAAGGTGAGGCAAATAGGCAGCAAATTCTGAGTGACATGAAAGAGAAGCAAAAGTTTAGTTCTTTAATGCAACACCATTGCAGTTTACTGTCATGAATGGGGGGCAGCATTTGTAAGATCTCTGCCTTATGTGCCAAAATAAAATGATTGGCTTTGGCTTCTAGGACACTATTTGGTGCTCCCACCTCAGGCAATAAAGTTATCTTGGCCCTTGTGTATCAGCAACTCAGGCCTCAGTTCAGTGTTAATGGAAAATGCACTCCCCCATGTGATGTTACACAGCACACAGAAGAAAAATTAGAGATGTTAGTAAGATGCCTGTTGTTTCTGTCCTTAGTTAAGATGGTATGGGAAGGGTATCTTTAGCAGGCTGCCCTCTCTTCCTTTGGCCATGCGGTAATTGGACAAAGTCCAGGAAATTTAAAGTCTATTTGCATAGCAACAAGGACTCCTCTTTTACAATCCAATATGTCTCCATTTCTGTGAGGTCACAGGGCTCTTTGTAGGCAAAGGACAATGGATTCCTCAAGAAGTCTTCAAGTTTTCGCATCAGGAACATTTTGGTAGGTGTAGAGGTAAAACATGCCAATCTGGTCCAAATTTGAGAAGGAAAAAATGAATTGCAAAAGAGGAGTCCTTGCTGATATGCAAATGGACTTTAAATTTCCTGGACTTTGCCCAATTGCCACATGGCCAGAGGAGAAGGGGCCAGCCTGCTAAACATGCCCACCTCATACCATCTTAATTAAGGACTGAAACAAGAAATGCATGCATCTTGCTAACATCTCTAATTTTTCTCCTGTTTGGTATGTAACATTTTGCCTGATGAAGAAGCCAGTGGCGCTTCAAAAGCTTGCAACAAGTATATTGTGCATTTTGGTTGGCCAATAAAGGCATCACTGTTTGGTGGATTATTGTTTGAATTTACTAAATGGCCAATACAGCTACCCCTACATGTTCTCCACATATGGCAAAGTTCAGAGAAGGCTTTCTTTCACATCTAGTCGAGTTAACTACAGCCAAGTGACTTCTCTCAAAGGAAACAAATGGCACAAATTGCATAGATCAACGCAGTGGCCCCCATTTGCAGTTATACACTATATTCCTGATACTTCTACATGTCATTTACTTGATCCACAAAACAAATTCCTCATTCAGATTGGAACAGGCATTCCCTTACAGAGCACAGTTGTGTTTTTGTCAGATTGATGAATCACCAATTAGGCAAAAGGTCAAGGATGCATTTCAAAGACTAGTGTGTTTAAAAGACATTTCAGAAAAATGATCAAAACTGAAAATTGTGGAACAAGCCACTATTCAGGCTTTACTGATTTGTTCACAAAGTTTTCTTTTCCTTAAAAAGTGCTTTTCTCTTCAGGCAGCTCTGTGACTAGCAGGTGAAACCTTCCCATCATAGTGTTTGCCTGCTTTGAGAAAAAAGAATGATCTATTAGATTTCTGTCTGTTACATAGCTCATAAAAGGCAGTGGAGCCCTTTAAGATGGCAATAGTTGGCAATCCTGTGCCCCTGGAGTCAGCTGAATCTCTCTTTAACTATTAAACTTGGAGGTTACTGAAGTTTAGGTTCAAATATGACCAGAACTCAGGAGAGTTGTTGTTGTTGTTGTTGTTGTTATATATGTAGCTGAATGACATAAAACATAAAACAACATAACATGAACAACCACATAAAAACACCATAAAAGGGAATAACTTCCTTTCCATCAGAATTGGAATATGTCTTTATCCCCTAAAGTTCACATATTTTGAATATATTACATTATTTAGGCTATACATATATTTCAATGTTTTGAACTATAATCCCAGAATCCCCCAGGGTGAGGATTCTAGGAGTTATAGTTCAAAGGATATTAGCTAGAATCCTGTTGAGGATTTACATCTGTGGGAATTAGAATTGTACCGTTCCATAATGACCATATCTAGTAAAGGTCTGGTGTTACATACATAGGGGAGTTGGCAAAGTGACCCGTGCACTATGAGATCAGTGCACAATAGTCCTGGTGTGCATCAGGATATCAATTATGGAGTGCCAACACACATTGGTAAAGGCTGATGCACATTAGGACACTCTTACCAGTGTCCCATTATGCATCTTCATAATTCACTAACAGGATTTCTTATCACCTCTGCTATGTAGCTAGATATATGTAAAGTTGTGTAATTTACACTGTGAAAGAGGATTCAGGCCAAGATTACCAAGCTCTGACTGTCATTTAAAAAAATTCTTCCGGTTCAGTCCAATAGCCGTTTGAGCAAGGGAGGGTTGGGAAGCAAGTTAATGGATCTAATTTGTCTTGTCACTCAGAGGATGGAGACAAGTAAGCTGCTACATGAGACCTTGTAGGCATGGAGAGACAGCATAAATGCAGCCTTTCTGAGAGGGAGCTCACTGTTGAATTAACAAATAGGCTTGTGTGACTGTTGCATCAAGGATCAAAAGAAAAAAGGTAATTGTTCCAAGACTGGCAGGGCACTATGCAGAGTGCAATGAGACTTACTCGACTGTCCTTGTTCCCTTCCTCTACTACTCTCTGTCTAGAATGGGGGCTCCTTTCCTTTGGGAAGGAAATTGATCAAAAATAAAAAGCAGAGGTTGAAAAGACTGTCTTGAGAGACAGCTCCCAGAATTCCACAGCTAGCATGGGCAAATTCTGGGTGTTGCACTCCAAGCAAGGCTCTGCAAAATTATTTTATTTCATTCCCCACTTGCTGTTCTCCCAATATGAGATCTAAGGCAGAAGGAAGGAAGGAAGGGCCCATTATATTTGAAGAGGATTTGTTGTGGTGTCATATTTATATCCCAGGATAACTCAATTAATGTTATCATTCCAGGTCAAATAGTAACTCCTTTTAGTTGTTTCAGCAAGGGATTTGCATTTTTGGCACACTCATCTACCATGCTGGCCTACGTTTTAGAAAAAAAAAAGTTATTTAGGACACAGAAACAGTTTGAAAAATCACTTGTGTTCATCAAGTTCATCAACTTTTAAGGACCTTTGAGCAGAATGGCCTCAGTGAACCTTTCTCCCTAAGTGAACTCCCTTTCTCCATGCCACAGTCCACTCTGCTCATGGCCTTGCCCTCTTCACACTGTACAAAGAGAGAACCTAAGGGAAGTGGAAGATGCTGCTGCTTCGCCTCCTCATTCTTGTCACTGCTTGCCTGCTCAAGAAGAACAGATGCTGAGGTGATGAGAGCAAAGATGTAGACAGCAACAAGAGAAAGCATTGGTGTCAGAAATGGGATCCTGTTGAAGAGCTCAGTGGCAGAGGAATAACTAACTGACTGGGTTTGCTGCCTTCCATACCCCAAGTGGCATCCCTACTATCATTCCTGAGTCTCTTCACTTTATTCTGGGGCCCTATTCTTGAAGCAGATGGCCTCTCTATGCTTGGAGTTCCCCAGCTCTCGAAGTCAGCAAGTACAGATGTTTGAATAGAAGGAACTGATTTCAGTCCCAACATGCTCATCACATTCCCACTGAAATCATTTAGTCCAGATTCATTGAACTGTCATTGAATTTGAAGAGCTTATTCTACACGTACATAAGTCTGGATCCAACCTACTCTTTTTTAAAAACAAAAATATTCCAGTCTCTGTGATTCTTTCTAGTTTGTGCTCAAGTGTGACTTATTTGTGTATTTATTTATTTAACACTGAATCTGGCATATTTTAACATCCCTCCCTTTTTCATCTTCTTCCCCATTTGAATTTAACTAAAACTTTTCAATTATTAGGGAAAAAATATTGAGGTGTAGCCATGTTGGCCGTGCAGCAAAATATAACAAAATACAAAAATTGGATCAACTCCAAAGCATAAAATATATTATGCAAGCTTTTGAACCTCCACTGGCTTCTTCTTTAGACAATGTTCAAAATCATACAGGAGAAAAATGGTGACCATGTTGGAGTCACGGACCAGAGATGTTGTCAGTTAAGATAGCATTCTGTCAATGATTAGTTCACAACAACAACAAAAGTTTTCATTTGATTTTGAATTAAGGTTTGGTTTGATTACTTCTGTGTCAGACAACATTTATTACTAAAAACCTGGTAAGATGAAAGTCCTGCTGGTATGGTTCAGGGTAGGCATACCTACCCTGAATCATGCCAACAGGACTTTGATTTGGATCTCTCACACAATGGTTTCTACAAAAACCAAGAGCTAGCCTTTGGGCTGGAATCCTGTTGGTGTTATAATGACCATATGTTAGGATATAATCATGCATTTTTGGCAGGCCTGCCCAGTGGGATGGAAGAAGGTAGTGAAAGCTATCACTTTCAGCTCTCAAACAGCTCTATTACTGCCTGCCCTTACCAATACCTAGGCTAACATAGCTACACCAGCCAACAGGATCTTGGCCTAACTGTGTGCAGCCTCTGAGCACCACTTTCATCCTTCTGGCCATTCTGGGTTTAAGAAACCGTTTCCAGATTAGAGGCTGGTTTCTGCTCCTCTAGCATCTTGGCTATAGTCTTGTTTTTACATTTCTGTAGCAGGGATGGCATGCCCCATTCTTGTCCAGAGCAAGGCTACAGTGGTGGAGAAAAGAGTTAAAGCCCCTTACCCTCTTTGAAGTCCCATTATGGATCAAGCCTCCTCAAGACTATTTACTTTTTCGAGGCCATTTCACCAGCTGCTAATGGGGTGAATTGTGCTTTTTATAGTTTTGGCCTTATAGTCAATGAGCAATCAGAGTGTAGCTCTTGATAAATGCATAATAATGTCATGCCTGATTGGTGACTTGGGATATGGCTTCCTCTTTCTGAAATACTCCCATGCTTATTTGGGGGTGTCCTCAATTCATCTTGTTTGAGAATGCAATGAATTGCCTCTCTTGAAGTAAACAGTGGACTCTTGTTTCATCTCCATCACTGTCCTGTTGTGCATTTCTGGGCATTTTCCTTCCTATTCCACATTTGTCTGTCCCCACTTTCTGGAAAGACATTTGCACTCAATTGCTTTCCCTTCCTGTATGCACCTCCTCAAGCTTAGAGGATGCTGTAGCTTCAGCTGGCAGTGACTGTACTACTAGTAGCAATAATTCAGTCACACCCATCTTTTATGAGTTCAAGAGTCAATAGGGAATTTGGTCTCCATGCCACAACTCATTGGGTGGTCACTCAATCTGAAGTTACTTACATTCCAATTTGATGGAAGAAACAGCTGTTCAGAGGAGGATCAGGGGGATTAGGCAGCAGGAAAGAAAAAAATAAACGCCTTAAATGGTTTTGTATCTTAAAGACATAATGCTATTAGATGCTAACATGGAAAGGGAAGACATTTCAAGAGCCCAAATGCATCAAACAACAGCATCAGGGGATTCAGTGAGCCCAGCAGAGATAGGGAAGAATCAGAAGGCTCTGTTCCACTTCGTGGGAACATAGAGGTTGTTTAATGGGGATGAGCTCCCAGGAGGAGGTCCTCATTCTGGCATGATCCAGAGTTAATTGCCACATCACATCATGAGCCATACTGGTTCACATTTTCACCTGCATATACAGTGGGGCTTGGTATCTGCTGGGGTATGGTTCCAAGACCTCCTGTGGATACCAAAATCATTTGATGCTCAAGTCCCATTCTATACAATGACATAGTAAAATGATATCCCTTATATAAAATGTGAAAATCAAGATTTGTTTTGCAGGGGAGGGGAATTGTGGAATATTTTCAAGCTGTGGGTGGTTGAATCTGTTGGTACAGAATCCATGGATATGGAGGACCAACTGTACTTCTAGACATGCATTCATCAGGAAGCCAAGCTCTGCGTGTGATCCAAAGACATACAACAGGCAAGGTTATAGGCCTTCTTGACTGGTGAGTTATAGCTTGGCCTTCCCTCCCCCTAAATCCTGTAACAGTTTCACATCTAGCATCACTCATATTATCTGCCCCTAATCTTTAAGACCTTCAGCAGCACAGAGAGTAAGCCAGCTGCAGGAAGACAACTGCCTCTTTCCAAAGTGGATGCCCTTAACCTCCCTCTCTTTCCTTCTCTAAAACACACATAGATTTGTTTTCACACTAGAAGCAAAAATTCAGAAAACATCCCATCATCTCAGCCCTGCTGCAGACAAGACAGTGTTCCCCTCTTTTCATGTCACATGCAGAGAAAGCAAGAAAAATGGCACCTGACTCCCTCCAGCTCTCCATATTTGGCAAAGAGGCAAAACTACACCATTAAAGATTGGATGGTCCCTCATGGGGGGCGGGGGGAAACAAAAGAGATGAAACAGGTGGGGGGAGTGGGCAAGGAGGGGAGCTCACTTGCTGAACTGGAGTTCAGGATGCCTGAAGGCCTGTCCAGCTGCATTCGCTTGACTGGACCTCAGACTTTTTTCTTCCCTTTTCTTTCTTTCTCTTGTTTTCTGTCAGCCACACTGCTATGAGAAGCCTGTATATATAACCCAGGAATGATTCAGCTGCTGACAGCAGGACAGAGTTTAACGCTTACGGCAGAAACTCACAACTACTGTCAACTCTGCTGGGCTCAACAGGGCTATATAAACACTAATCAATCTCAATGACCCCAGTAGCAAGAACACTGTGGCCAAAGCGCAGCTGGAAGTCCTGACTTCATGAAGGCCCGCAGGCCCACATGCCTTCTCCTCTTGCTTCAGCTGCACAGGCACAATGGAGGCACTGTGTGATCCATGCTAACATGGCAAGAGTCTCAAACTCAGAAAGATCCCCACTTGTAGGGGTCATTTTGGCCCAAGCAGCAGGCAGGTTGAATTCTAGCTGTGGAAATGTGCTCAGTTAAATAGTCAAGCTCATCACAGTGAACAAGCAAGCCAGAGTGTTTGATGGAAGACTGGCAGACAGATCTGGGTAAATGCAAGAGATCCATTCAAGGGAGGAGCTTTCCAGAAACTATGACTTAATGGAGCTTATTATTATAAAAAAAAAATAAAGCGGGAGTGTGATAGGGAAGTGCATTTCATGCTGCTCAATGAGCCCTTAAGTGACAGCTATAAATTTGAGCTTTTCATGGACATGGATTTGAAAGGTATTAAAGGAGCACAAGGCAGTGGGGAGTATAACAAGCATATGCATTTGCAAGAAGAAAATGATTTCCGTTGCCCAGTTAGTAAAGATGGCCCACTGAACCCTTGAAGGTAAAGGAGCACATTATTAGCAAGTGTATAGCCAAATCCATGAGAAACTAATGGCAGGACCGGAGCAAATCAGTGTGTGGGAAAAGGGGGGTAGCACTCCTACCCCACCATGTTCCTGTAGTGGTTTCCCTGATTCAAATCAGTGCTTCCCTTAAGGTATCTAATGTGGTGGACCAGGAAGATTTTTTCTCGGTGTGCCAGGGACCAGTACTTGATTTCTGCCAATTGGCTACAGTTGTTTTTCTCTCCTGGATACTCAGCCAGGATCAGCAGCCAATGGCTTGGGGACTGGCAATACAACATCATTTTGGGTGGTACTTTTTAAAATGACACACAACCAGCTGCAATTTGCTCCAGAGGGGAGTGTACAAGGGTACCTTGGGATGAACACTGCTTCATCTGAATGAGAAGGAAGGTTGTTATTTAATTTTAAATAGGAACATTTTTCAAGAAAGAGTTGTTACCTCTGCCTTCCCTAGCACTGGAGCTACAACCCAAATCTCTCCTTCAAATGGTTTTTAAACAAAAAGGATGCCACTGGGAAATCCAGTCACATATTACCTACCCAGATCATAGGAAACGTGCTCCTAAAACCAATGAAATTAATGATCATATTTGTGCCTTTGTTTGCTCCATTGTAGCCAATGGATATCAGCCATTCATTGTTATAAAGTGAATCTCTTTCAGGCCAAGAGGCCAAACTCATTGAAATTGAGGGGGAAAGAGATGCATTCCAGTGGAGGCCAGGGACTGAAAGTAGCAGGATATTTTCGTTTAAAGCTACTGCTGGTTAAGAAAAGCTTAACAAAGCTTAAGAAAAGGAATTTTGACCCTTTAGAATGGGAGGAAGACCATGAACAAGGCTAAGAAAACAGCACATGATGAGGAAGGAGTGGCCAACTCTAGCAAGAGGGCTAGATTCTGCCTTAGATGCTCACTCACTCCTGATAAAATATTTTGTAAGACAGACTCCAGTCAAACTGTTGGGAAAAGGCTTTGACAAATGTGTGGAAAATTGGGGACATAAATGGATATCACCCAAGGCATTCTTGATTCTTGTAAGCTAAAAAGTGAACTGCTTGAAATTGAGAATTGCATGCCTGGCCTTTGGTGCCATCCTTTTCCCACAAGGCCCCAGGAAATGGTTGCTATGAGAAAGAGAAAGAGTTGAGGTTTTCTGGATCCTGTGCCTCAGATTATTTTTTCATTCAAATGCAGTTGCTTCTAATGAATTTGTATTCAAGCTACCCAGGCCATTCCTCCCTCTTAATTACACATGCATAACATTTGTCAATTGAACATCAGGTTCACTTCTTGATATCTTTTTCAAAAGAATCAATTGTTTCCACACACAAAAAGGGAAAAAAGAGAAGAAAAGTGCTTTGCAGCAAAGATTAGGGGCTCTAAGGTCTACTTGTTTGGGGTTTTTTTGGTGTGTTTGTTTGTTTTTAACATACTTAAGATAGTGCCTCTTTGAGAGTATGGTTATAGTTATGTTCTTTACAAATCTCTTTATCAGTCTACAACAAATCTTCTCCAGTTTATGCATATCACTGACCTGCAACTTAATCAATGAATGATTGAAAGTTAAATGTGGGTTACCAGTTGCTTCTAATTAGTAATGAACCAGCTCTCCTCAGCCTGCTTTGTACAAGCTTTCCCATTCAGTTTTTGGAGATTTTTGGAAAACATGTTTGTTTCTGAGAATTTTCTCCTGGCTGGGAATGCTGGCATACGTATCTTCATGTTGTTCCCTTTGTATGCAATCATCTTATCATATTGCCCTATGGGATTTGTACTTTCTAGCATCAGTCATAGTTGAGAGCCCCTTCAATATGTAACTACCATCACCCCTGCCAAAACAAACATATCCAGTTAGCAAAGGAAGGGTTTTGGATTTGGATGGGGCCAATCTAAAACCCCATAAAATATTTGCAAGGAACAATTGCCTCAACTTGAGGCATACTCACTAAACAACAAGCTGCTTTGGTTGGGTAATTTGGTCACGTCATCCACAGCAATCAATGAGAGTTTCATGGAAAGTAAGGGGCTAACATTAAAGAACTTCTGCACATCAGCTTGGATTTGTAATTCACATAGTTCCACAGTGATCAATGAGTTTCAACAAGAGTTTCAACAAGAGTAAGAGGACACATTAAAGGATCTTACGTGCATGTGTTTATAAAGCAGCCCCTTCAGCCTAAATGGTAGCTGCACATGTGGAGAATTTCATTTTACATTTTCAGGCAGACACAAATTTCTGGGAGAAATAATGCTCCATTTCAAGCTGAGCACTTGGAGTTGAACAGACAGACATTCCAAATGAGTTCATTTTGAACTTTAACAACTGTAACTGTAACCTCAACCCCTACTCCACCCAGACTATCATAGTGCTACCATTGAAAGAAAAAACTACAACCACACAGCTAAAATGCTTAAGATGTAAAACTTCTTGAATGCACAAAGGAGCTGGGTTAAGACAGGTTTGCTTGTGACTCTCTTACCTCACTGGATATCTCTGAGGACAGAAACAGGCTGAGGGATGTGTTTTTTATTTGTGGGATGGAATGTCTGATATCCACCAGTTTGGGGTGGGGGAATCTTATTCTCCACTTTTCACATGGGCAACTCCACCTGAGCTTGGGAAGTTCCCTCTTTAAAGCAATTCGTTACAATTAGTTTTTAAAACTATTTTTATGGTTCTCTAACTAAACTCGTTTATTTTATAAAAAAAAACTGGACCCTGCAACCTCCTGTTCTGTGCTGCAAAGCACTTCCCTTCTGTCCTTCTCAATATGCACAAAAGAGCATGAAGTGCCCTGTGAGGCATAGCACTTGAACCATGTGATATATTTTCTTCACTACTTAGTGAGGCTACAGCCCCTGCAACTATAAAAAAGTAACTAAAATTGCAATTACAGCAGAATTAAGGTATGCCTTCTTAAATTACAAGTACAGTCTGCCCTTTGTGTCTTCAGATTCTTTATCCACAGATTCAATAATCCACAGTTTAAAACTATTTTAAATATATATAAATTCCAAAAAAAAAAAACAAACACATTGATTTTGCCATTTTACTATTTGACACCATCTTACTACACCATTGTATATATGGGACCTGAGCATCCATGGCTTTTGGTATCCACAGGGGTTCCTGGAACCAAACTCGAGCTGATAGGGCCCACTGTATACTGTAATGCAGTTATATCTTAGGAACTAGAGAAAGGAATGAATTGCAAGCAACTTACTATTTGTACCTTATTCTTCTCAAGTTCTGAGTATACCCCATGCATATTTACTTTGAAATTATCCTACTGTGTTCAGGGTACTTACTCCCAAGTAAGTGTATATAGGATAGAAGCCATAACCATCCTTGTTTGTTTCCATCTTTTATGTGGGATGGCACTGTTGATTTTTGTTTTGGGATGTTTTGGGATGGTCCAGGCAGCCACTGTTTTTTTAAAGCCATTTCCTGTCATAAACAAATACTGTACATTAATGGACAAAAATATATTGGACAAAATGTATAATGAACAAAAACGATACATTTGTTATTGACATATTCCTCTTTCTTTCTTTCTTTCTTTCTTTCTTTGGGGTGCATTTAAAAAGTATTCCTAGTACATGGTTCAAGTACAGAACCCTTACTCACACCCCAGGCCTGGGTTTCAACACCTATACCTAGGCAGAGATAAGTAGGGATATTCCAAAGCACCTGCATACAGGTGTGAAACCACCCAGGATTATTTCTGCTAGGCTACACAAGATGCCATTCCATAAGCATAGAGATGGCTTTCAGCCCCAAAGCGGGCACCCTCTCAGTTCAGGACACAGCAGAACAAAGTGTTTGTCATCTTTCCACATGGCGTGAAGGTGAAGAATGTCTTTCTGGATCAACAATAGGGGAACTTCACAGACTATGGTAGATTTTAGATGCTTTTCTTCTTATTGTTTCACAGTGACTCCAGCTCTGCTCCCAAGGGCCCCCTTCACTGTAATTCTAACAGAGCACTGAAGTGTGACATCACAGCATTGCAGTGACCCAATTTCCAGCCAGTCAGCAAGAGCCAAGGCAGCACCGGGTATGTCCCTGGGATCCAAGAGAACTTTTCACACA
The DNA here is from genome assembly GCA_034509955.1 of Urosaurus nigricauda. Lineage (NCBI taxonomy): Eukaryota > Metazoa > Chordata > Lepidosauria > Squamata > Phrynosomatidae > Urosaurus > Urosaurus nigricauda. The sequence goes on along the minus strand of JAOEGL010000001.1, from coordinate 123,345,394 downwards.
TGCCCTGTACATCCAGTCTTGGCTCCTCTTGCACGCTATACACACACCTTTGCTTGCATATGGTATAGTCACAAAGATCAACACACATACACTGCAGCACAGACAGAACAATGAGAGCACAATTACAGAGGCATGCAGAAGACATACACTGCATTTTTGCTTTTGCCCCTAAAGGCAACAACAACAAAAACTGAATATGCACACAAATTTAGGTCTGTATCCAGTTTTAAACCCATGAACATAAACTTGGTTCTACTTGCATAGTAGCTGTTCTCTTGTTGATTGACATTATTTATTATAGAGATTCCAGACAATATTGCTGCCAAGCAGTTGGTGCCAATATTTTCCATTTTCCATGTTTAATAATTAATAATAATAATAATAATAATAATAATATTTATTTCTAGCCTGCCCCTCTGAGCGAGCAATCGGGGCAGGGTACACGATTAAATTAAAAACAAGACAATTAAAATATCCAATCCCATTCCCACCTCCCCCCCTTAAAAAAGAATTAAACCAACAACAAGTTAAAACATAGTGCAAATAGCGGACAGCCAACAATAACAAACTAAAAGTTCCTTGAGCTGTATCGGGTGATGAGGATTAGGAACTGGCGAAAGGTTTGGAGCCGGGTGACATTAAGCATTTTCCAGGAAGGCCTGCTGGAAGAGATGCATCTTCAAGGCTTTCTTAAAGCTATCGGGTGGATGGAATGAGACGCAACTCATCCGGCAGGTCATTCCAAAGTTTGGGGGCGACCGCTGAGAAGGCCCTCTGGGAGGTCTGTGTCTTCCTCTGTTGATGTTGTGTACCTTCAAGTTGTTGTATCCCTTAAGTTGACTCCAATTTATGGGGACCATCACCTAGGATTTTCCTGGCAGGATTGTTCAGAGGAAGTTTCCCAGTGTCTTCCTCTTGGCTAAGAGAGAGTGACTTGCCTGAGGTTACCCAGTGGGTTTCCATGGCTGAGCAAGGATTTGAACCCTGGACTCCCAAATTCTCAATCTAACACTTAATCCACCACACCAAATTGGCTTCCTCTTTGTGTCTTTAAAAGAATGATTTTCAGGACTTTTGTTGATTTTGAGTGCAACGCCAACAACAATCTTTCATGTGTAGGCAGGGAAAACACTAAGACTCCATCTACAAAGCAATTAATGGTGTGGCTGGTGATACGTTTTCTCCACTGCTTCTCCTCTACTTCCTTGGTGACTCTGGCATTACCATGATGAGTTATGTAGTTCTTTCCTATAGCCAGTATTCCAGGTGGGGCCTGACCAAAGCAGAATACAGTGGCACTATTACTTCCCTTGATCTAGAAACTATACTTCTATTGATGCAGCCTTGGCCTTTTTAGCTGCTGCATCACACTGGTGACTCATGTTCAACTTGTGTTCTACTTGGACTCCTAGATCCCTTTCACATGTTGTCTCATTCAGCCAGATGTCCCCCATCCTATATCTGTGCATTTTATTTTTCTGCCCAAAGTGCAGAACCGTACATTTTGCCATGTTGGATTTCATTTTTTTAGCTTTGGCCCAGCTTTCTAGTCTATTCAGATTATTTTGAATGTTGATCCTGTCCTCTGGGGTATTAAGCTACTCCTTTTAGTTTAGTGTCATCTGCAAATTTGATAACTAAGCCCCCAATACTGTCATCCAAGTCATTAAAAAAAGATATTGAATAGTACTGGGCCCAGGACAGAACCCTGTGGCACCCCATTGGTCACTTCTCTCCAGGATGAAAAGGAACCATTGTTGAGCACCCTTTGGTGCCAGTCAACCAGTTACAAATCCATGTAATGGTTGCCTTGTCTAGTCCACATTTTGCAAGCTTGTTTGCAAGATGTCATGGGGAACCTTGTCAAAGGCCTTACTAAAATCAAGATATACTATATGCACAGCATTCCCTTCATTTACCAAGCTGGTAATTTTATCAAAAAAAGAGATCAGATTTGTCTGGCATGACTTGTTTCTCTGAAATCCATGTTGACTTTTCGTGATTATGGATATTATCTTCTAGATATTTACAGACTCTCTGTTTAATGGTCTCTTCCAGAATCTTTCCTGGAATTGATGTCAGACTAACTGGACGATAATTGTTGGGATCCTCTTTTTTCTCCTTTTGAAGATGGGGACAATGTTTGCCCTTCTCCAGTCTGCTGGGACTTCTCCTGTTCTCCAGGAATTCTCAAAGATTATTGCCAATGGTTCCGATATTACATTTGCCAGTTCTTTTAATATCCTTGAATGTAGTTCATCTGGTCCTGGAGACTTATATTCATTTAGGTTAATCAGGTATTCCTGTACTATCTCTTTACTTATTCTGTGCTGAAATTCCCCTATTCTGTCCCCTGCTCCACTGTCCTCAGGTTGAATAGCCTTTACCTTTTCTGAAAAGACTGAAACACAGAAGGTGTTGACTAATTCTGCCTTTCCCCTGTCCCCTGTTAGCATTTTGTCATCTTCACCACACAGTGGCCCTATCATTTCCTTCTTCCTTTTGCTGCAGACAAACCCAAAAGGCCCTTTTTTATTGTTCTTAACCTCTCTAGCAAGCCTGAGTTCATTCTGCACTTTAGCTTTTCTGACTTTACCCCTACAGGTGCTTGCTATTTGTTTGAATTCCTCTTTGGTGATTCCCACATTTTTCCATTTCTTATACATGTTCCATTTAAAACTTAGCGTAGTTGTAAGTTCCTTAGTCATCCATCCTGGTTTCTTGAGGGGTCTCCCATTTTTCTTCCTCATTGGAACTGTTTGAAATTGTGCCTTCAGTATCTCCCTTTTGAGGAACTCCCATCTGTCTTGAACTCCCTTCTCTTTTAGTATTCCTGACCATGGGATCACCCCCAGTATTTCTCTAAGTTTACTAAAATCAGTCTAGAATGCATGTCTGACTATGCCTGGCTTCTCCTCTCCACTGTATAAAAAACTCCACCCAAGGATCCAACCACTTGCACCCCATTAACTACGTCATCCCTGTTGGTTAAGATCAGACCCAAAATAGCTGACTCCCTTGTTGCCTCTTCCACCTTTTGGACAATGAAATTGCCTTCCAGGCAAGTGAGGAATTTGCTGGACCTTGAGGATTTGGCAGAATTTGAATTCCAGCAAATATCAAGATAGTTGAAGTCATCCATTACTACTATGTTTCTCCTGTCTGAGTGTGTGGTCATCTGTTCTAGAAAGGCATCATCCAATTCCTCTGCCTGAGTCGGGGGTCTGTAGTAAACTCCCACAGTAACATTCCTGTTGCTTCCCTCTCCTTTAATTTTTATCCAGATGCTCTCCACCTGGCTTCCAGTATTGATGTCCTGGATCTCTTCACTGGTGTAAATATCCCTGACATATAATGCTATTCCTCCTCCTTTCCTGTTTGGCCTGTCTCTCTTTAAAAGGTTATATCCCTCTATTTCTACATTCCAACCATGAGACTCATCCCACCAGGTTTCAGTGATGCCTATTATATTTCTCTTGTTGTGCTAGGAGTTCATATTCATCTTGCTTATTTTCCATGCTCTGTGCGTTAGTGTAGAGACATCGAAGACCATGTGTCCCCTTTACTTGCTGCCTGTGCATGTTTTTTTGCCTCCTACTGTTGGGACCTTGCACTGTTTGCCTTGTTCCCTCTATGTCAGTTTGACTATTTTTCCAGCCCTTTTGCCTTCCAGAATGCTGTCTCCCTCTTCTTGCAAAGAGGAAAGGAGTAATTATAATCACAGAATTGTAGAGTTGTGCAAAGGCCATCCAGTCCAACCCCCTGCCAGGCAGGAATGCACAACTAAAGCACTCTAGATAGCTGAATATCCAACCTCAGTTTAAAGACCTCCAAAGAAGGAGAATCCACCCCCCTCAAGTGTATCTATTCCACTGTCAAACAGTTCTTACCATCAAGAAGTTTTTTTTCCCCTAATGTTTAAGTGGAATATCTTTTCTTGTAATTTGAATCCACTGGTTCATGTTCTAGTCTCTGGAGCAGCAGGGAAAAATTTGTACATGACATCCCTTCAGGTATTTAAATATGGCTGTCATATTACCTGTCAATCTTCTCTTCTCTGGGCTAGATATAACCAAATCCCTAAGTCATTCCTCATAAAGCTTGTTTTTCAGACCTCTCATAATCCTGGTCACTCTCCTCTGGACACATTCCAGTTTGTCAATGTCCTTCTTGAACTGTGGCATGCAAAACTGGACACAGTATTCCAAAGCAGAATAGAGTGGCACTCTCAAGATGAGACTTAGAACTGTATTGGTTTTCTGCCCTGGGCAGGATACTAAAAGGCCAACTGTAGTAGTTCTACTTCTAGGAAGGGAATGGGGAATTTCTAATTAAAAGGTTGGCTTCAATAACACCAATAACTAAACTCCACTTCATGGATGGCAATGCTATATTTTGTACTTCCTATTTGGGATTGGCAGAGTAGCAATTGCTGGTGCCTTTCTGGTCTGATATCTTTGTAGTATGCCCAGAGGTAAGTACTCCTGATGGTTTCCCCACTCCTTTCCATACTTGGTTGCAGCCCACCAAAGTCAGGTGCATCCTCTGTAGTCATTTGGTTGTTGTTTTTTTAAGGCAAACAAATACCATATGTGAGCACTCATGGAAACCCCCGGTTCAATGGCCAGTTTTTTTTTTACAGCTAACACCACAACGGTGCCTTTATATAAATAAAATTCATAAATAAAACTTTAATTTCTACCCCGCTTTTTGTGGAAATAATTAAAGCGGCTTAGAAAGATAAAATATAGATGCAAATATACTCCATATCCCACCCCCACCCCCTTAAAACAGAATTAAGCAGTAATACAATTAAAATCCAACATTAGTTTAAAAATCACAGTAAAACTGTTAACAACTAATGGTGGGCAGAATTATTGTAACCAAAGTTACACAAATACAAGCAGTATGGGGTTCTTTATGTGGCTGGGAGCTGTTCTGGGAAGGCCTGCCAGAAAAGATCCGTCTTAACAGCTTTCTTGAAGCTAAGTTGGATATTAGATGGATCTCGTCTAGCAGGTAATTCCACAGAGTGGGAGCAACCGCAGAAAAAGTCCTCTGGGAGGTCGCAACTAATCTAGTCCTCACTGGTTGTAATAAATTCCTCCCAGAGGATCTGAGTGTATGGGGCGGATTATATGGAAGCAGGCGATTCCTTAGATAGGTTGGGCCTAAGCCATGCAGGGCTTTAAAGATGATCACCAACACCTTGTACTTTGCCTGGAAACTAATAGGCAGTCAGTTGAGCGATTTCAGTATTGGTGTAATATGGTCGCTCTTAGTTGTTCCTGTAATCAGCCTGGCTGCCATATTCTGTACCAGTTGAAGTTTCCGGACTAGCACAAGAGTAGCCCTATGTAGAGCGCATTACAAGAGTCAAGTCGTGAAATTACCAGTGAAAGTACTATGGTTTCGAGGTCTCCCGGTTCCAGGAAAGGGTGCAGTTGGCATATCAGCTGATAACAGGCACTCTTGACTGTTGCATTCACCTGATTCCTCATCTAAAGTGACGAGTCAAGAAGCACCCCCAAACTGTGGACACAGTCCTTCGAGGGGAGCATGAACCCCTCTAGGATCTGAGGTTGCAGCCCAATACCTGGTTTAGGAGCCCCTACCGTAAGTACCTCCATTTTGTCTGGATTCAACCTGAGCTTGTTTTCCCTCATCCAGTCCATTATTGCTGCAAGACACTGATTGAGGGGAGAAATGCCACCTGTTGTCATCGCTGATAATCGAGACATGGAAAAGTATATTTATGATTTGTTGTTAACTGCCCTCGCATCCGTCCCAACTCACAGCTGTGGGTGAGACATCTTTCTTTCTGTGGATAAGACATCTCCAAGACTCCCTGCCCTCCACTGCTTTGCTCAGGTCCTGCAAATTCAGGCCCATGATCTCCCTATTTGAGTCTATCCATCTGGCACATGGTCTTCCTCTCTGTTGCCTTCTAACTTTCCCTGCATTGCCATCTTTTCTAGTGAGTCATACATTCTCACATCTCATGATGTGACCAAAGAATGACAACCTCCATTTCATCATCTTTTCTTCCTGAAGATTTCAGGCTTGATCTATTCAAGGACCCCTTTGTTTGTTTTTATAGCCTGCCACAGCATCCTCAACACTCTTCTCCAGTGCCACATCTCAAATGAGTTTATTTGCTTTTTGTCAGCTTTCTTCACTGTGCAGATCTCACACCCATACATAGTAATGCGGAATATAATAGCTCCTGCTATTCTGAATCAAAAACAGAGCCCTGCCATTTGGTTTCCAGGTTGTGAAGGACTGGTGTAGGATTCTCTCTAATTTGGTTCTCTCTAATTGCATAGCTGTATTAGATACAAGGAATTGCCCCATAATTAGTGTTGCCCCCACCATCATTGTAAATATTGTCATCATGAGTTGCTTAGCCACTCACAGTGAATACTTATGAATGCTTCATAGCGTAATCAAGAGCCCTGTTCAGGCATTCAGAGACTCAGGGTGCAAAATGAATTGTAGAGAGAGTGAGAGCAGGACCACATTTCCTGGCCACACACACACACACACACACACACACTCATCCTTGCTATCCACATTTTAAGAGGACATTTTGGTGCTATGTTTAGACTTTACTTGTGGAGTCTTCCCTCACAATTTAGAATTCAGCAAGATGAGGGTTAGGAAACAGTTCTGCTGCTGTCAGGTCAAAGTTCTGGGTAACTCTGAGAGCAGGCATGATGTGGTAGTTAGTGTGCTGCATGGAGACTTGTGAGATCTAAATCTGAATCCCAACTGAGCCATGCAACACTTTGAGGGACTTTGGGTCATTTGCCTGCTCTGATCCTAATCTACTTCACAGCATTTTTGTGAAGATAAAGTGAGAAAGGGAGCTATGTATGTACACCTTCTTGAACTTGTTGGATATGAATCTAATAAAGAAATACAGTCAGCCCTCTGTATCCATGGGTTTTTTTATCTACAGATTCAACCATCCATAGCTTGAAAATATTCAAAAAATAAATAAATTCCAAAAACAAATCTTGATTTTGCATATTACATGAGGGACAGCAATTTACTATGACACTGTATTTAATGGGACTTGAGCATCCATGGATTTTGGTATCCATGGGGGGTTCTGGAATCAAGCCTGCGGATACCAAGGGCCCACTGTACAATCTATAATGTACATGCTAGTTTTCCCCAGGCAGTCTTGGGAATGGTAGTCTAGGAGAAGGGCCTAGTGACCTCTGACAGAATTATCAGCATCCTTACCAAATGATAACACCCAGGATCCTTGGGGGTGCAGGCAGGAAACAGTGACAACTGCACAAGGATTACAGTGGATACAATTTTTCCATAGAAGTGCCTGAATGGGACACATCCTCTTTTCCAATTGGCACAAGTTACAAAACAGAGTCACTGTGAGGTGTATGAGAGTTCATCTGGAAAGCTTCCGTGGTGCCACTAAATGAAATTTGATATTGCAACCCTATCTGAGCACAAAGAGAATGTTATTTGTGACTCCCGGCTTTAGTACTTTGATTGGGTCTTGGCAGGGGTACAGTCAGATGGAACTTTTCTGCCTCTCTGTCCCTTGACTGGCAGTGCCCATTCTGGCCCATTCTTTGCTGTGTAACCAGGGAACATGATAGCATCTGTCTGTAGACAGACAATGAGAACTATGTACCGGAGGGGGGAATGGCAGGTAGGAGAGGACACTCCAATTACCTTGATGAATGTTTAATATTTGCTGCCCTGTCAGACCTGCTGAAACTTGAGAGATACTTTCCGCCTGTCCTCTCCTGTCCTCTTATCCAGAATGTTCCTTCCCCCATCTATCCAAGTGATCCCATCCCAAGAAGTTCATGAAATTTAAGGAAAGCATTAGTCCTATCTCATCCATCTGTATTTACCACATGACTTGAAGTAAAGGAAACTCCTTTGTCTTTACAAGGCTACCTTTTTGTCCGCAGCTTTTTAACTCCTCCTGCCTAACTCCCTTACACATCCAGCATTTTGTGCCCCTGGCAAGCTCCTGTTAAGTGGGATGGGGCATCTGCCTCAGTCATGAAAGTGCAGCAAATGTTTAGTTATTTCATTGGTCATTATTGTATTTTAATGCCAAGAAGAAGGGGAGAGGAACCTGTGGGATTTTTTTTCTTCCTCTACCAATATAATTTGCCCAGTTTGGAGCACGATGCCTTGGTTCATATGGATGATGTGATGCCTTCTGATATTCTGCCTCGGACAGTAAAATGGCCAGCCCTTGCTTCTGAATCATCAACTCTGACAGAAACACCAAATTTCTTTTTGTTGGGCATTAAGTTTTGTCCACTCTCTTCCCAAAGAGATTTGTAAAAATGGGGAGTGTTAATCCAGAGTATGGGCTGTGATGAGTCCACACAAGATTAATTAATTGAGACCAAAAAGAGCCTTCAGATTAGCCAGGATTGTGCCGTGGTGTGTTCCTATCCATTGTTAGCAGAAAGAGGGAGGGATCCTTTCAGACTACATAAACACAAACACATATCAAGAGGTTTACTCTGGGGTGTGAGTACAAGTGGGAGGGGGAAAGTGAGAGTACTGTCCCCCATAAATAAGAATGCTGCTCCCCATGAAATTTTCCATCAGTCCCCTCTCATAATAGCTAGCACTGCAGTAACTTAAAACTTCAGTCAGGCCTTGATAAATACATTATAACCCTCTAAAGGAAATGGGTAGCCAAAATTAGCAAGGGAAGGAGGAAAAAGCAAACAGAAGAATCCTGGATGTGAATGCTTTTACAGGACTCACTCTCTGAAATGCTAGAAATTTTGGGACTGAAAGAAAAATTAATGGGGGTAAGTCTTATTTGAAGAGAGTAATGCCCATCTCATAGCTATACCCATGGATTTACGGTTAACTCTTGACTTTCGATCCCCCCTCCCCAGTTTCTCTGTTTCACTCTGGCACTCTGGCACTATGACCTCCTGAATCAGCATCCCCCCCCCCCTCTGTCCCCACTGTCCCCAGAGATGCTTCCTCTTTTATCATCCTGCCTAGATCTGCTCACCCAGCGGCCTGCCTGGCATCCTCCCAGCATCCTCCCCTATGCACCTGCTTTCCCTCTCCCCCAACTATGCCAGGGAAGTGCAGGGCATTGAAGGGGTGCTTAGGCAAAGATAAGGAAACCATAGGTGCCTTTGCAACAGCCTCCATCAATGTGAGGCAGAAGGCAAATTTGGATATACTGAGAATTCTCTCCATGATCTGCAGTAACCAGCAAGGATTCACACACACACACACACACACACACACACACAGCTCCCATGCTTAACAATAGCAGTGACAAAATGACTTAACCATTTAAATCAGGTTTTAGAGCAACTTCCCAGCATGAAGAGAATGGCTTCCATGTCAATGTTGCGGTGAATGCCTGGTAGGTTGCCACCTGAACTTTAAAGGAGATGTCCAGGGTGGTGAATTCTAACCACCAGCTAGATTCAGCACATTGGACAGCTCTTTTAAAGGGCAAGTTGAAGCCCAAACCAGATTGCACAGACATGCAAACCACCATTGAAGCCATGGGGGGGGGGGGGGGGGACTGATGCTTCTAGTGCTATAATTTGGTGCTGACTGCAGCATCTCTCTATGTGTGGTGTAGCAGGATGTCATTCTGCATCATAGAGCCCTGCAGGATGGCTGAGTGTCTCTTACAGCTGAAAGGGAAGGCTTTGATATTTATTAATTTATTTATTTATTTTGGCAATAATACCAAATTTCAGCCACATTCTGATCATAGGCACCAGCCACTGCTCCCCCAAAAAGCTGGTGAGGGTACAGTGCAGTCCACAAGCTGCCTGCTGTCCACCTCTATCCTAAATTACACTGGTCCAATGAAGTCAGCCTGCTGGTAATCAAGAACGAGGTTTTTCATGAAAGGAAAGACTGTAAGCTCTGCTCAGTTCTGGTACTCAAAACAAATGCTGGGGCTCTGAATTCTTTCATTCTAAGTGGATGACTTTTGTCCACTGACCCATTTCAGTTTGAGTTAGTGATTCTAGGAAAGGGAAAGAGAGATATCCCACAAGCCTAAAGTATCACCACCACAATCGAAAGGACAAAAAAGCATATCTCTGGTAAAGAAGATTCTCAGCCCATTAGGATTGTTTTCCTGGCTGTTTTAGGAAGAAGCAACTTATCTATTGTTTCTGCCACAGACTGAGCAGCTTAGTACAGTCTTTTCCTGCTGGCTTTCCCACAATGCCCTTCAGGCCTAAACCTGTGGCAAAGAGAAAAATATGAGAAAGAGCAGCTGCCAACTGGTTGGGACCTCCTAGGGAGAGATGCCAATGAACCTTTATTTCCCCTGGTACACGAAAAATCTATTAATTGGGACTACAAGTAGAAGGTTGGTGTGTGAGTGGGTGTGCATGTCCTCTCCAGGGGACTGGTGTGTGGTGGTATGGAATTGGGAGAATAATTCATTGAAAGGTTTGTTGCTGTGTGGCTTCACAGGAAGGAGAAACTCAATTGTTAGACATACAAGCGGCATTAAAACATCTCTTTCACCCAGCCTGAGCTTACCTATTTTTCCTAAAGGGGAAAATGTCAGAAACTGATGTTGGGAAGAAAAGGGTCATCTGATGACCCTTTAATTTCCTTTTTTAAAAGGGAAGCAAAATAGAGGTTGCCCTGCTTTGTTGTACTAAGGAAGGGATATTATGGTCACAAACTTTCCCCTGACATGAAAACCTCTGGTTCTGACCCCTGACTGGGACCTTAATGAGAACAAATCCTTCCTTCTGTAACATACATGGCACAGAATAGAGAGTTCTGCCATGAGGTCACCGCCTTCACCGGCAGAGATGAAATTCCAATATGAGAATGCAAATTGTCAGTGATGTATGTTGTTATGATATATATATATTACCATAAATGAAAGAGCCATTTGGATGTTATGCTTCAAGAGCCAAATTGTCTTGGGTTGATGCTTGCCAACTGTACATCAGGCAGGTAAATGCATTTCCTTGACATGGCCACACAACTGCCTTGGGATTGTTTTCTTGCCCACCCATTCCATGCTTCTTCTCTTTCACCTTTCCCATCTCTGCCAATTCTTTTCCCTTGCTTCCTTCCCCCCTCATCTATATTCTGTCTTAATTAACACATTTTCCCCCATTCTATTTGTGATCCCCTGAACATGAAACAAGTTCCTGGAATTTGCAGTCATGAGTAAGTGGCAACCAGCTCCTTCCCTCCCACTCCCGACTGCTCCAGTATTGAGGATTAACCTTTCCCTGCCGTGTAATGAAAAATAACCAGTAGCTGCACAAGATCCAGCAGTGTGGCCTAGTAGTCTTGTTGTGCTGCAAAATATGGATTCATCAACTCATTGAAACAGGGCTTCTCTGACTGACCTTAGAGTCACTTTATCATACCCATAGTTTGGTGTCTGTGAAATGAAATAGCAGTGTGCTCCACCGGGCTGTTGTGAAAACAAGGGTGTATAAATGCAAAGGAGGGCAGGGCTGCTGCACCTTTTAAAAAGTGGCAAAAGGGGGAAATTCAGGCAGTGTCACTGCCCATGAATGTCAACAGGTATGGTTTGTCCCATTTTGCATCTGGCCACCCTATAAACAGACAAGATAAAACCTATAAATTAGTTTACAGTTAAGGTAGGCAAAACACAGCCCTCCTTATGTTTGCTGGAATGCAATTCCGAGTATTCCTCACCGTTGGCTAGGACTGATGCGAGTTACAGTCCAGTGACATCTCAAGGGCTTCATGATTACCATTCCTGTTTTGCAAGGAGAAAGATGGCAGAGAGGTTGTCTTTTCTAATTTTTCCAAGCTATAAGTATGTAATCTTTTAAACTGTCCATCAGAAATCATATATGTGTTTATTTTTAACAGAGTATTGTCTCTATGCATTCATTAAAACATGCATTCATAATAATTTGTAACAGAGAAATGAAAGGGTGTAACCCTTATTTTCTTACATTCAGTGTCAACAGCATTAATTATTTTAAAGATCTGAGATTGTGTATGTACAGTATTACCACAGCCATACTGCTAGGAAAACAGAGTGCAGAGAGGACATGAGTGATTTCACTTGGTTATCAATCAACAGAGTATACTGAGAGCACCCAGATTTCTGGAATGATCTCTTTTTTGTCACTAAGCAACATCCCCTCTCAGATATGATTCGCTTTCTCATAAGACACTTTCAAAAATGTAACTGACATTTTGTCACCATATTGGAAACCAAAACATTCGCCTATCCATCACCACCTTTTCTTCTGTTTTCGGTTCAATTTTTTTTAACTAAGTCTATTTTGAAATTTTAACAGCCCAAAGCTCCTCCACCCCTCATTTCAGATGGATTATTTGGAGAACAATTTTCACACAGCACAATTACTATTGTCTCCAGTAGGCACAACACATTTAAAAGGAAAGAGGGAGAGAGGGAGGGAAGGAAGGAAGGAAGGGTGGGTTTTACTTCAAAATGAATGTTTGTTGTCTGAAATTTTGTTAGGATTTCAAATTCAAATTGTTTTTTTTTTCTCACCTGGGTTGGGAGAAAGGGAGAGATATTTAGACATCAGCATCTCAGTCCTCTCAAGATGATGATATTTTCAGAATGTACTAGAAGTACTCCTTTTTATTTTATGAATATCCTGTTCTCACCATTCTATCACACAGCCTTCCCCAAACTGTTGCCCTTCGTGTCTGCCTTGCTGGCTGGGAGGATGGAAGATGGAGTCAGACACATTGGGGGGGGGGGGGTATCCAAACTGGGAAAGAGTGATGGCATGGCCACAACGGGATGCAACTGTATGGTGGCTTTTTGCTTCTTCTTCCATAGACCCAAAAGTAGAGAAGGAGATCAAGCCTTTTATTATTCAGGTGTTCCATAAAACAGTGGTTCTCATCCTCCATATGTTTTGTACTTCACCTCCTAAAATCTTTAACCATTGGCCATGCTGGCTAAGGCTTCTGGGAGTTGACCCTGAGAACCTTTGGAGGACCAAACATTGAGAACCACTGCTCAGGCATGTCTCTCTTCCTCCCCTACATATGAATTTTTACAGTGCAATTCTATACATGCCTACTCCAATGTAAGCTCCACCAAGTTCAGTGGGTCTTCTAAGTATATATGGGGCTGCAGCCTCATTCTTTTATGGAATAAAATAAAGGGCTACCCTTGGACACAATGTAGCAATATGGACAAAAGCTGCCCTCTGATCCTGATATTAGTGGCTTGGACAAAAGTAACATCAGATTAACACTAGGAAGATCAGGGTGAAAATCCCCATTCAGCCACAGAGCTCCTTGGGTGACCTCATGCCAGTTTCTGCCTTTCAGGCTTATCGCAAGGGACTTTGTCAGAACCAAAAGGGAAGAGAAAAATGACAACTATCCATCCTGAATTCCCTGGGCCCTGCTTGGATTGAAAAGTGCTGGAGAAGAAAATTGGCAGGCATCACTAGTAAGCCTGACAGATCTCAAGGCTTGGCCCCTCTTTTCTGGTCCTCAGGGCAAGAAAGGGATTCTCGATGTGAGAACACTGCCTTGAAAGGTGTATGTATTCCCATTTTCCTCGCCCGTTAGACTTAGGTTCTCTATTTGAATTTGAATATTCTGTGCTGTTGACATCACAAGGAGATCCTCCCTACATCTCAGGTTTTGGCCCTGAAATCTGACCTGGCAACCCTAATCAGAAAGTCAAAATCCATATTTTGGAGGCTTTGAATCAATGGAACCTCCCTGGATCTCCATGACTGGTAGTGGAGCCAGAATCCTGTGGACACCAGAGGAACTACACCTGTGTAGTGCCGATGGCAGAAAGGAAAAGGCTGTGGGTGCAGTGACCAAAAGGAAGGAAGGCATTGGCGAAATAGGCTGCTTGGCCCCTGCAGAATTTTTCTGCCATCCCTCAACCCTACTGGGAAACCCTGGAGAATACACAACTACTCATGAAAGTGTACCAGCCAAATTTCAGCCATTGGCTCTTGGCAACCTATGGTGGTGTAATCCCCAGTTATGCCAGCACTTGTATCTAGAGAGAAATTGTGCAGGGAGATACTCCTATCCTGGGCAGAGTATCAGCTGGAGGGGATCACAAATCAGTCCAACAAGCCTTGTGCACCCAGTGAAGATGGAGCAGTCTTCACCTTGGGAATGGAAGTTGCTCTTTCCCCCAATGCACAAGGGAAGCTGAAACATGCCCAGGGCAACCCTATTCTTAACCAGGGGATCGGGGTTTGGGGCTGAACAGCTGAGCTACTGCACACCATGACAGGGGAAGGAAATAGTGAAGAGGGAATGTGCTCCACCAGCATGCTTATTGATTTGGCCATTGCTTCCTGACTTCATCGCAAGGGTAAGAGATATGTAAATATCCAGTCATAACCAACTGTAGGGGGCAGTGCTCATCTCCATTACTAAGCTGAAGGCCTCAGGACAGCTCCTATCTATTTGCAATTGCATCCTTTCGAACTGCTAGGTTGGCACAAGCTGGGACTAGTGACAGGAGCTCACCCCCATCATTCAGCACTCAGGCCTCAAACTGCCAACCTTCCAATCTTCTGATTGTCAGAACTGGCATCTTAACCACTAAGTCACCGCACCCCTTAAAAGATGTGTAGCCCTCCAAATATTGAGCCTCACAGCATTCCCCACCATTGGCTGGGCTGACTAAGGACAGGGTGACAAAATGTCCTAACCACAAAGGAGGACAAGGCACCATAAAATGTAAGATAATCAAGAGAAATGGAAGACATTATCAAACAAAAACTAAAAATACTAATATAAATGCAAATCCATGCTTCTTAGTCATGCTTATAATAGAAGATATTTTTAAAATTTCTCCTGGACAGAAGGTTGAAGGCAGGACATAAAAGAGGGCACCTGCTCACCCTGGCTAAGGCTGATGGGACTCATAGTCCAACAACATCAGGAGACCCACAACACTCCCATCCCTGTTGTATAGACCTTAAATGGCCCTGATGCTTACAGCAACTGGATGTTTTGCACCAAGAAAGCAAAACATCCTAAGAGGCAGGTACTGTGGTCATGAAATCTAGGCAGTGAGGTTTCCCTTGGCTGCTGGCCCAGAAATCTGGCACACAGTACCCTGCAGCATGCTGGGCCAGTCCCTCGCCACTCCCTGCCCAGCAGCATCCAAAGAAGGAAGCCTTCCTTGGAAGGAAGATGCTAGGTGAGCCAAGATCGGCATGTGCTGTTCTGAAGCATCTCTACTGTGCTACAGTGGTATTGTGGTGGGGATGATGGTGTTCTGGGGAAAAAGAAGAAGACCCGTTGGCCAGCTTTCCTGGAATCCACATCTTTTGTTGTGAGGGAGGCCTTGCCTAATAGAGAGCTTGCTCCAGGCTATTTAAAAGTTACTAAGGATCCCAATGAACTCTGTATGTTCTCCAGAGCTTGAATTTCCTAAGCATCCCAGTGAACTCTGTACGTTCTTCAGAGCTATTTGAAGTTCCTAAGCATCCCAATGAGCTTGGTGTGTCCACCAGACCTGAATCTCTGGGTTCAAAATGCTAACAGTGGTCAGGTGTGAGACAGGTTGAGGGAGACTCCATGGGATCTCTGCTGTTGAACTGACAGTAATCCTTCCAGCCTTGGATCAGCTTCTCTTGGGCAGATACCTAAATGACTGAAGGAGGAAGGGGCCTACCCGGATGTGTGTGTATGCGAAGAAGCCTTCTTCATCCTTCCCCAGGTGTGTCTCCACCACCAGGAGCTACAAAATGGAGGACCTTCCAGAAAAAGGGAGGACATGCCAAAAATAAAAGGCTCAAACCACTCCTAGAATTAATTCTAAATCCATGGTTTTTAGTCCTGCTCCAAAGGGAGGACTTTTTGGAATCCCTCCTGGAGAGAAGGTTGGAATGGATCCTGGAAAAGGAGGAAGAATCTAATCAGCCTTATATAGCCTATAGTACCATAAAGGTAAAAGTAGTTCCTTGATGTGAATGTCTAGTCATAAGCGACTCTAGAAGTAGTGCTCATCTCTGTTTCTAAGCCAAGAGCCAGTGTTGTCTGAAGCTGACTCTGGTGGTCATGTGGCCAGCCTGACTGCACTGAATGCTGTTACCTTCCTACTGAGAAGGGGTACCTATCTATCTACTTGCATGTGCATGCTTTTGAACTACTAAGTTGGCAGAAGCTGGGACTAGTGACAGGAGCTCACCCCCATCATTCAGCAGTCAGGCCTCAAACTGCCAACCTTCTGATCTTCCAATTGCCAGAACTGGCGTCTTAACCATGAAGCCAATGCATCCTGTAGTCCATATAGTTGTTACTTAGTCAGTCTGACTGGATGTCAGAGATATATACACAGTATATATGTGTACACACACATGCATACTATACAGGCTATATAGTCACTATGTATATAGTCCACTTCTCCAAGTCCATGAACTTGAAATCTGTGGACTTGGGAATCTGGGGAGGGGTGACTGCTATTAACCTCAATGGGGCGTGCCTCTGCAGTGTGTGCCCTGCATGTATGCTTCCCATTCAAGCCTATGGG